>OY728134.1:211035794-213535794 GCA_963277665.1 Viscum album | reverse complement strand
TAGTGTGGCGTATTTTCATGATTGGAATCCCTTCACAGCAATTTATTTTTCTAGTAATTTTTAATGGTTTTTTCATCATTATTGTCTTAAACATCGTTAAATATTTTTCCACAGTTTATAAATTTTAAAAAATTATTATTTATTATATAATTATAGATAAATATATGTCCATATATATATATCGACATAATATATATTTATGTATATAAATATTCATAAATACATATAAATATCTACAAATATAAATTAAAATAATTAATTATTCATAAATATATAGTATATAAATATATTATGATATATACCAGTATATATATACCAAAAAAATATAACAATAAATATAAAAAACATTTTATATAGAGATATATTAATATACATATATACATATAATTATAAATAAATATATAAAAATATAAACAAAATAACATAAATATATATAAATATAGTCATATAAATACATATTTTGATATAAATATTCATAATAAAAAATAAATATACATAAATATATTTAAATATCCCACCCCCCATCACCTCCTATGACCAGGGTTTCACTTTTTGTTCCACCATCACCTGGGCGCATTATAGCTCCCTGATGCCACTAGTTACAATGGATAGAGAAATGTCATTTATGCAGAATCATTTTAACCTAAAACACCAACAACCTATGTTACCCATCCAACCACATAAATTTATGAATCTCAAAGAAATAATTGTCACCCCATGGTTTATAAATTCCCCCCATGATTTTCCCCCGACAGAAGACACCCAGGATGAATCTGATATCAATTATATAGGTCACCATTAGACTTTTGCAAATGATGATCGATTCTCTTTTATATACAAATCCTATATCATCCAACCTACTAATTGTAATTCTCATGTTACAGCTCTTCAAACAACTCCCACGCCACTCACAATGCCTCACATACTTCCATGTAGTATTCATCAGGATGCTAGTGGTTTTTTTCACACCTGAGCTCAAGGAGGCCCCTCTTGCCCTTCTAATCCACCCCTGACATTATCCTCATCCTATTATCCCTCAAATGGTCCTTCAAAAAGGAAAATCATTGACTAATTACCTTCACCCGACAACCCATGTCATCCTTTTGACACCTCTAGGTGATTCAAATATATGCACTGATACCCATAAAACCAGTGTGATCTCACTTTCCAGTCATTCTTTCATTGTTTTATTTTAATTTGTGTCATCACCATTTAATTCTTAATAAATTGATCATTTGTAATTGATCCTATATATATTATATCAACAGCTTTATTTGATAATAATCATAAAAATTGAATAATATGATATATATATATATATATACTTTTTTAAAATTATAAATATACAAAAATATATTTATTCATACATATATTTTTTAAGATAAATTTATTTAATTATAAATAAATTTAAATAATTATATATATGAATATATATATTTATGAATACTTATTCTTACAAGTATTTAAATAATAATTAAAATGTATATAATTATAAATACAATTTCCTCATATCATTATACACATATTTATAACTATTTTTATATCTATAATTGTTTAAATAATTGTAAGTATTTATATATTTATAAATGTAATTTTAATATACGTTTATACACATATTTTTAATTATAACTATATATATATATATAAATATATATTTTATATATTTAAAAAATAAATATATTTCTATATTTCTTTTTATATATTTGTTTAAACAATCATAAATAAAGATAAATAATTATAATTATACATAATTATATTTGTGATGAAATATTAATATATTTATAAATTTATTATATATATATATATATATATATATGAAGACATGTATTTATAACTATTTAAATAGTTATAACTATTTATATATTTATTTATAAATCTATTTATAAATTTATATTAACTATATTTAGAAAACAAATGTATATATATAATTATATTGTTATATTTATAAATATATTTATACAATTGAAATTATTACTAAATAATTATTATTATCCATAAATATATATTTACACTTACAATTATACATAATTATATTTATAAATAAATATATTTATGATGGTACATATATATAATTTGAAATAAATTTAATTAATTTATGTATATATAAATATATATATTATGAATCCATGTATTTATATCTACTTAATTATCATCATCGTCATTTATTTATTGTAAAATGTTAAGATGAAGAATCCATGTAGTTTGATTAGGATAAAATTGATGTTAATTACTTATGAAAATGAAAATGTAATTGAGTTATAATTGTGAAGATTGCAGAGTTGGCCTATAGATCTAAAGTCTTTTGAAAATATGAATGCACATTGTTTACTACATTGATTTGAAGAGTAAGAAGAAGATTCCATGTAAAGATTTGTTATTTTTTGTGAGGTTGATATTCATGTTGTTTATGGTATAAATTTGAGAATGGGGTTTGTAAAGTTGGTTGGGAATTTACCTTTCAATGAAGGATTTATATTTTTGAATGTAAATTGATTGGTACTTTAGAAATTATCTAGAAAATGATATGACCCTAGAAAGCTTGACCGATGCCTATTTAGGGCCCTGTAGGGTCATCCATGGCCATGTGGAGCAAGCCTGAGGCCTCAAATCCTGGCATAATGGATATAGGTTCACGGGAAAATATGAATAGGTAGATAAACCACTATTTGGGGAAGCAGAACAATAGAGGTGGGTGCAGAAGAACGCTCGCAAAACTATTACGGGGCTATACCGAAGGAGGGAGAGAAGAATTCGAAAGTCAAGTTATCACACTGAGTAATTTAGATGAGTGTGACAAGTCAATCAATTTCTATGTGGGAATGCATATTTTTGTGTTACTACATCTTCAAAAGAAACAGAGTCGTGTGATCTATTCATGTTTTATCTATGCTGTCTGATTCTCTTATTCAATCTCTGCTATACAAAAAAGAAGAATGAACATGTGCCATGCGATTTACGCTATCCAGACACTTCAATCATCACCATGTCATATTTATGCTCATTTTGCAATAAATATTTATTCTGGATGAGATCTCCATGGGTAATTTCAATAGTTGAGTGAACCCAATAATTTGAGACTTATTTGAGAGGTCTAAAAATTCATATATGATCGAAATCACCTAAGAGTTTGTTTTCATGATAAATCTAAGATTAGACCGAAGCATTTATATTTGTTGAAAATATTAAATTAACAATGATGGTGTTGTTATGTGAAGCGTAACATGAGGTCATCATGTTAATCCATGATCCTAGAAGATTCTTTATTTGTTGTTTCATTACCTATAAATATGACATTGGGGTTATTTTTTTCTATTGAGTTTGAGAGGATGGGTTTTAAGTGAAGTTTTTGTTTTTTGAAAAAATTTGTTTTCCAATATAAATATCCCACACACTTTTTCTTTTGTGCGAAGAAGAAATCATTCCATGAGAAACTTATATGTGCAGTACATACTAGTGTAGCTTTGTGATGAATAGTGTTCCACAAAGAAATAGAGGTAACATATTTATATTATGCATATATCTATTGTTATTTGAACGAACATATTTGATGAACTATGCAATAGTGTAATAAAACACAACATATTCTGATGGTCTTATGTGCACCAAGTGTATATCAATTTGAGTTTGTGTGCATGAATGATTGACAGAAATATGTATGAAGGTAGCACACCTGTATATAGGTAGTGCAAATATTTCTCATCAAAAGAGTGTGTATATGAGAAAGAATTAATGTATGATACACTTGCATGGAACAATGGCAGTGAGAATTTTATGCAAGTATTAAGTGTGTGCATGGTGAGTGAAAATGTAAATAAAATAGTGTTTGTGAATTGTGAGTGAACAAAATGGACAATGGGTTTGATTAAGTATCCATATAAAAAACATACATGAATTAAATAACTCACATTCATGAGTGAGAAATATAAAGATAAGAACACACAATATATTTAATACATGTATTATGATTGATAAGTGCATGAAAAATTTTGATTGCTTATCCAGTGTCTATTGATTTGTGACTAAAGATATGACAATTTAATCATCAGTTTTTTAAGAGATAATGTATCTACGTCTTTCAGTGTTTAGTGAGGATGAGTCTTTAGTAGAAGAAGGAATTTTTGAGTACTGTGGAACTGAGACATCTGACCATCTACAGGTGATCAATGTTTATTACCCAATAACACATTTAGTGTTAATTTTCATCAATTGTACACATTCTAGTTTGATCTAGAAAACTTGTGAATTAATATTATAAAATCATTCTATTAGTGGAGAAAAATATTGCATGAATCTTGATTTTAAAGTCTTCATTGGGACTCTAATGTAGTGTAAGCCTCTAGTGGGACTCTGGATCAGGCCCGTGGGATACTGGTAACATAGTGGGATGCAATATAAAGATCCTCCTGTGGGACTCAAGGGTCACTAGTGTTGGTGGGATGTTTTTAACACTAGTGAGACTCTATAGTACAACTCTATAGGAGTCAACATTGATTGGAATGTGACATTCCTTGGTTTTAAGCATCTACATATATTTATTAATATATTACCAAAGGAGGATACGAGTTATAGCAAGAACAAAGGTATTAGTAACATACCATGTAAAAAAACATGTTTTGTGTATCGTTTACATTTAGCATCACATGAATTATACATTATTCCTAATAGGTTATAGAGGCGATAATTAAAAAGTGAAAAAGAATTAAGTTAAATTGGGCACACCTGATTCACCCCTCTCTTAGTGTGACATCATGATCCCTAGAAACCAGACATGAGAACATAAAAAAGATAAAACACTACAAAATATTGTAATAGGGAGGCCTGAAATAGGAGTTCAATGGCATCCCCAATTACTAAGATCTCTCCCTTAGGCCTCAAGATGGTCAATCTTGGGAAATATGGGTTAGTAGATCTTTTTTTTACTGTGGATTCAATGTGGTACGCAACCTTATTGCCCTCTCACCAAGTGTGGAGTACATGGATATTGTTGTTGGGGATACTTATTAACATTATGATAACAAAAAAGAAATCAACCAAGGGATAATATATGTTCCATTTATATAATTGTGTTTAATGATAGATTCTAGTTCCACTTCTTCTTTTTCTATATTCCTTTGATGTGATAAGCATAGTTCTTTGAATGAAGCCTTGTATTAAGTCTAGAGGGAGTATCCACTACTAAAATGTTATATAAAAGACAAAATAACATATCCTATGGGGTCTCAAATGACAAAACCTCCCCACATGTCACCCATGATGCAAGAACCATCCATGTTATGTTTGAGGCCCAAAAAGGGAAAACAATATCAAACCCATTTACCTTGAAAATTATTGTTGATGAAATGGTCAAGGGATTTATATGCCATAGTGGACTCATAGTGGCATCATCGTGCCAATTATTAAAAATACTCTTTGAGACGAGTAGTAGGTTTCGTGTTCTGGTGAAAGAGACTTCACTATTTCAAAACTACATAATGATGATTCATATTTATTGGTTTCTAGATAAACTAACAACTAGTGATCATCATAATTGCATTTTCTATCTTTTCTTTTCCCACAACTCCCACACCATGAAACCACTGTTCCAAGAAATGGACACCACATAACTCTTGAGAAGAGAATGTAGTAAAATATCCAAAATTTCTACGAATTGTGAACTCCCAATCACTATTAAAAAATAGATTTTTTAAACTCTCATCCTGATATTCCCTATAACAAAGAAACCTACAAGCTGGGGAGAAGAATGTCATTTTGATATTGATATCAGTAAGTACCACAAGGTTCATCATATTCGATAAAATTAAATTGTAATTAGCAAGAAATATATTTCACCGTAGTTCCTCACTAATGCAATTAGTTTGGTCCCAATCTATCATCTCTATTAGTAATTCCCTCATGAAAAAGGCCCATGAATTGGAGGCCTTAAAGATACACATATCCAGTTAGGTGTTCATGTCAATAAGATCAAAATATTCACCATGGTCAATATCTAGGATATCATTGATGATCATCGAGTATAGGGTGTACTTTTTAAAAGAAATAATTGGAGCTTGACGTCCAAAGAAACTAATCTGTGATCCAACCTAGTTGTGGTTCAAAAAGAGAATATAACTTTTCCCAATAATCCATCAGGTAAAAGGTTACAAAGATGATATTTGGGGGAAAGTAATGGGATATAATAGAAAATAATTCCCTCCCGACACCTCTTCACTAACTATACATTTTGTAGACCTGATCTTTCCCCAGAAGGTTAGCACCTCTATACCTACGATGCTAGAATTTCATGTATAAAACAGTGAGTGTTAGAGAAATATCTCATGTTAATACCCCCTTCCTAGATTGACATTCCATTTTGTTCAAGGAGACACAATGCCTTTTTCCCTCTGAGATAGCAGACCAAATAAATCCATCCAAGATCATATATATATTTGATAGTATATTTTTCAGAATCCTAATAGTTATAATTGAACGTGTTGGATGGATGAGAGAATTATCTTAACCAACATTATCATACCTCTGAATGATAAAGAATTTTTTTTCAATTCAATACATGTTACATGATCCTCCATATAATTTTTTCAAAGTATATATATGTATCCTACCAAAAGACATTTGGGAACCTGGTTAACCCATCAGAAAGTTGCCTCTATGCATGGACAAACTATTATACATGTAAGAAATCCATCTATCAGAGCATATATTTGAGTTTTAGAGAATTATCTCCACACTATTTATTATATTGTGTCTCTAATGAAAATACTCTTCAAGAACCATATTGAGGCCTCATAATAATCTCCCAACAAAATTCTTGATGATAATAATGTCATTATTTAATATAATATGGGATATAAAACGAGGTATTATCCTGCTTCGTTAAGGATGAATATCTAAATTTGGAATGATACTATTAATAAGGTGTATGAGAACATTTTGGGAAAGTATGAAAATTATCTGGGATATGGGGTCTCTGTGTATCGGCCCATAGGTTTCCTTGAAGAATCAATTATTCTACACTATGAAACATATTTCCAGTGACGAGGAACTAAAACACCTAAAAATTAAGTAGGTGGACATAGAAGAGAATCCCATATATGTTAACTCCATGATGATATAGATCCACTCAATTCTATCATATGCCTTACCCATATCTATTTTTAATTCCAATATTGATGTATGATCCGTGAGGTTAATGTTAGTAACTACCTCTTAGGACAATGTTATGGACCCTCGGACTGATGTTACCTTAACAAATCCATGCTTCTCCTCAGTGATCCTGTGGGGAAAACATAACAATAACCTTCTGTTTATGATGATAAAAAGAAATTTAAACAAAAAATTACAAATGCTCATTGGCATATAGTGTTGGAGGGAGGAAGGGTCCTTAATTTTTGGAATGAGCACAAAACATGTTGTGCAGGAAAAATGTCGAAAACTTTCTCCTCGAAAGTTGTCATGAATAACCAGAACAAGATCAATCCTAATCACATTCCAATATTCTCTATTAAAATACCCTAGGAAACTATTTATTCCAAGATCTCTCTTGAGATTAAGGCCCATCATAGCCATATTTATTTTTTTCTCATCAAGGGATTCTTCCAAGAGTCATTTTTCCTGATTAGGAACAATGTTCAGAACAACTTTCAAAAACTCAATGTTACCTCCTTGATACCCTTTATCCATACGTGGGATAGCCCTATAAGGAGTTTTTTGAAATGGGATTGATCCATACCACAAATGTAGTTATAGTAATTAGAGTAAGATCCATCCTATTGAAATATATTTGGACTTATGAGGTACATGTTCTCCCATATGATGGCTTGGGAATTTGTTTAATTTCAATCACCTTCATAGAGCCACCGTATTCTCAATTTATCATTTTCTACATGTTCTTTTGTCATGATCATTTATACCAAATTGTCATTTTTACTAATGAGTTCTTCAAACAAAATGTTATTTTTTTCCTCTTCAAGGTTGGGTTCCTGCTAGTTGATATCCTTCTTGGTATTTTCCATATAATAGGAGTAGGGAGGTTGCTACCAAACACATGACTGTAGGGTATTTTTGGGACACCTTAGCTTAATGTGTAGCCTTATACATGAATTTCCCTATATGATCATGGACCAAGACTCACATACATTCTGATGGTGTCTCGAAATATGGGTCCTTGGATGAAAAATGTTGAAACATTAACAACTCTCCTACCTGGGAGACAGTTAGACCAGCAAAGGGGAATTACTTGATATACCTACTACCGCCTGAGAAACCATTTCACCATGATAGGAAGACATGGAATGAACATTTTCCAATCATCTGTCATGGACGAACCCAGTTTAGTGGACACCTATTGTGTTGTTGCACCATTTGTACCAATCACCAGTGTAGCCCATATTGAATAGCCTCTTGTTATCTATGAGCTGTATGAAATCAATAATAGCCTTCCGAGGGAAGGTCCCTCTAACTTTATTCTCATCCAGATCTACTACGACATTACTATCTCCTCTATCAATCCATGCGGAGTCTCATGGATAAAATTCGTCTTAGATCATGCCATATATATTCTCTTCTTTAAGCATCACATCTTCCATAGATGAAGGAAACAAACATGTTGCTCGTGTTTGTAGTCACTTTTGTAGCGAAAAACTGGTCATCCTCTTTTATCTGTTCCACTGAGATATTTTTTATAAATATATATTTACTATATTAATAAAATAAATAAAAATAAATTTATTTAATTATATTTATTAATATATTTATATAAAATTTAAATATAAATAAATAATTATAAAAATATTTGAATAAATATAGTGGTAATTATTAACTATTAAATAGATATTTATAACTATAAATATTTATATAATTATAGATATTTATATATATATATATTTGTTAATATAATTAAATAAATTTGAATTTTTTATAATTGAAATTACAAAGAAAATAAATAAATAATTCCTTTAATTTAATTATAAATGAATTTAAATATATATATATCATATGTACCTAAAGTTACAATTACAACAAATTACACATAGTCTCACCTCGCCCTCATACCAATGGGAAGGTCATAGCCCACCCCAAGGGATAACCCACCTATCATGTTTGTTTTATTTAGCCTAGAAAGGCTCAAAAAATAGACCACAGGGCCTATACCACAATGGCCCAATGGTCCCACCCTTCATCATTACAACTCGAAGCTGCACCAAATGTCAATACATACAAATTAATCCCCAAGAAGTATTTTCATCCACGATTATGATTCACCTAAAGATCCATTATGGAAAGGTTCCTCCAATAATTTCTAACCCACACCCGCCATCATCTCACTAGACACCCTGGCTATTCCATGTATGAAATCTAGACCACCACCCAAACCGTGGAGTGGGGGTTCGCCTATCAGGACTGATAGAAAATAGGCCAGATTTCTCCTACCATGACCTTCAAATTTAGTCCCTCCGCACATCCCCTGGGCCTACACAATACCCACTACCACCTTTCCAATACCCATCGAGTGCCATCATCACTTGTCGTTCAATGAAAAAATAGTTGAAAGTCATTACTAGATTGGTCGTCCACTATGGTGGGCTGATATATTAGGTTGTTGCACCCATCCATTGCTTTTTCATCCATATGTCATGTCAATCTATAATTAGGTAGAGCACCCCATATGTTTAGCATCATCACAATCATTTATCTGAGATCTACCTTCTCTCAAATAAAAATCTCGGTCCACAACTAACTATCAGATGAAACTACCCCAACCATCGAGTCGGGGATCCTTCAATATCACACCAACTATACTAGTCAACGAAACACGCCAACACCCATTATTACTAGGGAAAATCACACACATGTGGGGATTTGAATCTCATCCACTCGAAAAACATTCATGATTATTGTATTTAAGGGTAAAATAATTTGGTATGGGTAAGCTATAGTTAATGGTGAACTGAATTTATGTAAGGATAAAAAATCCATGTATGTGTAAATAGAATGTTTTATAGGTTTAGTAAGAGAATGTAAGGGTAAACAGATATTATATAAGGGTAAAAAATTGTTTTATAAGGGAAACATAATTTTAATTAAGGGTAAAACAATGTTATGTAGGGGTAAAACAACATTATGTGAGGGTAAACTAAGGTTATTTAAGGGTAGAACGATGTGATGAAGCAGAACAATAATGTTAATTATGGGTGAGACAATGTTATGTAATAGTAAACTAAAGTTAAATATGGTTAAACCAAATTCATTTAATGGTAAAAAAATTGAATCAAGGATAAACTAAAGTTATATAAGGTTAATATAAATATAAGTATTGGTAAGTTAAATTTATATATTGGAAAATATAAGATAATTAATCGTAAACAGAAATTATGTATGGGTGAAACCAATTTATTTAAGTTTAAAGAGATGTTATGTAATGTTAAATAAATGTTATGTAAGGATTAAATAAACATAGTTAAGGGTGAAAAAAATTTATGTAACGATAAAAAAAATTAATGTAAATGCAAAAAAATGATAAAGGAAAAAAAACATAGGTAAAGAAAAATTAATGATGTTTAAGGTAAATAGATATTATGTAAGGGTAAATAAAAGTTATGTATGAATAAAACAAATTATGTAAGTGTAAATGAAAGTTTAGTATTGATATGGAATGTTATATACAGGAAAACTAAATTTATGTAATGGTTGAAAACTATTATGTAATGGAACAATAATGTTATATAATGAGAAAATAACGATATGTAAGGGAGGACTAAAATTGTATAATAGAAAAAAGTTAATTAAGTGTAAAGAAATGTAATATATGGATACAAAAAGTTATGTAAGAGTATGATAAAGTAATGGAAGGGTAAATATTAGTTAATAAAGGTAAAAATATTTTATTTAAGGGTAGAATAAATATAATTAAGTGTTAAATAATATTATATATGTGTAAAATAATCCTATGTGAGTGTAAAATAAACAAATATAAGTGTAATAAAATGTTATAAAAGGGAAAAAATGTGGTGTAAGGGTAAAACAATGTTATGTGATAGTAATATAATGTTATCTAAGGGTAAATCAAAGTAATTTAATGGTAATAAAAATTTATCCAAGGGTCGAGTAATGTTTTGAAAGGGTAAACAAAAGTTATGTGGGGGTATGAAAAATTTATGTAAGGGAAACAAGAATTTAGTTAAGTGTAAAGAAAATTTACGTACAGTTAAAAGAAAGATTTGTATGGTTAAACTATTGTTATTTAATGGTTAAAAATGTTATATAATGGTAAAAAAGAACTTTTATTCCTTCACCTACTTAAAATTTTTGCAAGACAAAGAAATATTAATTTTATAACTTCTAGAATTATGTAATGTTTCTAGTAGGGTATTCATTAAATATCAAGAATATAGTGTTAATGAATGGTTTGTAGTTAATGGTTTTGAATTCAAAATAATATCATGTTCTGATATAATGCCTTATGCATGTAGGTTTATCATCCATTTTACACAAGAATGACAATCATGCATTCAACAATTTATGTTTCTTTTTAAAAACAATATGACCCAAAGTTATAGACCCCAAAGAATTGAAAACCATTTAAAATGATTTTTCTTCATATTATATGAATTTGAAATTTTCTTCCCACTAAAATTATTTCATTTGATAGCTCATCTGATGGTTTACTTGGTAAGAGATATCTGAATATGTTTTTTTGTACATTATAGATGGATGCACCGCAATGAATGTTATATGATTATTTTGAATGTTTATGTAAAAAATAAAATTCATAAAAAGGTTTATATTGGGGAGTGATATACTTTTGAGAAACCCATTGAATTATGTAATGACTATCTGTTCGGTGTGGGAAGCATTGGTCTACCGAAATATCATCACACCTGGTAGCTTGTGGGTAATGGAATTTCTACAATAGAGGTTGTCACTATCACTATTCGAGATTGGGAGATGGCCCAACTTCATGGTTTTTATAATAGTTAAGGGGTTTTCCCATATCTCGAAAACCATAAATAAATTCTTAGGAGTTTAAATCCATCAAGGGATGAAATCTAGATATCAAATACACATAGTAAACATTTTATAGGATGGTTTCAATACCATATTTTTACATAGTTAGATAAAAATCCATATTCAGTTTTGGAATGACTATGATGGATAGCAATAGGACCCCGTGGGAATGTGTTATCTTATAATGGTTATGTAATTAATGGTTATTTGTTCTATAATAATTAACATTTTGATGGATGTACCCTGAAAAATAGTGGAGTTACACTTGTGGATGAAGCTATAAATGTGTATGATACTAAGGACATGAGTATAATTTATAATAATATGTTATAGTTTTTTATCATCAAAAAAATATAAGAGTTTTATTATAAGTCATTAAATGTTCTAATTTTCAGTGGAAATGAGTTGATAAGAGGATTGTTTTCAAAATAGATGAATTTCAATCTCTGAAAGTGTATTTTAGTAAGGAAGGGTACAAAGATGAACCATTTATAATGGAATCTCAGGCAATACAAGTAGTTTATATTCTTGATCATACAAACTTAAAGTGGTCCATGGTTCTATTATCGAACAAAACCACTAATGTTTTATATTAAAATCCAACTGAGAATGAACCTTTAAATGGTAAATCACAATCATTTCACAGTATTCCCAATGTTGGTGTGGTCTTGAATGTCCAAGGAGACCATTTAAATAGATTTTGATACACAATTGTGCTTTTAAATAAATTCAACCATTAAATATAATATTTCAATAATCAGGTTAATTTTTTAACTAATATACATTTTATTACATCATACCATCATTTGTTCACTAGTTCATTAGTGTAATCTAAATTGAATATTAAACCAATTCTTATATAGTGTCTTCTATATGTGCTTATTCTCTAAATACTAAGGAATAATTTGTTTCTCAACCTATTTATCTTCATAGTGTAGAGGAACAACGGACTTACACACATACCAATTCTACCAATACAAAAGAACATCATATTCATGATTTTAATCCTGAGGAAATTGTAGATGGTGATGAATCAATGTCTCAAAAAAAGGATTGTCATATATTGATGGTGTTTCAAAAAAATATTAAAGTGAAAAAATAGGCTTCAAATTAAAGGTTGGAATGATTTTGTGTGGTAATCCTGTTAATCCCAACAAGTCTATCTTCTATAGTTTCATTTTTCTCACCACTGATAAGAACAACCAAATTGATGTAGATTCATGGAACTATGTTGAACCTGTTGGATCCGGGCATGCAACACACACCCCAAACATGTGGGTTTTAAAAATTTTCCACCGATGGTTGACATAAACTTGTCTACATTAGAGAAGAGCATCCTGGTCTTAGCCAAGGACCACGCGTGGAGGATTTTAAGCCCAAAATTAATCTTTAAAATACCTGGTTTAAATCTGATGCCGCACATGATGTCTGCTCATTGTTGGCAATTGGTGCTCAAAGAATCCAAAGTCGAATTCCTCTAGATCATCCACACATGCTTCAAGGAATCTGAGAGAGTGATGTTTGACATAATCTGAGTGCTAGGGAAGATTTGCGATGATGCCTTCGATGTTCCAACGACCACCACATCGCATCTCTAGGGATGCCCAAGAGAGATCTGAATTCGTGCTCCTTGGATCCAAAGCATCTCTCTCTAGAATGTGGGAGAGGGGAGAGGAGAGATAATATCCATGAATGGTGTTTGGATAATTCCCCTCCTCTAATATTTATAGTGCTCAATTAATTTACCCAGTATCACCTCGCCGACCCCGAAAACATAACGCACTATCAACATCATTTTATGACTAATAATCTAAGACATAAATATTATTATAATTTACTTGTAATGTATTAAAATATATTACATGATAATAAATAAATCATTAACCCAACTCGTCGCTCCCATAAATATTAATTGAACGTTGAATAATTTAATATTTGTCAATTAATATTTTATTCATGTATTTACATAAAAATTGTAAATACATTTAATAAATAAATTAAATAATCTTTATTCTAAACTCAAATAATATGAATTTATTTATTTCATTGGTGATATTTTATCTTTCGAAAAATCACGTACCCCTATGGCAGGGCCCACCATGTACAAAACTCATATTCAACCGAATAGGGTAGATTCTTGAATACACTATTGTATGTGACCCACTAGGTCGTTATTTAAACAGTCATGAATAGTATTCATAGACCAAGAGTGGGATCAAGCAACCCATCATGGCCCCTGAAGAAATAAGGATTGTCACGACAGTGACAACCATCCTACGAACACACACTGTGTAATATAATCTCTTTGTCTGTAATATCTCATAAAGCATGACGCACTCACGTGTCATCGCCCTTTTCTTTCTTTATAGATTGTTGATTAAACTGGACGAATATACCCTTCACTGCCATGGCCATGGTCTTATAAAGGTACTGCCATCCATATCAACATGGCAAGAGATATATTACTTCCATAACCCGGAACCGACGAAACCTTTCTTGACTATTCATCTAATGCCATGCCACCAACGATGCACCCGACACAAACTACCTTGCCACAACTTTATCTCCATGGTTTTAATCTTTCATTAAAGTACGTAATCAAGTGACATGTAATGGAAATGTTCTTCATTCAGGAGAACATTACACATGATCGTAGATAGTAACATCCAATGACACCCAAAACATAGGGAGTTCATATTTGCGGGTCAGTACTCATGATATCACTACTAGAGTTCACCAAGTGCAAACTTCATGAGAAGATGTCTCCATGATTATGAGCCCCCAACACCTGATAGTCAAAAATATACTGAGTCCAATCACTAAGATGTATCTAGACTGTAGAACACATATTTAAGATTAATGTCATAGTTTCTAGAGGTTCACATTATTTCCATAGAACTTTTATAACCTTTTGATATGGCAATTAATCTTTGCACATTACCATTTCAATAGTGGACATAGAAAAGTATAAACTATAATTTTAAGATGAAATCATGCATAGCTTACTGTATACACAATATGGTAATCAAAATTAATGAATATTTGGGTCTAGGGCACCCAATATTTCAACAGAACGCATGTCATGACCCATCCCCCTGGGCCCATGTTGTGACTACCACAAACCTGCCTTCCATTGGCCAGGGGCTGGCGACTAGAACCAAATGCGTAATTCCCTAAAACTAGTAAGGCATTGACTCTATGAACTATAAACAAACACAAAAGTGCACACAACTGGATACAAAACCCTATGTAACCTACATAAAAAGGGTGCTGACAGTAAAAGGGTCTGAAATTCAAACCCAACTGTGAAGTACAAGGAAACTGAAAGTACAAGTAGTGGAAAAGTGGAAAAAGGCTCCTGGATTGTCCATCGGGATATCCTACTAGAAGGGTAGGTACAAATACCTTCACAACACTCCACGTTTGTCTGTCTCCTCTGTGTACCGTCATGTAGTGTGTAACGCCTTGACCCCAGTTACCCAGAGTTGGTGCATTATTACATAACATTGGAATGATCACAAGAAAGTTCAAATCTCAAAAGACCGATTGGTTTAGTAGCCTTGGAAACACTAGATATATTCATAAAATTTTACATCATAAAAATGAAAACTACAAAAACATAGTCTCCATAGACCACACTCTTATCCCCTCATACTATCCCTGCAGGTCATTCATAATTTACTTCTTCATATCCTGGGAAAAATAAAACATAGAAAAGGGGTGAGCTCAAATGACCAGTAAGGATAACAATATAGCGGACACTTTCATAAATAATAATAAACATTTAAGGAAATGTATAACTAAAACAAAAGCCTTTTAAACTTGAACTTCAACATAGTATTGAATAAATAAAATGAAATATTTCCATTTACTTATTCAAATGGATATTATACTAATCGAATAATCACATGCAATGTAAATAACCACTTTCATAATGATGAAATGCATAATTCCAGACTATCATAACCACACAGCCAAGGCCTCGTGCCAAGACTAAAAATAATATTTTTTCAAGGCCTTGTGTCAAGACACTAGTTTCTCTCATGAGACCTACCGATGCATCGAGGATCTATAGCGGGCTCCACCCATCACATATTAAGTCCAATTCATTCCCATATGAAAAGGTTTAAACATAACAAAAACATTCGTATTAAAACTAGCATACAAAATGTCAATACTTTCACCATAAACCATGAATGGTATAAAAATAGCACATCCACAGTCAAACATATCAAAAAACCTTCAATACAATATAGAATTTTTGTATCATAATAAATCAACTTCAAATAAGCGTAAAATCCATCAAAGGATGTTGACATAGATGAAATCAAAACTCTTTTTAGTGAAATATCTCTTTTTATTTGGAAATAATTTAAGAGTCATATATTTATAAAATAAAACATTTTCTTTGAAAAATTCTTACAAGATTGTAAGGGAAGCTTTGACGATATTATAATGGTGGTAAATATCCGCACATGCCATATAAGTTAAAAAACATTCTTATGTTAAATTTGTCAAAAAGGTTAAAAGTGCCTGGTTTGGAAAACGACGAAAAGATTCCTTTGAAAACACATAAGGGTATAAATGACTTTAACCCATTGTCTAGTAAATAGTAAAAATGTTTTTAAATACATTTTTAATTAACATGGATGTGGATGATAAAGAGATCCCAATAGATAATTACGTATAAACAACCTCAGATAATGAAGAGATTGCGAAATAAACCCATACCTTGTAATTTTCCTTGGTTGAGGGTAGGTTAACCTCCTGTATAATGGTGAAATAATTGTTATTAAATTATACATGAATCATATACATTCATATGATATCATATATGATCTTTTAACATTGCTTTGTTAATAATATCTTAGAATTATCGTTTCTTACTAGTTTTCTTTTGTATGTTTTGTTATGTAATCCATGTTTGTAATGTATAGGTTGTATCATAATCATATCCAGAATGATATCAAGTCCTTAGATACTATTATTAATCATCAAATGAGAATTATACTTGAATGGATACGATGGAGAATGAATCTTATCGCGTTCGTGGAGACGGTAGTCCGTACGTACACACGAGCGATAATATCATTCTTTTGATATTAAAATAATATATAATTGGATTGTATATCATATATAAAGAATCATTATCATGTTATGTTTATTATTTTCATGAGTTATTCATCATTATTATACCCATCCAAATTATAATTTATTGAATAACTTTTACACCACGATGTGGAGACAGTAAGCGGTACGTACGCACGTATGGTGACATGTTATTCAATAGAATGGATAGAATAGTGAATATGGTTGTACAATATTTATAATAAATCAGAGTATATATATTATACTGGAGTTATTATTTTATAATGGTAACAACAATGTAAGAATAAGTGGAAGAAGAAAGGAACTTGAAAAAGGGTGGTGAAATCATTACCTCTTCTTCGGGTTCTTCCTTTTGATTTGATCAAAAGGGATCCTTAGGTCAGCTTTCTGATCAAACTAAGGACTCTAGGTTGTAGTGAGGGAAGTTGGGAGAGTATTTGGGTAGATTTTGTCCGAACCAAAAGGCTTTTATGGTGTGAAGAAATGAGAAGGAGGAGTGCCCTTTTATAAGAGGGGTGAGGGGCACCTTTGGAAAAGCTAGAAATATTAGTTTATAATAAATTCATATTCGGTTTCTAATGTCTCCAAAGTGTATTATTTAAAGTTTATGGTGGGTATAGGTCTAACACCATTCAACCTATAGAATTTATACAGGTTTCGGTCATTATATTAACCTTATATTTTAGTTTTAACTCTTTGTTAATTAGTTTGACATTTACTATGTCACTTTGTATTTTTATATTATATAGTTAATAAACATACAATATACATCCAAGCTACCCCCAAGTGGTCCACTAATGATACAAATATCAGGATATAAGTCTCTTGTCTGATCCTTTGATTTTTAGAAATTTAATATCAATTAATAATATAATATTTGTTTTAAAAACTCTTTTATGTCAATTTTGACACTATTCAATAGTTGATTTTTGTGAAACTCATAACAGATTGATTACTTCGTAAAAAGTAAATTAAATCAATCCTAATATGTCATATTATCCTAGAAAATTAGTTTAATTCATTAAAAGTATCAAATGACATTTATTTGGATATTTATAATATCAATTATTTTAATTTTTTACTATTATTGTAATTACTACATCATCATTGTGTCATAAATAACATACATTATTTAATGTCTAAAAATTATAAATAAAATATCATTATGTAGGAAATTTCATTAGATTTATAATGAATATTTATAGTCGAAAATACAACATATATAACCCTACTTAAAAATTGTTTTTCGAAAAGATATATGCTTCTGTCATTTTTGTACTTATTTTAACTTAATTAAAATAAAGTGTCTCTATCACCTACAAGTGGCTCCATGGGGTCCACAAATCACCAAAAAGATGCCCAGGGTCGGACATAAATCCACACATAATGTTAGGACATGTTTTAGTGTAATTTTTTATTATTATAATATTATTTTTTAACCCTTATTTATCGGATTTACCCTTTAACCATAGTAAATAAAATATTTACCGTAGTAATTATTCAAAATGTCTAAAAATAAAATTTACATATTTACACAATTTTAACATCCTGATTCCAAATATGGAATCCTTTTTTCCAAATTCAAAACACAGAAGTGGCAGAAAATAATTTAAAATTAATTCCCGTTGTTAAAACAAAACGCGTATTTTTAAGAGATAATAACTATCAAAAGATTGGCACTTGTTTATGTATGGTTTAATTGTGAAATTATGTCAAATGACAAATATTGAATTAAATGGTAAAAATATATTCTAAATATACTTTAAAACCACTCAAATTCATAATTTATCAATATTAATTATTTTTATTAAAAATGTTGTTTTTAATTAAAATTTAGTAATTTTCACTATTCATCAAAATATGAAAGTTATCCGAAAAGTACCAAAATTTCACCCTAGGCTAATTTCGATATTAGGAATCAAAAAATGAATTCTATTTTGAAATATAATATATATATAATTTCAAAAATTAGGTTTTACTATTCATAACAACTAGTTTGATTGGTTTTGGTGTGTGTTAGAACTCGAATTTGCGTACAACACACGCTACTATATTATTCAAAAGAAAGCATATCATGGAATCTTGGGATGTTTCATTGTAAATTTTTGATGTCCCCATTCTAAAATATAAATTTTTTAGTCAAATTGAATATATAAAAGTTTAAAATATTGGATTTAAAAAGGGTTCACTATTAAAAGTTGGTAAAAGTGCAATACTGAAAATGAATTTGTTCTTACATTATGTCTATGAAACTAAAAATATGGATTCTGAAATTATAAGGATTATATAAAGTTTAAAATTTAGTTAATACTATTCATAACCTCTTTTGAACGGCTTGTTTGGTAAGTCATAGTGTGCTTGAACTCGGTGTTGCGTGTAGTGCAAGTTATTGAATTATTTTGAAAAAATAACACACTATGAAATCTTGGGGTTTTACATAGTGTGGTTTACCTCCTTGTACCGTCCAGTCCTGTTATAGTGAGCCTCAATCATCGATGTTTGTTGTCTGCATCCAACACAACGACATACGAGCATTGCCCGTGCAGGGGTGAGTATAACGATACTCAGTAGGGACGCAGAGACCTCCACGGTCTCTCAAAATCTACCAAGGACAAACCACACCATATGAAATCAACAGATATCCATTACTTATGTATATGCCGATACGAATACCTATGTTATCAAGTAACCCATCTCAATCATGAGGAAATCACAGAAGTCACTGACTTAGCTCACATAGGTATACATCTTATGTAGAGGGATAGAGATGATCGGATATATCTACTGAATTATCTATGCTTTCGGACCCACACAAGATCAAGGACTATAATTTAGAAATGTCAAGCCCACACGGGATCCAGGAACAGTAGTAGGATCTGTCAGACCCAGACATGAAACAGGACCAGCTATTAGAAATTTCGGACCCACACAGGAACCAGGAATACTAGTCAGAGATGTCAAACACACACAGGATCCAGGACCAGCTATTTTGACGATCCCACACAGGATCTTGGAACCGATTTCAGAACTTTCGGACCCACACAGGATCTAGGAATTGTACTTAGATCTATCGGACCCACACATAATCCATGAACAGTTGTCAGAGCACAGCTAGCCACGGTGTTTCTACAAAGCATGCTTGATTCTAGGAGAGTATTATCCTCCATCCAGGAGTATATACGTCAACTGAAACAAATTCCCAAAAATAATTATATCAAATTCCCACCTCGTCATAGGGGTATCAATGCAACAAACGTCGCGTCAATCAGACGACCAGTCCATGACTTATTAACCTTTCAGTTTTGGGGGCCCTGTTGGATTCGTGCATGATCCAACCTAAATGTACCTCAAATGTAACCCAACCTCCATTGGGGTAGAATAAAAGGAACAGTCACGCTACAAGAAAACCATCACTAGTGACAGTAAATGAAATGGTCATCCAGTGCCAAAGATATGGGCAAAAGAAAGTAAAGGCTGGTAGTGGGCTCGGGTCTGGTTCGACCCGGTCGGACCGACTCGACACATCTTATTTTGTGCCGACCCAGTCTAGGTTGACCCGGTTAGACCTGTGGGGTCTGGCCCAGTCCATTGGGTGGTCCAGCCTATTAGGTTCGTCCCTGCCTGCTGGGCGGGGTCCAGTGGGCCGCGTGGGCAGTTTGGCACAGAGGTTTCTACGAGGGGTGTGGCTCGGCCGAGGGGGTGTGTCTGGTTTAGTGCGGCCAGCGCGGTGAGGTGCGCTATTCAGGTAGCTCGACCAGCGACACTATAAGGGATGTCGCGGGATAGCTCATGGGCCTGGTTCGGCTTGGATGGTTCGGCCGGGAACCGAGGTGCATCCTCGCGTAGGCCGTAGGGGAAGCCCTGCAGGCCAGGAGGCAGCCTGGGCAGGCGATCGCGGCAGCGGGTAGGTCGGGCGGTGGCCTTTGCAGGTTGGTGAGGTGGCTGGGCAGACCGAGATGTGGTAGGGGAGGGCCGCGAGGGCACCGAGCAGGCCGGCACACTTTCGGGAGGGTGCTGGGGAGGCTGGTGGTGTACACGGGAGGCGGCGGGTGGGCCGGGCTAGGCGCACGGGAGGTCGTAAGCAGGGCGGGGCATGTGGGTGGCTGGAGAAGGTTGTATAGGATAAGGGAAACATGACCATTTTCGTTGCCTCCTTCAGCATCTCGTTACTTCATCTCCATGTTGATGATAATCTCATACATGAACTTCGGAGGGGGTCGGGCCATGTTAGTTTGGCCCGCACCCTCCGTGGTTAGGGTGATAACAATAGGCTCTCAAGTATGAAGCACAAAAACCCTCATTCATCATTTTGAGAGTAAATAATAACATGGTAAAATATCATACAAAGATAAAATTAAACCCCTACCTTTGCTTGTTGTTTGTTGTTCGTTGACAAAGTCACAGAAAATAGACGAAGAGAATCGTTATTTATTGTGTGTGTCTCACGCTTCCAAGCCCAGGCTGTGTCTTTTGTGGAAGATTCTCCACATCGGTAGGTATCTGGGGAAGAGGATGAAGAAGGATATTCTCTTGTGTTCATCTTTGGAAGAACGTGTTCTTCATTTTTAGTTGGTAAATTTCAGATCCTCCCAAGAACTCCTCTTTTCAAACTTCCACCCAAATCTCAAGTCAAATAATTTTGATTGAGTTGTCTTATATTTCATTGGCACAAAAATTCAAAAAGAATATTTAAATTAAATTCTCCCCATAATTAATTCATGAGTGTTGGCATGAATTAATTAGGTGAGATTGTCACAAATTAAATAAAGGATACTTGAAGAGGCTCCCCAATATTAATTGGAGCTTGAGGGTTTGGCCAACTTAATGGGGAGTTTCAAGGGGTTAAAAGGCCGGGTGGTGCCCACCACTTTTATCCTCTCATGGGTGGTATAGTTCCGGTTGTCCCCACAATCATAACCTCTCATGGGAGGTTAAGGTTTGTTTGTCCCACCTAAAACCTCCATGAGGAGTTTTTAACCACCACACACCGAGTGGCGGCTCAAATAATATAAACTGCAGCTCACATTATTTTATTATTTTCCCCTGGGAACCCAAAATTTATCTTTTATTCTAGACTCACTACCATAGATGTGACTATATATTTAAGAGAATACTAGTTAAATGAGTTCAATGGTGCCCCCAAATTTTAATTGCGAGCACCACTTCAAAAGTTATAAAATCTCGCTCGTATGTTTACTGAATGTACCCGAAAAAAGTTCAGAAATTGATTTCGGGCACACAAGGCCTTCGAATCATTCGCCGTCAGTTTTCAAAGACTCATAAACTTTCCATATATTTAAAAAAAAATCACATAAATTACGGGTCATTACATTCTCCCCACATTAGTGATTTACGTCCTCATAAGCTATAACTCGAACTAAGGGATCAAATGGGGGTACTTAGCACGAATATGAGCCTCCTGCTCCCATGTTCTCACCTGTAGGTTCTCATGCTGCCAACATACATGGACCAGAGGTATCGACTGTCCATGAAGAACCTGCTTCTATCGATCATAAATCACCACTGGAACCTCTATAAAATTCACCCCATTGTCAACGTCCAGCTCCCCATGGTTGATGATGTGAGAGGGGTCGTTCACGTATCCCCTCAGCAGGGATACATGGAAGACATCGTGCACCCAGTTCAACTAAGGTGGAAGGGGCAAGCAATATGCCACCTCGCCGACTGTGTTGAGGACCTGTAAAGGTCTGATGAATCTCGGCGATAACTTTTCACCTTGGCCAAATCATCATAGACCTCATCGAGATGAGACCCCTATGAAGACGTGGTTTCCATACTCTAACTCTATAGGCCTCCATATCCTGTCTACATATGACTTATGCCAACTCTATTCAGTCTTCATCTGCTCCTAGATGATCTACACCTTCTCAGTGGTAGCTCGTACCACTTGTGGTCCCACTAGTGCTAACTCCCCAGGGTAAGTCTAGTACAAGGGTGATCTACAAGGTCACTCATACAAGTCCTCAAATGGTGTCATCCTCATGGTGGAGTGACAGTTGTTGTTGTATACAAACTCCACCAAAGGAAATTGATCCTTCTAGTTATGACTGAATTCAATGACACAAGTACGTAGCATGTCCTATAGGGTTTGAATGGTCCACTCGTTCTGACCATCTATCTTAGGATGGAAGGCAGTGCTCCGATGAAGCAGCGTTCTGAAAGCCTTATGTAACCCTTTCCATAGCCAGGAAGTAAACTATGTGTCACGGTCGTAGATAATAGAAGAATTTACTCCATGTAGCCGCACAATATCTTGCATGTATAGGCGTCCCAAGCTCTCTACGGAACTATTCTCTCTGATCGGTATGAAGTGGTCCAACATGGTGAGTCGGTCGACTATCACCCAGATAGGGTCATCTCCCCTTGATGTACGTGGTAGACCTGTCACGAAGTCCACTGATATCCTATCCCACTTCCACTCTGGGACCTATAAAGGTTGAACCATGCCTATTGATACCTAATTCTCTACCTTCACTTGCTAACAAGTGAGGAATTGAGAGACAAACACTACTACTTCCTTTCAAATACCTGGCCACCAATGCTTTCATCGACGGTCCTGGTACATCTTCACCACTCCTGGATGTACCGCTAGAGGGGATGTGTGAAACATCTTCAACACATCATATTGAAGTGAAACGGGCACCGTATTACGTTCTCTAAAAAGGATGACATGCTCCCCACCTTCAGAAAATACATCAGCTACCTACCCTCTAGATATTTGAGCACATCGTGTCTCACAGTCAGTATCTCCATGCAGTGCCTCCCTAACTCATTGAATATGTGCGGGAGTTACTATAAGAGACTGAAGAAAGGATGATCTGTCTCGATTCACAAAGGATATCTATAAAGTAGCCAGGTGCTTTGTCACCTCTCCTAGTATCTGTATACAAGATCATTTACTGAGTGCATCTGCTACAGTATCCCACTTCCCAGGAGTATAGACTATATAGATGTCATAGTGCTGGAGGAACTCAATCCAACATCATTGTCTTACATTTAGGTTCTTCTGTGTGAAGATATACATGAGACTCGGGTGGTCAGAGTAGACTATGAAACGCTCACCCATTAGATTGTGCCACAACATCTTCAAGGTGAATACCACAATTGATAACTTCAGGTCATGGGTAGCACAGTTCTTCATTTGTTGTCTTAGCTGAAGAGAACCATAAGTGATCACTACTCACTCCTACATCAGGACACACCTGAGTCTGGTCCCTAATGCATAGCAGTAGACTATGTACCATGTGCCCTCCTCTAGAAGCCTCATGATGGGGGCACTAGTCAGCCTCTACCTCACCTCCTAAAACCTCTACTAGAATTTATTCAACCATACGAAGGGTTTCCCCTTCTTCGTCAAGGCTGATAGTGGTGTCGTAACTCTAGATAAGTCTCTTACAAACCTCCAATAATATCCAGCCAAACCCAGGAAACTCTGAACCTCTGTCACACTCCTGGGTGACTCCCATGAAAGTACCACCTCAATCTTTACGGGATCAACTACAACTCAAACCTCCGAGATGAAATGTCATAGAAACTGAATCTCCCAGATCCAAATCTAGCACTTTGAGATCTTAACATAATGCTCATGCTCTCAGAGTGTTTTCAGTACTACCTGCAAATGGTAGGCATGCTCCTCCTCAGTAGTCGAGTAGATTAGAATGTCGTCGATGAGGAACACAACAAATCAATAGAGAAATGGCTGGAAGATCATATTCATGAGAGTCATAAAACACCGGTGGAGCATTGGTTACAACAAAATAAATAACCGAGAACTCATAGTGGTTGTACCGACATCTAAAGGTTATCTTCTGCACATCCTTGTCTCGAACTGTGAGCTGGTGATAGCCTGATCTGAGGTCTATCTTTGGGAACCATCATGACCCCATTAGCTGATCAAATAGGTCTTCAATCTTCGAGAGTGGGTACTTATTCTTTACAATCACCTTGTTTAGGAGACGGTAGTCTACAAAAATCCTCAGGCTCACATTCTCCTTCTTAGCGAACAAAATCGGGGCTACCTAGGGAGAATCACTGGGCCGGATGAATTCCTTACCCGATATGTCTTCAAGTTGTACCCACAGCTTGCGTAGGTCTGTGGGTTCTATATGATATGCTATTATAGATATCAGTGTTTTCCTGAAGTACATTTCAATGTAGAAGTCCACCTCTCTGCAGGGAGGTAGACCTGAGACATCATTAGGGAAGACATCCACATACTGGTCCACCACTACATGATAAGTCAGACTCTCCACATCCACCACTCCAAGGGTAAGGCTATCCAACTGATGAGTGATCTGTTGAACCCTCCTCCGAGTAAGTCCTTCATGTTCTTCAATGGATCCCTCCTCACTGGTGAAGGTCAATCTAGTCTTATCTCTGTGGACACAGTAATCTTTGCGCCTAATATAGTCGATCTAAACATTGACTGTAGATATGTGGTCCATACCAGAGATGATGTTGTAAGGCCTCGACGCCATAATGAGGAGATCTCAGCTGAAGCTCTTTCCTCATAGAGTAAGCTCATGCTACCGGAACCAATGTGTAACCATTGGGTCTTCTACCGTATGAGTCTGTAGCCATAAAAATCGAGCCAACGGCTACGTTGGAATCTCCAATCTCTAAATGAGTGTAGTGGCAATCAATGAGTGACTAGAACCTGTGCGTATAAGTACTGCAACTAAGGTGGAGTACACATATATCATACCTCAAATAATCTCTAGAGTTACATGATCATATGCCTAATCTTCCTGGAGATGAGCACTCACCTGTCCAACTACTCTCTGTGGTCGGGGTGGACCTCCTGGTGGTGGTGGCAATAATACCTCGAAACGTCAACCACCGCCAGCTGCTTGAACAGATCCTCTTCCACATCTGCTTATGCCCTGCAAACTACCTCAATCGAATCTATGTCTCTGCCTGGGTGGTCTTTTGACCGTCTGCTGATCATCCGAATGGCAGGTCGGACAGTCACGATCTATGTGACCCTCCCTGCCGCATGTGAAACACTTCCTGATCCTCACATGATGGGCTCTATCTAGTGTGCCTCACACAACCGAACCCATGTCCTGAGGTCTTCCACGGGATTGTCTTGTCTTCTTGGACCTCCATCACATATGTCTACTGCCAACTGCATAATACTCCGCTACGTGATGCCTCGTAGCGGGTCTCGCTGCTGGTGTCTGCTCAGCAAGGAATCTCTATACTAAGAGGGCTTTCTCCAATGCCCCCTCCTGTGTTGGGATGTTGATGAAGATCATCGAATCTCTGATTTCTCATCTTATCCCCTGCTTGAAGGTTTGGGCCTGAAAAAATGGGTCACGCAGCATATTTGTGGAGTAGCGTGAGAGGTCGGTGAGCTCGCCGAGTACTATGCCACTGTCATGCTACCCTGCTGTAGATGTAGAAGCTCATGTATCTGAAATGCACGTAGGGTGGCTGAGACAAACTCCAACCTAAATAGGCTCTTGAATTCTTCCTAGAAAAGTGTCGCCTCATCATGCACCTGGAGCATCAGGATCCACCATCTGCCTACTACTTCCTGAAGATGTCTCACAGCAAGGATCACCATAAGGTCAGCTGGTGTCCCTACTAGTCTAAAGATTATCACCACAAACTCTAGTGAATCCTTAGCTGCCTGCAGGTCCATCTCACCCATGAACCTGGGTGGCATCTGAAGCTTGAAAATGTGCAACACGCTCAAGCGGAATGCACTCTCTACTGTTGGGCCATGTGTTATCAGTTTCCCAATGGGTAGTGGTACTGCTGGTGCCTATGTTGTGATAGGTCCGTACACCGAGGCCTCACTGCTCGGTGGCTTCCATCTCATACAACTCTAGGAACACTTGTTGGTTGTCTACGTGGGGCATCCTGAAAAGATACTGGTTCACCACGTTCAATATTTTATACCAGGTCAACTGACATAATGAGATCTCAAAGAAGACTCTTGAAACAAACACGCAATCTGTGTTCTCGTGCATTGAGTCGGAAATCAGAAGTCAGGGTCCTAGTGTATGGATACGTCATCCACCAAACCAACACTGGATTCCCTCAACTGAAAACCACCCATAGTACTCTTAACACTATTTCTTCACAAAAACGAAATATCATAGGCCTATGTTCTGCTATAGAACTGACACCTATGATACCAATTTGTCACAACCCGTCCCCCAGGGCCCGTGTCGTGACTACCCCAAGCCCGCCTTTCATAGGGCAGGGGATGGAAACTAGCACCAAATGCATAATTCCCTACTAATAGGAAGGAATTGCCTTTATAAACAATAAAAAAACGAAAAAATGCACACAATTGGATACAAAACACAATGTCAACTTTATAACAAAAGAGTGATTAAATTAAATGGGACCGGAAATACAAGACCAACTATAAAGTGTAAGGAAACTAAAAGTACAAGTACTGGAAAAAGGGGAAATGGCTCTTGGATCGTCCACTAGTAAATACTACATGAATTGTAGGTACAAATAGCTTCCATAGCACTCCACGTCCGTCTGTCTCCTTCGTGTACTGTCACGTCGTGTGGTCCACATCCGGGTATTGTCCAGTCCTGGTACCCTCAGCCTCAGTCATCATTGTCCATCATCTGTATCCAACACAATGAGGTGCAGGCATAGCCCATGCAGGCATGGGTATAACGATACTCATTAAAGGCCCTGATACCACCAAGGTCTCTAAAAATCCACCAAGGACAAACCACAAAGTATCAAATCAAAGGATAGTCATTACCTAGGTATAAGACCATACATATACCTATGTAATCAAGTAACCCATCTAAATCATGAGGAAAACACGAAAGTCACTTACATAGTCTAACACCCTGAGATTATATGAGAATTATTCTTCTTAATTTCTTTGATTTCATTTTTTGTATGCTTCCCCAAGATTATCTTTCACTATACACAACACTATATTAGCTTGTAGTATACACAAAACTATTCATGGCTTGTGATGAACACAATTTCATGTTCTTTTGAATATAATTCATTTTTCACAACACCAAGTATAGATTATGATCATTGTATGACTGAAATAGATTTTGAGTATGTTAAATGCAACAGCAATGGAAGCTTTCCCTACACGAAACCCTGACTTGGCTTTCATTACACACAAGAGCGACCTTCCTCGATGGCTTGCATTGTACACAATACCGAGTTTCACTAAACAATGATATATTATTATAAAATTATGAACTATACATTAGGAATATTATTAAGCTAATTTTTAATTTTATATCATTATAATTCATCTTACACATTTTCTAGAATTAGATATTAAAAAAATCAATTTTTTGATTAAAGAAGTATGTTTTCAAAAAAAAATGAAGTTTTACCGCCTTTTGATGGCACACCCATTTCATATATAATTTTTTACAAGTTTATATGTTTAATTTTACAAAATAATCTTCTTATTTTGAATTAGTATATAAAAATTTACATTGGATAAATTTTTGATACTTTTCTGATAACGATCATATTTTGATGAATAGTAAAAATATGCTAAATTTTAATTAACACAACATTTTTTAATCACGAGAATTTATATCGTTATATTATAATATTTAATGGTTTTTAAGTAAATATAGAATATATTTTTACCATTAAATTTAATTTGAGTCATTTTCCATTAATTTTACATTTAATTCACACGTAAAAACATTTCTATCTTTGACAATGTTTTAACATTTAAATCATGTTTCCTTAACAATGGGATTAATTTTAAATTAATTACTCCAACTTCTGGGTTTAATATTTATAAAAATTTATTCCATATTTACATTCAGTGGGTCCAAATTATGTTAATAAGTTATTTTTTTTGATTTTATGAATAGTAAGTACGGTAATTTTTATTTTCTACATCCAAAGGTAAATCGGGTAATTAAGGGTAATAATAAGATTATAAAATTACTCTAACACCTGCCAAAATTATATTGGATAAATAAAAGTTTACCCATATCACCCATAGGAACCTGAGGATTGGCTGGAGGCTTTGGTGAGAGTCTTCAGGATTGTAGGGACATGACCAGAATATATGGTGATCCTTGCTGCCAGACACCTTCAGGCAGCAGAAGGAAGATGGTGGAGCCTGATGCTCCATGTCCACGATGAGGCAGCACCACTCTGGACATACATTGAGAGCCTGTTCGGGCTGGAGTTTGTTCTAATGACCTTATGAGCGGTGTAGATACAGGATCTACTTCATCTGCAGTAGCGAATCATGACAGTAGCGCAGTACCCAGCGTGGTTCACTAACCACTCGCGCTACTCCACATATGTGGTACGTGACCCATTCTTCAGGGCTCGAACCATCATGAAGGGACTCAGGAGAGAGATCATAGCCTGGATTATTTCCCTTAGCATCCTGTCACTAGTGGGGTGTTAGAGAGAGCCCTCCTGGTAGAGAGTTTCCTTACTGAACAGTCACTAGCAGCGAGACCTACTACTAGTCGACACACAGCGGAGACTTCTACAGCTAGAAGTGGAAAGTTGTCACAGAGGTCCAAGAGGACCAAACCTACAGTTGGACGACCGCATGACTCATGATCAGTTGTGTGTGGAACCCGGAGTGGAGACAGAGCCAGACATGCCAGGACCAAATAGTGTTACTCATGCGGCGGGCCTGGTCACATGGATAATGAATGTCTGACCCGCCATTCTGACGATCAACAAACAGTTGAGGAACCCCCAAACCAAGGAATAGGATTGATCGAGGTGGTCCACAGGGCACAGGAGGACGTGGCAGAGGAGCTAGTGGAGCTGCTGGCAGTGGTTGACGTTATGAGGTGCTACCACCACCACCACCAGGAGGTCCACCCTGACTAGAGGGAGCGGGTGGACAGGGGAGAGCTCAGCTTCAGGCAACTGAGGCTAACAACCATGGTGCTCCGGAGATGACTCGAGATATGATATATGTCTATTCCACCTTGGCTAAAGTTATTATAGACATAGGTCCCAATCATTCGTTCATTTCCACTGCCCTCATTTGGAGCTAGTAGATTCCAAAGGAGCTATTAGCTTGATCTTTATGGCTAAAAACACATACAGGAGCAGACTCGATGATTACGCACTAGTACCAGCAGTTTGAGCTTACTCTAGTAAGCAAGAGCTTCAGTTGGGATATCCTCATACCAGCGTTGAGGCCTTACATGGTCATCTTGGGTATGGACTGGTTATCTACATTCCATGCTCAGATCGACTGTATTAGGCATAAAGTGTTGTGTGTCCGCATGAATGGGACCAAGTTTACCTTCATCGGTGAGAAGGGAACCTTTGTAGCACATGATGGACTTAGTGGAAGGAGGGAGCAGCCGATCACTAACCAGTTGTCCTGCCATACCCTCAGAGCAAGAGATGTGGAGAGTCCAAATTATCTTGTAGTTGTGGACCAGTACACAGATGTTTTCCCTGACGATAATCTAGGACTACCACCTTAGAGAGAGTTGGACATCTACATTGACATGTTCCATGAGACATCAACTATATCTACACAATCATATAGGATGGCTCCCACTGAGCTCCAAGATCTAAGGGTGAAACTGGAAGACTATTAGGGAAAGGGATTTATGAGGCCCAATGGTTCTCCCTAGGAAGCCCCTATTCTATTCTCCAAGAAGGAGGATGTGAGCGTGAGGCTCTAGGTCAACTACCATCACCTAAACCAGTTGACTGTGAAGAACATGTACCCACTTCTCAGGATTGATGACCTCTTTGATCAGCTCAAGGGAGAATGGGGGTTCTTGAAAATAGACCTCAGATCAGGCTATCACCAGATCAGGTTTCGATATGAGGATGTGCAGAAGACGGCCTTCAGGTGTCGGTACAACCACAATGAGTTTTGGTTATGCCCTTTGGTGTAACCAACGTTCCAATAGTGTTCATGTGTCTCATGAATAGGATCTTCCAACCATACCTTGATAGTTTTTTCAAAGTCTTCATTGATGAAATTCTAATCTATTAGACTACTGAGGATGAGCATGCCTACCATTTTCATGTAGTACTTGACACACTATGAGAGAAACATATTTATGGTAAGCTCTCGAAGTAGTAGTTTTGGATTCGAGAGGTTCACTTCTTGCGGAAAGTTATCTCAAAGGCTGGTGTTGCAGTGGATCCAGTGAAGATTGATGCAGTACTTGCTTGGGAGCCACCTAGGAGTGTGACGAAGGTATAGAGTTTCCTGGGCTTTGCTGGATACTATCGGAGATTCGTCCCAGACTTCTATAGAGTAGCATCACCACTATCATCCTTGATGAAGAAGGGAAAACCCTTCGTGTGGTCGGAGAGATGCTAGCAACACTTTCAAGAGATGAGGAAGAGGGTGACTAGTGCCCCCATTTTGAGGCTTCCAGAGGAACTTCTAGGGTACATAGTCTACTGCGATGCATCAGGGACCAGACTCGGGTGTGTCCTGATGCAAGAACGAGCTGTGATTTCATATGGTTCTTCGTAGATGAGACAACATGAGCATAACTCCTCTACCCATGACCTAGAGCTTGCAGTTGTGGTCTTCGCCTTGAAGATGTGCTGACACGATCTGATGGGTGAATGATTTACAGTGTAATAAGATCAAAAGTGTCTTAGGTATATCTTCTCTCAGAAGGACCTGAACATGAGATAGCGGCGGTGGCTTGAGTTCCTCCAGTACTATGACTTCAAGATAGTATATACTCATGGGAAAAGAAACATTGTTGTGGATTCTCTCAGCATGAGATCATGCATTCACCTACTAGGAGAGGCGATAGAGCAACTATCTTCCTTAGAGATATTATTTTTAGAAAGGGATGGAGCAGCCTATCATCAGTCTCTTATAGTCACTCCTCCAATTCTTTAGTGATTCGGGGAGGCGCAACATGGAGACGATGACTATGAGATGTGATGTGCTCAGATATCCACAGGGCAGGCACCTGATTGTTTTTATTAATGTGGGGAGAACATCATCCTATTTATATGATGTACCATGGTACCTGTTTCACTTCATGAGGTGGTGTTGAGAGAGTTCCACACTTCCCCTCTAGTGGTACATCACGGAGTGGTGAAGATTTATCAGGACCTTCGACGACAGCAGTGGTGGCCATGTATAAAGAAGGAAGTAGTAGAGTTTGTATCACAGTGCCTCACATTTCAGAAAGTGAAGGCAGAAAACTAGGTACTAGTAGGCTTCGTTCATCCTTTAGAGGTATTAGATTGGATGTGGGATGTGATATCCATGGACTTCATGCTGGGTCTTCCACGTACATTCCATAGTCTCGATTCGATATGGGTGATCGTGGACCGACTCACCAAGTCATGCCACTTCCTACTGATCAGAGAGCAGGGCTCAGTAGTGATCATGTCACACCTCTATGTATAGGAGATCATGTGTTATCATAAAATACCTTCTTCTATAGTCTCCAACCATGACACACGGTTTACTTCCCTACTATGGAAAGGGTTGCAGGACGCATTTGGGACACAACTTCGCATGGGAACCGCCTTCCATCCTCAGATAGATGGGAAGGCTAAGAGGACCATCCAGACCCTCCAGGACAAGCGACTTGCATGCATCCTCGATGTTGGTCACAACTGGAAGGGTCATATTACTTTGGTGGGTATGCCTACAATAATGGCTTTCACTCCACCATCGTTATGCCACCCTTCAAGGCCTTGTATGGTCGGTCTTGCAGATCACCACTGTGCTAGACAGACCCAGGGGAGTCAGCACTAGTGGGACTAGAGATGGTACGAGCTACCACAAAAAAGGTGCAGATCATCCAGGAGTGGATTAAGACTACACATAGCAGACAAAAGTCATATACTGACAGGAGATGGACAACTCTGGAGTTCGAGGATGGTGATCACGCCTTTCTATGGGTCTCACCTCGACAAGGTCTATGGAGATTTATCTGAGGAGGAAAGATATCTCCGATATTCATTGGTCATTTCCAGGTCCTCTGCAGAGTAGGCAAGATGGCTTACCGCTTGGCTCTTCCAACTCAGTTGCACCGGGTATATGACGTCTTCTAGGTATCTCAGTTGAGAAGATATGTGCACGACCCTTCTCACATCATCGACCATGGGGAGTTGGACATCGATGAAGAGGTGACTTTCATGGAGGTTTTAGTGGAGATTGAGGATCGACAGGAGAAGGTCATACGTGGATGGTCGATACCCCTGGTGTGTGTTCGCTGGCAGCATTGTAACCTCCAAGAGAGCACATGGGAGTGGGAGGCTCAGATGTATGCTCAGTACCCCCATTTGTTCCTTTAGTTTGAGTTGTATCTTACGGGGATGTAATGCCTTGAGGTGGGTAGAATTTAAAGACCTGAAATTTCTGTGGAAATTTATTTCCTAAATTCATGGGAATTTTACGAGTCTTCGAAAATTGAAGGCGCTTCATTCTGAGGCCCGGTGTGCCCAGAATCAATTTCAGATGTTTTTTCATGTATGTTTAGTAAACGTATGAACATGTTTTATATCTTTTGAACCGGTGCTCGGAACATAAATCAGAGGGCACCGTTGAACTCTAAGAATCAATTATTTCTTAGTGAGACCTTCACCAAGTTGTGTTCTAATGAGAATGGAAGTTATATTCTGGGGTTATTTAATAATGTTAAATAAAAGTAACATCAAAACTTATTTTTATTTTGTGGTGGTTAAAAGCTCCTAGAATAGGTTAGAGGTGGGGCCACCACATCATAACCTCCCATGAATGGTTATAAAGGTGGGGTCGACCCGCACATAACCTCCCTTGGTAGGATATCTTAGGTGGGGCCCACACGGGCTTTAAACCCCTTGGAACCCCCAATTAAGTGGTGAATCTCTCCACCTTCCCCCATAAATTAATTGTGCTAACCCACAAAATTAATTAATTTATCTCTATCACATAATTAATTGGAACCATTTTTGAATTCATTTGAATTCTTTCCAACCATTAAAATCATAGATAGTTCATTATTTCATTTTGTTAGAAAACATCATACTTTGGTTGGGAGACTCTTGGAGAACATTATTCTTCCAAACAAAGAACATGCCTTTCCATCGATGAAAGATGAACATAGTCGTCAAACATCATCTGCGTCAAAGGAGAAGATGTTACCCATGAAGAACGTCGCCAATGACGACGTCCGCCCTACCGCGAATCTTCCAACGATCACCGAACGACAGACCAAGCATGGGGAATTTGAGTTATTTTTATATATGATTATAAACCACCATTCATAGTTGTTTGTTTAGAACATTGATACAAAATTCTATTACCATGATGAGGAGGGATTGGACCGCATGAACACAGTCTGACCCTTCCCTTTTATTTTTGTTGTTTAATGACAATAGAGGAGGTCCATGCGGCGGCGACGATGAAGATGGAAAACAAAATCCATGATACCCGCATCCTCCACAAACCGAGCTGCATGTCCACGTGCCCCGTGCGCTTCCCGGCTCCCCTGGCGCCCTGTCGTCATCCCTGCGCGTTGGCCGTGCCCCTAGGGGCTAACCTGGAACCCTGCAGACGGCCTGCCCGGCGCCCTCGCACCCTACCGGCGGCCTGCCCATCCCCCGCTGGCAGCTAGCATGGAACCCCTGAGGCCCCCTTCTGCAGTTTTTCCAGTGCCCCGGCGCGCTCCCTCCGCCCCAACACACTACGCTGGTGTGTTGTTCGGTGCACCGGTGCCATGCTCGGTGAACCCATGGCAGCCCGATATCTAGCCGGCCTACACGCGCCCCTTGCGGTCTGTCACTAGCCTCCTGGAAGATGACCTCTTGAGCCGCACCCCTCGCAGTGCTGTCCGAATCGCCCCCGTACACCGCTGGGTCGGGCCTCGCAGACCGGGCCTAACTTAGCGGGACAAACCACCCTCGTAGTCTTATGGGCCAGGCCCCATCAGACTAGGACTAACATATCAGGAATATCTTCCCAACGGGCTGGGTCAGACCCATCAGGTCTGTCTCGATTGACCCAGACCAGGTCGGCTAATACTGGGGTGGGCCGCGTCAGTCTGACTGGGTCGGACCAGACTATGGTCCAATACTAACCCATTTCTTACTTTGTCCATATCTTTGGCACCGGATGTCCATTTGACGAATGGTCAGTGGAGATGGTAATATCATTGAGAGATGGTCCCTTTGAGAATACCCCACTGGAGTTTGGGGTATAGTTGAGATATCTTCAGGTTGGTTTGTACACATATCCAACCAGGACCCCGGGACTAAACGGCTAATAACTAACAGACCGGGCGTCAGAATGATGGGTCATCTATTGCGTTGATATCCCACTGACAAGAAGGACCTTTGAGATACTTTTATGTGAGAATTCGTGATAGTTTGAGTTTTTCCTAGTAGCTCAGGGAGAGGATCCTTCCAGTGACGACTAGATAGAGTGCGAAGACCCATTAGCTGTCAAACCTGATGGCTGCTTGACTGATTCGACTAGCCCATTGGGGAGCGCCGGATAGTTGGTGGCAGACCCATGGCATAGAAGCACCTTTTAGTTGGAAGCATACTGGTGGTACATGACAAGAGGAGTACCTTTTCAGGCTATTATTGGGAGCTCCTAGTAGTTGGCGGCATACCCACGGTGGAAGAGCACCTGGTAGTTAGCAGCAGACCTACGGTACTTGATAGGAGTAGTACCTCATTAGTCCAGGGTTAGTGAGAAGTGCCTCGGTGTCACGACAGACCCACTATACTTCTGGAAGGAGGAGTTCTCCAGAATCAATGGTTTCGAGGATAAAAATACCCTCTTGATCGGAGACAATGACCTTGTGTTTTCCTTACGATTGAGATGGGTTACTTGAAAACTTATGTATATGTAAGGGCATATACCTAAGTAAGGGTTATCCGTTAAAATCATAAATTGTGGTTTATTCATTGATTTTGTGAGACCTTGAGGGTCTCGGGGTCCCTACTGAGTACCATTATACTCACCCCTGCACGGGATATACCCACACCTCATTGTGTTGGATGGAGATGACAGATAGCACTGACGGAGGCCAAGAGCGCTAGGACTGGACGGTTCCCGGAGGAGGACCTTACGACATATTGATACATAGTTGAGTCAGATTGATGTGGAGTTCCAAGGAGGCCATTTGTACCTACCCTTCATGTAGGATCCCTGGAGGATGATCTAGGAGCATCATTAACCTTTTAGTTGTTTTCCCCTTTTTTAATGGTACATTCTTTCAGTTGTACTTGTACTTTACAGTTGGGCTTGTATTTTGACCCCCTTTACTTTTAGAACACTTGTTATACCGTTTTTACATAGTGTATGCTTCTGATTGTAGTCAAATTGTGTGTGTTTCAGTTTATAAAGTTAATGGCTTCCCGGTTTTAGGGATTTACGCCTTTGGTTCTAGTCTCCAACCCCTAGCCTATTGAAGGCGGGCTTAGGGTATTCACAATATGGGCCCCGGGGGACAGGTCATGACACATCACTTATTTTATTTCCAAAACATCTGGTATCATAGGTTTTGGTTTTTTTAGATAATTTATGATACATAATTACATTTGGAATACATTTTTCAATGGTACCAACTACCATAAATGGAGATTAAAAATGAAGGATATGATTTCCATCAAGAAATACTTCTTCTAGTGTCTAGTACTTAAACTACAAATAGAATGTATAATCTTGAATGGTAGTTTGGGAAAATAATGGTTTGTGGTTTCATTTATAAGTGGGTCATTGAAAATGTGATGAACAATATTTTCAAATTCTCTCACTATATAACTTTGACGAAGAATCTTGAGAATACTTATGCCTCCATGATTGGAGAAAATAATATTTTTCTCCTATGTAAAATGACTAAATTGGGTTAAAAACAATGTTTCATCTATTACCATATATTTTAGTGAATATCAATTATGTATTGATTAATTCAATGGTATGGTTTGTACTTTTGAATATATGGTTTCAGTTCTTTTTATTTTTAATATTTTTCACAATTCCTGGGAGAATTTCAATGTTACTATAATTGGTTCAACTATAAATTTTACATTAAAATTCATTTTGTTTAATTATTTTGTATTAAACGAAGAGGTCATGATATATAATTAGGATAAATTTTCATTAAAAATGTTTGTCACATAGATCAGGGGGATAATTCGGGAAACAAACCAAGGGTAGAGTAGTCAAGGTAAGAAAAAAGGTGGAAGAAATTTTTTGTCGAAGAAGGGAGTTTAAATTTCCACATTATGGTATGAAAGGAAATATAAAAAAATCTATTATCTGAATATTGTAAAAATAATTAAGGTAAATAAATATAAGATGAATGGTGATTGAGATGATCTGGTCGGCGAAACGACATGGGTGATTATGTTATCTTCATTGAATCCATTAATATTACTTCAGATGATTCTTGTTGGGTTCTTAATAGTGGATCATGTTTTAATATAACACAGATGACAAAGTTCTTTACATCTTAAAAACATTAAATGTTTTTGATTTTAATGGTATATACTTATGGTCATGCTAATGTTGTATGCCTTAGGACTATTTTTTTAAACACCATCACATGAAGTAAGTTGATTCTGAAGAATTTTGAACCAACACTTGAGGTTTTTATGAATATTAATTGTACCAACATTCTTTATGGTGAAGGATTTATCAGTATTTTTCTTGATGGACAATGAAATTTTTCCAAGATATCCTTGATTGAATCTCAAGGGAAGAAGCAGCCAGTTTTTTATTGGACTATATATTTTATTTCTTATGATGATTCTTGTGTTGCTGAGTGAAGATTATATTAAATATTATAAAATATAAACCTCAACCACATTAGTGAGAATGTTCTTGGTTGTTTGGAAAAAACAAAATTTCGTACAGGTTTTAATGGTGTTTAATTGGACACATTTGACAACTTTATGGTTGTAAAACAGATCTTGGTGAGTTTAAGTAGTTTTCCTTTATATAGGAAGTCACGAGTACATGAATTAGTGAATTCTAATATATGTTTCCCTTAGAAATATAGTACTTTATAATGACTTATTTATTTTGGTGACATTTATTAATGACCACCTATGTAAATTTTGGTATATGTTTTAAATTCAAAAGGTAATGTGCTCAGTGTTTTTAATTAATTTATGTTTTTGGATGATATGGATTCTCATAAGAAGTTTAAATGAATTTATAATAACAATGAGATAGATTATTATTGTTCAATTGATCAGTATTACAGGTCAGAGTGAATTTGGTATCATAAGACACTTCCTAAGACACCCCAGCTAAATGGTGTAGCTAAGTGCATGGAAAAAGGATTTACTATAATGAGTTCATTTTTTATTTAATAAGGAATATGTACTGGAAATTTTAGGGGTTATGATCTATTTAAAAATTATTATATTATCAATTTATCAACTGTGGGTACTTTTCATATAGACACTCCCATCATATTTTTTATGGAAAAGAGATCAAGTATAATCATCTACGTGTTTTTTGTTACAAGGAATTTGTTAATCTTCCTAGAGAATAGATGTCCAAACTGGATGATAAGTCATGATATTTTATTTTTATTGGATATATATAGGATGATTTTGGGTATAGGTTCTATGATCCAACATTAAAGAAACTTTTCATAACTCGTGATGCAATATTTAAATTGGATCAAACTATTATAGATGATGACAAGGAAGAAATTTAATCTTATCCAACTTTTGATGGATTATTTGATCTTGAGCAAGTTTATAATTAACAATTACCTTTTAATATAGATTCTAATAATCATGTTGATGTATTGAATGATATTCAGAGTGAACATGTTGGAGTCAATGTTTCTGATTCACTATTTTTTATGATCCCATTCCAGGGTTTATTAATGAACCCGGTGTTTTACATCAGAGATTATCTTGTCATTGTACTATTTCTACATGGTATTCACCTAATGAGTGTGCGATCCCCCCTATAGGGGTACAACCAAAATTCTTTAATGAGGTTATACAATTTGATCAGAAGGAAGGATATGTTGTGCTAATAGATGGCATGATGAGATCATTTCACGAAAATCATACTTTTAGGCTAGTAAATAACCTATAGGTAAGAGTTCTTAAAAAAATTGATGGATATATCATCTTAAAAATGAAAAATATATTTCTCTTCCATGATACCTGGAATTTTTATTTATCTAATAATTTCATCAAAAAAATGTTATTGATTTTGATGAGATTTTATCACCTATTGTTAAAATGTATTCTATTCAGGTTATTATTTGTTTGTCTATTATTTTGGATCTTCAGATTTTTCAGATAGATGTGAAGACTTTTTTCTCCATTTAGATTTAGAGGAGGAAATTTATATGGATCATCCAATGGGATTTTCTTGAAATAGGGTAATAGAATTATGTCTCCAGGTTAAATAGGTCTTTGTATTATTTGAATCAGGTTCCAACGAACTGGTGTATGTTGTTTGAATCTATCAATTTTCATTAGTGTTTCAGGAATAAATCTTTTGATCATTAGGTTTTTGTTAAGATATTTAATGTTGTTGATTTTATTATATTGATTTTTAATGTTGATAATTTTCCCATTGTTGGTCATGATTCTTCTATAATTAACATATTAATGAATGATTATTTTCAGTCTTTTGTGATGAATTACCTAAGTACATCATGATAGATTCTTAGTATGTCAATTTCTCATGATAGAAAGGACAAAAAATAATAGTTATCTTATGAGAGATATATTGAGATGGTTCATCATATACCTTTTATGTATAGAAAAAAAAGTGGATATTAGTCCACTTTCTATTCATTTTAAACATGGTACTAGTTATTCACCTTATACAGTGTAAGGGAGTGGAGATGCAGCACATACCTTATTCATATTTTGTTTTTTATGTATGAAATGGTACGTACTGGACCAGATATAGATCATGGATTTTGTGTGGTGAATTATTTTTTTTCTAATATTGGTAAAGACAATTGAAGTGTAGTAAAGTATATATGTTGTTTCCTTCTTAGTAATATTGATATGAGATTGTGTTTCGGTAATGGAGAACATAAGCTTTATAAATTTATAGATGTATATATGTTAGGAGATATGGATTTCATGAAGAGTACTCCAAGTTATTTGATCACTTTTGTCGGGGGAATTATCTTGAACGTCTAGAATGCAAATATGTGTTTCCTTATATACCACCGAGGCTGAGTTTATTGCAACAAAAGATGCATGAAAATATTTTTCATAAAAGAAAAATTTAATATGAGTTGTCAATTTTAATCAGGAGTGGTATGTTTTATTTTTTTGACAATTAGAGTGATAATTTTACGGAAAAGATTCCTAAATATCATGGATGGTAAAAACATATAGAGGTTTGGTATCATTGGATCTGTGACATCCTTGATTTGAGATAGATGGATCTGAAAAAATCCACATTGATGAAAAAAGGTCATGCATGTTGAACAAGAGTTTAACCTGAGGTATATTTGTGACTTAATGACTGATTTCAGGGTTTGAGGTGATCCATAGTTGAGTCAGAGGGGGTGTTTTTTGGGAGGCCTCCTCATCTGTCCCCTAGTACAAGCCACTTAAATAAAACATTTTTGTAATGCAATAACACTTATTAATTTACAAACATCATAAATAATGAAAAACATGGTTGTTATGACCAAGAATCTAAGATCCTTTTATTTTAATCATCTTACCTCAAGAGTTTCCTAAATATGATAAACAATTTCAATGAATCTCTAAACAAAAACTAAAATCTAAAATTAATTATATTTTAAATTATTTAATCATGAAACTCTTACAATTTAATAATGTTCAAACTATATTTATTTTTGTGAATATCCAGATACAAATCTAATATTAAAGAAAAAAATAAAAAATTTAATCTATAAAGAAAAAATATATTTTATATACCTATTAAAAGTGATCTATCTAAGATAGGTCCATACCCTCATTATTTAATCATTCTAAAATTATATTTTAAACAAAATAATACTATATATTATTTCATTAATTTTATATAAAATGGAACTATTGATTATAAAAATAAATTGAAGGTGATGTTCGTCACACATAAAAATCTCCAATGTAGATGATACCAAAATTGTGGTAAAAGATGTTATTATTTGTGCTATATGGATTTCATGTCATTCCATAACCATAAAAAATATGTCAATATAGAATTATAAATGGTTATATTGAAAATGATTTTGGGAAAATTTCATCTGGAAAAGGATGAATGTACAATATTTTTTGGATACGAGGACTGAAAAATACTATCTGAAATAAAACAAAATATCTTCAAAGACCATGTAATATAACATTCTATAAAATTGGTATATAAAGCATAGAAAATAAAAAATCCTATATGAAAGAAACTATTCTAGATGAAGGGAAGGAGTGAGACATATATGGTTTCAAGGATTTGACACCATGATGAAAGAATTGTCCAAAAAAATTCCTCTTTTATAAAGTCTAAAATTTATTTAAAAAAAATGTATAATAAGATTAAAGACTCCAGATAGACAGAAAATTGAAACTTAAAACTAATAGGGAAGAAATATGATGTACTTGCTGAAAAAAATCCGAGATAGACCACTATCTTAATTATTTAATGGACCTAATAGATTGGTAAAATAAACTCCTTATGTAATTCAACATAAACCTTGAGATTTAATGTTACCATGAATATCCCACTGTATTTTAAACCTTATTACTCCAATAGTTAAAAATCCCTCCCATAAACTAATACATAATCCTTTAACCAATATTACCATTGAGTCTTCACCAAAAAGAATATAACACCATAAAAAGGTGAATTAATTTTGTGTAATCTTCTCTTTAAATTGGTGTTATATTATAAGGGTTGATATCAATGAAAATGTGAGGATATATGGGCTGAAAAAATATATATTTTATTCCATTGGGTTAAAGGTAGAAAACAATAGAATTATTTATCATCTTTATGATTATTAGGTTTTGGAATTGTAGAGGTAAACCTTGGAGATTATTATTTTATTATAATGGCTATATATTTCAATTTCGAAGGGTGTTTTCAGTGTTGAATAAATTTTAAAAATTATAATAATTTTTTTTCAAGACATTATTAAATTATATTTCCATATTTTATATTATGAAAGTGTTTTTCAAATAATATATATATATAAATTTAAATTTATATACGTAAATTGTTATGAATATTATACTATATAATAGTTGAGTTATGCTTCTAAATGGGGGTTAGATGCTAATAAACGTTTGAAACATTGGTTCAAAATGGAAAGATATTTTTTTAGAAAATAGTGAGTGGGATTTCTAAGGATTTTGAAAATGAATTCAGTGTTTTATTTTCTGACGAATTTTTTTTAATGGGTAAAATTTTTGTTAAAAATCGATTTTAATTAAAGGGAATAATGTTTCTTATGGGGATAATGATTTCTATAAACAAATAAAAAAATTAACAATGATTTATTAGGATAATATTATTCTTGTTTTTATAATGTAAATGTGATTTTAGGGGTAATTTATTGGTTTTTAAATTAATTAGTTGGATTTATATTATGTTTCAAAATGAGGATGAAAATTTGGAATTCAATTATGATTTTATTTCAGTGACTTTTAAATTTCACATTGACATTAAAATAGAGATTTGTGATATGAAATTAGAGGGAATAGATTCATCATGTTTTATTATAATGTAGTATTCCCTATCAATGTGTTAAGTGTTGTACTAATTTATAAATAAAAGCATGAGTAATGAAAAAGTGTGTTATCTATAAATATGTATGATATATTAACTTTCAAAGGCCTCCTAAATACACAGAATATAGAATCCTACATAACATATCTTGATAATAAAATCATTGAAATAGAATTTCACTAACTTCATCAAACCCATAAGATATCCATCATAAACCCACTACCACCACCTTGGCCTCATGGGTTTCTAATATCTACTCAAATTCAGTCCTATGTCCTAAATCATTTTCCCTTTTTATAGTGTAATTGATATATTTAATTAAATGTTGAAAATACAATTGTTGTCTCATCATGAGTGCATGTAATACAACTTAGATGAGCCTTATAAGGGTTTAACCAATTAATGAGAATCTTGTGTGGTTCAGACTACTACTACTTCTTGATTGAAAACTAATAATTGTTGTCTGGTGCTTCACTAACTCCCTAGTCTAGGAACTTTTTGATTTAAGGAGAAAACTATCATCGTCATTAACATCATCTCCCAAGGAGTAATTATTGTTTTTTTTCTTGAGACTCATCCTCCATCTCTTCCAAATATGGAACTTTTTTTCTAGAAATACCCTAAGTAGTATTCATCCCAAACCAAATATGGGTGATCAAAATGTGGATAACACCTACCACCCATGGAGTAATTATTTTCAAAATATCAATTAATCACTTCCTTCAAAGCATGATAATATTATTTAAAACATCCAATTGTTGGGTTCCACTTATTTGAAAGTCCCATTTTTTATATATTTTTTATATTGTTAAATATTGATATTTACAAATGAAATATAATTTATTTTAATTGAAAATGGATGGATGACAATCGTATAATAAAATACTATGAATATGTGTTGAAGGAGTTCATCATGTTTTCCAAAGATGATGTATATGAACATTCTCATATCATTTTTCCATGTTTATGTGATTTTTATTACAGTATAATTCTTCTAAAGGAATTGGGAGAACAATTGATCTATCAAGAAATAGATAAAACTTATAAATGTTGGACTGAACTGTGGGAAAATTAAATATAACAAGTGATTGTGATAACACTGTATTTTATGGATCATCAAATATGATTATAATTATTGAAAATAATGAATAGTGTAAGGAGGATGTTATTATATGTGGAATAATGATGCATATCCTATTGAGGAAATAATATTGAATGTTGAATATGAACATTGTGATTTTCAAAAATTGTATGAGAAGTTAAAGAGTGGAACAAAGACGTCATTGTTTGCTGGTTGTACTAAATAAACAGCATTATAATACATACCAAATCTATTTAATTTAAAATATATAAATGGATTGAGTGATGACACTTTTACTAATATACATTCTCTCTTGAATGAAATTCTCTTATAAGATAATAAACTTCCTTGAGAGGATGATGATGCTGAACGAATGTTGTGTTCAATTTTTATAATCTCTGAAAGAATACATGACTTTAAAAAACACTATATTGTTTCATAAAAACCACAAAAAAAATAACTCCCAAAGTGTGGTTATTCTAAACTCAAGAATAATGAATCGGGTCCTAGAAAATGTGTATGCTATTTTCAAATCATTCCAAGTCTTAGGTTACTATATTTAAGTGAGGATGCCACACGGAAATTTAAGTGGCATGCAGAGATAAGACATAATGATGGGAAACTTTTTTACTCAAAAAAATATCATCATTGGATGATATTTGATCATGAGTATCCTCAATTTAGAAACGATCCATGAAACCTTTTCTTGCACTATATATTATGGAGTGAATCCTTTCAGTTTTCAAATCAGCACTCATAGTATATGGCTAGTTATGTTGGTCAATTATAACGTTCCACTAATGATATGCACAAAATTAAAATACAATATGTCATCGATGATCATATAATTACTAGAAAAACTAGGTAATGATATTGATGTTTATGTTTAGACATTTATATAAGGTTTTATGTTATTGTTGGATTCATGTGTTGTGTTGTATGATGCTTATAGAAATTAAGATTTCACATTGAGAGAAATGTTGTATGAGATGATAAAATAATTTCCTAATTATGGAAATTTATAAGGATATATCAATAATTTAACCCATGGGTGTCCCATTTTTTATCATGGTATATAGTCAATATGGTTGACACATTCATCAAAGAATGTTTTTATGGGAAATTGATGATTTATACCCTATAGATATAAGTCTTGTTCTTGGAAAACATCATTCAATGGGTTTTCATAAGAACATACATCACAATCCCTTCTAAAAGGTCATCAACATTTTATGAAATTAAAATATAATGAAAGTAATTATGGTAAATCTTTTTTAATAGTCATTATAGAAACTCATTGGAAATAGAGATTAGATTTTTTAATTACCATACTAGAATTTTTTATTTGTCAAACATTTTCCTAATTTTATTATTTCTGAAAAAAGTATGTGGTAGTGTCATTGGGACATTACTAAATTCCCCTCAGGAAAACAAATGAATGAATTAAGTCTAGGTTGGACATGATCGGAATGGAAATATGGGAAGAATTGGATCCCATGAAGGGAGAATATGAACTTTTATTCTTGCATCTCCTTATACACTTTCAAGGAAGAAGAGATATTGGTTTAATAACTTCTTGAATGATATAAAGTCTCCAAAGTGGTATTCATATAATATAATAAATATGGAATTAGTAACATATTTAAATGTTACATGGTTTGAAATCTAAATACTTTTATGTTCTAATACAAGATCTAATGCCTCTAGCTTTAAATTTCCTTTTACCCAATAATGTCCATCATACATTAACCAATATCTATTTCATTTTCAAATCTATATGAAACAAAGTTATAAGCCCTGTATAATTTTCAACTATGGAAAATAAATTTTTTGTCAAATTATCTGAATTAGAAATTTTCTTCCCTCTGACATTATTTTATTTTTAGAGTTGGAGTCCTAGAACCAACTGTTTATACTTTTATTACACGAATATTTAATATATTAAAATATTAAACAGCTTATTATATATTTTTCATTGTTCTACAAGACTATTATGTAATAATGTCCTAGAGTATTTGTTTCATCGATAATGACATAATAGTTCCCCACAATGAGGATAAACATGAAGTTCTATGATATTAATCTTAAATATAGTTATGTGATTGAATGACATACTATGATGGGACACATAGTATATAGACCATCAGGTGCAGGTGCTCATAAGTAGATTATACTTCCTCTCATGAATTTCACACTTAGTAATCTCCAATATGGGTGATTATGAGAAAAAATGTAATAGAAGGAATTACACATGTTTTTATGTTATCGTATATTCTTATCTACAAGTGTGTTTAATAGTCCTTAGACATTGGGATAATCATTAATACGTGTCAATGACTTGTCAGAGGACCAAGTGTGCATGTAAAACATTATAATGGTTATGTCATTAAAGGTTATATGTTCTATAAGATTTAACATTATGAATGAAGTACCATGAAAAATAGTGTTGTTACACTTGTGGATAGAGTGATCTGTGTATTAGATAATAAGGGAATGAACCTTATTAATAAGAATATATTATACATTTTCATTACAAAATAATATTTTAGTTGCATTATAAATCATTCCAAGGGAAGATTTTTTAGTAAAAAAGGTTTGATAAGAGGAGTGTTGTAAAAATAGAATAATTGGGATTCATGGAAGTGGGTTTTAGTAAGGAAGGGTACAAATAAGAACCATTTATAATGGAATCATAGGGAGTAAAATTATTTTATATTCTAGATATTGTAAACCAAAATAGGTCAATTGATCTATTATCGACCAAAACCACTATAAGGTCAGATGAAAATTCAACTAAGGATGAACCACTCATTAGAGTGTTAGTTTCATTTCACAATGGCCCTAACATAGATGGTTCTTTAATGTCAGAGAAGACGATAATGAAGAGATTTTGATATTCAATATTGGGGTCAAATCACATCAACCTTTAAAAAAGTTATTTCAATAATCATGTTATTTTTTTGTAATATACATTTTGTTACAATGTTTTAACCTTTCTTCACTACTAAATTTATGTAATATAAATTAAATGTGGTACCAATTCTACAGTTAATGTCTTCTTCATGTGCTATTTCTCTAAATTGTATGGAATAATTAGATTCTAAACCTAATGGTGCTCCTAGTGTTGATAGAAAAATACCTTATTAACATTCCAGTGATACCAACTCAAAGGAATGACATATTAATGATTTTGAACCCAGGGAAGTGGAAGATACTAAAGAATATAAGACTAAAAGAGGAGTGTCATTGTGTGATGGTGTTTGACAAACTTATAAAGGTGAAAAACAAAGGCCTCAAATTTTAGGTTTGATGGAATTCATGTAGCCATCATGTTAATCCCAACAAGGCCATTTCCATAATTTAATTCGGCTCACCACTCAGTAGTGTGTGATAATTTATGATGATTCATGGCACCATGTTCTACCCACACTTAAGAAACTAATTTGGGATGAAATTAGGGTTAATAGATGATATCATATATTTATTTTAATAAAAAATAAAATAATGAAACATTGAATTAAAATTCATTATCCCTTGAAGATTTCATTTATATTAGAAAACTCCCATAATAAATTTGTATTGATGCTTGTTGGAATGTCTTATGGGGGATTTTCCCAAAATATAACAATGTTTTGTCTCATAGATACCAAAGGAAAAATAAACCTACAACCACTACGTATATATTCCCACATCATAAGACATTAATCATGGGATGTGTTTATTGGTCATCGTGAGGAGACATCTTTTCAGGTTCCTAGTGTCAATTAATACATTGTTTGAAAATATAAGAATTAAACACATTTATTATTTATTATTAATATATGAAACATCCAATGTGTGTGGAGAATAATAAATGGGTAGAAAATTGAACATACCCCTACTATAAAGAAAGGACACGGTATGCTTCAATTGAAAAACAATTGGTACGTATTTTAAATATACCATAACACTTTTATGTGACATGAAACAATGACATAATTACGATCATCTATTTATATGTATGTCCATGAATCCAAATCCAAATCCACCTACATCCCACATCAGGTGCCATGGAATGAGGCACGTGTATCTAAAGGTGGGATACTAATAGAAGAAAACACAAAATGTGTAGGAAGAATGTGTGAGTATGACATAATAAAAAAATTGTTACATCACTATTACATAATAATGGTTACTTATTTTCCAATATTTTTTATCCATCATAAAAACTAGAATAATTAACAGCTGTACCAGTTGAAAAACTGTTATCAATAGCCGTGAAGCAACCAAAACATTATGGTTTAGTAAGAGTAGTGGATTTTGGAGTGAAATCTAGAACATATTTTGAGAAAAGAAAACAACAGGGTAAAAGATACATAAATAGCAGACATTTAGCTATGATTATCTTCCCATAAAGAATTTTTTTGGTAGTCCAAGTTGCTATAAAATGTAATAGGGATAATAAAAGACTTGAAAGAACACAAGAGAAACCACTACATGAAGAATCCACTCCACCACATTCTTTGAGGTAAGCCATTCCCATCAAATATCTGTCTTAGATGAGGTAATCAATATTCTCATAATTTTTTCTATGAATTGTAAATCATGAGGGCACTAATACATTTCCTATATTAATATTCAATAGGATGAAAATGTTTATGATTTATTTATATCAACAACCACCCATATTCTTATCATGATGGCTACTATGTATGATATCCAAGAAGACACTCTACATAATAGACAACGTTAAACATTTCATGTGAGAGTGGTGATTGACATAACACTTGAGCTGAGTACTGAGATACCTTTTCTAATTGATGAGGCATATATTCATATAGTCAAGCAAGCTAATAGAACATTTGAAGCATGACCATAAGATATTGTAAAAAACATGTTGACAAGGAGGTATTAACTCATGAACTATGACCGTCAACAATAGGATAAAAAGACGTGGTGGAATCAATCGTACCTCAATCTGATACACGATGTAACTTGTATGACTCAAATTATGTGATTTCAGTTTAAAATTTTAATTTTATTAATATATTGATTCATATATATGTTAAATTTATTTCTTTATAGTATTAATAACATAATAAATATTTTCTTATATATTTGTATTATTTTTTTGAATTCATATTTTTCATTCAACTGTCTACATCAAGCTATAAAATAGAGAACATGTTGCTTATGTATGAGGAAATCCAGGAAGAATGGGGTTCTATTGTCCACAAAAATAGAGTATATTTCTCATTTTTAGACTGTTGAAGATAGTTAAAAGTTATAAAACATTAGAAACTCAATCATCTGCACCTCGATCTGATAAAAAATGTTCCTTATATGAAATGTTCTTTATATTTTTAGTTTATAACATACATTTTATATTTAAACGCAAATAATGAACTATAAACTAATAAAGAACAATAAACATGTTTTTATAATTTATTTAAATCATCCTTAAGACATTTTTAACATTTAGGAATAATCCACACCTCAACTTGAAACACGGTGTGAACAGTTTGACTCAAAGTGTGTCTTTTTATTTAAAAATGACAATAATTTTATTTTGAAACCCATATGGCATACTCAAAATTGATCAAACACATCCAAGTTATTTTTATACTTTATGAAAACAATACATATTTCATTTATGATGTGTAGCAATCACCCACACTAAAATATGATGAACGGTGGGTCTGGATGGCTCTAAGGGTGTCCTTTTATTTAAAATTGAAACTAATGTTAGTAACAAATTAAAACTAGCATATTCAAAATACACCAAACTCATTTGGATTACTTTTATACCATATAAAAATGGTACATAAGTCATTTTTTGTCTGTATGAATCATCCACACCACAATCTGATGTATGGTGTGACCGGTATGACTCTAATTATGCCTTATAATTTTAAAATCACATAAATTTTAATAAAAAAAATGACATACTAAAATTTGATAAAACGCATATATATTGATTGAATAATTTACAGAGATGATACATAATTCATTTATGACTTATAGTTATTATCTTCACCTCTATCAGATACACAGTGTCCCCGATATAACTCAATGTGTCCATAATTAGTTTAAAATTGACATTTTAATTCAAAAAATTTGTCACTAAATGAAAACTAATAAATCAAACTATATTGCTATTTATAATTTATAACATTTATTAATAAGTCATTCTTCACATGTGGGAATCATTATCACATCAAACTGTCCAATAATTTCACTTGTATGACTCAAAGGGAATGTTTTTAGTTTTAAATGAAATTTTAGTAAAAAACACGACTGACGGACTCAAAACAAATAAAATCAATTAGGATTATATTTGTACTCTATTATAATGATCCTTAAGTCATTTTTCACATGTAGGTAAACGATTCTGCAGTCCGACACATGATGTAACTGGTAAGACTCTAAGTGTTACTTTTTATTTTAAATAAACATTAATTTTATTAAAAAGGACAAGTTACATACTACAAAATTGATAAAATATATCTGATTCATTTTTATTATTTATTAAAATTATCCATATGTCCTTTTTGATGTGTAGGAATCAACCTCATCTCAATTCCCACATGGTGTGATAGGTATGATTCCATGTGTCTCTTTTTTATATAAAATTGACATTAATCATAGTAAAAAGGACATGTGGCATAATAAAGACCAATAAATTGACATTTGATTTTTTTGATACATTATGAAATTGATCCATATGTCATTTTTTATATGTAATATTCAATAAAACTTCAATTTGAGGTAGGTTGTGACGAGAATCACTCTAAGAGTGACTTTTTATTTAAAATTGTTATTAATTTTTTTTAAAGGACAAGCATCATTTTGAAAACTGAGAAAACACATTCTAATTATTTTTATACTCAATAAAAATGAAACTTAATTCATTTTTGATGTGTAATAATAAACCACACCCAAATTAGATTCATGGTGTGACCCTTATGACTCCATGAGTGTCTTTTTAAATAAAGATTAATATTACTTTAAGTTAAAAATTAAAACTAACATACTAAAAATAGATAATAAACATTTATATTGTTTGTATATTTTAGGATAATGATCCATATGTCATTTATAATGTTTAAGAATCCCCCGCACCTCAATATGATACACAGTTTTCCTGGTATGACTCTAAGAGATTAATTTTCTTTAAAAATGACATTAATTTAAGTAAAAATGACTAGTGTCAAACTCAAACCCAATAAAACACATTCAAATATTTTTATACTTGATGATAATTATCTATATGCATTTTTTGACTTGTAATAACCAAAATCCCCTAATCTGTCGCACAATGCGACCAATATTACTCCAAGTCTGTATTTTTTTAAAAAAAATTGACAATATTTTTATTAAAAAAGAATATTGACATACTCAAATCCAAGAAATCAAATTATGGTTTTTTATTATTTTGGAAAATTATCCATAGTTTATTTTTGATCTGTAAGAATCACCCACACCTCGATCTGATATATGGTGTCAATATTATGACTTCTAGTGTGTGTTTATTTAAAATTGGAATAAATTTTAGTAAAAAGTACAGGTGACATACTCAATAAAAGTAAAACTCATTCATATTTTTTAATACTTTTTTAAAATGACCCATATGTCTTTTTTTCCAAGTATGAATTATCCTTACCAGAACCTAAAACATAGTGTGATCAATATTATTGAAACTGTCTGTTATCTGTTTAAAATTCACATTTTAGTTCAAAAAGTGTGTCACTCATCAAAACTGTCTGTTATCTGTTTAAAATTCACATATTTGTGATGTGTATGAATCAACTTCACCTCAATCCGATATACGGTGTGATTAGTATAAATCCATGGGTATCGTATTTTTTAAAATTGATAATTTAGAAAAAAACACAGGTGACATAATCAAAACCGACAAAAACATTCAGATTGTTTTGATAATTTTAAAAAAATAAACCATAAGTAATTTATATTGAGAAGTAATCAACCATACCTCAATTGATACACAATGTTCCCAATATGACTCAAAGTATCCACTAATAGTGTAGAATTAAAAATTCATTTCAAAATGTGTTTCACCCATTGAAAAATAAGAAAATTTTCATGGATTATCTTAATAAAATAAAAAAATTAAAAATCCATTTTTTATGTATATGAATTAGACCCACTTCAAACTGACACACAATGTGTCTGATATGACATAAAGTGTGTAATTTCAGTGTGAAATGACATTTTAGTTTAATAGACTAGTGACTTACACAATAACAATCAAATGTATTTGTTCTGTTTTCATAATTTAGGAAAACAATATAAAAGTCATTTGTGATGTGTAGAAATAGTCCTCGCCTCAATCTGATGCATGATGTGACCGGTATGGATCTATGTGTACTCATTCATTTAAAATTTACATTTCATTAATGAATTATTTCATATTTTTGTTCAATTAATTTATTTATATTATTCCTAGCAATAAGTTAAATTATTTTTATATAGGTGGATTATTTTTATTGGGTTGGGGTGGATTGTTTGTAAGCTAATACCATTATTGGTATTTTTTGAGAGGGGTTTCAGGTTCTTAATAAAATGAATCATTGATGTTTTGAAATGGTTATGGATAATAACATGAAATATAATTATAATAAACATTGAGTGAAATGTACACAATATTATTTTTTATTTGGGATGTAAAATTCAATTCAATTTAATTATGTATTTGCGTATATGTATATTTCTATATAGGTTTATTTCAATATAGGTGTATACAGGTGTATGTTTTATAGTGTTCTATTATACAAACAATGCACTATAATAGTAAGGCCTTCATCAATGCTATTTATGGAACTGATAAAGGCCACCATTTGTCAGCACTACAATGTGTGCTGATAAAGGGTTTTATTTATCAGTTACTTTTTATCAAGGATAAATCCCCCCCTAATGACAATAAGGAAAACAATACTTTTTTTTCAATGTTAAATCCTTTTTTGTGATGTTAAAGGGTTGAACTGTGGTAGTTTCTCAACCACACAATACCTTGAACCAATGGAACATTTCATGCCCTATAATTCTTCAAATTTGATTATATATGCCCTGGTGGTTTTAAATTTATCTATTTCCTCTTCTAACGTATGCTATCTTGTGGTCAAACCATACTACTTTATGGCATGAAGGACCTATGCCCCTAAAATACATTCGTCCGATTATGGCCATTACACAATACCAGATCATGTCGAACAATATGAATTAGAGCAGGAGGGTTGAGGGGAGTATGAATAAATTCCATAGATGACACTTGGAGCCTTGATATGAATAACACTACAAGTACCCAAACATAAAACACATTCATGGAACTATTCTAGAGGTAGGAGAAATAAAATTGGCCTACATCAAAGCCATGGCAATGGGGTCGAAAATATATCTTCCTCTTAAGAAGGATCGCTAATTCACCGAATCTAGATGGGTTACCCTTTAGTCTCTATTGGTATGCCTCATCATCTGGCCACCACGATGTGACACATAAATAAAAAGTAATAAGTAGATATAAAAAGAGAGTAGTTACATATCATTTAGAGGTGTAAATTTATTAAGGCTTAAGGTGTGTGATTGTATCTCTATCCCAAGTTTGTTGCTCTATTGTCCATGGTGGGGTAGTGAAATATAGGTTATATCCAACAGTTTTATGAATTGAATCCAGAAAATTTGTTCAAAACTAATGGGATTTCATCTGCGGTGCTATCTAATCTATTCTCGGTGCTTTTCTAATGTACCTTTTATTCAGACAACGAACAATTTTTTTTCGTAGTTGGGTCTATTAGGGATTCATTAACAGTATTTGTTCTTTATTTTAAGCTTCTATTAAACTACATAAGTATTGATGGTCAGGATGATGGTGTTGGTATTGGGATTACTTGTTTAGATACCAACACAGGATGTAAGATGATTGTAAATAATGTTTAATATTCACTCGAGGTTATTCTAAATATAATTTTCACCAACATTATTTATGATGAAGTTTTTATTAGTATTTTTAGTGATGTCCAATGGATGTTTTCAATGAGATCCTTGAATATGGCTTGAGGGAACAAGCAGTCGGGTTTGTACTGTACCATCGCTTTTATTTTTAGTGATACTGCATGTGTTGTTTAGTGTAGTTTTTCATCCAAGTTATGACATATGACTCTTATCCACATTATTGACAAAGGGCTTGGTATTTTTGAAAATAAAAATTTTCTTCTAGGTTAGAATGGAGCTAAATTGGACATGTATATGCATTTTATGGATGAAAAATAGATCATGTTGAGTTTTAGAAGTTTTCCTTTTTATAAGAAGTCAAAAGTACATGAATTATAACATTTCGATATATGTGGACCATTGAAATAGTAGAAATTTAATTGTAGTATTTATATTGTGACATTAATTGATGACCACTCATGTAATCTTTTGTTTTATTTTTTGAATTCAAAAAGATAGGTGTGTAGTGTTTTTAATAAATTATAGCTTTTCAATGATATGGTATATTATAAGAAGTAAAAATATTTTCATACTGATAGTGAGGGAGAATATTGTGGTTCATTTGACTAGTATTGCTGGTCAGAAGGTATTTAGAATTGTAAGACAACTCTTAAGACATCACAGCTAAATAATATATATGTGTGAATGAAAAAGACTTTGTTGGAAATAGTTCGTTTTCTTATTTTAGAATGAATGTATCACGGACATTTTTTGGGTGATTCTGTAATTATTGCTTCTTATAATATCAATTTATCAGTAATGGTATTTTTCCATACAAACCCTCCCAACATAAATCTATATCTAAAATAGATAAAGTGTGATCATTTATGTGTTTTTGGTTGTAAAGAATTTTTTCATTTTTCTAGTTATGAGATTCACAAGATACATACTAAGTCATGATAGTATATATTTATAGGCCATGGACACGATGTCATTGGATATCGGTTCTACGATCAGGATTTGAATAAACTTTTCATAATCCATGATGCATTTCTTAGTGAGGGTCAAACTATTAATGATATTTATAAGGGGTAAAATCAATTTTCTATAATATCCAATAGATTTGTCAATATCGAGCTAGTTTCTAACTCACATTTACCTCATATTATTGATTTTCATAATAGTGTTGATGTGTAGAATTATTTTTATTGTGAAAAACATTGAGTTGATGTTTCTTTTTCACATTTTGTTTTTAATGATCCCATTCTAGGGGTTTTTAATGATCCTACAGTTCCACTCCAATGATTATCTCATAATCATTTTATTTCTACATGTTATCCTCCTAATGAAAATATGATTGTCACTAATAGGGGAGAACAAGAATACTTTGATGATGTGATGGAAAATGATCATAAGAATATTTAGGATGGTGAAATGGATAATGTGATGAGATAATTTTAAGAAAATCCTAACTTTGAGTATGTGAAGTTACCTATAGGTGAGATAGTTTTTCAAAATTGATCGATATATCCAATTAAAAATGAATAATCCTATTCTATTAAATGAAACAAGGCATGTTTAGTTATTTAAGGCTTTCATCATAATAACTGTATTTATTTTGATTAGTTTTTATTACCAAATGTTAAAATTTATTTCATTAAGTTTATTCATGGTTTGGATACTAGTTTGGATATGAAAATTGATCATATTTATGTGATGATATCATTCATCCATTGAGATTTAAAAGAGCATATTTATTTAGATCATATAGAGGGTTCTGTTGAATTTGGTAAAGTGAATTATTTATGAAAGTTGAAGAAGTTTTTTTATGGTTTGAATCAAGCTCAGAGATAGTGTTATAAGAAGATTGAATCTTTCTATTTTCATAATGGTGTTTGAAAGAAAAATTTTGATCATTGTGTTTTTTTAAGATATTTACTAATAATTATTTTATTATATTGTTACTTTTAGTGATGATCTGATAACTGTTGGTCATTATGATTCTATAATTTACATATTAATGAATGAACCTTTTTAGTCTATTGTCATGAAAGACATAGGGAAAGCATGAAATATTCTTATAATGTCAATTTATCATGATAGAAATGACAAAAATTGTTGTTATCTCAACAATGAGATATTGAGACGGTTCTTCCAAGATTTTCTATGGATTGGGATAAAGAGGATAGAATCCTAGTTCATTGCATTTTAATCATAGTTTTGTCAATTTTTTTAAACATCTGAAGAGAGAGATAAGATTCTGTACATACCTTATTCATATTTCATTGGATGTTTGATGTATGAAACAGTATGTAGTAGACTAGATATAGCTCATGGAGTTAGTTTGGTCAGTCATTTTCTATCTAATATAGGTATAGAGCATTGTAGAAGAGTTCTGTAGATATTTTTTTTCTTTCATAGTACTTCTAATATGCGATTGTGTTTTGTAAATAAGGAACATATTTTCTCTGTATTTATGGATTCGAATATTGTAGGAGATATTGATTCAAGGAAGTCAACATCAGGCTATTTAATCACATTTACCGGGTTCATTATACTAATAGTCTAGATTCTAGAGATATGTTGCATTATCTAACACCGAGTCCGATTTTATTTCAACAAAAATGGTGCGTGATGAATTTTTGTAACTGAGAACATTGATATTAGAGTGTAATTTTAATGAGGAGTGGTATGATTTATTTTGTGACAATATGAGTTCTATTTTTTGGAAAATAATATCACTTTTCATGGAAGGTCAAAACATATTGATGTTTGGTATCATTTGATATGTGAATTACATGACTCGATAAATTTGGATCTGAAGACCCACATGGATGAACATGGGTTATGAATCTTGACCAAGAGTTTACCCAGAGGTAAATCCGAGACTTATCTAGTGATCGCAATGTTGGAGGTGATCCATAGTTGAGTCAGATGGGGAGTTTGTAGGGAAACCTCCTCATATGGCCCCCAACACATGCCACTTAAAAAAGGGAAAATATATTTGAAAACATGGGATATATCTATCTCTAAATAGAATATATTTTTCTGGGATCATGGTGTGTAGATGTATCTTTATTCTAGGTGTGTGAATCTCTTATCAAATTTGGGATAGTGATTTTAGTGTTATATTGGTCAATTTATAGATCTGCATTGGAAACAAATTTCTGGTCTATTTGGATGTCTTCTACGGTAGGTTATTTGATATAATCCCAGTGATTTTCATCTACACCTTTTATTCAGATAGTGAACCCCTACAATTCATGGTCAGGAATATTTGAGTTTTTTTATTGGGTTACATTCTTTATTTCAAAGTGCCTTCAAATGGAATTTTTTCTTCCTTTGATACATTATTTTATCCATGTATTAATTTTTAGTTCTCGCTCATCTCTGGGAGTATCTTCTTTGTACTCTTGACTAACTGTGGCTTCTGCTTTCTAGGCTCAGTCTCATGTTTTTTCTATTTTTTCGGTTTTCCATGTTAATATTACTATTGAGAACATTTTTTTTCATCACATATATTTTCCCATTGATAATCCACATTAGTTTTTTATGGAATGATCAAAAGGAAAGGAAATTTTTTTCCACTGTGCATTCACTTTGGTTTTTTCTAGTGTATTACTCAATTGATGTATTTATCAACATTATCATACCCAACTTCCATGAGCCTTTTACCTCTTCCTTTACATCCACATCCTTTTCACATTACAAGTCTCCTTCCCATCAGAGCCTTGAAGTCGGTATCGATCATACTATTGGAGGTACTATTTATAGTGGCATTTAGGGGTGTTACACTAAATATAAAATACATAAATCCATAATTAAGAATGGATCCTTGAATGTTTTTAATTTTATTTACTATAAACCTTAAATATAAGTAAAATAATGCCAAAATGATATGAGAAAAAACAAAAATAAAGAATGAAAAATGTATATATGAAAAAATTGTGTGTAAAATTAATAGGAATAGGTAAAAAATATAAATAAAGAATAGAGTTCGAAAATAAATATACAGTATACATGTGTAAAAATATATACAAGGGAAAATAAAAAAAATTCTGTTTAAATATTAAAAATGTTAAAATTATAAAATAAATACAATTTATAAAAAGTAATAAAACCACATTATAGTTTATGCAGTTACAAGATTATTTTTTCACTAACATTCAATTCATCCTTTCAACCATGTGATACATTCGACAAATTGTTTTTTCATATTATATTCCAATATTTCTACAGTAATACGTGAAATTCCAATAACAATAAAAATAAATTTAACTATGGATTTTTTAGCATTTAATTTAGATTTAAACAATCGATAAATGATTTTTAACACATTCAATTGTCCTTATCATTTACACAGTATGATATTCATTATAATTCACATATGTATTCGCATCATTGATACAGTCATCTTTGTTATCTACACATGATGTTATTTCAGATGATTCATAAAAATTAGTATTATCCCATCCACTATATTCATTCAATTTTCCCTAATTTTTTATAGAATTTATAACTTTGATCTATTCCATGAATTATCATGTGTTTTTAAAACTACTATAGACTAATTTTTATTGAATAAAAACAACATAAACATAGACAATATATTTTAAAAGGGTCATATGCATGATACTATTCAAGCTTGACAAACTATTTCACTCAATATTTATACATTTTTTTAGATGATTGTAATCCATCCATTATTTATCCATTTCTAAACTATTTGATTCCATATTATTAATATTTATAATAATAAATATACAAAGGGGGCCTTAAAATAAGGGTAACTCAATATTTTAATGATATTCATTATTAAATTTTGTTGTCTATGAATACTCCCCTTAGAAGATAAAACCAAACAAAAAATATGATATAATTACAGAGGACTCCCCTAATTTTATCCATGAAGGATATGTTGCATGAAAAGTAGTATTAGAAGTTTCAAAGGTGTTAAATATTAATTCCCCTTTTTTGGGAGTGAGGTCATGATGGATATCCTATGGGTTGGATATATTTAGTGGAATTCCCTAATCTTTGTGTTATTATCAGTCCACTTGTCTTCCAAAAATTATGTAATAGTTTTCCTCATTCCATAAAAATCTAAAATTTAAATATTATTGAAAAACAACATTTCAGATGTACATTGAAAAATATTTATAATATCATAGTTTAAATAACATTAAAAACAAACTATTTAAACTAATTCATCTATAAAAACACACAATTTTTAAAATAAATAAATCTGTTTCAAACACTCTTTCACAAATACATGCACACATTGAAACCATTTTAAATTATTGAATCTCAAATCTTTCTTTTTCATGTTCATTCACTTAAACAAATTCCAAAAATGTTCTCTGATTTTTTATAATTAAATCAACTACTTATCAAACATTTCAAATTAAATAAATTCTTTCCTACAATAAAATATTCTCCCAATGCTTCAAAAATTAATTCATTTCTCAAAAATCCCCATTTAATTTCTATACCAAATACTCCATTTAAAAATGAAAAGAAATTATATGTAAAAGTTAAAACATTTCACACCCATAAAAATATTTTTCATTCCCTCAAAAATTTTGTCTTAAAATAAAATCACTCAATAAAATCTCATTATCTACTTAAAAATATTCTTCTCAAAACAAAAAGTAATATTTTATGTACAAAAATAAGATATTATAGAAAAAAATATATGAATTGGTATAAAATTCACTATTAATGTTTAAATGATTGGGGACAGAAATATAAAAGTAAAAATTATGTTCATGCCAAATATAAGAAATCAAGGAAAAGATTTATATGAATAAACTGAAAGGATATGAGGAATATCAAAATAGGTATGTTATATTAATATTTAAGTAATTCCATTATGGGATGAAGTAGGTTCTTTTGTAGGTGGATTTAATGGAACACATAGTGTAGTGTTTTCAAGCTGAACAATGATGGGTCTTACATTATGAGCAACTTGAGAGGAGGGGAGTGGTGCGTGGTGCTGGAGGGAATGTGGTTATTTTTGTCACTTCATCCTTATTCGGTGGAAACTCTCTTATGGATGAGACCAAAGAAATGCTTACCAGGCTCACTCATTTCTCTCAGCAAAACATTTCCATCTCTCAAGTGGAGACTGACTCTTTAGTTCATCACAACTCCCTATAAGGTAAAGATTCCATCCTTTGGTCCATGACCTACATTGTCAGGATATGTGACGATATCCTTTGCAACAACTTCAAAGTGAACAATATATGGAATGGGGGAAATAAAGTTGTGGATTACCAGGATTATTTGGCGGATCAGAGTTCCATCGACACTTTTCTCTTTAACCCTGACTGCTTGAAGCTAGAGGGTGTTAATTTTATCAGAGGGGATTCCCTCTATTTGTATTATTTATCCCCCATAAACCCTTTTTGTCCTTGCTACAATTTTTTTTCTTTTAATAAAAAATTGATTTGGATGGATGAAGTTGGTTCCTAGATAACAGAACTAGAATATTAAGGTTTCATGTTTGAAGGAGGATTCATTTAAAGTAATTCAAGCCAATATTTCAAAAATAAGGTATGGGAGGGATGAAGGTACATCATACTTCTTTTATAAGTGGATGACTTGTTAGTTCCTATATTTGGATTTATAAGGATTATGGTTTTAAAAAAAATTATAAAAGGTTCAAAATGAGAGATCATATAATTTCAAAGAAGAATTTGAGAATGGGAATTGGGAGATATTGGAAGGCTAAAACATTAGTGATATCTGAGGAGGAATACATCGAAAAAATAATCAATAGATTTTGGATGACCATATGTAAACCTGTCTCAACTACATTTTATAGAATATTTATATTATCTGAAGTGTATTTATTTAGAATGTAAAATGAGATCATTTAGAAAAGAAATATTATATTATCATCAGCAGTTAAAATTTTGATGTACATGATGAGTTTTACATAGTTAGATACAACCTTTGTAGTGGAATTTTTGTGTCTTTCATGTCAAATCTAGGAAGGGAACCCTGGATGGCTATAAAAAATCATTGAATACTTAATGGTATTGAATGATACATCATTGTTCCTTTGGGTTTATGATCATCTTCATGGGTTCTTAGACATAATAATTATTAGATATTGAGATACCAAGAAGAGATCAATTATATTAATGTTAACCTATGGAGGGAAAATTGTTAGTTAGATGTCTTACCTATAATTAATAGTTAATTTTTCGAATATGGAAACTAAATATTTGGAAGAAATTATTTCATGAAAATAGTTTGTTTTGTTAAGGTTATTAATTAAGGAGACAAACATATTCTAGGAGGGTATACACTATTATGATATTCAGTGTGATTCACCATACAAAATCAGGTGTTTCATTCAATGATGAAACAAGTTGGTCTCCTATTCAATTTCATTATATATATATATTAGATGAAAAATTAGTAGAGTATTGATAAATGATTTGAAATAGAACCTAGATTTTAGATTTATATTTATTCATATCCATGAAATTATAAGGAAATACTATGCCTTAGTGGGAATAGTGTGAACGAATCAGATAGGTAACATCACATACTATGTAATGGAGGAGTGATGGTTATAATATCCAATTTTAATGAGGTTTATAAGAAGTTCCTTCAAATTTTCATAAAATTTGAGATTACTAGGAAATGATGCTTGTTTCAATTTTTTCAGTTCTTCCAATATTATAGGTCACTATAAGTAATGGAATTGTTGATGGAAAGGTTATAAATTAATACAAAAATGCAACAATACTTGTCATTTTATACTAAATTAAATATATAAAATGAAAAATCCAAAACCACTTCTAACTAGAAGCTCTAAACATCAACCCCAACTCCAAACTATGTCAGTCCATCTTAGTTACTAAAAGCCTCATGATAACACATAATATATATGTTGGTGTGATTATAAAATTCATACTTAGTAGGATAAACCTTAGGACCTCTCATTTAAATTTGAGAAAAGCATAATAATGATCTTTTGAATAAAAAGTATAATCAATATACACCTATTAGGTTAACAACACATCCCCACCATAACCACGAATTTCATACGTGTATAGTAAAATAATTTCAGAATAAAAATAATCATTGGCTCCCCCCATAATAACCCCCCCCCCCCCCCGATTTTCTACTCTCAAATTCCATTACCAAACATCATATGCTCTATTAACTTCTTTACTAATATGCATCAGGTCTCAACCCTACCGATACCAACTCAAAAAAGGTCTAACATCTGATGTTAGAATCTGAAAAAACAATATATCTCATCAACCCATTATAAATAGAGTGATACATGGTTGAAAAAACTCATCCCTAAGAAATAAAATGTTCAGAGTAAATGGTAAACCCAAAATAATATAAATATATATGCACATATAATATCATAATTTATAAATAATTTAGACACTTTTGAACTTATAGTCTAGCGGAAGGGACAACGGGAGTGGTGATGGGGGAAGAATATGTGACGATGGGGGAAGTACCAATATTGGAGGGGTCATCAGGGACGGCAGAGGTGGAAAAGGAAAGGGTAGTAATGGAGGGGAATCATAGGTAATGGTGGGGGCTATAGGGGTGGAGGCAGAAGAGGTGGAGGTGGAGGAGGTGGAGAGGACAATAAAGGAGGGGGAGTTGAGGTGGGGGTAGTGGAGAAGGGGGAAATGCATGTAGAGGGGGGTAGCGGAGGTGTAGGTAGGGGTAGAGGTTCGGGAAGAGGCAGAGGAAGAAGAGGCAAGGGTAACTAAGGCGGAGGTAGAGGCGACGACGGCAGTAGAGGTGGATCACAACTTCCATGAAATCTTGGGTATCGAGTGGCAGTGGAAATGTTAGGTTTATATATAAGAAAATGTTAAAGGATTTTATTCAATTTTTTTGGAAAATGTTGATAAAGGTCATTTTTTCAATGTTAAATTTTAAAAGACCTGATAAAATTGGATTTTATCGGTGCTTTTTTAGATGTCATAAAACATTACATTATTATCAAAAAAATTATAGCTCTAATGAATCATGTTTTCATCAGTTCTTTTTTAGCACTGATAAGTATTTTTATATATTTATAAATATATTTCAATAATTATATATTTTAATGAAATTATAATTATTATAAATATTTTTATTGTATTTCTTATATTTATCTAATAAGATATATATATTATCGTAATTATAAATAAATATATTTATAAATATTTGTATATAATTATAAATATATTTATATTTATATATAATTATGTATATTAATATATAAATATATATTTATAAAATTATAATAAATGTATTTATTATAATTTTATAAAGAGTATTTATTAATTAATAACATATATTTATTTAGATATATATGTATATATATTTATAATTATATTTATAAAAAATATTTTTTAAATGTATTTTTAAATAATTATAAATATAAAAAATTTATTTAACATTTAAAAAAATTGTTTTAATTTTATAATTAATTAGATATATATATATAGTTATAAATAATTATAATTATAAATATATTTCAAAATGTATTTCTATATAACAAAATATTTATAATTATAAATGTAATATAAATATTTGTTATTTAAATATATTTATCATGAAATTAAGTATTTCTGAGATCATAATAGCTTCATTGGAACATGAATGAATCATATACCTAGTAATGTATATATCATAAAAAACGAGTCATCCTATATATATATATAATATGAACAGTAAGAAGGATGTAATGTATAATTGAACATTCATGATTAATACAAAACATATAAACAAAAATTATATTCAAAAAATAATTGACCAAATTCATTGAAAACATATATTTATTTTGGTATATATATATAATTATAATTGTAAATATACATATTTAATAATTATTTATATATAATTATAAATATATAAATAAAATAAATATAATAATTATTTTTATTACTTATTGATATTTCTTATATATAAATTTTATTTATTAACATATATATATTTATTATAAACATGAATTATTCATTAAATGTATACAAATAAAGATTATTTATGAATATAAATATAATGATTTTATATAAATTAATATTTTATTTTTATAAAAACTTTTATCATCACTAATAATAGTATTGATAAATCTACCCTTTATCATCACTAAAAAATATTTATCTTTATTAGTGATTTTTTAGCACTAATAATGGATTGATTTATCAGGTCTTTTAGCTTGTAGTAACAATGACCCCCATTTTATTTAAAATTGACCATAATTTTTGTAAAAATAAAAATTGACGTAATCAAAATTGAGAAAACACCTTGAGACGTTTATATTTTTTATAAAAATTATCAATTTGTAATTTTTTTTTGTGTAGGAATCTGTCGCGCCCCAATCAGACCATGAAAAATAATTCATATTATTTTGATACATTGGGAAAATGATCCATAAGTCATTTTTTATGTGTAGAAATCAGTTACACCTCAAATCAAATGTATTATGTTCCATGTATTAATCAATGTGTCCGTTGTTAGTTTAAAACTAACAGTTTAGTTTAAAATTCGTTTCACTCATTAAAACCAATCAAACATGATCTCGGTTTCATGATAAATTATAACAATGATTCATAACTTATTTGTGACATGTGAAAATCTGTCTCACGTCAAACCGACACAAGATGTGACCAGTATAACCCAATGTTCGTGTTTTTAGTTTAAAATAAAATTTTAGTAAAAAAAAGTGGCATACATAAAACCAATATAACACATTCAGATTATTTTGATACTTTAGGAAAAATATCCATATGTTATTTGTGATGGGTATGAATCAACATCCACTCAATATGAATTACGGGGTGACTGATATGACTACAACTGTATCTTATTTATCAAAATTAATATTTTATCAAAAAACACAGGTGACATACTCAAAACTGAGAATGAGCATTTATATTGGTTTTATAATTTATAAAAATGATCTATAAATCATTTTTTATGAGTAAAAATCAGTCGCAACCCAATGTGATACACAGTGTGCCCATTATGACTCAATGTATCCATTAAGAGTCTAAAAATGATAATTTTGTTCAAAATGGGTTTCAATCATTGAAAAATGAAAAAATAAACTATGATTATCTTGGTATATTAGTAAAAAAATTGATAAGTTGTTTTTTGATGTGTATAAATCAATCCCACATCAAACTAACACATAATGTGGCATGTATTACATAAAGTGCATGTTTGCAGTTTGAAATGATATTTTATTTAAAAATACTACTAACATACTCAATCACAAAAAACTATATTCATATTGTTTCAATAATTTGGTGAAAACAATCTCTATGTCATTTGTGATGTGTAGGAATCATCCCTGCCTCAATCCGACGCACGGTGTGGCTGATATTTTTCTAAGTGTGTTCTTTTATTTAAAATTGACATCTCATTAATGTATTTTTTCATATTTTTGTTTACAATATTTATTTATTGTATTATTAACATCAGTTTCATTTTCTTATATAGGTTTTTTATTTCGATTGGGTTGGGGTGTTTAGTTTGTAAACCAATACCATTGTTTGGATTTTTTTAGTAGGGGTTCGTAGGTTCTAAAGACGATGAAACCGTGGTGTTTTTTAATTTTTATGGATAGTAATTGAAAATAAAATTATAAAAAAAAAATTTGAAATGTACATAATTATGTTTCATATTTGTGATGTAAAATTTATTTCAGTTTAATTATGTATTTGCATAAATGTGTACTTCCAATGAGGTGTATTTTAATATAGGTGTATACATGTGTATTTTTTACATTATACTTTTATTCAAATAGCACAATGCAATAGTAATTCATTTATCAACGCTATTTTTGTCCCTGATAAATGCACCATTCTATCATCACTTCAAAATTTTGTAAAAAATGTGTAATTTATTAGTTCCCTTTTATTAGTGATAAAGGGTACCCCCTTTTACGGCACAAAGGAAAACAACACTTTATTAGCACTTTTTGATCCATTTTTTCAATGTTAATGTGTTGAATAGTGGTATTTTACGCACCTCAAATTACCTTATACAAATGGCGCTTGTCGTACCCACTCATTCTCCTAATCATATTATCTCTTCTCTAGTGGTTTCTACGTTTTCATTTTCCCTTTCTGTGATATACTCTCAAGTGGTCAAACATGAATAATTCATGGAATGAAGGCCCTATTACCTTTAAATTTATTCATCTGAAAGGGTCCATTACCTAATGTCAGGTCATGTGGAAAATTATGGACTAGGGCAGGAGGTTTGAGGGGAGTATGAGAAATCCCAGAGATGATTCCTAGAGCCTTGGTATGTGAAACCCTGCCAAGACTCTAATTTGGGAAACCTTTGTGGCTCCATTGAAGAGGAAAGATACATAAAGTTGGCCTACATCAAAGCCTTGGGAGTGGGGTGGGAAATATATCCTTCTCCTAAGAAGTATCACTAATTAACTAAAACTAGATGGTTTCTCCTTTAGTTTCTATATGTTTTCCTCCTCATCTGTCCCCCACCACATGCCATGTAAATAAAAAGTAATAAATACATATAAATAAAGAGTAGTTACGTTTTTTTGAGAAGTGGAAAATTTTTAAGGCTCAAGATGTGTCATTATATCTCTATTCTAGGCTTGCTTCTCTATTCTCTGTGGTGGGGTAGTTCAGTTTGGATTATATCTAATAGTTTTAATATCTAAAACTGGAAAATTTATCTGAGCCTCATGGGATTTCATCTACAGTGGTATTTAATCTGATCCTAGTTCTTTTCATATGCAAGTTTAATTCAGATAATGAAAAACTTCTATACTTAGTCATGTATATTTGGGTTTCTTTATCAGCCTAAGTTATTCATATCAGGCTTCCCTCTAACAAACATATTCTTTTTTCCTTTTATCCCCTAGTTTATTTGATTATTATTTTTGATATCCCTCTCATATTTAAGAGTATCTAATTTTTCCCCATGATTTTTTGTGGATTATTATTTATTGACTGGGTCTTGGGGTTTTTGTCTTTTGGTTTTTCCACGTTAAAGGTTATCATGTCAAAATTTATAATTATGCACCTATATTTTTTTACTGCACATCCTCCGTAATTTTTTCTGGCTTGTCCATATGGAAAGGAAAATTATTTCCACTCGTTATTCTATTTGGTGTTTTATGTCCATTCGGTGCTTGTGGTATTTCCAAACATCAGGTATCACATGAGTTTTTTTATATTTGTTATGGAAGCCAATTATAGTTGGATTATTTTTTTAATGGTACCAACAACCATTAATTTTTATTAAAAATGTTTGATAAATTTTTTTCATGAAAATAAATCATCCAGTGTTTAGTACTAAAAATAAAAAAATAATTTCTGATGAAGAATGGGAGTTTGACAATGTGATAGTTTGTGGTTTCATTTATCACTAGGTAAAAGAAAACATGATGAACCATATTTTCAACATCTCTCATGGTACAACCTTGTGAGATAATCATGAGGCTACCTATGCGTCAAGATAGGGAAAAATATTTTTTTTTATCCACAGAAAAATGATGAATTTGTGGTAAAAAAAATTACATCTATTTCTAGCAATGTGAGTGACTGTTAGGGATGTTTTGATCAATAGTATGGTATATATTTTACTTCTGATGATGAAATTTTACCACTTTTTTCAATATATTTTACCCAATTTTTAAGAGAGTTTCCATGTTACTCTAAATGGTTATACTACTAATTGTATTGTCACATTCAGTTTTGATAAATATATATTCTTTAATAAAGAGGTATTGAGTCATAATCAAGATAAATATTCTCTAGCAATTTCAGTCACATAGTTTTGGGGTTGAAATATGGAAAATATACAGGATAGAGCAGTCGGGGAAAGAGAAAAGGAAGAAGAAAATCCAGGTCAAAGAAGGGAGTTTGAATGTTATCACTGTGGTAAGAATGGAAATATAAATATGTTTCTCAATCAATTGAAAAGTGAAAACTAAATAAAGAAAAATCAGAATAATAATAATGGTGATATATATGATCATGTCGCCGCAACTACAGAGGTGCCCTTATTGTTATTTATGAATACATTAATATTTATTCGTGATGATTCTTTTTGGGTTGTTAACATTGGTTTATGTTTTAATGCGGAACTGAGGAAGGATATATTTATAAATTACAACATTGGTAATTTTTGGATTTTAAAGATATGTAATGATGGTCATGATAATGGTGTAGGTATTGTGATTGTTTGTTTAGAGGCCATCATAGGAAGTAAGACAATTTTAAACAATACTTGACATGTGCCTATGGTTCTTGTAAATATTATTTATACTAAAGTTATTTATGGTGAAGGTTTTATCAGTATTTTTCGTGATGTACAATGGATTTTTTCAAAGGGATCATTGATTGTGGATTAAGGTTAGAAGAAGTCAATTTATACTGGACCATAAATTTTATTTTTTATGATATTTCTTGTGTTTTTATGTGTATATTGTCTTCCATGATATGGAATAGGGGATTATCCACATTAGTGAGAAAGGAATTGGTTTTTTTTTTGAAAATAAAATATTCCTTCCAGGTTTGAAGGGTGTTAAATTGGACATGTGGTAACACTGTATTTATATAAAATATATTGGATTGATTTTTAGATATTTTCTTCTGTAAAACAAGTCACATGTACATGAATTAGTACATTTTGATGTATTCTACCCTTTGAAATAGAGATGTTTTATGGATGTATTTACATTGTGACATAAATTGATGATGACTTATGTAATATTTAGGTTTATTTTTTGAATTACAAAAGTTAGGTGTTTTGATTTTTAATAAGTTACAGGTTTTTGATGAGAGAGTATGTTGTAACAAGTTGAAATGTATTCATACTAATAATTAGGGACAATATTGTGGTTTGTTTGATCATTATTGCAGGTCATAAGATATTTGGAATCATAAGACACCTCCTAAGACACCAATACAATATATTATATATGAGTGGACGAAAAAGTCAATGTTGGAAACAGTTTGTCTTTTTATTTTAAAAAAATGGTTTCTGGAATATTTTTGTGTGATTCTTTAATTATTTATACTTATATTATTAATTTATCAACCATGGATGGATTGAATAAAAACACTCCCAACATATTTCTATATCCTAAACAGATCAAGTATGGTAATTTATGTGTTTTTGGTTAAAAGTAATTTGTTCATTTTTCTAGAAATGAGATACCCAAGTTGGATGATAAGTCATGAAAGTATATTTTAATTTTCTATTGACAAAAAGATTTTTTATATATGTTCTACGTTCCTTCTTTGAAGAAACTTGTCAGAATCCATGATGCTATTTTTAATGATGGTCAAACTATTATCGATATTGAAAAGGGAGAAAAATATTATTCTCCATCTTCTGATGGATTTATCAATATGGAGTCAGTTTCTAATTCACATTTACCAAATATTATTGATTCTAATAATTGTGTTGATGTGAAGAATGATTTTTAGGTTGAATAGGTTGGAGTTGATCTTATGGATTCACATTTTATAGCAATCCATTCTATGGGTTATTAATGAACCTACACTTCCACTCTGTTGATCATCTTGGCATCATTATATTTCTAATTGGAATTCTCCTAATGAATATTTTATCCTCTCTGATCGGGGGAATGAGAATAGTTTTATGAGGTGATGAAAAGTGATCAGAAGGACAAATAGGATATTGTAAGTGATGATATAATTGCATGAAATTTAAAATTTGGAGCTGATGAAGTTGCGTATAGGTAAGAGAAGTTTTCAAATTCGATGGATATATATGATTAAAAATGAAAAATATAGTTTTTTAATAATATATGGAATTTTTGGTTGTCTATGGTTTTCATCAGAAGAAAGTTATTGATTTTGATGATATTTTATCACCCAACATCGAAATGTATTCCATTAAGGTTATTCGTTGTTTGGATAGTATTTTGGATCTATATATTGGTTAGTTGGATGTAAGAATAGCTTTCCTCCATTGAGATTAAAAGCATGAGATTTATATAGAGCATCCAGAGGGTTTTTTTGAAATATGTAAAGGGAATTATGTTTGTTGGTTAAAGAATTGTTTGTATGGTTGAATCATGCACCAAGATAGTGGTATAAGACGTTTCAATATTTCAATTTTAATAAGGTTTTTTGGAATAAATATTTGGATCATTATTTTTTTGTTATGAGATTTACTAATGTTTCGTTAATTATATTATTTCCTTATATTGATGATATGCTCATTGATGGTCATGATGATTCTAGAATTTAAATTTTAAAGAATGATCTCTGTCAGTATTTGGTGATGAAAGACTTTGGGCCAACATAAAAAATTATTTTCTTGTAAATTTCTCAAGAAAAAAAGGACAAAAAATAGTTTTTATCTCTGAGGTGATATATTGAGACGGTTCTTTAAAAATTTATTATGGATAAAGAGAAATTGGTTAATAATCATCTTGATTTACATTTTTATCATAGTTTTATCCAGTTTCCTTGTACTATAGAAGAGAGATAGAGGAGATGCAGCACATAACATATTCAGATTTCATTTGATGTTTTATTTATGAAACGGTATGTACTAGACCAGATATAGCTCATTGAGTTTTTTTTGGTCATCCATTTTATATCTAATCTAGGTAGAGATAGTTGTATAGGAGTGATGTATATATTTTGTTGTATTCTTGGTACTTATAATCTGAGATTGTGTTTTGGAAATGGGGAACCTATGGTTTTGTCTCTACAGATTCAAATATGGAAGGAGATATTAATTAAAGGAAGTGTACTTTGGGATATTTAATTCTTTCTGTAGGGGCATTATCTTGACAGTCTAGATTGGAGATAAGTGTTGCATAATTTACCATAGAGTTTAAATTTATTGTAACAGTATATGTATAAAATTTATTTTTATAAATGAGAACGTTTATTTGAGAGAAAAAATTTTATTATGAGTGGTATGTTTTATTTCATCACAATCAATGTGTTATGTTTTGGGAAACATTTAATTTACATGGTAGTTCCAAACATATAGATGTTTGGTGTAATTAGATCTTATAAGAGCTTGATTCGAGATAGTTTGATGAGAATAAGTTCTACATGGATGGAAATGGATTATACACGTTGTCCAAGAGTTTACCCATAGGTAAATTTTAGATTTATCTACTGATTTTAGGGTTGGCGGTAATCCACAATTGAGTCGGGGGAGGATTTTTTTGGGGAACCTTTTCATCTGGCCTTCAACACATGCCACTTAAATATAAATTGAAAATATATATGAAAATAGGGGATTAAAGTATCTTGAAAAGGAATATTTTTTTTTTGGTCTCAAGGCAGGTGTCAGTCTCTTTATTCTAGGTGTGTCTCTCTCTTATCAAATTTGGGGTAGTAATTTTAGGATTATATCCATAATTGTTTATATTTGTGTGGGAAAAATTCTTCAGGTCTATTCGGCTTTCATCTAGAGCGGGGAATCGGATAAAATCCTAGTGACTTTCATCTAATAATTTTATTAGGACTGTGAACACCTGTTTTTCATAGTCAGATATATTTGAGTTTCATTACTAGGTTTCATTCTTTAATTCAAAGTGCCTTAAACCATCATTTGTTTTCTTTCATTGATCCAATATTTTATCTGAGTATTTTTATTTGAGATTCCTCTCATCTTTTAGAGTGTCTACTTTATATTATTGATTATTAGTTGATTTTGATTTCAACAATAGGTATCATTGGTGTTCTATTTTTAGTTTTCCAATTTAAAATTTCTAGTGAGAATGTTTATTTTTCTACACATATATTTGGTCACTGAGCATCTGATTTATTTTGTTATGGCATGTACCAAAAGAAAAAAATGGTTTTCCCATTGTTCATTCACTTTGGTGTTTTCTAGAATATTCATCACTATATATATTTACCAAGAGTATCACACCCTACAGATATGAGCATTCCAACTCGTCCTTTCCTTCAACTTCCTTCACACATTACAAGGTTCCTCCCTAATAGAGCCTTGAAGGTTGTATCAGTCATACTATTGGAAGTGTTATTTATAGTGGCATTTGAGGGTGTTACAATCAAAAATAAAATTTAAAACCTTAAATATGAATGGAAAATCAAATTTTGTTTGATTTTATTTAATATAAAGTTTAAAAATACATAAAACAATCCAAAAAATGTCACCCAAATCAATCAAAAAGAAAAAAATATACACATTTATATAAAATAAAATTTGGGAAAACATTGATGGGAATAGGTGAAAAATATAAATAATGAATTTAATTAGAAAATAAATTTATTTTATACATTTGTAAAAATGTATAAAATGGATAATTAAAGTAATAATTATGTTTAGATATTATAACAATTAAAATTATAAAATAAATACAATTTATAAATAATAATAATAACCACTATATAGTTAGTGAAGGTGAATGCTTCTTGTTCTTTCCATTAATTTTTAATTCATCCATTTGACCATTTGATGCATTCTAGAATCTATTTTTTCATATCACAGTCTTTTCTGTCTAGAGCAATACCTGAAATTCCAACTATAATAAATACAAATTTAACAATAGAGTTTTTAGCATTTAGTGGTGATTTTAACCACCAATTAATGATTTAAGAATATTTTAATTTCTTATTTCATTTACTCAATACAACCTTCCCCATCATTCAAATATGTAATCACATTCTCAATACTATCTTCTTCATTGTATACTCTTGTAATCAAATTAGATGATCCATAAAATGCAGTACTATACTAGCCACTAGCTACATTTTCATTTCCCCATGTTCATTCTAGAATTTATAACATCAATATATTCCATGATCGATCATGTGTTATTCAAACGCCTCTAGAATAATTTGTCATCAATAACAACTTTGTAAACATGGAAAAATAATTTGAGAAGGGTCATATGCATGATATTTTGAAAACATAGTGAAATCTTTCACTCTATATTTATACTCTTATGTCAGATGATTATAATCCATCTGTTATTTATTTATAACCATCATATTTGATTCGGAAATATTAATATTTATTAAAATAAATACACAAAAGGGCCACTGGAAATAAGTGGAACTCAATAGTAGAATGATAGTTTTAATTTCATTTTTTTTGTCGGAGACTCATCCCCTTAAAAGCAAATAAGAAACTAGAAATAATATGTAGTTGCAGAGGACTCCTCTAATTTAAAAAATACAGGTGATGTTGGATGAAAAGAAGTTTTAGGATTTCCAATAGGGAGAAACATTAATTAAACTTTTGGAGGAGTGAGTTCATGATGGTTATCCTATAGTTTGGATAAATTTAGTGGCATGACCCTATCATTATTTTATTATGAATCTAATAATCTTATTTATATAATGTAATGGTTTTCATAATTCTATAAAAAAATTTACATAAATGATAATGGAAAACTATATTTCAGATGTACATTGAAAACGATTTATAAAATCACACATGAAATACCACTAAAAACAACCTATTTTAGAAATTAGTCTTTAAAATAACACATACTATTAAAAATAAATAAATCAGTTCGAGAAAAACATTCACAAATACATTCTCACTTAAAAGTAATCTAAATTATTAAAAATGAAATCCTTCATTTTCATGTAAATCCCATTAACAGATTTCTAAAATGTTCACTAATTTTTCATAATTAAATCAAATAATATAAAATATTTCAAATTAAATAAATTTCTTCATACAAGGGAATATTCACACATTGTTTCAAAAATTAATGAATTTATAAAAATCCCTTTTTAATTTAAATACAAAAAATTCCCTGAAAAAAATGAAACGAGAAGATAAACCACATTTAAAACATTTCAAAATAATTAAATTAATTTTTATTCCCTTTGAAATTTGGTTTTTCAAATCCACTAACTCACTAAAATCACCTTTTCCATTTAAAAATATTATTTTATGAGTATAAAACAATATTTTATGTAATAAAATAGGATATTATAAAAAAAACATACATGAATTGGTATATAATTCACTATTAATGTTTGAATGGTTGGGGAAAACAATATAAAAGTGAAATTTATAGTTATGAAAAACATATGAAATCAAGAAAAAAATATTTATATTAATAAATGAAAAGGATATGAGGAATATGAAAATGGGGATGTTATATGAATATTCATGTAATTACTTTATCGATAGATGTAGGTTAATTGATAATAGAACTAGAAGATTGAGGATTCCTGGTTGAATAGAGGTTCACATAATGCAATGCATGCTACTATTTTAAAAATAAGGTATAGGATGGATGAAGTTACATCATACTAATTTTATATGTGGATGACCAGTTAGTTTCTAGATTGGAATTTATATGGATTACTGTTTTAAAAAATTATTTTTCTTAAATTTTCAAGATAAAATATCTTATAATTTAAAAGAAGATTTTGGGAATACGAATTTGGAGTTATTGGAAAGATAGAACATTGTTTATATCCTATATATAATACATAAAATAATAATCAATATATGTAGGATGACTAGATATAATGTTGTCTCAACTCCATTTCCAAGAATCATTATATTATCTGACACATTTTTATTGAGAAATGAATAATAGATCCTTTAGAAGGAAAATATTTAATTATCATCCACAGTTAGAATTTTTATGTACTTGATGAGTTTTATATAGTTATACACTACTTTGGTAGTGGTATGTATGTGTCTTTCATTTCAAATATAGGATGGGAACCCTAGGAGGCTGTAAAAATCATCAAATACTTAATGGTATTGAATGATGCATCAATGTTCCTTTAGGATGATGGTCTTCTATATGGGTTCCCAGACAAAAACATTTTTATATATTGTGATACCTAGAAGAGATCAATTTTATTAGCAATATCCTATGGAGGTACAATGGTTAGTTGGATGTCCTACTTATAATTGGTAGTTAATTTTTTAAATACGGAAACAAAATTTTTGGAATCAATTAAAGTGTTAAAGGAGTTTTTTTTCAGTTGAAAAATTAAATATCTTTACATATTCTAGGAGGAGGGGATACTCTATTATGATATTTATAGTGTCGTTCATCAAAAAATAGGGTGTTTCATTCAAGGCTGAAACACATTGGCCTCATATTCAATTTCATCTAATATGTATTAGATAAAAAATTTGTAGATTAGTGAAAAGTGTTTACAAATATAACATAGATGATATATTCATATTGATTCAAATCCATGAAAACCTACAAAAATTCTATTCCGTAGTGGGAATAGTGTGATGAAATCAGATAGAGAACAAAATATACATTGTAATTGAGGAATAATGGTTATAATTTCCAATTTTAAAGTTGTTTCCGAGATGTTCCTTCAAATTTTCATAAAATGGGAGATTATTTGTAAGGCTTGTTTCAATTTTTTCAGTTCATATATGTGTATATGTCACTACAATTAAGGGATGTTTTGATATAAAGGATATAAATTAATATATAAAAGTAACAATTCATGTTAGTTTAAACAAAAATAATTCTATACAAAATCCAAAACCACTTTTAACTGGTGGCTCCAAACATGAATCTAAATCCAAACTATCATGGTCCATCTTAGTCACTAAATTACCCATGATCATATATAATATATATGTAGGTTTGTTCATATAATGTATACTTATTTGGATCATCAATATGACATCATATGTAAATGTGAGAAAAGAATATTAATTCTTTTGTGAATAAAAATTAGAACCAACATTAATCTATTTGGTTTACTACCCATCCCCACCCTCACCATTAATTTCATCCTATTATATTAAAAATAATATGAGAAAAAAAATAATCATATGCTTCGCTTTCAACCACTTCCCCTTGATTTTATGCTCTCAAATACCAATGCCAAATGACCTATGGTGAAATCCATTCCTTACCAAAGTGCATTAGGTCGCAACCCTACCTACACCAACACTTGCAAGGTTCAACAGATGATGTGAAATCATTCAAATGGCATTTATCATCATCACATTATAAAGAGAGTACAACTTTGAGGGAAAAACACATCCATGATAAATACAATGTCATCAAAAAAATGTTAAACACATATTAATATAACTCTATATTCACACATAATATTTAAATGAAAAAATAATTTATAGTGTTTTGGAAGTTATGGACTGGTGGTAAGGACAGGAGGGGTGGTGGCAGGGGCAACGGTGTCGATTGTAGCGAAACGGAAATTAAAAAGGCGGTGAAGGAAGGGGATGCGAAGTAGGGGCAGTGGAGGCAGAGATGAGGGAAGTGGGGTGGAGGAAGTTGCGTAAGAGGCAGAGGCCCTGGCTGGGACAATAGAGGCGGGGGCAGCAGAGGCAGGGGTAGCAGACAAGGGGGCAACATAGGTGGAGGCGGGGGCAACACACACCGAGATAGAGGTAGAGGTGGGGACGTAGGATATTGAAGTGGAGGCGGAGGTAGTATAGGTGGAGGTAGAGGTGGTAGTAGTAGAGATAGTGCTCAACTTCCATGAGAGCTTGAGGGTCGAGAAACAATGTATCTATTAGGGGTCCATTTATTAAAATGTGAAATGCTTTAATCAGAATTTTTCAGAATATGTTGATAACAATAATTTTTATCAGTGCTAAATTATAAAGTATAAATAAAACCAACTTTTATCAGTGCTTTATTAGCACTGATAAAACATTACTTTATCAGCCTTAAAAATATTGTGATGATAAATTATGTTTTTATCATCACTTTTTTAGACCTCAAAATGGGTTATCTTTATCAGCACTAAAAAAGTGATGATAAAGACCAAATATTAATAAATTAATTATAATTTTAAAATTATAATAATTAAATTTATTATAAATGTATTTATTATAAATTTAAAATTATTTAAATATAAATATTTATTTATTTAAATAATTATGAAATTATAATATATATATATTATTTATTTTAATTTGATAAGTATTTGAATATATATTTATTTATATTTATGAACAAATAAATAAATATATTTAATTATTATTATAATTATAAATTTGGTAATTATATTTATTATAATTTTATAATTATTTACATATATATTATTTATAGTTATAAATAAACATATTTGTATATATTTGTAAATATATTTCAATAATTATATATATTTATAAAATTATAATTATTATAAATGTATTTATTATATTTTTATAATTATTGAAATATTTATATTTATTTTAAATTATAGATAAATATGTATATTAATATATAAATATATATATTTATCAAATTATAATAAATGTATTTATTGTAATTTTATAAAAATTGATAATTCATTAAAGTCGTATATTTATTTAAATATAAACATATTTATTTATAATTATAATTATAATCAAATTCATTTAAAATTTACTTTTATTTAATTATAAATATAATAAATGTATTAATCGTTTAAAATTTTATTGTAATTATATATATATATAATAGCTTCATGGGAACAAGAAGGAATCATATTCCTAGTAAATTATAAATCATAAAAAATGATATATATGGACAACATTTATAGTAAGGAGGGTGTAATGTATAAATGAACATTCATGATGAATAAAAAAAATATAAACTTCAATTATATTCATTCATTAATTGACCAAACTCATTGAAAACTTATATTTATTTAAGTATATATATAATTATAAATATAAATATACATTTTTAAAATTTATTTATATATAATTATTAATGTATATGTATAAAGTATTTATATATAATTATAAATATATAAATTTAATAAATATAATAAATATATTTATTATTTAATTTTATTTATTATATATATATTTGAATTATATATATATATATTTTAATTATAAACATGAATTTCTTATTTAATCCGTACTAATAAATATTATTTTTGAATATAAATATAATTATTTTATATAAATTAATAATATTGTTTATTAAAAACTTTTTTCAGTTCTAATAATGTAATTCATAAATCTAACATTCATCATCACTATAAAAACACTGATATTTATCAGTGTTTTTAAGTGATGATAAATTGTAGATTTATTTGAGCTTTTAGCTATCACTCATAAATGCCCCACCTTTTATAATGGCTTTCTACTTTGCACGGATTAAACCTAGAAAATCCTTTTCCCAGATATGGGTTAGTGTACATTCATCCTCCCTCGATGGAAGACACCCGTGATTCATCAAATGACCCTTCTTCAGATCATCACTATTCTTTTTCAATTGAATCCTAATTCGCTTTTGATTAGAAATACCACAACAGCAAACCTACTGATCATAATTCTCATCATATAGTTCTAAAGATGTCTCTCTTTGTCATGCATCCTTCCACCTAGTCTACATAGGGATCCTACAGGTTTTCATCACACCCAGGCTCATGGTGGTCCATCTAGCCCTTCTCATACCCTAGAATGCACCACAACCTCATCTCCCTTAAAACACCCTTCAATAAGGCAAAGTGATTTCTAATGGCTTTCCCCCAACAACCCGTACCATCCTTATGAATCTATCCAGTGGTGTCAATATATGCACCAAGATCGCCGCAACTAGTGTGATCACACTTTTCGGCCTCTCTTTCATTGTTTATTTTTATTGGGTGTACCTGAATTTTTTTTAATAAATTTTTCTTTGTTTATTAATCCAATATATATTATGTCACCACGTTTATTTGATAATTAGAAAAAAAAATAATTTAACATATATTTTTAAATATATATATTTATAATTATAATTATACACAAATATATTTAAATATACCTATATTTATGAGGATATATTTATATAATTGTAAATAAATTTATATAATTATAAACTTATATATATATATATATATATATGAATACATATATATATAACAATTTAAACAATTATAATAATTTATATAATTATATTTTAATTTTATTATATCATTATACTCATATTTATAAATATTTATATATTTATACCTCTTTAAATAAATAAAACTTTTCATAAATTTATAAATTGAATTTTATTATTTCATTATACACGTATTTATAATCATAACTATTTATATATTTATATATTAATATATATATATATAAATGTATATTTACTATATTTAAAAAATGAATATATTTATATATTTTTGTTTATAAATATGATTATACAATTGTAAATATTGCAAAATAATTATAATTATATATAAATATATTTAGGATTAAATTAATATAATTATAAAATAATTATATAATAATAACTAAATTAATTTAATTATAAATAAATTCTTATAATTATAATGAAAATCATATAATTATAAATAAATTTATATAATTATATATATATATCACTAATAAAGAATTGAGTTTTTTAGGTGGGGCACCCGGGAGACCATTTATGGCGGTCCTTAATGGCAGAAATATAGACCACAAGAGGAAGTCGTTTTATGTAACAAAAATACACTTAATCCCTCCCAACCCTCACCCCACTCCCGCACCCCCACCCCGCCTCCAATATCATGCGCCCCTCATCCTCCACCCATCATTGTTGTTGTCGCCGCTCTGAAGGTCACCCATGATCCTCCCACCTTAGTTTCTCCCCCTCAACTACCTTGACCATGAACCATCTCCCTCACCCTTTGTTTGTCGATGTTGTCGCCTCTAATCGCATCTGGTCCAGATCATTTCACCGGTCGTCGTCCACCATCGATCAAGACCAATGTTGCCCCTAATTTCTCTTGTCTCCAAATTTTATCTATGATAGATCCACCACCCCCATTTCTCATCACATGTTTGGTTAATTCTCTGTTTTTATCTTTCCACATCCATAAACCATAATATATACTAGTTTTAGATGTGAAATCTATTTTCCAAATTCCCCCACCTTCTATTTTCGCATCCATTCATCTACTGTATCCACCCCTTCTATTCCACATCTAAATTTATTCATCCCATGAACTATCTTCCTATGCAATTTATGTTCATTATCACCCTACATCAAATGGGATGCTCTAAGAGTGTATGTTGTATCTGTTCCGGGTTCCTCAAATTTTGGTTTGACAGGCTTCTATCACATTTTTAAGTAAAAATAACTTATCTATATGTATGCATTTTCAATAGTTTAGTAATCATTGTAATGCAATTTTTCCTTGGTAAATACATGAAATTGAAACTGGATTGGTATTATTTACTGTCAGTTTCTTGAAATAGTAATGATTCTTGAATCTACCAGAACCCAATGCAATGCAACTAGTTTTTCGTAGTATTTAATCTAATATAAAATTGACTAACAATAATTATTTTATTTTACCTTCATTTGTTTTCTTTTAAAAGAATTTGTACCATTGTCTTTTCTGTCCATGGGTATACTTTTATCTATATTCTTGGGATTGAATTGGGTATAAAATTAGGATTTCTATGGTCACGATACTTGTTCTATATCTAATTTCGAAGCATAACTTATCATAAGAAAGAGTTACCTTCAATTTTTAAACTATCCATGAATATTTGAAAGTAGGTTAATACTATGTAATTATAGATATATTTTATTTTTTGACATGAATCTTATTATGTGCAATTTCGTAGTGATATTTCCAAGTCCATATATTTCCTTTAATTTTTATAACTTATGGTGTTGAAAATCCCATCCAATCATTGTCTAAAATGTTCAATATTGCAATGGATATCTGGGTACCTGCCTATGCATCCACATCTACCACTGTTTTCAATAGTTTCAAATTTCTTATAAGATCATGTGATTTTTATATTGTTTCTTTTAGAGTGTGGAACACTGTTTCCCCATAACTATTCTTTTAGATGCTCATTTTGGATATTTCTCACTATTATGATTTTAAGGTAATTTAGAGTTTTTAGAATTAAAATATCACATGTTATTACACTTTTTGGTTTCCATGTTTTGATTGAAATTCAATAGTTAGTTACTAATATTGGGTACAAAATCAAAATTCTATGTACATGACTGTTATATTATTTTTCTTAATCAATTAAATCCCATTTATTTTAACTTATTCTCTAATATTTGTTTTACCATAACTATGAAATCAATAATTCTACCACATAATGAGTATTTTGGACATTTCATTTAATTTATCTCATTTATTATGTTTATATTTTTTAATGCATGGTTGTACAACTACATGTATTTATAAATCCATTCACAATAATGTTATTATAATTTACACACACAAGATATTTATTCACAATGCATGTCATGAAATTAATGTTTAAAAATAATATATAGTGGAATAATATTAGTTATATCATTCGACATATAGGTAATGCAATTTTTATACAAAAAAATCAATGAAGAGAAATTTTTCTACATGTAAATAATTATTTCAAGTTACTTTATTATACTAACTTACATAAAACACATTCTTAAATTCCAGTTCTATATCATGAAGAATACATATGAGTTTAGATTCCCTCATGAATTTTTTATTTCTAAGGAAAAAACAATTCTATTGTAAATGTAAATTTTAGATTAAAATATATTATACCATCGTCGAGACATTGATAATAAGACAGATGGAATTTTGTTCATTTCTGAAATTCAACGAATTCTCATGGACTTCTAGAAATATTTTTTTTATAACAAGGTTGTATTTATATTTATAATCATATCTGCTCATATATTTTCATATATCTAACCACAGTAATTATTGTTATGGTATATTTTTTGTCTTACAAGGTGTATGTCAACATAGAGACATAATGTTACAATAGTGTTGTTCTAGAATCCATGAGTTCATTTTTCTAGGATAGAACCTCTGTGGTATGCACTTGGGATTTTAAATCATTCATTTACATCAAAAATATATTATATCTAATAAATTCCCTTTTTTATACAAAATATTTATTGCATATTCTTTATAAATAGAAAAATGTATATATATTTCATCTCTACATGCTTTTCATTATCAAATGAAGTACCTTTTATGTATTTGATTTTTGAAAATATTTTTTATTATTGTTTTGTTCATATGATTAATTTATTAATAAAATATCATTTAGATGTAAACATTGATTAACATATATGATTCACTAGATTCAATTTAGTTACTGTGATATAAAAAATTTCTATTCACTGAGGTAACACTATATCAAATTAATTTCCATTTTTCTATAAAATAAGTGTGAATTATTTATAAAATGAAAATAGAATTTATAGATCACTTGCATGATATTTTCTATATCTATTGAAGGATCTTATATTCTTTGATTTTTGAAATGTTTTTTTCTTACAGTTTTTTTCATATGGTTAATTTATTGATTAAATAAAATTTAGAGGTAAATTTTGATTTATGTATGTGATTCACCTGATTAAATTTTTTTTCTGATGAAAAACCTTGTACCCTTATTTTCAAAAATTATGGCCGAATTTGATTGTAACATTTAGTGAAAATAATATAATAGAAATAAGAAGCAAATTTTGACTGGTAGATCAAATTGAAATCAATGGTTCTAATTATTTTTTTATAACTATGATTGTGGCATTTCTCTATTGCTTAACAAACATAAAACATGTCTTTCCTATTTTTAGAAACTTACATTATGTTTTTGAGTGATTTTCCATCAATTCATGGAATCTGTAAATTGAATGTAGAATAAAAATTTATACAAAGATGGCAAATGATCCATGATATCTAATCCTCTAATGTGAGTAAGCACTTAGGTAACATTTTCTTCTCTCTATATTTGCACTGACTATATTATTTATCCTTAATGGTTGGTATATGATTATTCAGTTCTAACTGTGATGTTCTTCCATATTTACCATTTTAGCATTATACCATTCCATTTTTCATGAGTTTTCTTAATATCAATTATCATTGTTTGATAATTTTTCATTCAATATTTTTAACATTATTTTTAATTAATAAATTACAAAAGGTTCATGTTTTAGAAATGTTTATTTCATCTCAAAATTTCATTTAAATTTTATCATGATATTTATTCTATCATTAAATATGTTTTTATTTCATTATTTTTTATTTTTATTGGAATCCCCATTAATTAATGGGGGTATTTAATGTATAATATAACATAATTCTATGTATGATAGTATTATCAATAGGGAAATTTTAAGGGAATTATTTTGATTTGATAATGATAGTAATCCTTATCATAATGGTTTTAAGATATTTTCAAGTTATAATAATATTGCAGAGAGTTTACCTACTTATAATATAATAATGCATGAGGTGGAATCTTGATAAGCTAATGGTATTGAAAGATAACCAACTAATTATGAATAATGATAAAGTGTTCACAAATAAATCACCGTTGAATGATCACTGAGTTAGTTTTTCTATTTTGGAATCAACGTCGCATAAATTGGATGATCATGTCTCCTAATATGATGGAAAATTATGGGTAATGTTTTCTAGTTTAATTAAAATGATCTAACACCCCATGATTGCCCAGTACATTTCCCTATGAATAATGCAATAGCTTGCGTTGTACGCAACTCCAAGTTCTAGCACACCACGACCAATCAAAATATCTATTATGAATTGTAATACCCAATTTTTTATGTTTTATAAATATTATTTTTCAAAATGGACATCATTTTTGGATTTGGAATATAAAAATTATCTTAGGGTGAATTTTTGGTATTTTTCTGAAAACATTCAATTTATGATGAATAGTGAAAAACAATGCCTTATTGTTTAAAACCAAATTTTATTTAAATTTATTTATATTATATTTAAATTTATTTTAAGTAAAAATATATACATAATAGCAATATTAGTTCAATTCAATTCATTAGAGTCATATTATAATATAATTAGATGTATAAAATTTTATTTAACCTTTTACCCTCTTTTACCCACCTTCTAGGGGCATTAGATAATTTACATAAAATTTAATTTTACAACATCTCTGAATTGAATTTCAAAAATCTAAGAAGAACGGTCAGCATAAGTAAGTAAAATTTTGTTCAATAAAATGAAAATAATTTTTGGGGAATAGTAACATTAGACTTTTATTTACCACGATTAAGAGTAACTATGGTAATTAATGGTATAAATGATATTATAATTACCCTAAATAATGTACTAATTATATTTGATATGTATATTACAACCAAAATCAACCATACGAATAAAATATTATCCTTTTGGTCCACTTGGATTAGATTAGGATATTTATTATTATTTTATTTAATGAAGAGTTAAAAGTGTCATATTAAAATTTTTATAACTAAAACGTGTTTAATAAAGGGTTATACATAAGGTAAATATGATTATAGATACTCATTATAAGTATAAAAATAACTCTTACATAATGGTATTTTATTTATAATTTCTAGAATTTAAATAATTTAATATATTTATGACACAATGATGGCGCATTAATTAGTTTATTAATGAAAAATTAAAATAATTAATATTATAACTATCCAATAAATATAAATTTAGAATTTTTATGAATTAAAATAATTTTATCAGTTAATATGACATTTTAGGGTTGATTAAATGAATTTTTTTCAAGGTAATAATGTTGATGGGACTTTAACAAAAATCAATTACTAAATAGTGTCAAAATTGACAAAATGAATTTTTAAAACTAATACTATATCATAAATTGTTATAATATAACTAAATATATAAGGATAGTACAAAGGAATTATCTAAGTTTATATATATTAATAATGAACCACATGGTTTTCTCTTTCATTTTTTTTGTAATTTTATTAACCTTTATTTATAATAATACAAGAATACATGGTAAAAGTTAAACTATTTAACTATGAGTTAAATCTAAAAGATAAGGTTAATATGTTGAACTAATCATGTCTAAATTCTATTTGTTGAGAGGTTTTTGACCTATCCCAAACATGGTCTTGAAATATATTTTTTGGGAGAAATTTTAATTCGAATATGATTGTATAATAAAATAATATTTCAAAGTTTTCTTAAAGTGGCCCTAACCTCTATTATAAAAGTTTACTTCCGCTTCTCTTAATTTCACAGCTACAAATCCATTTGGATCTGAACAAATCTACTAAAATATCCTCCCAACTACCCTCAAATCAACCTACATTCCTTACATTGATCATAGAGTCATCTTCATGAGCCCTTTTGATCAAATCATAAGTAAGCACCTGAAGAAGATCTAATAATTTCATCACCTTTTTAAATGTTATTTTCTTCTTCCACTTCCTCTTGCGTTGTTGTTTATATAACAAAATAATAACTCCATTACGTTCTACATTATGTTATGATATTATTAATTTGTTACAACTTTATTCATTATTCTATCCATCCTATGAATGACAAAGTCACCATACGTGTCTACGTACAACTTACCATTTCCACGTCGTGGGGTAGTTTGTTATTCGACAATTAATTATATGGATTGGTATAATAAAGAGTATAATTGATGTTAATAATAAATATAACATGTTATTTAATATTTATATATGACATACCATCAAATTACATACTATTTCACCATCAATACAATTTTATTGTCTCTCGTGTGTGCGTACGTATTACCGTCACCACGAATGTGATGAGATTCATTCCCCATTGTGACCATTCAAGAATAAATATCAGTTTATGATTTTATATAGTATTTAAGAAATTAATATCATAATTTATATGAATTAAATATATCCTATCCATAAAAAACATCACATACTTCACAAAACATATAAAGGAAAACAAATTAGTTGACACCCGAAACAATGATACTACTGAAATATCATTAACAAAAAATTATTAGAAGATCATATATTAGATAATATTTTCGTATATGGTTCTTTTATAATTTAATAACAATGATATAACTATTATACAAGTAGTTAACTTACCCTTGATCAAGGAAAATTAAAAGTTAAGGAATACTTATAAAATCTATTCATTATCTTAGGTTGTTTACATGTGAGTATCTACTGGGACCACTTGATCATACACATCCGTGTTTCTTAAAAATGTATCTCAAATCAATTTTAAAACTACCTACACATTGGGTTAAATTATTTTATACCTTTTTTTGAATTTTTTTAAAAAAAATTAAAGTAATTTTTTCGTTGTTTTTCAAACAAGGTCCTTTATGCCCTTTTCGAAAAATTTATGGAAAGAATGTTATTTAACATATATGGTGGGTGCGACAATTTTCCACTATTGTAACACATTCGAAGAATCCATTAAAATATTATAATATTATTTTTAAAATATGTGTTTTCTTTTATAATTAAATAACTTTTATATTATTTCAAAATAGAAAGAGATATTTTTCACAATAATTTTTGATTTCATATATGTATCCTTTGATGGATTTTACACTTCTCTGATGATGATTAATGATGATGAAATCTTCTATATTGTATTAAAGGTATTGTGATATGTTTTATTGTGGATGTGTTATTTTTATACAATTCATGATTTATGGTTAAAGTACTACATCTCATGTGCTAGTTTTAATATGAATGTTTATATTTTGTTTTAACATTTTCATATGAGGAATGCATTGGACATAGTAAGTGATTGGTGAAGCCCTCTATAGCTCCTTGATGCATCGGTAGGCCTCATGAGACAATCTAGTGTCTTGTAACAAGTCCTTGACAAATTCATATTTGTATTCTTTCTACGATGTCGTGACTATGTAGTTATGATGTCTTGAATTTTTCTTTCCATCATTATGAAATTAGATATTGAAATTACATGTGATTACTCAACTGGTAGAATATCCATGTGAATAATTAAATGGAATTATTTTATTTATATTTTACATATAATGCTGATGATTACGTTTAAAAGGATTGTGTATTAGTCTTATACATTGCCATAAATTTTTATGCTTATTTATGATAGTTTCAACATTATTTTTATCCTTAATGAGCATCTGCACTCACCACATTCAATGTTTTATTTTTACCAGGATGTGAAGAATAATTTTATGGTTTACCAGAAGGGTTATTCTATGGGATATAAGTGTGTTCAAAGGGGACTAAATGTTTTTTTATTTCACCATTTATTGTAAAAATTATGAATGTATCCAGCACTTCCCATTAAACTAAACTAATCGTTCTTTCGATACTTAATCTATTGAGATCATGCCAATGTTATGTTATAATACACCAACTCTAGATAACTAGGTTCATGGTGTATCAATTATTATTACAACAAGTTTTTTGCAAACCATGGAACCTAGATTTAGAAAAATTCTGATTAGAGAACATTACCCTAAGATAGACTCTGAGGATTATTATAGAATAACCTCATATAATTTATGTAATTTAGAGATTTTGGGAATTTTCCATGAAATAAATCCCTGCCTGGATAGGAGTAGGTAGAGGCGGCTTGGGAACAGATATTACTGGGAGTGAAAACTTCGACTAGGAGTTTTTGTCTTGACCCAGCGTATCTTGGTACACGACAATGGGCCTTGATGCACCCTTGGTTACAACAATCTCGGGGGATATTCTTTGGATAACTCACAATTTTCATTAAAAACCATTTTTAAGGATTTATTAGTAAATAGTAACTAAATTAAAATATTTTTTATGATTATAGATTATATGCATAAACAATTCAATTTATGTAAGGTATTTTACTAGTTTGGAAATATGTATTATGATTCATAAACTAATCTAGTGTATGCAATTTTATAGAAATGGAGCCTACTGGAAGGATTGGAAACCTTATCATTGCATGTAATTCATGTAGGGATTTATATCCTACTCAAGATAATTATAATGGAGATAGTGATGCAATTAGTGTTGAAGAATTTATAACCACAATGGGACAACTCACTAATGTTATGAATAATAACATTACCCGTATGGATCACCCTGATCCATGATGTGGAGGATCATTGTTAGACCACATCATGAGGAAACTACAACAAAAATTCATTGGGACTAAAAATCTATTTATATACGAGAAATTTATAAGTTCCTTATAGAAAATATTTCAACATTTGGGTAGTAGTTAAAGGAAAATAGTTTTCATGTAATTTTATCACCTCATTGGAGATGAAAATCATTGGTGTTCATTTATTCAAAACACAAAATAGGATGAAGAATTATAAAATATTGAATGGATGGAGTTCAAAGATATTTTCTTAGATAAATTATTTCCATGTGACCATCGAGTAGATATGTAATGAAAATTTATGAGTCTGGGGAAAAATGAGTATGAGAATGTTGCAAAGTATGAGGCTAACTTTACAAGGTTTGAAATACATGCATCAAATTATATAATTAACTCATAGAGTAATATTGATTTATTCATTGATGGGTTGAAATAATTTCACCATCGAGCATTACTCTCATAATTTTTATCATCATATGAAGATATTGTATCATGGACTATCTAGAAAGAATAAAGAATTATCTTAGTCTTACAACATTAATGAAATTAAAGAGAAGAAGGGATCTGTTAAAGGCTCTGGATTGGAAATAAGGGGAAGATGGGAAATATTGATTTTCTTTCCTATAATAAATGTGAGGAGAAACACCCTATTACTTTCCTGAATGGAGTGGGAGTCTGTTATAATTGTAGTGAAAAAGGCCACCAAGCTCGTGATTTCAAGGTAATGAAAGAGGTTGTCAATGTTGAATGCTAAAATTATATTGAAATGGGTGAATAATGCAAATTATTGTCCTAATATCCAAGGAAACATACCATATAAAAGGCCAATGGAGCTAGGCCAAGCTTCTGCAATCACTACTACTAAGGATGAAGCTCTGAATGACGTGGTGAAAAGTAATTTAATGATTTTCTTAAAATTATCTAATTCATTATTTGATTCTAGATCACCATATTGTTTCTTATATTCCATTTTTGATAAGAAAATTAGATATTACCAATTTTATTTACCAAGTTTTTAGTCAAAACTTCAAAGGGAAGTATCATTTCAATAGTGTTTTATAAATCATTCCCCATTAAGGCATATAAATATTCTTTATCTACTGATCTCATCACCATACCCATGATTTAATTTGATATAATCCTCTGTATGGATTGGTTTTCTGACCATGATGTATAAATTTATTGTTAGAAGAAGGAAGTGACAATTTTCAATGATGATAAAGAGTACCTTATCATTAGAGAAGAAATGTCACAACCTGATTCTTATCAAGATCCTGCCATAGTATCTCTAATAAAATCAATTATTATGGTGAATATAATGAAATAACAATGGATGAGGAAATGAAGCTTCAAATAGAGGACATACCTATTGTGAAAGAAAATGTTGATGTTTTTCCATAGAATTCACCTAGGCGTCCCCTAGAATGAGAAATTAAGATTTCTATTGATTTAATTCCTTGTTCATGTAATATATCGAAGAACCCTTATAGAATGGCCATTGTGGATTTACTAGAAATAAAGATAAAGCATGAGTAATTGAGTAATAAATGATTTATTCTCCCTAGTGTTTCTCCATGGGGATCCCTTGTTCTATTTGTTAAGAGGAATAATGGATCTATGGTGTTGTACATCGACTAAAGGGTGATGAATGATATAATAATAAATAACAAGCATCCCCTACCTCATATTGATTATTTATTATATCAACATCATGGTGCTCAATATTTTTTCAAGATTGACCTTCGATCTGGATATCTTCAATTGTGTGTGAAGACATAAGACATTCTGAAGGCATACTTTCATATTAGGTATGGGCATTACGAATTTATAGTAATGCCATTTGTACTAACTAATGAACCCTCTATTATCATGGATCTAATGAATAGAGTTTTCATTGAAAATCTTGATGAATTTATAGTGGTATTTGTTTATGATATCTTTGTTTACTCAAAATTCTTTGAAGATCATGAAAATCACTTGTGAACTATTAAAAAGACTCATAGAAGTAATGAATTATATGGTATGTTTAGTAAGTTTGAATTCTGGATTCAGGAGATTTCGTTTCATGGTCATATTTTCTTTAAAGATGGAATATCTATTGATCCTTATATTACATGTGTAATACAAGAATGGCCAGCACCAACGAGTACTACATAGGTACACATTTTTATTTGTTTATCAGTTTCTTATTGGCATTTCATCCCTGATTTTTCCATATTAGCTAAACCATTAACCAAGATAATAGATAAATAGTTTAAATTTGTTTGGAAAAAATAGTGTCAAGATTGTTTTGATGAACTAAATAGAATAGTTTTCACTGATACTATCTTGACTCTACTATTGAAAAATAATGGGTTTTTTATTTATAGTGACACTTCAAAGAAAAGACATGGTTGTGTCCTTATGACGAATGGTAGGATTAATTCCTAAGCATCACAATAGCTTGAAATTCATGAAAAAAACTATCCCACTCATGATCTTGAGTTAGCAACTATAATCTTTACATTTAATATATGGATACACTATCTATATGGGGATAAATTTGAGATATATATTGATCACAAGAGTTTGAAGTATATTTTATCAAAAAAAATAACTAAACATGAGGAAAAGACAATGGCTTTAACTACTCAAAGATTATGATTTCACTAAACACTACCACCCAGGGAAGGAAAATAAGGTGGCATAGGCATTGAGCAGAAAGGATCAAGGAGTTTTGAACAAGACAAGAGTTGAAAGGGATCCATTGTTGATGGATCTTGTAAGGATTGATATGAGAATAATCATGGAAGGTGAAACATCAATAATTTTCCAAATGGTGGCCAAGCCATAATTATTAGAAAGGATAAAAATTTATGAGGTTGCTGAGGAGGAGTTTCAAAAGAAAATTATAGCTAAGATCGATGGGAGATTTGTTGACTTCGTATATGAATATGGGATTTTGAAATTTGTAAATATTCATTGTGTTCTTGACATACATGATCTAGAATTGGAATTGTTGGATGATTCTCATAGCTCCAATATCTCTAATAACCCAAGTATCACTAATATGTATAGAAATTTGTAGCAACTTTTTTGGTGGGATAACATGTAGAGGGGGATTTTTTATTTTTTTTAATGATATATGTTTTTTCAAAAAGTAAAGGCTGGGAGACAACATCCTATTGGAGTCATGAAACATCTTCCCATAACTGAGTGGAAATGAAATGATATTATGATTGAAATTGTCATGGGACTTCCAAATACTCCTAGAAGGAATGCTGCAGTATAGGTTATTGTTGATCTTCTTACCAAGTCAACACATTTTCATATTATAAGATAAGATTTACCACATGATCATCTAGAAATGATATATATTTATGATGTTGTAAGACTTCATGGATTACCCCTATTGATTGTTTTTTATTGTGATTCCCATTTTACAATAAGATTCTGGAAAAGTCTTTAGAAGGACTTGAATAATGAACCTCATTTTATCAATGCTTACCACCCTCATACTGATGTACAATTATAATGGAATATTCAAATTATATAAGGCATGTTTAGATCCTTCTCACTTGACTTTCAAGGTATGTGGTATCAATATTTACCTATTTTAGAATTTTACTATAACAGTATCTTCAATTCAAGTATTCATATGACACCATATAAATCATTATATGGAAATTGATGTCTCTCAGCAACATGTTTGGATTATGTTGGTGAAAGAAAACTCATAGACCATGAAATTGTTGAGTAAATGGTTGAAAAGGTGAAAATTATCCAAACCCTTATCAAAGAAGCTCAAATTTTTCAAAAGAGGTATGGTGATAACCGAAGGATGGAATTGTGATTTTAAGTGGGAGATCATGTTTTCTTGAAGGTATCTCCATTAAAAGGTGTTGTACGATTTGATAAGATGGTTAAATTGAGTCCCAGGTAAATCAACTCTTTCAAATTTCTAGAATGAATTGGAGTGGTATCTTATAATTTGGGAATGCCACCATGTATCTTCAATGTTCATGAAGTGTTCCATGTATCACTGTTGAAAAAATATATTCCTGGCCCAATGCTTGTACTCACCTATGAAAAAATAGAACCAAAAACTGGTCTCTCTTATTGTGATGATCCTATCATAAGACTTGATACTATAGAACATGTGTTGAGAAACCAGATGACTTTTTCATAAAAGTTATATGGAGAAACCATTAAATGGAAGAGGTAGTGTGGGAACCAGAGGGGCTTTTGATGAAAAACCACCCTAATTTTTTTATGCATTAATATTTTAGAATTTTTATGATGAAATTATTTGGAGGGAATAATGTTACACCCCAATATTTCACAGTACATTTCTCTTTGAATAATGTTATACCTTGCGATGTACGCAACTCTGAGTTCTATCACACCAAGACCAATCAATTTATCCGTTATGAATAGTTATACCAAATTTTTAAAATTTAATAAATTATATTTTTTTAGTGTAATTCTTTATTAGATTTGTAATATCAAAATTATCTTAATGAAGCCATGTCTTAAAATCATAGAATACAGAAGCTAATTAAAAATATTGTGCTGGGTAGTTATTATCATTAACTAATTACTACCTTGATCCTTAATCAACAAAATGATCTGCTTTCATCTGAACACTTCCCAACCCTGATCTCGAAGCATCACAATACACCACATACTCTATTCTAGAATTCAATAAAATCAGGATCGTTGGTGATGTAATAAGAACCTTTAGATCATGATAATAATTTTTAAATTATTCATCCCATTGGAATGGAAAAATATTATTTTTCAATGTTGTCATAGGAGAATCTAGTAATGATAATTCATTCACAAACAATCAGTAATAACCAACTATAAAAAAGAAGATATGTATCGTTGTGTAGTTCTTCAGTGTTTTAAAGTGATTACTACTTCTGTATTTCTTAGATCTACAAAAACACCTCTTTTATAAATTATATGGCCAAGAAAGTGTATCTTCTAAAACCAAAAAACACACTAAGATAATTAGAAATATATAATATGGTCTCTCATTATTCCTATAACTATCTCAAATTGTTGATCATGTTTAACCATTTTTCTTGAATACACAAATATATCATCCAAAAACACCTCCACAAAAGAGTCTAGATACTTCCAAAATATCTTATTCATAAATTCCATAATGGCTACATGTGATTTCATAAGACTGAATGGAATTAACACATATTTATAATGGATATAACTTCTTCTGAATATTGTCTTTGAAATATCCTCTTTCTGGACTCTCATTTGGTGACATCCTGACCGAAAGTCAATTTAGGAGAAACACTGAGATCCCCTCAATTTATCAAATAGATCATAAATTAATGTAATTTGATACATTTTTGTTGTAACTTCGTTATTAATATGATAATTCATGGAAGTGGATACTTTTTATGTATAGACAGATTCATGTGGTAATTACTTCATCACGACACATTTATCCTTGTTTCCCTGTTGAGATTGCACTGTCTGAGGAGTATTGGTTTTCCAAGAATCACCATTTCTAGCTCTATTTTACTAACAAGAATGTTTCTTCTTCCCTCGCACGGTCCAAGAATACCATGAATATGATACCCATGATGTTTTCCAAGCACCATACCTCATATAACAATGAAAATATAACTGAAGATTCCCCATATGAGTGCAGATGTGGCTTGATCTAGGTTTATTAGTAAATTGTTACTCCATGTGGTCAAATGAACCACATTTAAAACATACAGGCTGGCTCATTAGTTTTGGAGGATGATTTATTGATCCATTCGGTTTGATTTTGATTCACTGCCACACCAAGGAAATAAGTGTCCCTATTCATCCTTATCCCAACATTAGAGTTCCCACTATTTCATGTGGGTATCAAACTGCTTCATCATCCCATATCACCTGATATATCCCTTTCAGCAATCATTCATTAATTTAACCAATATATATAGTCTATATTACGAAGCATGAAAATCATCATGTTAATCTCATGCCTCAGCCTCATTCAAAGATTTGTGCCTTCATGAATGCACTTGAAGAAACATTTGGTGCAAAGAAACTGAAAATCATGAATCACCATAGATGTTTGGTGGATTATGTTACTAAAGATGGATGGAATGATCCAATTTTCATAGATCATCCATCCAATTCCTTTTTTTCTACAACTAGAAATACCTAGATGATTCCAATTTTAGTAACATAATCCACCAAAAACATATGCACTCTTAGTGGGAAGTCATTCCTCTAATTCTTTCCATGCTCATTTAATTGGTTAATCCCATGACAGTTAGATTTCATTTCTTATATGTGTCCCTAAAACACATATGTACCCAACACCTTGTTAACATGAAAGTCGTCATAAGAAGATTAGATACGTCGTTTTATTCTAAATATTTTGTGTTACAATAATCCCACAACTTTTTATGATCCCATCTAAAGGAATATTAAATAATTTAATTCAAATCTGATACTAACAAAAATGAATACAAATTGTTCTAAGAGTAAAGATCCAAGTTTATACCAATTTTAATGCCCCTAATTCTACTCATTCAAATGATAAGGTAGATAAATGTTACATGGCCTTAATAAACATCCCTAATATTCCAATGATTGGACATAAATGCTGAAGGGATTCAATACACATTGTGGATGAATTTCGTTTTAATAAGTAATCAACTACCCAAACATGCAATAACCAAGCCATCCACTACTAGATACATGATACAATGAAGGATAACTCAAAAATTTAATTTATATCAAAACCAATCTAAAACCATGTTCCATAGAATAAGACAATAATGTAAAAGTAAATAGTAGAATACAAATTTATAAAAACTCAAAGATGACCCAATAACACCAAATCTCTAAAGCTCTATGCTCTAACTCCACCGAAAACCCATGTGTCACTAATTAATACAAAGGATGTGTGATACACTATAATTTCCCATGTATTAATAACCATCATCTGCAATAACATGAATGTGTCAAAGTAGAGGTGAGTAGTGAAGCTCAGTAGATTTCCCCAAATGGCTTCCCCCCTCATCCCACTAGGATAAAACATGTTAGAAACATATAAACAAAAACATTTTATATAAAGTAATTTTTAAACATGTTTATAACTAAATAAAAACATGTTCCAATGAAACTGTTTTCTAAAAAAGCATCATTTCCAAGGAGAACTATCGAAAAATGTTCTAAAATAATTTCACAAATTCTAATTTTTCATAAAAATTCCATTTCACTTATACACACATCTATCAATGCATGAAACCATAGACCTTCCTATACTAGTGAGTGGTGAGTCATACTTTTATTAAGTCGCTTCCTTGTAGTCCTATTAAGATAGGAGAGATCCTTTTCCCTTATCCATCCCACTAATAATGGGGTAAAATACGTTACCTTATCCATTCTTAATGCACTTGAACTCACACATCAATTACAACAATCCAATGCTAATCAACCATTCCAACCATTTTAATAAAACTGTTATTTTATTTAAAACCTTCCAAAAAACCCAATTCAAATCAACAATTACAATTTATTTAAATAAACACAACCCCTTCATTGAAATATTTTTTACTGATCAATTTAAAATAATTCATGAAAATACATATTTTTAAATCGTCATTTTAAAATCATGATCCAAGGCACTTTCTACAAAAACACTCAATTTCGATGTTTCCACAAACCGTCACATAAGAGTGTTTTAAAAAATAAAGAAACAAAAAATTCTAAATAAATTTCACAAATAATGATTAATTTGTAATCATGGATTCATAATATAAATAGAGGAGTTGAGTGTGAAGCCACCTACCATGGGTTTTATGATGAAATCAAAGAACATAACTCAATAGCCAATGAAACCTAGTTAAATCTCCATGAACAAAAACTTATATATATTCTCCCATCAAGAAACAAGAAAAATATAGTCATATTTATAATGAAATATCTTATATATAACCACAAAAAGATGTATATCTAATAAACCAAGAGAAATGGAGAAGTAGATCTAGGAAAAAGTTCCAAGAACAACTAATCACTATCACATACTGCAAGAACCCATATTTAAATCACAATTGGAAGCCTTCAGATCCCCTCTATATTTATGGGATAACCTTATATAACATTGTAGAAGAGATAATATTGAGTTAGGTACACAAAGGTGGAAAACAATGGAGTTAGAGAGGAAATGAGTAAGATCCACAGTTTTAGGATCTTACTTTTGACCTGTGCATGGTTAGTTGCACGGTTAGTCAAACTGTGCGCTAATAATTTTCTAGATTCTTCTCAAGCAGGGTCCTCACATGTTTGTCTTGCACTGTTTTCAAACAAAGATCCAACCTTTCTAATGAACACTATATCATGTGGCATAGTTTCTCTTAGGCTTCATTATGTTTTGGAAAAACGTTAGTCGCCCATACACTTTCCCATTAATCATCGCCTCATTGTTTATGGTATCCTATAGGTATTTCTTTATTTTCCTAAAATGTAAACCAACCATGAATGTAACACCCTAACATTTATTGAAATATTTTTTTTTCAAATTAAATAAATATTTTCATATTTTTTCATTTCACATAGCACTGAAAATATATTTTCATTATGTTAAACAATCCATTCACATGGAACCAACATTTCATATGTTACATGCTACACTGAATTGGCATATATTACATGTGACAAAAAATTTAATGTACATTACACATAATATTGACCTTCCACAATGGATTCTGAAACATGTAAAATCAAGTGTTACTTTACTATAATATAATAATAAAATATTAATATAATAAAATATAACCTAGAATTTAAGTTTATGTATATAAATAGTATAAACTAAATTATTAAAATATCAGGTTTACACAAATACAAGATGAATTCATATGTTACCAATAAATAAGAAATGAATATGAAAACAAAGTGAATGTAATGGAATATATTGTTATAGATATAGATCTATGTTAACAATATAAATTAAATTAATCACAATTGTTATGCGATATTAACGTAATACATATGTTATATGTTCAATTATATATTTGTGATTTTCATCCAATGTATTATATATAGATAAGATATGAACAAACCTAATTTTATGCATAAAAACTTATTTTTTATAAAGGTAGATTTATCACCTTTTAATGGAAAATCCATTTAAAATCCAAATTTTTGAACTTGTAAAGATTTAATTCGTCAAGGAAAAATTCATATTTTTTAGCGAGACTAAAAATTATGTTAGGATAATTTTTCGGTTTTTTATGCATGATTTAATCTTTTAATGTATAGTTAAAAATACCATATTTTTATTCATGACTTATTCATAATCTAATTTATATATAAAGTTTAATTGTTTTTAATTAATTTAGTAGTTTTTTAGGCAATTTTTTTAACAATTAATACAATATGGGTAATAGGAACAAATTTAACATTGAAATTTGATATGAATACTTATCAAACATTGGACATTTTTACTTTAAAAACCATTAGTGTCATCCCATCAGTATGATTAATATTAAATTAATTGCCTTAAAATAAATAATTAGAATTTGATAAAATGGATTTTGTACTTGAAATAAAAATAATTTATAATTTCTAATAAGGAAAAATTTATTTTTAACAAAAAGTATTAGTTAATGTGATTAAAATTAATAACACTTTTTAAGAGAAAAATTATGTTATTAAACCACAAAACCTTAAATTTAAGACCCAAACCTACCTTGAAACATGTCCAACACCAATTTTCTAGAAATATTTTGACCCTATTATCAATTTTATATACATTTTTCCATTATCGTATCCGCATTAAATGTAAAAAATAGTGGTGTAATTCTCTCTTCAAATATTTACATGAGTTCCACTCCTCCACTATAAGAGGCCACCACCTCTACCAATTCTTCACACCTCACAAAAAAATTATTTTTGGCCAATATATACCCTTTTAGACTCCCAAAATACACCCCCTATACATTGAATCCTCCCTTTATTCATAAATACTCTCAAGAAATCTTTTTGGAATAAATCAAAAGTAGTTACCAGATTAATAGGTAACATCTTCTCTCAAGCACATTTTCTTTATTTTCTTTCTTCACCACCCCACTATGATTATATCATTTTATGTGTGAAAAAAACTATGCTAAATTTACTAGTATGGTTTTATTATAGGGTTTTTACATTCACTTACACCAACCTCCATCTAATAAATATCGAATATACTGTTTCTGTCTATGGAAAACTACCACCTCACGAAACAATGATTGTTCTTTTTTCTTTTACTACATATCAGGGTGGCCATTTTGATCGAAAATATATGAATATATTTCGTGTATTATATTTCTAATATATTTAAGCTTCATTTTTCTTTTATTAAACACACATTTTTCAGTTCATTGGGTGTTAATATGATAATCTCTATTGAGGACGTGTGGACTACTTCCCCTCAAAGCGATGTGATTCATTCACACACTACATGGAATGTTTTAAAGATGATTTTAACGAACATATATTATATAATAATGCTATTATAATATATATATATTTCATATATATATATACATATTTCATTTATATATTATCCTTCAATACAAAAAAAAAAAAATTGGAAACCATGATCATGCGAACGTACAACTTACCATCTCACTGCTTTTTTAAGATTGATTATGTTTATTCTCCCTTTGATGAAACATTATGATCCATCTCTCAATGGGACACATGAGTTTCATTATACTATATTTTTGAAGATATTCAAATGTGTTAGTGACATTTTTACACTTTTTGCTACTTAATATTACGTTGTTAAGTGGAATATGATTGTCTCTCACACAGGTTGGAAATATATTATATTAATAAACCATGTTTTTGAATATATTTTCAAAAAAAATTCAAGTGATACGTGAACATAATTTTCAAGGAATCATTATTTTAAACAATTTTTATTATTTTAAAATATTTTTTTATATTTTTTTCCAATGGATTTTTAATGAAAAAGTTTTTTAAAGGTTTTATGTTATAAAAAGTATTTTTCAAATATGATTTGATTTTTAACATAAGAAATATTTTCAAAATATCCTTCCAATTTATTTTATATATATGATAACATAAATCAATGTTACTCATTCCATTCAAGTAATAAGTCAAAATATTCCATTCAGATTATTTATTGATTAGTTTAGGTTTTTAGGGAATGATGCTTAAGTCACCCATTTCACTTCCACGGGTTCTACGCTTTTGAAACCTGCTTAATTTTATGGGTTATAAATTCATTAATTGATTATGAAACCAATATATTTTTATAGGTTATGATGTGATGAAATGTTAATTATCATCGTTTCATTTTATGGGTTATTACTTTATTTCTATAAAACCTATCTCATTTTTTGGTTCATGGCATGATGACTGTTTTATAATCTTTAGACACATGTATGTACAATTTTATTATGTGTTGAGTGGGACCAATATCTTCATAAAATTCATTGTGTATTATATGTTTTATATGATCCCAAAAGATTAATGGGGTATATCCCAAGAGAAAATCAAAATAATTTTCATGCGATGTAACCCAAACCTAGAATAAAAAGGTTTCCTCGGTTATATACCAATCCTTAAAGAAAAAAGGTTCATTGGTTATAGCATTAGACTAAATAAAAGAAGGTTCATGGGTTGTATACGAAGACTAAAAGAAAGATGATTCATGGGATTTATCCCAAGACTAAAAGGAATAAGTTTTATGGGTTATAGCATAAGACAAAAAACAAGATGTTACATGGGTTGTAGCCCAAGACTAAAAGAAAGTGGGTACACTAGTTTCTAGACCAATCCTTAATTAGGTACACCGGTCGTAGCCCAAGCCTAAAAAGTTATAAAGGTATTAATAGGTAGCCATGAAATAAATGTTCCTATTATTATATGTATTCTACAAATCCTATGTATTATTCCTTAATTATGACTTCATGGATCATGATGTTTATTTCCTTATGATTCATGTCTTGTAAACTACCAATTGTTTTTGCCATAATTATAGTTTATGTTCTTTTATTTGTAGGGTATGATATCCTAATGTTACTATCACATTATCATACCCCTATGTTTATGTTTATGCCTCCATGCCTCCCTTGTTTACCCAAACTGAGTATCTGAGATCACCCCTTTCTTATGTTTCATTTCTCTAGGTTTTGAAGAATGGTTTTACGTAGATGTACTAAAAGAGGAGATATTAGTGGGAGATGTTGAATATATTTCACCAAGATAGAAAATTGTTATTACATGTTTCCAAATACAATAAATTATTTCATTTCTTGGGAATGTATTTTTGTAATGTTCTAAATATTAATCTGAAATAATGTAATATCCATTTATGTTATGACTGGGTCGCAATAGTTAGTATCACATGAAAGGTTCAGAAATCCATTAGAAACTAGTGTTAGAATATATTTGTGAGATCGCTATTTATATTTCTAAGGATATGTTTATGGATGTCTCTAAGGATAGGTATATGTATTTTTTTAACATTTTTTAAAAGTTCATAGAATAATGGTGAATGATAGAGTAAGTGGTATCCTTTTAATACATCCTTATTTGGATACTATAAGTGGATTTGGATTGGTAACAGATGTACCTAGGTATAACAACTCCGACAAGATGTTCGGATCATGACATAGGTTAATATGGTACACAACATCAATCCTTGTTGCACACCTGGTTTGACATTCCCAGTGGATATGCTTTTAAAATTCACAAACTATTTACGAACCATCATATAGGATTTGAATAAATTTTGGCTTTGAGTAAGATATGATAAACCTTGGGTGTCATATATTATGGAAGGATTCATGACTTAGACATCCTATAAGTAATTATTTTCATGAAAATGTGGTTGTCTACTATGATCTGTAATGCTCACACTATTCTTCTAGTTTTAGTCAATGGCGGGAGTCAAATGGAACTGGATTAATGATGAATGTGATTGAAGAATTTTTTTTCATGAAATCAAGTGGGATGATCAATAGATTGAAATATGTTGTGATCATTCATAATCCATTTTCACTGAAATGGATTAAAAAAGTTTACCTTGACCAAATTTAAAACTCACCATGTATGAGAAAGAATGAGTTTCATAAGAGTTTGGGTAATTGAGTCCTTGTAGGAAAAAAGAATCCGTTACCTTTTTGTAATTAATGTTGACAGAATCACCTAAGAGAATGTATTATAGGGACAAGAATATGTTTTTTTGTGGAAAGTAAGGAAAAAAAGTAAGATTCTGCAAGGGAAAAATGAAGAGTTTGGTTATTGAAATGGAAACAAATATTGGACTCTCTAAGTCATCAATACTATTTATGTGTTTTATGTGTGAAAGAAATAGTTATTGTGCACCCCAATTTCACAAAATGAAGGTTCATTATGGGAATCAAAAAGGTGTTGTGAGTAACTATTACATTATTGATGATGAAGAGAATAAAGGTGAAATGTGAAGTGGAAGAAGTATTGTGTAATAGGATGAGATAGCCTTTTTAATAGAATAAGTATGAATTTGAGTAATTAATGTATTTATGTAATTGGATTCAAAATTTATGAATGATGAAATATACAAGAACTGTTATACTTAAGTTTTCTCATAGTATTTACATGATTATGTTGGACTGGTGAATTGATTTAATGAAAAGGTGATTTTTTTTCTAAGGGAAGTTAACCATTAATATGTTTTTATGATAACATAATGTTGTATGGATAAAGATACATGGGATATAAATAAGTAAATCGGATAGTATTGATTACCATGGAACTATGTAAGGTTATGTTGATAGGTGTTTTATGCTATCATTGTTGAAGATTACAACATTTTTTGGATTTAATGAATAATCCCAATATACTTAGTATTGAGGAAGCATAGACATTTTCCAAAAGTATTTATGGCAATTCAGACTATTACCCTATTTCAATGGAATATACAATAAGGGTATTCACATGATTGGAATGTGATAAACAATTTTTAATTTGTCATATGCATGGTAATCAATGTTATGTAGATTTCATGACTCTATTTCTAATGTTTTCGATTTTCATCCTTGAGAAGGGTTAAAAGGTTAACGATGTATGTAATTTTTATTTAAAACTTCAGAGGAAGTATTTGTGCAACGAGTTTGTATTAAAATCCTTCGTTAAAAGTCTACTTAATGATTAACTACATTTATAGGATTTCCATCATTTATATTTTTGAAATTATATTAGCATTGGTGTAGAAAATACATCATGTATGTCTGGTGACAATAAATCAAGTCCAGTAAGGACGTAGGTATTGAACCGATTACGTATGGATGATATTTTTTTCATGCCTTCCACGAGCCTACATGATGTCCTAGTTAATGTATAATAATTTTTAATGAATAAATATTTATTATGAACCTGTAATATTTCTTTTTATGATTATATATGAATGCAAGATGATAGTTAGACATTTCATTCTTTTTGGGCATTAAGATATTTTAAAAGAGTATTTATAGACATTCATTCAATGAGTTAATAGATATAATAGACATTGATCAAAGAACAAAAAATGTATGAATTTGTTTTATAGAAATATATTATGAATTTATCAACATTCTCAAAGTGATCATTTTTTTCGTTATAATACCTTAATTATTGTTGAGATGATAGCCTATAAAATCCTCATATATTTATTTCATTGAAGTCCAAAATTTTCCTTAGACCATTAACTTGTTTTTCATTTATGTCCTCAGTCACTACCTATAAATATTTACATTTTCCCTCTATATAAAATCCTCAAATCCAGTATATTTTTTAACATAATGAATGTCTGATGAAGAATGAGGGTTTGATTCTATGATGGTTTGTGGATTCATTCATCAGTAGGTCAAATACAGCGTTATTAACCATATAATCAACATCTATCATGCCATAAATTTTAGGTATAAGAATGACACTACCTATACATAAAATAAATGACCAAATAATATTAATCTACTAAAAAATGATGAATTTGTTTTATAAAGATGGTTGATCAATTTATAATGATTTGAGTGAATATCATGGATTTTTTGATAAATTGTATGTCATGGGTATTAATGTTAAAGATAGGGCTTTAGCACTTTTTTTACCCAATATTTTACCAAAGTCATGTGAAAATTTCCATGTTACACTAATTTGTTACTGTCTTAACAGTACTATAACATTATGTTTTGTTAATTATATTGTCTTTAATGAAGAGGTCATGAGATTTCATCAAGAGAAATATTCTTCAGAAAATTTAGTATCAAATATCAGGGGTAGAATTCGTGAAAAAAAACTAGGGATATCGTAGTTATGGAAAGAACAAAGATTAAAACAAAACCAGGTCAAAGAATGGAGTTTGAATGTTATCATTGTTATATGAAAGGATATAAAAAGAAGCTTTTCTATCAGCTAAAAAGAGAAAATGGAATAATGGAAAATTGGAATAAGAAGAATGGTGATGGGTATGATTGTTTCTCCACCACTACATGGGTGATCGTGATATTGATTATGAATCCATTAAATTTATCATTGATGATAACTATTGGGTTGTTTGTAGTGGTTCGTGTTTTCATGTCAAACTAAGAAAGGATTTTTTTAAATCTTACAACCCTAGTAATTTTGGGATTTTAAATATAGTTAATTATTGTCATGATGATGGTATAGGTATTGGGACTATTTTTTTGAGAGAACAACACATGAAGTAAGCAGATTTTGCAAAATATTTGACATGCACCTGATGTTATTTTGATTATTATTTATACCAGCATATTTATGGTGAAAGTTTTGTAATAATTTTTTTTTATGTCCAATGGATGTTCTCCATGGGATATATGGTTGTCTCTAAAGGTAATAATTGTTTATATTTTCTTTGGACAATAGATTCTATTTTTTGTGACACAGCTTGTGTTGTTGAGTATAGTTTGTCTTCCAAGTAATGGCATATGAGGCTTACACACAAAACTGAGAAAGGGATTGATTGCTGGGCAATGAAAAATTTTATTCTATATTTAAAAAACATTAAATTGAAAACATTTGACCACTATATGGATATTAAATATATCAAGGGGCATTTCAGTAGTCATATGTTGTATAGGAATTCGCAGGTAATTGAATTAGTACATTATGATATATGTGGACCTTCAAAATCAATGACATTTTATTGAAGTTTTTATTTTGTGTCATTTTTTTATGACCCCTCATTTAATCATTTGGTTTATGTTTTTAATTAAAAAATTTATGTACTCAAGGCTTCTATGTTATTTTATATTTTTTATGAGAGGGAATATTATAAGAAGGTGAAATGTAATCATACTAACAATGAGGGAGAGTATTGAGGTTCGTTTGATAAGTATTTCATTTTGGAAGTTATTTTTAATCGTAAGACTCTTTTTAAGAAACCACAACTAAATTGTGTAGCTGAGTGGATGAATAAGACATTATTTGAAATAGTTGGTTTTATTTAGGAAGAATATTTTCCAGGGAATTTTGGGGGTGATTCTTTAATTACATTTTCTTATATTATCATTTTATCAATGATGTTTTCTTTTTAGATACACAATTCAAACATATTTTTAAAAGTAAAAGAGATCAAGTATGATCATTTACTTGTTTTCGATGAAATCCATTTGTTTCTGTTCCTAGAGATGAGATGTTGAAATTGGATGATAAGTCACGATATTTTATTTTTATTGGCTATGTACATGATGATTTTTGATATAGCTTTTACAATCCTTCTTTTAAAAAACATTTTAGAATCCATGATGAATTTTTCAAAGATGGTCAAAATATTAATGATATTGAGAAGGGAGGAAATTATTATTCTTAACTTTTAAGGTTTTTTTTCAATATTGATCTAGAATATAATTTACATTTACCTCTTATTATTGTTTATGATAATCATTTTAATGTGCAAAATGTTGTTCAGGGTGGAAAGGATGGAATAGATGTTTCCGTTGCACCTTTTGAATTTGATGATCCCACTCTATAGGTTATTAATAAACCCCCAGTTCTACAATAGAGATCATCTCGGTATCGTACTATCTATACATTGTATTCACCAAATGATTATGTGATACTTGTTGAAGGGGTGACCCAGAATCTTCAGAAAAAATTATAGAAATTAATCAGAAGGAATGATAGGTTGTGGAAATTGATGATGCGATGATATCATTGCACGAAAATCATACTTTTGAGATGGTGATGTTTTTACAAGTAAGATAGATTTTCAAAATCAATGTATATATTATATTAAAAATGAAAAAACCAAATTTATTCCATGATACTAGGAATGTTTATTTATTTAAGGCTTTCATTAGAATAATGGTATTTATTTTTATGAGAGTTTATCAACAATTGTAAAAATGTATTTAATTTAAGTTATTTATTTTTTGTTTAATTGTTGGATATGAATATTGAGCATATGGATTTGAAGAAAACATTACTCCATTGATATTTAGATTAGGAGATTTATATGGAGCACTGTGAGAGTTTTGTTGAAAGATATACTGATAATTATGACTACAGTTTGAAAAAGTCTTTGTATGGTTTAAATGAATCTCCTCGGTAGTGGTATAAGAAGTTTGAATCTATCACTTTTCAAAAGGGATTCAGGAAGACATATTTTGATCATTTTTTTTGTCCAACAGATTTGTTAATGTTGATTTTATTATATAGTATATTTATATTGATTATATTATCATTATTTGTCATGATGATTTTATAAGTTACATATTAAAGAATGATATTTGTCTATATTTTGTAATGAAAGACTTAGGGTCAGCATGAAATATTCTTATCATTCCAATTTCTTATGATAGAAAGACCGGGAAATAGTGGTTATCTTAGAAGAGTGATGTTCATACAATTTTTCATATATTTTTTATGTATATAGAGAATGAAGTTAGTACTACTCTTTCTATTAATTTTAAGTATAGTACTAGTCAATCACCTTCATCCATTGAAGAGAGAGAGGAGATGTAGCTCATACCTTTTTTCATATTTTTTTGGATTTTGGATTTATGAAATGGTACACAGTACAAGATATATAACTCAGGGAGTAGGTGTGGTCAGAAATTTTGAATCTAATATTGGTAGAGAGAATTAGAGAGTACTGAATTATTTTTTTTATCTTCTTGGTACTTATGTTCTAATATTGTGTTTAAAAATGAGAAACCTATGATTTGTAGATTTATAGATTTAGATATAGTATGATATATATATATATATATTCTAGGAAGTCTACTTCAGGCTCTTTGATCTCTTTTTCATGGGGTCATTAACCCAAAAGTCAAGATTGTAGATATGATTTGATTTATCTACCACCATGTTTTAGTTTAGATCAAGAACAGCGGCAAGAAATGAATTTTTGTAAATAAAAAATATATATTTCATAGAACAGTTATAATCAGGGGTAGTATGTTTTATTTTGTAATAATTAGATTGATATTTTTTTAGGAAAGAATCCCACTTTTCATGGAAGGTCAAAACATATCAATGATTTTTATCATTTGATCTGTGAATTCCCTGATTAGTGATTTTTCGATATCAATAAGATCCAAAAGAATGAAAATCAGTCATAAATGAAGACCAAGAGTTAAACCAAATGTAAATTAGAGACCTATCAACTAATTACAAGGTTTTACGTGATCCACAGTTGAGTTGGAGGGTGATTTTTTTGGTGTGCCTCCTCATCATTCTGCCAAAATACTCCACATAAATAAAAAGGTAAAATAGATATAAAAATAAGGTAGTTACGTATATTTGAAAGAAATAATTTTTTCTAGGATCAAGGATTGTGGTATTGATTTTATTTCTAGTGTGCGGCTCTCTCTTCATCTTTGAAATAGTGCTTATAGGGTAATATCCAATAATTTTTAGATTTTCATATAAAAATCCTCCTGGTATCTTCAACATTCATTTATAGTGGGGTATTCGATATGATACAAATGATTTTCATCTAATCCATTTATTTTCATGGTGAAAACCTTCTTTTCATGGTTGTGTCTATTTGAGTTTATTTATTAGGTTTCATTCTTCATTTATGGGTGCCTTCAGACTCCATATATATTTTTCCTTTAATCCAATATTTTATCTGAGTATTATTTTTGATATCCCGCTCATCTTTGGGAGTCTCTTCTTTTTTACTCTTGATTATTAGTTTATTCTTATTTCAATAAATTGTCTCATGGTTTTTCTATTTTGAATTTTAAATGAAAAAATTTCTTCTGTCAACATTTATTTTTCTACCCATATATTTAGTCACTGATCACCCATATTAGTTTTTATTTTTTGTTCAAATGGAAATGAAATTTATATATATTGTGCATTCACTGTGGTGTTTGTTTGTTCATTTTACACCTTCTGTATTTCCCATGAGTCTCACACCCCAATGTTATTAACCTTACTCTTCTTCATTTCCATCCGCAACCATTTCACTTTGAAAGGGTCCTTCCTAACATAGTCGTGAAGGTGGTTTCAGTCATACTATAGGAAATTATATTTATAGTGGTGTTTGGGGTTGTTACACTCAAAATAAAAAAAGGGAAAATCATAAATATGAATTGTACTATAAATTTTGATTGATTTTATTAAATATACACCTTAAAAAGACAGAAAATATTGTCCCAAATTTCATCAAATGAAATAAAAATAAAAAAAGAAAATTGATTATATGTAAAAATTAGAGGGAAAACATTAATGGGAATAGGAAAAATGTATAAAGAAATAATAAAACATGAAAATAAATATAGAGTATTCATTTGTATAAATATATTAAAGGTCTGATAAAATAAATAATTATGTTTAGATTTTAAAATATTTAAAATTATAAAATAAATAGAAGATATGAAAAATAATAAAGAAAATTATATAGTTAATGCAGTTGCAAGCTTATTTCAATTTACATAAATGTTTCATTAATCCTTTCAACCATGTGATGCAGTCGAGAATCCTTTTTTTCATATTGTAGTCATTTGTCTCTATAGTTGTACCCAAATGACCAACTATAATAAAAAATGATTTTAAGAATGATTTTTTAGAATTTAGTGGTGATTTAACCCACTAATAAATGATTTTTGATGCTTTCTTATAATTTTATATATTTTCATGTGGGGAATATTTTCATAATAGTTTTTTTAAAATTGATTTTTATTTATTGGTGTCGTATACCATCACAAAATAGTTATCCAAGATTTGTAATCTTTCAAAAATTAGTATTTATTATATAATTACAAATAAATAAATGTATATATATATATATATATCGACATAATATATATTCATGTATATAAATATTTATAAATACATTTAAATATCTATAAATATTTATTGACATAAATAAATTTTCTTAAATATAATATATATATATTATTAGATATAATAGTATATATATATATATATATAATATATATATATTATTAGATATAATAATATATATATATACCCAGATAATATATAATAATAAATATATATACCAACTAATATAATGATATATTAATATATATTAAAATAAAAAATACATATAATTATCTATAAATATATAAATATAAGTAGATTAACTTAAATATATATAAAGTCATATATATAAATATATATTTTTGACTAGTTATTAATATAAACAAATAAATATATATAAATATATTTATAGATATCCCACCAACCATCATCTCCAACATCTAGGTTTTCCAGGGTTGCGTTGTTGTTACAAGCTAGGCCTTGCCCCACCATCACCTGGGTGTGTCACCTCTCTATGATACAACTAGCCATAGCCGATTATGGAATATCATTTAAACATAACACTGCCATCATTTAAACATAACTTACACATCACATACAATACCCATCCAACCACACACATTTATGAATTTCAAATTCAGTGTTCTGACCCCACAGATTATACATTCCCACCTTCATTATCCTCTATTAAAAGAAACCCATGATGGATATTATTACCCTTCTTCGGGTCATCACATGCATTTTTCAGCTAAATCCTGATTATCTTTTTGATTAAAATACCACAACAGCAAACCTACAAATTTTAATTATCATCCTACCACTATTAAGACATATCCCGCACTACTCTCTATGACTTGCATCATTCAACCTAGTCATCATTGGGATCCTACTAGTTTTCATCACACCCGTGCTCATGGAAGACCATCCAGCCCTTCTGATCCCCCCTGTAGTTCTTCTCACCCTCCTCTCCCTCAAAACACCCTCCCACGTGGCTAAGCGGCGACTGATGGCCTTCGCCTGACAACATGTATCATCCTTGTCACTCTACATGATGTTGTCAATATATTCACCAAGAGGCCCACCGCCAATGTGATCAGCAGCACACTTTTTGGTATCTCATTCATTTTTTTATTTTATTGTGAGTGCCAAATTTTTTTAAAAATAATTTGTTCTTTTTATAATTGATCCAATACATATTTTTTCATTACATTTATTTGATAATTATCAATAAATCAATAATTTCACATATCTATTTAAACATATATATTTACTATTATAGTTATGCATAAATATATATATATATATATACATATATTTTTGATAACGTATTTCATTCTGATGCTTTCACCAGGGTGCGTGCATCTATCAGGTGGAGGACGGACAACTGTTGTCCCACATTCCCGCTTTCCAAAGGAGGGCGGTATCTGCTTTTTATTCAGTAACATCTTCTCCTTGATCGAAACAGGATGATGGGATGTAGGTTCTTCCCTCATTGGATTCCTCCTTGGAGCTCTTCACCTAGTTTAGGTCTCCCTCACAGACATAAGATGTTGTTTTTGAAACTATTCTCAGTGCCATATCTTAATGGACACCAGTTAATTACACTAATTTTGTCCGGACATTCCCGGGGTCCGGTCCCGGAAAGATCCTTCGGTTTGGGGGGTAGTCACATTGGGCATCCCTGGCGTGTCTGGAAGCTGTGTGATTAGCATTTCTATCTTATGTCCCTTATTATAGGGCTTCCCGAGGGTGAAGAAGCCCAAGGAATACCACATAGAATGGGGGGAATCATATGCCATGGACATGTATCTGTGGTTTTCCTCAGCCTCATATGTTCATCACAAGGTATGCCACATGTTTAACATCTAGCAGAGGCAGACCAGACTGATCTGAACACTGATTTGTGTGGATCATATGGAGGACCCCCTATAGGGAAAACTGATATTGGGGCCAACACATGGGTAGCTTCTCCAATGCCATTAGTGAGAATGTGGAATGGGGTAGCATGATCTCACTGGGATGTGGTGGCCCGGGTAAGAATCAGGATGGATGATGGAAGGTTTCGTGAGTTGGATGATGAATGGGATTGAACCTTCATGGGGATGATGAAGGTTTTTGGCATGAGCCTTGAAGATACTTCCTACGTATCCCTGTGGTAGGGAATCAAAGTTCACGTAGTCCATATAATGACGACTTACCATCGATTGGGTTCTTTTAACGGCTTAAAGTTGGATGAGATCACAACAGCATACCATTGGATAAGGTGTCCATAGCTTACCGCTGAATGGAGTGACAATAGCTTACCACTGGATTGTGTTTCAACAGCTTACTACTGGATGGGGTTATAATGGATTACCGCTAGATGGGGTTAAAAAGTCTTACCCCTTATAAAGGTCCACTGTTTATCATCATGCGGAATGAGTTTGGACTGAACTGAAGTTGGTCAGATCGATCGAATGGTGGGAATGAACCTCGATTATAGTTCCTACGTACCATGCCTTGACATGGATCAATGTCCTCATAGTTTGGTATGGGTTGGAGTTGGTTAACAGATGTGAATAGGGACCATGGGACCTGGTAAATATAGGGATTGGACCTAATGGAGGCTTCCTACATACCTTACATTGGCAATGATCAAAGCCATTGTAGTTTGGGGAAAGGGTCTTGGCACACCAACATGGAAATAGTCGGGGCCAATGGTTGTTGCGGTTGAACCTCAGGGAGGCTTCTTACGTACCTTACCTTGGAATGGATCAGAGTCATCTATGTTTAGGAAAGGTGGGTGTTGAATCAATGTGAAGATTGTCAGATCGGTCGGGTGGTGGGCATGAACCTCTGAGATTATTCTAACATACCATGCCTTGATATAGATCAAAGTCCTCATAGTTCGGGATGGAGTTTTGGGGCATACAATCTGAAAAATCCCAAGGTTTTGGTCATGGTCGGTGCTTGTTCTAAGCTCACATTATCCATGATCTGTGTGAGAAACAAGAGATAGGAGAGACCATATGATCACATTGCAAAAGGTGAGTCCATGGGAAATGGAGTGGGGCTTACGTGTGATTAACAACCCAAAGAGGAAACAAGGTATTATTCTTGGTTAGTAGCCCCAGAAGTCGCAACTTACTCCAGGATGAGGCCTGATGGCGACAATGCCGAAAGGGAGAGTGACTTCGTACCAAATAATGGAGAATCATTATTTCCCACCATGCCCTTCGCTAGCCCTGGGGACCGAAGATGAAAGGAGGAGAAGGGGTACTACCTCCGGAAAGAAAAGCTTGGGGCTTACACCAAGATGGTTTCCCTTTCCCCACGCACAAATGCCACTCCGATAAGGAGGATATCATCCCCTGTGAGGGGTGATCCCATCCCTGTGGAGACGAGTGGGTCTGGAGAATCTCCAAGGTAGGGGACCACATGTGTGAGGTACATGGAGAGGTCACAGTTTAACATCATGTGCTAAGGATGATAGTTATTGGGAGTTTAACATCTTCCAGATCGGACGAGGTGGGTTCACTCTGCACCCCTAGGACTTACATAACCAGTACCCTCTACTCCTTGGTGTAGATAAAGGACATGAAAAGATGTGGAGAGGATGTGTCATGGAGAGATACATCGAGGGTTATAGGTTATTGTGGCTATGTGGAGAAAAAAAAGTCATTAGTGTGCCTATACACAGAATCATGAGGTGAAGAAACCCAACAAGAATAACCGTCCAATGGACATTGAAGTTAATTTGTACAAACCTAGAAGGTCGTACGTGAAAATGTTGTATGATGTAGATTCCAGGGGTGTGAGAGACACCCACTAATGGCATCCATAATAAGATCATTGGACACTCGCACAAAGGTATTCCCAATGAGTACAGGTAATGCAAGTGAAGAGGTAGCCATGGAGCACTAGGGTGAGGGGTTGCATAGAATTGTGTGCAACATTTGTGGCTTGCGCACGAAATAAGTATCCCTGAGTGAAAAACACTGGGAATGTGTGAAAACATTGAGGATTGGGCTAAACGGTGCTGAGGATTTGCGCACAACTAGAAAGGATTTCACCCAAGGTGTAAGAATTGTGTGCAATTGGGAGAGGTTGCGCACAATGGCTTGGATGCACGCAATTAGAGGGGGTTGCGTGCAATTTGGCCAGACTGTGTGAAAGTGGAAGGAATTTAGTGTAAGTCGTGGACCCTGAAGGGATTATAATTCATTCTAATCAAAGGGAATCTCACGCAATGGCGGACCCGGGGGAGACTTGGTGTGAAAAGAACTACACCTAAAATCCAACTTTGCGCACACAAAAGGTGAATTTTGCGCATGAGAGCTGGTTCAGATTCTTTAGCCCAGAAGTCGAAGGGGTCACCTTTTATTTATAGGCGTTGAGCAGCACAGAAAATTGATCGGCATGAAATGATTGCACGCCAAGGTCGGCGGTGCGAAATGTCAACTGCGGGGGTGGTGGAGCAAAAAATTTTGTGCCTCTAATGCAGAACTCTAGAGAATCCTAGATAATTCTGTACTGGGAATATTTTATTCATGAGCATAGGAATATTTTTCACGCAACTCCTCTTTCCCCCCAAGACTGGGTCCCCAGATCCGAATATGACATCGCTTTGTCGTTTTGAAACCATCTTCACCCCTTGATCATTTTTCGGTGTCTACAAATGCCCCCCCTTGGAATCGGATTGGGGAGGGGTAGTAACGGTTGGATTTTGAGGGAAAAGCTGAAATGCAAGACACTGTGGGGTCCAAGCACACTAAAAACCTGGAGCGACGCGCAAAACCCAAGGGTGCACGGAATCCGCTTTTCACATGCGCAAGAAAACCAGGATTTTCTTATAAATTCCACTGTAGGTACCATAGTCCATATGAATTTCATCGCGTCACAAGTTCCAAGCTGTCACGTGTGAAAATTTCTCATGCCCTGCATGAAAAACCCACTTTGGTTGCGCGCAATACCACAGAAATTAGACATCATTTTACACACCAAACTGGGGGTTTTCACACCACATCATGATATTTTGCAACGGTCGCTGATTTTTTTCTCCACCCCCTCATATTCTGTGCCAGCTACATGAGCACTTGTCGGAAGAAGATGGCTGCAAACATGGATGATGGGGGAGAAGCTGCTGCTCAAAGGGCTGAAATGGTTTCCAACCATAAGGATTATGGATCTCAAAGGATTTCCTTCAATAAACATACCCTTATCAATATTCTAACCCCCTTACAAAATGAGTATGCCCTGTCAAACAATATAGCACTATGGGACTTCATATCTTGGTGGAGGTCCCTTTGCTGGGTTTTGAATTTCACACACCCCGGTCATGGGTCACCCGTGAGGACGATATAAATCAATACAACATTACAAAAAATAGTCATCCTTCTAGGGAAACCAAACATATGGACGATTATGGCCTGAATCCCATGACTATGACCATTTCAGAGAGTGACACTGTCACGGAGAGTTCTCCGGCACTCTACGGAAGCACCTTCTGTCAGAGCATCACTAATGAGGCTAAAGGTAGGATGCCAAACTGGGAACTGTGGTCCGGAAAAACATTCACCAGTGAATGGGCCTGGGTGGACTAGGTTCACTATAAATGTGACCAATTTTGGTCTGTGCTATGGAATATTTTCTTTTTCGAGGCGGTGTGGACGTCACAATTTCACTTCTACCATCAACACGAGCTTAGACTAGAGCTATCCACTTGGTGGTCCCCCAATACCAGTACCTTCCATCTTCATCATGAGTAATGTTGGTATCAGTCTTTAAAACATTCATTTCATTAGGGGTATCCCTTTGGAGGACCACCAATATGATGAATTCCTTCTGCGAATGAGCGGTTGGGGAGACAGATCAAGAACCCCCATGCTGACATGGGAATTGTTGGAGCTGAATAAAGAGAGGTTGGGGTTCACGAATTTCCTGAATAACATTGCTTACAAGGACCATTTTATCCTATTCCTGGAAAGGGATTTGACAGTCAAGATGCCAGGGTGATGAAGATGATGTACAACCATGGCACAGAAGAGTAAGAAAGGATCGTACTGGAGGATCATGGAGGTGTGGAACTATCAGTCATGGGGATACAACATAAATTATAGTCCGGACCTGAATTTTCTATAAACTTGATTCCTTTCCACATTCCTATTTGGGTGGATATTACTGGTGAGAGATGCAAGGATGGGAGTCCATCCAGTAACCCTGGTGATGGCTGACATCATGGCTGCTAATAAAAGATTCAATCTGGGGGTCCCCGTGTTGGCCCGTATATATTCCATTTTGGGATGCATTTCAAGAGGGGGACACCTCGGAGAATCTGTGGCCCCTTCCATATCTTCTATGGTTGGGTTTTAGCTCATTATGGTGGATATACCTTTGTGAATTCTATATTTCCTCCATGAAATGGCATGCGACCTTCTCTGCTGAAAATTGTCGGGGTCATGCCTCTGACGGTCAATGAAGAGGGAGTAAGGATCAGAATCGGTAACCATTCCAACATCACATTCATCCCAATCCCCACCTTGAATGGCCAGAAGATAGACAATGGGCAAGGATCACTTGAGTAGAGGTTGTACTACGAGAGCATTAGAGGAGGGGTTCTTGTGGAACAGATTGATGGAAAGATCTTCTGCAATCCTTACGTGTCATCCAGGTTCTCCAGATAGTTTGGGTGCCTCCATCAGATGCCGAAAATATTATAAACAGTTGTCCGGGAAGAATGGAATCCATGTGTTCTTCGTCAAATGTGGCTGATGTCCACGACCTATGGCTCTGGCGACATCATCACCTTCCTCCCACCAGAGTTGAAACTAGAATCTCAAAAGATTATTCTGAACATTTGGCCATAACGTACACTGAAGGGGTTTTGTGGAAGTGTGTTCGGAAACTCAAGGTTGCCATTGTGGAACCCGGGTGGTGACAGAGCAGGCAGATTGTTGTTAGAGAGGGAAGACTGGAAGCACGTCAGACTACGGGGCCCGCAATGGTCGGGAGATCAACAGTGGGGACATCACATTGTGTGGCCACCCCCTCTTTTCCTTAAGGAGGAGTGTCCCATGGAGAAACCAAAGAACTTCTTGGTATGAAAATAAGATATCTACTTCCACCTTCTCACGACACAATCTTCTCGGCGCTATGGTCGGCTTGGCTATCCCTGTGGCATTCGATTAGTAATGAAGCCCTATGGACGAAGATTGTGCAAGACATGATTTACCTACCCAAATTCAGGCTAATTTGGGTGGTTGATAGAGTGAACTTTCATCATTGGCATGCGTATCTGACTACCATGGACATGTACGCACGCCAATGGGGTCGGCATGTGGAGCCATCTTTCTTGGTGACAGTGATGCTCGGCCAAAATCATGATCATAAAAAGATGCCATCGGAGGATGATGATAGCAATGATGAGTCAGAGGGTGGTGAGACAGAAGAGAAGGAGGCCGAATAAGAAGGTGAAGTAGGAGAGGATCATGAAGGTGAAGCGTCTCAAGGGGTATCCCACCAAGAGAGTCTATGGGAGAGTGGAGAGATCGTCATCTCTGATATAGATGTGTTTGAGCTACTCGAGGTATGCTTCAACCCTTATATATCATCCTCTTTTATCCTCTCTCTGTTGTAATCCTTAATCCACCCTCCTTATCTTACTCAAGAGCATATTGGTGTTGATCAAGATTCTCCAGTCCAAGGAGGGGAGGAAGCGCCAATGGAACAATTTGGGGCACCGATGCCCATTATTGAACTGACGATCACTGAGGGATCCCTCACTATAACAGCTCCTCTAGAGGCCAGAACATAATAGATTGGTGCCTTGGGTTCCTATAAGTTCCTTGCTTCGATACCGGTACTTACTGTTGGAGGAATCAATTGATTAGGGTGCTCCTTTTCTGTACAATGATTACCGAATAGGAGGCTCATCGGCCTGCAGATCCTGGACCATCGGTGAGAGAGTTAATGGAAAACGTACCATAGTATCTATGAAATGCCTCCCAAATCGAGTCAACCCCAACAATTGGTGAGAAGAGAGTGGTAGACACTAGTGGCGCTACCATCGGGGAAGGGCCAGAAGATAACGAAGGTGCCACCAGGGTCTAGGTGAGAGAGTAAGGTCGCTCAGACACTAAAGAGTCTAACCCTTAGGGAGGAATATATGAGGAAGACCCTAATGTTATCCTCATGTTTGTTTTTACTGTCTATCGGCCCGCTGATCCCGAGGATATTGATGATTTGGACTTGGAAGCGATCGAGGAGATTTGTATGATGCACCACAAAGGGTGGAAGTGCATTAGGTGTTTTCTCAGTCATCCTCAGATGGAATGGTTGAAGTATATGGGATTACTCTACACATGGATGGGTTTCCTGTGTGTTGGAGGGACAGATGCTCAACGCCCTCACTCAACGGTCCGTTACTACATGTCCAAGAAGATGCTCATGAGCAACTGGTGCTCAAACGTTTTCCATTGTAGGGAGTAGTCATGGAGTACCCAAGCATTTCAGAAGGTGGAGCAGGGGGTCTGATGCCTCTAAGAACATTAAAATGAAAAGAAGATATTCATTGCACACTGTTCTGAGATTTTGGAGCAGTTGAGGGCACAGTTGGCTGACGCCCAAGAGCAACTAGTGGAAGCGAGTCACTAGATGGTTGAACTTCAAGGTGAACAGGCATGGGCATGGGCTAGGGTCTGCGAACTGCGCTTCATGGCCGATGATGGAGAGAGGGTCTTGAGGGGGCAAGAAGTTGTCTTGGAGGCCACCAGCCAAAAGGTTGCAGTGTTGGAATGATCCATCTAGGAAGCTGACCCTTAGGGGCCCTATTGTGGCTGAACCTATTAATCTATTTCGCCTTACTGCTTCTTATTTTGAATTGTATGTATGGAATAATTAATTTAATTGTCCCCTTGTTTTAACACTCTCAACCATAATCACAAAATAAATAGAAATGTATCCCTATGATCACGTGGTCCGTTCCCGATGTGAGAAAAAAGGGATGCTCATACTATCACTTCGTTTGATCACAGGAGCGTCAACCAAGCTTCGGGCATTCAAGATTCAAATCCATATTTCCAAGGAGAAGATGGAGACCCAATCAAAGGTGGTGGACCTCAGGCCAATTGATGTATCATCTTCTCAATGTGCTCTAGCACACGAGCGGGGAAATTCCATGGGCAATAGAATCAGTCCAAACATAGGGGAATGAAAAATGTGAATCACATTACCCAAAATTCGGAACACTATGGGAGGGGTGTGGAAATAAAGGAAAACTGTTGACCGTGTTCGAAAAACATCATCCCTACTGTGTTAGCCTGAAATGGGGACAACAAATGAGGTTCGACCACTGACCATGTTAAAAACACGGGACCTAACTCAAAATATCGTCCATTTGTCTTCCAGAACATCGGCCTAGGATAACAAGCAGACCATAAGTTGAGCATCCATACTTTTAGGGGCTCCCTTTCAATAAGAATGATGATGAGGGTCCGAATAATGGTCACAGAAAGCATGGAAGGTGAAGTGGTGGTTTGTTTGAACAGAATCCAACAATCATAGAATTATGCCATGGTAGTGGAAGCAAATTAGGCGGGCACATCACTCTGATCATGGATCATTACTACTTTTAGATAGCATCACTCTGCTAATGTAGATGTCACTTTCCAATGTCATTATGGGGAAACCCAAACTTGTTCAGAGAAAATGTAGCAGTTACACAACTCCCCCAGGGGTTAGGCCAAGGGGCCGACTGTGAGAAAGGATGGGATTTGTGATTCCCAAGGTTGTACCAAAGAAAAAATGTATGGGCATTCCTATATATCCCATAAGGATGGGAATCATGCCATATATAGTTCTAGAAAGGGTATTAGTTTAATTTCATTGAACTCGGAAAATGGACATTAAGAAATCCGAGAGACACATGGTGATGTAACTTATACAACCTAATGTGAATGAGGACGAGGTCCACATCATCATGTGTTCCCTAGGGAGGATTTATGTCAAGGGACCGAAAATGAAATTTAGGTTGGGCCTGGGTGCAGGGCGCACGGGCGTTCCTACGTATCCCATAAGGATGGGAATCAATCCATTCATAGTTCTAAGGGGTGGCGTGGTAAGGTACTAGTGCAAAGGATGAAAGGGGAATGCGGGTCTGGCCCTCATACTAAATGAAGCGGGATTTGATAGATCTTGTTTCTCCTTTAGGGTAGATGTTTCTTTTGAAGCGACAAGCTGAGGACCAAGAGATACCAGTATCGCCAAGGGAATCAAGACAAATGGTTGCATTGACAAATGGAATGGTGGATGACGGATACCCATCATGATGTCCCCTATGATGTGGTCATCACAATACAATGTCTTTTTTTATATTTCAGCCGGGATGATATCATCATAGTTTTGATTCATGTGATAGGACCAGATAGAACATTTTAAATTCATTTGGCTTGGACATGATGGAATTTTCACAACGCGATAAATCATACCTGACGTGAATGATGATAAGGTCCACATCATCATCGTGCACAACTTCGAGAAAGGAGATGAGGATCAGAGGATAATGGTTAGGAGAAGCTAGCTCCAAGTTGATCTGGACCTAGAAACATGATGTCTAGGTGATCCTATGTATCCCATGAGTATGAGAATCGATCCACTCATAGTTCTTAGAGAAGATCATATAATATGGTCTTAGATCTTGGACCGTGGGAGCCCTGAAGAACGTCATATTGCAGCTTTGTCCCCCTAACTTGTGGAGGTGCACTGATGGATAGTTCCAAGAGTGTTGAAATTCTACCTAGGCATGATGGGGTGGAATATAATGTGAATCATGTAACAAGCATTCAAGGCCTAAAAGGGCTGTCTTGGTGATGGAGGATTACTACTGACCATGTCTACAAAGCTGCATCCATGTCACATTATCATGAAATGGGGACAAACAAATGAGCATCAACTGCTGACTATATTCACAATGTGGGACTTATATCAATTTATTGTCTGAAAACCATCAAGGATGTTGGAATTTAATTGTACAAGATCCCTTAGTCCTAGTATCCATGCAGTTTTGGGGGTGCCTTCATGTGTGAAAGATAATGGGGGGCCAAATTAAAGGGAACACGAAGCCTGGCATGTGAATGGAAACTTTCCCAAGCTGAATCTGACACTCCAGGTCCTAGACTAGAGTACTCATGGACACATCGGGGAACCACTGTAAAGGTTCGAGGGGCTTAACATGAGAGTTTCCAATTTTTACAGATGAGTATAGAAAAAATTGATGGAGAACTCTCAGGAGAAAGGGGGGCATGGCACGGTTGCCAAAAACCCAACACGAAGGAGGGAATTACCCTGTACCACACCAATATATCCCTCTCATGGAGAGGAACATGCCAAGGGGTCTAGGTGACCAATAGATATCTAAGAGATGGGGCTCGACCTAAAATTTAAATGTTCAGGTGGTCCTATGTATCCCATGAGGATGGGAATCAAGCGACACATAGTTCTTGAAGGTGCAGTTTAACATCATGCAAGATTGTGCGAAGATTAACGTTGTGTGGGATGGTGCAGTTTAAATTCATGTTGGACTGGCCTGTAGTTTAGGGTCATGTGAGACCAATAGTTTAAGGTCATGCAGGACCATTAGTTGATCAAGAAAACCTTTTCTTGAGGAACATGGAATTGGTATGATGAGTTATACACTCAACATCCATGGTCACTAGGGAGTATGCTCCATTGGGGTAAACCATATGAATAATGAAAGTTCCTTCCAATTTGGGCTCCATCTTGGGTGGTTATATACCAGGTATTGTTGGTGTTCTTAGAGACAGCACCATGTTTCCTTGCATGAAAGAGCATAGATGAAGCTTCATGTTGAATTCTTGAGCCATCCTACTCTAATGACTTTCTAGATTGTGCAGGGCACAAATCCTATTCTCATCAAGTGCTTACAATTTTTCTAGATGGATTTCAGCTACTCTATCTAGAGATTTCTAGTCATATACCACTGTGCACAATGTGGGAAACTAAATCACGATGGGTAGGACAACCTCAGTTCCTTACACAAGGGAATATGGGGTCACCTAGGTGGATTTACGAGTCGTTGACCAGTAAACCCAGAGGGTGTTGGGGATCATATCCGGCCAACTCTTCTTGTTCTGTCCAACCATTTTCTATAGTATGTTAGAGAGGGATTTATTGGATGCCTCAATCTGACCATTTTCCTGCATGTGATAGTGAGAGGTATTATTAGAGAGAATGTGGTACTTGGTGTACAACTTTTTCAACTTGACTGCTCAGAAGTTGGTACTGTTATCGGTGAGGACAGCATGAGGAACTCCTAACCGATGGATGATATTATAACTTATAAATTCAACGATAGAATGATCCTTGAATTCCTTGAGCAGAACTGCCTCTGCCCCATTGGAATAGAAATCCATGGCGGTCAGGATGAACTGGAGTTGGCGAGCCGTTTCCAGTGGGTATGGTCCTATGACATATAATCACTAGATAGAAAAGAACCAAGAGAACATGGAAATGTGGAGAGACTCTAGTGGCTGATACACAATGTTATCATGAACATGGCACGTATGGCACAACATGGAGAACGTGATGCAGTCATGGATCATGGAGGGCCAAAATATCGTAATCTTTGGATCTGGTGAGACAGTTTTGGCCCAACCTAATGGGAACCGTAGGAACCGGCGTGAACCTCTTGCATGACCTGTGGAATCTCAACCCCATTGATGCAACAGAGGAGAACACCATCAAACCCATGCTTATAGATGGTTAGCTCAAGGCTGGGACCACTCTGGAGGGTAAACTATAGTGTGCGGCATTGGATTTGCTCGTGCTCATCCTGCTATGATGGGAGATTTCCATGTTAGAGGTATTCAACCAAGGGTATCCTCTAATCAGCAATCATTTCGACTACTGTATCAGGATGACCTAAGGGTTCTAACACAGGGGCACCGATGGTAAGATGGCTTACCTGTGGATCTCTATCTCTATCCGGGGTAATAAGAGTTATGAATATCTGATGTGTCACTTGGATAATCAGATCATCCTATTCAGGCTCTGCATGTGACGCAGCTAAGCCAGGCAAAGCATCCGCTCGACCATTCTGTGACCGAGGAACATGGGTATCCTCTGGCCTATAAGGAAATTGGGCCATTTGATGGAGGGTAAATTCAAACAATTAAATGAGCTCCTTCTTCCTGAAAACATATTCGTCGTTGATCTGCTTAATGACGAGCTCAGAGTCCCCATTTACATGCAAATGGGGCATTTCGATCTCGAGGGCTAGCTCAAGGCCAGTAATGAGGGCCTAATACTCTTCCTCATTATTGATACTGCCTTTATACAGTAGGAATGAATATTATAGAATGGCTTGCACCAGGTTAATAAAAATAATACTCAGGACTACTCTGTTGAGTTTAGAATCATTGAGCCTCCTACCTATGGGGCTCCGAAAGGTGCCATCAAAGTGAATCTGCCAACACGAGGCAGATTGATCGACTGAGAGGATTGCCTCATCTGGAAAATCTAGGTCCAACGACTGGTCAGTGGGGGTTGGATGGGAAGCACATCAATCATCCAATTTCTGTCCCATGATATCCATTTTAGGCACGAACCTGATGTCAAAATGATGGAGGATTACCGCCCTCTACGCTAGTCAGCTAGTCAAAATGGGACAACTTAGTATGTACTTCAACATGTCTACTGGAGACACCACTTTTACCTCGCGGCGCTGTAGGTAATGCCACAATTTCTATACGTCAAACACCTATGCAAGGAAGCTCTTCTTGATGGGGGAGTACCTGATCTCCGTATAGAGGATCATGCGGCTGAGGTAGTAGAGGTTTTTCTCTATCCCTTCATTGTTCTTATAGGTGAGAAGGATGCTGAGAGACCATTCCATGATGGTGACATATGGGACCAGCGGCTTCCCGGAGATAGGTGGCATCAATTCCATAGGTTGGAGGAGATACTACTTGATTTCCTTAAAGGTGGTCTAGCACTCCTCGTCCCATTCATTTTTGGCTCCCTTCTTCATGATCTGAGAGAAGGTATTACACTTGCTAGCCAAATTTGCAATGAATCAACGTATATAGGACAAGTGGCCTATGAAACCTAGATGCTCCCAAAAATTACTTGGGGGAGGCATCTTGCTGATGGTTTTTATCTTCTACACATCTATCTTAATGCCCCGGTACCTGAAATCAAATCCAAGGAACATTCCATAGGTGTCCCTGAAAGCACACATCAATGGTTTCATCTTCTGGTGGCGGGAATGGAGGAAGCCGAACACTTTCTCAAGATTCTTGAGATGGTCCTGGAGTTGGAGATATTTGACCACTAGATCTTCCAAATAGAATTCCATCAATGTATCAAGGATTGGATTGAATATGTGTTGCATGGCCCACTGATAGGTGGCACCTACATTCTTCTGGCTGAAGGGCATATCCTGGTAACAAAAAGTACCTTGGGGCACCCTGAAAGCAGTGGACTCTTCATTCTTGGGAGATATCAAGAACCGGTTATATTTGGAGTAACCATCCATGAAGGAGAGGGCTTCGAACCCAGCTGTGGTGTAAATCAAGAGCTCTATCAGAAGAAGGGGAAATTCATCCTTCAAACAATGCTGATTCAGATCATGGAAGTCGATACAGACTTTGATCTGTCTGTTCTTCTTCCTGACTGGTTCAATGCTGGCAAACCATTTTTGGTACTGGACCTCCTAAATGAAGTTGTCCATGGAGATTTTGTCATCTTAGGCCTCTACCATGGTTTCATGAAACAGATGCATCTTTCTGGGAGGTTGTTTTGAACCCATGATAATTTTACGAAAGGCTGAGGGGGTGGACGGCTACCTAAGGATCTAGTCCTGGAATCTCATCGTAACACCAGGCTAACATATCATGGTGATGTTTATGGAATTCTATGTACCATTGCTTCTCCTCAAGGGGCATGGTGGCACTGATCAATGTGGGTCTCAGGTCTTCCTCTCTTTCGAGGATCACCTGTACCAGCTCGCCGATCGTGGCGGAGATGCCTTCTTCAAAGGCAGGGGAGCATCTTATATATCCCCATATCCACTTATGGAGGGATCTTCTGTGGGGGATGTTGTTTCTGAATTACTAGAACCTGATGGGAGGCTGGTACCAGCTTGAGTGGCAGTGGATATTGCATCAGGGAACTCTAGCGCTACTGAGACCATAATAATGAAGGTTTCTTACCCGATCCAATCTGGCATATGGACCAAGGGTCCACACTTGATAATATCAAAGCATTGGTGGTGCATTATCCAAAGTTGTCTTATTCTAACCTAGCGAAACAGACAAGTATGACGTACTGCCATGGCCATGAGTCGGACGCCCTTATACCTGATGGGAGTGGGAGGCTCCAGGATTAGTAAGGCCTGATTCGTATAAAAATAAAAAGTGATCATTCAAATCCACATGGATTTGATAGCATGGATCCCCCTTGTCCCAAAAATGACAAAACATTAACCCATATCAGGGGTTTTTCCTCCAAACAATAGATCGAGAAGACGTATGTGTCATTAAGGCCTTCCCAAGGGTCGGTCGTAGCCATGATGGTCTCAACTTCACTTGCCTAGACTTGTTTATCCATGCTATTTTAATATTCAGTGTCCAATTAGTGGGGTTCAAAAGAGGTGAAATGAGTTATGTCACCCTGAAATAAGTCCACTCAACCATTAAGATAGTACTTGAGGAATTGGTGATACGATGAATGGACCACCGTGTGTGGGTGGATCCATGGCATTCCCATCAATGCATTATACGCATTGACCTGGGAGACAATCATAAAATCGGTTCTTGCAACTAGCCCTTCAAAATTTAATTTCAAATGGATCTTGCCGATCGGGGTATGCTCCGTCCTGTCGTATCCCTGGAATCTTAAATCAGAGAGAGTCATGTCATCCTCGGATAACCCTAGCTTCTGCAGTGTCCATGTCGGTATAAGTTTGATCTCAGAGCCAGTGTTAACGAGACAGTTGTAAACCTATGTGTCGTTAAATTGGCATGTGATGTAAAACTGGAGGATATTCACCTATATGGGGGATCCTTCATCCTCTCTAGAGAATGAAATGATATCCTGGAATTCATCATTCTCAAACACTTCATCGTGGAAGGCCTATGCAGCAGCTTCCTCTTTCTCAAACTGGAAGGGCTTCATAAAGCTTCAGCGAGTGTTTCGCACATATCTGGAAATAGGCAAAGGGCTTCATGGATGGGAATCCTTACTGGGAATCCAATGAGGTTCTTGATAACATCATACTTCTACAACAAGCACGAAATTCTTCTTGTAGGAATCTGCTCTGTGAAATAAGGCATTGAGGGCCCTATCGGCTGGACCGGCGACTAACTGGTACTGGGTATATCCCACTGCTCACTTGTCGAATCCTGAAGAGTACATTATAGATGAGGACCAGTCAGCAGAGATTGGCATATAGCGGGGCGAAGCTGGTCATGGCATGACTGATGTGGTTATGCCTGATCCAGTAGCACGAAATGTGGTGGATGCGGGCATGTCGACACCGTATGAAGAGGTTGTGCGTGATTGGTTTTGCATTGGGCCCGCTTTCTAGTATCAGTGGCATGCACGGTCTGGCTGGAGGTTCCAACTGACATGCCCCGATCACCCATAAGGTCACAGCTCCGCTGACATTCATGTCATCTAGGGACGTTGTGGAGGATCGCCCGACGCTCCCACTAATCGGGAGTCATATTGAGGTTTACCAACTCCATGGTATTAACTGAATCATACCCTTGACTATCACTTGAAGATTCATCCATCACTGGGTGGATTCTTGGAGGGATCCTCATCTATGGGGGCATAAAGGTGCCGAGAGTGCGGGACGACAATGACATTGGTGGGGCGCGTTGCTTTTTCTTTGGCCATCAATGCTTGATCTCCTGGGAAGAGGCCAGTTGAGATGATGATACAGAAGTGGTAGAGATGTTTTTTGGAGGCTATGGCTATTTTAGGCTTGCACAAATAATTTCATGGGCCCGAAAAACAATTTTTCCGACCATTCAGTCATTATACTTCTAAGACCCATGGTCAGAAACCTGCTCCCACTCGCCTTCACTGTCGCTACTATTTTCTGGACTTAAAAAGACACATGCCACTTGTGTTGGGGCCAGGTCTGACATGACTATGTTTTTATCGACCTGGTGTTGGAGACAGTCTTTAAATACAAAGTACTTTTTGAGGATGTTCCCCAGAATCTGATGATAGGGGTAGTGGTTGGGGAGATCAATGAGAATCACCTCCTCTAGACTTCTGCATTCAGGAAAGCATACAATCCTCTATTCTAAGGCACTTTTGAAATAGCTAAGAACCTGATTCTCATTGAACGAGTAATTCTGGTTTCTTATGTCCAAAATTGGGGTCCTTGGAGACTGACCCTGTCAAGGGGCTAGAGGGGCCTGTCAAGGAGGTAGAACATGATTATCTCATCTAGGTGGTGGTGGCACGTTACGCATAGGCACTTTCTGATTTTTAGGTGGTCGATGTTGCACTAGAAGTTGTTCTTATTTTGGAGGTACTCTACGAGGCTGCGGGGCCAGTGCTACTGGTAGAAATTCTAGTTTCATAGGGGCTTCTATTTGGGCCACCGTGGTAGGCTTGTCCCTAATGGCCCTCCTTGATGGGATTATAGGGGGAACAGACATGCCCAGCTGGCCTGTTCCAGGATTCTTCGAGTTGATGGGCCTTATCTGAGAAGTTTCAGAACCCTCCGAGATAGTTCTGAGTGATTAAGGAGGGAACCAGATCCTCCTTGGCATTCCTTACGAACGTCATCATTAATTTATCCTTAGTCAGTGGCATGTAACGTGAGTATGTGACCCCATTCCACCAGAAGATAATGTCCACGACACGCTCATCATGTCTTTGTTTAAACTTGAAGAGATCTATGATGCTCTTTTTCTGAGTGGTGGAACTGAAATGGTAAATGGATTTCCTACGAAGGTCCTACCAACTGGTCACGGATCTGATTTGGAGCTATATATACTAGACAAATGTCAGTCTCTCCAGTGTCTGAACAAAACAGAGGATCGTGATAGCCTCCTGAAGCATTGGAGTCCCTAACATAGGCCCACACCTTGAGTTGAAGTGGGTCAGGTGTTGCGGCAGATCCCCTGTCTCGTTAAAGTGAGAGAAGGTGGGATTTTTGAATCCTGGGGGTGCTAGAAAATCATATACCCATGCTAGATATGGCATTACATTAGGTGGTATGGCAACCTGTCACATCTCCAAATCCTCTAGGTAGGCAATGAGCGCTTCCATAGGATCATCGGGGTGGGGGTCCCTGTCTTGACAGGGATCCCTAACCACGAGCATGTTTCCGGGTACATCAATGCGGTAGGCAAGCTCAGCGGCTCGGGAAGCGGCTGGTGGAGCGACCCTTGGTGGGACTGGGGGAGACGGAGTGGGGTTTCATGGATTGTCGCGCCATCCAGGAGGGTTTGGCGAGACATACCACGCCCTCTTTCCATGAGTTCCGGCTTCTGCCCTATCCGTGGGAGAGGCAAGATCAGGGTTTCCTGGGGGAAGCTCGCCAACCAGTAGTTTTTCCTTCCCCTGCGGCCATGGACTAGGATCACCGTAGTTGTGTCGTCACTCTACAACGCGTTCAACCAGGAGTTCATTGACCAACTTCTTCTACTCAACAAGATGTTGGCACAATGTGGCATTCTTTGGTTCCTCCTCCATTTTCTTCATTGTAGCGGATGGGTTGGAGTGCTTGACTGCTCCGCCATGCTCTTTTCCCTTACTGGAATTTTGGTTGAGTACCAATTCCTCGGTGGGCGCAGAGAGACTTAGGAGGTTTCTCTGCTGACGAGTAATCCTCCCCGATGGGTCCAGTAGTGTTTGCACGTCATTATGGAGGATGTTCCCATCAATAAATAATAGATCATCCCCCCCCCAACATATCGGTAATGTTGAACGCAACTCTTCTCGGGGGCATGTCCTCAATGTCACCTAGCAAGTCGGGCTAATGGTGAATAGATCTAAAGGGGAGGGAAGTGTACTGCCCCAAACCATTGACTTGTATGTGGGGTTAACCTACTTAATAACCATGCAGTGTACTTGGAAACTCTGAATGCATTGTTGCTGGAGGGTGTTGTGGTGACCAAGTGACTCGGGGTGCTAAACCACGGGTAGTGTGGCCAGGTCAATGAGATGGAACTATTCCCCGACATCTTCAAGGTGCACTTGGCTCCTGGGATAAGACAATCACTGGTGGATAAGACAGAAGCGAGTCTCAAAGAGGGTCTGGTGGAAACATTCAAACTCCTCCGGGGTGAGAGATTCTGGCACACAAAAATTTGGTTCTGTGACTGGCCAAAACTTCTTAGGGAAGTGGTTTGCTGCGAGGATGGTCTAGAAGCTCCTCGTCTCAGATTTAGGGTCTGGCCCTTGATTTTCCCACTTGTCAACTAGGGGTGGTTGAGGAACTGGCAGTAGTACTAAGGCAATCCAGTAGGACAGTGGGCTGGCCTGTGGAGAGTATGGTGAGCGGGCTGACTGGCTGCCGATTCTTGGGCTGCCCTTTGAGGATTGTAGCAAACTAGCTGCTATATCATGATAGGATGAACTGCACGGCCAAAGCTCCTAACACAACATCAGAGTCTGTCGAGGGTGAGAAATGTCACGATTCTTCTTCCATTAACCCTCAAAATAGATCTTCGTAGTCTCTAGCCGAGGTAGATGGAGATTATGGAGATGTTGGTGGAGACTCTGTGGTTGGTCCCTGGGGACATTATAGGTTCTCATCCTAATGTATATAACTTCAGAGGGTGATAGGTATCAAATGGACCTTGCATTCCAAGAGTACGAGGCTGATGCGCCTATTTCATGCACCATACTTCGACTCATAGGACTAAGGGGAGGGCTCCAACATGGAGCCATACTCTGCCTCGGATTCTGAGAAGCATACTGGTTTGATTCTGATTAAGCCCTCCCCAAAATTATTCTTTTGGGGGAGACCAGCTTCTCTCCTACCCCATGGTGGCTCTTTAGGGCAAGGCACACTTCCAGCATGAGGAGTACATTCGTCCATACTCGTCTCAGGCCAGAGATTTCACCCGTCAGGGTGGGCCGCGGAGTGAGGAGAATGGGGGAATATGTCGAAGGGGACACGGGAAGGACCTTTGTGGGAAGCGCTGTAGTGCGCAGGACCTCTGCTAAAGCTGAAAGAAGCATTGGTAGGAGCGGTTGGAGTATGGGTATGACCTTCATGCTCACTTCCCTTGACTACATCAGTGAGAGGAAGGATCTCATACCGATAAAGTCAAGCAAGGGTAGGACCTCCATGATGGGCGTTGGTGAAGAGAAGTTAGCCTCCACCACTCCGATCACTGGGGTGAAGAGGACCTTCACCGACTGGTATGAGGACGTGGTTATACTTCTATATTGTTGAGTGATCGGATGTGAAATGTCTCCATACATGCGGTCTATGGCAGGGAGAGGGACCTCGTACCAAGTGTAGTGTGCACGGGAGAGACCCCCATATAGAGTGTTACTATCCTAGGGATGACCCTCTCATGGGTTGAATGTGGCACGGGGCAGACCTCCAAGCCGAGGTTGGAAGCAGGGAGGACCTGCACCTTCCGTAGTGGTGGGACATAGTGGGTATCCGCGCAGGGTGGCATTGCTACGGATTGGTCCGTAGCGGCCATCGCCTATGCTGGCGACCGAGAGAATCAACCCAGCCTGCCCATGGGGCAGTTGGGGCCTCGATCCAGAACGGGAATATAACATCCCATACTCAGCATATGCGGGGAGTTTGGGATATGAGTTAGTGGTGGCTCGGTCCATGGTAGTCACTGACGTTGTGGCCCCACAGCAGGTGTCCTCTTCCATTTGCGCCTGACACTGGCGTCAGGTCAGATGAACCAGAGCCGGTGGTGCAGGTGTGTGGCTTACCTGCTCGTTGGATAGAGGAACTGGGCGGGGGTACTAACACAGCCTTGTGGGAGCCCTCGCTGGGAGCCCTTGAATCGGGACTTCGATCGGTCCGACCCAGACATCATCTACCTCGTTAGCGTAGGGTAGAGATTTATTAAGGAGTTCTGCGGACAAGCTCCCGAAACGATTGAATGTCAGGGTGGGGAGCAGCGGCTCCCTGCATGGCCCTCGAAGGAGTCTTTGATGGCGAGTCGCAGCCGCCTCGAGATCTAGGTGATCCATATCTCTGGTGGGGATGAGCCCCTCCTCCACGTACATTCTTACAAGGTAATTAATTACCCTTCGCTGGATAATTTTTGATGGGGAGAGGGGGTGTGGGTTCCCAGCAGTCGTGGCAGTTTAGGCCTTCATATAAGAGGCAGAACCGCTCAGGGTGTCCATGTCGATATTGCCCCTACACCTGCACAGGTTGGAAGGTGGTGATTGAGTTTCGGATGCAACAACATGGTTCCTGAAAGTACGGAGATGAACTCATTAATACTCATAAGAAATGAAACCAACAACCAGTTCCCCAGCTTCATTCCATCTTTTGTGGCCGTTAAAAGGGATCCACACTTAAAATGTTGCAGAACGAGATGCTCAACATCCTGACTGCCCTAACTTCTGGCAAGTTTCACATGAAGCCTACTATTCTCTTGGTGGGACCGGGTGCCGGATGACGGGGTCAGTTGACATTATAATCCGCAGATGCCTCGAATGCTACTAGTCTATATAATGAGGAAAATACCTTCACATTGGGTTCACCATTTCTGTTTCTGAAGCCTTTGTCGGGGTGCATGCATCCTTCAGGTGGAGGACACACAGTTTTTGCCCCATATTACTAATTTAAAATGGCGGGTAACATCTTCTCCTTATTCTGGGATTTCTACTCCTTGATCAGAATGAGATTATGGGATGTCGGTTGTTCCCTCCATGGATTCCTCCTCGTATCTCATCACCTAGTTCGAGTCTCCCTCATAGACTAAAGTGGTTGTTCATGAAACTCTTCTAGGTTCCATATCTTCATGGACAACCATTAATTACAATGCTTTTGTCAGGACATTCCAAGGGGTCTAGTCAAGGAAGCAAACTTCAGTTAGGGGAGTAGTCACGTTGGGCATCACTAGCGTGTCAGGACACTGGGGGATTGGTGTGTCTGCATTTTGTCCCTTATTAAAGGTCTTATCAAGGGTGCGGAAGCTCGAGGCATCCCACATCGAACGGGGGGAATCATATGATGTGGGCATGTATCTTAGGTTTTCCTCATCTTCCTTTGTTTAACACAGGGAATGCCACAAGTTTAACGTCCAGTGATGTCGGACTAGACTGATCAGAACACTGGCTAGAGTGAATTAGATGGAGAAACCCCATAGAGGGAACACCGGTATTCCGGACAACACATGGGTGGCTTCTTGAATGCAGTTAGTGGGAATGGGGAATGGGGTGGCATGATCTCACCAGGATGTGGCGTCCCGGGTAAGAATCAGGATGGATGATGGAAGGTTTCCTGAGTTGGATGTTGAATGGGATGGAACCATCATGGGGATGACGATTGTTTTGGGATTGAGCCTTGAAGAGACTTCCTACATATTCTCGTGGTAGGTAATCAAAGTACACGTAGACCATATGATAACTTCTTACCACAGATTGGGGTTTTTCAACGGCTTACTATTGGATGATATCGCAACGGCTTACCGTTATATAAGGTGTCAATGGCTTACCACTGAATGGATTGACAACAACTTACTGCAGGATGGGGTTTCAATAGCTTACCACTAGACGGGGTCACAAATTCTTTCCATTGGATGGGGTTACAATGAATTACTGCTAAAAATGGTCCACATTTTAACATCTTGCAGGACGGGGGTGAGCCTACGTGAGGATGGTCAGATCGATTGGGTGGTGGGCTTGAACCTTGGGGAGGCTTCCTATGTAATATGCCTTGACATGGATCAAAGTACTCATAGTTCGGGATGGGTTTGATTCAGTTAACCGATGTGAATAGGGACCTGGGGTCATGGTGGATGGTGGGCTTGGACCTCGAGGAGGCTTCCAACGACCTTTCCATGGCACGGATCAAAGTCCTTATAGTTCGGGGAAAGGGGCTTGCCACACTGGCATAGAAAAGGTTGGGGCCAATGGTTGTTGGGCTTGAACCTCGGGGAGGCTTCCTATGTACCTTACCTTAGCATGATTCAAATTCCTCATTGTTTGGGAAAGGTTGGTGGTGAACTGATGTGAAGATGGTCAGATCAGTTGGTTGGTGGGCTTGAACCTTGGGGAGGCTTCTTATGTACCATGCCTTGACATGGATCAAAGTACTCATTGTTTGGGATGGTGTTTGGGGATTACACTCTGAGGCGGCCCAAGGTGTTGGTCATGGTCGGTGCTTTCTCTAAGCTCACATGATCCATGCTCAGTGTGAGAAAAAAGATATAGTAGATACATGATGATCACATCGTGAATGGTTCATCCGTCGGAAATGGAGTAGGGCTTACACATGATTAACGACCCAAAGATAAAACAAGGGCTTATGCCTGGTTAGCATCCCGAGAAGTCGGGACTAACTCCAAGTTGGAGACCTGATGGAAGAAAAGTGCAGTGGGAGAGGGACTTGGTACCGAATAATGGAGAAGCCATGTTTCCCACCACACCCTTCGATGATCCTAGAAACCAAAGATGAAAGGAGGAGTAGGGTTGCTGCCTTCAGCATGTAAAGCAAGTGGCTTACACCAAGAGGGTTTCCCTTCCCCACAATCAAACTTCACTTCGATAAGGAGGATATTTTCCCCTTTGATGGGTGATCTCATCCCCATGGAGACAAGTGGGTGTGGAGAATGTCCAATTTGGGGAACTATGTGTGCGAGGCATGGGGTGAGGTCACAGTTTAACTTCATGTGCTGAGGACGATGGTGCAGGGAAGTTTAATGTCCTACAGATCAGACGAGGTGGGTTCACTCTGCACCCCTAGGACTTACATAACTGGTACCCTATGCTCCCTGATGCAGAGAGGGGACAAGAAAAGTTGTGGAAAGGGGGTGTCATGAAGTGAACAATCGAGGGGTCCACATTAGCGTGTCTATGTGAAGAAGAAATAGCTGTTTGCATACCTATGCGAAGAACCATGGGGCGAAGAAACACAACGGAAGAACGGTCTGAGGGACTTTGATGTTAATTCATACGAAACTAGAAGGTTGTATGGTAAACCGCTATAAGATGTGGATACTCGGGGCATGAGAGACAATCACGAATGAAATCCAGAAGAAGAACATCAAACACTCACACAATTGTACAACCAAGGAGTACCGGGAATGCGAGTGAAGAGGTAAATGGGGAGCACCGGGGTGAGGGGTCCTAAAGAATTTCACACAACCTTTGAGGCATGTGCACGAAATAAATAGCCCTACGCGAAGAACACCAGGCTGGCGCAAAATCAGTGAGCATTACACGTAAATGGAGCAGAGGCTTTGCATGCAACTATAAAGGATTTCACACATGGCGTATGAATTGAGTGCAATTGGGAGATTGTGCGCACAATGACTGAGGTACGCGCAATTAAAGGGGGTTACACGCAACTGGCCGGCCTGCTCGCATGTGGAAGATATTGTGCACAAGGGGCAGACCCTGAAGGGATTGGGATTCATTTTAATCCAAGTGGATCTCGTGCAAAGGCATACCCAGGAGAGACATGGCACGAAAAGAATTGTACCTGAAAGCCATATTTGCACGCACGAATGGAAAATTTAGCTCATGAGAGCCGGTTTAGATTCTTCAGGCTAGAAGTCAAAGGGGTCACCCTCTATTTATAGGCATTCGGTGAAGTGGAAAATAGGTCAGCGTGAAATAATTGAGCGCTGAGGTCAGCAGAGCGAAATGTCAACCACACGGGGTGGGGGCGCGAAATATTCTTCGCACCTACTATAGAACTCTCACGAATCCCAAAGCATTCTGCGCGAGGCATATTTTTTTCGCATGACTCATTTGGGCCCTCTGGACTGGGTCCTAGGATCTGAATATGACTTGGCTTTGTTATATTGAAACCTTCTTCATCCCTTGAGTGTTTTTCGGCATCAATAATATTTATATAATTGTAAATAAATCTATATATTTATAAATTTATATTTATATATTTTTTAATACATATACTTATAATGACATAAATATTTATAAAATTTTGGTATAATAATGAATATAATTTTATAATATATTTATTCACATATTTATAACTATTTGTATATATAAATGTAATTTTATTATATCATTATGCACATATTTATAAGTACAAATATTTATATATTTATATATTTATATATATTCATTTCTAAATATGTTTATACAATTTTAAATGTTGTTAAATAATTATAAATATAAATAAATACATTTATGATTTCATCTATATAACTATCAATAAATTTACATAACTATAAATTTATATATATTAATATATATATATATATATATATATATGAATACATGTATTTATAACTATTTGAATAATTATTGCAATTTATATAATTATAAATGTAATTTTATTATATCTTTATTCGTATATTTATAATTATAACAATTTATATATTTATATATAAATTTTTTTATAAATTTATATTTACTATATTTAAAAAATAACTGTATTTATATGATTATAAACTAATATTTATAAATATATTTATGTAATGTAAATATATCTAAATAATTATAATTATAGATAAATATATATTTACAATTAAAATTCTACATAAATATATTTATATATAAATATATTTATAATGAAACACTTATATAATTATATATATATATATATATGTTATGAATACATATATTTATAACTATTTCATCATCATCATCACCATTTATTTTTTTCAATAAGGTCACAAGAACACAAACAAGAGAAATAAATACAAAACATGGGACTATGGAGACCTGATATAGTAGTCCAAGGGCATCCCCTCTTACTAGGTTCCCCCACTCCTCAAGACTCAATATGTTTGAGCTTGGGTATTAGGTGACATAAGAACCTTGGATTTCCATGCATGAAAAGTGGTATTCAATCATGTTTCCCTCACCCCATGTGTGGAGTACATGAATATTGTTTTTGACGAGACTTTTTCACCTTCTCATAAAATAATAAATCGACCATTGGGTAATACTTGTTCCATGAAAATAATTGTGTAGAATGATAGATTTCATTTCCACTTCTTCGATTTATATATTACTTCGATGGTATAAGAACAGTCCAATGAAAAAAACCTTGGCTCCGGCCTTGAAGGAGTGGCTACTAGTGAAATGTTCTATAAAATCTAGGAATAACATATCATTTTCAGTCTTGAATTAAACCCCCTCCACGCATGACACTCGGGATGAAAGACCCATTTGTGTTAAGTATGAGGCCCAAATGGGGTGGACACCATTAAATCCATTAGACCTATGAATTATTGCATATAGCGTGGTAAGGGTTTTCTTGCCTATAACATTATCTGAGTGGGCGCGACATGCAAGTTCTTAAGAAGTCTTAACGTGTCAAACAACAGGATTTTTGTTCTGATGATAATAGATTTCCCTATTCTAAAAACATTTTCATGTTGAGCCCTTTTTCATTCATTCTAGATATGCCAGTAGACAAGGATCATAACAATTGGTCATTCCATATTTTCTGAGACCTTAACACACACACCGTGAAACCATCAATCTAGGAAGGGGACAACAAAGAACTCTTTAGAAGAAAATACAGTAAAATCACCAAAAGAACTCCACGTTGCGTGTTCCAAATCACAATTAAAAAATAGATGGTTCAAACTATACTCTTGATATTCCTTATCATACAACAACTGGAAGCTAGGTAGATGTCAGTTCAATTGATATTGTCATTAGTAAGTACTACAAGGATCCTTATTCTCCAAACAAGGAAATTGTAATTATAATGAATCATATTACACCATAGTATCTTACTCTGTTAATCAGTTTGGTCCCAGGCTAACTCCTCCTTTCGGAAGCCCCTTATTGAAAAGGCCCCTAAAATGAGGCCAAAAGATACACCTGTCTAGTTATATGTTCATGTCAATAAGATCAAAAAATTCTTGATGACTATGATCCAGGGAATCCATGATGAACATTTTGTGTAGGCTGGTTCCCCTAAAAGAAATTCATTGATCTATACATTTATGGAAACCAATCTATGATCTACACCAATGGTGGTTCAAAAAGAGACTATCACCTTTACCAAAAATCCATTAGGTAAGAGGTTTTAGATTCAAGATGTGGGGGATGATAATGGGCCATAATGGAAAATAAGGACCTCCTGACACCTCTGCACCCCATCTGTATTTAGTATTGAAGGACTTGTAGAAGAGGGTTCTATCCTCAAAGAATTCCCATGTCGGATTTTCATGCATAAAATAGAGAGAGTCATATGGATTTATCTTGTTAACACCCTATCCTAGATTTTACATTCCATTATATCATAGGAGACCCAATGTATATTTCCATTTGAGATAGCATCCCAAATAAATATAGCCAATATCAAATCAATATTGGATATTACCATTTTCAAAACCATAAAAACTATGAGTTCCTATATTTTTATGGTTGAGAGAGCACTGTTAACTAAAATGAACCTTCCTCTAATGGATAAAAACAATTTTCCAATTCAAGACAAGACCTATTATCCTACTTATAATGTGATCAATGTGATGTATATGTAGACTACAGGAAGACATGGGGGCACCTAGTTACTCCATCAAAAATATTCATCGTTGCATGAAAAGTGTATTACATAATGAATAAACCCATATATTAAAGAATATGTTTGATATGTAGAGAATTCTCTTCACCAAGTTGATTATCTTCCCTTTCAAATGAAAATACTATTCACGAACTCTATTGATGCCTAAGACTGATCTATTTCTAGAATTCAATATTAAAATTGTTTTGTCTCATAACATAATATGGGAGATAAAACTAGGTCTCATATTACTTTGGTAAGGAAGAATATCTCCCTTTGGAATACTCTTATTATTAAATAGGCTCAAAAAACCTTGGGAAATGATGAAAATTCATAGGTATATGGGATTTCTATGTCTTTTTGAATAGGTTTACTTGAATAATCCATGATTTCTCCCCACAAAATATACTTCATATGCTAAATAACTAAAGAAGTTAAAAATTAAATTGGAGGCCTATGAAGAGAATCCCACACATGTTAACACCATGATGATAAATCTCTACTCATTTATATCATAGGCCTTATCTATATCTATATCTATATCAAAGATTGAACCATGATCCTTGAGGTTATGGATAGTAACTACACCTTGGGACAGTGTTATGGCCCCTTGGATTGATCATACTTTAAGTAACCCATGATGCTCCATGTAGATCCAGTGAGTAATATGTAATGACAGCCTTCTGTTGATGATGATCACAAGTACATTATACATAAAATTGTACATTATCACTGGCCCATAGTGTTTTAGGAATAAAATGTCCATAAATTTAGGAATGATCACTGAAGTAGTGGTATAGGAAACACGTGGATGAAATCCTCCTCAGAAGAAGTCTTGAATGGCCAGAATCTGATCACTCCTAACTACATTCCAAGATTCCTTGTAGAAGGAGAACATGGAACTATTTGGTCCCAACTCACTCATTGGATTAAAGTCTATCATAGCCTTATATATTTTATTTATCATCAGATACTACTTCCAAGAGTTCATTTTTTATATTAGATATATAGTTCGTAACAACTTTTAGAAACTTTGTGTCCCACTGGGATACCCTTTACGCATATGTGGGTTAAGCCCTACATGGAGTACTTTGAAATGAGATTGATCCATACCACCAATAATATATCATTAATTATAGTAAGATCCATCTACTATAAATGTATTTGGTATTATGAGGCACCTCTTATCCATGATGATGGATTAGGAATATGTTGTATTCCGTTCACCTTTACGGAGCCACTTGAAGAGTTCAGGTTCAGTTATATCAATAAGAGGGGGAGTGGTGAATCATTGATGTTCTTTTATAATTTATTATTTTTGAATAATTTTTTGTGATTGGTTATGAACTTGATACCTAATTTTTAGAGTTTCAATTCTCCCATATACAAACAACTAAAAACACTAAAAAATAACACATGATTTTTTACAAGGTTCTCCCCCAATATGGGTAACTACATGCTTTATTTGTTCTGGATAATTTGATACACATAATTTATACTAGTTATAAGCAATGTGATTACAAATATAGAAAATATCTTGAGACACTTGACCGAAAAACATCTATAATGTACGATCACAACTGATTATTGTGGACGGTCTACTGATAGGTTCTTTAGACTAGAATCCCACTAGTTTTCATTATATTGACTCCTGCCATTTCAAATATCACCTGAAAAGATCTTGTTTTTATACTGGAATTCGGCTGGATCATTGATGAATACTTTTTTTGAATAGTTATTCAACATCCATTGACTTTTGATGCAGTGAAATATTTTCATTTTTCTGATTCATGTCCTGTCAATATAATCCTCTAATTAACTGTCGAGCTATCTCAAATTAAAATTTATCACCTGTATATTGTCAACGTTTCCAGTCCTTATCATATTACACTCTAACAGGTTATTTATTACATTTTATCACACATAATACAACCCCGAAGCATCGATAGATATAGTGTCTTTTGGAATTAATTACATTACGTAACAAATTAATCATTAAATACAACATCTTTGTTGAAAATATCCTTACCATGTTCATAATATACCTTTGTACATAAAGCTACATGGGATAACCTGAGGATGTATATAAGAAAGGGGTGATCTATAAAGCCCAGTTATGGAGTAAAAAGGCATAACATGAAGAATAAAATATATGTTAGGTAATAGGTATAACAATGGATCATGAAAGGAACATGAATATAAAGGCATGATAAACCATGATAATAAAAAAATTGAACTGTGGCATAAACTTATAAAACTACATCATAAACATAATTCAAAGATAAACCACAAATTCTTCATCGTGGAAAAGTTTCCCATAATGGAATCAAGTAATCCCATGTCCCAACATGATATATCATGACCCAAAACATTACCCAGTTTATTGGAGCGCTATCCGGGCACACCTTTCATAATCATTTCAATCTCATGCTTAAGTGTGCCACATAGATCATATAACATGGATTCATTCAACATAATTATTTCTTCCATGATCAAGGAATGTTTAATTCATAAATTTATGTAACCATTCAATAAGTATATGTTTATAAAGGTGAGTATCCTTGATAGAGGAGTGGTTTTGGTATTCACTGCTCTATGATTTTGACATGGAAAATTGTGGTGCAGTTTTGTGAGCATAATGGCATCATAAAGAAATTCGTAAACTGGGTTGATGGTAGTGAAAGGGGTCTATAATGATTTATACATGATATGGGTATTAAGGTTATCTTATAATATAATATCTAAACATATGATATTGATTTTTTTTCAAAATATAAAATAAATTCTTTATTGTAAATGAGAAGAGACAAACCCCTTACAAAATTTTATCATGGTAATAGGTGTACATGGGAAGAATTAATGAGAGAGAAGGGGGTTTCAAATCAATCAAACATAATAAGGAAAGTATGTGGGAGGTTTAAAAATATACCTCATCATTTTTAATCAAAAATAAAATTGTGTAACAATATATGTAAACATTGATAAAAATGAGAAATAAGGGAACCCTTACTTGGATATGTGATCCCAAAGGCTTGAGAGAGGCTTCTTGGGATCCTAGGAGACCGTGGGAGGACTATATGTAGTATATAGAAGAGTTTCAATGAGTTTAAAAGATTTTTAGTTAAATTTAATAGGTGTTGGGGTTGGTTTATATAGGAATGGAGGGAGATTTCTAAATTATTTTGGTTTTGGATACCACATAATAAAATATTAAAAATCACAAACCAACCCCAGGTTATTTCAATTGGATTCTACCAAAGAGAAGTGGTGTTCATTATTTTATAATTTAATGGGACGATTTTATTAAAATAATGACGTTTATTATGTGGAGGTAAGTCACATTCTCAAAGATATTATTTTAAAATCCGAAAAAATTGTCTTGGGGATTCATTAAGGAATTATAAAATAAATAAAAAATATCAAATCAAAATATTTTAAAGTTAAACCATGTATCTGGATAAATATACCATTTATAGTATTTATTACATCAATATTGTCTCATTATGAAGTCATAAAACACGTATTATATTTATTCGGTATATAATTTTACTTGAAAATTCGACCATCTCAAAAAATTATATAAAATTCACTATTGGATAATTTTGACATTTTAATTCCAAAATTAATACTCATTTTATCAAAATATTTTTCTATATATTGGAATTTTCACATTTAAAATATATCTAACATTTATTGAAAAAAGATGGGTTTTTTATAATGAGAGTTTTTAAACCCGAATAAAAATTACATTTCACTTCATAAAAATTATATGATAATTTATATTTAATAAATATTATTTAATAATAATATTCTATGAAAATATTATTTATTCCAATAATTCATAAATTCATTAAAATAATTTTTTTAATTGAAATAAAAAATACAATTTCTTTTTTATCTTATAAAAGTACAATTCTTATCAAAATTATTACTTAATCATTTATCGAGAAAAATAATAATAATAAATAGATATAATAATATTTATAATTAAAAAGGTTTGATATTATTACACTATTTAATTATTATAATATTTATAATAAAACCATAGTATAATATAATAATTTATATATTTTTAAAAAGTATCATTTAACTTGGAAAATCATTTTCTCAAATTGACATATTTTTAACAATGAATATTCTAAGAATGGAATTTATGGAAGAATAAATTCATTTCAAAATAGATATTGAACAAGAATTTACTAATACCTTGTTACATAACCCATTATAAAACCTTTATATTACATATTATTAATATTTGTGGTGGTGATAGACTCGTGGGGTGGATCGAATTACATTGCTCGAGTGGTGGTTTCCACTAACATGAACTTCTACATTATGATATTTAATTGAAGATTAACATGTTGAAAATAGGTTTAGGCTTGGTCTAAATAAAATCCTAGTGACACCACCTCCTTCCCAAGATCCATCAAATGGGCTTCATATGGAGCATTTCTATTAGTAGAGGCCATCAAATCTTCTTTCTAAATTTATTTTCCATTGACAGTTTTATTTATAAAAAATGACTATAACATTAAAATCATTATTATTTCAAACAGTCATACTGATCATCAGTTATAATTGAAAAATGGACACATAATGGTTGAAAATTAAAATTTACATTTTAAATTGTACTTATATAGTTTTAATGAATGTGACACAGTAAAGAAAACATTTTTACGAAAAAAATATAATTCAAAAGATTCGATTGTTACATTATTCCCTACTTAAGAAAATTTTGTCCCCAAAACTTCATTTTACATACTATAGAGAAAACAGGTGAGGGTATTTATTCTTCATCTCTTCAATTAGGACTTCAATATTTTCTATTAACATTTCCTTTAAGTAGAATGGGTTTATGTGTCACAATGTTACCTGGGGATATTTCCAAAATCATTTACTTTTGTTACCCAATAACACCTAATTTTTCTGTGATAATATTGATGGATGAACTGATAATTCATTAAAATATGATTTCTTAAATATAATTATGAAATCTCTTCTTGAAATTTTTTTTATAAAAAATTATTAATGATTCATCTTGAAATATTTCAAAATATGGTTTTTTATATCAGTTTTTGTATTTCCCCAAAGGAATAAATATAGAATTTTATATACATAAGCTGCTCAGAGATCTCCTTCTTTTTTAACATCATGAAAATCATTTATTGATTTATCATTTTGAAATAAAGAGAAGAATTTGAAAAGACCATGATGGTACATCCCACTCTTAGCATGGTAAGAATGTTGGGAGTGCGGGATTCCCCAAAATATAGTAATAGATTATTTAAAGAATCATATAATGATAGAGGTGTTGGATGCCTGATGACGTTGTTTTAATGTAACTTGGATATTTGATAATGTTTCAAAGACATAATAACCTGACTTCAGCATAATCTATCCAAGTAGTTCTTCAAGAAGAGAGATAAGATTTGGTCGTGATCTTCCACCATCAATATTTAAACTAGGAAAATAAAAATACAATTAGGGGGTTCGAATATTTATCTAATAATAATGTAAAAATATAACATTTAACATATAAGGATAAAATTATATGTGAATAATATATCTTAACATGTAATACCCTATGTTTTAATCTAGGTTATCCATGATCTATTTCATAACATATATTATTTAGGTTATTTTATTTTGATCCTGTAATAATGGATCATAAAGAGTTTATGAATTCAAAAAATCATAACCCCTGAGAGTGTCCAACCAGGGGTTCAGTAAGGTCTTTTGTCGTGCACCAGTTCTCATTCGACTCTAGATCATAGTGGTGTTTTCAGGTTTTATCCATAGATACATCTAAGCTAGATCCATATCCACTTATTTGTACTGAGATATGGATGCATTTTCTTGATAAATCAGTTACAATATACTCACCAAAATTTAGGGGTGATTTTCTTATACTTAGTCTTATAAATATGGATTTTAATTTATTTTTCTAATCCAAATACCAAAAATAACTATACCTTTCTTAGATACCAACTATGTAAACACTAGTATTATTTACACATTAATTCATGATTTATTACATGAGATTACACTTAATAAAACCCCAAAAGATCAATATGTATAGTGTCTTTGGTAATTAGTTACATTACATAACAAATTGAAACACAGAATACAACAACTTTTTTGAAAACCTCATTAACATGTTCATAATACTCTTCTGTACATAAAACTTCATGGGATAACCTAAGGATGTATATAAGAAATTGTGAGATATAAATCCCACTAAGGGAGTAAAGAAGTCCTAAAATGATGAATACACTACATTTTAGGTAATAATCACATCAATGGAACATAAAAGAAACACGAATATAATGGTATGATAAAGCATGATAATCATCACGATAAAATGTTGCAAAAACATATAACATTGCATCATAAACCTAATTTAAAGTAAAAATGAAAAGATCTCATGTTGGACTAATGTCCAATAATAGAATTAGGTAAAACCATGTCCCATCATGACATATCATGATACTAAACATTGCGTAATGTATTTAGTGCAATCAAAGCATGCACCCCATTATCATTTCAATTTCATGATTAAGTGTTCCATGTAGATCATAAAACATGGATTCATTAAACATCATGATTTATTTGCCCATGTGTTTATACCTGAATACTTCATGGAATTAAGACCCTATACCCCTAAAATCCATTAGTCTGACGGGGGCCATTACTGTGCATCTCTTTTAATTTTTTCTAGGTTGTTCAAAGGGAATATAAATTTATTTCCAATGCACATTCACTTCAATGTCACCTTTCACATTCCTCACCAGTCATATTTCCATAATTCTTGTATCATGGAGGTAGGATTTGATTTAGATAATGTAGGGAATCACATTGCAATTGGAAGATTTTTTTTAATGGTACCAACTACCATAAATGGCGATTAAAAATAAAGGATCTTATTTTTGTTAAAAAAATACAACATCCAATGTTTAGTACTCAAAATTTGGAATGAATATCTGATGAAGATTGTGAGTTTTATAATTCGAGGGTTTTTTGTTTCATTCATCAGTAGGAAGTAGACAACATGATGAGCCATATTATAAACATCTCTCATGTATATAAATATTTGTAAATACATATAAATATCGATACATATGTATTAACATTATTAAATTTTAATAAATATTATATATATTTTTTATAATATATATCAATATATATATACATTTATACCTACATTATATATATTAATAAATATAAATACGAATAACTATAAATATATATTAATATATATTAATATACATACGTACATATAATTAAATACAAATATATAAAAATAGAAATAAATTAACATAAATATATATAACCACAGATATATAAATAAATATTTAAATATAATTATTAATATAGAAAAAAATATACATTAATAAATATAGATGGCCAACCCACCATCACCACCTACGTCCATGGTTGCACTCCATTATCCACTATCTCCTGGGTGGGTCACAACATCTTGATACCACTAACCACAACCGATTAAATAAAATCCTTTAAGAACTATAATTTTTTCATAACCCACCCACCACCTACCATACCCATCTAGCCCCAAACATTTAAGGATTTCAGAGCCAGGGTTGTCAGCCAACGTATTATAAAATCCCACCCTCATCCTCCCCCGACAGAAGACACCCACTATGGATCTGATGACTGTTCTTCAGGTCATAACAGTCCTTTTACAGCTAAATCCCAATTCTCCATTCATTACTAATCCCACAACAACATACCTACTCATCATAATTCCCATCATACCACTGTTAAGATGTCTTCCACAAGACTCTATGTTCTAGTCATCGTCCCTCCTTGTTTGCATCAGGATCCTATTGGTTTACTTTACACATGGGCTCATGGTGGCCCCTCTAGACATTCTGACCCCCTGCCATTCTCCTCACCCTCTTATCCATAAAAATTCTTTCCCAAATAGAAATGTAAAGATTGTGGTCCTTCAACCGACAACTAGTATCATCCTTCAATCTCCACCCGGTGTTGTCAATATAAGCACTAAGACCTCCACCACCAGTATGATCATGCATTCTTATCTCTCATTCATTGTTTTATTTTATTGTGTGTGCCCCCATTTATTTTTAATAAATTTATCTTTTTTAATCGATAAAATATATATTATGTCATCACATTTATTTGATAATTATCCTAAAATTTCATTAATTTAACATATGTATTTAAATATATATTTTTATTATTACAATTATACATAAATATATTTATATATACATATATTTATCATGATATATTTATATAATTGTAAATAAATTTATATAAATATAAATAGATTTTTATTTATGAATACATATACTTATAACTATTTAAATAATTATAACTATTTATATATTTATAAAAGTAATTTTATTATATCATTGTACACATAGTTATAAATATTTTTGGATTTATAATTATTTAAATAATTATAAATAATTATATATTTATAAATGTAATTTTATAATAACGTTATACACATATTTATAATTAAAACTATTTATATATATTTATTTAAATATATTTATTAATGTATATTTACTATATTTAAAAAATAAATATATTTATATATTTATATTTATAAATTTGTTTATGTAATTTTACATATAGCTAAATAATTATAATTATACATAAATATATTTATAAAGGAATATTTATTAAATTATAAATAAATTTTTATAATTATCAATATTTATATATAAATATATTTATGATGACATGTTTATAAAATTATAATTAAATTAATAACTTATATATATATATGTAAACACACACACACACACACATATATATATATATGGAAAACATATATTTTAGGTATTTTGTGGGCATCATCATCATTTATTTATAAAAAATGTTAATGATAAAGAAGCCAAGTTGTTTGTTTAGGTTGAAAAAGTATTCAATTATATTGTCAGTGAGTTATAATTTTGACGATTAGAGAACTAGTCTTTTGCTGCAAAGAATAGTGCAAATATTAATGCACACTAATTTGAATAGTAAGAAGAATATGCCAAAAAAATTATTTTTCATGCATATTTTCATGTTTTTTGTGGTATAAATTTGAGAATACTTTTTTGAATGTCGGTTGGGAATTTATATATGAATATGGATTTATATTCTTTGGAATTACACAAATTGATACTTAAAAAATTACCCATCACAATGTTGTTCTAACCCTAGCCAACTCGATGACTGCCTATATGGGAAACTGTAGAGACATCCACGGCCAAGGGGAGGCATATCGAGTCTACGCACAATGGATGGAGGGTGCATGGGTGCATATTCATAGGTGAAGTCAATGAGTTATAATTTTGAATATTGGAGAACAGGTGATTAGTTGCAAAGACTTGTAGAAATATGCATGAAAATGGATTTGAAGAGTAAGAAAAATATTCCATGAAAAAATTTTATAATTCAGGGATATTATCATATTTCATTATGGTATAAAATTTTGAATGGGTTTTGGGAGTTTTTTGGGAATTTTAATTTTAAGAGGGCTTTATATTCTTTAAAAGTACACAAATTGGTACTTGAAAAATTTGGCAGCACAATGTTTTGATGACCCTACCCAACTCGACCCCTTCCAATGTTGGAAACTCAAGGTTCATCGTTTTCCAAGGAGAGGTAGCCTGGGGCCAGGCCAGGCAAGGTGGAATGATAGACTGAGGTCTGTGGGTGCATAAGCTTAGGGGGTGCAACCAACGTGTAGTGTTGAATGATGAAAAAAAATGAGCGCGGAAGTGATATGTGGAAGTACCTATGGAGGGAGATGAGAATTATAAAGTGGGTTATCGCGTTGAATAATATAAAAGAGCACATTGATTCAATTCATTTATATGTGGGAATGTGTATTTGTGCAATATTATAGCTCTAATAGAAGTAGAGTTGTGTAATTTGTCCATGTTTTATTAGAGTCATCCAATTCTCTTAATGAGTTCCATTGTTTAAAAAATCAGAACAAACATGTTCCATCCAAATTTATCTATCTAGACCATTTGATCATCACTGTATCATCTTCAACCTTAGTTCACACCTAGGAGTTCTGCTCAATATGTTCTTCATGGTTGACAACAACAGTCGATCGAACCCATGTATTGAAGCCTTATTTGAGAGTTTTTAAATTTCAAAGATGATCGATATAACATAAGAATTCATTTTCCAGATAAATTGATGATAAAAATAAATCTTTTCTATGTTTTTAAAATATCAAAGTATTGTTTACAATGTTGTTATCCGAACCATAATTTAATGGCACCATGTTCATCCATGATTCTAGAAGATATCGATTCTCTGGTTCATTCTATATAAATACCACCATAGGGGTTCAATTTTTCTATCGAGTTAGTGTGGTTCAGGTTTTCAGTGAATTTGTTGTTCCATGAATCTCTCTGGTTCCTAATGTGACCACCCCGCACAATTCTTGTTTGTGCAAAGAATCCATTATGTAGGAAACCTATATATGCATTGAACATAACTGTTGCATTGCAATGAACAGTGCTCCGTGAAGCATCCTAGATAACACATTCTCTTATATGTATATCTACTAGTATTTGCGCAAATAGATTTGAAGAAGCACATAACTGTGTAAACATACAATACATATCACGAAGATCTTGTAGAAACAATGTTTATATAATATATAATTATATTATAAATATTTTATTATAAAAAAGTTTATATATATTATATATATTTTGGTATACCATATTATTTTAAAATTAATATAATAATTATATAATATTTAGATACATATGTGAAATTATTTAAATTTTATGATAATTATCAAATAAATGTCATAACATAATATATATAGTATAAATTTCAAATTAAAAAATTAGTTAAAAATTAAAATTTGGGCACACACAACAAAAAAACATGAAAGAGGGACTGGAATTTGTGATCACACTAGATGCAGGGGTCTCGGTGCATATATTGGCAGCACCGGGTGGAGTCAGAAGGATGATACAGGATGTCGAGAAATGGTCACAGTTGTCACTTTGCCATGTCAAATAGCTTCTTTAGGGAGAGGAGGGTGAGGAGTACGAGGGGGATCCGAAGTGATACAGGGGCCACCATGAGACCAGCTGTGTAGAAAACAAGTAGGATCCTGATGCAAACTTGGTGGAAGGATGTCGGACCCAGAGAACCAAATGGTATACATCTTAACACATGTAAGATGAAAATTACAATGAGTAGGTTTGCTACTGTGGGATTTTTTATGAAAGGAGAATCCAGCTTCAACTGCAAAAGGTCAGTAATTACATGTAAAAGGGGCATGAGATCCATCGTGGGTCTCTTCCATCGAGGGGAGGATGAAGGTGAGTTTTAAAATCTATGGGGGGACATCACTGGCTATGAAATTCATAAATTTTTGTGACTGGATGGGAAACATGGGTGGTGGGTTGGTTATACTAATATATGATGATGCTTGAATGATATTCCTTAATTAGATCAAGGAGTTGTGACGCGGTGGAACACAGAGCGCAACTTTGGACATAGGTGACGATGTTGGGTGGGTTATCTATATATATTTATGTATTTTTTTGTAATTATTAATAATTATATTTAAATATATATATATATATATATAGATGTCTTTATATATATTTATGTTAATCTATTTATATATTTATATATTTATATATAATTATATGTATATATCTGTATTTATAAATATTAATATATATTAACATTAATTGGTATTTATATTTATTAATATATATTATATGGGTATATATATAATGTTATATCTAATAATATATATATATATTATATTTATTAAAATTTAATTATGTTGATATATATTTATAGATATTTATATATATTATTTAATATTTATATAAATTAATATATATTATGTTGATATATTTATAGCCATATATTTATTATTAATTATATAATAAATAATAAACATTAAATAAAAATAAATCTTGTATAAATATCCGTTGATGGTTTAAGACACCGATAAATTAAAATACATTAAAAAAATGATGTGAAAATATTCCCAGTAGGAAAATACGTAATGTTATTAGAAAGCATCACACATCATTTGTTGGTGGATTTAATTTACCCTTAATTCTAAACCATTGTCAAACTTGTTTTTTGTTGTAGTTAGAATTTCAGGTATTACTATAGACACAAAAGACTTCGATATGAAAATATAGTTTGTGGAATGCATCACATGGTTGAAATGATGAATTAAATGTTAATGTAATGAACAAGAATCATTCAAATTCAATAACGTAGTAATTTTTTTGTTATTTTTTATAAATTCAATTTATTTTATAATTTTAGTTATCCTAATAGCTAAACATAATTATTTATTTAATTATCCATTTAAAATATTTTCACAAATTTATACTATATATTTCTTTTCAAACACATTTCTTTATTATTATATTTTTTACCTATTCCCATCAATGTTTTTCTACAATTTTTTTCATATTAACATTTTTTATTTTTTATTTTTGTTTCATTCAAATATTTTTTTAATTTTTTAGATATTTTTTGAAGTGGCATTTGAGTTTGCATTTTATATTCAATTCTGATGATTGGAATTTATGTAAACCATTTTACAACATTTAAATAAATTCCATGAGAAAAAATTTATTTTTCATGAGGATTTTTTGAGGTTGGTGGTGTTTTATTTGTAGTTTATTGGATATGGAATTTGGAAAACACTATGGATGTCGGGAAACATCACACCACAGTTTATAAGGGGTTTATTAAAATTTTATCCACAACCTAAGCCAGCAAGCTATAAAGTAGTACAACACTACTGGTGGCAAGCATAAATTGTATTTATTGTCATACGTGGTGATTAGAGTTGATGGAAATATGTTTACAACATTTAAAGGTCTTCTATACAAAATTATTTATTTTTCATGATCTGTTTTTAGGTTTGTGGTGTTTTATTTTTAGTTGATTGGAAATGGAATTTGAAAATAACTATGGAACATAGAAAAAAACACACCACAATTTTTTAGGGTTTTAGTAATATTTTAGCCACAACCTAAGCCAGCAAGCATGGAAGAATCACACCATTACTTGTGGCCAGTTTAAAATTATGTTTTGATACAAGTGATGATTGGAGTTGATGTCAATTTGTTTACAACATTTAAATAATTTCCATGCGAAATGTATTATTTTTCATGAGTTTTTGACGTTTGTGGTGTTTTATTTTTAGTTGATTGGATATGGAATTTGGAAAAACACTATGGAATCTTGGAAGCAACACACCACAATAGGTGGATAGCTTAAATTTCATTTTTTCAACTGTGATGATTGGAGTGGATGTCAATATTCTTAAAACATTTAAATGAGTATCATTATGATTACAACATTTAAAGGACTTCCATGTGAAATGATTTATTTTTCATGAGTTTTTGAGGTTAGTGGTGTTTTATTTGTAGTTCATTGGTGACATAAACCATCTTTGATGTCAATTAAAGTTTAATATTTATAATCCTATGAACTACAGTATATGTGGCAAGTAGGGTCGAACACACTGAGAATGAAATTTTGAACACTAGTTTTCTAATCATTTTTTTAAAAGACCCCACTTTTGTCAGCGATGGGGTAAATTTTCTATTTTATTTTAGATTTCTCTTTAATATTTATTATTAAGAAGAAAAATTTTAAGAATATTTCAAAATTTGTATCCAAACTAAATCGAAGGCAGAAATAGTTGAAACATAGGGGAATAGAGATATAAAAACACTGATAAACGAATATTCTAGTAAAATGCTTGGCGAAAAATTTCAATTCTAATGGTTTAGAAAATATTCCTTCTCACAATAATGATTACAAATAATATGACTGAAAGGAGTGATTTTTTCCCTCGCCAAGGGATAAATCAATCAATCCAACATGTCTTGATGTTCTCCAGTCCTAGATTAATCAACTTGAGATATATGGTTTGAAAATGATTTTAGAACAACCTCGTCATATATTATGTAGTTTTCATTTCAATTTAAATGTTTAAGAAACTTAATCCACAATCAACCGAATGAATGTGGAATTTTGAGATTAAGAGTAGGTGGTACGTTGCAATTGAATGCAATCAGAACATATCTCGCTAATCCATTCTGATCACATAAAAATTGATAGTTGAAGGGAAAAAGAAGATAACCATTAGATTCAATTTTTAACCTTGAACTGGAGTATTTACCATAAAATTATCACTATTATGTATAATAAAACCATCCAACCATAACGGAAGTGAATTGAATGAAATCAGAGGAAGAAAACTCACTATGCTAGATTAAATTGCCACTGCTCCAGACCCTCAGATCTCGAGAGAATGGCTCTTTGAGAAGTTCTCCATGGTTCGCCTCTAGGTTCTCTCTCTGCATCCGAGTGAATGATCGAATGAATTCCCCCTTTTTAAACTCAATTGAAACTCTGTTTTTATATCCTCCATCATCTTCTGTATGTCACTCCTCTCTTCCTCCATTTGAAAAAATTTCTTCACATAAGCACTACGCACATGCATTTTTTCACGACTGGCACGCCGCGCTAGTTTTTCTCACATAACTAACTCCCAGTGATTTAGTTAAGTGAACCAGGAAATTTTATCGTCTCCCGTGTGAACCTTCCCAGTTTGAACAGAAAAATAAATTAACATTCAAATGTTAATTTTTATAAATAAATAAAGGTTTTATTAAATAATGCGTAAATGTTATTTAAGTTAATAATTATTGGTTGTTAATTTAAATGTTAATTTAATTTATTTAATGATGTTTGATGTTAATATTTATAATTATTTAATTACGAAGGTGATTAATTAGTATAAATTAAAATTTTAGTAATAAATTATTAGAGATTAGTTTATATTGTATATTTATGTTTTTTAAAATTATTATTTAAATTATTCATATAAAATAAATTTATTTTAATTATTAAAAATTATAAAATTATATATAGTTATTATAATTTCTAATTACTTAATTGATAAAGTAGTTAAATTATAATTATTTTATTCATTTAAGTATTAAATTTATTTGTATTAATTTTATTAAAGAGTTAAGCAATAATACTTAAGATATATATATATATTTAATTTATTTTTTTTAATATTGTTATTATATATTTTTTATTATAATTATTATTTGATCAATTTGATTTATTATTATTATAATTTTATTATTAAATTAGGTCTTCTTCCCCCGGCTTATCCCTTTCCACGCGTTGGGGGAGAAATTCAGCTTATTCGAAAAGCTGCTCCAGCACTCCCTCCTTCTCAAAATGGTGGCGGGATGTCTTCTTACAGGAAACACAACTTGACTTCCTCAATCACAACAATCGGTTCCTCGGCTTCTCAATCACAGCAGCAGTCTTGCCATGGCTAGATCCAGGAGGGCGACATCATCTGGTCCTGTGGACAATGGAGATGCAGAGTCATCAGATGAGCTTCGTGAAAGGGGGAATCCGGACAGTGCGGGGAGAGAAGCTGATGCGGGGCACGAGAGGGGATTCAGGGCGAAGTGGCGGCGTAAACCCTAGATGGATCAGGGGACCTAAGGGCGTGCTCAACGGCAACGACCTCGCAGTGGTTGAATCCAGGAGGGAGGATTCATCTTCGTCGTGGATAGATCCACATGGGGTGGAGGCGCGAACAACACCGCTCAGGGATGAGTTGTGGGGTCTTCGTTGGAAGCAGGCCAGGCTACTGGGTCGCTCGAGGGGAAGCTGGAGTTGATCTGATTTTGGACGAATCATGTAGCAGGGGGGAAAGGGTGGCACCTGGGAGGCGGCGCAAACCTTAGGAAGTGAAACCCTAGTTCGCTCTGGGGAGGGCTCTCTCACAACTCCCCTTACCACCTCATCGGTAGCGATAGATAAAGGATTGTGCCATGGCCAAGGATGTGATGGTAGGGGAAATGGTGGCAAAGTAGAGGGAATATATGACGACACCATGAATAAGAGAGATACAATGTGTTAATTTGGAAATTGCTAGATAGTGTAAAGAACTGATGGTGTCCGGATATACGGTGCATGATGTTGTTGTGGGATAGTGAAGCTGCATTCACGGTGGCTTGAATGAACCGGTGAGACCGTTTGGAACTAGTGCCACAAGTGATTCGGTGACATCGTGTTAGGAGGTTACGGTGCATCCGTGAATGAAACAGTGGCAAAGGATATAGTGACACTATAAATCTGCAAGAAAAACATAGAAAAATAAATTTGAAGTCAAATAACAATTTAACAAAATAATTAGTTAATATTAAAAAGAATAATTAAAACAATTTAAAATACAAGTACTCATAAAATTAAATAAACTTATAGAACCAAATAAACTAAAGTTAAATTAATATTAACTTTAATTTATAAAAATTAAATTGTTACCAAATTAAAACTAAAATTAAAGAATCCAACTATGTTATTAAAAGTTAATATAAAATTGAAACAATCATTAAACAATGTTTAATTATTTATATTATTATCTGTATCAAATTTAATTAATTTATGGTAAACAGATAATCATTATATTATTAAACCATTTATGTTAAATAATGATATTTTAAATAAAATACTTAATAATTGAAGTAGGTCTATAATATTTTATTTTAATTAATGAATTATTAAAAGACATCTATTAATTAGGTTATATTATTTAATTTTTAATACATGCAATGATAGATTAAGTGTAAATAATTTATGTGTCAAAGAAAACTAATTAATTGAAATATATATGTTAAATCATTATATAAGCAGGCAAATATACACATCTAAATAAAAAGAAAATTTACTATTAAATTAAATTAAGAATTAAATTATATATTTTAAAGCTTAAAATGCACATTTATTTATAAAAATTGATTAACTATTAAAAATAATAAAGAAATAAAAAAGAGCCATTATTTATTAAAAAGTGTTAAAGTAAATAATTAAATTGATAAAAATTAATTAAAAAGATGTGGCACATTATGTGTTTTTAAGGCACATCAATTGGATATGGAATTTAGAAAAATATATGGATGTCGGGAAGCAGCACATAATTGTTTTTGAGGGGTTTATTAAAATTTTAGCCACAACCTAAGCTAGCATGTAGGGAAGTAGAACAACACAATGGGTGACAACAATTTTTAATGGTTTTATTAAAATTTTAGCCACTACCTAAGCTAGAATGAAAGTAAGAAACACACCACTATGTGTGACCACCGATTTTAAGGGGTTTATTAAAATTTTATCCACAACCTAAGCTAGAAATAGAGAAGCAGTACACCATTATGGGTGGAAAGCATAAATTCCATTTTTATCAACTGTGATTATTGGAGTTGATGTCAATATGTTGTATGTTTCTATTGTTGGTTTTTTTATTTATATTTGATTGGATATGGAATTTGGAAGACACTATAGAAGCCGGGAAGTAGCACACCCTGGTTTTTAAGGGATTTTTTATCAAACAAACTTCCATAACCTAAGACATCAAGCAGGGAAATAGAACCCCACTTTGTGTGTCCAAGCTTCACCCCAGCTGGCTAACATAAGGCTTTGGGAGTTATAGTGCATGCCCACACCTACATTTGATGCAGATCAATGACGGGGTGGTACGATAGCATGAGTGGGCACATGAGCATTCTCGTACTGAACTGGTACATGGTGGTATGGGAGGAGAGAGAAGAAAAATCTAGATTGTGGTTCATGTGAGTTGTATTATAATGAAGAATCCACACTGAAGAACGTTTCAATATGGGATAGGTTTTTAATGAGTTACTGTAGCAGATAAAAAAACACTCGTTGACTGATCTCCAGATTGATTCATCAAACTAGTCATCTGGTCCATTCATTCTCTTCCACATATCTTCTTCTCTAGCAAGCCTTATGCCTGAGCTATAGTTCATGGATGAACCATGCTACATCATAATAAGCTCGTTCAAAGATATTCTTTTATGGTTTCATCATTTTCAAAATTTGAGGATGATTGATATGTTTTATGAATCCGCGTTTGAATAATATTAGGATGAAAAAATTCATGGATTTAATCTTCCGGTGATGGTGTATTTCATGTGTCATTGAACATAAGTAGTGTTTAATTACATTGTATTTTTTGAACACACATTAATTTTATATATCCATTCTATTATTCAGGTAACAATAAATAATGAGTACACATCCAAAGTGATGTCAGCACAATTGTGCGAAGAGAGAGGTGTTGTTCATGTTGTATATGCATAAGAATTGTGCAAATAGTGCATACCTGTAGTCCAAAGGAGTAGTGTAAAAAGTCAGTTCAAGTATTAGATGATGTGGATAATGTGTTTGGATTCCATAATACAAACCCCGCTTGCAAGTATTCATGCATGCCTATGCATGCATGAATAGACAATCTTTGAAAAAAAATAGTTTGGGCAGTGAGTTTGCAAAACTTGTGCAAGTATATAGTATGCATTATATGAGATAGAATAAAATACATGAATTAATTCATATATAAAATGATAAGAACATGCATTGTTTTCATATAAATGATGTTCGAAAAACTGCATGTGGAATATTTGTTTCTTAATCAGTGTGTAGAGAATTGAGACTAAAGCCATAACATTATTCCTATTAGTGATTCAGAATATTTTTTTATCCGAGTTTTTAGTTATCAGTGAGGCCGGGTCTTCAGCAGAAGAATGAATTCCTACCCAAGTAGTATTATACCGAGTCATCTGAAAATATACAAGTAATCAAAATTTAGTAATATGAGTCATGTTCAGATAAATTGATGATCATTGGATAGTGGGAAGATTAGATATTTGTTTATCAGTTTTTGTAGTTCTTTAATATTGTACAATAAAAGATAAGGTGATATGGTTTGTTTTTGGAGAATGATATCTTCTTGAGGCAGTGCTGAAGCAGTCTAAATCCTACCGAGTATTTCTATCAGTTGATCATATCTTGTGTGATACATGATTAGTTGAGGCCTTCAGTGGGATTCTGGAGAAGGTCGGGGGATGCTGGTAACACTATGCAACACAATATGAATTATGAAGACAATCAAAGTGGGATTATGGAGTAGGTAATTTTTCATATTGTGGAATGGATGATTCATATATGTTAGAAATGATTTAAGTATCATTTCACTACTATAATAATAGGATCATAAATCTTTTTTATTGTTTTGAACCTGTCGCTCATATTTTTTACTGAAATATAATTTCAAAATGAAAAATTAAACATTGAGTCATATAGGTCACATCATGTGACAGTTTGATGTGAGAATTATTCCCACATGTCAAGAATGACTTATGAATCAATGTCATAATTTATGAATACAATCATATGGAGTTTTCTTTTTTTTTCAGTGAGTGAAACACTTATTGAATTTAATTGACAATTATAATCTAATAACAGACACAATGAGTTATATCAGGAAAATTGTGTATAATATAGAGGTTAAATATATTCATATATGAAACAAATGACATTTGTATCATTTATCTAAATTATGAAATCAATATGAATTTGTTTTATCAATTTTGAGTATGTCGGTTTCCTTTTCCAAAAAAAAATTATGTCAATTTCAAATAATAAGACCCATAAATAGTCACACTGGTCACAGTAAACATAAAATTGAGGTGTAGATGATTCATGCACATTAATATGACTTATGGATCATTTTTCAATAGTGAAAAAAATAATTTGAATGCGTTTGTTTAGTTTTGAGTATGTTAGTTTTCATTTTTTACTAAAATAAATGTCAATTTGAAATAAAAAGACACACATGGAGTCATAGCAGTCACACTGTGCATCAGATTGAAGTGTGGGTGCACTACTTCAAAAAAAACATTTAATAGCTTTATTATTTAATTTTTTCAATAAAGTCCATCTTTATCAGCGTGAAAATAAGTGCTGATAAAAGAATCCATTTATCTGATATTTATTTAAGCACTAATAAAGGAATCCTTTATCAGCAGTTTTATTTTTAGAACTGATAAAATGTGACCTTTAACTTCTAGTTTTTAATGCTGATAAAGGTCTATATTAAAATAAAAAATTAAACAAATAAAAATAAAATGAGTAAATTAAGAAAATTATGAATAATTTTATTAATTATATAATTATAGTTAAATATTAGTAAATTTAACATACATATATATAGATTATAAATATTATTTAATAATATATATTAATTTAGATATATTAAATTAATATGTATAATACATATAAAATGTTAATTAATCACATATTAATGTCTTATTAATTTTTAATGTCATTTGATTTTTCAATTTATCCTCTATCAAATGTAGTGTTTTTCATCTATTTCACGTGTATATATATATATATATATTTGTGTGTGTGCATTTGTTAATTCATTTTTATATTGAAACACAAACAAAAATATGTTTACTCAATAAATAGAATCACATACAACTAATATTTGTGTAATTTATTCTATTTTTTAATATTTTAGAATTTAATTATAACACAATAAATTTAATATATAATACTTTTTTGATTTGGTCAATTTTATTTATTTGTTTTTATTAATACAGTTTGGGTATTCATTTTTAAAATTTATTATTAATTATTTTATTTTTGAATGGGATCATTTTCTATTATTTATTTACATATATTTATTTATGATGTTTAAGTATTTTAAATTTGTATTCATCCACATATATATATATATATATCCACATTTTACTAATAACTTATATTTAATTAATAAAACTTATACATTTTTTCAATATTTTTAAAGTGTACTCATTTCGAATTAATCAATTTCATTCATTTTTAAAATGAATATATTTAATATTTTATATACATTAATGATGATTAAAATTTATTTGTAAATAAATATATCTATAAATGTTTATTTAGTATATATATAATTATTATAAATAAATAATAAATATTTTTTAAATTAATATTCACATAATTATAAAAAATTATTTATATATATTGAAATAAATATAAAATATTAATATATTTATTTAAATAAATATAAAATTATATTATTTTTATTTAAATAATTATAATTATAAATAAAATCAGTGATATAAAATATCTCATAAATATTCCTTTTATCACTGCATAAAAATTTAGGGAAAACAAAAGGGATCTTTATCATTTCTTTTCTGAAAGTGCTATTAAAATTTTCCACAATCTATTTAAAAAAACCTAACCATGAATCAGCCACTCACAATTCTCAAGCTCTCACTGAACTCCTCTTTTACTGGGGAAAATCCTCTACATTCTTTCAGAATAATCAAGGCTAGAATCTAATGTATGTTGTTTTCTACTTTTCCTCTCTCATTTTTTTTATGTTATGGGTTCTGCATTTTTCATTTTTGTACTGTTCATAACCCAGACGAATCCTAAATCTATTCTCCTTCCAACTGAAATACAAAAAGTGGCTCTATTTCATCATTTTCCTCTACATTCAATGATTTCAAAGAAATAGAATGATGTTATCATATGTTAATGTTAGTCAACATATGTGTATGTTCAAATATTCATTAATAAAATTGATTTTGCACCACACACTACTGAAAAGGTAATGCAAGATCTATAGCTTGATCAAATTGAGTTTAGTGAAGCATTGAAGAGGTTAGCCTCGTTTTCATTCCTGTTATCTATATCCCTTAGCATTGACACCTAACTATGGCTAGTTTGTAAAAAATGGTATCCGAGCAAAGGTTCTTCTATGATTCTAAGATTCAAAGTGTGCATTTTTATTTTAATATTAAGGGATGTGTGGAGTTATGTTTTCAGTACTCTACAGGTATATGCCTGGATGTATATAACAAACTCTCTTCCGTTTAGAGAAATGATTTTCCAGGGAACTATAGACCTGAGTCTTGGATTTTGATTGAGATTATAATTGGTTTTTTGTGTTTGATATGAGAATTTATATTTAAATTCCCAATTAGTTTTAAATTATTTTGTTATTTTTTTGAGCATGGGGTGATGGTGGACGAAGAGATGGAGCTACACGACTAGTTCCCATGGTTTATCCTACCATGTGGAGCCCATGTTGATAGTTTCGAGGACTCCACTAAACCGAAAATATGTTTTTCATTTAATTGATTGAAATTAATAAATTATTCTTAAAGTGAATTTGAACTTGTGGGATGTCAATTAAATAGGGTTTGGTCTGGTTTTATGTTATTTGAATTAATTTCATCTATTATTGTGTAGTTTTTTGAAAATATTAAATGTTTTTTGGGAAAAAATGGATTTTTATTATTTTCTAAACAAATGTGATGTTCTTAAATATTTTTAATAGTTTATTTTAAAATGGATTCATTATATCAGAAATGGAATTTAAATAATTTATTGATTTCATTATGGGTTCTGAGAAAAATGCTTCCTAAAAATGTATATTTTTGTAGAAATGATTTAAAATGAACTAACTTTATTAAAAAATGTCTTAAACTATTAATAAACTCAAATAATGGTTTTTGATATATTTTTAGTCAAGTGTAGTGTTTTAAAAATCTTTATTTAATGTTAGTGATTTTAACAAAAAATAATTTTCATAATTGTATTCTTGTGTTTTTGGTGTAATGATTTTGGATTTTTCTAGTGGCCTTGGAGGGACTATTTAGTTTGATATGTTCGATATTAACCAGTTGATTTCATGACTTGTATCATTTAAATTCTTCCACCTAAAATGTTCAATGAAAATAGAATAGGGTTTGTCTCCTAGGATAACCTTCTTAGTGATTTCTACCTTTATTTAGAGAAGACTCATTTTGTTTCAATCTCTAACCAGAATCCTAATAGAATGGGGTACATGGAACCTTCTTTCTCTCAAACCCCATAATTGGATATTTATTTTGTGGATGTAGTGTCAGTTGAGACTTGGGAATCTAGTGGTTGGTTCTTTTATTGTTATTGATAGGTTTTTTCTTTAATGAGCCACATTTTTGGATATACCCTTCATCAATTGTGTGAATGTGTTGAGGGTTTTGATAAAATTTTATAATGGGACAAATAATTTGTGAAATTGTTGATTTGTTCTTTTGGATAGGTGGTTTATCCCTATCAAAGATGATCGTGTTTGTTGATTTGTTCATGACCTATATTCTCGACGCTCATGAATCCTAATAATGTGTTGATATGTAGGAATTGGTAATAATATAAGAAATGTCATGTTCTTATGTTCCTTTGTTTAGTTTTTTTCTAAAATCAAATGTAAATTAATATTAATAGAAACATGTTTAGTAAATAAATACTGCATTATTATTGTATTATTAGAGATGATTAGGATTATATATCTTATTAATTGATAGTGTTTATTTAGTAACTCCCTTTATCGATACTATTAGTTAGTTGTTTCATACATATACATAAAATAATGCTTATATAAATTTTAAATAATATATAAATAATGAAAAGACTTATTAAATACGAAATGAATGAGAGAGAGGGTAATGGGGATCACATTTAATATATATTATTTTTTTATTACATATGAAAGATTATTATTTTTTGGAAGGGGAAAATTCTATGAATCTCTACATTAATATAGAATATGTCACCACTCTAACCCCTAGATGTCCATAGGATGGAGCCAGTGAAAATACCATATATTCTAGAACTTATATTATTCCTCATGTCCTAGAGTTAATTATTGATATAAATCAAGCTACGTTGTATAAGATTCAATTACAGGAAGTATATATGGTTCCTAAAATTAGTTATGCTAATAAAACAAAATTTGGATTAAATTTAATATATTCATTACATTTATACGAGTACAAACATTATAGATCCATACTGATCACAAGTTAAAAAATTCACCATTTAAAGCAATGTATGTTATTGGATATATATAATGGAGGATTAAAAAATATCCAAAATTGGACAGTGATGAATCATTTAGTAGAAATAAGTGATGTCCAATGTAGGTGGGGTGAGATTCATTTCATCAAGTCCTTTATTGTTGAGGTTTTCATATTCCTTTTCAATTGAGGAATATTTTTGAGTTATTCCATTAGTGTAGTTTCTTAGGAATCTTTAGACGCATGAATGTATTCCATCTCTTGATGATGGATTGTACTCCCACATTCTAACTAGCCTTCCTCCCATCCTTGTGGTTCTAAAGTTCATTGGTTACATGCCTCCAAAATTGTGATGGGAAGAAGGCTAGTTTGAAATAGGGAATGAGTATCTCCAAATCCATTATCTATCCAAGAATTCAGGGTATAAAATTTGAGGTCGATTGGAATCAACATTGATAACCTAATAACCCCAACAAGTCAATGTTTGTTAGTTATATTTAGGTCATAATGAGGATTAATGTGTTGATTGTTATTGACTCATGAAACATCATGTGAACTGTAATGAAGGAAATATTTTGAAAAGATATAATGGTAATGTTTCAAAATACATTCACTATTTTACTAAAAAAGAATATAATAAATTGTAGATTTAGTTTTCATTATTAATTGAAGACTACATTTATTTTAAAAAATTTATATAATTTTTTTTCTTAATGGCCACTAGAAAATTTCATAGACACGTCAATACTCTTCTAATGAAGTTACATCTTAGTTATGATGAGGGGAAAATAAATCCTCACCCAACACATAGATATGTAAAAATTTTAAAGCAAGAAATGTGGACTAATTTCAGAAATATTTGCAATGAGATATCATTTCAGGTTAACTGTGGTCAATAATTTATTATTTTATATTATATATTTTATCCTACATGATTTAAAATTGTTAATTTATGAAACAAAAAAGAGTGCTAAAAATAATGTATGTGCATCAATACGAACATACCCTTATCATAAAGGAAGGATGGGGTATGATTCATTAGAGAAGAAATTGGTATGTATTTTAAATAAAAATTAATAGTTTAGTTATTTGATATGAAAAATCATACATTCCTTTGTTTATATGAATACTAATGAATCAAAATATGAAGCCACTTCCATGCCACTTCATGTTCTATGGAAGGTGACTTGTGTAAATAAAGAGGGTATATTAGTTGATGAAAACAGAAAATAATTATTGGAATTATGTGTGAGTATGATATAATTTTAATTCATTATGATTTATAACAATATTACATAAAAATAAATATGTTCATATTTTTTTATATGGTTTAGACAAATATTCAACAACAAACATACTAGAAGAAATGTGGCATTGAATAGCTTTGAAGCAGCATGAAAAATGTGATCACATTAGAGGATTAGGTTTTTGAGTCTGTTCTCGAATGTATTTCTAGAAGACAAAACCAAATGAAGAAACATTTAAAATTATAATATGAATGTACAAAAAATAGACTCATTGCAAGATAATATTTTTTGGGATGGTTTGGTAGACCAATGTATAATAAGGGATTACCGAAAACCAATATCCGAGAAAAGATCCGCACATGAACCAAATGATCCAATTAGATTTTAAGATAGCCATTCCCCCTAACTACATAAATTACCTAGGTTAATTAGTTTTTTCATTGCACATTCTCTTAATTGTGAATCAAACAACTTCCAATGACCTTATATTACTAATATTCTATAGTGTATAGTTTTATGTGATTTTTATTTTTCAATACCCATGTACTTCTATGTTACGATGGGTATAATATATAATATCCTAGGAGACCAGCTACACAATCAACCCCTCCAAAAAAATAACATGGGAGTATGGATTGAGGTAGCTTTTTTTTCAACTACTACCTTGTATGTTCCTCTTGATGGTCCAGAAAATGCAATGGTTGAAGCTGTTATTGATGTTGTCATAACGTGGCCATAAAATATTATAATAATACATGAGGTAGGTCTTTAACATGTTTTTTTCATATGAGAAACATTTAATAGTTGATAAAAAAGGGATTAAATTTATGTATCATATTATATATGTATAATGCGGAAGATAAATTAAAAGTTGAATCAAGAAAATCCAGTGAATCAACAAAGAAAAACATGAACTTGTGAATGTACCTTCTCCCCGCAAGTTCAAAAGAAAAAATTATTATAATTAAGACATCATGAAGAAACCACATTTAAAAATAAAACCATATTTCAAATTTAATATGAACAAAAAATTTATGTATATTCCCTCACAGACGTAATTAGTCTCAAGACACTAACTAAGATTCCCAAGCATGAATGGATGGGCATCTCAGTTGTGAATACATACATAGGGTAAATATTTATAATATGTCTATTAAAACGGTGATCTAAATTTTTTTTATTATAGTTAATAACTATTAAATTTTTTTATTTTTGTTTATATCACAACTATATAAAGGGCATATCATGAAATGTACCATTTGGATTCATTAATACCTATATCATTTCAATGCCAAACTTTACATTGAATAAGGAAGAAATTAAAAAGAAAAATGTGAGTTACTAAAACCATTTAAAAAAATCATCAGAATATAGAATATTTTTGATTCTAACATTTCATGGGTAAATCTATTTGATATAATCACATAAAATATATTTTTAATTTTTTCAATAATTAATGGCTATTGTTTATTAGGAGGCACCGTGTGATGATTAAAATCAATATAGACACATAGAATATTTATTTTTTGGATTCAATGCATGGATATGAAACAAACTAACCTCACATGATGTGTATTGTAAATATATAAAGAATTACAATCATCATTTTATTGATAAAAATAGAATTATATGTTCAGTCAATGTTTTACTGAGAATTTTGTTCTGATAGGGATGTTTCTCAATACATGCTTGATCACGACATGAAGATATTTTTGGAATAGACAATGTCTGTGAATTACTATAAATGGGAAAACATTTAGGAATATATTGAAATATTTAACTATAAAAACATTTCAAAAAAATTTACTTATTTTATTAAATAAATTTATAGTGCCCAAAACAAGATAATGAAATAGATTGTGAATACACTAGTAGAAATTTTTGTTTTATAGTATTGTAGTCTCTGGGGACTTCCATTTGGCAGTCTCTATGGAAATTGTTGGCAAGTGATAAATAGCAGTTTCTTTAATTTTTAACCCACCACTCCCAATTTTCCACTACCTACTTTGCGACCCTCACACGACCCCAACCCCACCCACGCCTCTAGGAAACATTGTCAGACCATCCCACTATTGTTGATCCCGCTGTCCCAGTCACGTCCTTCTTTTGAGACCTCCCATCCCGATGTCGTTGATCCCTCTCATCCCACTGCCACTGAGCCCTCTTGGACCCATCGCACCCCACCATCCAACTCTGCCAGCTCTATCGTGCCATCCCACCCCAGTCACACCATCACACCCCTATTAATCCCCGCCTTCGAACCCCTATCGTCGAGCCCCTGCACCCCATCGTGGATCCCAAAGCTGGTCACCCCCTTTTATGGTCAAGTCCCCTCTAGTAGGTATGTTGTACGAATTACTTATTTCACTTCCAAAACATTAGTTTTTAATTTGTATTGTTATTGTGTTGGTATCCATCCTAATTTATTATCAAGAGTTTCAACCTCCAACACTATGCGGTAATTTATATATAATAGGTATTAAATTTTCAATGGATTTATTGGTCTAAAAAGGATTTTTTAATGAATTATGCAGGTTTATTCCCAACTGTTTTAATACAATGAACAATACACCTGCTATATATTACACCAATCATAATACGAAAATCTATTTATATAGGTTTTATTAGTAAATAGGTATTTATGATAATTTTATATTTTTGGTAAATATGTATCTATTTATTGTTTTTATGGGAATGGAGTCCCCCTCCTCCATCATCAAGGGAGGGTATGGAAGCATATATAGGGTCCCAGACCTCTCCTCTCATAGTAGATCATCCAAAAATATACCACATCCTTAAGGTTCTAGTGGTGGTTGATGAAAATTCATTTGTGGTTATCTCACATATTGAATTATATGAAGCGTCTATCTATGATTTTTTCTTCATTGATAATTAATTTTAAGCATCGTTTACCCACGGTGGATGTCTTCATTAAGAATTTCAGTATCACACATAATGGGGTTGATTTACTCTCAAAATTTTATCATTCAGTACTCTGATGAAGAGGAATTTTCAAGGACCTAGTCACATTCTTTATATTCTTCAAACTCTGTCCATTTACATATCCATAGGTGGAAATTCTCTATTCACATGAATAATGACATCATATAGTGGTTTTTTGGGATTACCCAGTCCCCCACTCAGCCAAATATTTCTCAAATTTGTGTTTAAGTGAATATTTCTTCTTTATTTCATAGGTTTTATTGGATAAAAATAATAGGGGGTTTCATTACCAACCAACACATTATTTGAAAATCTTATATTTATTTTTAATCTATTTATATATGTGAGGGTCATTTGGAATAATGTTTTTAAATGAATTTGATACCATTGAAGAGAATGAATTTATTGAATTTTGGTACTATTTATTGGCCATATTTAGATAACAATCATATAAAGGATTGTTAGGTGCATTGTTTTCAATGGTGTGTTGAGGAACATTCCCTAGAAGGGGGTGCGACGTGGCGAGGTCAGAGCACCTCACTAATGACATGGCGAGGCGAGTTTACTGAGGTGCACCAAAGGTATGCAGGCCACCCTCCATTCCATGAGGCACTTAGGCGCCATGAGCTATAATGGCATACCTCAGCCTCATCTTGTTTATTGGGAGGTGATAACGCTGGCAGATAGAGAAGCTAATGAAGTTGATAGTGGTAGGGGTTTTGAGTGCGTGATAGATAAAGTCATTATAGCGTAGATCGGGGTAAGAGGCAGAAAGGTGTCGATCAAGGTGCGAAAAATAAAACCGTAGTTAGAAGATATCAGGGTAGGAGGAGGAAATCATAGTTCACCATAATTGAAATTTGGAAGTCCAATTTTCAATTAAATAGAATATGTAATATTTTAATAAAAAATAGAACATGTGATTTTTCTTGCAAGGAAAATCACAACAGACTACAAAAAAATTATTGTAACATAACTCACAACAACACCTCTTATAAAATATGGGTATGTATTTTAACGATATTTTTTTTGAATTTATGTTTTTAGAATTAAATTTTTTGTTTAAAACTATATATAATTAATTATGTGCGCATGCGTCTTAGTTTCACCTCGTGATGCGCCTCATGCGGTATCCCCAAACAGACTATGTGACTTATTACACTATGAACTATTAAAAAATATGGCTACATTGATAATTAATTGCATATAGATTGGGATATATGGGATTGTTTGGTTGATGAATGGAATCCAGATGAAATCATAGCAATACATCGTATAGACATTGAAATTATCAACCCTTCTCAAATTATGAAGAAAGATAACTAACTGGTTCCCACAGATCAATATGACCAGTTGGATATTATGTTTCCTTCATTGGATAATGTTAATAATCAAGTGATGTTTCATTTTTATAAGGATGATATGTAAGTTCAAATTAAAATCATGTTGATGTTGTATACAATTTAATTGAAATGTTATTAAAAATTTGTAAATGGTTTCATCATTAGACTTGAATGATCACTGAAACTGTGTAATTTTTTCACAGTTAATGATTGTAAAATAATTTATGAATTATATTTATAATAATTGTTTTAATTAACTATATATTTTTTATTAACGTAGGTATTTCACAGGGTGGTCAGTGTGGTTCAACTGATGTTATCAATTTTTTTCATTTATATAAAATAATTTATTGTAATTTTCTCTTTATATTTCCCTAAATCTATCCAATTTTTAATTAAATATCTAGTTATATTGTAATTGAATTATGAATTTCTGTTTATCAGGATCTGGTGTGTCTTCCAGTAGAAGCAGGGGTCCTAGTAGAGGGGTTCGATCCTGGAACTCTAGAGCTCGATTGTATGTGTTATTTGATGACACATTTCATCCAGTTGGAAAAGGATCATGTTTATTTATTTTTCAGTTTGGGAATATGATACGAGACCCACATAGATTCCCCCAAACAACACATTATTGTACTTTTTTCCTATAGGATTTGTTTGATAGATTATGGAGGGACTTTTAGGTAAAATTAATGTTTAATTTTTCTTTACATTCTTTTTATTAATATCACAGTTATTGTCTAATTTTTTATAGCATAAATTGATATCCTATCCTGATGAGTTTCATGTAGTATGTGTCACCAAATTCTGAAATTTTGGAGGGATTACAATAGATGGTTGAAAAGAGATTACAATAAACCATTTTTAGGTGTGCCATACATTCTATAGTTAGTCCTACATGACATTCTTCCCCAACAATGGTAGGATATGGTTGCGTTTTGTTCGAGTGAGATGTTGATGGTAAAATTTGTTTATTTTGATCTATAAATGACTAATATTTCAAATGTCTATTAACAGGATACTTGGAATTTAGACTGATTCTGCTCTTCATTCATTTAATCTGGCGATGTAGGGCTAGGCTTCTAGATTTTCTACTCAACATGTGTCACAACTCAAAAATTATGAATGTTTATTAATCAATATTCATTCATATAATAAAAATATATTAGTATAACATGAATATAAATATGAATTTGTTGAACCCCTTTATTATAGTTACACCAGCGAGGGGAGCCAACTGATCAGATGTCAGTATGGGTGAGGAATTGTAATGTGAGTGATCCCGAGGTTAGCAGTGTTATAGTAAGAAAATTGTTTAGTAGAAAGTATAGTTTTATTTCATAGAAATTATTCATATTTTATTATTAATTCATTATGTATATATGGTACAGGATCAGTTTGATTCCAGGTTAGCATAACTACAAGAGTAGTAACACTGTAGTACTATGCACATAGATGATATATTTTAGTATGTAATGGGGCGTGACGGTCATGTTTATTCATTGACATATGGAACGGGTGTCCCAAGATGTGCATTTGTTAAAGCTGAGGTGACGGGTTCATACAGAGATGAAGGGTTATAGAGCCATGCTGAGATAGATGTTGTCATGCAAGCTTTGCAGTGCAATACAGATGAGAAGATTCAGAAGTAATGTGCAGATCATGAGGAGATATTCTCACAAATTTCAGCACTTATCAATGAAGTGATGACGCAATGTTTTATTGATAGTATACAAGTTGTTCCATGGGTAAGAAATAACATAAACCATACTCATATTTACATTTGTTAATATGGTTTCTATATATAATATTTATATCTATTGAAGGTTGTAGATATAGACAGTGGAAATCATACTGAGATTGGTGATCCAGATGCGGATGAAACTCATGCCTGAGGTAATTTAAATAACTATTTTAATATCATATATGAATTATGGAATAATAATGATTATATACCCTTTAGTTATATTAACTCCTATTTGTGTTTTAATAATGTTTAATCAATAAATTCTTGATACATTTTTTTTCTAGGAGGATGTGTAATTTCTCAAAGTAATTTAGTTATTGACTGAATCAAGTTGAGATAAATAATCTTTTTTATATCGTTTTTATAATATGATATTTTTAGTGTTCATGATTGTGTTTTTATGTTTGCATTTCTGTGCATGTCTTTTTTTGTGTACTATTTTTTTTCCTCTTCTAGAGGATTTAGTAAAATATCTCATATTAAACCTTTTATCTTTGAGAATGGGAGGTGGGAAGTGATTTATAAATATAGAAATTAATTAATTTTAATTCTTTGTGAATTCTTATAATGACATAGATATTTCCATAAATCTTTCCAATATGATACCTCCATTCCATGACCTTGGAATGCTATATGTCAAGAGTAAGATAATGGGGTGTCAAAGTTTGTGGGTGGAGAGTGAAAAAGTTCCCATGGGATTTATATGTGTGAGAGAGGGAGAGATCCTGTAGAATTGTGAAATGGTCGACCAGATGGTACGTCAACCGAAGATTTTGATTGACCTAACTGACGGAAAACATAATTGTAGTTTTATAAACCACCAAAAAAGATGTGTAACATTCAAATCAACAACAAACAACCTCATAATAACATGAAATCATAGTACAAGCATCTTATTATTATTTGTGACATGTATGAGGAGTGGACACATCAATCAGATGTGTGGTCTGTGCGGTACGATTGAATATGTGGTCTTTAAGGAGTAGACACCCTTTAAAAAAGATCAAGGGGGGAGGGGGTCAAAACCCGAAAAAAACATCAGAATGCCATGAAATAAGATGAAAAACAATTTTGCAGTGAATTGTGAAATGATCAAGGAAACAATACATCAATCAAGGGTTTTGTTTGACCTCGCTGATGGAAAATGCAATTCTAGTGTCATAGAATAGCAAAATTGACACGTAACGATCATATACATAGAAAAAAACCTCAATATGACATGAAATCACAGGAATATCACCTCATTATTATTCGTGACTTGTAATAGTAGACCGAATGTCAATCAGATCTGTGTTCTGCATGGTAGGACTGAATATGTTGTTTTTAATGTTTAGACACCCTTTTAAAAGATGTGTAGGGTGGTCAAAACTAGCTGAATGATTTTAGAATTCCATGAAATCAGACAACAACAACAGTTTATTGAATTGTGAAATGATCAAGAAGACGATAGAATAATTAGAAGTGTTTTTTGAAATCACTAACAGAAAACAGATATCTGAAATCATAAAACAGCAAAAGAGACGTGTAATAGTCAAATCCATTACAAAAGACCATGGAATGACATGAAATCATAGTAAAAACTTTTTATTATCATTCTTGAAATGTATAAAGAGACATCATGTCAATTGGACATGCGGTCTGAGTGGTTGGTCCAAATATAATTTTTTTTAAATATTAGACACCATTTAAAAAGGTGTGTCTGGGGGTTCAAACCAGATGAACATCCCAAGAATTCCATGAAACTAGACAAAAACAACTATTGAGAGAATTTTAAAAATTTTGAGTAGTAAATACATGAATTTATGGTGTCGTTTGACCACACTGATGGTAAATGAAATTGTGGTGTCATAAAACACCAAAACAGACGTTTAGCGGTCAGATCCATAGAAAACAACATCAGATTGACTTGAAATCATAGGAAAATCATTTTATTATTATTTTTTAATATGTATGGGAATATTACATGTCAATTAGACATTCGGTCTACATGGTACGACTGAATATATCATGTTTAATGATTAGACTCACTTTAAAAAGGTGCGTATACTATGGTCAAAACCATCTGAACGATCATGGGATGCCATGAAATGAGATAAAAACAATTTCTGAATGTGTTTTGAAAAGGTCAAGCATAGAATACATCAATAAAAAATATTTTTTGACCTAACTAACAGAAAACACAATTTTGGTGTCAAAAAACACCAACACAGATGTGTAACAGTCAAATCCATAGGAAATGATCTCAAAATTACATGAAATCATAGGGTACAAGTCTTACTATCATGAGTATTTTTTATGAAGATAAAAAACGTCAATTAGACATTTAGTGTGCATGGTACGATTGAATTTTTAGTTTTTAATGATTAAAAGACATTTAAAAAGGTCTGTTTAGGGGTCGAAACTAGTTGAACTCCATTCGAATGCTATGAAATCAGTCAAAATAACCATGGAGTGAATTTTGTAATATTCTATTAGATGATACATCTATCGGAGGTTTTGTTTCACCGTGATAATATAAAACACCCTTTTGGTGTTATAAAACACAAAACCATGCATTTAACAGTCATATGCATACCAAACAAGCTCAGAATGAAATAAAATCATAGGACAAGAAACTTATTATTATTGGAGACATGTTTGAGTAAATGAAACATCAAATAGATATTTGGTCGGCTTAAAATGATATAATAAGCATTTTTAAATTTTTTAAAAATTATTCGAACTTATTAATATATTTTCAAAATCAAATAACATCTATTTTTTGTACTATGTTTAAATTGAAATATGTTATTTCATTTCAATAGTTTTCTTATATTTTTCAATATTAATTTTAAATTTTTTCAAGAATATATGTTTGATGATGAATGTGGAGCTCGAAAGATGATGACATTAATGGATTTATGTGCCCATGAGTTTAGACATTATGGAAATATTTGTTTTATATTTTTTAAATATAGTAGTTTTTATAGTATTGCTTTGACATTTTTTTAAAAAATATTAAAAAACTTTTTGCAAATTATATGGGAAACAACAATGAGACTAAATTGTCCTCCATTTGGTGGATGCTAAGAGGCCTCTATAGGGCTTTAGCGATGGCGTTTTGCTGCCACAAAAAGCCTCTTTTCTACTAGTGATATTTTGTTTGCAAATATATGAGACAAATCATAAGTGATTAAAAGAAAAGAATCCCCTATAGGTAATTTCCAATTGTAATTAAAATTCCATTAAATATATTTCATTATCATTTTTCTGTCTATATTTTCTCAGTACTATCATGATTTTTAACAACTGAGTTACTCAAAAGAAAATATAAATTTGTTTAGAGATAAGTGGGAAACATAATTTTTTTCAGAATTTATGCCAACAACAAATTTAGGTGATTACCTGCTCTTTTTGTGATATAGAATTATTTATGACCTTTGAAATATATTTTGGGTGAGTTGAATTATTATTATAATTCTTATATACTATTTTTAATCTCATTCTATCTGTTTCTAGTTGAAAATAAAAATATATATAAAACACATGTGGCATACTAAATAGAAAGGAATGGAATTATGATTGTTCTAATACATTTGTAAAACAATCCATGAGTCATTTGGGATGTGTAGGGATCATTCTCCCCCCAATCTGGTGCACAGTGTGACCGGTATGACTCTAAGTGTATCATTTTATTCAAAATTGACATTAATTTTAGTGATAAAAACAACTAACATACTCAAATTAGAGAAAATGAATAGTCATTATTTAGGTAAATTAGTAAAATGATACATAGATAATTTGGGATGTGTATGGATTATCTTCTCCTCAATAAGATGCACGGTGTGACTGGGATGACTCAAAGTGTGTCTTTTTTTTCTAAATTAACATTAAGTTTAATGAAAAGAACAACTATCAAACTCATTACCAAGAAAACGTATTAGGATGGTTTTGGTACATTAGTAATATTATCCATACACAAATTTTGACATGTAGGGATAAAACAAACCTCAATCTGATGCACGGTGTGACCGATATGACTCCAAGTGCGTCTTTTTATTCAAAGTTATCATTTATTTTAATGAAAAAAACAACTAACATACTCAAAACCACTCAAACACATTCATATTGTTTTTTTACTTTATGAAAATGAGACATACATCATTTGGGATGTGTAGGTTTTAGATGTACACAATATGATGCACAATGTGACTGTTGTGACCCAAAGTGCATCTTTTTATTCAAAATTGACATTAATTTTAGTGAAGAAATAACTAAAATACTCAAATCCAAAAAAATTAATTCATATTTTTTGGGTACGTTATGAAAAAGAACCAGACATAATTTGTGACATTTGGGGATCAACCTCACCTCAATCTGATGATTGGTGTCACCGGTATCACTCCAAGTGTTTTTTATTAGTTTCAAATTGGTATTTTAATACAAAAAAGTGTCACTCATTGAAAACTGAGAAAGAACGCTCCAATTGCCTTGATAATTTTTTACAATGAATAATAATTCCTTTGCGATGTGTATGAATAATCCTTAATTCAAACCCATGTATTATGATACATTCATGGCTCAAAGTTCATATTTCTAGTTTAAAATGATATTTTTTTAAAAACACACATTGTGTACTAAAAACCGGGGAAACAAATTATGAATATTTTTATATTTTTGGAAAATGATGCATGAGTGATTTAGGACATGTAAGGACCATTAATGCTTCCATACGATGAAACATTTGACTGGTATGACTCCAAATGCATCTTTTTATTCATAATTGAGATTAATGTTTGTGAAACAATTGACGAAATACTCAAAACCAAGATATAGCATTCAGATTTCTTTGGTAATTTAGGAAAATGATCCATACATCATTTAGGATTTGTAGAGATCAGAATCACCTCAATCTGATGCATGGTGTCACTGGTATTCCACCATGTGCACCTTTTTATTCAAAATTAACATTAATTTTACTGAAAACCAAACTGACATAATAAAAATTGAGCAAACACATTCGGATTGAGGTGAAGATTATTGTGTTTTTTAATTTTTTCTTCTGTTAACTATCTACACCAATCCAAAAAAGATAAAACTACTCCATTTGGATGGAAAAGAAAAACCCATGCTGCGAAGAAATCCACATCTACAAGAAACATGTTCTCTCTTTTTTATCTTGATGAAAATAGTTAAGGGAAAAATAGGAATTCACAATAATAGTTCACCTCTATAAGAAAATACTTTACATGTAATTAGTACTAAAAAAATAAATTGATCAGATATATGAAACAATGTGTTATTAAAATTACATTTTTAAACAGAAATCACACAATTTAGGTTATACTAGGTGCACCATGTATCATATTGAGATATAGTTAATTCCACCATGTCATTTATCTTATACTGCATGATCATAGTACATGAGTGAATGCCTCCTTTTTGACATGTTTTTTACAAGATCTGATGACCATTCTCTGAGTGTTCAAATAGATTTCTCAATTATATGAATATCGACCTCATCATGTGGAACATGTAGCTATGGACTCATCTCATGTGCTTTGCTAATCCCCACTATCACATGATATGTTGGAAGTTTTCTGTTGGTAGAGTGTCTTCTTGGTTATTTTACATAGTACTCACCACAACATGGTGATGTGTGGGAGTTGATAGATATAAATCGTAATCATTTTCATCATATTTAATATCTATACAGAAAACATATTAGTGTCATTCTAATTAACATTTTATAGATAAAATTATGAGATAATTGATTACTTCAAATTAGAAAGATCTAAGAGTTTAATAACTTACCTCAATGATCTTGGGTTGGGGGGATCATCATGTAGTGGTTCCCCTAAAGTTTTTTCAAATCTTTTCTTGTACCCATAACATTTTCTATCAACTCATACTTCTAATAAAATTCTTAAAGGGATTATAATCATGCTTTATCTCTTCCAATTGATTAAAATTGAACCAATTTTATTAACATTGGTCAAAAATATATTTGGGGTTTCACCCAATAACCCTATCCTCTGATGAAGCTATAATGTTCATGCTTCTTCAAGGCCATTGATAATAGTGGTTCATTTAGTATAGTTGATTTTTAATCCTATGTCTATGTTGGATAAAAAATATTGTAAAATAAGTAACCATTGTAATGTAAAATATATTTGACACAATTTTTTTTTCATTTTTACAAATGATTCCCACTCATTTGGTGTGTTTTGATCTATTACTAACCAAAAAGTATTTACATGTTCCTTCTTCTATATTACATGATGTGGGATGTAATTTGTTTTTGATTTGGATTCAAAAATCTGAATATCAATAGTTGAAAAAAATTATGTTGTTGTTTCATGTATCATAAAAGTATTATGGTAGATTTAAAATATTTACCATTTGTTTTCAGGAGAAGTGTACCACATCATTCCTTTACAGTTGAGGTATGTTCTTTTTTTCATCCCATTTATTATTTTTATCACTTAGTGGATATTTTATAAATTAATAATAAATAATCAAAGTGTTTAATACAAATATTTTCAAACATTGTATTACCTGCCACAATGATCATAAAAAGTTGTCTCCTCAGGATGACCAGTAAACACATCCCATGATTCTTGGCTTATCAGGTGTACATATATATATAGTGGGTGATTTTTTATTTTCCCATCAACATCATTGAGATGAAACTTCATTATATTTTTTTTTCAGAATCCCCTATAACCCCTTCAAGAAACCATTAACATGAATTTATTATGGGATCCATCTACAATAAATGCTCTCTTTATGGGATAATGTAGATTAATTCAATATTTTGTTATTTTATATTTTTGTTAAATAATGGAAGTATATCATAATGTTACCATCAACTCTTCATAAATCAACATCATAAGTGTGGGCACAACATGTTGCCTTTAATATAAATCAATCAACATGTGATACTGAGTGGTGATCCGAATGAAACTACGGAAGATGGACTTTTTTGGGTTAACTGGTTTGTTGCACGCATTCCATTCAACCTCAAATTTTATGCCTATGATTTTCACCATAAAAATTATCGCAAAAATCATCCTTCTATAACACTTCTATTTTTGGAGACAATGATTCTTCAACTTCTACAATTTCCATTGGTTCAAAATTATGAATATGTTGTTCATTTGGATTGGTAGTATTGGTATGTAAAAAAGGTCATTGTTCCTATACCCAAGGAGTATCATCTGGTTAAGAAACTAATTATTCCTTAGGATTGGAAGAATCATCTCATGCTCAATTAATTATCGAAATAATTGGTTTAAAATATAAAAAAATTATCTAAATGCAGTAGTGAAAAGATAATAATTAGATGTAACAAAATCTATATTATAAAAAAATTAACATGATTAGTGAAATGTATTTTTTACTGGTTGTTGTGATTTGACCCCACTATTGATTGCACAAATCCATTTATTAGGGTCTCCTAGGACATTTATTACCCCTTTTACATTGGGGAAACTATGAAATGGTTGTGATTTCTCAATAAAATGGTCACCCTCAGATGTATTTTCATCTGATCCTTCATTGGTTTTGGTCAATGACAGAATAATTGACCTCTTTCTATTTGCAGGATCTAGAATATCAAATCATTGTAAAACCTATGATGCCATTATAAACAGTTATTATTTTTACCTTTCTATACTAAAATATACTTTCATGGATCACAATTCATCTATTTTAACAACACTTTAATTAAAATCCAATTTTCACTGAAAAATCAGCACTTGGAATGTTTTATAACACAACTACCATATTTTTTGATGAATCAAAAGTATAACATATTCGAATAATTTGGACGCCTATCCTACGTATCAGATAAATTCATCATTTCATCCGCAAGTGTAACTCCACTATTTTTCATGTTACTTCCTTAATCATGTTTATTTTTATAGAACATATAACCATTATAATGTAATACATTCATAGTTTGTCCTATCTCTATCTATCAAATTCATTCTGAAATTGAATTTGGACATTCATATAACTCCTTAAAAATATGGTACTGAAACAATCCTATAAAATAATGATTTTTTGAATTTGATATATTGATTTCATCCCTAGATGGATTCAAATTCATAATAATTTCATTATGGGTATCAACATATGGGGAATCCTCATAACTATTTTGCCAACAATAAAGTTGTGCATGCTCCCAATCTTTAATAGTGATCGGGACAACATCCCTTCTAAAACTTCCTTTACCAATAATAGCCTAATGTGAAGATATTTCAGTAGATATTCCTTCCACACTAGAAATGTTATCCATACAGAATTCAATGATTTCCTCAAAAATATATCACACCCTTATATAATACTTGGGATGAATTTTATTTCTGACATAAACTTTCAAAATCATCATATACCATTCAATGGGGAACATCTATATATAATTTAAGAGACCACATAGTTGGATCTCATTTACCAAGTGAACCATCAAGTGTGATATCATATAAAATAATTCCATTGGGAAGAACTTTTTCAATTCCCATTATATGTAAAAAAATTCAATTTCCATAGTCAAAAATTCCATGGGGTCTATAACTTTGCTACATATAACTTGGAAAAATAATAGAGATTGGTTAATTCTTGATGTATATTCCTAGGTAAAATTAAATGTAAAGCTACAAGCATTAAATATTGCATCATAAAATGACACTATTGTGATTTCAAACCCTTTAACTTTAAATCATTCATTAACATAATATTTTTTATATTGGAAAAATAAACCTCTTGAAACTTTATATCATTTCAGAAGTTGTAAAACTGATATCTCTCATTCCTAGAATGAGTGTGATCAATAGAATGAAGAAAATTTTGTTTTTACCCTTAAAATTCGTTTTAACCCTTACATTACTTTAGTTTAATCTTACACAACATTTTTTTAATCTTAATTGAATTATTTTAACTATATTAACTTATTTTTACCTTCACATATATTTTTCATAGCCTTACATTAATATTGTTTACCCCTACATAACTTTAATTTACCCCAAGGTAAAATTTTTCATAACATTAAATGGATTTATTTTACCCTTATGTAGCATTATATTAACATTAAATAACATGGTTTTACTTTTACTCGACATTAGTTTTACCTTTCAAAACATTTTCCTACTCTTACATGACTTTATCTTACACTTACATAAGTTTTTTTAGACTTACATAATGTTATTTTAAACTTACATAACTTTAGTTTACCATTACATAACATAGTTTTACACTAATTAAATACTATTTACCTAAATTTACATTATTTTCCCCTTACAAAGCGTAGTTTTACCCATACATAACATCGGTCTACCCGTAATTAACTTTTTTACCCTTAAAAATATTCAGTCATCCCTTATATATCATTGTTTTTCTTTTAAAAAACTCAGTTTTCCATTACATATCTTTGCTTTACCATTACATAACATTATTCTACCCCCATATAAAATTGTTTTACATTTAAATAACTTTATCATACCCTCATTATTTTATCCTTACATAACTTATATTTACACTTACATAACTTTTTTAAACTTCACATAACTTTGTTTTTTCATCACCTAACTTCTTTTTACCCTTAACATTAGATAAAATTTCCATTAATTTATTTTACAATTACATAAATTTGTTTCACCCTTACCCCATTTTATTTTACCCTTATATATCTCTTTTTACCCATAAATAACATTAGTTTATCCTTACATGGATTTGTTTTACCCCTACCTAATTTTTTTACCATTATTTATCTTTTGTTTTCAAATAAATAAATTTTTATTACCAAAAAAAACTTTTTTTACCCTTACTTTAATTTAGATTACCGTTGATTAAAATTTTTTAACCTTAAAAAAACCTTTTTTGACCATACTTAACTTTATTTTACCATTACATAACATTTTTTACCCATACATAACTTTAGTTTTCCATTTTATAACATTGTTTTACCCTTACATAACATTAATTTACCCTCAAATAAATTTGTTTTACACCCTCAATTAGTATAATGTTTACCTTACATAACTATTTTCACCCCTAATTAATATATTTTTAACCTTACATACTCGTACATATCCTTTACATGTTTCTATTTATCCATACATCACTTTTTTTGCTTATATATATTTAGTTCACAATTAACATTATCATTAATGTACTAAATTATTTTGTACCATTACATATCATAATTATGCATGTTTTCTAGGAAGATAGGATTCAAATCTCAATAGGTGTGTTATTTTCCCTTGCAATATTGGTGGTTAGCATGTTTCATTAACATGTGCAATGAGTGGGATATTGGAGGATCCACCACTAGATAGTTCGGGTAGTTTCAATTAGCTGTTGACAATGGATGGAGATATTAAGGAGAAAGTGAGCAGCACTCAGACATGATGACTAGGATGGTGATCTACTTTGGGAGGGGTCTACCAGATCGTATATCAACATGATGAATTGAAAACTTGGTGGTGTATTAGGGGAATTGACCTAATCGATCAGCCCGACATGGTGGATGAATGACTTGACAATCAATTTTGGGTTTTTTGTGAGTGTGTGAAAGGTGACGGTTCCGCCCAATGGGCATTGAATAGGTAGAGATGAGTATTGTGATAGAACATGTGATGTGCAGAGGAAGTTGAATTGGATGTGGTGGTAGGAGACTGTTGCCATGTTGAACAATAGTTAGTATAGTTGAACCCTCACTCTATGGTAGGGGTGGCTGTCTGGTGGTCATCTATGGCATAGCCATGGCATCTGGTGAGATAATGTCATGTGTGGTTAGAAACATTTAGAGGAACCTTTCCATTATTGATTTTTAGGTTAGGCCTAATCATGGGTGAAAATACCTCTGGGTGATGATTTCGTATGATGTGACATTTGCTGATTATTTTAGTTGTGATGATGAAGGGTGAGACCTCTAGGCCATGGTGGTATGGGAACTATGGTCTTTTTGTTTGGGCCATTCAAGGCTAAATAAATAAATCATGATTTGTAGGATATCCCTTGGGGGGTTTAAGACTGACCCATTGGACTATGGGTGAGGTGTGGGTGTGTGTGTTTCACTAAAATTGTACCCTGTTGTACCTGTAATATATATTTATATTCATTTATAGTTACATTAGTGGATTTATTTATGTGTTTATTTGTAATTATAATTATAAATAATTTATTTTTATATAATAAAATTTATAATTATATATTTATAATTATATAAATATAAATATTTATAATAAATTTATGTAATAATAAATAATTATCAATATATTTATTTAAATAATTTATTAATTAATTATTTATATTTTTAATTGTAAAAATATAATTAAAAATAAAATAATAAAATAATATTAATATATTTATATTCTTAATATAGTAAATATACATTTATAAATAATATCTAAGTGGAAATGATACAAGTTGATGACCAGTTGGTCTCTACATAAGTGATTACATGCACTAGGAGCTTGTTTGTTTCCTTCATCTATGGAAGCTGTGATGCTCAAATAAGAGAATCCTTATGGCATGGTCTTGAAGAATTTGATCCAAGAGACTCCTCTTAAATATCTGGCAGTGACTTTAATTTCATTGTAGATCCAGATGAGAAGAAAGGTAGAGGGTCCTTCCCATGGATGGATAGTATGGATTTCATATTGTTCATGGCCAGCAAGGGGCTATTGAATATGACCTACATTCACGATCAATACACATGGTGCAACAACCAAAGAGGGGTTCACTGAACTTGGTGATGCATTGATAGAAGTCTAGAAAATGGTCATTCTAAATATTCAAATCCTGGTGAAATGGTTTCTCACCTGGTAAGAGATATATAAGATCATTCACCTTTGATAGTCTCCTTGTCTCCCAAGTAGGAGAGTTGTGATTGTTTTAACTTCTCCCATCCATGGACCCATATTTTAGGATACCATCTGAATATAAGTAATTCTTCATCCAAGCGGATACAGGTAAATTCAAGGATATGGCTACAAAATAAGATGATGTGTCTCAAAAACACCCTACAATTGTGGGTTAGGTAACAACCTCCTCGCTTAAAGGATACGGAAATAGTAAAGAAGGATATTGACCAACATGAATCCATCATTGAAGAGGAATAAAATAACAAATTTTTTGAAGAACTCACTAGTAAAAATTATACTCTAGAATAAATGATATTGATACATGAACATGTGGAACATGAAAAATCGAGAATAAGGTGGATTCGTGAAGGTGAAATGAATTCAACATATTCCCATGACAACATCTAGGAGATGTGGCGCCTCATAATTCATAATATATTTCTAGATGATGAATCTTACTCTAAATACTGGAAGGTCGTTGGTTTTATGGATCAATCCAATTTCAAAGTGACCTTTATAGGGTATAACCCATGTATGTATAAAGGGTATCCAAGAGGGAATATAGGGTTTTTGGAAGTGGTTTTAAACACTATCACCAATCTGGACAATGCACTCCTGGAAGCATCCCCTGATGAGAAATAAATTCATAAGGATATGATGGACCTTAATCCTGAGAGTGATAATGTACAAAGATTTTCCTATGATTTTTCTCTAGGTAATCTTGGAATTTTGTTAAGAGTGATTTGGTTCTGTCCATTTAAGACATCTTCTAAGGAGGATTTCTTCTGCGCGTTGCCTACACCACTACATTAGTGATCAAGACCAAAATTAAAGGCAATTTTTCAATCCAACATGAATGTCCAATGATTGTGTTTTTTTAGAATATAATGTACTTGAAATAATAATCAATATAAGGCTATTGTAGTGACACCCTCCCACCAAAGAAACCTCAATAAGGGGAGGGAGATAATTACCCTAATTCCTACCACTATTTTGACCTGGGTTGGAGAATATCAGCATGGTGTACCAATCTCACAAATATGGGAGGAATTTCCATTTTTAGGAAAACATGATTATGAGATAATATGTATCATATATAATGAAACTCCAAGAAACAATATAAAAGAAACCCAAATCCATCTCACTTGAATGTTAAAAAAATAGAACTCTTAAAATTCTAAAGTCTCCAATGTAAAATCCCAAAATAATAGCTATGAAGAAACACGAAAACTCTCAAGATCCAAGATAGTAGGATCCATCATGGTCCACAAAATCCTCCTGGAAACTGGAAAGTAGTTTATATATATAGGTTGAGCATACAAGTATACTCTGTTTGAAATCCAATGTCTCTCTTGTACATGTGAAAGAGACATACTAATTCACTCTTAAGAAAATGGTAGAATCGAACACATCTAAGTAGGTATACTAACCATTAAAACCCCACCAAGGAACACTCACCAAATTACAAAATTCAAGTGATATAATATAAATAACATTGATTATAGGGTACCCTGCACCACTTTCCCACTAATTTACCACTCTCAAAACATAATAGAAAATGTCCTACCGCTCCCACCCCTTCCAAATATACCTTGTCACAACCCTCCCACACACACCTAGGACTCAAAATAACATATATCTCATAGATAAATGAGCCAGAAAACACATCGCATCCCACCTGCGCACACATTTGACACAAATTACATCACATCCTGCCTGCAAACAGCTAGGCCACAGACCACATCACATACCACCCGTAGACACATTATCGACAAATATCATCTTATCTCATCTCTAAGACACATGATAAATCACAAAATATAACATCCCTAAGACACCTGGGAATGAACATCAAATATTATCCCAAATAAAAATAGAAAAGCACAACTCGTTGGCACACACCTAGGCCTCCCAAACCACAACCAGCCCAATAAATCTTGGGTGATCACCGCCTGGAAGAAGGAACAAAGAATATCAGGTGGCCATCCATCCATCCTCCCACCAAGATGTTTGTTAAATACTCCCTACCTCATAAAGATGGGGATTTTCAGCACATAGTTCTCAACTAGGGTGGAGTGCACATAGAAATCTCATGGAAAATACAAGAAGACACATATATGAAACCAAACACTCAATCCCAACTTATGGGTTCTCAAAAAAATAACAAACCCTAAATAATGACACCTTTTTCTACTACCTCTATATACACAACGCCACACAATATGCCACAACCCAATTCACATTCCAATCAAATTTTGACGAACCACTTCCACTATATTAATCTAACCAAACCATGCAACATAAATCATTATTAATCAATCATTTAATTAATTAATTAATTTATTCCATCACTATCTGGGAAACTACCAAACACATTAAACAATAAGAAACATTGAAAAAGTCATACATGGAGAATCTACAGGTTAATTACTCATACCATCCATCACCATCATTCAAATCCCTCACTCCAAATAAATCCATGTACAACCACATCGAGCAATGCATTATACCACAACCAGTTTCACAGCTCTACGACAAAACTCTTCTCATACACCCTACAATGAATCTATATCTCAACCTGATATTGCATTACACCACCCAAGACATTCCACAGTACAAAATTGTGCACACTACCGCACCATAACACATTGATGAAAAACCCTGCACACACATCACATCACTACACTTACCAAGTCTAAACACAAATTTTAGATTTAATAAGGAATCCATTTTTTAAACTCAACATTTCAATTCACTATTTTCAAAAAAAAATGTATTGTCCTGGGGAATCCATTTGTTAGTCAAATGTACATGATTAACCCATTGTCATTTAGGGTGATACCACAATAACCACAACTAAAAAAGAAAATACAACAGATCTAACCAGTGAAAAAATACCCCAATGGAGACAAGTTTTAGAAGTGTATCAAGCCCAAATAATTAAAATATCACAATAAAATTAAGTCCATAAAAGAATTAAATAAACACAATTTACCCATCGATTTAAATTATCAAGTTTTTTATCTTCAATTAGGTTGGTAAAACCATAATTCAAAGGTAAAAAATAGTAAAACCCCTCCCACATGATGAACAACAAGGAGAAATTTAGTAAATCCTACCTCGAAGGGGTGTCAATGTTCTATTCATGAGAATGGATCATGCAACGGTTCACTGATCACCTCTCCCGCAAGGTCTATAGACTTTAAAGAATGATGTGGCATCACTGCATAAAAAACAAAATAAAACCCCATTAGAACCAAGGGAGAACATCATACATGACACGATGAGAGGATAAGGAGGAAAAAGGAGATGAACCTCAATGAAACTGCAAGAACATGGGAAGAACACACCTCATACTGAAGATGGATCACTACAGATCAATGGAGAGAATCTAGGAATCGATCCTCAGAGAAGAAATACTCAAAATTCCAAAAAGTGGTTGTCGGGTCATATAGGGTCGATAGAAAAAATGATGTATCCATAGATTTTGATAACCTGAGCAGCTGGAAAATAACACAAAACATTATATAAGTAGGTTATTACTTGATGTGTAATATATATTCACATTGTGTAATTCCTTGAGGTTGGTTTTCATCAAAGAACACATCCCCTATTGATTTATTTTATTTTTCAACCTCGAAAAAAATACAGAATGTGAAACTCTAAAGAAAAACCATGAAATAGAGGATCACATTGTTTAATCCCATTACACGATGTGTAATCCCCCATTTTATAGACTTTAGAAACCAAACCACTCCAATAACCAAAATCTGGAAAAGTAATAGGCTTGGAGGACGAAAAATGTTACATCAGATACCTATCAAATGATTCTCATCCATGAGAATCCAAAACAAATCCCAAAAGAAAGAGGGGATGGACCAACCACCCTGTTAGATACCTCTAATGTACCCATCTACACTTTAAGCACCACTAAATACTAAACACATTAACGTTCAACGATAAACCACCAAATGCTATTTGAAAGCTAGATGGGAATCCTCCAAATCCAAGAACACCTCCTCTGACATCTGCAACCAAGATTCATTGTGTCAACCCAAACGACTACAAAAAACACCAAATATGCACACAAAAACCCCCATACAAACAAATGAATCAGGTAATACTATCCTCTATGTCATGATATTATCCTCTCTGGGAAGCACTGACTCACACACATGGGTTTAATCAATTCAATATTAATGTGGTCCTCATCCATGAAATCCAAGGGCCTACATTATTTATTGAAAAATGATTTCTACCGGTTCTACGCTGCATTCATCCTCTCATGAACAAGGTGAACCTTCTCGATTGTGCTATCTACCATGTTCAAACCAAGAACAACTATCACACCAATCATCATAGAATAAAATAGAGAATTACATGAACTTCCATACAAATTTTCAAACAGATTCATCCCAATAAAAGAGTGATATCTATTATTATATGAAAACTCTATTAAAAGCAGTTGTTGTACCCAAGACCGACCAAAGTACAAAACGCATCACTGTAACATATCCTCAAGTATTTGGATAGTCCTATATGTATTCCACTATATCTGAGGGTGGAATGTAGGGATGAGGAAGAATTGGGAACCAAAAGCATGCGGCAATTCCCTCCAAATTCATGGGGTAAACCGCATGTCCCTATCTGATAAAATGGATATCAAAACTCCATGACAGCACAAAACTTCATTCATGCACCTCCTTTCCATGGAATCAACTATTACAAACTCTTGGATCACTAAGAAGTTTTTTGATTTGGTTAATAGATCCACTATCACCCAGATAACAGCGAAACATCCTTGAGATCTGGGTAACCCTATGAATAAATCCATTGATATTTTAACCCATTTTCACTTAGGAACTTCCAAATGTTATCATAAACCACCATAAACATAGTTCTCAGCCTTCACCTACTAGAAAACCAAGCACTTTGCTAAAAACTCTTCCACTACCCATTTCATCATATGACACCAAAATTGTTCTTTAAGCCATGATACATCTTGGAAACTATTAGATTCACTACCAAGGGTGACCTATGAAACTTTTTAAGGACTTTACCGCACATTGCTACCAGTACAAACAAGTTTCCATAAATCAACATCATGTTTTGACCATCCTATGTGCATCCCTCTAGAGCATCACCATGACCAACATGATCAAACATTACCTCTGCCTCTATGTCCCCCAATGAGACTCCTCTACCCACTATATCAGAGAAGTCTTCACCATGATATAAAAAACATTCTCAACCACTATCCACCCTTTCATGTAAGTTCACGACTTCCAACTCCTCCATCGATCTCTATGAATCCAACAATTCCTGAACAAGCTCCCTTTGCGACTAATTACTCATGGAATTGGACATTACATTCCCCTTTCGTTAGGTGTAGATGATCTCAAAATCATAGTACTGAAGAAAATCCTTCCATCTCTACAACCATAGGTTTAGATCACACTAGGAAAGTATATACCTCAATCCTCTATATATGTAAAGTCCACAAAGTGATCCCTAATGAGGTAGTGCAACCAGAACATCAATGCAAACACAGAAACTACTAAATCTAGATCATGGGTATTATAATTACATTCATCGGGACATAACTTCCTATTTCCATAAGTTATCACTCTAAGCTACTACATCAACACACATTCCAAATCCAAATAGGAAGCATCACAAAACACCTTTAACATCACCCCTTATCCTAGAAATCAGTGCACCAAAGCACTAACCAACATCACCATTATTTAACTAAATTCCACCTTGAGCTGCTCGCTCCACACATAATCGTAGTCCTTCTTAGTCAAATCCATAAATGGGGCTACAACTCAGGAGAAATAGAGTACAAACCTCTAATAATGGCCTACAAGAGAACATAAAATATAAAATTCTTCACTGTTCTTCGGTGTTTCCCAATAAACAACTACATAAAAATTTTATAGGTATACTTCCACACCCTACTGAGACACCACATGCCTATGTAAATGCACCTCGAGTGTACAAAACATACACTTGGAAACTTAACATAGAGATGGATAAGTCAATGATCCTGCAAGACTATCCAACGATTCTCAACATGATCCTCCTTTGAATTTGAGTATACCAAGATGTCATCAAAGAATATAATGATGAAACATCCCAAGAACTCATGAAAAATAGAGTTCATGATCCCCATGAACACAACTAGTGCGTTCTTAACACTGAATATCATGACTATGAACTCGAAGTTCCCATACCTGCATGTGAAGATTATCTTTGGGATATCTCCCCATTCAAAATCAACTGGTTATATCCAGACCGCCGATGGATCTCAGCAAACCATCTTTCTTGTCTCAACTAGTCTAAAAGTTTGTCTATTCTCAAGAGAGGGTAATGGTTCTTGACCGTCAACTGATTCAACCTCTAGTAGTATATGCTTAACCTCATACCAGAAGAACTTAAACTCTATTGGTTCCTGTATGACCCTAAACTTATTATTCCCACATGAACATAAACTGTATTGGGTTCTACAAGACCATAAATTCCTATTTCCCACATAACATTAAACTGTATATATTCCTGCATGACGTTAATCTACATGTCATCCCCCATGACATTAAACTTTATGTATTCCCGAAAAACAGTTAACTATGCATTATTCTACAAAATACTAAATTACACCCTTAGAACTATGTATGGCTTGATTCCCATCTGAATGGGATATGTTGGAACGCTCAGACGTTTCATCTTGATTCCATCCCCCAAATTCATTTCTTCGACTCTCCCCCCTTGGTATAATTCTCTTGGAGGACCCAACATGGTGTAGTTCATGCTTCTTTGTCTTCACTCATGTTGGGATTATGACAGTCACAGCATGGGATTCTTCCTCGTACTTCTCTTCCCCCGCGTCCTCACTGCACGAAATTAAACTGGATGACCTTCAAGAACTATGTATAGATTGTTTCCCATATTCATTGGATATGTAGGAATAACCAGACATTTTTTTGTTGGCCCAACCTAAACTTCATAATCTTCCTTCGGGTAAGAACACATGGTGTGGTGTTGGCTTCCTCTCTAATTCACAACGAGTTTTTCATGTCCCTGCCATACATCTCAACCCCTAGAGACATCCACCTCATTGAAAATCATACTTGATTTTAAAATGCACGAGATCAATTATGATTCACTCATTTACTTTACATCGAACTCCATTATCCTTCACATCCAAAAGGGCCCACGACTAGCATGGATTCTCAGACCAATGGCTCTCCTACTATTTCGGGCTAATGTCCTTGAGGGTTTCGGAAAACAAATTGATACAATTACCGCATTGCGAAAATGGTCAGTGGTCAATTCATGGTTTTTGTTCCTTATTTGGGTCACACAAAACAAACATTGGGTTTCGAACATGTTCAACAACTATCCTTGGTCGTTTTCAGCACCCCATTTGTCCCAAACAATGAGTGTAATTGTTCATTCTTTTATTCTATCATTTCGAGACCCGATTTTCCTTAGGCACGAGTTCAATTCCAACTGTCAGACCATTATTATGTGGAGAGCCTAGTATTACTCCTTGATTCCCACATAGATCATTTCTCTCATGGAATTATGAGTTATTATGAGGCAACACTCACATGAGAGGTCATATGGATACAGCTGGCCAGGATGGCGAACCACTGGTCCCTCGACCGTTTTGGCCTCTTGGCCCATGTTCTCATTTAGGATTGTGCTGTGTGGTATGGAATAACGTTCTTATTCACATTGGGATATTTTTCAACTACACACACATCCCCATGAGACATTCATCCTTCTTCTATCTCCCTTTCCATAGGAACATGCCCCACCATGCTTCACGGTCCCCATAATTCAGGTTTCCATCATCTTTTATCCAAATCACCTCTGACCAGCACAAGTGCTCAGATCAAGGGCCTTCCTACAACTTCTGACCAACATCCTCAAGGATTTGATGAAACAATGTGATATAAGACCCTTGTTACGAATACATTCAACGTCTGATGCTCAATTGTTTTCCCATAAACTCTGATCACGCAAGGAGAAACGCTATGTTGCGAACCATGTCCACAAATATCATCTTTCATCATTTTTTCCTTATAGTTTTCCATAGGCACAATGATTAACCCTCTCCATTCAGAAGTCCCATGCATATTACATTAAATTAGGCATCTATGGACCATGCCCAATGACCTAAAACTAAGAGCACAACCTTCATTGCTGCATGACAATAAACCGCACATCGTCCTTCTTCTTGAACAATGTGTGGCTTGATACACGTCCTTATTGGATATGTAGGAATACACGAATTTCTAATCATTGGGTCTATCCCCATATCTTAGAAACCTCCCTGTCATCTATCCCCCTTGGCCTGCATTCTTCAAGGAGAGGGATATATTGTGTGGTATGGGCTCATGCCCCCATTCACGTTTGGTTTGTAACATCGACAACACATACCTATCTCCCATGAGCTCCCATCAATCCCGTTACCTACACTCATATTTTTGATTCTGTTGATTTTATGTCGGATCCCTCCACCCTTATCAGTGACTCGCCAATGTGACCGAGAGTACTCTGGTCCAGCACCTTGAGTGTCAGATTCTACCCAGACATGCTCTCACCCACCTTTCAGGCTTTGTGTTCCCCTTCGTTAGGGCTTCCATCATCTGACACATTCAAAGGGACCCCAAAATGGAAATTATGTTCGGCCTAAGGTCTCTACTACCATTACGTGACAACATCATTAAGGGATTTAAACAACAAATTGATAAAATTCCCACATTTAAAATATGCTTAGCGGTCGATGCTCATTTATTATTCCGATTTTAGGTCACACGATAGTGATACTGTGATTGAACACAGTCAATAGTTATCCTTCATCATCACACCAACCCCATAAATCCCAATAAATTGGTTGCATGATTCACATGATTTTCAACCCCATCATTTCTAAAGTGGAATTTCGAGACTCTTGGTACTGTCCCTTGGTGAAAATTTGCACAATAAGAGGAAAAACTATGGTAATGCCTTATTCGGGGCTCCATAAGGATTTTACCCTTACATGCGTTCCATGTATTGTAAAGATCTCGTTGTCCCTTGTTTCCTACACCAGGTTAGAATCATATGGGCTTAGGGACTTGATTAAGGTTTGCGACTTCTTGGAAGAGTTCCTCTTATCCATGGTCTGAGATATAAGACATTTAAATAAGATATCTTTATACATTATCTCTTTATAAATATGTATGGATTGATTTCCATCCTCATGATATAGGTTGGAATTCCCATACATCTCATATTTTTGTCCATCCTGAGTTCCACTAATTCATCTCTTTTGTTATGCCTTTTAGTCCCCAACTTTTATAGGACTATGTTTTCTAGAGTGTGATTGATCATGCCCTTATTCACGTCAGGTTTTAAATATTTTCACCATGTACACCCCTTTCTAGGAGTTAGTCACTCCTATCTCTTATCACGCATGCCATTAAATTGTATTATGTCCTGCATGACGTTAAAATGAACCTCTAGGAACTATTATGGATTGATTCCCATCCTCATGGGATACATACGAACACCCTGAAATCCCGTCTTTGGGTCCATCTCAACTAATTATAGTCTCTCGTACCCCATATCCATTTACCTTTTCTGGACCCTCACCTTGAGGATTCATTATTTGAATCGAACATGGTGTGACGAGGACCTCATCCTAATTCACGTCGGGTATGCTATATTGCACCAGGAACATTCCAACGTGAACCTTATATCTCCTGTATATGTCTGTTCCATATGACTCTAAACTATGCTGGCTAGTCCCACATGACATTAAACTGTTACGTCTATACTGCACGACATTAAAGTGCATGGTTGGTTCCATCACATGACCCAAAACTATGACATTATTGTCCTGGACGCACGATGAAAAATGACACAATGTCGTGGTTTCCTCACGCAAGGGGGCATCATGATTGGTATCATTCAAACACCATTACATTTTTCAACACCTTCATATAGCCTAATTATTGTGGTGATTCCTAGACATGCTATTCTAGGTCAATCACTTCACAAACAAAAAAACACCCATTCTCCCCAAAGGGAAAACAAGACCTATCAAATGCCACATCATTTAGTGCAAGGTCAAGACTCGAATGATATTATTATATATGGAACGGGTACCTCACTGTGCCCCCATTAGAACTACACGTGTCTTGATTCCCATCCTTATGGGATACATAGGAATACTCGTACACTTTGCCTCGTGTCCAGTCAAACTTTCTTTTTTGGTCTTTTGGCCTAAAAACCACCCCAAAGAAAACATTTGTGATCTGGACCCTAGGTACTCATTCACGTTGGGTTTCATAATTAACTCACCATGTGTCTCCAATATTCTTTAAAAATCCATTTTCTAAGCTCTGTGACCATAAACTAAGACCACTCTGCATCATTTCCACATGACGTTCAACTGCCCGGCATCTTCTATAACTATGGTAACCTTGATTCCCATCCTCATGGTATACGTAGGAAGGCCAAGGAATCTTGACTTTTTGTCTAGATCTAGGAATTGTAAATCTGGGTCCCCTAATTTTTCTCCCCCGTGGCCCGAACTCTTTCATGGAACCAAAACACTCCATCTCAACCCCCAAAATGTTCAGGATTCCCCATGACAGTAATGGGGAGCATTAGCTTCCCCATTAGAGTGATCCTGTTTGGAAATTGGAATGATCTCTGATCAGACCGACATGTTAACCTAATGTGTTTCCCCTATGATGGATTAATTTCAGGAGTGTTGGACTTAGTTCGAACAACCCACCACTCCACCTTCAATTCTTTTTGTGCACTCTATTCATACCCTCCTCCTCATTCATTCCCAAAGGAACCCCCTAATAGTATGGATGTTCGGCCTATGGCTCACCTACAGTCCTGGGATAACGTTCCAGATGACTAAGGGACAACACTTCGAGTCAGATCATGTGTTTCAAACATGGTTAGTATTCGACCCACACCTATTTGTCCCCATTTTAGGCTAACACTATATGGATACTATGTTGTGAAAACGTTCAACAGTTATCCTTCTACATCACACCACCCACACAATGTTCCAAAAATTGGATATCAGGATACACACATTCCACTCCTCTATGATCAGATTAATTCTAATTCCCATAGTGTTGCTCCCCTCATGCTCTAGAGAAAAGTTGGGAGGATGGAACATCGATTGTTCTGGTGACCACGTCCTCCAGTCGGACCTCCCCCTTTTCTTCCTGGAAATCTGGATTGGTTGTTCAAACACCCGGATTCACGAATCATGGTTTTCACTCTTACATTTGGATGGAATAATAAGGTGTTCATCCCTATTTCTCACATCATACCCGACCCACATTAGCTTAGGGATTGATCACTGGACGCTCCACGAATATGACAGGAATGTAATAAACTAATACAAATAATATAATTAATGCATGTATACGACATAAAATGATCAATTAATGAATGTATGTTTAATGGATTGAAATATTACAACACCCGGGGATCTATGCCTCCCATGGAAAGGTTTACCTCATCAAAAGAAAGATGCAGCTCTGCCACCCTATGGCTTGTAGCATCAAGGATTTGTTGCCACCTGCTCATCTCCCACTCCTCCTTATCAATGATGGGGCATAACTCATCATCCATAAGCCAGGCCTGCTCCATGTTGGTATAGATGGAATTCATTTCTTCAGAGGATTGCCTCATGCACTCTTCAGCCTCTTCCAGCTAGGGCTTCAATCACAATATTAGCTCTGATAGAACGTTGATGGAGGCAGAGTCCTCATCTTCCCAGACCTATAGTCACTAAACATATTTTTCAGCCTCCTAGAACCTATTTATGTTCACCGCATTCATATGCCACCAACCCACACCATTTCCATGGTCAAACTCCCAAATCATCTCCTCTATGATATCATGGATGAGAATGTGGGGACACTGGTCATCCACTCCCCCAACACACAGTTTGCGCAGTCATGAATGAAGTCTCTCCATTTGGTCTATCCAATGTGCTTGAGTAGAGTCATCGATTAAGAGATTGATCAGATTCTATGACCAGTAATGAACTATCTTGATATCCTCTTCCTGAGACGCCATCTCGTTTCAATCTGCTGGGTTGGAAGGATCATATGCAGGGTACGCCCCCAAGAAACCGTCCGCAGGGTCTGCATCTATTGTATGATCATGTATGGCGGGGCATGGTCTATCCGATTGATCCTCATCATCAGATCCCAGATCAATAATATCAGGGTCATCCCCACTAATGGCCCCTCCAGTGATCGGGAGCACCAAAGATTAGTCGATCTGGATATTCGCCTCCACGATCACCGATATTCCCCTGGGAAAGGCGCTGGTAGAATTAAAAACCTACATCACCAAGGAATCCAACTCCATTTGCAGAACTGTGCATAATAAGAGGTGCACATATGTTAGTTAACCTGATCGATGGGTGGAAATCAGGAATTTTGTAGAGGAGTCTTAAAAAGATTGAATTTTTTGTATCATTCTTGGATTGTTTTCATCAAGACCCTGAGGCATGGCCCTGCGTATGATGTTAGAAGGTCTAAAAACTCTGGAGGATCCACCTCGGGTGTCCTGGCCCTACTGGATGCGGTAATCGATGCAGCTGGAGGCGTAGATATTACTTCGCCTCTGGCTGGGACACCACAGAGCCAGCCCTGATAGGGCCTATCCCTTACCAATCTATCCTGAGATGGTTCAGGTTTTTCCACATCTCATATTTTTTTATGAATTCACTTTTACTTACCATATATCCCAGGCCTCTGGGAAGACAATATTCTTCAGAATGCCTATGTGGCGCAACTGATTTCCTAGAGCTTGAGTGTATATTCTTTGGAATCCTCTTGATGGCCTCCCCTCTGGATAACTATGCTTTTTTGGGACTACCGAGTCCGCTGCCATTGTTGGATCCACTACCACTGCATCACACTCAATAGGTGCGGCCCTCTCCTCCATGGAAGCCCCACCACTTCATGATGTCCTTTATGCATTTCGGACCTGGCCTCGAGGTTGGGGCGGCACCCCATCACTGGCCCGAATGGTTAGCTTCTTCAGCATCTCCCCCGGGTAGGGCGCCTCCCGGATTTTGGCATACTATTTCACCATCCCGAAGGTAGAGGTGGGTGGAGGAAACATGTTCCACATCTTCCTGTATTCATGTGTTAACAATAGACACATCTACCTCATCATAGATGGATTTTCCTAGCAGTGCACCCCTAAATAGACCTATGGGGTCAATCATTGTATACAACGAAATTTTCTTGTGAATCAGTGTGCGGTGTACAACTCGCAGAGGGGATCACAGACCACTTTTTCAAAAAGGACTCCACTACCAAAGGCCTAGATATATGACGGGTCCTATTCCGTCCCATGGCCATTATCAGTGGAAGCACCTATTAGCGGCAAGAATGAATGAATGTTGAATTCCTCTACCAGTCAGAAATTGTTACGTACCACTTGCAAAATCAGCTTGGTTAGATATATCCCCGTGATATTAAGAATGGATGGGTGGAAATTCGATCCTGGTGGGGAGATGGGGTCCGAATATTCATAGACCCCCCTAACGTGTGCTGCTATCCACCCATTAAATTGGTGGAATTTCCCATATATCCTATGTGGATTTTTCCCCTCACTAATACGCCACAACATCTTGTACAGCTTGGAAAGCATCGAGATACAAAATTTGACCTACCCCCCTGTTGCTAACATAGACGCCATGATAAATCTTCTTGGTTGCATGACCAAGTTTGTATCCCTCATCGGCAGGATCCAATCACAAATGCGAGCAGTGATGAATGCTACCAGCCCGACTTCCAATTGCTACTCGGTGCTGACACTGAATCCCCATGTTTTCCATTGGATGTCCTCTAAGATCTTCTAGTACGAGTGCTATGTTCCCCATTGATCCCCCTTTGGGCAAGTCCAAGCCCTCACCAGAAACCGCTTGTCTGTTGGGTTGATCAAGAACTTCTTGAACCACCATCTGAAGTGGACGTCTCTCACTACTTCCTTGTCCTCTCTCATAACCAACTAAATCAACACCATCACCAGTAGAGGAATTTGCCCCAGATACTCCCATGCATCCATAATGGGGGGAATTAATCGTTTATTTTCCCTAGTATCAGGACACCCGGAGATCTAATGCACTTCCTATAAACTGATGCCAACCTCCCCGTGGTGTAAGTGGAAGGTATTGGTCCTCAATGGGCACCGTCTCAACAACTCCAGCATCAGTTACATTGGTTGATAGATATGGAATTGGGTGGCCCATGATGCCTCATAAAAGCCCACTCTCTTTAGTTATTTCCCTAAACTCTTAACACGAGGCACCAACACAGTAGGCCCAGTCCTAGTAATTTGTATTGTTTCCACCATGGAATAGATCCTACTCATTAGTCCATCCCTTCCATGGATTCCTCAGGGATGCCTTCACGTTCATCAGGTAAAGAGGGGTATGTCTCTAGCTGCAATTTATTCCCATCAACATTGTTCATATTATTTTATAGACAATCAGAAATTATAGGTGTGAAGTCCTCATGGGCATGGCTGTCAGATTCCCTTAACCACTAGCACAGGCTCGATGTGCTTCTAAACCCATAAGATGGTTCGTCCCTAATTTTTTTATGGATGAATATTTCATCCCTTAGCACAAAACCATATAGAGGCAGCCTCGTACACATCTGGTAGTTATTTTGGATTTCTGACAGCAGCTTCACCAACGAATAATGGTTAGAGTACTTCCATACCAACTCCCCTAGACCCAAGATATTCTCTATATCCTCCCTTAGGGTAGCATCCTCAAGGACCCCTTGGCAGCCTCTTGGTGAGTTGTTCCGTCTTTAATGATTTAGACACTTTTCATTCTGGTTCGCAAAACCCTTTCGCATAGCTCATTTGCAGTGACCATTCATGGAACTCGATCCCAGCAACATAATCATGAATCCTTGCACTAATGTTCAAATTAAATCCATAGAGCTCACCTTTGCGGATTCAAAGACACGCTATTCTCCGTAAAGCCGATGGACCGATTCGTAGAGAGCAATCACGGTGTACGTGGAGCATCCCAAATTGAGATTTCTAAAGGCAAAAAATGCAGAGAATAAAAAGGGAAAATTAGAGGCCATTCTACCCTATTTATAGGTGAGGACCCTTGGTGTTTCACGGTGCATCAAAAATGCAGTGAGGATCACAATGCACTCATCCCCCAAGATGCCTCTCTACTGTAAGATCCTCCTTCGTGAGTCAGCTTCGTGATTGTGTATGAGATTTTTTTGATTGACCCTCAGACTTTGACCATTGATTTCTCCTCAGCTCCAAGAATGAGGGAGGGAATATTTTGGCACCAAATTTTGGGAAGGATAGAATCAATATGGAAAAACATAGGGGTTTCCTTGCAAAGCCTATTCATATAGCCTCCACAGCGCCATGGAGGGCGCAAAGCTCCCCCTTTTCAAGCCTGCCATGAAGGAAAGAGGTGGGAAGCACTGAAAACCAATTGGATGTTTGCGATCCTACCACAAAGGAATGAAGAGGGATTCTCCATGAACACCTTTGATGTTTGTGAACCCGACACGAAGGAAGAAGGAAGGAGGCTCCATAAACCTCCTTTTACATTTGTGATGTCGTTATGAATGATGGAGGTGGGACGCCCCCGCAATCCCAATTGACATTCATGAACCCACCTTGTAGTAAGGAGGAAAAAGGATATATGGTTAAAAAAAAGTACACATGTATTGACGCTAAGTGCACTATGTTTTGTAGCGTCCCTTGCCTATAAATACCAAGCCCCCCTTAAACCCGATGGACGGATATACGAATATTTTACCTTCTAAGCTCCCAAATCATGAAACAATTTATTCCCAACAATCCGTGAAATCCTCAAGGTACTTTATCATCATGAGGTGCTTCTCTCATGGTTTAAATTCATCCCTTATTCAAGGAGGGATACCCTTCGTGGATCCCATAGGCCTTCACGAAGGAAGGGGAACCCCAAGGGGACTCGGGTGTTCACGGGGCACATGTGCTTCACGATGTACCCTTCATGAACATGTGACCCACATGATAAGGTTGGGTCACTGTGTCTTGTGAGGCACATCACTTTTCAATACTATGCTTTGTGGGGAACCCTTTCTTCATGAGGCATTGCTCCGTGAATGCCTTTCCACTTTGTGAATCACCTTCCATATGCACCTACGCCCTATGTCTAGGCTTAGCCTCCTTACTTCGTGAATCACATCCCTTTTTGAAGCCCCTCCACTACATTGGATCACCAGAGATTCCCAGGGCTTCTACCTATGAACCCTATTGATCCACAACTCCTTTTCGTGTATGACCCTCTAGGATCATGTGAAGTGACATCAAGGTCCCGTGTACGGTACTTCCAATTGCATTACTTCACCTCATCTTTATTCGTATAAGCATGATAACAGATATTTTCTCTTCGCATAGCCCCACTAATTTTGCCTCCCATCAGATCACTCCATGATGTTAGAGACCCATTTTTTTTCCTTGAAATACATTATAATATTTCTACATATATTTCCAGAGCTAGGAGATAAGGCAACGTTCGATTCTAAGGCCTGAGGTTCCTGGAATAAATTATAAAGAATATTAGTTATTTTCATACTATTCATGCATAGAAGACAAGAAAACTCTTAAATGGTTGATCATATCAAGAATATGAAATGACGGTTGGGTCCAGAATGTTGTTTTTACCCTAGGAGCAACATAAAGCATGTCTGCGCGAGATGTTCGGACCCCTCTCTCGTCAGTGGTATGTAAATGGGTGAATTAATTTATTAATTCATTCACTTCATAGATAAAAAACAATTAAATCTAAAATGGAAACTCATATCAGGAATATGTGTCCACAGATGAGCTCGGAGTGTGTAGTTTACCTTATGAGGGGTATAAAATTTGTCAGTGCAAGACCACTGGGAGAAAAGTCACCCATGGGAAAAATCATCATTTTGAAATGACCACATAGTGATTTTTATCAGTAATGTTATTTTTGAATAAAATTTTGATGAATTCTTAGAATATAAATCTAAGTCATCCGTTGAATTCAAAACGGGGCGTTTTTCCAAGGCGTGATATAAAATGAGAGGGCACGACAGTTGAGAATTCCGCGCTAAGCGGATTTTTTGATAAATAGAAAAATAGGAGTTTAGCATTAGAGTTCTACCTTCACTATCTATCTACCACTCTCTCTCAACTGTTCTTCTGTGTTCTTCATGATTCTTCACCGTATCGAGGAGCGACCTCCACCGGAACGTTGAAGGCTCGAAGTAGGAGCATCGTGGACATGCTTCCAATGACGTATGGCCGATTTGAGGTAGGATTTTTTTGTTAATTTTCACACCTTTGTCGATTTCATGGATTTTCATAAAATATGTCTTTTACATTCTAAAATTTTAGAATTAGGACGATGTCCAAACAAAAACGACCATCGTTCGAGCCCCATTCTAAATCCTATGTTCGTTGCATTCTCCGTCGTTCGTCATCCAAAATTTCAGACGTGCAAAATCATGATGGAATGAGGAGCGAGGGGTGGTTCTATGAAGATCCAGCCCTGAGGATTCCAAAACCGGTTCTAGATCCTTTTTCTGACCATTGGAGTTTTCGTAGGGACTGAATAATGGTCCGGCTCCGGCATGGAGCGGCGGCCGGAGGTCGAGTCGGAGGTGCGGCCGGAGCAGTGGGCTCGGGTGCGGCCGATGCAGTGACGCGGCGTCTAGACGAGGAGTCGAGCAAGTCGTTGGGTGAGGTAGATGGCATCGCCAAGTGGTGCAGCACCGGTAAGTGGCATCGGCGAGTCCAGGAAGAGGAGAAGCTTTGGGCTCCGGTGGGCGTCAGTCAAGCAGGGTCCGTGCGACGGTTGGAGCTTCGGAGCGGGACGAGGTAATTTCAGGGTAGCCGGTGAAGGGGCAGCCAGTGTCGCGTCGTTATCGGGCTGTGCAATGCTGGCCAGTCCAGGAGGCAGACCTATCGTGCTCAGCTGGAAGGAGGAGGCGCTGAGGCGCTGACCTCGGGGGGCGGAAGAGACAAGACCCGCCTCCTATGGGTCCTTGGTGCACGCGAACAGACCGGCCAGGATGGCAGGTCTATTCAAACGAACTAGGCCACGTGGCCCGATGCAGGTAACGTGGGACGTGGCCATCGGGCCGGTGTTCTGGACAGGGACGGCTGGGGTGGACCGGCCCAGTTGGTCCCCCTTTTGTTCAAGGAGCAATAACTTTTAAACGGTGCATCCGTTTTACGTGCCGTCTGCGGCCACAGATTCATCAAAGCGAGACAAACTTTTTGATGTGGGATTCAGGGTTTTTCAGTTTTGATCCCGAAGGAGGGTGACCCAAAACTCTATATGTTAACAATAATAAATTGTTATTAGTGTTTCTAATGAACGTATTCGTGAGACGGACGTCCATTTTACGTGCTGTCATGGGCGCTGTGGCCCTGCTGTTGAGACAGTCCTCCCAAAGTTGGTTTGGAACCTTTGTGGTTTGGTCATGTTGCTCGGTGGTAATAAATGCATTATATGAATAATTATTTATTTATTTTTAATTAATTAATTATTCTTGGGTCGGACCTAACTCTTGTTTGGGATGTCTGATTGACGCGCCGTCAGCGACAGTATGACCCCAGTCCTCGTGCGGAATTTTTGAGACAATTTCGAAAGCATTAGAGTTTGAAACAAGGTACGAGCACCACTTCTTCTGGTTCACATGTTTTACTATACAACGCCTCCTTTTCTCCAGACATTCTTTTGGGGTGTTTGAGCACTCGTTTCTGGGTGTTCTATTGATGGGATTGCGACGACGCAATCTGCCCGCCTAAATGCGGTCCCAAGGCGTGGGCCCTATGAGGCGACTTTCAGACGTATGCGGCATTTTTTATGACTTATGATTCATAAGACCATTCAAGTAAAATGAATAGAATATTCCTCATGGTTATCTATAAGTAACACAGTGTTATGATCTGTGTGATGTTTTTCGGGATCAGGGTTTGGGACCCAGAGGGCCCTGTTTGCATATAATGCTGGGAGTTGCATCTTCTGCATTAGGAGGGCCCTTTCGAAGGAGTGAGTAGATGATCATTCATGTTTTCCTGCAAGGATTTAATCCTCGTAATATATATGGCCATGTGGGGACTCATTCGAGATTTCATTTAATGTAGAAACATGAAAGGGCATTATTCGGAGGATTTTTTTTTGCACTCTGAACAAACACATGGGAGCGATGTTAGTGACACCTAGTGATGGAATAGGTAGTGCGATGTTATTAGACCAGTTCTATGTTTAAGCTTCAGTGGAGCTGGGTAGTGGATTACCCTCCGACGTATCAGGGTTTACCCTCCAACGGGGCGTGGCAGTGGGTTACCCGTTTACATTAGGGTTTACCCTCCAGTGGGGCTAGGCTGTGGGTTACCCATTAACCTTAGGGTTTTCCCTATAGTGGGGCTGGGCAGTGGGTTACCTGTTAAGCTTAGGGTTTCCCCTCCGATGGGGCTAGGCTGTGGGTTACCCATTAACTATATAGTTTACCCTCCAGTGTTGTTGGGCAGTGGGTTACCCATTGACTTTAGGGTTTACCCTCGAGCTGGGTTGGGCAGTGGGTTACCCGACGACCTCTTAGGGTTTACCATCTAGCTGGGCTAGTCAGTGGGTTACCCAAAGACTTCTTTTAGACTCAACCCTTTCAATGAGGCTAGTTAGCGACTTTTCTCATTGGTTACCGGAGCGGGACCCTTGGTTGTACAGATCAGTGATGAGACATCTTTGATGCATGGACCATTTGGGCCTTAGTGATGGATACCCATAGAACTGTTGGTGAATTTTTTTGTGCTGATCTTAGAGATAGAGAACCCATTAAATGCTCATTTGGGTTTCTTCTTGAGCATATATATATTTATATCCTGCATTTTTTCACACTCTGTGGGTTTGGTTACTCTTTTTTTGGGAGGGGCGAAGACGCGTGGGGTATGCCATGTGCATTCAGTGTATAACACATCTTGGATTGGACAAGTATACCACCTTTTTTTTGTTGGGTTGAGCTTCACTCTCTCTATTGTACTCTTACACTATTCTTTGTTCTTTCTACTGCTCACCATTTTAGTACCTCCTTTGTTTCTCCATCAAGCTTTCGGGGCATCCTACGGAGTATCAGTATACTCACCCCTGCATGATATTTTCCTGCACTTGGTGTGCCCTTGAAGATGACAAACATGTCGATTGAGAATACATAGGAGTGTAGTGGACACATGGGTTTGGGCTGAGTTCATTGTTGTAGTAGGATTTTCAAGTGTGAGCTTCACTAGCTGTTTATATTCTTCTACCTGATACCAGATAGTGGCACCATTCTTGTTGGGCTCATGTTATTCACTTTTTCTGTTTAGTTATTTTGTCCGAACTTTACTCGTTCTATTTAGAAGATGATACATGATTGTGGTTGGGTTATAGTTGTTTGTACTTTGGTTTCCTTTTTTACTCTTCACTTCTTCATTGAGTTGGTTGTGTGTTTGTACAGGTACTTAGGCAAAGGCCTCCCTGATATTGTTACTATGACAACCCTGCTTTTTATTACAACTTAAACATGTTTTATTACATAAAACATCACTTGATCCAACAAAGAAGATCGAGAGGTTTAGTGTCTTTGGGTCTTAGGATCATTACATAAAAACTTTAAACTTGAAATACAAAATCCTTATTGAAAACTTCCTTTACATGACCACTACATTCCTTCGTACTTAGCATTGCATGGGATAACCTGAGGACATGCATAAGAAAAGGGTGATCTATAAAGCCCAGTAAGGGAGTAAACAACGAATAACATGAGGAGTGAAATACATGTTAGGCAATAGGAATATCAATAGAGCATAATAGAATCATGAACATAAAGGCATGATAAAGCATGATAATCATAGCATGGAAATGTGGCAACAACACTTAACATTGAATTAGCATGAGCCAAGGCTCATTGCACATGGAGTATGAGTAAACCCTCATTGCACTTGAAGCACGAGTAAACCCTCGTTGCACTTGAATTAGCATGAGTCAACACTCATTGCACATGACGTATCATGATACTATACTTTACCCAATGCATTGGAGCGCTATCAAGGGCACACCCTTCTTAAACATTTCATTTCATGCATAAGTGTGCCACATGGATCATAAAACATGGATTCATAAAACATAATCATTTCATCCACGATAAAAGAATGTGGAATTCATACATGAAACTTTATAATCAATATGTAAATGTGCATAAAGGTGAATACCCTTTATGGAGAAATGAGCATGGTATTCACTACACAAATACATTGGCTTAGAAAATCGGTGCAATTTCGGCAGCGTAACGGCGTGACATAAGAATTCATAAAAAAGGTTGATGAGAGAGAAAGGGGTTCCTCATCATATTTACATATAATTTACAGTAAGGAGATCATATATATACATGTCCCAATAATAGAAATGGAATTTAGATTCTTGATACAAAAGTATTGCTTGAATGTAAAAGAAGAGAGAGAAGTTCCTTTTGGAATTTCGGCATAGTAACGGGTGTACATGGGAGGAATTTAATGAGAGAGAAAGGGGTTCCTCATCATATTAACATGTAATGGACTGTAAGGAGATCATATATATACATTTCCCAACAATAGAAATGGAATTTAGATTCATGATACAAAAGTATTGCTTGAATGTAAAAGAAGAGAGAGAAGTTCTTTCGGAATTTCGGCATAGTAACGGGTGTACATGGGAGGAATTTAATGAGAGAGAAAGGGGTCTCCCATCATTCATACAATAAGAGGGAATTATGGGAGATGTGAGAAACCATACCCCAACATTCATAATTGAAATTAAAAGGGCAATACACCTTAAAGAATATTGACAAAAATGAGAAAGGAAGAAAACCCCTTACTTGGAAGTGTGCTTCCAAAGGCTAGAGAGAGGATTGTGAGAGGCTTCTTGGGAGCTTGGGGAACCTTGGGAGGATTCTAGAGAGGGTAGGGCAGAGGTTGGACTAACTCCAAGGGATTTTAGTGAGGAGGAAGTGGGAGCTTGGGTGGGTTTATATAGGAAAGGTGAGAGAATTCTTTATTATTTAGGTTTGGGACCCCTTATATTAAAATAATCCAAACCACAAACCATCCCATGGTATTTGCCCATGGTTTCTGGAAAAGAAAAGAGGAAAACAATATTTTACAAGTCCAAGGTCCGAACTTATTAAAAAATTAGGGTTGCTTATGTGGAGGTGAGTCACACTCCCATGGAAATTAATTTAAAAAGGCAAAGTGTTGAATAAGTCTTGAGGGCTCCATTAATGCTTTGAAAAGTAAGTAAAACAAACCCAAAACCTCATTATTTTAATGATAAAACACATATTGGCCGAACATAAGGATTATGGTATTTTATTACATCACCATTGGGTCATTATGATGTCATAAAATATATTATATATTTAAATGGTATTTAATTTTTACCCAAAAATTTGATTGTCTCAGAAAATTATGAAAAATTCACCGTTGGATAATTTCGACTTCCTGATTCCAAAAATAATATTTATTTTATCTAAATAATTTTCTAAATATGTTAATTTTCACTTTTAAAATAAAAACCGACATTTATAAAAAATTCACGGGTTTTGACAGAAATGGCTTTCAAACCTTAATAAAAATTTTAATTGCATTCATAAAATTATAAGATCATTTATATTTAATAAAAATTAATTTAATATTAATAATAACATTTTATTAAAATATTATTTAATTCAAAAATCCTTTAATTTAATAAAATATAATTCATAATTAAATAATAACTAAAAACACCATTTGTACTTTAAAAACTAACTACAATGTATCAAAAAATATATATTCATTATTATACACAAAAAATAATGTACATGAACATGGTGATACTTATTTGTTACATAACCCCTTAAAATAGCCGCATAAGACCTAAGGGTAAGGTGCGCGATGGTGACAGACTCTTGGGGCTGCTCGAATAACATCGCTCGAGTGGTAATCTCTATCAACTTCCATTTTTCCCGTAGACGATCACGTTCAAGCATGACATGATGAAGCTCAGCTTGGGCTTGGTCAAGGGAAAAGCCCAAAGACGCCACCTCTTTTCCGACCTCCGACAAATGGGCTTCGTAAGGGGCAATTCTACTGGATGAGTCCATCGCTTCCTTTGTCTGAGTAGAAATGGTTTCGTTAAAGCCTTATATTTATACTACTCAGATGATCACTGTTCAACGGCTATAAAATAAACGGTCACAAATCTTAACATAAAACTAAAGAAGTTGACATCTTATAAAAACATTTTTCATAAAGAGACATTTAACTGGATCAAGAGGGATTTTTCATTAATGAAACTTTGGGTCGTTACAACATTCCCCCCTTAAAAAATTTCGCCCTCGAAATTTTCCTTTTCCCACACTAAAACAAATGTGGGTAACTTAGCTTCATCATATCCTCCGACTCCCAAGTTGCTTCTTCAAACTTGTGGTTTCTCCACAACACCTTGACGAGGGGCATTGTCTTATTTTGTAGAACTTTTTCTCTACGATCTAAGATCTTCACTGGTTTCTCCTCATAAGAAAGATCATCTTCTAATTGTATCACCTCGGAAGAGTGTATATGTGAAGGGTCTGGTATGTACTTCCTTAAGAGGGATACATGGAAGACATCATGCACCTTGGCCATAGTAGGTGGAAGTTCTAGTCGATAGGCCACATCCCCAACACGATCAAGAATCTCGAAGGGGCCGATGTACCTTGGACTTAACTTCCCTTTCTTTCCAAACCTCATGACCTTCTTCCACGGAGATATGCGTAAAAAAACCATGTCTCAGACTTTAAACTCAAGGTCTCGTCGACGATTATCTGCATAACTCTTCTGTCAAATTTGGGCTGCCTTGATATGCTGCTGAATGGTTTTCACCTTCTCCACCATTTCTTCAACCATTTCTGGTCCAAGCAGCTTACATTCACCGACCTCATCCCAACATGCCGGTGTTCTGCACCTTTTCCCATACAGGGCTTCATATGGTGCCATTTGGATGCTCGAGTGGAAACTATTATTATAAGAGAACTCAACTAGAGGAAGATGTTGATCCCATCCTCCTTTAAAGTCCATTGAGCACGCTCTCAACATATCCTCAAGTGTTTGGATAGTCCGCTCGGATTGGCCATCAGTTTGAGGATGATAGGCCATACTGAAGTTCAGTTCAGTATTCAGAGCATGTTGAAGACTCTTCCAAAACTTAGAGGTAAATCTTGGATCTCGGTCAGACACAATAGATAGTGGTACTCCATGCAACCGTACCACTTCCCTGATATATATCCGTGCCAGTTGATCCAAAGAGAAATCCTCTCGAATAGCAATGAAGTGTGCAGTCTTTGTAAGACGATCCACAACAACCCAGATTGCATTGTTGCCTTTGGATGTCCTTGAAAGTCCAGTGACGAAGTCCATGGTGATGTTCTCCCATTTCCATTCTGGTATGGGCAATGATTTCATCATCCCCTTAGACTTCTGCCTCTCTTCCTTCACTTGCTAACACACCAGGCATTTTGATGTATATTCAGCGATCTCCTTCTTCATATTATCCCACCAAAAGTTTTCTCGGAGATCTCGATACATCTTTGTGCTCCCTGGGTGAATAGAGAAATTTGAACTATGTGCATCATCCAAAAGTTCCTTCTTCAGCTCCGAACTTGATGGAACACATAGTCTTTTCCCAAACCGCACAATTCCTTCTTCATTAACATTAAACTCTGAGGATTTTCCCTTTTTGATAGCTTCCACTTTTTCTTGGATTCTCGCATCATCCTTTTGAGCATCCTTTAACCTTTCCAAAAGAGATGGTTGAGCAATCATTTGTGAAAGGATTGATGATGTTCCCTTCTTTATGATTCCCACGTCCATCTTCATCAAGTCTAAGAAGATTGGATCCTTCTCAATTCTCATCATTGATAGAATCGCTGGATCCTTTCTACTTTGGGCATCCTCCACCTTGTTCGCTTTCCCAGGGTGGTAATGTATTAAACAGTCATAATCCTTGATGAGCTCTATCCATCTTATCTGGCGCATATTAAGCTCTTTCTGTGTGAATATATATTTAAGACTCTTGTGGTCAGTATATATCTCACATTTCTCTCCACAGAGATAATGCCGCCATATTTTCAAGGCAAAGATCACCGCCGCCAACTCCAGATCATGCGTTGGATAGTTTCGCTCATGGATTTTCAACTGCCTTAAGGCATAGGATATCACTTTATCATTCTGCATCAGCACACATCCTAAGCCCTTCTTCGAAGCATCACTGAATACCACAAAAAGCTCCCCACTTGTGGGTAAAGTGAGCACGGGTGCAGTGATAAGCCTCCTTTTTAACACCTTGAAGCTTTCTTCGCATTCATCACTCCAAGAAAACTTTACTCCCTTTCGAGTTAGCTTGGTAAGAGGGTTGGACAATCGTGAGAAATTTCTTACAAATCGTCGATAATATCCAGCTAACCCCAAGAAGCAACGGATATCAGTTACCGATGTTGGCCTCGGCCATCCCTCAATTGCATCAGTTTTGGAGGGGTCCACAGATATCCCATTGCTTGTGATGATATGACCCAAGAATGAGACTTCCTTCAACCAAAACTCACACTTGCTGTACTTTGCATAGAGCTTCTCCTTGCGCAAAGTCTCTAGTACAGTTTTTAAATGCTCCTCATGGTCCTCCTTGGTTTTGGAGTATATTAGAATATCATCTATAAAGACTACCACAAATTTGTCAAGGTAATCTCTAAAGACTCTATTCATCAAGTCCATGAATATTTCTGGAGCATTGGTGAGTCCGAAAGGCATTACTATGAATTCATAGTGCCCGTACCTTGTACGAAAAGCAGTCTTGGGGATATCTTCCTTCTTCACCCTTACTTGATAATATCCCGACCGCAAGTGGACCTTGGAGAAGTATTGTGCTCCATGCAGCTGATCAAACAATTCATCGATTCTTGGGAGAGGGTTATTGTTCTTTATCGTGATTTTGTTAAGTTCACGATAATCGATGCAAAGCCGCATTGACCCATCCTTATTCTTGACGAAGAGGACTGGTGCACCCCATGGTGATGCACTTGGGCGTATAAACCCTTTATCCAGATTCTCCTGTAGTTGTTTCTTCAGCTCTTCAAGCTCAACAACAGCCATTCTATATGGAGTCTTGGATATTGGTAGCACCCCAGGTATAAGTTCAATTGAGAACTCAACATCTATTCTTGGAGGAAGACCAGGAAGTTCCTCAGGAAATACTTCAGCGAATTCCCTCACAATAGGCATTTCTTCAAGGGTGGTTTCTTCCTTGGACTTAATCATCTGAGCCAGATATGTGTGCTCATAAGGCAGTAATATCCATGCTTGAGATGATGGAGCTAAAGGAGATTCATCTTCCTCCTGACACTTGTAAAGAATCGGGGGTCGATTCTCCATATGGAGTGTGATTTCCCTCTCCCGACAGTTTATGTTGGCTCTATATAAGGAAAGCCAATCCATGCCAAGAATTGCATCAAATTCCACCAAAGGGAGTATGACGAGATTTTCCAGGAAATTCAATCCACAGATTATAACAGGGGAGGACTTATACTCATGGGATGGAATGATTTCCCCATTTACCGTACTCACTGACATCTTTACTTCCATGATTTGTGGTGGTGCAGGGATTGTTCTACGAAACTTTTGAGATATAAAATAATCCGTAGAACCTGAATCAAAAAGTACGTTCGCTATTCTTGAATGAATAACTAGCGTACCTGTCACCACTTCGTTGTCGGAGTTCACTTCGGCAAAAGTGATGGCAAAGTTTCTTCCTTGCTGTCTTGGAGGTTGCTGGTTGCCTCCGATAACCCTTGGATTAGGGCACTGATTCGAAAAATGACCCAGTTCTTTGCATTTGAAGCATTGAACAACGCGTTGAGGTTCGGACAGAGCATTCGTCCCCTCTGTCGCAGCCACGGGTCCTTCTTTCTGATAGTTAACAGCTAGGTGCCCTTCTCTTCCACACTTGAAGCATTTTCTTGTCCCCCTAAGGCAATTTCCAGGGTGCTTCTTTCCACACTTTTGGCAAGTGGGGTGCTGGAATTTCTTAGCGCCGTTGGATTTATCCATCGGACCAGCAGCATTGAAGTCCACCTTACGCTTCTTGTCCCCATGATACCCATGTGATTCTCCGATCTCCATTTCAACCTTGAGGGCACATCAGACAATTTCCTCATAGCTGTCGAAGTCACAGATCACTAATGCTTTCCACAAGCTAGGCTTCAGCCCACCAAAGAAGCAGTCGACCTTGCATTTGGGGGTAACGACAAAGCCGGAAGCGTATCGTGCAAGCCTTGTAAAGTTTTCCTCATATGCTCCCACAGATTCTTCATCTTTCTACTTGAGGGAAAGGAATTCCCTTTCCATCTTAAGACGAAGGGTGCACGGAAAATATTTATCGAAAAACATCTTCCGGAATTCCTTCCATTTCAAAGCCTCGATATCCTCCTCAGGCTTCGTATTTTTTATCAACGTCCACCATTGATCAGCTTCACCCTCCATACGATAAGCCACCAGGAGAACCTTATCTTTTTCAGATCATTGGAGGATGGAGAATATCTTTTCAATGGAGTTGATCCATTGCTCAGAGATCGTGGGATCGGATGATCCAGTAAAAGTAGGAGGCCTTTGTCTCATGAAGCTTTCAATAGCGACTTGTTCTTTCTTAGGGGGGGTTGAACGTTCTTCTTGACCAGTGTTTCTATTCAAAACTTGAGTTAGCTAAGAGAGAAGCGTGACAAAGTTCGCGATTCCTGCTCCCATTGTATTGGGCATCTCATAAGTACAATCATCACACTGATCTTCACAACGGTTGTTAGCCCAAGTTCTCCTATTACCGGCCATTGGCAGGAATAAAAGGAAAGTTAGGGGTAACACATAAAGGGTAATCCAAAGACAAAAGTTGATGACTTATAAATAAACTTTAATCTCTTTAACTCATGAGTCTATAGGATTCAATCCAGGCTTTTCATGATCTTCCTTCTAACATATATTCTTAGGGGCATTTTTCCCTTAATAAGGGTTCATACTAAGATTGTGAATTTATCAAAACATATCCCCCGGGAGTGTCGTAACCAAGAGTGCAGCAAGGCCCTTTGTCGTGCACCAGTTCCCGTTCGAGTCTAGCTCAAAGCGGTGTTTTCGGGTTTTACCCCTAGGATACATCTGTGCCAGAGCCGCCTCTACCTGCTCGTATCCAGATAGGGATGTATTTGTTTGATAAACCACTTACTTAGTATTTACCAAAACTTAGGGATGTTTTTATTATGCTTAGTCTTGTATATAAGGCTTTACTAGGGTTTCCTAATCCCAAAAATAACTAAACCTATCCTCTGATACCAACTATGACAACCCTGCTTTTTATTACAACTTAAACATGCTTTATTACATAAAACTTCACTTGATCCAACAAAGAAGATCGAGAGGTTTAGTGTATTTGGGGCTTAGGATCATTACATAAAAACTTTAAACTTGAAATACAAAATCCTTATTGAAAACTTCCTTTACATGACCACTAATTTCCTTCGTACTTAGCATTGCATGGGATAACCTGAGGACATGCATAAGAAAAGGGTGAGCTATAAAGCCCAGTAAAGGATTAAACAATGAATAACATGAGGAGTGAAATACATGTTAGGCAATAGGCATATCAATAGATCATAATAGAAACATGAACATAAAGGCATGATAAAGCATGATAATCATAACATGGAAATGTGGCAACAACACTTAACATTGAATTAGCATGAGCCAAGGCTCATTGCACATAGAGCATGAGTAAACCCTCATTGCACTTGAATCACGAGTAAACCCTCGTTGCACTTGAATTAGCATGAGTCAACACTCATTGCACATGACGTATCATGATACTATACTTTACCCAATGCATTGGAGCGCTATAAAGGGCGCACCCTTCTTAAACATTTCATTTCATGCATAAGTGTGCCACATGGATCATAAAACATGGATTCATAAAACATAATCATTTCTTCCACGATAAAGGAATGTGGAATTCATACATGAAAATTTATAATCAATATGTAAATGTTCATAAAGGTGAATACCCTTGATGGAGAAATGGGCATGGTATTCACTACACAAAGACATTGGCTTAGAAAATCGGTGCAATTTCGGCAGCGTAACGGCGTGACATAAGAATTCATAAAAAAGGTTGATGAGAGAGAAAGGGGTTCCTCATCATATTTACATGTAATGGACAGTAAGGAGATCATATATATACATGTCCCAACAATAGAAATGGAATTTAGATTCATAATACAAAAGTATTGCTTGAATGTAAAAGAAGAGAGAGAAGTTCCTTTCGAAATTTCGGTATAGTAACGGGTGTACATGGGAGGAATTTAATGAGAGAGAAAGGGGTTCCTCATCATATTTACATGTAATGTACAGTAAGGAGATCATATATATACATGTCCCAACAATAGAAATGGAATTTAGATTCATGATACAAAAGTATTGCTTGAATGTAAAAGAAGAGAGAGAAGTTCATTTCGGAATTTCTGCATAGTAACGGGTGTACATGGGAGGAATTTAATGAGAGAGAAAGGGGTCTCCCATCATTCATAAAATAAGAGGGCAGTATGGGGGAGGTGCGAAACCATACCCCAACATTCATAATTGAAATTAAAAGGGCAATACAACTTAAAGAAAATTGACAAAAATGAGAAAGGAAGAAAACCCCTTACTTGGAAGTGTGCTTCCAAAGGCTAGAGAGAGGCTTGTGAGAGGCTTCTTGGGAGCTTGGGGCACCTTGGGAGGATTATAGAGAGGGTAGGGCAGAGTTCGGACGAACTCCAAGTGATTTTAGTGAGGAGGAAGTGGGATCTTGGATGGTTTTATATAGGAAATGTGAGAGAATTCTTTATTATTTAGGTTTGGGACCCCTTATATTAAAATAATCCAAACCACAAACCATCCCATGGTATTTTCCCATGGTTTCTGGAAAAGGAATGAGGAAAACAATATTTTACATGTCCAAGGTCCGAACTTATTAAAAAATTAGGGTTGCTTATGTGGAGGTGAGTCACACTCCCATGGAAATTAATTTAAAAAGGCAAAGTGTTGAATAAGTCTTGAGGGCTCCATTAATGCTTTGTAAAGTAAGTCAAACAAACCCAAAACCTCATTATTTTAATGATAAAACACATATTGGACGAACATAAGGATTATGGTATTTTATTACATCACTATTGGGTCATTATGATGTCATAAAACACATTATATATTTAAATGGTATTTAATTTTTACCCAAAAATTTGACTGTCTCAGAAAATTATGAAAAATTCACCGTTGGATAATTTCGACGTCCTGATTCCAAAAATAATATTTATTTTATCTAAATAATTTTCTAAATATGTTAATTTTCACTTTTAAAATAAAACCGACATTTATAAAAAATTCACGGGTTTTGACAGAAATGGATTTCAAACCTTAATAAAACATTTAATTGCATTCATAAAATTATAATATCATTTATATTTAATAAAAATTAATTTAATATTAATAAAAATATTTTATTAAAATATTATTTAATTAAAAAATCCTTTAATTTAATAAAATATAATTCATAATTAAATAATAACTAAAAACACCATTTGTACTTTAAAAACTAATTACAATGTATCAAAAAAAATATATTCATTATTATACACAAAAAATAATGTACATGAACATGGTGCTACTTATTTGTTACATAACCCCTTAAAATAGCCGCATAAGACCTAAGGGTAAGGTGCGCGATGGTGACAGACTCTTGGGGCTGCTCGGATAACATCGCTCGAGTGGTAATCTCTATCAACTTCCATTTTTCCCGTAGACGATCACGTTCGAGCTTGACTTGATGAAGCTCAGCTTGGGCTTGGTCAAGGGAAAAGCCCAAAGACTCCACCTCTTTTTCGAGCTCTAACAAAAGGGATTCTTAAGGGGCAATTCTATTGGATGAGGCCATCGCTTCCTTTGTCTGAGTAGAAATGGTTTCGTTAAAGCCTTATATTTATACTACTCAGATGATCATTGTTCAACGGCTATAAAAGTAACGGTCCCAAATCAAAACATAAAACTAAAGAAGTTGACATCTTATAAAAACATTTTTCATAAAGAGACATTTAACTGGATCAAGAGGGATTTTTCATTAATGAAACTTTGGGTCGTTATAGTTACACCTTTGGTGATCATCGCCAGCCCCTGGCCTATGGAGGCGGGCTTGGGGTAGTTGCAACTCATGACCAGAAGGGTCAGGTCGTGATAATGACACCCCCTCCAGTCATGGTATTGCCAGTGCCTTCCCTTCACCTGGTAGTAATGGGTGCCGGTTATGTATGACCAAGGGGGAAGAGTGAACCCACCTCATCTTAGCTACAGGACATTAAACTACTATGAACCATCATCCTCATCACATTATGTAAAACTGTGGATTCACCCCAAGCACAATATGAGGGGTACCCCGACTCGGACATTCATTACGCCCACATGTCACCACAAGAGTAATATCATCCACACATGGATTGATATCCTCATTGACAGAGCGATGCCTGTCCGAGGGGAAGGGAATCCACCTTGGTGAAACCCCCAAGCCTTTCTTGTTGTAGGCAGTACACATACTCCTCTAATATTCTTCCTTAACTAATCCCTCTCCCATTGGGATTTATCACCATTGGGACTCCATCTTAGAGTAAGTCCCAATATCCATCTCCTTGGGATTCTAACCATGGGTAAAACCATTTTTCCTCATTGGGATACTAAACATGTGTAAGACCATATTTTCTCATTGGGCCACTAAACACGTGTAATCCCCACTCCACATCCCATGGATGCACCATTCACGATGTGATCACCAGGTCCTTGATGTCTCTTGTTTCTCACACTGAGCATGAATCATGTGGGCTTAGAGTATGCATCAACCATGACATCTTCTCAGGGCCTCCTTAGCATGTAATACCCTAACTGTTTCTAAACTATGTGGACTTTGATCCTTTCCAATCCAAGGTTCATAAGAAGCCTCCCTAAGGTCAACCCTACCATCCATTGGTCCCGATCTCCCTTGCATCTATGCACCAAGCCCCCATCTCAAACAATGTGTACATTGATCCATGCCATGGAAAGGTACATATTAAGCCTCCTTGACATTCAATCCCACCATCTAGTGGTCCTGAACACCTTTAAGTCAGTTCACCAACCCCCTTTCTGAACTATGTGGACATTGATCCTGGCCAAGGCAAGGTAGGTAGGAAACCTCCTGGAGGTTCAACTCCACCATCTATTGGTCTCAACCACCTTCTCGTCAGTTCAAAATCCCCCATTATAAACTACTTGGAATTTGAACATTGGCAAGGAAAGGTACATCGAAAGCCTCCATGAGGTTCAGGCCCACCAAATATTGGTCTTGACCACCTTCACATCGCATCAGCAGCCCCCATTATGAATTATGTGGACTTTAATCCATGTCAAGGCAAGGTACGTAGGAAGCCTCCATGAGGTTGAAGCCCACCATACATTGTTCCCATCCACTTCACATCGGTGCACCAATTCCACCATCCTAAACTACGTGGACATTGATACTTTACATGGAAACGTACGTAGGAAGCCTCCCAGAGGTTCAAGCCCAACACCCATTGATTCTGACCCTTTCACATTCTCTTAACCCCATACAGCACAACGTTAAGCTATCGGTCCCAGTCAGGGGTAAGCCATTACACCCTAATTAGTGGAAATTCATTTTCCCCAATCATATAGTTATCCATTTTGAATCCAATCCATCTGATGGTAAGTCGTTGTGTCCCCCAATCAACAGTTTTCCGTTGTACCCAGTTCAGTGGTAAGCTATTGTAATCCCCTTTGTTGGGACCCTGATCTTTGGTCAGTCCTAGTGGTGTCCGGGCAACCCGAGCTACTAAACACATGTAATCCCCCTACATATCATTTGCTTTTTTCCCATGTGTACACCCCAATTCAATCCATCATCCACGTCTTGCATGGGACTCTCTATGGAGCCTATTTGTTTCGGGATGGTCAGGCCCTGACCTAGAGGATACACTTCCTCTGAGCCCCATCTATGTTTCCACTATCTTGGGCTGCTTACTCAAGCATCCCATCAACCAACCGATCTACGTGGACTTTGATTCCCTGCCACATGGATATGTATGGATCCTCTTCCCGACTCAAGACCAACATCATCAATATTATCTTCACAACAGTTCCATATCATTCCTCATCCACCAAATTCAAAAATCCATTTATCCACATTGATTATTATCCAGGATGTCGTATCCTAGTGAGATCACGTCAACACACCCCCAACATCAGTGTACCCTCCAGGGGTTTCACCCATTTGATCCAATCTAGTCAGTGTTCCGATCATTCTGATCCATCTCCACTAGACATTAAACTCATGGAATACCCTATGTTAAACATTGGAAGAAGATGAAAACCTCAGAGACATGCCTATCGAATATAATTTCTCTCATTTGAAATGGGATGTCTCGAGCTTCTATGATCTCGAGAGGCCCTATTATAAGGGTAAGAAACCCAGATGCGCTTGTGTTCCAGCATCCAAACATGCCAGTGATGTCCAACATGAATAATCCCCGGACAGAAGGATGTTTCCCGGACATGAACCCATGGAATGTCTTGACAGAAGCACCATAATCAAATGGTGTCCATAAAGATATGGCACAAGGATGAGTTTCATGAACAAAATCTTAATCTATGAGGGAGACACGAAATAGGTAACGACCTCTGAGGAGGAATCCACCGAGGGAGGAACCGACATCCCATCATTCCATTTCGATCAAGGAGGAAACATCCCTGAATAAGCGACAGATTCCTCCTACCATTGGAAAGAGGGAATGCAAGACCATAGATCAGTTTTTTCTCTCATATGCATGTGCTCCCCTTGGTTAAAGAGTTGGAAACACCACCCTCGGACAGATTGGTAGAAAGAGTCGACAATCCAGATGTCGGATGAGATGTTGTGGGTGTCTATCTTAGCCTTTGGTTTGATTTGGGTGAGACACATTTCTTAATATAGTTTTCAGATAATAATATCTATCACTCTTCAATGGGCATGGTTCCATTTGAATCATTGTACGAAATTTGGTCTTGGTCATGACACCTACATTTAATAAATTTCTCTTATTATAATAGCTATCACTCTTCGATAGGCATGGATCCATTATAATATTTCTATGTAAGGCCAGGTCATTATCCATTATGTTGGATAGAGGATAAGGAGATAAATTTTCCAGGTCCGATCATGGTGTAGAGAACAAATGAAAAGGTTCATCTTGTTCATTGGAGGATGAAAGCAGAAAAGTAAAAAAATCATATACAAATCGTAGAAGGAGGAACATGGAATTCAATGTTGGGGACCATGTGTTCTTGAAATTATCCACTCAACATGGGTAGTAGAGGTTTTGGTAGAGAGAGTAAGCATACATCATGGTTCATTGGACCCATTGAGGTGATATGGTAAGTTGGTGTGGTTTCATACCGATTGGCTTTTACACCATGGTTGTAGATGATTCACGACGTATTTATAGTCTCTCATATTTGTTGATATCTTCATGATGACTCCAATTTCATTGATTGGGGAGAGCTGGATATCGATGATAATTATAAATTTGTGGAACAACTAGTAGTGATCCAAGATAATCGACAGAAGATGCTATGATTATGGACTATCCCCTAGGTTCATGTTTAGAGGAGAAATTGGGGCTAGGATAAGAGTACATGGGAGAAAGAAAAGTAGAATCATACACAATCCCCAAATCTATTTTGAGTTTTTTTATCTATTTTTATTTTTAATGAGATGGCTGATTCTTCATTTTATTAGATGAACTATTTTTATTGACTAGTGTGTATGTAGTGTAAAGTGTGTTAAACTCTTGACATATGAAAATGAGAGGACCCAATTCCTAATCGATTCAAATTAACTATGACTCGATTAAATCCATATTGTAAAATCAGTACCCTCTAGATTAGATAGTATCTTTACATAGAGAAATGGATTCCAGGATTTATGTGTTTAGATAGTGTATTTGTGGTGCTTGTTTGGGGTATTTGGTGGATGTTTGGGTTGACGTGTTGTGGATCAGTTGTAGATGTTGAAGGAGGTGTTCATGGATGTAGAGGTTTCCACTCCAGCATTCGAACAACACAGGTTGGTTTATCATCGAATGATGATGTGCTTGGTTGTGAGTGGTGTTTCAAGGGTAGTCATATCCTTGTGAGGTATCATGTGGGGTGGTTGTTTGAACAACTCTTTCTTATGGGCTTGGTTTTGGATTCTTGATGAAGATAATTGTTTGTGAAGTATCTAATGAAAAAGTCTATGTCTTTCTCTTCTTTTTCTTTTCTGTATTTTGGTTGTTGGAGAGGTTCACATCCTAATGTCCTGAAAAAGGGGGGGATTATAAGGCATGAACCTCTGTTTCATAGTTTTTCCTTGAAATTTCATCATGTGTATGGTATTTGAGGTAGAAAAATAAATGAAATCTAGATGTGATGGGATTTTTAATAGAAACCAACCTTGGGTCATTACATGACATGAATGTGTATTACACGTCATGTAACACAATGTTGATGTAATGTTTTAAGTTATTTTATAGGGGCTCGTGTTATCAAACCCAACAGTTGAAACATTTTCTCCCTCAACCCCAAGAGACTCGGAAACCCCTATTTGGAATTTTTAGGATTCCATCACCAAGGATCAATTTCTATGTTACCTCCTGCAGTCCATAGAAATTTTTCTTCAATCGAAGGTGAAATCTTCCTCCATTGTTATGGATTCTCCCTGGTTTATATCCATTTTTCACATGTTATTCATTTCATGTCATGGTGGATGTTCTCCCCTTGTTCTAATGGGATTTTTTTAGTTTTCTTTGGCATGGGTATTCCGTGGCATCCTCATATGAATGCAAATACTGTGGGTGAGTTGATCGGTGGACTATTTCATGATCCATTCTCCTTGGAAGAATGTTGATACCCCTTCGAGTTAGTATTTAATTTGTTTCTCCTTATTGCGAATCATGTAGAAGGAGTTTTACTTATATTTACTTGGGATTCATGGTTGGGAAAACCTAATTGAAGATACACAAAATTATAATTTAAATATAGGGGTAAATCGGTTTTCTTCTAATGATTTTACAACCTTGATATTGTAGAGGTCTTATGATTATTTGGTCTTGATGCCCCATTAAATAATATGGTTGTGGGGGGATTTTTTTTCTAGAAATATCTTTTATGTTTTATGATTTAGTTGTTATTGTTGTGGTACCACCCTAAATGACAATTGGTTAATCATGTATCTTTGGATAATTAATGAATTCCCTAGGATCATAATGTTTCTTTTATAAGACATGAATTGGAATGTGGAATTTAAATAAAGGAATTCTTTTAAAATTTGAAATTTTTTATTTACCTTGGTTTGTGTGGTGATGTGATGTGTGTGTGGGGTTGTTCTGGTTTCTTTTGTGGGGTTGTAGTCGGCATAGTTGTGTGATACAGAATGTCTTGGGTGGTGTTATGGAATCTTAGCGTGAGAGTTTGATTGATTGTGGGGTGGATGAGAATATTTGTGCAATAGGGATACTGTACTAGTTTTGGTTTATTGTGTTTCCTTATGTGGTTGTGCGAGGAGGGATTAGAAAGGATAAATTTGAAGAAGTATGGAGAAGGATGGTATGGGTAATTCCCCAGAGATTATCCATGTATGAATTTTTTTATGCCTCTTGTAGTGTTCTATGCATGGTAGTTCACCAGATTATGATGGAATAAATAAATAAATGGAATAAATGATTGATCAATAAATCTTGGTGTGGCATTGGTTGGTTAGATTAACTGAATAGAAATAGTTAAATGAAATTTTTTAGGATTATGAATTTGATGGTGGCTACTTGTGTGGCATTATTCCAATAACGGTAGTAACAAAATATTGTTGGGTTTTAGGTGGGTTGTCTATTTGAGAACCCATAGGTTGGACTTTAATTTTTGGTATCATATATCTATCTATTTGAATTTTCCTTGTGATTTATACATCCTCCCCACCCTAGTTTTTAAATATGTACTTAACAGCACCACCATCACATTAGAGGGTTCCTTTCTCCAAAATCCCAATAGTAGGATGGATGGAAGGCCACCCTTCTTCCATGGTCCTCCTTCAAGATGGTTAATTCACAATATTCTTCAAGAAGGATATGGTTTGTGAGGCCCATGTGTGTGCGGGTGAGTTGTGATCTCCTAGGGGTCTTTTGGATGAGGTGTGGGGTGATTTCCCAGGTGTCTTTGGGATGATATGTGGTTTTCTTTCACATGTGTCTTTGAGATGAAATGGGATGTCCTTTGCGGGCCAGGTCTCTACAGGCATGATAGGAAGTGGTTTGGGGTCTAGGTGTCTACGAGAAGAATGTGATGTGGTTTGTGACACACATGTTTGTAGGTGGAATTTGATGTTGTTTGTGGCCCATGTGTCTGTGGGTGGGTTTATGTTATGAGGTCCAGGTTTGTGTGGTAAGGTTGTTACATGGTATATTCGGAAGAAGTCAGAATGTCAAAAAATTTTCCGTCAATGCATGAGAGTGTCTAATCATTGGGAAAGTAGCATGGAGTACCCTATCGTTGATGTTCATTATATTATATTACATGACTTGTGTTATTTGATGCTAATTCCTTAGTGAGGTTGGGACGGTTAGTATTCCTCCTTATGCGCTATTTGTAATTCCATTCTATTATAGGTGCATTAGTATTAAACTTTCACATGTGCATGAAAGACTTTGGTTTTCCTAATGAGTATACTTGTATGATCACCCACATATATATACTACTTTTAGGATTTAAATAGTATTGTACACACCATTCTAGACCCTATTATCTCATATATTGAGAGTTTTCATGTCACTTATTTTCTTTACATTTGTTATTTTACTTTGGAGACTTTGGTATTGTAACAGTTCTATTTTTTTAACATGCAAGAGAGATGGTTTTGGGTTTCCTCTATATTGTGACTGGGAGTTTCCTTGGCGATGATCTATATTATCTCTTAATATAGTTTTCTTAAAAAGGTTAACACCTCCTATATTTGTGATATTTTTACACATAGGGTTCTGGTCACAAACTTGAGGCATACTAGAGGTGGGACTTGAGGTTCATTATCTCTCCCCCTCACGGTGTTGTCTTTGGTGGGAGGGGTTCATGACAATGGACTTATGTTAATGATACACTCAAGTAATTTTTATGTAAAATAACATATACTCACTGTCCTATAGTGTTATAGGTATTATGGGTCCTTCATTTTGGGCCTGAGCACTAATTTAGTGGCATATGCAACACGTGGAAGACTTTCTCATCAGAAGAAATCTTGAACAGATAGAACTAGATGACTCCCAACCAAATAACATGATTCCTAGAAGAAAGATCTTGGGAAACTATTTTCTCCTAGATCACTCTCATGATTAAGGTCTATCATGTCCTTATGAATTTATTTCTCATCTAGGGCTTCTTCTGGGAGTGCATTTTCATGATTGGAGACAATGTTCAGAATCACTTTTAGAAACATAGTGTTCCTCCCAGATACCCTACAATAAAAAGTGGGTTAATCTCTACAAAGAGAATTTGGAAAGGGTGTTGATCCATACTACTAATGGACAACCCCTATATGGATATTGTGCCATGTGTACCAATCACCAATGTATCCCATATCCAACAGCCCCTTACTGGCCATGAACTATATGAAATCTATACTCGCATTCTAGGGGAAGGTCCTTCTACCTTTAATTTCACCGTGAATAGATATGACATTAATGTACTCTATAGAAATCCACAGGGATTATCATTGATCAAATCCTTGAAGACCATCACACAAGGATTCTATTCATTGCGAATCAAAATATCCACAGTTGAAGGAAATAAACAAGCTGCTTGTGCCTCTAGTCACATTTGTAATGAAAAATAGGTAATCCTCTTGCATTAGTTCCATTGAGATATTATTAATAAATGTATATATTCTATATTTAAAAATAAATATATTAAAATAATTTTAAAATTATCTTTTAAAAATATATTTATATAATTATATATATACCTAAATAAATATAAAATTATTTAAATAAATACATTTCAAATTACTTACAATTAAGTAAAGTTTTTATAATTATAAATGTTTATATAATTATAATAACAAATAAATATATAAATAAATACATTAATGTAAATATAAATTAATATATATATATATATATTATTATTATAGGTACCTAAGGGTGCAATTATGTTGAAACACAGACACCAACAGACCAATGGGAAGGTCACAGACCCTCCCCCCCAATGGATAGCCTAGACATCAAGCTTGATTTATTAAACCAAGAAAGGCCTAAACAAATAGACCATAGGTCCCCAAACAACATGTCCCAAAGGACACTCCCTTCATCATCGAAACATGAAGAAACACCAAATTTCAGTTCGTATAAATCACAGCCAAGAGGTATTGTCAACCATGATTAAGCCTCACTTGCAGATCAATGATGTGATGTTTTCTCCATGAATTTCTAACACAAACTCAGCATCATCTCAACTGATTCCATTGTTGTGCAATATATGATCTTCATACCACCACCCCTACCAAGGAGTGGGGTTTCACCTATAATAACTGCTAGACAACATTCCAACTTCCTCCTACCACTACCTCTAAATAAACTATCGTAGTACATCGGCCATACTAGCACAATACCCACTACTTCTTGTCCAAAAAACATTAGGTTCCATCTTCACCTATAGATCACTCACAAACCAGTTGGAAGTCATCACCTCGTATGTTTTCTACCATGTTGGGATGATCGATAAAGTCAATAACCCTAGCCATTTCCTGGTCTTCCATTCTATATGTTGAGCTACAATCAGGTAGAAACCCCAATATGATGGGCATCATCATAGTCATTTATATGAGTGATGCCTTCTTTCACATAATCATCTCCCTCCATGGTCAACATCCCAAAGAATCTATCTCTACCTTCGAGTGGAGGATCCTCCAATATCACACCAACTATGCAGAACAACGAAATAAAACAACCCCTTATATAGCTATAGAAAATCATAGAACAATTGGGTGTTGAATCCGAGCCACCCAACAAAATTGCCTGATTATGGTATATAAGGGAAAATAGAATTTTATAAGGGTAATCTAATGTTAAGGGTGAACTATAATTATCTAAAGGAAAAAAGTTATGTACAGCTAAACAAAAACTTATATAGGTTATGTAAGGTAAATTAAGGGTAAATAGATATTATGTAAGGGTGAAAAAAGTTATGTATGGGGAAAAATATGTTAATTAAGGGTAAAAAAAGTTATGTAAGTGTAAAACAATGTTATGTGAGTGTATAATAATGTAATATAAGGGTAACACAATGTTATGAAATAGAAAAATAATATTATGTAAGGGTTAAAAAATGTATTTTAATGGTAAACAAAAGTTATTTAAGGTTAAAAAAATTCATTTAATGGTAGTTTTTTTATCAAGGGTAAACTAAAGTTCAGTAACAAAAAACAAAATTTTGTGTTGTTAAGAGTAATTAATGTATGAGAATATCAGAAGTTAATTAATGGTAAAAAAAATTAGGTTAGTGTAAAAAAAATGTTTAAAGATAAAATAAAGTTATTTAAGGGTCAAATAAATTATGTAAGGGTTAAATAAGCATATATAATGGTGAAGCAATGTTATATAAGGTTAAAATAAATTTATGTAAATGTTAACTATAGTTAAGGGTCAACAAAATTTAGGTAATGAAAATATAAAGTTATATAAAGGTTAAAAAAAGTTATGTAAGGGTAAATAGAAGTTATGTAATTATAAAGCAATGTTTTATAAGGGTAAATTATAGTTAATTAAACGTCAATTAAGTTATATAAGTGTACAATAATGTTAAGGGTAATATAGAGTTATGTAATGGAAATCAAATGTTATGTAAGTGAAAAACATGATTTATAAGGGAATACTGAAATTGTGTATGGGTAAAAAAAGTTAATCAAGTGTAAACAGAAGTTATGTATGCGTAAAAAAAGTTATGTAAGGGTCACATAATGTAAAGTAAGGTTAAATAATAGATAATAAGGGTAAAATTATGTTATGTTATGGTAAAATAATGTTACGTTAGCGTAAAAAACATTATGTAATTGTAAAAAAAATATGTGGGGTTAATCTAATGTTTTGTATATGTAATACAATGTTCTGAAAGGAAAAAATTTTGTTATGTAAGTGTAAAAAATGTTTTGTGACGGTAATTTAAAGATAATTAAGGGTAAAACAAATACATTCAATAGTATGAAAATTTTATCCAAGGATAAATTAATTTTATATAAGCTTAAACAAAAGTTATGTGAGGGTAAAAAAAATTAATTCTGGGTAATCAAAATATAAGTGTAAAAGAAGATAAATAAGTGTTAAATAAAGGTGTGTAAGGTTAAAATAATGTTATTTATGGTTTAAAAAATGTTATGTAAGGGAAAAACAAACTTTTCCTCCTTTATAAGCATACACTTCTTCCAGGATGGAGAGATCTCAGTTTTACAGCTTTGGGAATTATGTAAAGGTTCTAGAGGGTTATTCAATGAATATAAAAAATACGGTGTTAAGTAATGATTTAAAGATAATGTTTCTAAAATCACAAAACTATAATGTTCTAAATCAGCATCTAATTCATGTAGAATTATATTCCATTTTACCATTGAATGTTCATCATGAATTAACCAATCTCTATTTTTTTTCACAATCTATATGCAGTAAAGTTGTAGACCACATACAATTTCTAACTATTGAAAATGAAATTTTTGTCATATTATGTGAATTAGAAATATTTTTTAGGTTGAAATTATTTTATATGATGGTTCACGTGATGGTTCACTTGGTTAGAGAGATCCAACTATGTGGTCTTGTACATTTTACATGGATTCACCCCATGGAATGGTAAATGATGATTTTGAATGTTTATGTCAAAATTCGAAGTGATCAAAATATTTATATTAGGGGAGATATATTTTTAAGGAAATCATTTAATTTATTAATGATTACCTATCTAGTTTGGAAATTATTTGTCTACCAAAATATTTTCACAATATGAAATTTGTGGGTAAGGGAATTTCCAAAATAGATGTTGTCATGATCACTATTTCATATTGGGAGTAGGCCCACATTTATGGTTTTTATAATAGTTAAGTGGTTTCCACATATGTTGAAATACATAAAAAAAATTATTATGCATTTTAATCCATCAAAGGATGAAATATAAATATTTAATACATGCAGTAAATATTTTATAGTATGGTTTCAAGACCATAATTTTAAAGAGTTAGACGAAAATTGACATTCAATTTCTGAATGAATTTGATTGATTGCCAGAGTACCAAGATTACTTGTATAATATTATAATGATTATGTAACTAATGGTTATATGTTCTATAAGAATGACGAATATGAAAGAAATACCGTGAAAAATAGCAGAGTTACACTAGTGTATGAAGTATGTATGTATCTGATACTGAGGATTGGAGTCTAATTTATAAGACCATGTTATACTTTTACATCATCATAAAAAATATAGGTGTTGTATTATAAATTCATACAAGAGATTATTTTCGAGTTAAAATGGATTTATAATAGGAGTGTGGTAAAAATAGAGGAATTGGGATTCATGAAATCACATTTTGGTAAGAAAGGGTTCAAACACAAACAGTATATAATGGTTCCACTGGCAGTACATGTATTTTATATTCAAGATCCTGCAACCCAAAAGTGGTCAATTATTATTTTATAGACCAATACCACTGGAGGATTAGATTAAAATAAAACCAAGGATGAAACATTCATTTAGAAATCATAATAATTTCACTGTTTTCCCAATTTTGAAGGGGTATTTAATGTCAAACAAGACCATAATAAAGGGATTTAGAGACTCAATAGTGAAGAAAATCACTTTGAATGATAAAAAATATATTTCAATAATCATGTTATTTTTTTAATATACAATTTTTAAGTCATATTATTATCTGTTCACTTTAGTATTTATGTCATAAAAATTAAATGTTGATCCAATTATACAGATAATGTCATCTTCATGATATGATGCTTCCGATACTAAGGAATAATTAGTTTCTCCACTAGCATATGCTTCTACTATAGTGGAACAACAACATTCTACACATTAAAATTATACTAAAGTAAAAGACCAACATATTAATGATTTTGAACATGATGAAATAGTACATTGTGAAGAATATATGTCTCTAAAATTAAACTTGAGTGTCATAGCATGATGGTGTTTGAAAAAATTATTAAGGTGAAATGAAAAGGCATAAAATTCTTGGTTGGATAGAATTTATGTGTCCATCCTGTTAACCCCAACAAGGCCATCTTATGTAGTTTCATTGGGCTCACCACTTGTCAACACATGTAGATTGATGTAGATTCATGAAACCATGTTGTACACATGCTTAAGACCCTGATTTTGGAAGTGATTAGCGTAACAATCTGATATATTTTGTTTATTTAAAAAAATGAAACATTGAATTACTCTTCATTATCCCTTTAAGAGGGCATTTATAATAGATAACCGATATAAGGAATTTATATTAATGTTTTCTAGAAATCTAATAGGGGATTTTTCACAAAACTAATGAAGTCTCATCTAAATGAGGCTGAATATAAAATAAACTTGTACCCACCACATATATACTACCACCTAATAATCCAAGAATCATGGGATGTGTTTATAGGTGATCATGAGGAGACATATATTTTGGTCCATTCTGGATGGTAATAGATTTTTTTTGAAAATATGTTTATTAAACACTTTGATTATACATTCTTATTTTATAAAAAATCCACCGAGGGTGTAAAATAAGCAACATGATGAAAAAAGAACACACCACTTCAATAAATTAAGGTTTTAGTATTATTAAATTAAAAAAATGGGTATGTTTTTTAAATGTACTACAATAATTCTATTTGACATGACACAACAACTTAAGTATTTTAATCTTTTTACATGAAAAATGATGAATCCAAATCCAAATCCACTTCAACCAAAAATCATTTTTTATGGAAAGAGGAACATGTATATAATTTTGGGATACTAATTGATGAAAACCCACACAATGTTTGGGAAGCATATCTAAGTAAGACATAACAAAAAAATTGTGTTAAATCGCTATTACATAATAATGGTTTCTTACTATACAATATTTTTTATCTGACTTCGACATTGGAATCATCCTTAGATTACCAAATAAACAATTATTATCAATTTCCATGAAGCATCCAGAACATTATGGTTGCATCAAAGGTGTGGTTTTTTATTTGAAACACCAAGAATAATTTGATAATAAAAAATAATGTGGGTAAATAGAGAGAAAAATGGAAGAGATGTATGCATGATTAGATTTCCTTGAATAATTTTTTGTGAGTATATTTTTCTAGAACATTTTATGGGTGTAAGAAATGAAAAAAATCTCAAGAAAAACCATGAAATGATGATCCCTCCCCCATGAACATTGAGGTAAGACATCCCCCTAAAATATCACTCTTATATGAGGTTATCAATATTACCATATTTTTTTCTTGAAATGTGAATAAAGAAAACACTGATACTTTTCACACATATATATATATATATTAAGTAGGATGAAAATGAAAATGATTTATATCTATCCACACCCACCCATCACCATGTTGTGACAGATACTATGTCAAATATCCATGTAGACACTTTACACAATAAAAAACATTCCACATTTTATGTGATATTGGAGATTATTATTACACATGATCTGAGCACTGAGCTACATGTTCCACTTGATGAAGCATATATTCATACTATCGAGAAAGCTATTGGAACATTCCCTTCATGGAAATCAGTATTGTAAAAGACATGTCAATAAGGTGGTAGTCACTCATGTATAATGATCATGCTCTATAAGAAAAAAGACATGGTGGAATCAACCATACCTCAATATGATACATAGTGTACCTAGTATGACACAGATTTTTCAATTTTAGTTTAAATTTGATATTTTATTAATATATTTTTTCATACATATGTTCAATTTATTTCTTTATAGTATTAAAAACATAAAAAATATTTTATTATATATGTGTATTCAAATTTGTGAAGTCATATTGTTCTTTCAACTATATACAATGGGCTAGAAAAGAGATATTATTTTTCTTATAGATGTGGTGTTCCAGGCAGCAGGGGGTTTTCTTTTCCAACCAAATGTAGTAGTTTTCACTTTTGTAGATTGGTGAATATATTTAAAAGAAAATCAAATATTTCAAACTCAATCAATTGCACCTAAATTTGATACAAAAGTGTCTAGGTATGGCATGAACTATATGTTTTTTGGTTATAATTGACTTTTTAGTTCAAAACACACATCACATACTCCAAACTATAAAACACATTCAAATTGTTTAGATACTTTTGGTAAATTGTCCATAAGACATTTTCAAGATTAATGAATCCTCTTTACCTAATCCAGACACATGATGTGACTGGGATGACTCATAGTGTGTCTTTTTATTAAAGTTTAAATTTTGTGAAAAAACACAATTTACATACACAAAACATAGAAAACACTTTCAGATTATTTTGATACTTCGGGAAAACAATACATAAGTCATTTATAATGTGTATGAATCACTGACACTTCAATATGATGCATGATGTAACTATTATGACTACAATTATGTCTTTTTAATTTAAAAATGACATTATTTTTAGTAAAATATGAAAAATGACACACTCAAAACAAACCAAATGCTTTCAGATTATTTTTATACAATAGTAAAATGACCCAATTGACATTTTTGATGTGTAGGAATCATATACACCTTAATCTTACGTACAATGTGATTTGTATAACTCTTAGTGTATCTTATTATTTAAATTTGACATAACGTTTAATAAAAAATAAAATTAACATACTAAAAATCAATAAAACACATTCATATTGTTTTTATAATTTAGGAAAATGAAACTAAAGTTATTTGGGACATGTATCAATCGACTTAAACTATTTCCCATACACAATGTTCCTGATATAACTCAACGTGTTTGTTATTTTTTTATAATTAACATTTTAATTCAATAAGTATATCACCCATTGAAAAAAATAAAACACACTCTCATTATATTTATAATTTAAATCATTGTTTCATAATCCATTCCTGACATGCGGGAATCATTCTCACAAAAAACAGACACATGATGTGACCGATATTACCCAAAGGTAGTGTTTCCAATTTAAAATGTCATTTTAGTAAAAAAATAGGAGAGCCTTACTCAAAAAAATAAATTACTTTAACATTTTATTTTTACTATATTAAAATTAACCAAAATTTAATTTTGAATGTTATGAATCATCCACACCTCAATCCTATACAATGTATGACTGTTATGACTCAAAGTTTTCCTTTTTATTTAAAACTGACATTAATTTTAGTAAAAATAATATGTTACATTCTCAATACTGATTAAATGAATTTGAATCATTTTTATACTTTGGAAAAATTATGCATAAGTACTTTATTTTGTGAAGGAATCAAATTCATCTCAATCTATTGTTTGGTGTGGCCACTATGATTCCAAGTGTCTCTTTATTATTTTAAATTGACATAATTTTAATAAAATGGAGAAGTGGAATACTCATGAATGAGAAATTAATTTTTGATTGTTTTGATATATTTGAAAAATGACCCATAATCAAATTTTGATATATAGTAATCATTAATTCCTCAATTTTATTCACTTTGGGACCAGTATGACTCAATGTGTGTCTTTTTATTTATTTTTTTTATTTTTAGTATGTAGTGCATGTTTCATTATCAAAATTTAGAAAACACGTTCAATTTGTTTTAATAATTTATAAAAATGATTCATAAGACATTTTGGGTGTGTTATAATCAACCACATGACAATTCAATGCATGGTGTGGCTAATATGATTCCATTTGTGTATTTTTTTTATAATTGACACTAATTTAACTAAAAAAGGACAAGTGACATAACAAAAATGTAGAAAACACATTTTTATTGTTTATATATTTTATAAAGTGAACCATATGTAATTTATGATGTGTTGAAATCACCTTATTCACTATATGATGCACATTGTGAATAGTATGACATCAAGAGTGTCATTTTATTTAGAATTTACATTAGTTTTAAAAAAAATGACCTGTGACATACTCAAAACCAATAAAAAATAATACGATTATTTATAATTTAAGATAATTATCTATATGTCATTTGTGATGTGTATTAATCAACTGCAACTCAATATGATGCACTAAGTGACCTATATGAATCCAAGTGTGTATTTTTATTTAAAATTTGCCCTAATTTTAGTAAAAGGAACTGTGATGAACTCAAAACAAATAAAACACATTATGTTTGTTTTTGAACTCTCATAAAATGATCCACTTTTTAATTTTTCACATGTAAGAATCACCTTCATCTCTATATGATGCTTGGAATGTTGAATATGACTCCATGTGTGTCTTTTTTATTTAAAATTGGCATTAATTTTAGGAAAAAGGAAAAGTGACCTAATAAATACTGGGAAAACAAATTCATATTTGTTTAATACTTTAGTAAAATGATCCGTAAGTCCTTTTTTTCTTATGGGAGTTAGCCTCACCTCAATCTGAAACACTATGAGATCGGTATGACATGAATTGTCTGTTATCTACTTATAATTTACATTTTTGTTCAAAAATTATGTCACTCAATGAAAACCAAGAATAAATTAATTGAATATATTTATAATTTAGTAAAAATGATTCATGTTTTAGTTATGATTTTATGGTATTATTATCACAACAAACTGATACACAATTTGACCAATATAACCCAAATTGTGTGTTTTCATTTTGAAATTACATTTCAGTAAAAAAGAACAATTACCCTACTCAAAATGAACAAAACACATTTGGTTGTTTTATTCATTATGAAAATGTCCCATAAGTCATTTTTATGAAAAGGAATCAACTTCACCTCAGTCTGATGTGTGGTGTGGTTGGTATGAATAAAAGTGTTCGTTATCAGTTTAAATTTGTAATTTTGTTTCAAAAAGTTTGTCATTCACTAAAAAGTAATCAAATACACTATTATGGTCATAATAATTAAGTAAAATGATTTATAAGAAAATTTTGGTGTGTAGTAATCTAACTAACATTATCCTAGAAGATGATGTGACCGTTATGACTCAAAATGTGTCTTTCAAGATTGAAATGATATTTTAGTAAAAAACAAATGTGAGAGGGTCAAAACTAATAAATCAAATTCATATTTTTTTATATTTTATTAAAATGATCCACATTCCATTTTTTATGTTCATCATTCAAAATCGCAACAATATCATGCATGATGTGACCGGTATGGATCCATTTGATGTCTTTTTATTTTAAAATGACATTAAGTTTTGTAAAAAGAACAAGCAGTATAATAAAAACCAAGATTAAAAATATGTTTTGTTTTGATTATTTATAAAAATGTCCCATAATCTATGTTTTACATGTAGGAATGAGCTCACCTCAATCTGACGCATGGTGTAAATTGTATGGATCCAAGTGTGTCTTTTCATTTAAATTTGACATTAGTTATAATAAAAAATACAAGTGACATACTCAACTCCATGAAATAGAATTCATATAATTTTGATACATTAGAAAAATGATCCATAATTTATAATTAATGTTTAGGAACCAGTAACACCTCAATGGGATACAACGTGTTCCATGTACGACTCAATGTGTCTATTATTATTTTAAAATGGACATTTTCGTTGAAAATCTATGTCACTCAATGAAGACCAAGAAAACAAGCTTTGGGTGTCTTGATAATTTATAAAATTTATTTATAAGTCATTTGTGACATGTGGAAATCATTCTTACATCAAATGGATAGATGATGTGGCTGGTATAACCTAAAGTACATGTTTTTAGTTTAAAATTACATTTTAGTAAAAAACACATGTGAAATACTCAAAACGAATAAAACAAAATCAGTTTCTTTTTATACATTATAAAAAATATCCATATGTTATTTTTTATGTGTATGAATCAACTTCACGTCAATCAGACATAAAGTGTGATTGATATGAGTCTAAGTGTATATTTTTATATTATAATTGACATGTTAGGAAAAAACACTGGTGACATACTCAAAATAATGAAAAAACATTCATATTGTTTTCATAATTTATTAAAATTATCCATAAGTTATTTTTTAGGAGTAGGAATCAAACTCACCTTAATGTAATACATGGTGTGCCCGGTATGACACAGAGTGTCCATTAACAAATTAAAACCCAAATTTTAGTTCAAAATGTGTGGCACTCACTAAAACCAAAGAAAATGTGCTTTGATTCTCATGATACATTATTAAAACAAATCATAAATGATTTTTTATAGGTATGATTTATTCTCTCATCAAAATGGGACATGATGTGGCTTGTATGACAAAAGGGCATGTTTTCATTTTACAATTTCTGTTTTGTTAAAAATACAAATAACATATTAAAAAATGACTAAATTTATTATTATTGATTTGATAATTTATAAAAACAATATATATGTCATTTGGGATGTATAAGAGTCACTCCACCTTAATCTGACACACTATGTGACCAACATGACTCTCAGTGTGTCCTTATAATAAAAATTTACATTTCATTAATGTATTGTTTCATATTTTTGATTAATTTCATTATAGTTATTCTATCATAATATTTATTTTCTTATACAAGTTGATTCTTTTGATCAGGTTGATTTGGTTTGTTCAAAAACTGATCCCATTGTTGGGATTTTTTGAGAAGGGTTCATAAGTTTTAAAGATGACGAAACATTAATGTTTTGAAATGTTTTTGGATAATAATTATAAATGTCATTATAAAAAATTTTCTTTGAAATGTATATAATAATTTTTTTTAAATTTTGTTGTAAACTGTTTTTAAATTTAATTATCTATTTATATGCAAGTGTATTTTACTAAAGGTGTATTTTTATATAGGTGTATATAGTTTTACTTTTTATAATGTGATATTATTAAAAAAACACACTACAATGGTAATACCTTTATCAGTACTATTTACAGTACGGATAAATTTCCCACATTATCTTAACTACAAAATGTGATGATAAAGGGGGTTGTTTATCAGTACAATTTTTACTGTGACAAATTGCTCCACCATTTAACAACACTAAGGAAAGCAACACTTTTTTTATCATTGTTAAAGCATTTTTTACTATATTAAATGGATGAACTATGGTAGTTTCCCCACCTCACATTACCTTGTACAAATGGTGGTTGTCCTACCCTCTCATATTTTCTAATCTTGTTATATCTCCTTTGGTGGTTTCTACATTCTCTATTTCCTATTATGGGGTATACTCAAATGTGATCAATCTTGAATAATTCATTGCATGTTATCTCAATTCCTCAGAAATCCATTGGTCCTACAGGGGACATTACACAATGCCATATCATGTGGAACACCATGGACTTGAGAAGAAGATATTATGGGAGTATGTAAAATCCCCGAGATGATGCATGAAGTATTGGCATGATGAACACTAGAAATAAAGTAATTTGAAAAACCATTATGGATCTATTATAGAGGGTGGATAAATGAAGTTGGACTACATAGAATTCTTGGAAATGGGTTGGGAAATATATCTTCCTCCTATGAAGGATCACTAATTAAGTATGGACAAATGGTTTCCCTTTCAGTCATTATTGGGGGGCCTCCTCATCTATCTTCTACCACATTCCACTAAAATAAAAAGAAATAAATTGATTTAAAAAGAGAATATTTACATTTCTTGGAGATGTGGACACTTTTTAATGCTAAAGGAATACTAGTATCTATCTATTCGAAGTGTGGTGATATCTTGTCCTTGGTGGGGCAGTGAAATTATGGATTTTTTCAATTATTTTCAAATCTGAAACCAGAATAGTTCCCTGAATCTAATTTTATTTCATATGCCATGATATTTCATATGATCCCAGTACATTTCATAAACACTTTTTATTCAGATGGTAAACTCCTTATTTTCATGGTCAGGTCTATTTGGGTTTCTTTATCAGGTTGATTTCTTCATTTCAAGATGCCTTCCAAAAAAATTTCATTATGACTTTGGTCCACTATTTTATCTGACTAATAATTTTGATATCCCACTCATATTTTTGAGTCTCTACTATATACTCTTTAATATTAGTGAATTATTTCTTATTGACTAGGTCCTTTGTCATTTCTATATTTTGGGTTGCCATGTTAAAATTTATGGAGTGAACATTTATTTTTCTGCACATATATTTTGTTACTACACATACTCTTAAATTTTTTCTTTCCTGTTCAAAGGAAATGAAATTTTACATCCAACTCATGTTCACTTTGGTGGTTGTTTTCACATTCATCTCTTGTCTTATTTTCCAGAATCTAGTATGATAATTTTTTGGTTTTGGTTTATATAAGTTACAGAATCTAGTTACAATTTTATGATTTTGCTGAATGGTACCAACTACCATTAATAGAGATTAATAATGAAGGATATTATTTTAATCATGAAAATAAAATTTCTTATGTGCAGTACACAAAATCCATAATAATTTCTAATAAATAATGGGTGTTTGAGAATGTCATGGTTTGTGGTTTCATTCATCTGTGGGTCAACGGAAACTTGATGAACCATAATTCCAACATCTATCATTCTAGAACTTTGTTGGAGAAGCTGGAGACTACCTATTCCTCCATGATAGAAAAAAAAATTCTCCTAAAAATGACAAATTTATTGTATAAATAAGGTAAATAGGAATATATATATTTTAGTGAATAACATAGTTGGTTTGATCCATTGTATGGTATGAAATTACTTTTGAAGATGAGGTTTTAGAACTTATGTTGCTTAATATTTTACCCAATTCTTGGGTGAATTTCAACATTACACAAACTGGCTATAATCCTAATGGTACTATAAAATTCAGTTTTGTTAATTCTACTGTCTTTAACAAATAGTTCATGATGTATAATCAGGAGAAATATTCTTCAGAGTGTTCTGTCATGGATATTAAGGGGAGAATTTGGGAAACAGATTATGGATAGATTCATCAAGGAGATAGAAAATGATAAAGCAAAACTAGGTGGAAGAAGGTTGTGTCAATGTCATCATTGTGGTATGAATTAAAATATGAAGAAGTTTTTCTATCTGTTGAAATGAAAAATAGAATTAGTGAAAATTGGTATAAGATGAATGGTGATGGAGATGATCATGTCGTCACCACTATAGGTGTTATGATGTTATTTTTTGTGAATCCATTAATATTTCATCTTATCATTCTTGCTAGGTTATTAATAGTTGTCCCTAATTTCATGTGACACTAAGGAAGGAGTTCTTTATATCTTACATACATTTAAATTGTTTGATTTTAAAGATACATATTGAGGGTCATACAAATATTATAGGTATTGGTATTATTTTTTAGAGACCAACACTAGAATTTATCTGATTTTGAATACTCTTAAACGTGCTCATGAGGTTTTTATAAATCATATTATTAAAAAAGTACTTAATGGTGAAGTATTTATCATTATTTTTAGGGAAGGACAATAAATGTTTTCCACGATATCATTGATTTCTACTCAGTAAGAATAAGTTGAGGGGTTTGTAGTGGACTACAGCTTCTTTTTCTTGTGATAAATCTTGTGTTATTGTTTGAAATTTTTCATCCAAGTTATGGAACATGAGGCTTAGCCACAATAGTGAGAAATATATTTATTGTTCATAAAATAAAAATTTTAGATCAAGTTTTAAAAATGTTAAATTAGAGACATGAAACAACTATTTTTTTGTAAAACAGACCAGGGTTAGTTTCAAAAGTAATCCTTTGAATAGGAAGTCTCATGTACATGAGTTAGTACATTGTAATATATGTTGCATTTTCAAATCTAAGACCTTTTATGGAAGTATTTATTTATTAAATTTTATTGATTACTAGTCATGTAATCTATGGGTTTAGTTTTTGAATTAAAAAATTGAGGTGATTAGTGTTTTTAAGCAATTTCCCTTATTGGATGAGAGGCAATCTCACAAGAAGTTGAAATGAATTCATACTAACAATGAGGGAGCGTATTGTTATTTGATTGATCAGTATTTCAAGCTAAAAGGTATTTTTAATCATAAGACACCGCCTAAGACACCATTGCTAAATGGCGTAGGAGAGTGGATGAAAAAGTATTTATTGGAAAGAGTTTGTTGTTATATTTTGGATGTACAGATTCCAGGACATTTGTTTGGTGATTCATTAATTAATAATGCTAATATTATCTATTTATCAACCACTATTACTTTTTATACTAACACAACAAACATATTTTTGTATTGAAAGTTGATAAAGTATAATCATTTATGTGTTTTTAGTAGCAAGGAATTTGTTCATTTGCATATAGATGAGATGTAAAAACTAGATTCTAAGTCACGATAGTGTATTTTTATTTGATAAAGACATGATGAGTTTGTATATCGGTTCTATGATCCTAATTTTAAGAAACATGTCAGAATACATGATCCCATTTTTTAATTTGATCAAAATTCTATAGATATCTATAAAGAAGAAAATTATTATTCTCCAACTTCTAATGAATTTTCTAACCAAGATCTAGATTATAAATTAAAATTACCTTGTTTATTCTGATAATAAAATCGATGTTCCTAATCATATTTATCGTGAATAGGTTGGAGATGATGTTTCAGATTCACCTTTTGTTTTTAATCATCCTATTCTACATGTTATTAATGAACCAACAATTCCACTGTAGTGATCATATCAACATTATAATATTTATAGATGGTATCCATCTGATTAGTATGAGATCCTCACTAAAGTAGCGGGGGGACTAGAATCCTTTAATGAGGTGTTGGAAAGTTATCAGAAGGAAAGATAGCTTGTGGAAAAGGATGATGTAATGAGATCATTGCACTATGATCATACTTTTGAACTTTTGAAGTTACCTATTGGTAAGAGAACATTGAAAAATCGATGGATACATAATATTAAAAATAAGAAAACTAGTTCTATCTAACGATACAAGGAATATTTTGTTATCTAAGGATTTCTTCAGAACAAATGTATTGATTTTGATAAGATTTTGTCAACTGTTATCAAAATTCATTCCATTCGTGTTATTATTGCTTTGGCTACTAGTTTGGGTCTACAAATTGAGTAGAAGGATTTGAAGATAGATTTACTAAAATGATATTTAGAAGATATTTATATAGAACAACAAAAGGGTTTTGTTGAAATAGGTAAATAGAATTATTTCTAAGGTCTAAATAGGAGTTTGTATTGCTTGAATCATGTTCTGAGGTATTGTTATAGGAATTTGGAATCTATCAATTTTCATTTTGGTTTTAGGAGGACATATTTTGATCATTTTGTTTTTGTAAAAATATTTAATTATGTTTATTTTATTATATTGTTTCTTGATATTGATGATATTCTCATTTATTTCATGATGCTTCTTTAAGTGACATATTAATGAATGTTATTTGTTATTATTTTTTGAGGAAGGAATCATGTACATCATGATAGATTCTTAGATTGTTAATTTATTATGAAAGAGAGGTTACAAAATTATGGTTATATCAAGAGAGATATATTTAGATGGTTTTTAAATATATTCTATTAATAGAGAGAAAGTGGTTATTACACCTCTTGCTTTGCATTTTAATCTTATTATGAGTTAGTCACCTTCTATTGCTGAAGAGAGAGATGAGATTCATCACATACCTTATTCATGTTTTATTGATTTTTTGATATATGAAAAGGTATGTACTACACTCGATATAGATCATAGAGTTGGTGTGGTTAGTCATTTTCTATCCAATAATGGTAGAGATCAATAGATAGAAATGAATTATATATTTTATTGTCTTCTTGGTACTTTTGATATTATATTTTTCTTTAGAAATGGGGAACCTATTTCTTGTGGATTTACATATTCAGATATGGTTGGAGATGTAGATTTTAGGAATTCTACTTCAGGTTGTTTGATCACTCTTTAATAGGGTAATTATCTTGATAGTCTAGATTACAAAGATATTTATCTTTTTCTACAACCGAGTGTGAGTTTTTTGAGACAAAAAATGCATCAAAATAATTGTTGTAAATGAAAAATTTTATTTGCAAGATAAATTTTAATCAGGAGTGGATTGTTTTATTTTTTAACAATATGAGAGATATTTGTTTTGGAATGAATACCAATTTTCAAGGAAGTTTGAATCATATAGATGTTTGGTATCATTGGATCAGCGATGTCCCTGATTCGAGATAGTTGTATATGAAGAAGATCCACATAGATGATAATGTGTCATACATGTTGACCAATAGTTTATGAATAGGTAAATTTGATAAATATCTACTCATTGTAGTGTTGGAGGTGATCCAAATTTGAATTCGTGAGGGAGTAAGTTGGGGGACCTCCTCATTTGGCCCTGGCATATTCCACAAAAATAAAACATGGTTATAATGAAATAACAATTATGTATTTACAAACATCATATATGATGAAAAACACCATTGTGATGACAAAGACTCTATATCCCTTTTTTTAATCCTATTACCTCAAGAATTTTATACATATGATAATCATTTCCCAACAATCTATAACCAAACACTCACATATAACAGTTAAAATATTTTAAAATATTAGGTCAAGAAACTCTTACACCTTAATAATGTTGAAACTCTATTTATATAGATTAATATCTAGATAAAAAACTCAATATAAGTATAAAATAAAGAATTTAAACTAATGAGAAAATATATATGATAAATGTATTCAAATAGATCTATCATAGATATATCCATACCATCATTATTTAATCCTTCCAAAATTATATCTCATTCTGGAGCATACTGTATCTCATTTTATTAATTTAAAAAAATTTGATGTTATGGTGATAAACTTCAATTGAAGATTATGGTACTCACACATAATAATATCCAATGTAGATGATTCGAAAAATGTAGTAAAAGATGTTATTATTTTAGTTATATGGATTTCATAGCATTCTCATACATGAAAAAAATGAAAATATTGGTTTAAAAATGGTTATCTCAAATTTATTTTTGGATAATATCATTTTGAAAAGGTCCTATGTAAAAGATATTTTGAATAAGGATGAAAAAATGATATCTAAAATAAAAAACAATATCAAAAAACATTATATAAGATACATTTGTGGAAAAATGGTATGGAAATCATAGGGGAAGAAAAGGGTAACCCAAAATCAACGATACAAGTGGGAGAGATGAAGGGAGGCTTCTAGGGTTTCTTGAATTTGATACCATGTAGAAAGAATAGACCAAAATTTTACCTCTTTTTTAAATATAAAATTTCATTTAAAAAGTGGATAAGTAGATACAAGACTAGAGATAAATATAAAATTAAAAAATAAAACTAATTGTAATGTATTGGGATGTAACTATTGAAAAGGGTCATAAATATATAAAAATATTAATACTTTAATTACCCTAATAGATTGGTAACATAAACTACTTATGGAATTCAATATAAACTTTGTAAATTAACATGACCCTGAATAAACCTGCTATATTGCAATCCTTATTGTTGTAATAGTTAAATATACCTCCCACACACTACAACAAAAACCTTTGACCACTCTAAAAACTGATTCTTCACCAACAATCAAATAAAAAAAATCAAAAGATGACTTAATTTTTAACCCCTTTTCATATTTTAAACATTAATTACATCCAATATCACCTATACATTTTAAATTATGGGAGTCCTAAATAAATACATCTTCTCTATATTTTTTTTATCTTTTTATGGTTGATATCAATAAAAATGTGACTATAAATTGGATGAAAAACTATGTTAGTTCGTCAATTGTGTCAAAGTTTGAAACCAATATAAATAGTAATAATATTTATGATTATTGGGTTTTGGAGAGGTAGAGGTAATCCTATATGATGATTTCATACTTTTTATGGTTATAGATTTGATGTTTGATAGGCGTTTTCATTGTTGAAAATATTTTAAAAATTATAATAATTTGTTTTTTTATTTTTCATACCATTATTATATAGAATTTCCATTTTTTCCTTTTTGATATTTGATTTCAAATAATATATATATATATATATATTATTATTTCAATATAAATTTATATATGTAAATTTCTATTCGTATTATACCACATTATCTATTAGTTAGGATTCTCAAAGGGGGTTGGATGCTGTTAAAAGTTTGAAACTTTTGTTCAATATAGAAAGGGATTGGTTTTGAGAATAGTGAGTGAGTTTTCTTGAGAAATTTGAAAATGAATTCTATGTTTTATATTCTAATATTTTTAATGGGTAATAATGTTGTTAAAAGTGAATTTAAATAAAGAGTAACATGTTTTTTGGTTGTAAAAGTCATTTTTAAAAAATCCCAGTGATTTATTAGTATAATATTCATCCGTTTTTTATAATGTACATGTGATTTTAAGGTTAATTGATTGGTTTTTAAGTTATTAAGTTATATTTCTATGAGGTTTTAAAATTAGGTTGACATTTTGGATTTCAATGATAATCTAATTGAAGGTTCTTTATGATTTCCCATTGATATTAAAATGGAGATTTGTTATTTGAAATCAGAGTGAATAGATTCTTTGTGATTTTTTATAATATAGTATACCCTATCAATGAAATGAGTGGTGTATAAATTTATAAATGAAAGCACATGTTATGAAAAAAGGTGTTATAGATATTTATATGATCATATTTACTTTCAAATACCTATTAAATTCACACAATATAACATCCTATATAATATATCATGATAATAACATCATGGAATGGCCATTCCATTAACTCTATAAACCTATAGGATATCCATAATGACACCACTCCTGTAACCTTGGCCAAATGGTAATCTAAGTGCTATTAAAATTAAGTCCTGAGAACAAAATCATTTTTCATTTCAAAGAGTAATTGAATGATTTCTTTTAATGATCTAACTATAATGATTGTGTCATCATGAGTTCATGTAAAACCATCTAGATGATCCTTCTCATGGTTCCATAAATTAATGAGCCCCTTGTGGGGATCATAATTCTACTACTTCTTTTTTATCTTTTGATAGAAAACTATGAAATGTTATCCAATGATTCACCAACTCACTAACATGGGAACATTTAGATTTAAGTAGACAAATGTCATCCTCATTAGGTTTATCTCCTGAATTGTAATTATGGAATTTTGTTTTCTAAGACTCATCCTTCATATCTTTCAGATAGGAACCAATGTTGTTTTACCTACCCTATGTAGTATTCATCCCAAACCAATTACTGCTAATCATTGTGAAGATAAAACATACCACCCATGGAGTGATTATTTTACAAAATTCAATACTCACTTCTTGCAAAGTATGATGAAATTATTTGAAACATTAAAATACTGAGTTCCCCTTATGTGAATGGACAAATTTTTAAATATATATATATATTTTAGATATTGATATTTATTAATCAAGTAGGATAGATATGAATAAAAAATGGATTGGTAAAAATTATATTATAAAATATTATAGATATGGGTTCAAGAGATCATCATGTTTTAAATAGTTCATGTATACGAACCTTTTCAAATATTGTTCTTCCATGTTTACACTATTTTAATTGAAAATTAATTAGTCTAGAGGATATGGGAGAAAAATTGATGGATTATGGAATAGATCGAACGAAAAATTATGGACTAAATGGAAGGAACATTGGGTATAGATAACGATTTGGATAACACTATGTTTTATGGATTATCTGATATGATTATAATTGTGTAAAATGAAAATAATTTATCAGGTATGTGATTATAGGGGTGAATAATGATGCAGATAATAATGTTGAAATGATAATGAATGTTGAATAAAAACATTGTGATTTTAAAATATTGTTTGAGAAGTTAAAGAGTACTGAAAAATGACATTTTATTCTGGTTGGTCTAAATAAACAACATTATAAGACATACTGAAGATATATAATTTAAAATATATCAATGGATGGAGTGATTCTAGTTTTACAGAATTACATTCTCTCTTGAATGATATTCTTATAGAAGAAAATAAACTTCAAAGACAAGAACATGATGTTAAATGAATACCATGTTAAATGTGTATTATCTCTAAAGGAATAAATGCCTATACAAATGACATTATACTATTTCATAAGGACCACAAATAAATTAAATAATTCTCGAAGTGTGGTTTTTCTTGATACATGAAATATGAATCGGGAGCTAGAAAATTTTTCTTACACATTCCAATCATTCAAAGTATTATGATCCTATATAGAAGTGAGGATAGAATAGGGAATTTTATGTGCGATGCAGACACCACAAATAATGATGGGGAAATTTTTTAATAAACAAATGCTCCTCATTAGAAGATAATTGATCATGAGTATCGTTGATTTGGAAATGATCTCAGAAACCTTCATCTTATGTTATCGATAGATGGAGTGGAACATTTTGGTTTTCAAAGGAGCACTCATAATACATGGCTAGTTATATTTGTCAATTATAACTTTCCACTCTGGTTAAGCATGATATTAAAATAAATAATGTTATCCATTCTTGTATAATTACCAGAACAACCTAGTAATGATATTTATGTTTATTTTTCTCTATTGGTCAATCATTAGAAGATATTAATGGATTCAGGTGATCTGTTATACGATAATTATTGAAATTAGTATTTCACATTAAGAAACATGTTTTAAAAGATCATATTTGACTTTTCTACTTATGTATTTTTTTAGGACATAACATTAAAAGAAATCAAGGGTGTCCCATTTTTTGATAAGATACACATCCAATTTGGTTGAAACACTCACCAAAGACTATGTTCGTAGAAAATCATAAATATCTACCATGGAGACATAAGTACCAATTTTTGTAATGTCAAAAATTTTTTTTATATTTTTTTAATTATATGGTATTATTTCGAGATGGCAAAATCTGACAGCGCGTGATTCTAAGGCTCGGAGTTCCTAGAATGATGCATCGAAGTTTTGTTAAACATTAATTAGCATGTGTAAGAAGTTTTCCTATAAAAGTACAATAAAAATTAAAGGGTTTCCTAAATCATAAATTTGAGGGCACTGTTGCGTTCTGGATTGGCATGTTTAACCTAGGTGAATCTTATGTTTAGTCAGCACATGCCTCCTATGAGAAAACCTGAAAATGGAATAACCGTAAATAAAATCATTAAGAAAATTATTTTATATTGAAAATGATTATAACTGAAAAACGGTAACTCGAATTAAAAATCTGAGACCACCACTGCACACGAGAGGGTATTCTTTCTTTAGACAGATACTAACATTGTCTGGAGCAGGCTTCAAGGGAAAGTTAGTTTTTGGTCGCAAATAAAATAATTAAGTGAAAATTGCTGTAATAGTTAAATCCATAACATTTAAATGGTAACTCAGATTGGAAATCTGAGGGTATTATTGGGTTTGTTGGGGCGTGTTTCACATAGGCAGAGCCTAACTATAACCGGCGTGGGTTGAGGGTTACTCTTTATAATTTTTTTGGACTTTTTTGGGTACATTCAGTAAACGTACAAGAGTCATTTTGTAACTTTTGAACCATTGCAAGGAATTGAGATCTAAGCACACCGTTGAACTTGCAGCGCTGATATTCGCTTAAGGTGACCTTCACCTCGACCGCAATATGTCAAGGGTAGAAGTTTGTTTTTTGGATTTTCCCGGGAGGGTAAGACAAATAATAAAATAAATTCATTAAATTTTATTTTATTTTTAAAACCTCCCAGATGAATCATAAATTTGGGGACCACACAAGGGTGTTCAGGCATTTAATTCTAAGCATTAAATGCCTGGTAACACAAAATGTGTAACCACATTCTCTTTAATTAATAGGATACATTATGATGAATTAATAACCAAACTTGTTAATGAAGAGTTATTTTATTGACTCTTCTTGTGGGTTGTATTACCATTGTAGAAATTTAGAGGAGGCATGGGATGTAGAATCCTCCAATGAATAACCACACCCAATGAAAAATGAGAACGAAGAATGAACCCAGATCGGAAATGTTTTGCAGGAGTGACGAATGATAGTGTCCCCTTCAACTACCTCATCTACCTCATCGCAACATCTCTAATAGAAGATTGAGGTAGGGTTTTAAATTGAATTATGTTTTATATATTTTTACTAATTATTCATATTCTAGATTCACAATGATGATTTCTGAACTAACATGTCCATTTTCCCACACATATACCTTACCCCATTTACTTCCGTTCTTCGCACGTTTTTCGTGCGTTCTTCGACACAAAATATTTATTAAAGCTGGAAACACAAAGATATTCTGAGAACGACATACAAACATGAATAAATCGACATGAGGATCGTGAATACGTGAATGTAAAAATTTTTGGGCTTGTAATGATGTTGTGATGGCTCGCGGAAGAAGGCGGCGGTTGGCATGCGGCTCACTCCGAGGAAGGTGGGGCGGTGCGGATCCACGCCACCATATGGCTAGGAGGTCACGGCCTGTCGACCGTGGTAGGGTATAGTGGCGGCTAGAATCCAGTTGACCATGTGGTGGAGTGGTGGCACGCGTTCGTGCTGCCAGTGGAGCAGGAGGCCGCGATCGCTTGGCCGCGACATAGGCTGAAGCATGGTCGACACATGCCCGGTCATGGTAGATCAGCAGCACGCGACCGCGCCGCGTGGAGGAGGAGGACTGGACAGAGCACCAGCTAGCCTTTTCGGTTCTTCAGGACCCTATTGGGTCCCTTTGTGACTTGGTAATGAATAAAAATTCTTCCCTTTTCTATTCCAAATGGAAGGGTGGCTGTTCCCCCATCGGTGCCAGCTCGGGCAGATCGCCCCACTAGGTCACTCCACCGGAAAACACCATGCGGTCCGAGATGGGCTGCCCCCTTCGCGGGCCATGCCGTACCTTGGCCTAGAAGTCTGGGCTAGCTAAGGACAATGCAATGCATGCCGGACCTAGGTCGGAATGGGATTACCTGAATCGGGCTGGGTGAACCAGACCTGGGCCCATCCAGACCCGAGTTTCGCCTTATTGGCCATAACATGTTATGTGGGCATCCGATTGATAATCCATATGCAGCACCAAAATCAATGGATCGATACAGTCCATTTTATATACTCTATAAGAGTTTTGGATAATGTTGGAGTATAGAAAGGTTGGATCAAACTTGAATGCAACCTGACCTCGAAGCAAAAATGCTAATAACTTACAGATCGGGCGTCCGATTGACGCACTGTCTATTGTGTTGGGTCCCTCATGACATGAAAGAGCATTGGGAAACATCATCATGGATCTTAGTGGTGGTTGAGGTATGACTGATGGATTGAGATGTGGTTCTACATAATGTGATATTAGAGGGAATCCACTATATGATAGTGAGGCAGAGGTTGGAGATGGATCATACAGAGGATAGTTACTAATCGTTTCTGGGCGGATTGCATCCTATGTAGGTCATTTTGGGGGTTAGTACCTATTGATCCTATACGACTCAGTGCTCAACGACCCTATGTGGGTCAGCACATACTGATCGTTTGTGGGTCAGCGCTCAATGATCTTGTGTGGGTGAGTGCATATTGATCCTCTGTGGGTCAGATCCATTATGGGTTAGCACTCAACAATCCTGTGTGGGTTAGTGCATACCGATCCTATGTGGGTTTTCTCCTGTGTGGGTCATCATAGGTTTGTACTTATCAACTCCAGGTGGGTCAGATCCTATGTGGGTCACTGCAGGGGTTAGTACCTATTCATACTGTGTGGGTCAGACTTCATATGGTCAGTAGTAGTGCCTCATGAATGAATAAGATGATCTGTCTTCACAACTAATCATTTGTACTTTTATACTTCACTAATACTAGGTTTGATCTGAGACTCTATTTGAACTAATAATTTTAAATTTGTGGTACTATCTTTGTCATGATACCTGTGTGGTACTTTTACCATCCTGGTACTATCTTTTTGGTGATACCAATGTGGTACTTCTACCTTTTTGTTTTTATCAACATTGTGATACCGTGTGGTACGTTTACCTCCGTGGTGAAACCATTATAGTGTTACCTATGTGGTACTTTTACCTTAATGGTGTTACCTTCGTGGTGTTACCTTTGTGGTATTCCCCACTCATATATGAGATGTCTATATCTTGATAACATATTTGTATGTAGGGGAATATACTTAAGTAGATTTGATGGATTGCTTTTTCGTTTTTCCTTTGTGGAATTCTAGGAGACCTACAGGTGTCTTGGGGTCCCTAATGAGTATCATTATACTCGCCCATATATGGGATCCACCCGCACCATGTTGTGTCTTGTGAAGATAACTTACAACATTTTTCGTGGCTTAGGAATCCCAGACTGGATGGTGCCCATTGGTGGAGCATTCAGAGAGATGTGACATAGAGGAGATGGACACAAGTAGAGTTCTGAAGAGGCAATTTGTACCTACATTTTAGGTAGGAACCTCAGATGATGACCTAGTATTTGTTTTCATTTTTCATTCAATTGTATTTTATTTTCAGTTGTACTTGTACCTTTATAGTTTGGCTTGTATTCCGCCCCATTATACCTTTCAACACACTTTTACTATTGCAGTTTACATAAAATAGTCTTCTTGTTGTGTACTTAGATCATGTGTTCATAGTAGATTAAAGACAATTGCTTCCTGTTTTAGTGAGTATGCCTTTCATTGCTTGTCACGTTCCCCTAGACTACGGAAGGCGGTCTTGGGGTAGTCATAGCATGAGCCCCGGGGGATGGGTCATGACAATGTGGTATCAGAGCGAGGTTCTGTTCTACCGAAGCACTAGGAATCTGATCTTTTATGTGTGGCAATAGTGTTATGTGCTTTGAGTGTGGTTTAATGATTGGGGAACCTAGTGTTGGTGTGGCGGTCGACATATCGATACACCAGGACCCTGGAATCTGATTTCTAACTCAGTGAACGAAAACACTGATTGCATGTGTTTTCGAAAAGTTCTCCTTTTTGATTTATTTGGAGTCAGCTCACTAGGTATAACCAAATGACCATGGTGAACCTATTCCTTATCGGGATGTCGCCGCATAGACAACCATCTAGGATTCCTGAGAGTGTAAATGATGACGGCCCACTGAGGGATGAGGCACTAGCTCATGGCCCTCGTACACTATTGGCACCTTCAGGTGGTGTACTAATAGCACCACCACCCGTTGGGTAGCAGTTACCACTATCCTCACTAGCAGTTGGTGCATTCCAAATGAGCTCATTGCACGAGTTCCAACGATAGAGGCTACCGAGTTTTCAAGGAGAGATGGACTTACATGCAACTAAGGAGTGGTTGTAGTCTTGGGATAGAGTTTTATGCTTACTTGAGATAGCATTAGAGCAGACAGTGATCTTAGCTGCTAGTTTTTATTAGTGTGTTACTGTGAGGATTGTCCACATATTGATGAGGTATCGGAACTTGGACTATTTCTCGAGATAGAACCTTCGGGTAGTGTGCCAACTATATCACTGCCAGTTTTTCAACAGTTAGAACTGATGGTACCCGTAGAGAACCCATGTAGGATTAGTGCCTTACGAGTGTTTCAGCATCAGATAACCCTATTATTATGAGGCAAGTACGACTCATAGGAGGCTATATATTATCTTGAGAAGGTGACTGAGAGTTCCCTAGGAAATCTATAGCTTCGGTATGATGACATGTCGGTAGATGAGTGTTCTTAGAGGCATACCAACCATTCCTGGTACTCGATGAAGATGACATGATCAGTGCTTCAGGGCTTAGACCTCTGAGATAGGTGTGTTTAGGGACATCTGAGCCATCATTATTCCTCTATGAATTCATACATATGATTAGGTGTGATAAAAAACGATTGTGGTTGAAATTACTTTTGATGAGTGGTTACATCCAATGAATGTTCATAATGGTAAAGCATGAAAATGGCACATGTCTCAGAGACATGGGTGTATGAAATGTTTTAAAAAGAGGATGTGATTGTGACAAATGAATCAAATAGGCTACAAACGTGGAAGCATATCAAGGAGGGCAGCATGATGTGGTGTACATTTCGACATGTTACAACCACACACATATGTGGTCCCCACCAGGATCAGGGAGCTAGAGGAAAGGGGAAGGGAGTAGCTGCATACAGCCTAGGTGTGCGATCTAAGGGATCTAAGAATGATTCGTGGTACAGTCTGTGTCTACTACTAGATTTTTTATTAATTCGCATAGGTTCCAATCATTCTTTCCTTCCATGAATCTATTCCAATAACTAGATTTTCGAGTTAAACCGTTGACTTTACCCTCATTTCTATCAATACAATTGGGAGGAGACTTGATAATCATACTTACACTGATGATGTGATCTTACCCATGAGGCGAGAGTTTCGGTTGTAACCTCTTGGTGGTATCGTTGAGGCCTTATGACATTAGTTTGGGTTTGGACTAGAAATCCATAGTTCATAATCAGATTTATAGTGGAAAAAAAGGTTGTGGTTTAATTACAACATTGGAATGGGGGTTTCCTTGGTCAGCAGAAAATGAATCCCAGGCAGCAAAGGATAAACTAATGCAAATGTGGTTGTAACCGATCACACTTGAGTCAGCCAACCTTATCCTCGTGGCAACAGGTGCTTTGAATTTTTAGCTGAAGTGTTAGAGCATGGGGACATCATTTAAAAAGTTGTTTCTAGGCATACCTCCCCAATAGGAGAGGGAATTATTCTATGGCTAGGTACTTCTGGGGTTTTGGACCAGACTCTTCTAGGGTAGAGACACCCTTGTCAGCTTTGACGAAAATGGAGATCCTTTTCTTGGACGAAGAAGTGTCGGCAGAGCTTTCAGAACATGAGACATCAACAATGTCTATAGTTCCTCCAGAATAGTTAATTTAAGATAGTATATACTCCTGGGAAGGGGTATGTGGTAGTATATGCACTCATCAAGAGTTCTGGTATGCAGTTACTGAGTGAGGCGATAGAGCAGCTAGCCGTGTTACATTTCTAGTATGCAGATGCCGAGTCAGGGAGGGGCAGTATGGGGACACTAACTGTTAGGCTCAACATGATCAGATATCCTTAGGATAAAAACCTAAGAGATTTTTATGAAGGTGGGGAGAACTTCATCCTCTTCAGAGGACATAACATGATACCAGTGGAGTTACGATAGGAGGTTTTGAGGGAGTTTCATATGTCCCCTATAGCAGTACATCCTGGTGTGGCGATGATTTACCAGGACATCCGGCATCAGTACTGGTGGCCCGGGATAAAAGAAGAAGTGGCAGAAGTCTATCGCTTTCTAGAGATGGAGACCCTTTTAGTTCCAGGAGGGGGACCACATTTTCTCGTGAGTCTCTCCAATACGGAGACTGTAATGATTTGGCCAAGGTGTAAAGTTATCACTGAGGTTTATCGGGCCATTTTTTGATACTTTAGATGATAGGAAAGGTGTCATACCACTTGCCACTTCCACCAATGTTGGAGAACATGAACGAAATCTTCCATGTATCCCAGACGAGGAGATGCATGCATGACCCATCTCACGTCATCGACCACATCGAGATGGACAAAGATGATGGGGATAATTTTTTAGGGGTTCCATTAGAGATTGAGGATCGATAGGAGTTGGTCCTTCACGGGTGGTCGATCTCTCTGGTGTGCATACACTAGCAGGTGTGGAACCTCCAAAAGAGCACATTGGAGTGGGATGCTCTGATTCATGTTCAGTATCCTCTATTGTCAGTTTTTCAATTGTTTTGGCTTTCAGGGACTTAAATCCCTACGGTGGGGAGAATGTAATGGCCCAGAAGTTTTGTTTTTTTAATTACATGGAATTATTTCGTGGGCCCAAAATTTGACGGTGTGCGATTCCGAGGATCAGAGTGCCCTGAATGATCTGTCAATGTTTTGTTATGCTTCAATTAGCACACATAAGTAGTTTTTCTAAAAAAGTGGAATAACTCTTAAATGGATGCCCAAATAAAAAATATGATGGCACTGTTGTATTAAGGATGGTGGGATTACCCTTAGAGTGAATTATGATTAATTGGAAAAGGCCTCATGTGAGAAAACCTAAAAATGGTATAATCGTAAATAAAATAATAAAATAAATTATTTTATTTTTTAAATTCTTATAACTCACAAATAGAAACTCAGATTACAAATTTGTGACCACTATTGAAATCATGAGGGTATTCATTATTAAAGATGCTAATATCTTTGGCCGACGCGTTCCACCAAGGAATGTTAGTTTTTGGTTGTAAATAAAATAGTTAGGTGACAATTATTATATTGTAAAATCCATAACTTTTAAACTATAACTAGGATAGGAAATCTGGGAGTACTGTTGGGTTCGTTGGGGCATGTTTCACATAGGCAGAGCCAAACCTCGACCAACGTGGGTCAAGGGTGACTGTTAATATTTTTCTGATTTTTTTTCAGGTACGTTCAGTAAACGCGCTAGGGCGTTTTTTAAATTTTGAATCAGTGCTTGGAATTGAAATTTGAGGATACCGTTGAACTCACAGATCCAATATTCTTTTAAGGAGACCTTCACCTCGACCGCAGTAGGTTGAGGGTTGGTGTTAGTTTTTTGGATTTCCATACAAGGGTTGAAAAAATAATAATATAAAATAATTATCTTTAATTTTATTTTTAAAACATCCCATTTGAATCCTAAAGGTGGGGACGAGACGACAGTGGCATGGAATTTAATGATGGTCATTAAATGCCTGATTACACAAAATGTGTAACAAATTTTCTTTTAAATTAATAGTATATATTAATCATGAATTAATAACCCAACTTATTAATGAAGAGTAATTTTATTAACTGTTCTTGTGGGTTATATTCCGATTGGCGAAAGGGAGAGGAGGCCTGGGATGAAGAATCATTTAATGAAGAACCACTCCACAACAATGAACGAGAATGACACATGAGACCGGTTTGAAAATATGTTGCGGGAGTGACAGACATTGACATCCCCATCAACGACCTCATCTTCCTCCTCACGACATCTTCAATAGATTAATGAGGTAGGAGTTTTAAATGGAATTATTTTTAATCTCTTTTTATAAATTCATCATTATATGGATTTACAACCACCATTTCCAAACTAACATGGCCATAGTCCCACACAAAAAACATTCCCCTTTTACTTTCTTTCTTATCACGTTCTTCATACGTTCTTCGCACCATATATTTAATGATGCTCGAAGCACAATGTTTTGGTGAGAACAACATATGGATGTGGAGCCCTCAACCCAAGGATCATGAATATATGAACAACATAATTTTTGGGTTGGGAATGAAGCCATGATGGATCATAGAAGAATGTGGCATCCGACCCGCGGTCGACGGTGAGGATGGTCGGACAGTGTGCGTCCGTGCTGCCGGATGATGAAAAGGCTGCAAACCGTTGGTCGTGGTAGAGCAAGGTGGTGGCCTGCATCCAGCCTTCCACATGGTGGGGAGGCGACATGTGTCCGTGCTGCCGGTGGAGTAGGAGGCCATGACTGCTTGGTCATGGTGGAGGATGAAGTGCAGCTGTCACTCTGCCTAACGCGGTGGAGCAACGTCTCATGACTACACCGCTGGGAGGAGGAGGACTGGCCGAAGCAACATCTGGACATTAGTATTTAGTGAGACACGCTCGGGTCCCATAGTTACATTGAAGAGTCTAAATCCACTACCCGTTTCTATTTCGATTGGAATAGGGCCACTCCCCCTTCACTGATAGCTTGAGCTGACCACGCCACTGGGTCGGGCCGGACAACGGCCCAGCGAGCCAGCCCCGCTGAGGGCACGACCATCAGGGCTAGACCCGAGTCAGACCAGGGCAACACGAATTGGTTCAAGTTAGACTGGGACAACCTGAACTGGTTTGGGTCGGCCAAGGGTTGGTCGGGCCGGGTCGGACCGGACCTGGGCCCATCTAGACCCAGTTTCATCTTTTTGGCCATAACATGTGATCCAGGAATCCGTTTAACTTTCCTAACATGGCGCCTGAATACTTGGATCTAGGCGGTCTATTTGGTATACTACAATTGAGTTTTGGATAAATTTGGATTACATATGGGTTGGATCAAACCCAAATCCAACCGGGCCCTCAGAGCAGAAACACTATTCACTTAAAGACCGATCGTCCGATTGACGCGCCGTCTTCTGTGTTGGGTCCCGTATGACGTGATGTGTAAAAATCCGAGATTTTATGAATAATATTCTTTTAATTTCATTAATATATTGTGTTGTATTCTACACCAAGATTACCTTGTTCTATATGTAACACCAGATTAGCTTGCAGTATAGGCAACACTATTCTTGGATCGTGTTACACAATATTTTGATAATAGTTATTCTACGCAACATTGAGTATATATATATATATATATATATATTCAAAGTATAAATGAAATATGGTTGGATTCTATTATACAAAACAACTAAGGATTCTTTCACAACCAGCAACCCTGACTTGGCTTTCATTACACGCAATTGCGACCTTCCTCGATCGCGTGTGTTGTACGCAATATCGGGTTTTACTAAACAACGATATATTATTATAATATTATTTTGAACTAGAAATTATGAACAGTATTAACTAAATTTAGAATTTTATAACATTATTATTCATCTTACACATTTTCTAGAACATGGTATAAGAACAAAATAATTTTTTCGGGTAAAATATGTATTTTTCAAAAAATGCAGTTTTGCCGCCTTTTGATGGCACACCCACATTAAATCTAGATTTTTACATGTTTATAAGTTCAATTTCACAAAATAAATTTATTTTTTGGAATCAAGAAATAAAAATTTACTTTGAATAAATTTTTCATATTATTCTGGTAACTATCATATTTTGATGAATAGTAAAAACACGCTATATTTTAATTAAAAACAACTTTTTAATCGCAATAATTTATATGGTTAAATTATAATATTGAATGGTTTTAGATTATAACTTTAATATATTTTTACCATTTAATATAATAAATGTCCTTATCATTGATTTTACATTAAATTCGCAGGTTAAATCAATTCAATATTTTGAAATTTGTTTAAACAAAAACCCGTTTTCATTCGACAACGAGATTAATTTTAATTAAATTTCTGAAACTTATTTGTATTGAATTTGAAATATTGGATTCCATATTTGGAATCAGTAGGTCCAAATTATGTTTATAAGCTACTTTTTGTTTTTGGGCATTATTAATATTAACTACGGAAAATTTTATTTTCCATATTTAAAAGTAAATCAGGTATTTAAGGGTCAATATAAGCTTATAAAATTACCCTAACACATGCCAAAATTCGATTGGATGGATAAATGTCGACCCATATCACCTAAGGGTCGGATTAGATTCATTTTATAGACTTTTTACCTTGTAAATAATTTAATTATTATTAAAACCAAAGAAAGTGACAACATGTCACTCTCTTAAATATTATAAGTATAATAATTTTAATTTAGTGATAAACATCATAAAACTTCAACCATGAATAGTCTCCAGAAATATAATAAAATCATCTACATCATGATAATTTATTTAGAATTTTTAGGGATTAAATAATTGTTATTAATGGTGATACATTAATGATGTATAAATTATTTATTAGGTAAACAATCAGTAATATAGTTTTTATTTAAATAATAATACCCATTAAATGGCCCAAAAACCGGACCAAAACTTATTGGTAGTGTATATCTACACCATAATCATCCAACGACCTAATATATAACCGTTTTGAGTCTTATAAAAGTGATTATGACACTTATATTTTTTTATTTTAAATGATGCCAAAGTTGTCACCTTCATAATTTAATAAATATAAAAATTTAAATATTGTGATTTTAAGTTGATAAATTCGAGTGAAAGTATTATTGTGAAAGGTAATAGATTTATCTTCATTATAGGATTTTATTTTTAATTTTTATGCAACAAATAAGTATATTAAATAATTATACAAAAATGTATTAGTAATTATTTTATTAAGAGATAAACCAAATAAATGGTTTTAAAAATAATAAAATAAATATTATATGAAAAATTTAATGTTCTCCACTAATTTTATAGATACATATGTCCCTTTTATGAATCTATTAAAGCTTTTAGTTACAACATATCTTCTGTATATATTTTATTTAAATTCAAATAAATGAATAGTGTCAAAATTGCCACTATTGTTATTTTATAAAAATAACATATTATAAAATTGTTTAAAAATCAAAAAAATATATAAAAATTATAAATTTAAATTTATATGGTCTAAAATTTTATAAACTATCCAATTATAGATAATTCACAACAAATAAGTAATTATTTGTTATAATTTAAAATTTATAATGTTATTACCACAAATAAAATTAAATTGATTAAGTAAGGATAAATCAAGTTGATAATGTTAAAAATAATTTCCTAACTTGTTTAAATTTTATTTTATGATGCGATTACAACCCTATATCATCTAATATTTGAATATGAGTCATTTTTGGAGGTTTTTAAGTGGGGTTATATTTATTATAAATTAATATGTTTAAGATTTCAAAAGGTGCCCCTTTCCTCCCTTATAAAAGGGCACCTCCTCCCTCCCTTCATCATACCAATTTGAGCCTTAATGCTCTGCCAACCCCTTCCCAATTATCTTCTCCACTTCCCTAGAAACATACTAAAGGTCCTGGTCTTCTTCAAAGACCCATTTTAGTGCCCTATGTGGAGGTCTCAAAGAGGCGCTTCAAAGAAGAGTTAATGTCCGTTACCGACTCTTTCAACTTTATTCATTCTTCTACTTCTTCTTCTCTAGTTTTTTCATTATGAAGTAATAACATCAGTATCACTCATATAATGATATGTTATTATAATTATGAAACAATCCTATTTCACCATCTATCCATCCTATGAAAAACGAAATCACCGCGCGCGCGTATGTACGGAATACCGTCTCCATGCCGTGGTGTAATCTGTTTTTCCAACACCACCTCACTTGGATGAGTATAATGGTGTAAAGAATAACTATATATAGTTATTATAAAATCATACTGATTATGATATACTGTATCATCCTATCCAATTCAATTCAATAATTATGGGAACGATATCATCGGTCGTGCGTACGTACGGACTACCGTCTCCACGACGCGATGAGATTCATTCTCCATGTTAAGCATTTAAGAATGATTATAAAGTATATATAAGAATTAATAATGAAATATATGACATTATAAAGCCACTGGAATTATGTATATATATATATGTATGTAATCTAATTAATTCCATTCAACTCAATAAGGAAACGAAAACAACGTTCATGCGTACGTACGACCTACCGTCTCCATGAACTGTGTATTTCTTTCCATTTATCGATCTATTATATATATGTATATTATGAATATATATTATATATAAATCATGTTTTATATTCTGTAATTAAGTAATAATGATCTAAGTAATCATATGAAGAATTACAAGTCAAAACACGGACGAAAAATGAAACTATTTCCCCCAAAACACTCTTTAACATGGAATTTACAAAAGTACGAGTAATATAAAGTTATAAGTAAACCATATATAATATCATAAAAATAAAAATGAGTATTTAATAAGTCAATGACATTATTTGAATCATTATACAGGAGGGTCGGATATATATGAAGCACATTAGACATAAGGTAAGGGATAATTATTCCAATCTCATTCTTATCTGAGATTGTTTATTCGTAAGTATTTACTGGGGGTTATGTTTATTATCCATGTCCATATGTTATCAAAATGTCTTCATAAAATGTTTAATTTCATTCCTTGTATTTTTAAATACATTTTTAACCTTTTCTTACTTTTACCACATCGTATGGATGGAATCATTCTTTTGTTTACCATACGAAGTACTTTTTGACTTTTCCGGAAAAAGTACGAGAAAAATGTTTTTTTAAATTATACGGCATGAAAGGATTTTTACGGCTTTATAAAGACATATTTTCATGAAGCTTCCTCTAAAATATTTCATTCCTATTTTCAAAAAAATATATTTCATTTAAAATTTCATGAAGTTTTGTGAAAAGAAATTTATTTCGAAGAAGAAAGGATATTTCCCTCAAGAATTTGTTTCAAGTGTTTTATCAAAACCATTTTTCCACCTAAGATGAAATTATTTCATATGTGTATGTTTCATATATAATGTCTCTGTGATTTACATGGATTCACTTTTCTTATTATGAAATAATATCCATTTATTTTATATGGATTATGTGGTAATGAGATGATGTTTAAGAACCCATTTTATTCTTTGGGTTATGATGATTGTTTCAAGTTTATTTTGTGGCACAAGTAAGAATGATTTAATTATGAGATGGGTGGGACCAATATATCCCCCCAATGCATTGGGTAAAGATTTATATCTCATGAGATAGACATGGCTGGAATGAAAAGTTAAACCGGTTCAGTAATACATGACTAGAATGAAGAGTGAACTCGATTCAGAAAGGGACTTTATCCACTAAGATGGTCCTGGCAGCAATGCCTTGGCTACTATGGAAATCATATCATGTGCTTAATGGCTACCAAAATTAAATTTTCCGATTCTATTTAATCATTCTTAATGTATCCTTTTGATCTATCCCTTACGTACTTCCATGTTTTATGTCATTGATCAAGTTTTTGATGTTTAATCATTATGTTCATGTTTTTCAGTTCAAATGTATATGGTATGTTTTATTTTATCCATTCTTACCCTTACTGAGCATTTTATCTCGCCCTTTTTATGTTTTCTTTTCCCCAGGATATAAATAAAGGTTTTAGGTAAGAAAAAAAGGGAATATCTTTGTGGGATATGTTGAAGATCATTCACCACGATTAGAAGATTATGTTCCAAGTTTCCAAAGGCACTAAACTATTACGGTCCTTGTGTGTCTGTTTTTGTTATGTATTATGTATTCCGATAAAGTAATGTAATGTCCATGTACGTAAAGCTTCGGGTCTCTACAGTTGGTATCATATGAAAGGTTTAGTCAACCTTTGGAAAATAGGATGCGAGAACGTTAGTGAGATCCATAGAGATATTTCTTAGGCATGTGTAGGGATGTCCCTAAGGTTAAGTAAAAGTATAGGTTATAGTCCTAGAATTACCATAACAATATTATAATTAAATCTAAGATGATAGATATTGAAGTTACTCCACCTTTATTATGTTGTTTTCCCTAGTATGATTTTTGCCTCTCACACTATTCTTTTTGGGTTTTAGAAAATGGCTGGAAACATGAAGATTCACGATAATGGAGGATATGACGGACAATGGAAAGATATTCTTCATAAGTAACCAATTGAAACGGGATTTGGAAGTCCAAAAATCATTATTATGTCTAATCATAAATCTCATAATATGATCAATAATCTCTACTTTGGTAAGTTTCCCGACTCAGATAATAAGAGAATGATGGAGTTTCATGATGATCATAGAGGAAAGAAAGTTCAATTTCCCTCATGTAAATCATGTGGGAAGAGGCATCAGGGAGATTGTTTCAAAGGAACTGGAAGATGCTTTGGGTGTGGAAAAGAAGGACACAAAGCCAGTAAGTGCAAAGGAAAAGGTTCAGTTAACACCATGGGTGAGGATAATGGTATTGCTACGACATCAACAGTGGTTAAATGTTTTAAATGTGGAATGTACGAGCATTATGCAAACCAATGCCCTAAGGAAATGTTTCATGAAGAGAATCAGTACGGCCGTATGGGTAATATTTATGTTGATGATGATGAAGAGACTACAAATGATATGTGAGATGAAAGAATTGTTGAAGATCGTCAATGGTTTAAGAAGGTAGTGGAATGATTACATGTTTATCAAGTGTAATGTTGTATAAGTAATCTCATGGTACTATAGAATAAAGAATCATCTAAGGATTGTTACATTATTGTTTTTCCTGAATTATTTGAAAGTATATGTTGAATGGTACTAATAACCATGGAAGGTTATTCAGATATTTTTGGAATGTTGATGATATGTGTATAATGAAGGGATAAGAACATAGTGATATGTTTGATTGTATTCATGAGCTCATGATTGATATAAGGACTAATTGATATCTTGGTTTGAGTATATAGAATTTTGAGGATTTTGGTATGTGGAAAGAGTTAACTTTTTACAGCATTAACAAAGGTTCAATGTGTATTCATTCTTCAAGAGAATACATGATTATGGTATTCAAATGTTTGGAATGTGACCAAAAATATGATATGTCTTATGATATATGGGGGACAAATGAAGTAATTCAGATGCTCAGTAAATGTCATTTCTAGTAATCAGATAGAATTATTTTGGAAAATCCTAAATATTTGAAATGGATTATGTTGGACAAAAGTTATTATTGTTTAAGGATAGAACTTTTTTCGATATTATTGATGGAATGTTATAGTAATGTAATTTTAGAAAAAGGACAACCTGCGGGACAGGCAACAACCCATCGCGTCGGACAAGGATGTGGGAAAAGAATCCACAACTGAATTGTGACTGGACTTTATTGCATACCAATGGCCTACATGAAGTCCTTGGTTAGTGGAAATTCGTTTTATGTTATGATAAATAATGTATAAGTCCATTTTTGGAACGATATACGATTAATCTAACCATAAGATGGACTTATAACTTTTGCAAACCTTTTGTTTGAATAAGATAGAATGACCCATCATTCTATCACATGATATGCTAACACATCACGAATGACAAATTAAACTTCATTTATTTAATGGATGAAGTGGAAATTGTTCAATTCATGAACAATAGTGAGATTGTACAAAAATCATGTAAGTATTTCTTTTAATTCATCAACATTAGGGAAATGATCTTGAAAACCAAAAATGTTGTCCTAGTTCTCTTATATCTGATGAACCAGATGGTACCTTAGATCATCACAAATCTATGGCTTTGTGATTGTTGGCTATTTCATAGCCATGTTCTCAACCACTCTCCATCAGAACATGACGGTTAGATTTGTCTTCTATATCCATATTTTCACCTAAGTTATCCTACGTGGAAACCCAGTGATTAGTTAAATTGGGTAACTGTTACATTTCATACTTTAGTTTTTAAAGATAAGTTTTGGTATTCCTTTTTATGATGTGGGTTTCTATTAAAGTATCTTTTGAATAGTAAACCATGTACAAACCAGACGAATTTAGAGGGCGAAATTCATTATAAGGGGGGTAGAATGTAACACTCTGAGATTTTATGAAAAATATTCTTTTAATTTCATTAATTTCTTCTGTTGTATGCTACACCAAGATTACCTTGTGCTATACGCAACACCGTATTAGCTTGTAGTATATGCAACACTATTCTTGGATCGTGTTACACACAATTTTTATAATAGTTATTCTACGCTACATTGAGTATATATATATATATATATATATATATATTCAATGTATAAATGAAATATGGTTGAATTATGTTATATTAAACAATTAAGGATTCTTGCACAACATGCAACCCTAACATGGATTTCATTACACGCAATCACGACCTTCCTCGATAGCGTGTGTTGTACGCAATATCAAGTTTCACTAAACAACGATATATTATTATAATATTATTATGAACTAGCCGTTATGAATATTATTTACTAAATTTTGAATTTTATAACATTATTATTCAACTTACAAATTTTCTAGAACATGGTATAAGAACAAAATAAATATTTCTGGTAAAATAAGTATTTTTAAAAAAATGCAGTTTTGCCACCTTTTGATGGAGCACCTACTTTAAATCTAGTTTTTGACATGTTTATAAGTTAAATTTAAAAAAATAAAATTATTCATTGGAATCAAGAAATAAAAATTTACTTTGGATAAATTTTTCATATTATTCTGTTAACTTTAATATTTTGATGAATAGTAAAAACACACTATATTTTAATTAAAAACAAATTTTTTCATCGCAATAATTTATATGGTTAAATTATAATATTGAATGGTTTTAAAGTATAAATAGAATATATTTTTTATCATTTAATATAATTAATGTCATTATCATTGATTTTACATTAAATTTGTAGGTTAAATCAATTCAATATTTTGCAATGTTTTAAACAAAAACCCATTTTCATTCGACAACGGGATTAATTTTAATTTAATTTCTACAACTTATTTGTATTGAATTTGAAAAAATGGATTCCATATTTGGAATAAGTGTGTCCAAATTATGTTAATAAGATACTTTTTATTTTTGGGCATTTTGAATAGTAACTACGGTAAATTTTATTTACCCTAGTTAAAGGTAAACCAGGTATTTAAGGGTCAATATAAGGTTATAAAATTACCCTAACACATGGAAAAATTCTATTGGATGGCTAAAAGTCGATCAATATCACCTAAGGGTCTGATTAGATTCATTTTATGGACTTGGACCATGTAAATAATTTAATTATTAGTAAAACCAAAGAAAGTGACAACATGTCACTCTCTTAAATCTTATAAGTATAATAATTTTAACTTAGTGATAAACATCATAAAACTTCGAACATAAATAGTATCCAGAAAGCTAATAAAATAATCTAAATCATTATAATTTATTTTTAATTTTTAGGGATTAAATAATTGTCATTAAAGGTGATTCATTAATGATCTAGAAATTATTTATTAAGTGAAAATTCAGTAATATAATTTTTATTGAAATAATAATACCCATTAAAAGGCCCAAAAACCTGACCAAAACTTATTGATAGTGTATATATACACCTTAAGCATCCAATTACCTAATATATATCCGTTTTGAGTCTTATAAAATTGATTATGACACTTATATTATTTTATTTTCAATGATGCCAAAGTTGTCACCTTCACAATTTAATAAATATAACAATTTAAATATTGTGATTTTAAGATGATAAATTCGAGTTAAAGTATTATTGTTAAAGGTAATATATTTATGTTTATTATAGGATTTTATTTTTAATTTTTATGCAACAAATCAGTATATTAAATAATTATACAAAAATGTTGTAGTAATTATTTTATTAAGAGATAAACCAAATAAATGGTTTTAAAAATAATAAAATAATTATTATATGAACTATTTAATGTTCTCAACTAATTTTCTAGATGAATATGACCCTTTTATGAATCTATTAAAGCTTTTAGTTACAAAATATCTTCGGTATATATTTTATTTAATTTCAAATAAATGAATAATGTCAAAATTGACACTATTGTTATTTTATAAAAATAACATATTATAAAATTGTTTAAAAATCACAAAAATATATAAAAATTACGAATTTAAATTTATATGGTCTAAAATGTTATAAATTATCCAATTATAGATAATTCACAACAAATAAGTAATTATTTGTTATAATTTAAAATTTAGAATGTTATTACCACAAATAAAATTAAATTGATTAAGGATAAATCAAGTTGATAATGTTTAAAATAATTTCCTAACATGTATAAATTTTATTGGTTGATGAGATTACAACCCTATATCATCTAATATTCTAATATGAGTCATTTTTGGAGGTTTTTAAGTGGGGTTAGATTTATTATAAATTAATATGTTTAAGATTTCCAAAGGTGCCCCTCTCCTCCCTTATAAAAGGTCACCTCCTCCCTCCCTTCCTCATACGAATTTGAGCCTTCAAGCTCGGCAAAAACCTGCCAAATTCTCTCCCCCACTTCCCTAGAAACATACTAAAGTTACTGGTATTCTTCAAAGACCAATTTTAGTGCCCTAAGTGGAGGACTCAAAGAGGCGCTTCAAAGAAGAGGTAATGTCCGTTACCGATTCTTTGATCTTTATTTGTTCTTATACTTCTTCTCCTTTAGTTGTTTCATTATGAAGTAATAACATCAGTATCACTCATATAATGATATGTTATTATATATATGAAACAAACATATTTCACCGTCTATCCATCCTAAAAAACATGAAATCACTGAGCGTGCGTATGTACGGAATACCGTCTCCATGCCGTGGTGTAATCTGTTTTTCCAACACCACCTTACTTGGATGAGTATAATGGTGTAAAGAATAAATATATATAGTTATTATAACATCATACTGATTATGATATACTTTATCATTCTATCCAATTCAATTCAATAATTATGGGAACGATATTATCGCTCGTGCGTACGTACGGACTACCATCTCCACGACGCGCTGAGATTCATTATCCATGTTAACCATTTAAAAATGATTATAATGTATATATAAGTAATAATAATGAAATATATGACATTATAAATCCACTGGATTTAGGTATATATATATGTGTATGTCATCTAATTAATTCCATTCAACTCAATAAGGAAACAAAAACAACATTCATGCGTACGTACGGCCTACGGTCTCCATAAACTCTGTATTTCTTTCCATTTATCAATCTATTATATATATGTATATTCTGAATATATATTATTTATAAATCATGTTTTATATTCTGGAATTAAGTAATCATTATCTAAGTAATCATATGAATAATTACAAGTCAAAACACAGATGACAAATGAATCTATTTCACCCAAAACACTCTATAACATGGAATATACAAAAGAATGAGTAATATAAAGTCATAAGTAAACCATATATGATACCATGTCAGTAATTATGATTATTTAATAAGTCAATGACATTATTTAAATCATTATACAGGAGGTTCGAATACATACGAAGCATATCAGACATAAGGTAAGGGGTAATTATTCCAATCTCATTCTTATCCGAGATTGTTTATTTGTAAGTATTTACTGCGGGTTATGTTTATTATCCATGTCCTTATGTTCTCAAAATGTCTTCATAAAATATTTAATTTCCATCCATGTATGTTTAAATACATTTTTAACCTTTTCTTAATTTTACCACATCGTATGGATGGAATCTTTCTTTTGTTTACCATACGAAGTACTTTTTGACTTTTTTGGGAAAAGTACGACAAGAATGTTTTTTTAACTTATACGGCATGAACGGATTTTTACGGTATTATAATGCCTTATTTTCATGAAGATTCCTCCAAAATAATTCATGGCTATTTTCAACAAAATCTATTTCTTTTAAAATTTCATGAATTTTTGTGAAAAGAAATTGATTTCAAAGAAGAAAGGATATTTCCCTCAAGAATTCATTTCAAGTGTTTTAGCAAAACCATTTTTCCACCTAAGATGACATTATCTAATATGTGTATGTTTCAAGTATAATTTACTTGTGATTTACATGGTTTCACTTTTCTTATTATGAAATGATATCCATTTATTTTATATGGATTATGTGGTAATGGGATGATGTTTATGAAACCCGTTTTATTCTTTGTGTTATGATGAATGTTTCAAGTTTATTTTGTGACACAAGTAAGAATGGTTTCATTATGAGATGGGTGGGACCTATATCTCCCTTAAATGCATTGAGTAATGATTTATATCTCATGATATAGACATGGCTGGAACGGAATGTTAATCCGGTTCAGTAATACATGACTGGAACGAGGAGTGAACTCGATTCAGAAAGGGACTTTGTCCACTAAGATGGTCTTGGCAGCAATGCCTTGGCTACTATGGAAATCATATCATGTGATTAATGGTTGCCACAATTATATGTTCCCATGCTATTTTATCATTCTTAATGTTTTCTTTATGATCTATGCCTAACGTAATTCCATGTTTCTTTGTCATTGCTCATGTTTTTGATGTTTAAACATTATGTTCATGTTTTTAAGTTCAAATGTATATGGTATGTTTTATTTTATCCATGCTTACCCTTACTGAGAATTTTAGCTCACCCTTTTTATGTTTTCTTTTCCCCGGGATATAAAGAAAGGTTTTAGGTAAGAAAAAAAGGGGAAGATCTTTATGGGAGATGTTGAAGATCTTTCACCATGATTAGAAGATTACGTTCCAAGTTCCCAAAGACACTAAACTATTACGGTCCTTGTGTTCCTCTAAAGTAATGTAATGTCCATGTACGTCAAGCTTCAGGTCTCTACATGATGGACCTTTGGGATACATAATTTTGTAACATTGTGGGGGTTAAGGTATGATTGATGGTATGAGGAGTAGTTCACCAAAACGTGCTATTAGAGGGAATCCAGTGGCTGGTGGTGAGGCGGAGGTTGGAGACTGATCATATGAAGGTTAGTTATGTATTGACTCTTTGAGGGTCGAATCCTTTACTAGCCATTGTTGGGATCATTACCTATCAATCCTTTGTTGGTCAGTGCTCATAAATATTGTGTGGGTGTGCCATGATGGTCCTATCTGGGTTGGATGATGTGTTTGTCAGCACTCATCGATCATGTGTGGGTCCACGCGTACTAATCCTATGTAAGTCAGATCCTGTGTGGTTCAGCGCTCAGTGATTTTTTGTGGGTCAGTGCATACCGATCTTGTGTGGTTCAAAACATGTGTGGGTGAGCAGATGTTAATATCTATCGACTTCAGGTGGGTCAGATACTGCATGGGTAATTTCGGGGGTTAATACATATCAATCCTTTGTTGGTCAGACTCTGTAATGCCAACAACAGTGCCTCTTGATAGAATAAGATGATCTAGCTTTGGAACTAATCATCTGTTCTTCTATACATCACTAATACCTAGATTGATATGAGACTTTGTTTGAACTAAGACTTTTACTATCGTTATACTATCTTCATTGTGATACCTATGTGGTAGATTTAACTTCGTCGTGATACCTATGTGTAACTTTTACCTTTGTGTACTATCTTCATAGTGATACCTGTGTGGTACTTTTACCATTGTGGAGTAACCTTTTTAGTTTTACCTGTGTTGTACTTTTACCTTCACGGTGTTAACTCTGTGGTGTTACCTTTGGGGTATTCTTCCTTCATGTATGAGATTTGTATATCTTGATAACATAGATATGTGTATGGGAATATATGTAAGTATAGAGGATGTATTTATTTGTGGGTTTTCCTTCGTGGAATTATAGGAGACCTACAAGGGTCTCGGGGTCCATACTAAGTATTGTTATATGCAACCCTACACGGGATTCACCCTTACCTTGGTGTGTCTTGTGTAGACGACGTACAACATTGTTCGATGCTGAGGATGTTGGGACTGGACGGTGAACATAGGTGGACCATTCATTATGATGTGAAGCAGGGGAGACTAATAGACATGGAGTTATAAAGAGGCGATCTATACCTACCATTCAGGTTGGAACCTCAGAGGATGAGCCGATAGCTATTTTACTTTTTCATTCAGTTGTATTTTAATTTCAGTTGTACTTTTTCTTTTACAGTTTGGCTTGTATTTCGGCCCCTTTTTACATTTAGCTCTCTTTTACTCCACCAGTTTACATCATAGTTTCTTCTTATTGTGTTTATAGATAGTGTATACATTTAGGATTAAAAGAAATTCCTTTTCGTTTTAGGGAGTATTCCATTTGATTCTAGTCGCCATCCCCATGCCTATAGAAGGGGGTGTGGGGTATTCAGGACACATAACTATGTGGATGGGTCATGACAATGTTGGACAAAATCATTTGATGGGTGTTCAAAAGAATATATAACACAATCTCCACTAACAGGTGATCTACTTTTTATGAAATTCAATGATATGGATAATACATTTGGTAAATCATTTTTTAATATCATTATGATAAACGATTGGAAAAGGATATTAGTTTTTTTGAATTACCATACTTGAATTATCTATAATCCAAAATTTTACTTGATGTTATGATTATTGAAATAATTGTACATGATAATGTAATCGGGAAATTACTAAATTCCCCTAGAAAAAAATTTATTGAATTAAGGATAGGTTGTACCTGATAAAAATGGGAATATGGGAAGAGTCGGCACTAGTGAAGGTTGAAAATTAACTTTTATTCCTTGAGCTTCTTAAACTATTTCCAAGAAGGGGAGATATCGGTTTTAAAACATTTCAATGATGTAAAAGTTCCAAAAGATTAATCATCAAATATAAAGAATATTGTGTTAATGAATTCTTTAATGATAAAGGAAATAAAATCACAAGACAATCATTTTCGGATGCAAGATCCAATTCTTGTAGATTTATGTTTTATTTTTCCCAATAATATAAATCACAGAATAACCATTTTTTTTGAAATCTATATGCAACAAAGTTATAGACCCCATAGAATTTCCATCATATTATACGAATTGGAAATGTTCATCCCACTGTCATTATTTTATATGATAGTTCACTTCACTTTGTAAGAGTGATCTAACTATGTTGTATTTTATGATATAAATGGATGTACCCCATTGAATGATATATGATGATTTTTAAATTGTATGTCAAATTTAAAATTCATCCAAAGGTTTATATTATATGGGAAAATATTTTCAAGGAAACCATTGAATTCTATAATGACTACATGTTTGGTGTGGAAATCATTGTTCTTCTAAAATAACATAACATTGGGTATCTTGTGGGTAAAGGAATTTATAGAATAGATGTTTTCATGAACACAATTACAGATTGGCACTAGTCCAACCATTACTTTTTATCATAATAGTTAAGTGGTTTTCCCAAATGTTTAAACTCATAAATAAATTCTTAGGAATTTTAATCCATCAAGGGATAAATTATTGATATTAAAGTCATTAAATCAATAGTTTATAGGATGATTTCAAAACCACATATTTAAGGATTTAAGTGAAAATCATCATTAATATCATAATGACTTCAACGGATAGACAGAGGACCAACGGTCAAAGTATAATATTATAATGGTTATATCATTAATGGTTATATGCTATATAATAATGATCCTGATGAAGGATGTAACATGGAAAATAGTCAAGTTACACTTGTGGATGAAGCGATGCATGTACCAGATACTAAGGACATGAATTAATATTTATAAGAATATGTTATACTTTTTCATAATAAAATAAATATATAAGTTGTATTATAAATCATTCCATGTGCTGATTTTTCAGTGAAAATGTGTTGATAACAAGAGTGTTGTCAAAATAAATGAATTGGGATTCGTGAAAGTGGATTTTAGTAATGAAGGTAACAATGAAGAACCATTTATAATGGCATCACAGAAAGTACAAGTTTATTATATTATAGTTCATGCAAACTGAAAGTGGTCAATTATTTTATTATTCACCAAAATCACTGAAGGGTCAGATGAAAATTCTACTAAGGTTGAAACATTTAATGAGACATCACAATCATTTCCTAATGGTCCCAACATAGACAACAACATGAATTTCAGAGGAAACCATAATGATGGGATTTGGATACTTAATCATGGGGTCAAATCACTTCAAAATTTTAAAATAGTTTTCAATATTTATTTTAAGTTTTGTTGCCATATATATTTTTTAAATCATTTTACTATTCGTACCCTTCTGTATTTAGGTAATCTAAATTAAATATCGATCTAATTCTACAGATAATGACTTCTTCGTGTGTTGGTTCCCACAATCCTAAGGAATAATTAGTTTCTCAAAAAACAATTTCTCCACTAATGACGGAACAATGGACTTATGTGAATTCTAATCATGATAATCCAAATTTACAACATATTAATAATTTTTTACATGAGAAAATTTTATATGGTGAAGAATCAAAGTCTCAAAAAAATAAGTGCTTCACAGTGTGATAGTGTTTTAAAAAATTATTATGATGAAAATAAAAGGCATCAAATTTTTGGTTGGATGAAATGTGTGAATTTATATGATTAACCCCAACAATACCATATTTAGTAGTTTCACTGGTCTCACCTCTAGACAACGCATGTTGATTGATGTTGATTCCTTTCACCATGTTACACCCATGCTAATGATACTTATTTTGGAAGATATTAGTGTAACATTATGACATACTCTCATTATTTTACTAAAAATAAAATAATGAAACATTGAATTACTATTATTTACTCATGAAGAGTTTTTGTATAGTATAAAACTCGCATAATAAATTTGTATTAATGCATGCTGGAAAGAAACTAATGGGATTTTTCAGAAATATAATGAAGTTTCATCTCAATGATACTGAAGGGAAAATAAACCAAGACCCACTTCATTTATATATCCACCTCATAAGCTATAAATCATGGTTTGAGTTTATTAGTCATTATGTGGGGACATATTTTAATGTACATTGTGGATAGTAATAAATTGTTTGATAATACATGTATTAAAAAATATTATTAGTTATTTTTAATTTATCAAACATTCAATGAGTTTAGAAAATAATCAGTTGGTATAAAAACGAACATACCCTTATCATAATGAAAGGTTGGGGTATGGTTCACTTGAAAAATAGTTGGCACATATTTTAAAAATACTGTAATAATTTTATGTGTCATGAAACAACAACATAATTATGTTCATCTCTTTAAAATTGGGTTGATGAATCCAAATCCAAATACACATCCATACCACAACATGTGTTATGGAAGGATGATTGTGTAAATAATTTTTTGATACTAATAAATGAAAAAACACAAAATGTGTGGGAAGAATGTGCATTCATGACATAATAATTTTTGTGTTAAATAATTATTAGATAAAAATTGTTACTTATTTTCCAATATTTTTTTATTCAACATAGTAATAAGATTAATCATCAGCTGTGCTAGATGAACAACTATTATCAATGTCTGTGAAGGGGCCTGATCTTTATGGATTCATAAGAGGAGTGGGTTTTGGGGAAAAACCCCAAATATATTTTGAAAAAAAAACATGGGTAAAAAGATAAATGAATGGAAGATATATAGGCATGATTGGCTCCACATGAAGATGCTAATACCTTTCTTGTATATATATTCAATAAGATAAAAATGATTAAGATTTATATCTATCAACACCCAACTGTATCCTAGTTATGATTGATACATTGTAAAATATCCAAAAATACACTCTACATAACAAACAACTTTAAACATTTCATGTGAGGGTCGAATTTAGTATACAACATGATTTCATCACAGAGCTACATATTCCACTTTATGAGTCATATATTCATACAATTGATAATGATATCAGAAAATTCAAAGCATAGAACAATATATTTTAAAAAAACAATTCAGGATGAAGTATTCACTCATATACAATGATCATGAACTATAGGAGAAAAAATACATTGTGAAATCATCCATACCTCAATCAGGTACATGGTGTACCCTGTATGAATCAAATTGTGTTATTTTAGTTTAAAATCAAAATTTTATTAATGTATTTATTAATATATATGTTTAATTTAATTTTTTATAGTATTAATGACATAAAAATTATTTTTTATATAGATGTATTATTTTTGTGAAGTCATTTTTTTTATTTCAACTGTTAGCAGCAAGCTAGAAAAGTAAGAACATGTTTCTTATAAACATGGTGTTCAAGGATGCATGATGTTTTCTTTTCCATCCAAATGGTTCATAATTCTCTTTTTTGGTTTTGTTTATAGAGTTAAAATAAAAAACGACATACCAAATCAATCATATACACCTCAATATGATATATAATGTTCTCTATATGAATTGAACTATAGGTTTTCAGTTTATAATTTTAATTTAAGATCAAAACAGACATGATATAATCAACACTAGGAAAACAAATATTTTTGTTTTCAAAATTTGGTTAAATTATCCTTAAATAATTTTTTACATTTAGGAATTTGTCACATTTAATCTAGACACATGGTGTGACCGGTATGGCACCATATGAGTCTTTTTATTTAAAATTGAAAGAAATATTATTAAAAAACACAAGTGACATACATAAAATTGAGAAAACACATTCAGGTTATATTGATACTTTATGAAAACAATCCATAAGTTATTTTTATTTTTAGTAATCACCCACACTTCAATCTAAAACATGGAGAGAATATTATGTCTCCAATATTTCTCCTTTAAAATGAAATAATGTTTAGTAAAAAATGAAAAATGACATACCAAAATATGACCAAAGACATTAGGATAATTAGTATACCATATGAAAATGATCTATATGTAATTTTAGTGTGTATGAATCATCCGCACATCAATATGATGTACAATGTTATCATTATGACACTATGTGTGTCATGTTATTTTTAATTGGCATAAATTTTAATAAAAAAGGAAACTGACATACTCATAATCAATAAAAATTATTCATATTTATTTTATAATTTAGGAAGATGATACATATGTTATTTTTGACTTAGAGGAAACAACTTCACCTCTATCTGAATCATAATGTTCTTGATATAACTCTAAGTGTCTGTTATTACATTAAAATTCACATTTTAATTGAAAAAGTGTGTTAGTCAGTTAATATTATTTTAGAAAACTTTTATTGTCTTGGTAATTTATAACATTAATTGATTTGTCATTATTGACATGTTAGAATCATCGTCACATCAAACTAAGACATGGTGAGATGGGTATCACTCAAATTTTGTGTTTCGAGTTTGAAATGATATTATTGTAAAAAAATACATGATAGAATAAAAAAACGTATTAGTATGATATTGTAACTCTAATAAAATCATTAATAAATCATTTATGAGATGAAAGAATTAAGTATGACTCAATCCAATACATTTTTGTAACTAGAATGACTACAAGTGTGCCTTTTCATTTTAAATTGACATTAATTTTAGTAAAATGTTCAAGTGGAATACTGAAGTCAAAGGAATTTATTATGGATTATATTGATAGATATCTAAAATGATTTATAAGACATTTTTTATATTTATTATTCATTGTAACCTAAATTTTATGCATTTTGTGAATGGTATTACTCCAAGTGTATCCTTTTTTTTAAATTGACATTATTTTTCTATAAAAAGGATAAATGCAATAATCTCAAAATTGATAAAATGCTTTCAGATTATATAGATACTTTATAAAAATGATCCAGATGTAATTTTGGATTTGTAATAATCAACAAAAAACTCAATTTGACATTGGCTGTGACTGGTAAGACTCCATGTGTGTCTTTATATTTAAAATGGACATTAATTTAAGTAAAAAGGACAACTGACATACTCAATACGTTGAAAAAGAATTTATAATGTTTAAATGTTTTAGGAAAATTATCCATTTTTCATATATGATTGGTAAGAAATACCCACACCCTAATACTATGTATGGTTTGACCGGTATAACTCCATGAGTTTCATTTTATTTAAAATTGACATTAATTTTAGTAAAATTTACAAGTGACATACTAAAAAACAATCAAACATATTAGGATTTTTTTAAATAAGGATATTTATATATATTTGATTTTTGATCTAAAATAATAAAATTACCCTATGTACAATGCATGGTTCTGTTGAAATTACTCCATAGGTCTATTTTTTTAAAGTGAAAATAATTTTAGTAAAAAGCACCAGTGATGTACTCAAAACCTTGAAAAACATTAGGATTGTTTTTATACATTATAATAATGATACATAGGACATTTTTGATGTGTAGGAATCACCCTAACCTCAATATGATGCATGGTGTGACCGATGTGAGTCCTAGTGTGTCTTTTTATTTTAAATTGGCTTTGATTTTAGTAAAAAGGACAAGTGACAAACTCAAGATAGGGAAAACACAATCATATTGTATTGATACATTAGTAAAAGGATCCATAATTAATTTCTCTATGTATGAATTAGCCTCACCTCAATCTGTAACATTGTTTTCTTGGTATAATTGAACTTGTTTGTTGTCTCTTTAGAATTTAAATTTTAGTTTAAAAATTATGTCAATCACTGAAAATCAAGAAAACATGAACTAATAATATTAATAATTTAGTTAAATTATTCATATGTTATTTATAATTTGGAGAAATTTTTATCACATTAAACTGACACACAATTTTACCAGTATAACTCAATGTATGCAATTTCTATTTATAATCACATTTTATTAAAAAAAACTTAATTAGAATTCTCAAAATGAACAAAACACATAATGATTGTTTTTATTCTTTATTTTAATGATCCATAAGGCAATTTTAGGTGAATGAATCTGCTTCACCTGAATCAGTTGCACGGTGTGGACGATATGAATCAAAGTGTATATTATCATTTTAAAATTGACATTTTAGTTCAAAAAGTGTGTCACTCAGTAAAAAACAAGAAAATACAGAATTAATGTCATGATAATTTAGTAAAAAGATTCATAAGTAATTTTTGGTGTATTGAATAGTACTCCCATCAATCTAACACATTATGTGAAAGATATGACACAATGTGTGTTTTTCAAATTGAAATTAAATTTAGAAAAAACACTATTGAAATTCTCAAAACCAATAAATCACACACAAATTTTTTTATGAACTATTAAAATGATTCATATGTCATTTATGACTTTTAGGATTTATAAGAATTAAAATATAGTGCACTATGTGACTAGTCTGACTCAGAGTGTAACTTTTTATATAAAAATATCTTAACTTTTAGTGAAAAGAACAAGTGAAATACTCAAAACTGAGAAAAAAAATTTGGATTGTTTATATTCTTTAAAAAAATTAAACATAAGTCATTTTTTTGTGTAGGAATCATCCACACCTCAATCTGACACATGGAGAGAATGGTATTACCCAAAGTGTGTATTTTTATTTAATGTTGACATTAATTTTAATAAAAAAGACACGTGACATAATAAATGCCAATAAAAAGAATTAATATTATTTTTATACATCAGGAAAATGATCCATATTTAATTTGTGATGTGTAAGAATCATTCAGACCTCAATCATGTACATTGAATGCCATGTATGAATTAAAGCATCTGTTGTTAGTTTAAAATTGATATTTTAGTTTTAAATTAGTTTCACTCACTGAAAAAATTAAACATTATATATTTTTCTTTAAAATTTAGAAAAATGATTCATAAGTCATTTGTGACATGTGAGAATAAGTCTCACATAAAACCGACACATGATGTTACTATTATAACCCAAAGTATGTATTTTCAAATTAAAATGACCTTTTAGTAAAAAAATGGTTACATACACAAAACCAAGAAAAAACATTCTGATTTTTTTGATATGTTATGAATATTATCCATAATTTATTTTTGATTTTTATGAACCAACATCACCACAATTTGACATACGGTGTCACCGATACAGATCCAAGTGTATGTTCTTTTTTAAAATTGACATTTTAAAAAAACACAAGTGACATACTCAAAACCAAGAAAAATAATTTATATAGTTTTGATAATTTACTTAAATGATCCATAAGTCATTTTTGATTAGTTGGAATCATACACACTTCAATGTGACACACAGTGTGTCCAGTATGACTCAAAGTTTCCACTAATAGTCTAAGATTGAAATTTTAGTTCAAAACGTGTGTCACTCATTGAGAACTATGTAAGTGAGCTCTGATTCTGTTGATACATTAGTAAAAAAGTAATATGTCATTTTTGATGTATATGAATAAGTCACACTTCAAACTGACACACGATATGAGATGTATGAAATAAATTGAGTGTTTACAGTTTAGAATGAAATTTTATTTGAAAAGACAAGTGATGTAGTCAAAAATAAAAAGTTGTATTCATATTGATTCAATAATTAATGAAAGTGAACTATATGTAATTTATAAAATATAAGAATCATCTATACCTCAATACGATGCACGATATGAAGGGTATGACTCTAATTGTGTCCTTTTTTTAAATTTACATTTCATTAATGTATTCTTTCATATTATTTATTTATTTATTTATAAATAATATTTTTAATTTATGATAAATTTTTTATAAATGTGGATACTTTTGGTCAGGTTGGGATGGTTTTTTCATCAATTCATACCATTGTTAGTAATTTTTGAGAGGGGGTTATAGGTTCTAAAGAATATGGAACATATATGTTTTTAATGTTTGTGGGTAGTAATAGAAAATATTATTAAAAAATCATTGTTTGAAATTTTTATAGTTGTGTTTTTTTATATTTATGATATAAAATTTAATTCAATTTAAATATGTATTTCTATATAGTTTTATTTCCAAAAATGTGTATTTTCATATAGGTGTATATAGGTGTATTTTTTTCAGTGTGTTATTATTCAAACAACACACTACAACAGTAAGGACTTTATAGACACTATTACTAGCACTAAAAAAGGACCCAATTTATCAGCACTAGAAAATTGGATTATAAAGTGGGTCATTTATCAACACCTTTTTAGTTGTGATAAAGGGTTCCCCATTTAACGGAACTAAGGACAACAATTATTTGTTATCACTGTTAAATATTTTTTTGTTATTTTAAATGGTTGACCTATGGTAGTTTCCCCACCTCACATTACCTTATACCGATGGTGGTTTTCATAGCTTCCGTTTCTTCAAATCTTATTACCTCATATCTTGTGGTTTTTACTTTCTCTATTTCCTCTTAAGGGGTATGCTCTTGTGTGGTAAAACCAATCTACTTTATGTAATGAATTACCTATGCCCCTAGAATTAATTTTATTGATGGGTTCCATTACCCAATGATGGATCATGTTGAACACCATGTACTAGAGAAGGAGGGCTAAGGGGAGTATGAGAAATCTGAGAGATGACACCTAGATCCTTATTATGAAGAGCACTACCAATGATCTAAAACAAAAGGACCTTCATGGATCTATTGTAGATAGAGGAGACATGATGTTGTCCTACATTGAAGTATTTCTAATGGGGTGACAAATATATCCTCCTCTTAATAAGGCACATCAATGCACGAAGTCCATATGGTTTTCCCTTCAGTCTATATTGTGGTGCCTACTCATCTATCCCCCACCATGTGCATCTTAAATAAAAAGAAAGTAATAGATATAAAACATTTGTAGTTATATATCTTTTAGAGGTGGATTTGTAATGCTCAAGGCATCTGAGTACCTATCTATTCCTGGCATACTTATCTATTCTCTATGGTAGGACCATGAAGTTAGTGTTATATTCAATGGTTTTTAGATTTTCAACTGAAAATTTTCTAAGGGTCTAATATGATTTCATCTATGGTGATATTTAATTTGATCCCACTGCTTTTCATCTATACCTTTTACTCAGATACTGAACATCAATTTTCATAGTAATGTATATTTAGGTTTCTTTATCAGGATTATTTCTTCGTTTTAGGCTTTATTCAAACAACATCTCATTTATTCCATTGATACACTATTTAATCTGAGTATTATTTTTGATACCCCACTCAAATATGGGATTCCCCTTTTTTAACACTTTATTATTAGTGGATTATGATTTATTGACTTGGTCTTATGGTTTTTCTCTTTTTGACATTCCACATTAAAATTTATGGTGTCAAAAATTATTTTTATAAACATACGTTTTGTTAATACACATCACATTTAATTTTTTCTATATAGTTTAAAGGGAATAGAAATTTATTTCCTATACAAACTCAATTAAATGTTTTATTTCACATTAATTACTTATATTATTTTCAATCATCTTGTCTCGTAGTGTTTTATTTTTGTTCAGATAAGTTACGGAATCCCATTACAGTTGGATGATATTGTAAAATGGTAAAACTATCTGAAATAGTGATTTAAAATAATGGATCTAATTTTATTTAAGAAAACAGATCATTATATGTATAGTAATAAAAATTGAAAATGAATGTCTAATAAAGAATGGGAGTTTGAGAATGTGATGGTTTTTGATTTTATTTATCTATGGGAAAAAGACAATATGATGAACCATATTTTCAAAATCTCTCATGATAGAACATTGAGGGTGATGCTTGAGACAAACTATGCATCCAAGATAGAAAAAATAGTTTTTTTCTACTAAAAAATAAATAATTGACTATAAAAGAACATACATTTATTTCTAGATACTTGAGTGAATATCAAGGATATTTTCATCAGTCGTATGGTATGGGTAATACTTTTAAAGATGGGTTTTTAGTGATTTTTTACATAATATTTTAAGGAATTCATGGTTGAATTACTGTATTATTCTAGATGGTTTTACTATTAATGGTAATTTAACATTTATTTTTTATGTATATTTTCTTTAATGAGGAAACCTGGATATTTAATTGGGAGAACTACTCTTCATATATTTTATCTACATACTTTAGTGGGAGAATTTGGGAAATAAATCAGGAATAGAGTAGTCATGGTGAGGGAAAAGGCAGAAGAAAATCCAAGTCGAAGAATGGAGTATGAATTTCATTATTGTTGTATTAATGGAAATATAATGTTGTTTTTATATCAAAAATAACTGAAAGAACCAAATGGCGTAAAATTATATGAAGAAGAATGGATATGGAGATGATTGTGTCACCACCACTATACGAGTGATCAAGTTATTTTTTTATGATTCCATGAATATTTATTCTAAGGATTATTGATGGGTTTTTAAGAGTGGTTCCTATTTTCATGTGACACTAAAGAAAAGTGTTTTTTAAATCATACAGACCTTTGAATTTTTGTATTTTAATGATAAGTAATAATGGTCATGCTGATGTTTTAGGTAATGTGACAATTTGTTTATTCCCCAACACCAAAAGTAAGTTGATTTTGAAGAACGTTTGACAAGATCCTTAGGTTCTAGCGAATCTTATTTGTACCATAATTCCGTATAGTTAAGGTTTCATCATTATTTTTAGTGATGTCCAATATATTTTTTCCTAGTGATCATTGATTGTGGCTTGAGGGAAGAAGCAGTCAGGTTTGTACAAGACCATAGATTATATTTCTTTAGATACTGCTTGTGTTCTTGAGTGTAGTTTATTTTTCCATGTGATGATATATATGGCTCGGTCACATTATTACTAAAGGGAATGTTTATTTGGAAAAGAAAAATAATCTTCTAGTTTTAAAAATTACTAAATTCGACATAGGTGACCACTTTATGGCTGTAAAATAGATCAGAGTGAGTTGCATCAGCCGTTTTTTACATAAGAATTGAAAAGTAATTGAATTAGTATATTTCAATATATATTTCCCTTTGAAATTTGAGAACATTTATGGATGTATTTATATTGTTACATTTATTTATGACCACTCATGTAATACTTGGGTTAATGTTTTGAATTTCAAAAGTGATATGCTCAATGTTTTAAGAAATTTCAGGTTACAAATTAGATGTAATCTCATAAGAAGAGGAAATGTATTCATAATGATAGTGGGGGAGTGTCTTTTGGTTATTTTGATTGGTATTACCGGTCGAAAGTTATTTGGAATAAAAATAAACCTCCTAAGACACCACATCTAAATGGTGTAGCTGAGTGGATGAAAAAGACATTGTTGTAATGTGTTCATTGTTTGAATTTGGAAACAATATTTCCCTTTCATTTTTTTCAACGATGCTTTAAGTACTGCTTTTTATATTATCAATTTATTAACCATGGTATCTTTACAGACAGAAACACCCAAAATAGTTTTTTATGTAAAACAGAGAATGTATAATCATTTACATGTTTTTTGGTTGTGATGCATTTGTTCATGTGCCTAGAGATAAGATTCCCAAGAACGATGCTATGTCACGAGAATATATTTTTATTAATTTTAAACATGAGGAGTGTGGATATAGGTTCTTTGATCATTATTTGAAGAAAATTATCAGAATCCATGATGACGTTTTTATAAAAGATTATATTATTAAAGATATTGATTAGGGAAAAATAATTCTTCTCTAACTTCTGACAGCTTTGAAAATCTGGAGTTAGTTTAAAATTCACATTTTTCTCATGTTGTTGATTTTGACTGAAAATTAGTTTGTTTTATTTTCAAATGATACTTTTTGGTTGATCAGTAATGAACACAACAAGTAGAATCCAAATTACCCAAATTCAAAATTCAAAATTCATGAAACACCCACGAGTCACCACCAATGTCAACGCCACTATTGTCGTCTCCATCCAGCACCACCGTTGTGTCATCATCATCACCTCTGCATTTCAGTATTCACACCATCGTCACCATACTCACCATCAATTCACAAGCTCAATAACATCAATGAATCCATAAACCATCACCAGATCAACACATGGGTTATAGAAAGAACAATCAATATAAGTAGGGGGAATCTTGAGATCAACATTCTTGATAGAAGTAATGAAACAATCTCTCCAAAGCCATAAATCATAAAATCTGAATATTAGCAACATACAAGATCAACATCCCTGAACACTGTGAGCTATTGGAACACCGAAGAAAACACTAAATCACTTACAAAGAAACCATTAAATAATCCACACATATCCTAATGGGAATATAGTGTTGTAATCCTGGAGAAAGAGAAGAGTAGTAATGGACACCAACGAGAAGAAAAACAAAACCGAGAACATATTTTGTTTCCAAATATGATTATAGTGAAGAGAGCCAAAAATAAATAACGTAAAAACAAAAGTCACACCCAAAAAACACAAAAAATATCAAAATACATAATGAGAACAAAAAATGACCAAAACGTAACTAAAAAAGGATACTAAAACCATAAGGAATGAGAGAAACAGCAAGAACTATGACTGCCAGGGAACTGATAAGCACTCATTCAACACATCCCAAACCCTCCATGACTGCCACATGACAACACAAAAATAAAGTCTCATACCATGTATTTGGGATAAAGAGAATATATTGAGATTAGCTAGTCCTCGACAGTTATCCATATTCATGGAGAGACACTTAAATGAGATCGGTGTAAAAAGGGTAGAGGTGAGAATCGAAGGAACACATGAAGAAAGAGGCCATGAAGAATAACCAGGTCACCACAGAAGAGAAAACAATCCATGAAGATGATGGAGAAAACTAGAAAAGAAAGAATGAAATGTCAGACAAATCAACATCAATGGTGATTCGATGGGAGAAAAGGATGCTGGAAGAGGACAAGCCATCACCAAGAGGAGGAACACTAGATGAAGGCGATGATAGATTCTATTTTATTCTTAATTCTAAAAATCGTGTTGATGTGTGGAATTATGTTTAGTGTGAACAGGTTGGAGTTTATCTTTCTGATTAAACTTTTGTTTTTGATGATCCCATTCAAAGGGTTATTAATGAGCCAGTAGTTCCACTCTTATGATCATATCAGCATCATTCAATTTCTATTTTGTATTCACATAATTGTTATGTGATCCTCACAAATGGTGGAGAACCATAATCCTTTGATGAGGTGATGAAAAGTGATGAAAATGATTGAAAGGTTGCAACAATGGATGATGTGATGAGCTGATTGAATGAAAATCATATATTTGTTTGGATATTAGTTTGGATCTACAAATTGAGAAGATGTATGTGAAGAAAACATTCCTCCATTGAGATTTAATGGAGGTGGTTTATAAAGTGCATCTGGAAGGGTTTTTTGAAATAGGTGAATAGAATTATGTCTCTAGATTAAATAATAGTTTGTATAGTATGAATAAATATCTGAGATAGTGGTATAAGAAGTTTGAATCAATAAATTTTGCAATGAATGACATAGATACAATGCGAGAAATTCTCATCATGTAAATGTTACATGACATAAAGGCCTTGAAATTGTAGTATCTCAAGAGATAGATATTGAGAATGTTTTTTAGATATTTGATATTGATAGAGATAAAGTTCTTAGTACTTGTATTTAATTCCATTGTAATCTTAGTACCAGTCGGTCGACTTTTACTACTGAAGATAGATAGAGGAGATGAAACTCATACCTTATTCATATGTTGTTGGTTGTTTGACGTATGAAATTGTATGTACTAGACCAAATATAGCTCATGGAGTTGGTGTGGTTAGTAATTTTCTATCCAGTCAAGGTAGATATCATTTGAGATTAGTGACATATATATTTTGTTGTCTTAATGGTACTCCAGATATGATATTATGTTTTAGAAATGAGGAACCTATGCTTTTTGGATTAATAGATTCAGATATGGAAGGAGATATGGATATGTTGAACTCTACATCAGACTATTTGATCACTTTTTTAGGGAGAAATAGCTTGATAGTATAGATTGCAGAGATGTGTTAATTTTTATTCCACCAAGTCTAAATATATTACATCATTAGAGGAATGGAAAGAATTGTTTTAAATGAAAAAATTTATTTGACAACTCAATTTGAATAAGGAGTGGTATGATTTTTTTTACAATCAATGGGCTATTTGTTTGGGAATGAATCTTAGAAGGCCCAAACAAATTGATGTTCAGTATCATTGGAACTGCAACATCCTTGATTAGAGATAGTTGGATCTAAAAAAGATCAGCACTGATTAAAATGGGTCATTCACGTTGAGACAAATATTACCCAAAGATAAATTTTAGAATTATCAATTGATTATAGGGAAGCAGGTGATCCATAGTTGTGATAGAGGGGGAGTTTTTTGGGGTGTCTGCCCATGTGGCCCTCCATAAATTAAACTTAAATAAAAATGGAAAATTATATATGAAAATATGGGAGTTATATATCCTTGAATGAATGATGTTTTTTAGGGATCAAGGTGTTTTTTTCTCTTTATTCAATGTTTGAGGATCTTTTCTCAAATATTGGATATTGTTTCCAGGGTTATATCCATCAATTTTTAGAGTTTCATTGGAAATATTCTTTATTTATATTGACTATCATCTATAGTGGGGTATTTAATCAGCTCCCTGCAGTTTTCATTTTCACCTTTTATTCAGACAGTGAACACCTAATTTTTAGGGTCAGATCTATTTTTTTTATTATCAAGTTTTATTTTTAATTTCTAGGTACCTTTAGACAAAATTTGTTTTCTTCCTTTGATCCACTATTTTATTTGAGTTTTATTTTTGAGATCCTTCTCATATTTGGGAGTCTCTGCTTTGTACTTTGGATTATTAGTGGATTATTCTTTCTAGATGAGTTCTCATGGTTTATAAATTTTGGGATTTCGATGTTAAAATTTCTAGTGTCAACATTTAAATTTCTGCACATTAATTTGGTCATTGAGAATCCACTTTAATTATTTATGTCATGTTCAAAATGAAAAGAAATTTTTTTCCATTGTGCATTCTCTTCGGTGTTTACTAGCTTGTTCGTCAGTTGCTATATTTCCCAAGAGTCTCACAACACACTACAATGATCCATACTCCTTTCCCTTTCCTTCTACATACTTTTCACTTTTCAAGGATCCTTTTTAAAAAATCCTTGATTGTGGTATCAATCATATTGTTGGTGTTTCTATTTATAGTGGTGTTTGGGGGTGTTAAACTCAAATTAAAATAATGTAAAACCATATATATGAATTGTGCCTTGAATGGTTATTGAGTTTAATAAATACACCTCATAAATGACATAAACCAATGTTGAAAATATTTTCATAATGTTAAAAGGGAAAATAGGAAAACAATTATATGAATAAATTTGGGAAAAAACATTTATGAAAATAGGTAAAAAAATAACGAATAACATTTGAAAAGAAATATATAGTATACAGTTTTAAAAATATATAATTTTGATAATTAAATACATAAATATTTTTAGATATTAGAATAATTAAAATTATAGAAAAATATGATTTATTAAGAAAAATTTATATAGTTAATGCATTTGAATGCATCTTGTTCTATCCATTAACATTTGATTCATCCATTCAACCATGTGATGCATTCCAAAAAGTATTTTTTTTCATATCATATTCCTTTGTGTCTATAGTAATACCAAAAAATTCCAATTACAATACAAAATTAACTTAATAATGGTTTTTTATATTTTTGTGGTGATTTAAACCAACAATAAATAATGCATGACACATTCAAATAGCATGACATATTTTCACGATGGGAATATCTCCACATCAATTTTTTTCTATTGTTTTTTTGAAATGGTTTTTTATTTATCAACGTCTTAAGACATCGCTAAATATTTGTCCATGGTTTCTAATTTTTTTAAATTTAATTTTTCTTAAATAATTAAAACAAAATATATGTCAATATATATATCGACATAATATATATTCATGTATATAAATATTCATAAATAAATATAAATATATATAAATATATATATAAATAATTAAATTTTCATAAATATATAGTATATTTATATATTATTAGATATAACACTATACATATACCCACATAATATATATTAACAAATACACATACCATTTTATATAAATATATATTAATATAAACAAATACATATAATTATCAATAAATATATAAAAATATTAATAGAATGACATATATATATGTAAATACATATATATAAATATATTTAGATATAATTATGAAAAAAACCAAAAATATTTACATAAATATATATAGATAGCACAACCACCATCGTCACCAATGTCCAGGGTTGCGCTATGTGTTCCTCCATCACCTAGGTGCGTCCCAACTTGTTGATTCCACTAGCCATATCCGATTAAGGAATATCATAAAAGCACTATCATTTAAGTATAACCCACCCAACACATATGTTCCCATCTAGCCATAAGCATTTATGATTTTCACAGCCATGGTTGTCACACCATGGATTATAAATTCGCATCTTGATTTCCCCCAGATAGAACACACCCAAGATGAATATGATAACACTTCATCAGGTGATCATCGACCTTTTGCAGCGGATTCCCAATTCTATTTTTGATACAAATCCCATAGCATCCAACATTCTAATTTTAATTCTCATATTACAGCTCTTCATACAACTTCCATGCCACTATCTATTCCACAATCCTTCCATGTAGTACGAATCAGGATGTTGGTGGTTTTCTTCACACCCGAACTCATGGTGGCCCCTTTAGTGCTCTTGATCCCCCCATCGTTCTTCTCAACCTCCTCTCCATCAAAATTCCCTTCTGAAAGAAAAATCATCGACTGGTGGATTTCACCCAACAACACGTATCATCCTTCCTACACCATCCGGTGCTGCCGATATATGCAACTAGATACCTATAGCTAGTGAGATCTCACATTGCAGTCGTTATTTCTTTGTTTTATATTATTCTGAGTGATTACCTTTTTATATTTAATAAATTTTCCATTTGTAATTGATCCTATATATATTATGTCATCCCCTTTATTTGATAATAAAAATAAAATATTTAATAATTTAACAAATAAATTTAAATATACATATTTATAAATATAATTATTCATAAATAAAATTATTTATACATATATTTTTGATGATATTTTATTAATTAAATTAATATAATTATGAATATATACATAATTATGAATACTTATACATACAACTATTTAAATAATTCTTACTATTTATATTATTATAAATTCAATTTTATTATATCATTATACACATATTTATTAATGTAATTTTATTATACAATTCTTCACATATTTAGAATTATAAGTATTTATATAATTATGTATAGATATCTTAATAAATATATATTTACTGTATTTAAAATATATATATATATATATATATTCTTATAAATATGTTTATACAATTGTAAATATAGCTAAATAATTATAATTATACATAAATATATTTATGATGAAATGTTTATATATTTATAAATAAATTTTTATAATTATAAATATATATATGTAAATATATATATATATATGAACAAATATATTTAAAATTATTTAAATAATTATAATGATTTATGTTTTAATATATAAATATATTTGTAAATGTATATTTTCTATATTTAGAAAATAAATTTATTTAAATAATTATATGTTTATATTTATAAATATGTTTGTACAATTATAAATATTACTAAATAAGTATAATTATAAATAAATATATATTTACACTTATAATTATACATAAATATGTTTATCTATTAATATATTTATAATGACACCTTTTTATATTTATACATAAATTTATATATTTTATGTAAAAGTATATATATATATATATTATGAATACATGTATTTTTAACTACATCATCATTGTCTTCATTTATTTATTCAAAAAGGTAAAGATGAATAAGCCATGTGGTTTTTTATGGTTTAAATTTTTTCCAATTACTTAAGAAGATGAAAAAATCAATGAGTTATAATCGTGATGATTCCAGAGCTGGTCTATAGTTCCAATGATATTTGAAAAATATTAATTGACACTATTTACAACATTTACTAGAAAGGTAAGAAGAATATTCCATGAAAAATATGATTATTTTGTATGAGGAATTTTTTCATTTGGTTTATGGTATAAATTTGAGAAATGGGTTTGTAATGTTTGTTGGTAATTTGACATTGAACAAAGGATTTATATTTTAAATGTACATATATTGGTACTTAAAAAATTATACAAAAAATGAGATTACCCTATCCAACTAGACCCATTCCTATGTGGGACTCTAAAGGGTCATCCATGAGTAAGTGAGGCTATCTCGGGGCCAAGAAAGGTGGTAGGATGGACAGAGGTGCTAGGTCATTTATGAATAGGCAGAGAAACCACCATGTGGTGTGGCATGACAATTGAGGTGGGTGTAGAAGAATGCTCATAGAACTAGGACAAGGATGTACTAAAGGAGGGATAGAAGAATTATGAACTGGGGTTTTCATTCTGATTAATTTAAAGGGGTGTGGTGAATTAATCTATTTTGACGTGGAAATGACTATTTGTGTGTTATTACAGCTTTGAAATAAATAGAGTTGTGTGATATGTTTATGTTTTATCTAGGCCGCCTGATTCTCTTAGTCAAGTTGAGCTGTTTAAAAAAACATAATGAACATTAGCCATCAAATTTATGTTACCCAAACCAATCAATAATCACCACGTCGTCTTCAACCTCAGTTTTCACTCATGTGTTCTACTGGATGAGATCTTCATGGGTGATATCTATAGTTGAGTGAAACAAAAATTTTGAGCCTTTTTTGAGAGTTCTAAAAATTAAAAGATGATCGAAATCACCTAAGAATTTTTTTCATGATAAATAGAAGATCAAACCAAAGCTTTGATATGTGTTGAAAATATGAAATTATTGGTGACAATGACGTTATGTAAAGCGTAACCTGAAGGGATCATGTTCATCCATGATCCAAGAAGATTATGATTCAGTGGTTCATTACCTATAAATACCACAAAATGAGTTATTTCAATCCAGTTTGAGAGTTTTGTTTTTTAGTGATGTTATTGTTCCATGAATTTATTTGGTTCTGAATATAAAGATACCACACAATTTCTGTTTGTGCGAAGAATAATTCATTCCAAAGAAAACCTATATGTGAAGTACACACTATTGTTTATTTCTGAACAATTGTGTTCCACAAATCAACAATGATAACATTTTTATCTTATGAATATATCTATTATTATTTTTGCAAATATATTTGAAGCACCATGCAATAGTTTAACCATTAAATACATATTGTGAAGTTCTTACATGCACCATATGTATATCCATTCGAGTTTGTTTGTGTGAATGTTTAAGTGAAATGATTATAAAGGTAGAAAAGCTTTATATATGTAGAGCGAAACATGCTCAATGAAAGTGTGTGTGTATAAGATAGAATTATTGAATGATACAGATGAATAGAAAAAATGCAGGGCAATGTTTGTGAGAGTATTTAGTGTGTGGAAAGTTAGTGAAAAAGGAAATAAAATAGTGTCTGTTAATTGTATGTGAAAAAATGGACAGTGTGTTTGATTAAGGATCCATATGAAAAAACCATACATTCATTAAATCATAATCACATTCATGTGTGAAAAATAAAATGATAAGTCCACACAAAATATTTTATACATGCATAATTATTGACAAGTACATGGGAAATTTAGACTGCTTATCCAATGTCCATTGATTTGGGACTAAATCTAGGGAATTTTTATAATTAATGTTATATAAGGTACTCTATATTAGTTTTTAGTGTTTAGTGAGGTTTTTTATTTATCCGAAGAAGTAATTTCCTGATTATTTATGAACAAAGACAATATACCAACTCTGAGTGCTTAGAGTTTATTGATCAATAACACATTCAGTTCAATGTTTCTTGAATTGTACACAAGCTAGTTTTATATAGAAAACTTGATGAGGAATATAATAAAATCATAATATCATTGTATAAAATATTGTGTGACTCACGATTGTGAAGTCTTCATTGGGACTTTGAATTAGTGGAAGTCTCTAGTGGGACTCTGGAGTAGGTCGGTGGGATACTGGTAACACTATGAGATGCAGTATAAATATCCTCTTATCTGACTCAGCAGTTACAAGTGTAGGGGGGATGTTTTTAAAACTATTAAGACTCTCTATTTGAACACTATATTACTCAATAATGATGGGAACGTGACTTTACTTGATTGTAACCATCTACAAATATTGAAAATCATGTAACCCAAGGTGGTTAAAAGATGCATCAAGAAAACAAGACTTAGTACCAAACCCTATAAAAAATCACGTGTTTAGTGTCATTTACATTTTTCATTGCATGGATTGTCCACTCATCTTAACAGACAATAGAGGCCTTAATTAAAAGGTGAAAAATAATTTAATAAAATTGGACACACCTGATTAACCCTCCCTCTTAGTGTGATTTCATGATCCTTGGACACTTCACATGAGAACAAACACATGAGAAACAACTACAAAACATGGGACTAGGGAGGCTTGAAATAGGAGTTCAAGGGAATCCCCAATTACTAGGTTCTCTCCCTCATGCCTCAAGAAGTTCAAGAATGGGAAACAGGTGACAGTAGATCCTTGGTTTACCCTGGAATCAAGTTGGTCCACAACCTTATTGACCTTGCACCAAGTGTGGAGTATATGAATATTGTTTTTCAGGACATATATTTACTATATGATAACATAACAAATAAACCAAGTTTTAATACATGTTCTATGTAGAGAATTGTGTTGAATAATAGTGTCTGTTTACACTTCATCTAGTTCTATATTCATTTTATAGGATAATCATAGTTTAGTGAGTGATGCCTTTTCATTGGCCTTGAGGGAGTGTATAGTAACAAAATGTATTATAAAAGATTGAATAACATATCCCATGGGGTCTCGAATGATATAACCTCCCCACATGTCTCCCAATATGTAAGAGCTGTCCATGTTATGTTTGAGGACCTTAAGGGGAACACATCATTGAACCCATCTACCTTGAGAATTATTAAATATGTAGTTGTTAGGGGGGTTTCTCTCCTATAGTAGTCTCATAGGTGAAACATCATTCCAATTCATAAAAAGATATATTGAGTTGAGTAGTATGTTCCTTGATCTGATGTAAGTGTCATCCCTAATAAAAAACTCCTTCATGTTGGGACCTGTTTGTTTCCATCTAGATACATTAGCATCCAATTATCATCATAATTTCATGATCCATATTTTCCTAGCCTGCAACACCCATACCGTGAAACCATCAGACCATGAAAGGGACACCAAGGAACTATTGAGAAGGCCATGTTTTAAATCACCTATATAAATCCATATTGGGAATGTCCAATCACCCATAAAAAATATATGGTTCAAACTCTCCTCTCTATATTCTCTACAACACAGAAACTTGGAAGATAGAGAGATTAATGATATTTTATTATTATCATCACTAGGCACCACAGGGTTCCTCATTATCCCTATAAATAAATTTGAATTAGAAAGAATAATATTACACCATAGCGCCTCACTCTAGCAAACAATTTTGTCCCAGGACATCGTCTCCATTCATAAGTACCTCATGAAAAAAGATCCTGAATTAGAGGCCATAAATATACACATATCTAGTTATGTGTTCATTTCAATAAGATCAAAATATTCTTCCTGGTTATGATATAGGATAGCCTTGATGAGAATCGAGTATAGGTTGGCATTGCAAAATGAAATTATTAATGCTGGACATCCTGGGAAACCTATCTGTGATTCATCTCATTTGTGGTGCCAATAGTGAATATCACATTTCCCAAACAATCCATTTGGTAAGAGGTAATAGAGTTGAGATGTGGGGGAAAATAATGGGATATAATGGAGAATAATTCCCTCCAAACACTTCTACAATGTTCTACATTTAGTAAACATGACCTTTCCATAGAGGGTTAGCTCATCTAGACTTACCATGCTATCTTTCCATGCATGGAATAGATAGTTTTAGAGAGATATCTCATGTTAATACACCCTTCCATGATTTTCCATACCATTATAGCCTAGGAGACCTAGTGTCTTTTTCCCTCTGAGAGAGCATCCCAAATAAATCTAGCCAAAATAATATCAATATTGGATAGTATATTGTTTAAAACCTTAATAGTTGGGGGGTGTATTTTTTTGTATGGATGATAGAATTCTCTTAACCAACATGACCACACCTATGAAGGATAAATAATGATTTTCCCAATTCAGGACATGTCCCATGATCCTCCATACAATGTTTTCAAATAGATGTATACACATCGTACCTAAAGACATTGTGGAACCAAGTTACTCCATTGAAAAGATTCCTATTTGCATGGAAAAACTGTTACACAAGGAAGAAACCCATCTATCATAGAATCTAATTTAGGTATATAGAATATTCTTCTCCCGATTGATTATATTTTCTCTCCAATTAATATAATCTTCATGAAAAATATTGAGGCCTCTGAATTATATCATACTATAATTCCTTATAATAACTATGTCATCTCATAATATATTATGTGAGATAAAATAAGGTCTTATCATACTTCAGTAAGGAATAATATCTCACTTCAGAATGGTCCTCTTAATAAATTTTCTGATAAAATATTGGTTATGGAAGAAAATTATCTCGTATATGGGATATCCATGTCTTGTCCCATAGGTTTCCTTAAAGAATCCATGATTCCTCCCCAAGAAGAATACTACCCATGATGAGGAACTAAAGACCCTAAAAATTAACCATGACTCCTAAAAAGATAATCCCATAAATGTTAACACCTTTATGGTAATGATAAATTCAATTCAATCATAGGCCATACCCATATCTATTTTGATTTATAAGAAGGAATTGTGAAACTTGAGGATAATGTTAGTAACTACCTCTTAGCCTAGTGTTACGGACCCTTATACTGAATCTACTTTAACAAATTTATTTTTTCCACAGAGATCCAATTTCGAAAATTTAACGATAACAATATGTTGATGACACTTGAAAGTACATTATATAAAACATTACAGAAGATCACTGAACTATTTTGTTGGAGGGAGGAAGGGTCCTTATTTAGGGCTTGATCTATAAAGTTGCGGTGTAGGAAACAGATGATATAAATCCTCCTCAGAAGAAGTCTTGAATGGAAAAAACCAGATCAATCTTAATCACATTCCAAGATTCTCTATAGAATGATATTGGGAAACTATTTGGTCCTAGATCACTCTTGGGATTATATCCCATAATATTATTATGAGCTTATTTCTCATCATGGGTACTTCCCATTGTTCATTGTCATGATTGGAGACAGTGTTAATAACAACTTCTAGAAACTCCTTGTTCCCTCCTAGATATATATTATAAATACGTGGGTAAGCCCTATAAGGAGTGTTCTAAAATGGGATTCATCTATACCACCAATTAAGTCCTAGTATTTACTGTAAGATCCATACTATAGAAATATATTAGGACTTATGATGGAAATGTTCCCCCAGATGATGGCTTGGGAATATGTTGTATTCCGATCACCATCATAGAGCCACTTAATTCTAGATTTCTCATGTGCCTCATGTTCTTATTTCCTGATAATTTCTACCAACTTTTAATGTTTAATAATTATTTATTCAAACAAAATTTCATTGTAGTCCTTTTCAAGGATTTATTCCTTCCAACTGATATCCTTATTGATAGTTTACATATTCTAGGAGTAGGGAGGTTGCTCCCAAACCCATGATTTTAGGATATATTTGAGACACCATAGCTTATTGCGTAGCTTTCTTCATGAATTTCCCTATATGAGCTTGGGATAAGAATCAAATACATTCTGATGTTATCTTGGAATATGGGTCTTTGGATTGTGGAATTTGAAACACCAACAACTCTCCTACTTGGGAGACAATGAGACAAACAATGTTGAATGAGAGGATATACTTCATACCAGGTGAGAAACATTTTCTCCATGATAGGATGACATGCCATGAAAATTATCCAAGCATCTATCCAAGAGAAACCCAGTTCGATTGACCCCACATTAGTTATTGCACCAATTTTATTGATCAATGTTGTATCCCATATCCAATATCCCCTTTCTGGCCATGAGCTATACGAAATCCATACAAGACTTCTAGGGGAAGGCCCCTCTACATTTATTATCTCCCAGATCTTCTGCGATATTAATGTCTCCCCCAGAAATCCATGAGAAGTCTCATGGATCAAATGATTCAAGATGATACCATAAGGATTCTATTGTTTAATCATCATATCGTCTGTAGATGAAGGAAAACTACTAGGGTCTGTATTTACTTTTGTAGTAACAAACTGGTCCTCCTCTTATATCAGTTCCATTGAGATATTATTTATAAATGTATATTTAATATATTTAAAAAATAATAAAAAATAATAATTTTTTTATATATTTCAAAATATATTCATATAATTATAAATATAACTAAATAATTATAAAAATATTTAAATAAACATGTTTCTAACTAATTAATATTAAATAGGTTAATTATAATTTTAAATATTTATATAATTATATATATAATTAAATATATATATATTTTGTAATTTTAATTAAAAATAAATATATAAATAAACCCTTTGATGTATTTTTAAATGAATATAAATATATATATTATAGGTACCTAAGGGTGCAATTACAGTAAAACCCACACACCCACATACCAATGGGTAGGTCATAGCCCACCCAAGGGATAACCTACCCATCCAGCTTGCTTTACTGAGCCTAGAAATTCCCAATCAAATAGTCCATAGGGCCCATAAGACCATGGCCCAATGGTCCCACCGTTCATCATCACAACTCGAAGTAGAACAAAATTTCAATTCATATGAAATCACCACTAATTGGTATTTTCATCCACGATTAGGCCTCACATGCGTATCCATGATGTAAAGGTGCCTGCATGCGTTGATAACCCACACCTTCCATCATATCACCATACACCATGGGTGTTACATAGACGACTTCAAGACTACCACTTATGCCGTAGAGTGGGGGTTCACATATCTTAACTGATGGAAAATAGGATAACGTGTTCCTACCACCACATTAAAATAAATTTAACTCTACACGTCACTTGTTCCCACATAGTACCCCCTGCCACCAGTCCAATGCCCATCAGGTGCCACTATGACTAGTAATTCACTCACAAACCGGTCGAAAGTCATCACCGGGATTGTCTTTTACCATGCCTGGATGATTGATTTTGTTGACACCCCCAATACAATGATTTTTCTTCCATCCTCCATGTCGATCTACGGTCATATAGACCCCCAGATGTTGAGCATCATCCTAGTCGTTCATCTGAGGGCTACTTACTCTCACATCAACATCTCGGTCCACAGCTTACTATTAGATGAAACTACCCCAACCATTGAGTGGGGGATCCTACAATATCCCACCCGCTGCATAGGTTAATGAAACACGCCAACCCCTAATATAATTGGGGAAAATCACGTAGTTGTTGGGATTATAATCCCAAACAACTTGCAATCAAGAATGATAATAGAATTTTAGGGTAAAATGTTTTATATGGGTATTCTATAGTTAAGGGTGAACTAAATTTATGTAAGGAAAAATTTAATCCCCTGACCCCAGTTACCAAGAGGTGGTTAATTATTACATAGAATGGGCATGATCACAAAATATCAAGTCTTAAATGATTGATTAGTTTAGTAGCATTGGATGTGAGAGATATATTCATAGGTTTTACATTACATTATAAAATGAAAAATAATAACAACACTGTCTCCATTGGCTGTATTCATATCGCTTAGACAATATTTTCTGGTCAGTCATAATATACTTCTCCACATCCTGGGAAAACTAAAACATTGAAATGGGTGAGCTCAGATGCTCAGTAAGTATAACAATATATCAGAATCTTTCATAAATAATCATAAACATTTTCGGCAATCTAAATGACTAAAAAAATCCTTTTAAACTTAAACATCATCTTAATATGGAAAATATAAATCAAAATAATACCATTTACTTATTCAAATGGATATTCTATTATTCTAATAATCACATGCAATATCAATAGCCAAACTCATTATGATGGAATTCATAATGATAGACTTTATAACAACATATTCAAGGCCTTGTGCCAAGACTACATATAAGATTTTCTCAAGGCCTTGTTCCAAGATAATAGTTTGTCTCATGAGACCTACCAATGCATTGATGAGCTATAACAGCCTCATCCAGTCACTTACCAAATCCAATTCATTCCACATATGAAAAGTATAAAACATAACATAAACATTCTTATTAAAAATAACATACAAAATGTTAATACATTAACCATAAACCATTAATGGTATAAAAATAACACATCGATAGTCAAACATATCACAAATAACTAAATACAATATGGAATATTGCATCATATTAAATCAAATTCAATAAAGTGTAAAATCCATAAAAGGATGTGGACATAGATGAAATCAGAACTATTTAAGAGAAATATTTATATATATTTTGAAATAATTTTAATGTCACAGAATTATAAAAGAAAACATTTATTTTGAAAATATTCTTATAAGATTTTAAATGAATATTTTCAGATGTTATAATGGCAGAAAATAGATGCACCTACCATATAAGTTAAAAAAATTCTTACCTTAATTTTGTAAAAAATGTCGTAAAGTACCTTGTTTGGAAAATGAAAGAAAGATTCCATTATAAACATTTTATAAACATTATTACTTGGGTATAAATGACTTTAAACCATAGTCTAGGAAATAGTACTTTTTTTTGAAATATTTATTTTTGAAACATGGATGTGGATTATAAAGAGTTCCCTGTAGTTAATTATGTGTAAACAACATCAAATTATTGAAGAGATTATAAAATTAACCCTTACCATGTAATTTTCCATGGCCGAGGGTACATTATCCTCCAAAATAAGAGTTAATTTTTTTTTATTAAATTATTCAAGAACCACATACATAAATATGATATCATATATGATCATCTAAAATTGTATTGCTAATAATATTTTAGTATTATCGACGTTTCGGGTGTTAAATGATTCATTTTCCTTTATATGTTTTGTTACGTAAGTCTTTTTTTTATGGATATGATGTATTTGATTCATATACTTAACGATGTTAATTTATGTAAATAGTATTTTTAATCATCTAATGAAATTTATTCTTGAATGATTACGATGGGGAATGAATCTCATTGTGTTCATGGAGACCGTAATCTGTATGTACGCACGAGAGACAATATCACCTTACTGATATTAAAATTGTATATGAGTGGATGGTACATAGGATATAAAGAATAATTAAAATGTTATATTTATTATTTAAATCAATTATACATCATTATTATACCCATCCAAATCACGATAAATTGAATAACAACTACACCATGATGTGGAAATGGTAAGTCATACGTACGCACATATAGTGACACTGTCGTTCATATGATGGATAAAATAATGAATATGGTTGTACCATTTTTATAATAACATAAAAGTATTCATAAGATACTGAAGTTATTATTTCTGAATGGAATCAACAAATAAATAAGAAGTGGAAGAAGAAAATAATTTGAAATAGGTGATGAAATATTTTTCACCTCTTCATGTTCTACCTTTGGATTTGATCAAAAGGGAACCATAGGATGGCTTTCTGAAAAAAAATAAGGCCTCTAGGATGAAGTCAGTGAAATTTGGGATGATATTTTGGTAGCGGTTGGTCGACCCAAAAGGATTTAGAGGTGTGATTTTGAGAGAAGGTGATGTTCCTTTTTATAAGAGAGGTAAGGGCACCTGAGGAAAAACATGAAATACTATTTTAATATACTATCAATTTTGGTTTCTAAAGTCTCCAAAAAATTTATTTCGAGGATAAGATTGGTATGGGTCAAAATACTCTAAAAAATATGTTTTAGAAATGTATAGGGTACCATATTATACTTATCATTTAGATATATCTCTTGGTTAAATAGTTTAACATTTAGAACGTCTCCTTGTATTTTTATATTATATGGTTAATAAAAATTCCATAAAATGCCAAGGGAACCCCAAGTGGTTCATTAATGACATAAATAAAATTATTTTAGTCCTTTTTCCACACATTATATTTGTAGGACTATTATATCATTTAATAATATAATAATTCTTTTAAAAAATCATTTTTGTCAATTTTTACACAATTTAGTAAATGATTTTGTGGTAGTCATAACATCATGATTACTTCGACAAAAATTCATTGGATTAACCCTAAAAAGTCATATTAGCAATGAAAATTACTGGAATTCATCAAAAGTCTCAACCGACATCTATTTGGATATTTATAATATATATAATAATTTAGTTTTTCATTAATAAGGTAATTACTGTATCATCATTGCTTCATAGATAAATTATATTATATAATGTCTAAAAAATATAAATAAAATACCATTATGTAGCAATTTTTTTGGATTTCATGTGAATAATTACAGTCGAATTTATCTTATTTATAACCCTATATTTAAATTTTTTTAGTTAAGAAAACATGAATTTAACACTTTTAACTCTTCTTTATATTAAATAATATTAAATGTCAAAATCTAATCCAAGTTGACCAAAGAGGATCATATTTTATTCCTATAGTTGTTTTTAGTCAAATTACACTAATACAATAGAATTAAGACATGTTTTAGTGTAATTATAATATAATTTTTACCTTTAATTACCCTTTATATTCTTAACTGCGGTAAATAAAAGTCAAAAGTTACTATTCACCAAAAATTATCTTCATTTTCTTGAACTACATTTTACATAGAGATATTAACCATTTCCCTGGGATTTTTGAATTTTAATTTACATAAGTGCTAAAATTATGTTTTATGAAAATTTTTAAAAGCTCCAAGAGGTGGGTAAAAGACGGTAAAAATTTCAATATAATTTTTATATATCTAATCTTATTATAAAATGACTCCAATGAATTTAATTGAACATATATAGGTTTTATGTATCTCTTTGGACCAAAAATAAATTTTAAAAAATAAATATTATTTAAAATAAATTTTTTTTTTAATTAATGACACAGTGTTTTTACTATTCATCAAAAAATTAAATGTTTTCAGAAAAATACCAAAAATTTACCCGAAGCTAATTTCGATATTCCAAATTAAAAAATGAAGTCCATTTTGAAAAATAAATTTTATAAAATTTCAATAATAGGTTATTACTATTCATAAAGTGTAGTTTGATTGGTTGTGTTGTGTTTGATCTTGAAGTTGCGTACAATGTAAGCTATTGTATTTTCCAAATGGAAAATTATTTTAGAATCTTGGGGCGTTACAAAAAATATATATGGGTAAATAGAAACATGTATTGGTTATGTAAGTGAAAGTAATGGTAAACAAATATTAAGTAAGGGTGAAAAAAGTTACATAAGTGGAAAATATTGTTAATTAAGGGTAAATCAAAGTAATGTAAGTGTAAAACAATGTTATATGATGGTAAACTAAGGTAATGTAAGGGTAAAAAAAGTTATGAATGTGAAAAAAGTTAAGTATTGGTAAGAAAATTTGATGAAATAGGAAACTAAAGTTATGTAATGTAAATTTAAAGTAATTTAATTGTAAAAAACTAATAAATGGTAAACTAAAGTTAAGTAACTGTAAAAAAAAGTTAAGTGTTGGTAAGAAAAAATATATATGGGAAAAAATAAGTTAATTAATCATAAGCAGAAATTAGGTAATGATAAAACCAAGATCTGTATGGTTATACAAATGTTATTTAATGGTAAAAAAAGTTTTTTAAGGGTAAAATAAACTTATTTAAGGGTAAAACAATGTTATGTATGGGTAAAATAAATTTAATTTAATGTTAAAAAATGATAAAGGAAAAAAAGTTAGGTAAGGATTAAATAATGTTTTATAATGGGAAATAGAAGTTAAGTAAGGGTAAATAAAAGTTATGTATGAATAAAACAAAGTTATGTAAGGGTAAATTAATGTTATGTAACGGTAAAAAAATTTATATAATTGCAAACTAAATTTTTCTAAGGGTAAAACAATGTTTTGTAGTGGAACATGAATGTTATGTAAGGGGAAACCAATGATATATAAGGGGGGACTAAAATATTTGAAGGGTTAAAAAGTTAATTAAGGGTAAACCAAAGTTATGAATGGGTACACCAATGGTATGTAAGTTTATGATAAATTAAATTAAGAGAAAATAGTAGGTAATAAGTGTAAAAATGTGTTATGTAAGGGTAAACTAAAGATATGTAAGTGTAAATCAATGTTATGTAAGTATAACACCATATTATGTGAGGATAAAATAAAGATATATAAGGGAAATACAATGTTATGAAAGGGGAATCTAATATGGAGTAAGGTTAAAACAATGTTATGTGATGATAATATAATGTAATGTAAGGGTAAAAAATCCATTTATTTGTATGAAAAATTTAACCAAGGGTAGAGTAAAGTTATGTAAGGGTAGTCAAAAGTAATATGAGGGTGAGAAAAATTTATATAATGGTAAAAAAAGTTAGTTATGTGTAAAAAAGTTATGTAAGGGTAAAAAAATGTAGTGTATGGTTAAACTATTGTCATGAAAGGGTAAAAAAGAACTATTATTCTATCACCTACTTACAGTATTTCTACGAAGGAGAGATATCCGTTTTAGAACATCTGGAATGATTTAAAGGTTCGAGTATGGTATTCATCAAATATCAGTGATATGGTGTTAATGAATGATTTAAAGTTAAAGACTCCAAAATCACAATATTTCCATGTAATGATGCAAGATATAATGTATGAATCTTTACGTTTAATTTTACTCATGAATTACCATCATGCATAAACCAATATCTATTTCTTTTTAAAGACTATATGACACAATGTTATAGACACGTAGAATTATAAACCACGGAAATTGAATATTTTTTATATTATGTGAATTTGAAATGTTCTTCGCACTTACATTATTTAATATGATAGCTCACTTGATGGTATACTTGGTAAGAGAGATATGACTATGTGGAGTTGTACACTATAGATTTATGTACCCCATTTATTAGAATATGATGATTTTGATAGTGTATGTTAAGAAATAAAAGTCATCCAAAGGTTTCTATCGGGGAGTGATATATTATTGATGAAACCATTGAATTCTGTAATGACCACCAGTCTAGTGTGGAAATAATTTTGTACTAAAATATCATTACACTAGGCAGCTTGTGGGTAATGGAATTTCTGGATAGATTTTGTCAACATACCTATTAGATATTAGGACTAGGAATTTTTTTTCATAATATATAGAAATTTTTACCATCCATTGAAACCCATAAATAAAGTTATATATAGTTAAATACATCAAGGGATAAGATCTAGATATCAAATACATGTAATCAACATTTTATAGGACTGTATGAAGACAATATTATTAAGAAGTTAGATAAAAATAAGGATTAAATTTTAGAAATACATTGATAGATAAGAAGAGGACCAAGTGTGAATGTATTATCTTATAATGGTTATGTTATTAATGATTATATGTTCTATATGAATAAACATTTTAAAGGAAGTACCATGAAAAATAGTCAAGTTACACTTGTTGATGAAGCGATGCATGTATCTAAAACTAAAGATAAGAGTCCAATTTATATAAATATGTTATAATTTCTTATCATCAAAAAAATATGGGAGTTGTATTATAAAAAATTTTATGTGATTATTTTTTAGTCAAAATTTGTTATTAAAAGGGGTGTTTTCAAAATATATTAATTGGGATTCATTAAAGTGGATTTTAGTAAGGAAGGGCACAATGATGAACTGTTAATAATGAAATCACAGGCTATACAATTATTTTATATTATTGATCTTACAAACTCAAAGTGGTAAATTATTCTAATATAGACCATAATAAATGAAGGTTTATATTAAAATCCAACTTATTATGCCCCTTTACATGGGAAATCAAAGTCATTTCATAGTATTCCCAATGTTGATGCAGTCTTGAATGTCAGATGAGGCCATAGTAAATGTGTTTTGATACTCAATAGTGTGGTCAAATAACATAAACCATTAAAAAGGATATTTCTATAATCATGTAAATTGTTTTCTAACAGACATTTTAGTACATCATATTATAATCTATTCACTAATTAATTTGTGTAATCTAAATATAATATTTAACCAATTATATAGATTGTTACTTTTTATGTTATTATGCTCACAATACTAAGGAATAATTGGTTTTTCTACCCATTTTTCCTTATAGTGCAGTGGAACAATGACCTTCTACACATTAAAATTATACCAATCCAATGGAACAAAATATTCATGATATTAAACATGAGGAAACTTTATATGGTGATGATTCGATATCTCAAAAAAGGATTTCCATAGGGTGATGGTGTTTGGCAAAAAAAAATTAAAGTTAAAACAAAAGGAATAAAATTCAAGGATGAATAGAATGTGTGCAACCGTATTGTTAATCCCAATAAGGCCATATTAAATATTTTCATAGGGCTGACCACTTTGAAGCATATTATAATTGATGTAGATTCAGGGCACCATGTTTAACCCATTCTTAATACAATGTTTTGGGAACATATTAGGGTAACATTATGATATAATTATTTGATTTAACTAACAAATAAAATAATGAAACATTGAATTACTCTTCATTGTACCATGAAGAGTGAATTTATGGTAGACTACTCCCATAAAAAATTTATATTATTTGTTTCTAGAAATGATGATAAGGTATTTTTCAAAAATCTAATGAAGTTTCATCTCGGGGATGTTTAATGGAATATAAACCAACACCCACTGCATATGTCTTCCCACATAACAATCCATGAATCATGTGTTGTATTTTATACTCATCATGAGGAGACATATTTTCATGTACATTATGGTAGGTAATATGTTGTTTGAAAATTAATATATTAAACAATTTGATTATTTATTTATAATATTTAAGAAATCCAATATGTGATGAATATTTGATATAGGTAGGAGATTAACATACCCCTACTGTGATGTAATGTTGGGGTACACTTCGCTTGAAAAATAGGTACATATTTTAAATCTACCTTAATACATATATGTGACATTAAAAAAATTATGTACATATATTTATATGAAAATTGATGAATCCAAATCCAAATCCACATCCATCCCACATAATGTTCTATGGAAGGAGGAATGTGTAAATAAAATTGGGATACTAGTAGTTGAAAACACACAAAGTGTGTGGGAATCATGTGTAATTATGACCTAATAAAAAAATTGCGTTAAATTGCTATGAAATAACAATGGTTATTTATTTTAATAATTTTTTAATCTGACATAGATATGGGGATCATTATCAACCATACAAAAAGAACAACTATTATCATTAGCCTTGAAGTGGAAAAAACATTACGGCTCCGTTAGAGGTGTGGGTTTTGAGGTGAAACACAAAACATATTTTGAGTAATGAAAAGATCAAGGGTAAAAAGATAATCCAATTAAAGAGATACATGCATGATGCGATTCCATCTATGATATTTTTGGTTTTATGAGTAGATAAGAAGTGTTATTGATGAAAGAAAAGATAAGAAAAAAATCTAGATAAACCACTTTTTAATGAACCCCTCAGGATCTTTGAGGTAAGCCACTCCCCTCAAAATTTTGTCTTAGATGAGGTAATCAATATTATCATCAATTATTTATATGAAATGTTAATCAGGAAGACAATAATATATTTTTTATGTAGATAATAAATACCATGAAAATTAAAATGATTTATATATATCAACACCCACCCATTGCCTTGTTGTGATGGATACTATTTAAAATATTTAATAAGACACACTACATAATAGAAAACTTCCAAAATTTCATGTGAGATTGGGGATTAGCATAGAACATGAGCTGAGCACGGAGCTACAAGTTTTACTTAATGAGGCATATATTCATATTGTTGAGAATGATATTGAATAATTTAGAGCATGGCCATCATATCTTGTAAAAAACATGTTGATATAGATGTATTCACTCATTTACTATGATCATGCACTATAAGATAAAATGACATGGTGTAATTAACCGTCCCTCAAAATAATACATTGTGTACCTCATATGACCAAAATTGTTTGATTTTATTTTCAAAATTATTTTATATTATTTTATTGCTTCATTTATAAGATTAATATATTTATTTATAGTATTAATAAATTAATTTGTTTTCTTATATATGTGTAAATTTTTTTTGAAGTAATATATTTCATTAAACTATTTCAAAACATGATAGAAAAGAGAGAACATGTTTATTATTGATGTGGAATTACATACATCATGGGGTTTTATTTTAAATAAAAAGTTATTTATTGTATTTTTATTGGATTGGTGTAGACAGTTAAAATAAAAACATACATTGATAACACAATCAACCGCACTTCAATCTGATACACAATGTTCTTGGTATGACATCAACTATATGTTTTTAGTTTATAATATATATTTTATTTAAAAAACATCACATACTAAAAACTAATAAAAACATTCAAATTGTTGTTATACATTAAATAAATGATCCATAAGTATTTTTTTGATATTTACGAATCAGACTCACCTCAAATGGACACACAGTGTGAACAATATAACACCATGTATGTCTTTTAATTTAAAATTGATATTAATTTTACTAAAAAACAAATGTGAAACACTCAACATTAAGAAAAACATTTGGTTTAATTTGATACTTTAGGAAAAAATACATATGTAAATTTTGAATTGAAAGTATAACCCAACCCACGAACTGATACATGGTGTTACTGGTATGACTAATAATGTTTCTTTTTATTTAATAGTGACCTTAATTTTTGTAAAAAATGAAAACTGGCATACTTAAAATAGACCAAATGCATTTATATTATTTTTATACTATATGAAACTGATATAAAAGTCATTTTTGAGGTTTAGGATTCATCCACACCGTAATCTGACATACAGTGTGACTGGAATGAATCTAAGTGCCTCTTCTTATTTAAAATAAATACAAATTTTAATAAAAAGGTAAACTAACAATCTCATAACAGATAAGACACATTAATATTGTTTTCATAATTTATAAAAATGAAACATAATATATTTTTTATAAATTTGACTCAACTTCAACACTATCTTATTTATAGTGTTCTCAGTATAAGTCATAGTGTCCATTATTAGTTTATAATTAACATTTTAATTCAAAAAGTGTGTCACTCATTAAAATCAAAAAAATGCACTTTGATATTCTTGATAATTTATAAAATGGATTCATAATTAATTTTTGACATGTGAGAATAATTTTCATATCAAACTGACACATGATGTGATCGGTATGACTCAAAGTGTGTGCCTCTAGTTTAAAATGTCATTTTAGTAAAAAATACGGGTGAAAGGCACCAAACAAATAAAATTCATTAGGATGTTTTTGTTACTATATTAAAATGATCCGATATTCATTTATGATATGTAATAATAATCCACGGCTCAATCTGACACTCGGTGTGACCGGTATGGCTCTATTTATACCTTTTCATTTAAAATTGACATTAATTTTATCAAAAAGGACAAGCTACATACTCAAAACTAAGAAAGTATATTTAAATCATTTTGATACACTTATAAAATGATCAATAAGTCATTTTTTACATGTAAGAATCAACCACACTTCTATCTAATGCATGATGTGACTAGTATTATTCCATGTGTCACTTTATTATTCAAAATTGAAATTAATTTTAGTAAAAACGATAAGTTCCATAATCATGACCAAAACATTGATTCTAGATTGTCTTGATACATTAAAAAAATGATCCATAATTCATTTTTATACTTTAGAAACATTAAAACCTCAATTTAATGCATGTTGTCACATATATGACTCTAAGTTTGTCTTTTTATATAAAATTAACACTAATTTTAGTAAAAAGGACAAGAATTATTCTAAAAATAGAGAAAATACATTATAATTATTATTCTTTTAAAAAATGATCTTTAAGTCATTTTTTATTTGAAATAATCTACATCACATTAATTCGACACACTGTGTGGCATATGTTACTATAAATTTGTCTTTTTATTTAAAATTGATATTAATTTAAGTAAAAATCCAAGTGAAATACTTAAAAATATAAAAACACATTTATATTGTGTGCATATTTTACTAAAAAGACCCATAAGTCAATTATGATGTGTTTGAATCACCCCATATTCAATATGATGTACGATTTTACTATTAAGACATAAAGAGTGTCATTTTATTTAATATTGACATCATTTTTTGTAAAAATTAAAAGTGAAATACTCAAAACTAATCAAACAAATTTTAATTTTTTTTACAGTATAATAATGATCTATATCTTAGTTTTGATGTGAAATAATCAACTACACCTCAATCCGACCCACGATGTGACTGATATGGTTATGATGCCTATCATTATTCATTCCCTCATTATGAGATTACTTTTTGATATTACATGTGAATATTAAATTAGTAGAATATCCATGTGAATTATTAAATGGAATTATTTGAATTATTCATGCAATATTATACTAAATATTATGTTTGAAAGGCTTGTGATTATAGTTTATACCTTTCCTTAAATGTTAATGACTATTTATAATACCTTCAGTAATATTGTTTATCCAAACTGATCATTTGAGCTCACCTGATTAAATTGATTCATTTTTCCCTGGATGAAAAGAAAAATATAATGACTTCATTGGAGTGATAGTATAAGGGATATGAGTGTTTTAAAAGGAGATAATATGTTATTTTTTATTTAAAAATTTAATGTTAAACTTATTTTGGAATCTACTTTTTCTGAGGCTACTAAACTGATTGGTCCTTTTAGATTTGATTTCTTGTTACCATTATAATGTAATAAAATAATGCACAGACTCTGGGAAACTAGGGTTGTGGTTTTATAGTTGGTATTAATGTTGTTTTACTACAATATTGGGAAATATATTTGTAAAAAAAATAGATTAGGGAACATACCCTAAAATAGAATTTTATGATATGTATAGAAGAACATCCTAGAATTTTTGTAAAATAGAGATTATGTGGGTCATCTATTGAATAAAACATTGTCAAGATAATACAGTTATATGTGGTTCTGGCATAGATGTACCTAAAAGTAACAACTCTGACAAGGTGTTCCGGGTCTGACTTGAGGTAACATGGTACATGACAATAATCCTTACTGCAAACCTGGTTTTACGCAAATAGGGTACATTCTTAGGATAATTCATATTTCCTTTAGAAACCATCGTAATGGATTTATGATTAAATATATCCCCAATGAATCCATTTTTATGATTATGGATTAGATATGAATAAAACAATCAATTTATGCTATGTAGTTTTCTAGTTTGTAATTATTCATTATGATTCATATCCTAATATAGTATATGACATTTTTTAAAATTGGTGCATAGTGGAAGGAATGGAAACTGTATCAACACATGTAATCCATGAATGGACTTCACCCCCTTGCAAGATTATGATATTGGATCTAGTCATACAACTGGTGATGAATAGATTTTAAACATACTAGCATAGCTGACTCATGTTAGGAATAATAACATTACTTGTATAGAGCATCCTGATCGACAATACAGAGGATAAATGTTATACTGCTTCATGATACAATGTCGACCAATATTAAATGGGACTACAAACCCATTTTTTACTGAGCAATGTATAATTTCCTTAGAGAAAATATTTATTGCTTTGGTGAGTAATGAAAAGGAAAGAGTTGTCATGGTAGTTTATCATCTCTCAAGAGATGTGCATCAACGGTGCTCATTACATCAAAACAAAAAGAAATATGAATATGTACCGTATATGTAATTGAAAGAGTTTAGAGAAATTTTCGTAGAAAAATACATTCCTCATGAATAGTGAGCTGATATAGATATTCATTTTCAAATTCTAAGAAAAAAGGAGGATGAGAATGTTGAAATTATGAGGCTAACTTCACATGTTTATCAATTCATATTATAAACTACATATATAACCCAAGAAGTAATATTGATCAATTATTTGATGTCTTAGAACCTCTCCTATGATGGGAATGGTCCCACAATCATTATCATCATACGATTATATAGTCAAATGTGCTATCAAGAATAAAATGGATTTGTCAAATTCATATGAATTTTAATCATTTAATGAGATGATGAGGGCCACTAATCACAATTTAAATAGAAATAAGGGTAATAAGGGAAATGTTTACTTTCCAACATGTGGTAATTGTGGTCAGAAATACCCATGTACTTTCCCAAAGGAAATGGGAGTTTGTTATAAGTGGGTAAAAGGCTCCCAAGTTCGTGATTTCAAGGGGAATAGAGAAGCTGTTAATATTCAATGCTACAATTTTAATGAAATGGTACATTTGAAAATAATTATCCTATTTTTCAAAGAAATGATACCTAGAAAATTCCTATGGAAAAACGCCAACATTATGTGATCCAAACAACTGAGGTTGATATTTATAATTATTTGGTGGTAAGTACTTTAATCTTATCCTAAAAAATAGTCAATGATCAGTTTGATTTGGGATCATTGCATTCTTTTATAACTTCCCTGATTTTACATGAAGATTAGACAATTCCCTTTTGATTAAATAATTTATTTATCAGTCAAAACTCCTAAGGAAAGCCCCATTACAACAATGATATTTCCATCAATACACTTTAAGAAACATAAACATACTTTAGTTGTTTACATTTTCATTATCCCAAATATTTACTTCGATATAACCCTTGGGATGGATTGAGTATTAAAATATGAAGTAATAATTTACTGCAAGAAAAAGAAAATTATGATTTGTGAGAAATAAGGGGAATCCATTATCAAAAAAAATAAACTTTATCACCTGATTCGTATCTAAATCCACCTCCAATAGATTTAGTGAAGCAGATTATTGGGGAGGATGTGAAAATAACATCTATATATGAAGTGGGAAATCATAAAATTGAGGATGTAACAACTATAAAAGAATAAATTGATGTTTTTTCTGAACATTTACCTAGACACCCCCCCAAAGCATGAATTTTAGTTTTGTATTGATTTAATACCTCATGCAATACTAATATCAAATAATCCATAGAGGATAGATAAAGTGGAATTATTGGAGTTGAAGAAACAACTTGTTGAGTTGGGTAAAAAGTACGTTTTTCCTAGTGTTTCTCTATGGGAATCCCATGTTCACTTTGTTAAGAATAAATATGGAAACATGAGACTATGTATTGATTATAGGGAAATAAATCTAATTATAATAAAGAACAAGTGTCCTGAACCTCATATCTATGACTTCTTTGATCAACATCATGGATCTCTATTAATTTCTAATATTTTTCTTTGTTCTATATATCATCAATTATGATTGATGAAGGAATATATTCTGATGACAACTTTTCGAATGAGGTATTTTCATTTCTAATATACAATAATTCCATTTGGATTGACTAATTCACCTTTAATTTTTATCAACCGCATGAATAGAGTGTTCATGGAATATGTTGATGATTTTTATGGAATTCATTGACAATATTATAATATAATATAAAATCTATGAATACCATGATAATCACTAGTGAATCATTCTTGATAGTATTTGAAGGTACGAATTATAAGGTAAATTCTTCAAGTGTGAATTATGGATTTAGGGAATTTTTTTCATGGCCATATTTTATCCATGGATGGACTCTATAATGATCATGAAAAGTAAAATGCAGCCCATGAATGGCCATAACCAATGACTATAACCAATATATGAAGTTTTATTGTATTAACAGTCTAATATTTTTTTCCTCCAAAATTTCCCTGATTGGGTAACTCGTTGACCAAGCGCACATGTAAATGTGTTAAATTCATTTGAAAAAATAGTGTGGTGATTGTTTTGAGTAATTGAAGAGAATATTGTTCAATGATCCTATCATTACGTTACTAATAAGAAATTATTGGTTTGTTATTTATAATGATGCATCATAGAATGGGATTTGTTGTGTCATTATGAAAAATGATATGGTTATTACATATGCATCAAAAAAATAAAAAACTCATGAATAAAACTATCCAACTCATGTTCTTGAGTTTGAAGTGTTAATCTTTTCTCCAATGATATAGATACACTATCTATATAGTGAAATATGTAAGATATATATTGATCACAAGTGTTTGAATTATATTTTCTCCAAGAACGAACTCAACATGAGAAAAAGGATGTGGCATGTGCTACACATGGATTATTATTGTACAATAGACTACCTCCTAGGGAAGGAAAATAAGGTGGTGGATTCTTTGAGTAGAAAGAACCTTGGATTTCTAAAAACGAGAGTTTAAAATTATCCTATTTATAGGAGTTTAGTGAATATATATATAGAAATTATCTTGGAAGGTGAAACATAACTACTTTTTTAAATAATTTCCAAACCATAATTACTAGAAATGGTAAAAAGTTACCAATATAATGATGAGGAATTTCAAAATAATATTAATGATATGATTGATGGAATATTAATTGACTTTGTTTATGAATATGGAATTTTGAAATTTCAGAATAGGATTTGTGTTCCTGCTATACCAGAGATAAAAAGGAAATTTTTGGATGATTCTCATAGCTCTAAATTTTAAATACACCCTGATAGAACATATATTTATAGACGATTGAAAGAATATTTTTGGGGGAAAAAACGAAGAGGTATATTAATGTTTATTTTTTTGATTTTTTGGTTGGTCAACATGTGATGACTGGAAGACAACATCCTAGAGGTGTCAAAAAACCTCTTCTTATACCTTTATAGAAATGGGATGATATTACAAAGGAATTTGTCATGGGGATACCAAGGACTCATAGAAGAAATATTGTGATATGGGTTATTATTGATCATCTTATCTAATCATCTCATTTTAATTCTATTACAGAAGATTCACGACATGAGCGTTTACCAATAATAAATATTACTGATGTTTTTAAACATTATGGTGCACCCCTATCGATTTTTTATGATCATGGTACCCATTTTATATCAATATTTTTGAAAAGAATATAGTAGGACCTCGATATTGAGATTTTTTTCAGAACAGCCAACAACCCTTAAAATAAGGGGCAATGAGAAATAATTATTCCAATATTAAAAGACACATGAAGTTCTTTCTCACATGAATTTAATGTAATGTAAGATCAGTATTTACCCCTAGAAGATTTTTTCCTTAACAATAACTTCCATTCATGTATTTAGGTGGCAGTATATAAAGAATTATATGGAAAGGGATGTCGTGCACCATATTTTTGGGACAATTTTGGTGAAATAATACTCATTGTCCCAAAACATGTTTAGGGAAAAACACGAAAAGAAAAGATTATTCAAACCCATATCAGAACAGATCAAAATAGGAAAAAAGGTCGTCTCTATAACTGAAGTGTCACGACCCGTCCTCGGGGCCCGTGCCGTGACTACCCCAAGCCCGCCTTCCATAGGTCAGGGGCTGGTGACTAGCACCTAAGGCGTAAAATCCCGATATCTGGGAAGGTATTGCCTTTATAAAAGAAAACAAGCACCACAGAGTACAATCGGAAGAAAAACACTATGTGCAAAAGAAATGTTGAAAAGTAAATGGGCCAGAATACAAACCCAAAATAAAGTACGACTACAACTGAACAAGGTACAATAGCAAAAAGACAAACAGCTGGAAGAAGGAAGTAGCTCCTGGGTCGTCCTCCTCGGATCCTACCTGAAGGGTAGGTACAGATAGCCTCGTCCACGCTCTCGTCCGTCAACCTCCTCTGTGAGTCGTCACGTCGTGTAGTCCACCTCCGGGTACTGACTCGTCATGTAGTCCACCTCCATGTACTGACTCGCCGTGTAGTCCACCTCCTGGTACTGACTCGTCGTGTAGTCCACCTCCGGGTACCGACCAGTCCTCGAACGCTCGGCCTCCATCAGCACTGCCCGTCGTCTGCAACCAACACAACGAGGTGCGGGCATAGCCCGTGCAGGGGTGAGTATAACGATACTCAGTAGGGACCCCGAGACCCTCAAGGTCTCTCTAAAACCAATAAGGATAACCACAAAGAAGTTCTCAACAGATAACTTCTACTTACGTATATTCCCATACATATACCTAAGTTACCAAGTAACCCATCTCAACCATGAGGAAACACAAGGATCATGAAATCAACGGATAACCACTACCCTGGTATATGCCCATACATATACCTAAGTTATCAAGTAACCCATCTCAATCATGAGGAAACTCAAAGGTCAAAAGTCTCAGCTCAAACCAGAATTTTCATTATCAAAACCGTAACTGCTGAAGAGCTCCGTCTCTAGAGTGTATAGTGGTCCTGTCACGACTCCGAGGTACTGCTCACTAACCTAAGACTGTTGAGGTGCTTCTCCTGTCGAGTACTGCGGCCCAGCTGCTACAACCAAGCTCTCCCATGTGCTGCTACAACCATGCGCACCTCTGTCGTGGGTCTGCCGCTACAACCAAGCGCTCCCATGTGCCGCTACAACCAAGCGCACCTCTGTCGTGGGTCTGCCGCTACAACCAAGCGCTCCCATGTGCCGCTACAACCAAGCGCACCTCTGTCGTGGGTCTGCCGCTACAACCAAGAACTCCCATGTGCCGCTACAACCAAGCGCACCTCTGTCGTGGGTCTGCCGCAACAACCAAGCACTCCCATGTGCCGCTACAACCAAGCGCACCTCTGTAACACACCGATTCGTTCGATCAGCAGTCGTCGGGTCTCAGTCAGCTACACGGTCTCCGTACTCTGCCCGCTCGTCTCCGGGAGGGTCCGCTCCACGAGCTACTGGTCGATACTCCAAGTATCACAAAGTCCCGCATGGAAGTATCTCAAAGGACCGCCTCGTCATAGGGGTCTCAACGCAACAGACAGTGCGTCAATCGGACGCCCGGTCTATGAGTTATTAGCCTTTTCGTCCGAGGGGCCCGGTTGGTTTCGTGAGCGAACCAAACCCGGCCGTATCTCAATTGTACCCCGAACTCTCATAGGGTATACTCATAGGGACCGTCTCTCAACGTGAACACCAACGCCGCTGACGGTTCGTCAAACGGACGTCCAGTCTGAAAGATATCAGCTTTTCCGTTCCAGGGGCCCGGTTGGATTTCGGGTGCGATCCAACCCGTCCACTATCCAACTGCATCCAAAACTCAGGCGAAGTATGCCAAAAGTTTCGTCTCATCAAGAGGAATTCAACGAAACAGACGGCGCATCAATCGGACGCCCGGCCTGTTAGTTATTGGTCTTTCCGTCTCACACCCACCCTGGGAAACTTCCCAGGAGGTGACCCATCCTGATCACTACTCTAGGCCAAGCATGCTTAACTATAGAGTTTTAAACACGTTGGCTCCCGAAAAGGAAGGTGCACCTTGAGTGCGATATAACGAAATGACCGTCTCGTTCCAAGGATCTCTTCACCGCTGATGGCGTGTCGTTTGGAGGTCTGTAGCCCGAGTTATGGGCATTTGAATCCAAACCGCTCGGTAACGGGGCTTTCGGGCCCGGGCCGTCCTGGCCCGAGACCCCCCGGTTGCCCCGAACCGGGTCGCCCCACCCCGGACAGGGTCGACCCGGCCCGGCACGGCCCGGCCCAGCCTGGCCCGGCCAGGCGCGCCGGTTCGGCGCAAGGCAGCGCGCTGGGCGAGCTGTCAGCTCGGCCGAAGGCGGAGCTGCCAGAAAACGCGGGGGCCGCCTGCCCCCCTTTTGTGAAACCGGACCCCCTCATTATGGGGGGCCGTTTATTTGCTGGCCGGGGGATTAATTCCCCCTGGTTTGCCTCCCTTCCGGCCGGCCCAACCTTGCCGGCCGGTTCTTCCTCAACGGGACCGGCAAGGGCCGGTCCCCCTTTCGGCTTTCGACACCGGCGGCCCGGCTGGCCGCCGGTCTTCTCATTCCGCCGCGGCCCGGAACCAGCCGCAGCCTTCGTTGTCCGGCGCGGTGCGACGACACCGCACCCCTCCGCTGCGGCCCCGTTCCGGCCGCGGCGCCTTCGGTTTTCCTTCGACGCGGCGCGACAACGTCGTGTCCATGAAATTCTTTCCACGGCGCGGCGCGACGGCGTCGTGCAATAATTGCCGTGCGATTCCCGCGTGGTGCGACGTCACCACGCCATCTCGTTCCATCCGCAAGAAACAATCAAGAACAAAGGAGGGGGGTTCGGACGTGTTTGTGCGGACCGGCCCCCCTCTCGTTAACGATAACATTTAATCGTTTATTGTCGGTGTTCGTCAAGCTAGAACCAAGAACGGAAATAATTAATTAAAACAACAACAAACCCCTACCTCGGAATTGTTGTTTGTTGACGATCTCGGAAAAAGGGCGGATATCGATTCCTCGATTTTCGTGTTCATCACACACTCTCAATTCTCATGCTCATGCGTCGGAAAGGATGTAGGGTACTCGTCGTTGGAGTGAGCGCCGTCGTCGATGGCGACGTTCCCCGTGGTGATGCCTCCTCCCTTGACGCGAAGAAAGAAGAAGAGAAGACACGTCGTTGGTGCCTTCGAGTTCTTTGTCGGAGGTTCGGTGTTCATCACATTCTTCGTCGAAGTCTCGCCGTTCTTCAACGATGGTGATGAATTTCTTCAAAACTAAGAGCTTCCTCTCTCAAAATCCTCACATAACCAAGAAACATCATAAAATAATCTCTTCCATTATTTTATCAACACATGCCAAGCTTTTCAAATTCCAAAATTCGAATAACTTAATTAATTAAGATGTTGAATTCATTAATTTAAAAGTGTTGGCATGTAATTAAGAGGGGAAGAAGTTCAAGAGTTAAAGGGAGATTAAATGGGGGGGGGTTTAGAGGGGTTAGGAAAGTTAAGGAATTTGAAGAGGTGGGGAGGGGTTCGTGTGGGCCCCACCCTTTCAAATATCCACACATGGGAAGTTGGATGAATGTGGACCCACCACCAACTTACCATGGGAGAAGATAACAACTTAACATGAAATAAAATTGATTTAACAATTTTATTCACCTTTTTTTTAATTAAACCCCCAAAATTAACTTCTTCTCCCGCAAAAACGCAACTACGGTAAAGGTTCCCTTAAGCGATTACCGGCGTTGCGAGTTAATCGGTGCAATCAGATTTCAATTCCGAGCACCGGTTCAAAATATAGAAATTCCCGCTCGCTCGTTCACTGAACGTTCTCGAGCCAAACTTCAGAAATTAATTTCGGGCACACCGGGCCTCAGAATTAGGCGCCGTCCGAAACTGCGTTCTTGTAAATTCCAAAGAAAATTAAGAAACAATTTTCCTTGAAATTTCTGGGTCTTTACATTACTCCCACCACAGGGCTTTACGTCCCCGTAAAGCTTTACCACAAACTTAGGGAAACAAAGGCGGTACTGAGCACGCATCTGAGCTTCCACTCCCATGTGCTTACCTGGAGGTTTCCGTACTTCCAGAGAAAGTGCACCTGAGGAATCGATCGGCCTCGTATGATCTTCTCCTATCGATCCTCGATCCCCACTGGAACCTCCGTGAAAAACACCTCATCTCCATCGTCCAGCTCCTCATGGTCGATGATATGTGAAGGGTCGAGCACGTATCTACTCAGTTGAGATACATGGAATTCGTCGTGCACCTGGTGCAACTGCGATGAATGGGTCAAGTGGTAAACCACCCCGCCTACCCAGTAGAGGACCTAAGAAGGTCCGATGAACCTCGGAGATAGCTTTCCACCTTGGACATAACTCCGTAAACCTCGTCGAGGTGAGACCCGTATAAGGACGTGATGGTCATCCTCGAACTCTAGTGGCCCCCAAGTCCTGTCAGCATAAGGCTTCTGTCGGCCCTGTGCCGTCCTCATCTGCTTTTGGATGACCTGGACCTTCTCTAGTCTCACAAGAGCTGCTATGATTTCTTCTTTGCCGATAAGAGAAATCCGGTCTCATCCCCTAGATGAACCACATTTGTTGCCTAATACAGTCAATCCTGACATTAATGATGCATTAATGCCATGGATGACGTCGTAAGGCCTCGACGTAACTACCAAGAGATCCAACTGTCACTCTCGCCTCCAAGGGTCGAGTCACACTGTCGGCATCAGTGTGTGGTCACTAGGTCTCCTTCAGAAGAAAACTCGAAAGTGAGGGTCAAGTCAACAGTCTTAACTGGAACCTCTTAGTAACAATACAAAAGAGGATAGGACTGAAAACATCACAAAGGTAATCATCTTTTATTATTGCAGCTCATAATACAAAGATGCTACACAATAGCAACAAGAAACTAGAATTACAAGGGACATATCTACTAGTTCCGCTCCTATCAATCTCCTCCAAGAGCTCCATGATCGAAGGCCTCAGCTGCCTGAAACTGAGCTCTCACATGTCCTCCAACTCCCTGCGGTCGGGGCGGACCTCCTGGTGGTGGTGGTGGCAACACCTCGAAGCGTCGTCCACCTCCAGCTGCCCAGAACAGGCTCTCAAAGTCTGCCCATAGAAGTGTCGCCTCGTCATGCATCTGGAGTATCAGGCTCCACCATCTGCATGCTACTGCCTGAAGAAGGCTGGCAGCAAGGATCACCATGAAATCTGTCGGCGTCCCCACTAGCCTGAAGACTCTCACCACAGCCTCCAGTCAATCCTCAGCCGCTTGCGGGTCCGTCCCTCCCTGGAACCTGGGTGACCTCTGGCGCTGGAACTCGTGCAGTGCGCTCAAGCGACGTGCACCCTCTGCTACTGGGGCTGGTGGCATCGGTGGACCAACAGGTAGTAGTACCACTGGTGCCTCCGCTGGTTCCTCAACTGGGATAGGGCCCTGTACTGAGGCCTCGTCGCTCGGCGGGCTGTGAGTACGCACCACTCTCGGGGCTCTAGATGGTCGTCCACGGGGAGGCATCCTCAAAGAAACAACATGAGATGGTCAAAAGATTATACCTGGTGAGCTGACCTGGTTTGAGCTGACATTTAAATAAAACTTCTGGAAACACACACGCAATCAGTGTTTTCGTGCACAAAGTCGGAAATCAGTTGTCAGGGTCCTGGTGTATGGATACGTCGGCCGCCCGCACCAAAACTGGACTCCCTGAACTGAATACCACACTCGGTACCCATAACAATATTGCTTCATAGAAAAAAACATCAGAGTTAAAAGTTCTGCGGTAAAACCGAACTCCTCTGATACCAATTTGTCACGACCCGTCCTCAGGGCCCGTGCCGTGACTACCCCAAGCCCGCCTTCCATAGGCCAGGGGCTGGCGACTAGCACCAAAGGCGTAAAATCCCGATAGCTGGGAAGGCATTGCCTTTATAAAAGAATACAAGCACCACAGAGTACAAGCGGAAGCAAAACACTAAGTACAAAAGAAATGATGAAAAGTAAATGTGCCAGAATACAAACCCAAAACAAAGTACGACTACAACTGAACAAGGTACAACAGCAAAAAGACAAACAGCTGGAAGAAGGAAGCAGCTCTTGGGCCGTCCTCCTCGGATCCTACCTGATCGGTAGGTACAGATAGCCTCCTCCACGCTCTCATCCGTCAACCTCCTCTGTGAGTCGTCAGGTCGTGTAGTCCACCTCCGGGTACTGACTCGTCGTGTAGTCCACCTCCGTGTACTGACTTGCCGTGTAGTCCACCTCTGGGTACTGACTCGTCGTGTAGTCCACCTCCGGGTACTGACCAGTCCTCGAACGCTCGGCCTCCGTCAGCACTGCCCGTCATCTGCAACCAACACAACGAGGTGCGGGCATAGCCCGTGCAGGGGTGAGTATAACGATACTCAGTATGGACCCCGAGACCCTCAAGGTCACTCTAAAACCAATAAGGATAACCACAAAGAAGTTCTCAACAGATAACTTCTACTTAGGTATATGCCCATACATATACCTAAGTTACCAAGTAACCCATCTCAACCATGAGGAAACACAAGGATCATGAAATCAACGGATAACCACTACCCAGGTATATGCCAATACATATACCTAAGTTATCAAGTAATCCATCTCAATCATGAGGAAACACAAAGGTCAAAAGTCTCAGCTCAAGCCAGAATTTTCATTATCGAAACCGTAACTGCTGAAGAGCTCCGTCTCTAGAGTGTACAGTGGTCCTGTCACGACTCCGAGGTACTGCTCACTAACCTAAGACTATTGAGGTTCTCCTCCTGTCGAGTACTGCGGCCCAGCTGCTACAACCAAGCGCTCCCATGTGCTGCTACAACCAAGCGCACCTCTATCGTGGGTCTGCCGCTACAACCAAGCACTCCCATGTGCCGCTACAACCAAGCGCACCTCTGTCGTGGGTCTGCCGCTACAACCAAGCGCTCCCATGTGCCGCTACAACCATGCGCACCTCTGTCGTGGGTCTGCCGCTACAACCAAGCGCTCCCATGTGCCGCTAAAACCATGCGCACCTCTGTCGTGGGTCTGCCGCTACAACCAAGCGCTCCCATGTGCCGCTACAACCAAGCGTACCTCTGTCGTGGGTCTGCCGCTACAACCAAGCGCTCCCATGTGCCGCTACAACCAAGCGCACCTCTGTAACACACCGATTCGTTCGATCAGCAGTCGTCGGGTCTCAGTCAGCTACACGGTCTCCGTACTCTGCCCGCTCGTCTCCGGGAGGGTCTCCTCCACGAGCTACTGGTCGATACTCCAAGTATCACAAAGTCCCGCAAGGAAGTATCTCCATGGACCGCCTCGTCATAGGGGTCTCAACGCAACAGACGGCGCGTCAATCAGACGCCCGGTCTGTGAGTTATTAGCCTTTTCGTCCCAGGGGCCCGGTTGGTTTCGTGAGCGAACCAAACCCGGCCGTATCTCAATTGTACCCCGAACTCTCATAGGGTATACTCATAGGGACCGTTTCTCAACGTGAACACCAACGCCGCTGACGGTTCGTCAAACGGACGTCCAGTCTGAAAGATATCAGCTTTTCCGTTCCAGGGGCTCGGTTGGATTTCGGGTGCGATCCAACCCGGCCACTATCCAACTGCATCCAAAACTTGGACGAAGTATGCCAAAAGTTTTTCCTCATCAAGAGGAATTCAACAAAACAGACGGCGCGTCAATCGGACGCCCGGTCTGTTAGTTATTGGTCTTTCCGTCTCACACCCACCCTGGGAAACTTCCCAGGAGGTCACCCATCCTGATCACTACTCTAGGCCATGCACGCTTAACTATAGAGTTTTAACCACGTAGGCCCCCGAAAAGGAAGGTGCACCTTGAGTGCGATATACCGAAACGACCGTCTCGTTCCAAGGATCGATTCGCCGCTGACGGCGCGTCGTTTGGAGGTCTGTAGCCCGAGTTATGGGCATTTGAATCCAAACCGCTCGGTAACAGGGGTTTCGGGCCAGGGCCGTCCCGACCATAGACCCCCCGGTTGGCCCGAACCGGGTCGACCCGCCCCGGACTGGGTCGACCCAGCCCGGCCAGGCGCGCCGGTTCGGCGCAAGGCAGCGCGCTGAGCGAGCTGCCAGCTCAGCCGAAGGCCGAGCTGCCAGAAAACGCGGTGGCCGCCTGCCCCCCTTTTGTGAAACCGGCCCCCCTCATTATGGGGGGCAGTTTATTTGCTGGCCGGGGAATTAATTCCCCCCGGTTTGCCTCCCTTCCGGCCGGCCCGACCTGGCCGGCCGGTTCTTCCTCAACGGGACCGGCAAGGGCCGGTCCCCCTTTCGGCTTTCGACACTGGCAGCCCGGCTGGACGCCGGTCTTCTCATTCCGCCGCGGCCCGGAACCGGCCGCGGCCTTCATCGTCCAGCGCGGTGCGACGACACCGCTCCCCTCCACCGCGGCCCCGTTCCGGCCGCGGCGCCTTCGGTTTTCCTTCGACGCGGCGCGATAGCATCGTGTCTATGAAATTCCTTCCACGGCGCGGCGCGACGGCTTCGCACAATAATTGCTGTGCGATTCCCGCGTGGTGTGATGGCACCACGCCATCTCGTTCCATCCGCAAGAAACAATCAAGAACAAAGGTGGGGGGTTCGGCCGTGTCTGTGCGGACCGGCCCCCATCTCGTTAATGATAACATTTAATCGTTTATTCTCGAAGTTCGTCAAGCTAGAACCAAGAATGGAAATAATTAATTAAAACAACAACAAACCCCTACCTCGGAATTGTCGTTTGTTGACGATCTCGAAAAAAGGGCGGATATCGATTCCTCGATTGTCGTGTTCATCACACACTCCCAATTCTCATGCTCATGCGTCAGAAAGGAAGTAGGGTACTCATCGTTGGAGTGAGCGCCGTCGTCGATGGTGACGTTCCCCGTGGTGATTCCTCCTCCCTTGACGTGAAGAAAGAAGAAGAGAAGACACGTCGTTGGTGCCTTCGCGTTCTTCGTCGGAGGGTCGGTGTTCATCACATTCTTCGTCGAAGTCTCGACGTTCTTCAATGATGGTGATGAAGTTCTTCAAAACTAAGAGCTTCCTCTCTCAAAATCCTCACGTAACCAAGCAACCTCATAAAATAATCTCTTCCATTATTTTATTAACACATGCCAAGCTTTTCAAATACCAAAATTCAAATAACTTAATTAATTAAGAAGTTGAATTCATTAATTTAAAAGTGTTGGCATGTAATTAAGAGGGGGAGAAGTTCAAGAGTTAAAGGGAGATTAAATGGGGGGGTTTAGAGGGGTTATGAAAGTTAAGGAATTTGAAGAGGTGGGGAGGGGTTCGTGTGGGCCCCACACTTTCAAATATCCACACATGGGAAGTTGGATGAATGTGGACCCACCACCAACTTCCCATGGGACAAGTTAACAACTTAACATGAAATAAAATTGATTTAACAATTTTATTCACCTTTTTTTAATTAAACCCCAAAAATTAACTTCTTCTCCCGCACAAACGCAACTACAGTAAAGGTTCCCTTAAGCGATTACCGGCGTTGCGAGTTCATCGGTGCAATCGGATTTCAATTCCGAGCACCGGTTCAAAAGATAGAAATTCCCGCTCGCTGGTTCACTGAACGTACCCGAGCCAAATTTCGGAAATTAATTCCGGGCACACCGGGCCTCGGAATCAGGCGCCGTCAGAAACTGTGTTCTTGTAAAATTCCAAAGAAAATTAATAAAAAAATTTCCTTGAAATTTCTGGCTCTTTACATGAAGGATGGATTGGAAATTTCTAGTAGGGGATCATGTTGTCTTGAATGTATCACCGTGGGAAGGTGTTATGAAATTCACTAATATGGTTAAATTATGTCCCAGGTGCATCATACCTTTTGAAATTAAATAACTAATTGTAAATATATCTTATCATTTGGAAATACCGAAAATATTCTCCGAATATCATGTCTTCTTCCACATATCACTATTAAGGAAATACATGTAAGACCGAACACATGTAGTAACCTATGGAGATAAAGAACTGGAACACAATTTTTCATACTAAAAAAAAATCCTATCAGGATTTCTAATACTAGAGAACTCATTTAGAAGAATCAAACAACTCAATTAGTAATGGTTCAATAGAGAAACAATAAAATGGAAGACGCGACATGGGAACTAGATGAATACTGATGAAGTACCGCCAGAATAATTTTATGTCCTAATATTCTAGATATTTAAAGGGAAAAAATAATTTTAAGGAGGGAATAATGTTACACCCCAAGCATCCACTTTTCACTTCATTTTAAATAATTCAATTGATTTCCCTTCACACAACACCGAGTTCGTGCACACCATGACCTATCAAACTACCTATTTAAAAAAGTGATTACGAATAGTATGAACCAAATTATGAAGTTTATAATTTGTATTTTCCAAAATATAATTTTGTTACGAATTTTGAATATAAAAATAATATTTGGGTGGGATTTTTGAAATTTTCTAAAAATTTTCAATTTTCAATGAATATTAAAAAATACTGCTATGTTGTTACAAAAATGAATTTCTTTTTTTCATTTAAATAATTGTTTTAAATTAAAATTATTTCAATGTCAAAATATATATATAATATATATATTAGTCTAATATATTTCATTAGAAATATTTTAAACTTTTGAACATCTCTTTTACCCGCCTTCTAACCACATCTTCCTATTATCATTAAATGCAATATAACATATTAAGTTAATTGAATTTTTAAAAATTGTTATACATGTTTGTAATTAATATAAAAAATGTGGTCTAATAAGCTAAAAATAATTCTTGGTGAATAATAACTTTTGAATTTTATTTACTACGGTTAATGGTAAATATAGCAATTAAAGGTAAAAATAATATTATAATAATAAAATATTACACCTATAAGTTGTCCTAATTTCATTGGATAAGTGTGTTTCGACCAAAATTAACCTTATGTATAAAATAAGATCCTTTCGTATAATGTTTTGATAGTATAAAACATTTATTATATTTAATTTAAAGAAGAGTAAAAAAAATCATATTCAAATTTTAATAATTATAACATTTTCAATATGAGGTTATATAAGTGATAAAGTTGACTATAAATATTTTTAAAAATATTAAATGTTTATCTGCCTAATTTTAATTTATTTTTCCTTATATGAAATTAATAAATAATTTCAATGATTGCACAATGATGATGCAGTAATTGATTTATTAAAGGACGAATATATTAAATGATATTAATAATAATAAAATAAATATAACGTGAAATATTTGATTCCATCTACGAATTTTTTTAACGACCATTAACTGTTATGGTTTATTTAATGTATTTTTTCAATGAATCAATTTATCAATACATTAAATAATCATGTTTTAAATTGTGTCAAAATTGATATAAATGAGATTTTAAAATAAGTACTATTTTATTAAATGATATAAAGGTCCTAAAAATATAATGGTTTTCAAATAACATGGATTGTGTTAAATATTTTAAAATTGGCCCAATTGGGGTATTTTGGGATTTTATTTTAACTATACTAACCCTATCGTATTAAAAGACAACATGACATGGTAAGAGTTAAAATGTTTAACTGATCGTTAAACCCAAAATATATGGTTACATATGTGACCTAAAATTGTCTAAAAGACATGTTTATAGATGATTTATAACTTACCTCTTCTTAGTAATGAAATAAATAACTTTAGAGATTTTTGAAATCAACAATATATATATATATAATTAATGGTTTTGGAGTTTCCAAATGTGCCCATCCCCTCTCTTACAAAAGAGTTCCAGTATTTCTCTTTTATTAACAACTATAAAGCCCTTTGTATCATCCATACACTAACCTATTCTCATACAAAATTCCCTAAATTCATCCTAGAGTCCATACATTGGGAATAAATCCAATCTACAGTTTCCTTTTGTGCAAATCAAAATGAGATACATGAAGAAGGGGATATTTATTATCAACGCTTTCAAAGTTCTCTTCTTCTTATACTTCCACTTCCCGTGTAGTTTTCAAACTGAATTAATAAATTCAGGATCATATATAGGATGAAATTTTATTATTATTATGGTAAAAATATATTCCTCCTTTTATACATCTTAATAATAACAATGTCACCATGTCTGCGTATGTAGAACATACCATCTCCATGTTGTGGTGTAATTTGTTTTTCATAAAAAACATTATTTGGAGGGGTATAATGATGACTATAATGGATATAAATAATAAATATATCATGACAATAAATATTTATAAATAATATACCATCCAATTTCAAACCATTTAACCATCAAGGGAAAGATATTTTTTCTTGTGTGTACATAATGCATATTGTCTCCATGACCCTGTGTGATTCATTCTCCACATTATACATTAAAGAATGATTATAAACAATATAAGCTAAGTAAAACTAATAATTATGAATTTAATATCATTTTATACATGAATAAAAAATCATATACATAATAGGATCATATATGATATAAGAGGATCATATATTATATAATAAATATTTTATATTTCTATTGTATAATTTAATAACATTCTTTAACCAATATAGAGGTGGTTAACGCACCATTCAAAAAAGGAAAGTACAAGGTATGGGTTAATTTCACAATCTCAATATTATCCGAGGTTGTTTTTACATTTAAATCTACTGAGATATCATTATCATCCATGCCCTTTTTAAAAAAAATTCAAAGTATTATAAATTTTTTTAAATGTTTTTTTAACCATGTATAACTTTTTAAAAAGCTTTTTTAAAGGAATTAATTTGTTTTTTTAAACAAGGTAATTAATGACCATTTTTACTATTTAAAGAATGAATGTTTTTTTAACTTAAATGGTGTTAGTAGATATTTCCTCCATTATGATGCATTAGTGTTTTGAATCTTCATGTACATGATTATATGGTTTTTTACACAATAAATTTTTTCATTTATAATTACATGAATTTTAAATTATTTCAAAGTAAAAAGAGGATATTTCACAAAAAAAATATAATTTAATTATTTTTTTCTATTTTAATATTATTTTTTGGATTTTATACTTAATTGAGATATATTTATTATAATACAATATTCCATATTTTATTGATGGTTTTATGATATTTCTGAGTTTGGATGTGCTATTTTGATACCATTCATGGTTTATAGTTAAATTATAAAACATTGTATGCTAGTTTTAATATGAATTTTTATTTAATATTCAACCTTTTCATACGAGGAATGAATTGGACATAGTAAGTGATTGGAGGGGCCCGCTATACCCCCTCGATGAATCAATTGGTCTCATGAGACAATCTAGTTTTGGTTTTTAAAGATTTATGTATGGTCTTTTCATTAGGCCTTAACAATATGGTTATGATGTACGACATTATTAATTCCATCACTATAAGATTATTTATTGATATTACATGTGATTATCATACTAATAGAATATCCATATGAATGCTTAAATGGATTTATTTTTTTTATTCTCGCCATATTTTTCTGAAGATTTTGTTTAAAAGGCTTTTGTTTTAGTTTTATTCCTTTCCATAAATGATTATGTTATCTATGATAGTTTCCTTAATATTGTTTATCCTTTCTGAGTATCTGATATCTCCCCTTTCTTTTTCTTTTTTTTCCACAGTACGAGAAGAATTATATTGTGAATAGACTATATAGATATTTTATGTTATATGATTGTTTTCCAATTAGATAATATGTTGTTTTTAATTTCAATATTTAATGTAAAACTTATATTTGTATCTATTTTTTATAATGCTGCTAAATTGGTCAATCCATCGAGATTTGATTTCTTGTGATTGTGACAATATATTATATTAATGCACTGACTCATAGAAACTAGGGATGGGGTGTTACAGTTAGTATAAAAGGATGTTTAGTTTAAACCCATGAAACTACCTTTATAAAAAAATTGATTAGGTAACATTTCCTTAAGATATACTTTAAGGACACGTATAGAATAAAATCATATAAATTTGGTAAAATAGATATTATTTGGGTATTCCAAAAAATGCAACCATGTAAGGATACTACAAGTGGATGTGGTAGTAGTTTAGATGTACCTAGGAGTAAAAAATCCGACAAGGTGTTCTAGGACAGACATGGGGTATCCTAGTAATGACAACGAGCCTTAATAAAAACCTAGATTCTCTATCCTAGTGGATATGCTTATGATAACTCAAATTTTCTTTACAAACCATTATAATGTAGTTATGATTAAAAATGTCCCCAAACAAAAAATTTTTTTATTATCAATTAAGAATACATATATTTTTTAAATTTATGCTAAATATTTTACTAGTTTGTAATTATTCATTATGATTCATAACCTAATATTTTTAATTCCATTGTTTTGAAATGGAATATAGTGTAAATAATGGAAACTATATCAAAACATGTAATAAATGTAAGTAATTCTATACAATGATAGATAATAATAGTGGAGCTTGTGATACAAATGTTGATGAATAGCTTATAACCATACTAGGATAACTGACTCCTTTTATGAATAATAACCTTACACGTATGGATCCCCATGATCCACCACGAGGAGGATTAATGTTAAACATGCTTCATGATAAAACAAACTCCAACATTCAATGGGTTAAAATACATGTTTTTCTAAAAAATTGACAAGTTCCTTAGAGAAAATATTTACTGTTGTGAGGAGTTATTAAATAGAAAATGTTGTCATGGTATTTTATCATCTCTTAGGAGATATAGATCAATGGAGGTAATATCATCAAAACACAAAGGAAGATGAAGATGTATCTAATATGGAAGGGAGGTAGTTTAAATAAATGTTCTTAGAAAAATACTTTATTATTGAATAGTTAATGGATATGGAAATGCATTTTATATGTTTGAGAAAAAAGGAGGATGAGAATATTGAAATGTATATGGATAACTTCACAAGTTTAGCATGGAATACTACACAATGTATATATATCCCAAAAAATAATATTGATTGATTCTTTTATGGGTTAATAGAATTCCCTTGATGGTCACTAGACTCACAATATTTCTCATTGTATGATGATATTGTCTTATATGCTATCAAGATAGAAAAGTATTTCATTGATTCTTATGACTATAATGTAATTAAATAGAAGAAGAGGGTTGTTGAACACTCTGGAAAAGGAAATAATGGGAATAAGGGAAATGATTACATTACACCATGTGTTTATTATGAAAAAAAACACCCCAGTACTTTCCTAATGGAAATGCGAGTTTGTTGCATGTCTGAATAAAAAGCCATCCATGCTCATGATTGCAAGGGGAATATAGAAGATATTTATTTTTAAATATACAATTTTAATGAGATGATATATTGTGAAAATTATTTTCCTTAAAATCAAGAAAATTTTCCCCAGAAGAGGTGAAGGGATAATTTCCAAGCTTATGCGCTCACAACTACTAAGGATCATGTTACCAATGATATAGTGTCAAGTACATTAATCATATTTAAAATATAGCCAATGCTTTATTTTATTCAGTATTATCTAATTAATTTATATCTTCCTAGTTTTCTAAGAGATTTTAAATTTTAAATTTTGATTTAACAAATGAGTTATCAGTCATAACACTTAAGGGATGTCTCATTGCAATTAAGATATGTTTTTCAATTCCCTTTATGATAAATAAAAATACCTTAGTTGATTAAAATTTCCCAATCACAATGATTAACATCAATATAATAATCATTATGGATTGGAACTCAAAATACATTGCAAAAATTTATTGACAGAATAAGGTAATTAGGATATGTAAGGAAGAAGAAGAATCCATTATCTTTAAATAAAAAGCTTCATTTATTGATTCTTATCAAAATGAACCCCCACTAGATTTAGTTAATGAGATTCTTGGGTATGAAGAGAAAATTACATCTAGTGATGACGAATGTAACCTTAAAATTGAGGATGTGCCTATGGAAATGGAATACAATGATGTTTTCCAAATATTTACATGGAAACACCCCAGAGCATGATGTGGAGTTTTTTATTGATTTAATCCTAGATGTTGTATCAATATTGAAGACTCTTTATAGGTTAGTTAAAGTGAAGTTAGTGGTTTTGAAGAAAAAACATGTAGAGTTGGGTTAAAATTTGATTTGTTTTCTGCCTAGTGTTTCTCCATTGGGATCCAATGTTCTCTTTGTCAAGAAAAAATATGGATCCAAGAGACTATCTATTGATTATATAGAAATAAATTCAATTAAAATAAAGAACAACTATTATCCACCTCATATCTATGACTTATTTTTTTAACTTCAAGGAGCTCAATTATTTTAAAATATTGACTTTTCTTTTCGAAATCATCAATTATGAGTTAAAATGGAAAACATTCTGAAGGATGATTTTTAGATGAGCTATGGTCATTAATAAATTACAGTAATTCCATTTATATTGACTAATGCACCTTTCATTTTTATAGATATCATGAAGAGAGTGTTCGAGGAATATCATGATGATTTTTTTGTGGTATTCATTGACAAAATCCTAATATATTCTAAAATCTATGAAGATCATGAGAATGACTTCACAATAATTCTTGAGACTTTTAGAAGGCAATAATTATAAGGTAAATTTGAAAAGTCTCAATTATTGCTTCAGGAAATTTCTTTTCATGTCCATATTTCCTCCATGGATGGACTTTCAATTAATCAATAAAAATAAGGAGGTAACCCAATATTGGAAATCATCATTGAGTATAAACATGAAACATGGTTGTCTTGGTTTACCAGGTTACTATTTGTGTTTCATCAATTATTTTTTCCAATTTACTAACTCATTGAACAAGATAACATTTAAATGGGTAAAATTAATTTGTACAAAATAGTGTGAAAATATTTTCAAGAATTGATGATATGATTATTAATTGATCCTATATTTAAATTAACATATGGGAATTATTTGATTGTGATCTATAGAGATACATCAAGTAAATGGAATGTTTGTGTCTTTATCATTAATGATAAGTTTATTACATATGCATCAAGGAAATTAAAAACTCATTAAAAAAACTAACCAACTAATGATCTTTAATTCATTGTGGTAATCGTTGATATGAAGATATATAGACACTATCTATAAAATTAAATATGTTATATAAATATTGATCAATAGATTTTGAAATGTATTTTATCACAAAAATTACTCAACATAAGACAAAAGAGATTTTTTGTGATACTCGCGGATTATGACTGCACAATACACTACCCCCTAGGGATGGTAAATAAGGTGGCAGATATCTGAGTAGAATACACCACTGAGTTCTAAAAAATGAGACTTGAAAATGATCAAATGTTCATGGATCTAGAAAAAATAGATATGGTATTTATCATGTAAGGTAAAACAATACTACTTTTTTTAATGGTTTCCAATCCATCATTACTGGGAAAGATCAAATGTTCTCAATCTGGTGAAGAGTATTTTCAAAATAAAATAAATTCTATGATTGAAAGAATAGTCATTGAATTCATTTATGAAGAAGTAATTTTGGAATTTTGGAAGAGGTTTTGTGTTCCTATTATACCATATCTAAAAAAATAATTATTGGATGATTCTTATATCTACAATTTCTCAATACATCCTAGTATCACTAAGATGGATAGATATATAAAAGAACATTTTTGGATGGATAACATGAAGTGGTAGATTATTGATTATGTGTCGAGTTGGTTGGTTTCTCAACAGGTGAAGGCTAGAAGGAAGCACCATAGAGTAGTCATGAAACCACTTCTTATACCACTAAGGAAATGGGATGATATTATGAAGGAAATTTTCATGGGACTACCAATGAATCCTATAATAAATGATGTGATATAGGTAATTATATAACGTCTTACCAAATAAGAACATTCTATTTCTATAAGAGAAGATATTCCACTGTAACATTTAGAATGACTAAATATTTATGATGTTGTAAAACATCATGTTGTACCCCTATCAATTTTTTCTAATAATGGTCCTCATTTTACAACACAATTTTGGAAAAGTACTCAGAAGGGCCTAGATATTGATCTTCATTTGAGAATTACCTACAACCCTCCAATTGATGGACAATCAGAAAATACTATTGTTACTTTTGAAGACATGTTGAGATCTTTCTCACATGACATTCATGGTATGAGAGATCAGTATTTAGCCCTAGTATGATTTTTCTATAACAATAACTTCAATTAATGAATTTATGTGGCACCATATGATACATTGTATGAAATGGGTGTCATATACCAACTTTTTGGGATGATGTTGGTGATTGAAAACTCTTATGCCCAGAACATGTTGACGGAACAACAAAAAAAATGATTATTATTCAATCCAATATAAAAATAGATAAAAGTATGAAAAATATATTTATTAATATTCGAAGGAAGGATTTGGAATTTCTAGTTGGAGATTATATTGTCTTGATGGTTTGACCATGGAAGGGTTTTATACAATTCATTAATAAGGGTAAATTAAGTCCCATTAACATCAGACATTGTGAAATTCTAGAACGAATTGGAAAAGTAGCATACCATTTGGAAATACCACCAAGAATTTCCAATGTTCATGATGCATTCCATATATCCACATGAAGGAAATACATGCCATACCCAAAGCATGTACTCACCTATGAAAAAATAGAACTGGAACCCAGTCTGTATGGCTGAGACGATCCTAGCAAGTTTCTTGATAATAGAGAAAATGTGTAGAGGAACCATACAATACAATTGGTAAAGGTTCTTTATAGAAACCATTAAATGGAAGAGGCAAAGTGTGAACCTGAAGAAATTATGATGAGGAACCACCCAAATCTTTTTATGCTGTAATATTATATAAATTTCATGTAAAAAATTATTTTATCGAGATAATAATGTTACACCCCAAGCTTAAATGATGCCCTTATTTTCTAAATAATTCAATAGCATGTGCTACACAGAACATCGAGTTCAAGCACATCATGACCTATCAAACTAGCTATTAAAAACGATTATGAATATTATTAACCATATTTTGAGATTTATAAATTTTATATTTAAATATATACTTCATTTTTTAATTTTTAAGATCTAAAATAGCAAAGGGTGAGATTTGGTAATTTTATGAAAAGGTTCAAATTTTTATGAATAGCGAAAAATACAGCAATATTTTTAGAAAACTAACTTTATCATTTTCATTTAAATAATTATTTAATTTTAATTTTATTTTAATGTCACTATAAGTACATAATACATATATTAGTTCAATGTATGTCATTGGAAATGTTTTATAATAAAATTTGGTATAATATCTTTTGGAGATTTTTTACACCCCTTTTACCTACCATCTATTCACATATTCGGATTGAAATTAAATGTAATTTTACATATTATGTGAATTGAATTTTGAAACATAGACATACATGTTTTTAATTACTATGAAATTTTTTTCCTAAAAGGATAAAAATAATTTTTAGTGAATAGTAACTTTTGAATTTATTTACCACTGTTAATTGTAAATAGGGTAATTAAAGTTAAAAATTATTATAATGATATAAAATTATCCTAACACATGTCATTTTTCATCGAATTATTTTTCTTACAAAAAAATAAACATTACATCAAAATTATGAACATTTTTAAGACACTTGTGTAAGACTATAAAATTTATTATAGTTTATTTAATGAAGTGTGAAAATTTTATATAAAAAAATTTATTAATTATATTATTATTAATACAAAATTATATAAGTGATATGGACAACTATAAATATTATTTAGAAATATAAAATTTTTATCTGCATAATTTTGATTTATTTATAATTTTAGTAAATAAATAATTAAATTAAATTATGACACAATGATGAGTCACTAATTTATTTAATAAAGGAATAATATATTAAATTATACTAATAATATTAATAATATTAAATTATATATAATATGAAATATGTGATTCCCTCCATGAATTAGTTGGATGAAATCGTCTTATTAAGGATGAGTTAATGTATTTTTTTATTGAGTCATGTTTTCGTTACATTAAAAAATCATGTTTTAAATAGTGTTAAAATTGACATAAATGAGATTTTAAAATAAATACTACATTAATAAATGATATAAAAGTCAAAAACATATATGGTTCATATAACTAACATGTATAATGATAAATATACCATAAATGAAGCAATTAGGGTTCTTTTGAAATTTTATTGTAACTATATTATCCCAATCGTATACTAAGACAAACAAACTTCGTAAGAGTTAAACTGTTTATCTCAGAGTTAAACCCAAAATATAAGGCTAATTTTGTGACCTAAAATTTTCTATAAATAATTGATAGAGTGGAACTATATCAAACCTCATCTTAACCTCAACGTAACTCACATTGGATATATTTCAAATCAAAATTCAATTTATATTAAATTGTTGGCTTTAGAGTTTCCTAAAGTGCACCACCCCTATCTTACAAAATAGAACATATCCTTGTCATTTTTCACATCTTTAAAGTCCATTGCCCCATCAAAAACCAACCCACTTATCCTACCAAATTTCATTACCTCATCCTAGAGGCCATACATTGGGTAGACATTCAACCTATGGAGTTCTTTTTTTCTTATTCGAAGGAGATACCTGAAGAAGAGGTAATTTTTATCAACTCTTTCAATGTTATTTTCTTATTCTAGTTCCTATAATTATTTTTCTTACATACTAAAGTAATAAATATAGTATCATATATAGGATAAGATTTTATTATTAATGTTTTACAACTATAATCCTTCATAAATCCATCTCACGAATAACAATATCATAAGTTGTCCGTACATATGGTTTACTATGTCCACGTCATGGTCTAATTTGTTCTTAAATAGTAATTTATTTTGAGGGGTATAATAATGAGTATAATGGATATAAATATTTAATACAAAATTATAATGATTCTTTAAAATTAACTTACCATCCAATTTCATATTATTTAACCAAAAATGGAATGATATTATCAGTTGTGCATACGTACTGCCTTCTATCTTAATGACCCGGTGTGATTAATTATTCAAGTTAACCATTCAAGAATGACTATAAAATTTATATTATGAGTGAAAATAATAATTTTTAAATTACTATAACTATGTATGTTAATAATATACATCCTATTCCTAACAAACATGATTTATATGACAAAACCAGAATGGGAAAATTATGCGACTAACACCTGAAACAGTGGTAATACTGAAATATTATTAACTAAATGATATAATAGGATCATATTTGATATCGTAAATATTAAAATAGTCCATTTGTAATTTAATAACATGATTTAACCATTAAACATGGGGTTGACACAACCTCAACTAAATGAATGTACTAGGCAAAGGCTACTTTTAAAATCTCATTGTTATTTGTGTTTGTTTATACGTAAGTATATACTGGGACATCTTTATCATCCATGTCCATGTTACTTAAAATGAATTTAAAAATATTATTAACAATTTTTTAAAGTTATTTCACCCATGTTATACTTTTTATAAAACTTTTAAAAATTAATTATCCTGTTATTTTCTAAATGAGGTTATTTATCACCTTCTCTAGAAATTATGGAAAGAATTTGATTCTTAACATATATAGATTGAGTGGGTATTTTATACCAATATTATTCCTTAACATTTTGAATCTTCCCTTACAAGATTAAAATGTTATTTTCAAAATTAATATTTTCTTTTATAATTTCATGACTTTTAAATGATTTGAACGTTAATAAAGGGATATATCTATTAAAGAGTTATAATTAGATTATTTTAATCTATGAAAATAACCTTTTTTGGACTTTATTCTTAATTTAGGTTTTATAATTATTTATAATATTATATATTTTATATAAGGTTTTAAGATATTTTTTATTTTAGATTTTCTAATTTGATACGATTAATAGTTTATGGTTAAATTTTTAACATTTTGAATGTTAGTTTTAATTCGAATGATTTTTTTGTCTTCACCAATTTTATTTTAGGAATTCATTAGACTTTGTAAGGGATGGACGGGGCCTCCTATAGCATAATTATGCATCGGTAGGTCTCTTGAGAAAAAAATGTTTTTGTTTTTACCCATTTATGTATTGTCTTGGCATGAGGCCTTGATGGTATGGTTATGGTGTCTGGTATTATGCATTCCTTGATTACAAGATTAGTTATTGACATTAATGTGATTATTTGACTAGTAAAATATCCATGTTAATGTTTTAATTTTAATATTTTATTTAATATTTACATATTATGTTGAAATTTATATTTTAAATACATTTTTTAAGTTTTATACCTTTCCATAAAAGATAAAGTTTATTTATGATAGCTTCTATTGTATTTTTTTTCTTTACAGAGCATATGAGATCACTCATTTCTAATGTCTCATTTTACCCAAAGATTCAATGATGTATATTATTATGGACCTGAAGGGATAGTTTAATGGATATTAGTGTTTTAAAAAAAGATAATATGTTATTTTTAGTTTCATGATGTAATGTAAAACATCTGTTTCTATCATGTTTTTTCATGGTACTAAACTGAACGATTCATTAGGATTTGGTTTCATGTGATCATGCCAATGTAATAAAATAATTCACTAACTCTAGCCAACTATGGGTGGGTCATTACAACCTACTAATATACACATGTATATCCATGCCTCATTAAGACAACTTCTCACCTATGGTATCTTGATCCCACCATAGGTGCAGATGGATAATCGAAAATATACATTTAAGGATTGTGAAACCCTTGTATGGAAACCAATCTGAGTTGGTCACATCAAAACCAAGAAGAGATATAAAATGGAATGTGGGGGATCCAATCAATCAACATCCTAGCTACTATACCTCTCCACCAATTTTTTACTACCATCTTGATACATTCTACCATGAAATTTCAGCAAAAACCACTTTACCAACCACGATCCAATAAAAATGGATGGGTTTAACATTATTCTGCATTCATCCTATACATGAGTGCTAATGAATGTTCAACACACATGTTCCTCCCCTGAATTGTTTTATAGAAGCTTTATATTTACATCATCTAACTGATTTTTCTGCTCATTGACACAGGTATGCTACTGCATATTTTCGTGGTAGCATTCTGTAGAGATGATTACAGTACACAGGTTCACAAATGGTTGTTGGAAGAAACTATTTTTGGTCTTACTTCTATATAGAGATGATGTAATGCAATGATGTTTAATGTGAAACACATCACTCCAAAGATGGGCATGCTTTTCATCCATCATGAATTGTATGTTCCAGCTACAGTTTAATCTGGAAGCATGAATAATTTCTTGCATAGTTTAATATACATCGATTCTTTGTAGTTTCAGGAAATATAGGAAGACCAAAAATGTTAAAGTACATTCCATGAATACCTCCAATCAAACCATGGCTCAATGTGAATGGTGACGGGGTAGACTCGGGCACAGAAGACCCCTTGGGTTGTGGGTGTTTCTTCCGAACATATCATTGTTTTGTCAATGTGTGTTTCATTACAGTGTTTTTAGCATTTCATATGAAGCCGAGTTATGGGAGACGATACATATAGTTGGACATGCTTCCCAATTTAACTGGATCTTTGTATGGATTGAATCTAATTCCAAAATTTTGATGGAGGACTCAAAAAAATGAACAAGGATTATTCCTTCGTGTATCTTACCTCGTTAGGTTGAATTTCTCAATAAGGTCACTCAAATCATCTTTGTTTTCTCACATTCTTATATAGAGGAAAATCTTGTAGCAGATGTCCTGTCAAAGAAGTCTATTATGGATATGGCCATGATGTGGTCATTCATAGCACTAGAATATTATTCTATACTGTTGGAGGCTGACATTTGTGGTAAAACTCACTTATGTATTTTTAATGACCCCTAGCAATGCTTAACTCATCCTTCTCTTTTATATATATTTGTTAGGTCCTGTTTCCAGTAGATACTTGGTTTTCTGGTATAAATAAAAATTATTATTAATAAATATTAATCTATATTTATAAATATTAATAAATATTAATATTTATTAATATACATAAATATATATAATTATCTATTAATATATAAATATATAAATATATAAACCTAAATATTCATAAAGAGAGAGATATATATATATATAACGATATATTTAACTATTATTGTTAATAATGATTAATAAATATATATAAATATATATAATTACATATGACTTTATAAATAAACAAAATATATATAAATATAAATAATTATAAAAAAATAAAATTATTTATAATTGTTAACCTATATATTTACATATAAATATAAATAAATCTATATACATACAATAACTATCAATAAATATATATAATTATAAATATAAATGCATATATACGCACACATGTATATAATAAACGATATTTAAATAAAAACATAATATATATATATATATAACAAATATAATGATACATAAATACCCACAGACATGATGATATATATATATATATCTATATTCCCACATAATATATATAAATATATACAAATATATAATATATTATTTATGATATATAACATATAATATATAATATAAAAATATGAATAAATATATATATTTATATACATAAAATTATATATATATATATATACATAACTCCATAAAATATATAAATAAATTAAACTATAGAAAATTATAATCTAATGTATTTAAAAATATTTAATAATAAATAATTAATAATTAATAAAAATAAAATATTCAAATTTAAAAATTTAAAAAATATTAATTATTAATTAATCATTCTTAATTATTTGCAACATTAAATAAACAATAATAAATAAATATCAAATTATAACAAATAATTCATATCGATACAAATAATAATAATAATAATAAATAAACACATAACAATTTAAAATTATAAAATAAAAAATTATAAACATTTTAAAAAAACATCAAAATTTTTCTTAAAAAACTAAAACCACCGCTTATTATTTAGTGGCATTATAAATCATTATTAAATTAATCTTCACTAAATAAAATCCCATCATGAATTTGAGATTGTTTTATTAAACCACCACTAGATAAATAAAAATTTAAAATATAGCATTGGTTTTGAAACCCACCACTAAAACTCATTTTTTTAGTGTCCTTCCAGCTTTCTCAACATTGTTTCCAATCTCAGAAAAAACACCATATATATTTTTACTATCACCACCATATATTTTTTCTAATAAAAAAAAAACAAAAAAATAACTCTAACTTGTCTTTTAGGATGTATACCCACACTACACAATAATCACTACCTTTTATCAGTGTTAAAAGAATAGAGTTGATAAAAGTGGAACATTCATTAACACTAACTAAAAGAATTGATAAATGAGGCATTTATGGGTGTGTCAAAAGCACTGATAAATGTTGGATTTTATCAATACCTTTTATATTGTTGATAAAGGACCTTTTAGTGTTTTTCTCAGCCTTTATCAATTCTTTCTAGTGCCCATAAATTACCTCGTTATTGATATTTCCCTTTAAATTGATAAAATGTGAAAATAATAGAAAAATATAAACTATTAAAAAAACAAAATATAATATATGAATATATTTTATTTGATATATATGAAATATATTTGTCTAAAATTATATATAACTCTTCATCTCATGTTCAGATTCAGATTAATGGTCTTAGTTGGTATTTATAGAATCCCCAGATACTAGGCGATGTAGCCTCTGCGATAAGAGTCCCAATATATATTTTAAAACTGATAATAAGATAATTTTTTGATCATTATGATCATGTTATAGTTGAAATTGATAAGAATTTGACTATTATTGACATAGTTGTCTTGGTGGATGTTTCCTCTCTATTTGAGTATTTTATTGATATAGAAATATTATTTATTTTTTTCATAAATGTTTTAATGTTGGTCATCCAATTGAAATTTATCGAAAATTAATGAAGTTTTAAATTTTAAAAATGTTTGTAAATTTTAATTACTATAGTAAATTTAAAAATCTATTATCATGTTCTATATATGTTCATGTTAATGATTAATATGAAAGTAGGATTCTTGATGAGAATATTGTAGTTGTAACTTTTAATAGTGATCCTCATCATGCTAATTATGATGAAAATGTTTTTCTATAGAATATATAGGACATTGAACAGCTTGGGAAAGGGTATTCTGCTATAAAGTTCATGATGATCCTAGTGGTCTAATAACTTCAGCTGGTACAATTTCTAATTTAATGTTTTCTTATTTAGATGCAATCAAAAAATAATATTTATGAGATAATACTTTAAAATTCACATAATTATTTTAATCAAGATATTGAAATTATGTTTATAGATAATAGAATGTAATAATAATATATTAGGATTACTAAAAATGAAATTTTTAATAGGGATGATGACAGAGATGATTTCATAGGTGACGTTTGTGGTTATAAGATTGTTTCCATTGATAATACCAGATAGATGATTGATATAGTACAATTAGACTATAAAGATAATGTGTCATCAATAATAATTGTTGAAAAAGTAACTGATATTTGTCATGCTCCTAGTGTAGGAGATGTAGCAATTGCAGAAAACGTAACTGATGGTTACCATCCTTCTGAGATTTCTACCAATCTTCTTGATGAAATAGGATCCTCTTGTGATTTTGTGATTCTTAGATCGAACGGTGTTTCAATTAATGAAATTGTAACTCACAATGGTCATTCTTCTTTGGATTATATATTCTTTCCCATGCTCAAAATGCATGAGATTTTTCAATTGTAGAAAGTGTTGCAAATAGTGGATATCCTACTGTGGATTCTTCTAGTTTTATTGATGATGTTGGTAATACTTGTGTTACTATGGTTCTTAGAAAAAATGATGGTTACAACAATTATGTTTTAGATGTTGTTCATGATCTGTGGCATGAAATGAAAGATACATGGAAGTGTTCTCATCATCCATGTGGGAGACATCCTCATCGAAGGGTTAGAAGAAGCAGTTATTGACAGTTTTTAGGATGAGTCTACTAAATGTGAAATCTTTATTATTTAAGTAGCATCATGTTTTTTGTTCCTTTTGATGAGTTTTAATGTTGTAGGATATTCTGTGTGTTTTTACTACTTTTTTTGAATATATATTGGATTTGGCCTTTCTACACTATCTCTATTTTCGAATAAATACATATATATATAAGATTTATATAATTCTATGTATGTATTTACACTTAATATATAATAAATTTTGTCAATACAATTTAAAAAATAATTAAAAATAAATATTAATTAATGGTTTTAAAACTAGTATTATGTCACAATTATTTAATATAATTTTTATTTTAGAAAAAATTAATCAATTAATCGATATCTTAAGATATGTTTATAACATTACATGAACATAAAACAATAATAACTTTTGAACACAATGTCCATTATGGCTCCACGTGATACCAAATTGAATCTTGTGAAGAGATCTATATTTTCAACACGCAGGGGAACACACATCGATATATTTTCTTAGTAAAAATGATGTATAAGGCCTCCAAAACTGTGTCTTTATTTGGGATACACATATTTCATAACGTTTTATGGAATTTAAAATTTATTTAAGAGGGTCTTCTTATCCTTATTCTTTAAAGTGTAAATTTATTTAAAATATTTTTTTCATATAGATATCATATCATTAAAATACTATCATTTTTTATACTCTATATTTTTTAATAATTATATGTATATATATGTTGTGGATAACATCTGATTTACAAATTTCTATCAAAGCCTTGGATCGAGGTGAAGGGGATCTTCGTGTTTTTTGATCTACTATGGAAACCATCATTCTTATGGATTATAAGCTACCATCTTGTTATTTTTAATCTATTAGGAATAAAGGTATTCACGTTTCCGCTATTCTTAGCTCTTTATGGTGTGGATGGGATCCCTTCTGTTGGTGTGCATCTTTTCCTCCAGAACCGTGTAATGTTTCATTGACCAGTCTTTAAATATATGGTATACATTTCCTTTATAGATACACATAGACATATATATATATATATAAATAATTAAGTATTACTTTATATAAAAAACTAATAGTATAAATAAATATTTAAACATTTATATTTAAAAAATAAAAATATTAATATATAAATCATATGTAAATAGTATTTAATTGTCCATTTTATTTAAAATAAATATACATCCATTTTATTTAAAATATAAAAATGTATACATATTTATATACCAACAGAAAAGTATATATTTTTGTGTGATTTATTGGTTCCCATAAATTCTAAATGAAAAAAATTTATATTTAAATAGTTATTTTTAATATGTTTCCCAAATAATTAATGGTTTTACCAAAATGTGGGTGACTAATTTTATATGGGTTAATATGGGAAAGGTGTCCCAAATTTGGCTAGTATTCCACTAATAAAAACACATTTTAACTCTTTCCAAAACAGAACCACTACACTTTTTTGTGCATCACCCCACCTTATACATTTCCACATCACTACTACCATGCACAACACCACCAGACCATATCAACCAATCACCAGATTCCACCATATCCATCACTTCTCGTGCATGCTTTAAATATAAAAAGATCCAATTAAATCATCAAAATACCATGGTATGCCTAAAATGATCAGAGTGATTCTCTACGATCATGATATGATAAAGAAGATTTCATGTTCAAGGGAATTGATGGCCATGAAAATTGTTTTTCTTTACTGAGGAAACTAGTGGACAAATATGGTGTGATATAGTGAAGCTTTGACACTTCCAACCAACACTGTCAATTAGGATTGGTATGTTAAATTTATAACTATTTTTATATTATATATAAATATATATATAAATGTATATTTATTATAATTAATCAATAATTAAATTTTATAATTATATTAATTTATTGATAAATATATTTATAAAATTTTAAATATATCTAAATAATTATAATTATACATAAATATATATTTATAATTGAAATAATTATTAAATGTCTCTATATATTAAAAAAATTAAGATGTTAAATTTATGTAATTATAAATAAATTTATATGTGATATAGTAGTCGATGAATAGTGGGATCATCACACCAGTTCTTAAATTGTCTTACCGTATTTAGAATCAGGTTCCTTGTTCTCATAATAAGAGAGTTCACCGTTACAAAAAACTCCTCATGTTGGTCCCTATTTCATACTTTCCATATACACTCACAGCCAACGATCATCACAATTTCCTATTCCATTGTTTCTGGACCCTCAACACACCGACCGTGAAACCATTGATATAGGAAAAGAACATTAAGTAACTCTAGAGAAGAGAAATAAGTAATATCACCAAAGGATATCTATATTGGTCACACACAAACCCCATTATTAAAAAAATAGTATGAACTCTTCTACTAATATTCCCTACAATACTGACTCATGGAAGCTAGGTAGATGCCGGTTCTTTTGATATTTTAATCTGTATAAAATGTGTTGTTCCTTATTCTATTGAAAAGGATGTTTTATTTAGTAAGAATAATATCAAACCAAAGGGTCTCACTCAAAAAATCAGTTTGGGCCCAGGTGATCATCTACCATAGTATTTCCCCCTGGAAAAGGAACTTGAATTAGAGGTCGTAATGTTACACATATAATGTAAATTAATCATGTGAATAAGATCAAAATATTTTGGCAAGTTATGATCTAGGACAACCATGATGACCATTGGGTAAAATATATGTAACCTAAAAAGATTCTATGAGCTAAACATTTAGGGAAACTGATCTGTGATTCAGCCCTGTTTTGGTGACAAAATAGAATGTCACCTTTCCCCATAATCAATCAGTTAAGAGGTTATAGGGTCTCTATTTGGGGAAAATAATGGGTCATATAGGTGATGAATTACCTCTGGAGACATCTCCCCCACCCTCTCTATATTTAGTATCCATGATATTTCCCCATAGAGTTTTCTCCATTAATACTTTCCATGTTATCATAATGTGTATTCTATGTAAAGTGTTACAGAGATTTATCATGTTAATACCTTGTTCCTTGATTATTCTTGACATTCAGGAGCAAGATACCCTATGAACTTTTTCCTCTGAGAGATAATCTAGAATAAATACATCCAACATCCTATCAATATTGGATATAATAGTTTTTGAAATATTAACAAGTACATGTGAATGTAAAGATATGGATATGAGAACATTGTTAAAAAAATTATCCTACCTCCAAAGAACAAAAACAGTATTTCCAATACAATAAATGAAGTATGATCCAAATTACAATGTTACAAATTTTTTACATACACAACCAACATGAAGAGATGGACACACCCAGTTACTCTATCGAAAATCTTGCTCTCAAAATTGCTGGAATTTTATACAAGGAAATAACCCATCTATCAGAGGATCCATTTTTGATGTCACCCAGTTGATAAAATGTCTACTCTAATAAAAATACACCAAGAACCATATATATTATTCATAAAGATATTTTTCTTTCTTTCAATAAGGTAATTATGTTGTTCGTGGACATAAGATGTGAGATACAATTAGGGATCATTATACTATGGTAAAGAATAATATCATTGTTTATCAAGATCCTATTAATAAGATGGATGATATCACCTTGGTAATGTATTAAAATGCTCAGGGGTATGGGATCTTCCTTTCATAGCCAAAAAATGCCATGAAGGCTCCAATATTCCACTTCATTAAAGTGACTTCCGTCCACGGGGAACTATATATACTAAAATTAAATAAAAGTCCCAAGAATAAATTTTTTTACCAATTAAGACCTTTATGGGAATTATCCACAAAATTTTATCATAGTCTTTATCCATATCTATTTATAATTCCATGTTTGATCTATTATGTGTCCCAGTGTTAAACCTTTGAGTAGGTTATGACAGAGCATCTCAAAATATCTAGTTTTCTCAAACCACTTTAGGTACCTTTTTGAAAATGGGAAGTAGTTTCCATGAACTTTATTGATAGATTACAACATAATCACAGAGGGAAGAATATTATCATTGTTTTGATTTCTCATTTGAAAAAATAAGTTCAATTCATTCCAATTAGGGAAACTACTAATGTTGATGGCCTGAGAGAGTTTTATGTGCAGAAGGTTGTGAGATTACGTGGGGTTCCCTCTAATAGGTTTACCTCATGGTTCTAGAAGAGTCTCTAGGAGGTGATGGGGATATAGTCAGGTTGAGTATAACTTACCACACACATACAAATGTTTAGATGGAGCATGGAATTTATATCTTGGATGGTTTCTTTAATTCATGTGTATTAGATTTTGAAAGATCACGCAATAACCATTTGGGAATGGTTAAGTTTCATTACAAAAATAATTATTATTAATTGGTCAAAAGGGATTCCTTTGAAAAATTTATAGTCTCCCATACAGGCCACCTTTTTTGGGTATAGGAGGGTGAGGATAATTTGGAAGGGCCATGTACCGTTTTGGATACATTGTGAAGTATTTAAGATATACATTATATTTTGATAATAGCAGAGTCATTGCAAAATTTTATGAAAAACATTGGAATCATTCATTGTATTTTTCCATTTATGATCTTGTTTTCTTAAAATTATATGATCATATTCTTCATTTAAATCATGAAAAATAGGGAAATATGGCATCGAGATATGTTGGACCATTTGAGGTCACTGAGCTATTTGGGTAGGCTTCTTATTAGTTTAAATTTCAAATTCAGTGGATGAGTGTTCATGATGGTTTCCATACACCTCATCTCATAAAGTAAAATATGATTCCTCCCATGTTATTAGTTGGGAAGAAATCAAGTTGGAGAAAAAAAAATTTATTTTAGACTATAAAATAGATATTATTTACTCTCAGGTGAAATTTTTCATGTGATGATGAATCCCTTGGTTAGAGTCAATTGGTGGAAAGTATCATATTCTTATGTGACATAAGATCATGAGTCATCTATGGGTGAGTAATAGACCCACCTATTTTCAAATTCTATTATTATATATGACATACAATGATAGAAAGTCTTATAGTTGGGAGTTTGTAAGATACCGTTACCTTCGTTCAATTATATCTCATCTTTCTTTTCATTTCACACTTTGTTTGGATGAATTTTTGGCCTTTTGAGGTTTGGGAGAGTTTACTATGGGAAATGACCTAATTATTAGTGATATATGTTTGTTGGAATTAATGAATCCTAGTTGAATATGTGAAAATGGATTAAGCTGATGTTATTTAGGTACATGGTTGGCCTAGAGGATTTTTATATAACTATTTCTGAATAATCTTCTATATGGTAATTCTGATATCATGAAATTGTTAGAAAACATGAAACCTTTTTTGGGATAATTCTGTGATCTATTGTATGGCATGAAAATTTTACACAACATTAAAGTGTTTTACATTATGAAAATATCTATCTATGTTATTTGACTGAGGCAATGCCTTTAATGGTTTAAATTATATCCATGTATATCACTTCTTGAGCCCTAGATTCATGTCCAATAATGTGCAAGGAATTTAGGGTTTTATTAGATCATTATTTTTTTCATTTTATGTGAAGGATCTTATATCAAATCTTCTGATCATTCCATAGTGATTTTTTTGGATGTCCACTATTTTTGAATAAGGTTTATTGATTATTGATCTTCATTATAGTTGCACTACATATCTCTGGATAAGTGATCTTTCTATTTCTTCATTTTTTTATACAACGGCATTGTTGTGATATGTTTTTAGATACTTTCATCTTGTGGTGTCAATCCTTCTAGATATATTATAGATTTTTTTTTCATGATATACCTCTGGATTTTGACCTTTTACTTGGTTGGAGTGTGGTGTGTGAGTTCCGTGAGGTATATTATTTTTTATATTCTCTATCATCCTTTATGTTTGAATAATTAATTATCAGATGGATGGATTTATTCTAGGGACTCTGTTGTAACCTTTGTATTCATTTGTGTTGTTGTATCACAATGCAAGAATGTGGGAACTATGTTTGAGGTAGGTGGTTCCATCCTTGTCATCTATTGGATGAATCATAATTTATTTATTTTTTTGAAAAATATTTTAATAAATAAAATAGCATGATTTATTGATTTATTTATTTGTGTGTACAAAATGTTTGTAAAAAAAATGGGGTTCCCCTTTATCTGGTAAAAGGAAAAGGTATTTTTATTTCATTTTGAAATTGATTTATGAAATAAATTTCAAAGCATGGTGTTGATGAATTGAGTAAAAAATATATCATGTACAATGATTTGGGTACTTAGGTAGGATGTGTACTAATAAGTCACGTCCTTTGATACTATATGGGGGTTTACCCATTGGGTGTTCCTCTTATCTATAATCATGTTGTAATATGGAATTTTTAGAACTTTTTGGGAGGTTCACATTTAGGGTTTCCTCTAATCTCATGATTCGAAACATATATCTAGAGACATAATTCATGTGGTTTTCTATGGTTATGTAAGATTGTTCTTGCTATCTTTTCATATAGTGATCCTCAATGTAATTTATTTATACTTTTTGTATGTACAAATTTTGATATGATATGATATGTGATACATTCTTTAACAGGTTTGATGTATTCTTTGTGATTTGAAACTATTTTTCTAGGTTTATTTGGAAATGTGGAAAAAGTGATTTATTTACCATGATTTTGATATAATATTTTATTAATTGATTATCATGAATTATTTTATTTAATGTTGAGAAGTTTTTGGATTAATGTGTATTGAATTGTTTTTGAAAGAATGGGTGTGATCCTAATTCGACTATTTATCTGAAACCATATATATCCCTTTAGTGGTGCATAGTCCATGTTATGTCTTCCCGTATAAGAAAATATCTGGCATCACATTAAGAAAGTGAGTTTAATTTAATATTTTTATGGGTAGCTGGTGGTGATATAGTGGGAGTTTTCCCGTGCAATCACATAGAGTATCTATTTAAATTTTATTTCTCCTTTTTTGTAGGACATGTATATTTGATATTGTTGAGAGACTTTTGAGTTGTGTAAGTTCTAATATTTCCTTATTTATATAAAATGTATTTCTTGTTTTATTATTCTATTTTTTCTTACGATATTGTATAAATATTTCATTTCCTCTACATTAGGTCTGGTAAAAACATTCTCTCTAGTTGTTTTTTATGCTCAATTGTTAGTCGCAAGCCCTTTTGGTTTTGGAACATCTATCAGGTATGTGTTGGGTCAGGTCGGGAACCATGTTGGTAGAGTATCCCAGATAGTTTTTCATACTATAAGTCAATAAATGATATAAATAAATTTACCAACTAACATAAATTAATAATTAATAATTTTTATCATCCCTGTGAATAGTATTGAAATAGGTTTATGGAAATGGTCTGTTAACTCTACGAGAAATGATTGTAAAACACTCTAATTCACACATATGTATCATAGAAATACCCGCTACAAAAATATTTTCATATTCTTGACAACCTGTATAGAGGAATATATATATATGTGTGTGGGATAATACAGTGAACCCCCAACTATATCAATCAGTTTGGTCACCATCCTCATGTAATGGTTGGTAAATTTTATGTACCAAGATGATTGAGTGGTCTAAAAAAACACGACACTGATCAATGACATATTTAATATCAATGTGTGTTGAATAAGTATCTCCTCATCAGGATCATTACTAATTATGCAGGAATTCTCATAAAGATACCCTCTGTGAAATTAAGAACCCTATAAGACACATGGTATGATAATGATGTGAAGGCCTAGTATATGATGTAGGACTGCACAAAAGTCTCCAATACTGGAACACATAAATAGTTATCTATGGATGGTTAGACCAACCATATATGCCACGTCCTCTAAATTAATATCCATTTCCTCATCAGGGAGATGAAAAGTTTGTCTCTATGTTCACTATCTATCAACCTATGCAGTAATAAAATGACGATCGATAGTCTTAAAGTCTCGCACAATGACACCATAAAATCCATGACATATGAGCTATGGAATGATACATATTGTAAAAGCATCAGGGTGAAAATAATGTTCTCAACAAATAGAAATATGTCTAATAATTCATTGCACGAACACATTATGTGACATGTACAATTAAAAGGCCAAAAATAGTGGATCCTCCATTCTAATATACGGTTATTAAGTCATTAATAGTGACAAATCCTTAATGAATACATTGTTTTATGATTTTTTATAAAATAATTTTTATGTTTCAATTTTGTTTTTTGAAAAAACGATGTATAATATTTATGATTTAGACTTACTGTTATATTTTGTTTTATGTATTAAAATTTGAAAACCACATTTCTTTATAGTGGTATTGGAAATATTGTGTTGTCACATTTACATCATCACATTTAATGATTATAATTAAATAAATACTTTTAAAAAATACATTTACATTAGAAAATAGAGTACATAAATAAATTTAAATAATAGTTGACTTCCCTATAAGTCTAGTATAATGTGTATGTGTGTGACCTTCCTAGTAATATAAACCATACCTCTATGAAGGTTCATGTTCATTAGGCTAATACATCCTATTTATATAATGGGATGACTTTGGCCTCCCTCTTGGGCACAACAATATCCTTTTTGGTAGATTTTTGGGTGCATAAAAAAGGTAGATCAAAATTTAGACATTTACACACATGAATCAATGTATTACTATATAAGTCATTAATACTTTATAGTTGATAAACTATATCAACATATTTCTCCGATGATAGGATTACAAAAGCGATTTTTCTAATCACATGTTTACAAGGATACCGTAATGATTAAAAGTTCTCACAATAACAATATTGTTTATCTAGTAAAATGATTAGAATACGGACACTCTTACCAATCATATAATTGTGATACTCATTGAACCCAAATATAAACACTTCATAGTAAAATTAATGGACAAGAAATGTCGTAGGCTCCTCAAGAACACTATCAATCTCACAGTAGAAATTTTGACCATATCACGTCCCTCTATTCAGACCATCTTCGGTCTATTTTCTCCATTCTAATAAATAATTTATATTGTGATACAAGCTCTCTTATACTATTCCTATAATTTATATTTAAAACACCATATTGATATTATATAATAATTGTCGGTTTTTTAATAAATATATAATACAACATTCTTACCCATGAATGGTAATTTTTTAACTCCATTGAAAACCCCATATAAACATTGTACAATGTGGGTCAACATATCCCTATATCACCTCCCATCACCATACTCCATAGACCAATTATTCTCTATAATTTTCATCATGTAATCATGAATTTCTTAATTAGGTCTGGGAATATATTCAAGATTCCCAACCATCATTTTTCATTGAATCTCGTATTCTAAAAAACATGTACTAATCCAAACACATATTGTAATAACTACTACTATGATTTTTATAGACAATATGTTATTTATAACAACTTTTGGATTTCTTAATTATTAATTATATTTAATTAATTATTAAATATATAGTAATTATAATTAATTAGTAATTATTATTAAAAACTATTATTATTTATCAATTCATTACCAATTTATGAATAATTAATTAATAATTAATAATTATTAAATATTTAATAATCAAATTTTAATTTATTCCTTATTAATTAAATAATAATTTTTTTTAATTTATTACTTTTTCATTGTGAATCATATTAATTTTTTTGATACTTATTACTTATTAACTAATCATAATAATTAATAATCATATTGATAATAATATGAATTAATAATTGCAACATCCCACAATCTAGATATATCTCACATTGCTATAAAAGTTTTGTTATGGGACCTCAAGAATGCCTCCTCATATGAACAAGGATTCCAACTAGATGTGGTGGTGTGGATAGTATATCGGGGAGACTATACCCCCTTTAATTAAAGCCTCATTTAGAAGAAACTATTCATTTCAAAATAGAAACAATAAGAGAAATAATGGAGAAGACAACAATAAAAACCAATTGAATTATACAATAAACAGAATGGAATAATGGAATGACATTCTAAATTGTAACTAAATGTCATTATAGAATAACACAAGAAAATTACTAGAATTCTAAAATAAAAGAATCAATGTCCTGGGTTCTAAGCCCCATGTCAGTCCCATATCCGAACTCCATCCCAAAAGTAAATAGTCTATTATCCACAACATAATTTTAACTTGTCCATACCAACATCGACAAAGTCTTCTTTGGTTCTAAATGGTGACTCAGATCGGGTTTGAAAAAATCTTATTAGTTCCACACAAATGTGTCCAAATAGAACTAGTCTAAGAAGAGGTGTATGCAATAAAGAAATCTATGTGTGTAATAATCAATTCAACAGTTAAATAAAGACAAAAACCATCATTGGAACCATGCCGATATATCTTCTAGAATGTCTTAAATCCATTTCAACCACAAACTATATAACCAAGGTAAATAACATGTTTTAGTGCTTTTAAAAAATATATCTGAGCATGTATTACAACCATGACAACCTCCATCATATAACCATGTAATTTCACTACAAGAAATCTAGGTCAAATCCCTGTAAGCATTACAGCATGGGCCTCTTAATATCCCACTATCTATAAGCAATATATTTTTGACTAGGCTGATCCCACTCACAATGAGTATTACAACATATACATCTGCAAGTGTATATTCCAATCCCGTTATATATGAATCTCATCATAGAACAATGTTCACATCATATATCATGAATATCACAATATCACATCATATATATCAATGGATAATTATGTGACTTACCATTATTCTTTCATATGACACATGCAATTCAAATAATAATTCATTAACAAAATTTTCAATATGCAATAAGCCATTATTTAACGATTCTATAATAGGAAATCACACTAGTTCCCATATCATGCTAAGCATACATTAAGACATTATCTATATACAAATTCATTTGAAACCAAAGGAATTCAATGGAAAATTTATGTCAATTAATTAATAAATTTTGGGCACAAACCTCTTTGGATTGATCACAATATTGCATAAACATGACTCTAATCAGACCATATTTTTGAGATTAAGACGCCCAAATATTTAGTGATGATCCAACAATTTTTTCAATGACTATCTCCCATGAGGAATAAGGTGTTGATTATTTCAAAGTGGTTTCTTGATCAAAACCTAGAAATATCAAAACAAAAAATGAAATTGGAAAAAGGAAATTCACCATAATGGGTTAGATAAAACTAATAGAGGGATGAATCTAACCAAAAGAAACTAATAGGGATTGATATCATGAAAAATACCTATGAAAAGGGGTTTGGAACTCCATAATTTCCTAGAGGATTCCTCAATTTGAGAGAAAATGAGATGAAGCCGGTTGGGAGACAATTCTGCCACATATAAATTATAAAACTATTGTTTGGGATTTTAAACAACATGTAATATTTTGACACACCATTTAAATTTTATTCATTGTATTCATTGAAAACCCTGTCACCATGGATTTATTCTATTAAAACCCATGACCAATTAAACGATTTGTAATAGCATTACATAATTTGTAAATGTTCACAAGTTGAGTTTTCATCACATTATCCCTTTAAAACATCTCAACATACTAAGAACCCATTTAACAATTAATCCCATTTATACCCAATCTTCATTAAATCAAAAATCTTACATACACAAAAATTAGATAATTTTCTCTAACATGGATCATTATATCCGAACAAGACTTGTCCACTAAGATTCGAATAAAAATCACAAAGGGAAATGAACCTGGGAATAATGATGGGATCTTTCAGATTCTCTATCTTATAACAGCACATTCCCAAACTTCTCTAAGCGTCACTATGAGATGTTAGTGAACAATTATAGACAATATGTTCACATAATATACTCCCTCTTCAAAGTCTCCTATCGAATTTTCACAAAATTCCACTACACTCAAACCAATGCTATTGTCCAACCCTGATGATTCTTCTCACCATGATCAACAACATGTATAGAATGATTCTCAAAGGATGAATATACAATAATCTCTATATCTTCTATGTCAATCACATGGGAAGGGTTTAGATGATATCTTCATAGTTACAACAAGTGAAACACATTTTTGTTGGATCTATAGCACTATAGAAGGGATAGATGGTATGAAACATGGCCGACTCATTCAACTATTTCCAACGGTATGAGAAACCTGGCAGCTAGCTTCCCCTATTTTCTGATATAGTGATACCCCAACCTAGGTGACACAAAAAAACATTTTGACCATCATTTAATTTTATAGGTCATATCCAAGTAATAGTATATGATTTTTTCTTACTCTACAGGGTCACCAACCTTTGCCTGATCAACTAAACTTGTTTTGATGTCTCTTGGATGTGACGATGTCAAACAAGTGTTGATTCTCCTTACTCCATTGATAAAAGAGTTGAATAACATGACCTTATATATGATGCCTCAAAAGGCGAAATTTGTATCAATTTATAATGAATGTTATTATATGAAAAATCCATGACTACCATATTTTTATCCAATAATCCACCAAATCCAAAACACATGATCAACGAATATCCTTTGAAACATGAATTTTACACTCAGATTGACCTTCAGTTTGTGGATGATCGGTTGTGATTAAAAGAACCGGCAATCTTAGGTCATTATGAAGACCCTTCCAGAAACATGATGTGAAACAAATTTCCCTCTATGAAACAAAACTCCAAATAACACTGTACAACGAAACTATTTCATGCATCTAATGATTTATCATAACAACAAGTATACAGGTTTACCTAATAAGAATGACATTTGATACCTTAGTAAGTTGATCTAAAAAACCCCCCATACATGATTATTTTTATGGCATATCCAAGGTAATCCTGTCACAAAATCCAATATGAAATTGTCCCATTACCACTCCAGGTTCATTTAAGGATACAAAAGATGAGCTGGACTTTGATGATCGACTTTCACCAGGTGATATGTGAATCATCTAGCCATGATGCTTACCACCTCCTTCTTCATTCATGACTAGTAGTACACTCTATGAAAATAATTGTACATATTTTTTAAACAAGGAAATACTTCCCATTTAGAATCATGAAACTACATAATTACCATCTTGTTCATGCCCATTGTAACCCATACTCAGCCATAGAAAAGAATAGAATTTCCACTTCTAAGAGATCATCACCGTTGTGGCTCCCCACCATATAATTTGACTCCTATAAATAGTCCTTCAGGATTAGATAATTTCTTGATCTTATTCTGATCCAAAATCAAGTGTATAATTGATACTTAAGTTAGATCTAGTCACCCATGATATTCTTAAATATCTAGATGCACATCTACCAAGAGGAACATTATTCATCACACATCACATGACTTCATTACTAATTCTATCAGTTTATTTTGTATCAAATCATCATAAACAACATTGCATTTTCTTTTTGTATAAGAAAATAAATCCAAAAGACTATAGATACTTGACCCACCACCTCTATTTATGGTTATGGTATTACTATGAAAAGATGCACCACAGGATTTTGTGATCATTGTATACAAAACAACTCTCACCCATGATATGGTGTATCAAACATCTCAAGGCATGTACTTATTCCACTACCTCCAGAGTGTGATTAGGGTTATTCCTCACATTTTGTCTAAGCTCCACAGATCCATAAGAAACCTCATGACCCCATGTATATGAACCACTCCATGTCTAACTTTGGATGCATCACAGTGCATGATATATGATTTCCTAGAATAGGTAAGGTGGGGATAGGTTCTGAGTTCATCCTTCCTTTAATATCTTAAAAATCACTTTCATAAGAATTGTACCAAACAAACATAGCTCCGTTCATGGCCAGCCTAGACATTGGAGCTACCAAACTTGAGATTTCTTGGACAAAATGCTGGTAATGAAATACTAAAAAAATAATATATTTTTAAGATGTAATCAAGTTGTTCCGAATATAAAATAGCTATAAATTTCACTTGGTCTATTTAATCTCCTACCTCTGAGATAAAATTTCACATGAAGTGAAATTAATTTATCCAAAATCTACATTTAGTTATCATGGCGTAAAGCCTATGCTCTCTCAATGTACTACGGATGATGTTAAGATGATTGAAATGATCGTCAATTAATTAGGAGTTCACTATGAAATCATCCACAAAATCAACAATAAATTGATATATAAAAGGATAATTGATCCAATCCATCAAGGCCAAGAATACATATAGTGAATTAGTCAAATGAAATGGAATCACTACAAATTCATACAATCCATACCTGATCATAAAATAATTCTTAGGTATGTCTAATATTATCACCCTCAACTAATGATATATTTATCTCAAGCCAATCATAGGGAATATTATAACACCTATTAGCAGATTAAAAATATTGTTAGTTAATGAAAGAGGATACTGATTCATGATTTTCATCTAATTTATCCTCAGATAGTCCACACATAGGTGAAAATGAATAGTCATTAATTTGGTGAAGAGAACTAGAGAAACATAAGGACATTTTCTTGGTCATAATAATACTTTTAATTACAGATCTAAAAACTAAACCTTCAAATCATTACGCTCTTATGGATCCATTCAGTAAGGTGAGATTGAAATTAATTCTACACCCGAAACCAAATAGATGGTGATCTTGATATATCCCTCGAGAGGTAAGATATAAAATTTGTCACAATAAACATCTGTAAAAAACCAACCACTAGAGAAAAAGATTAATGTAGTATTTATCCATTATCTATAGAATTTCCCACTATATAAGCCTTGAGACAATCTATACTACATTGAATTGGTCCCATATGTCTAGAATAATTGTACCAATCACCCTGTTGAGAATAGAAACATCCTTCAAGAGATAGGAATGTAAATCCCTTCCTGTAATAGTTTATATGAGACTGGTAAAGGTCTGACCAATCCTTACCAAGAATCTAGTCAAACCCAATCATTTTAAGCATGAGATATTCCAAAAATAAATGGTTACCAGCATTATCTAGGAAAAAACCTTACATAATTTGATATATCGTAATGGAATTCCCAATGGTTTTTCAATGATTAAAATTTTATCCTGGTTTTCCATATCAACGATCAAACGGTTCGCAATAAAAAAAGGTAAAATAGAATTTGATTCTCTTGTATCAAACAAAATAGAAGCTATGGTATATGATAGAATAATCATACCTCTAATAGTAGGTTGTCCTTCATCCATTTTATCTAGGGTAGTATAAATAACCTAAAATGACTTGGCCCTGTACCCTGGGATCCATTTTGACTACCCTAAACATATTCCCTTTCATGGTGTTGATGATATTGCACAAGGATACCATATCCTCTGCCTCATCCAGACAAGAATGTGCAACTACAGCTACCAGCCGGCTAATGTGTAGCTAAGCCCCTTCCTAATTTCAGTACCATTCCTCCTCCTCTACCACTAGTCTGCAAAAAAAATTTAAAGAAATCTATGAATATGACCCAGTCTACTGCAGATTCAACACTCGAATAAGGGGAATGGATTTAGTGGGATCTTCTGACATAACCTTCCACATAGATAACACTCTAAAAGAACATAGTTATGGGATGGTTTTCCATAAACCTAACTATCCTACCCATTATTTCCTTGTAAGAATCTATCAGAATTGTAATTATTACCACTCAAAGAAGAAATATTAGATTTTCCAATTGAAACAGTTTAGATATTACTCTGATCCTCTCTTATATTCCCTTACATGATGAGTTCTGGATTCATCACATCCTCAAAGATGATTAAATAGAAAATGTGCACCTATGACCAGACCTTGTATTGAATACCATCATGGAAATATCTCACTTTAGAGATATCATTAGCTTCCAATGATGTCACAAAGAATTATAGGTTAGTAAAATGTCTAGAATTGTCTTGCACTGACATACCCTCCAGAGTCATATGCATGAACTCATGAAATTTTACATCCATGAAGGATTCATGCTAAAATGGCCTAGGAACATCTTTTTTATGTCCTTCCAAGATAACTGATACATCATCCCATATTCATCCATAATATCCCTCTATCTCTTGGTAGGTCCACAATGCATATTCACAATAACACTCACCCTCATATTTGTGGGTGTTTCAAAATTAATGAAAATTTCCCAGACTAATTTTATCAATATCTCATCTTACTGGGTTATCCCATCATCAGTGAATATAGAAATATATTTAATTAGAAACTCCCGTCTTAACTCTGACATCATAGGAATGATATGAAAAGAATCCATTTCCATGAATCACATGACCATGAGAATGTTGTTCCAAAGACGAACATCCATCTTCTCCTCAAGAACAACAATATTTTCTAGTTCAGATACATTATGAGAGTGTTAATTTCCACTATCCTAAAATCATGTCAAAGATGACATGGAAGAATTTTCTCTACAAGAAAAAAACACTCCTTAGAGATATGGCTTGCAAGAATAGAAACCTAACAGGTGACTACAACATAGAACCACAAACTCATAGTATTTATAGACTTGGATTACATGTATCTAAGAATGACATGAGAACACATTTTATTGTTGTAGTGAAAGATATATTTCATATTACAGTTTATCAAGAATTCATATATGACCTGAAAAATAAGTAGATATTCCACTATCAAGAAAAATGTATGTCAATATATCCCTAGGATCCTATTAGGATTCATGTATTCTCATCTCATTCCATTCTAGTCCAAGTGTACAAAAATCAAGGAACAATAAGAACATAAAACAACAATCCTTATACATCATGTGAATCACCAAAGGTGAAAAAATATTAACTATAACAAACACATAACATAAGAAACAATCCCATCGATGGTACCTATATTTTCCCATGAACTTTGGTTAGCTACTCCGATGCACAATCCAATAAATAGTTCACAGCACATCCTTTTATCATTTCCACCTTACCAAAATATTAATAAAAAATAAAAGAAAATCAGAAGATCTAATACCACTTTGTAACTTCCCCCACTCTGGCACTCTCTCGCATAGCTAGAAAAGGTTGGTTATAGGACCTCATGCTCGCCTCCCCATAGGCAAGATGAAGCCGACTATCAATGGGGGTGTGGATAGTATAGTGGGGAGACTATATGACCTTTCATGTCATATAATTTATAAGACATGATTTATGACAAAATAGAAACAATGGGAGTAAACCAATATGAATGAAAATAATAAAAACCAACAGAATAATCCAATAAATAATAAAGAATAATCTACTGACATTTTTTAATGCAACAAAATTTCATGGTAAAACAATACAATGAAAAGACTTTCCAACTCTAATAAAATATTATATGTCTCGTGTTCCGATTCCCTTGCCAGATCCTTCTCCAAACTCTAGCCCAATAGTAAATAAGAAATCAACCATAAGGATCTTTTCCTTTATGAAAACATTCATTCGTGAAGTCAGCTTGGCTGCCAAATGTGGCCAAAATAAGGTGTGAGTAAAACTCAGTAGGTTGACACCAACGTGTCTAAACAATACAATCTAAGAATAAACGTATTAAATAATGGGATAAATAGGTGTGAAATTTATTTCAGTAATTAAATAAATTCAAAAACCAAATTAGGTGTTAAGATGGAATATCTCTAATCATGTCTTACATCCATTCCAATAATAACAATATAACTAAAGTAAATTACCTTCCTCAACCCCATGCCAAAATATCTATGTGCATTTCTTAGAACCATGAAAACCTCCATCATATAACCAATTAAAGTCACAGAAAACAATCCAAGTCAAATCACAATAATTAATATCGGATATGGATAGGTATATCCCACTCTCTGTAAATATTACAGGATGGATAAGGAGGCTTCTGTTCACAATCAGCATTATATTATATACATGTAAAAAATTTTGGTACAAGCCCTTTAAATAATAATCCCACCATAGAACCAATTCTTTTCTTATAGAATATATATAATAATATTACATCACATATCTCAATGGTTAATTATGAAAATTAACATTATTCTATCATATGCCGCATGAAAATCAATTCATAATGGACTAATATTTATATTAATAAGAAATATGCAAAAATTTAGGGATTCTATAACTAGAAATAACCCTAGGTATCATATCATGCTAATGATTCCTTAATCCACTATCTAAATACAAACCCATTTGAAAAAAATGGAATTCAAGGGATAATGTCATTGGATTATTTAATATTTTTTTGGTCACACCTCTTTTGAATGATCACGATATTGCATAAACATGATAATAATAAATCCATATGGTTGAGATTTTTACCCCTACATTTAACAGAATATCCATCATTTCATCTCACACCCAACAGCCATGAAGAAGAATGTGTGTATGATTACATAGATGTTCCTTTAAAAAAATTATCATGATCAAAATCAACAGTGCCATTTGACAATAGATTTTCACCACAATTCTTTGGAGAATAATGAAGAATGATTGAATCCCACAAAACAACCATATGTGGGATTTATCGTTTGAATGGGTCATCACAAATGGGGTTTTCCACTCCATAATTTCTAGGAGGATGCCCTCAGGGTGAGAGATAAGGATTTGAAGGTGATTGGAAGAAATATCTGATGCATAGAAATTTTAAAACTATGGATCGTGTATTTACACGGATTATAATATGGATTCATGTCATGTAAATGATTTTCATGGTATTCACCAAAAAACACATCACCTAATATTTTTTATATTAAAACCCACAAACAATTACACAAACTGTAATACCCTTACACGACATGTAAATGTCCTGTAGTTTAGTTTTAATCCCATTATCCCTATAAAGCCTCTAAATTTATGATGAACCCATTTTCCAATTAATCCCATTTATACACGGACTCCATTAATTCAAACAATCATATATTCCCAAATGTTAGGTAGTTTTCTATAATAATGCTCTTTTTCTCCAAACAAGACATGACAACTAAGGCTCTAACAAAAAACACAAACACAAACATACTTGAACAAAAAGACGAGATCTTACACTAATCATGTTAATTAATTTATAATATATTATTTATTTAGTAATTTATCATATAATTATACTTTCTAATTTTTATTAATTATTAAATATAATTAATTATTAAATAATACATTTTAAATTATTAATTATTATTAATTATTTAGTATTTATAATTAATTTTTTATTACTAAATTAGTAATTATAATTAATTTTTCATTATAATTAGTAATTATAATTTCATATCAATTAATTACGTAATATTTAATACTTAATTTTTAGCTAATTATTTTCTAAATTTTATTATTTATATACAAAATAACATTTAATATATTTTTTACAAATTATAAAATCTAAATAAATTATAATTATTATTTAATTGATAATAAGTAAATTCCTAAATAATAAGTTCTTTTTCAATATTTCCTCTAATAACAAAATAAATCGATTTTATTATTCAGTTAAGAATTATAAACATGAAATTGAGGAAATAATTAAATAACCAATATTAAAATAAATTAAATGTTTATCTAAATAAAAAAAAATATTGAAACAAATTATAAACCACATATTAAAATAAATTGGACATGAATATTAAAAACCTACCTATATAAAAATGTATATTCTAATTAATCAAGTACATAAAAAATTTAATAATGCAAATTAATTGAATAGATAGATAAATTGGACATCCAAATTAAACTACTAGAAAAATATAGAAAAATTAAAGAAATTTGACCTGAAATTTTTAGAATTTCTATTAAAAAATATTATAACAAATTATAATAATGTGTTATATAAAAAATAATACTGAAAAATTTAAAAGACCATAAATTTTGAAGTGGACATTAAAGAGCTTTAAACCGAGGTGGGGGCTTATAATTGTGTGAAGGAGGGATGGTGAGTGATTTGTGTGTGGGGGTAGTGATTTATATATTATGATGAATGTTGTGTATGGTTCCACATGAAGTTTCCAATTTAGTATTTTGATTTGATTGAATATATCAAATTGAAGGGGTGATCCTCCTTTAAAACTTTTCCCCAAAGAACCAATTGGAGTGGTAATGTGAGGTTCTCCTCAAAAAAATACTTTTCACCATGTGTTGTTCTAGATGGCCCACTGAGCACCATTTATTATGGTTTACTATAGTCCAATTTTTCAATAATAATCCTCAATATAAAATAATTATAAAAGTTTCATTAAATATAATTGGTTGGGAATAGAAGTTGGCTACCTGTAAGATAACTAATAGGCTTTCATAACATTCTTTCTTTGTATTTTTCAATTTTTACTGGATAATGAAACAACAAATTGTTCAAAAATTTCAACCTCTCAAGCATGTTATTTTTTTAAAAAAATAGAAGAAAAAATATACCTCTAAATTATAATCGACATTGAATTTATTAGTCTGTTGATGTAATATAAATTATATAACAATAAAAATGTTTATATAATTAATAATAATTCACGATAATAATCATTGTTATTATTTGTGTAGTTCTTTTGTTATAGATCTTATATATTATATTTTTTATCTATACTTTTGTAACATTTACTGATGTATCATTTATATGTTCAATATTAACATTATATATATGTATATATTTAATGATTAGTTTATTATAAAAAAATTTATAAACTAATATAAAAACATGTAAATATATATATAATTGATAATGTTAATAATTTCATGCATGTATTCTTAATAATGTTGTTTTGGTTTTTCTTACAACCACAACCACCACTTTTATTTTTGTAATGTCAATTTATACCAATGTTACTCTAAGGAAAAACTTATAGATATGAGCCTTTTTGTATCTTAATGACATTTCATGATTTAGTCTTCCCATACACTTTATTATAGGTTTATATACAATGTTTTCATTTAATTTTCTCTCCCACCATGTTTTGTACATTTCTTATAATAATTATACATCTAAAACAACATTTATATTAATCCTGACTTTATTATAACTAGTAAAATCATGGTAAATTTAAATTTCATCCTTAATTTTATCATGCTCCAGACTCTACAATTATTCTATTATTGAGCAACACTGGTCAATCATATATTTTATTCTTTCCCAATAAAACTAATTTTTTAACACTGTAAGGATTAAAAACACTATCCTTAATTATAACCAATAATTTTCTTCATTTGTTTTTAATATATATTATCAATGTTGTATTATTTGATATAATTTTTTTATATATATTATTTTATAGTGTTGTAAAAAATTATAAATTGAATAAAAATCTATGGTAGTGATTAAAACCTAAGAAACAATTTATTTCTACAACTACTGTCTTGTAATGTTCCAATGTGATATTGTTGGAACACTTCCCAAATATACTAACTAAATCAAAATCATTCAACAGACACTATTAAGGGAAAAATCATTCTTATTTCTCCATTTAGAACACCATCTCATTTTTTATTTGATTAAATATAAATATTTCATTTTATAAAAAACATATATGTACAATGATTATGTTTCGAGATATAATAACTAAAATCACTAAGTTTCTATACTAGTATTAAAAGATACATGTATGGTTTGGATTACATAACTAAGTGGTAGATCCATGTTTCACCTTTTCCCTTGAAAAATGTGTGGGTTTTTTATCATGAATTACAATGTGAAAGCAATGGGGCTTAAGGGTATTTTTGTACTATTCTTGGGGAGGGTAAATTATTTTTTAATGAGTACCAATTGTCCTTAAAAATAATGTACTATTTAGTTCATTTCATACCATTCATGGAGTATAGGGGTGTGATGAGTATTTCCAGGACAATATTGATTTGAACTACTATAATAATCCTTATGAAAAATCTTTTAAATTGTATTTATTAAACTCATTATACACAATGAATTTAAGGTATATGATTTACCTATTTATTATTATTAATCCCCATATCCATATTTTTATTTGTTTACACTAAATATATTATGTTAGGAAATTATTCCTCCAGTGTTTTCCATCACTATTTTGAGACATAGAATATGTTTCAAATTGTATAATCTCATAGATTATACACATTTTCTATTATTTTCATTAACCCAATAGTATTAGCTAGTGATAAATTTAGATGGATTGGTAATGTTGAATTGATATCTGGATCTCAAGGAAGAAACCATAATTTGATGGTAAAGACTATGGTTTTGAAAAGAAATGAAGGAATCCTATCTCAAGTAATTAATCCACAATAATTAGAACATAATTGTATAGTTATATGAAATGTAATGAGATAACATATAGGTAATAATATTTATATTTGTAATATTAACTATAAAATAATGATCATTGATTGTTTTGATATTAGTTTAAATGTATTTAATCATTTTTATGAATTTATAATTATTCATGATATTTAGAAAATTTTGAATTTTACACATTATGGTACATATATGTTAACAAGAACAATAATTAGAATATTTAGATTTGAGAAAAACAAAATAAATATGGGACAAATCATGGCTAAAAATCAAATATTGTATATGTTCACATGAATTTTGAATGGAAAAAGTTCTATTGGAATATTGTAAGAGAATACTAATATGGTTGACTGAGATTCCAAATAAAAACAATATAATTAGAATGACAAGAATTTTTTATTATTGAAATAAAGCACTTAAAAGTTTATAATTAGGTGATATTCTTAATTCACTCTTGAAATACAAGGTTGATTTGAAATATTTTTTTTTATTAAGATGATAATAAGAATAATGGAGTTACTACTAAAACTATCTTTATTTGTTCTAGTTCTTATGATGAGGATTCATATTATTCAAATAATTTAAATGATAGGATAACTATTGTTTTGAAAGAAGTGTAAAATGTGATAATTAAGACAATTTAAGAAATTTCTATAATGATATCCATGACGAATGATATAAGGGATAAAAAAACGTTTCACTAAAATTATGTATTTCAAAACAGAAATGTTATGATTTAAATAATAAATAACATAATGTTCAAGTCTTTTCTCGATTGAAGAATTAATGAAAATAAAATATTATTCAGAGTAATTAAAATAATGTGATGGATACATGGAGTTGAAATAATGATACATATTTAAATGATAAAAATTCAGGTGAGAAAAAAAAACTAATTGAATGTTTTTTAGGATAAATATATTAAAGTAAGGTATTCTCTTAAACATAAAACATATTCAAGTGATGTGGAAAAAATGAAATGATTTATAGAAATATATGTTTGTATAGTAAAATTTATCATGTTAGTAATTCTGGTTATGATTGAAATATACACATATAATACATGATAATTCACTTCGAGAGGGTGTGGGTGAATCGATAATTTTGATTCCCTTTCAAATTTCATTAAAGAGTACGCTTCCCCTATTAATTCATATGAATTTATTATTATTACATGCATAATAAAATAAAAATATATGGCTTTATATATTTTTTAAATGGATTACAACTAACAAAAATTGAAAATCCTATGTATGGATGAAATAATCTAAGACCATATTGTACATAAGTATAATAATTGGGATTACAAATGAAAATTTATTTTCATTAACATATCATTAAAAAAATATAAATTTACCATGTAATGTGATAACAGATTGTTAATATATAAAATATATTTTCCTCAATTTCTTGTTCTCAAATAGGATAAAAAATTAATCATGTTCTTTTAGTTCTTATTCTTCTTCTTTATTGTTTTACTCTTCTACATAAAATTGCATAATAGAATGTACATTTAATTTCCTCAACATATATATATATATATATTTATGAAAATGTAAAAACATTTCCAAATTAGAAACACTTTTTACCAACTAATATTCAAATTTAAATTTCTAATTTATGAAATGAAACTACATTAAACCTCTCCCCACAATAATTTCAAAATCTCCCATTACTTCTACTATAATTATGTCTTTCTAGGTAATCGGAATACTGAAACCTCATTTTTTTTCCAGACTATTACATAATTTTTTAGATAAATTAAAAAATATTAGTACATTCCAAGATCAAAAGGATTACTATCTTGGTGAAATTATTTTCATACAATAGATATACATAATAAATCATAAAAATTATATTTATTTCCTTCTTCATAATACTTCTGAATATACCTTTTTCTTCATAGCGCTTTTATTATTCTTAGTGTATAAATAATATAATTTGGAGGGATAAAATCCTAGTAATTGGAGGAATAAAAGGGTGGGAACATGATATATAAAGCAATTTATAACATGTGAGAGCATAAAAAATATCATAATATAATAAGTTAAACATGATCATAAAAATAAAAAGGTATTCATTTGAAAAATGGAATAGAATGGGGAATATGTATAGTAATGAAACATTATAACATAGTGATAATATAGAACAAATAGTTTCTATAAAATCTAGTAACATTTTCACACATAACATATGTGTACAAATCATAACATCAAAATTGTGAAAAACTCCCTCAACATGTTCACACATAATACACATAGTCTCATGAGATATATCACAGGACCCAATGAATTATAGTAATATATAATTATGTTCCATTCTTATCAAATTATAATAATTATAAATGTGACATACAATGGGGACACATTACAATGATAGACATGACTTCTCTAGTGAAAAGAGAATGGGTTTCACGGGGGTTTCCCAAATAATATATTAGTGAAATAATTTAACGATCATTAAAGAGGAAGGGAAAAAATTATTTATCATTAATATATATTTTCATAAATGATAATGGGTCATTATGGTAGGTATAAATTTTTTAAAATTAATCATGAGTTGTCACACCCTGTATATGCAATGAAAATTCTGAAAAGAAATCTTCTCCTATCTTATTTCTTGATAAGTGTTATCTTATTCATTTTTCCCTTTTTTATAGTACAAAAATATAATGACATTGCACCATGTATATAGAATTAAATCCAATGGGTTCTTTCTAATCAAAGGACAGAGATATAAAATTCCACAAATATGGAATGGAAATACATTCCTCAACTCATCCATAAATTACTTCTTGTTTTTATTCACCCACCATACCCTAATTTTCTCTACTAAATGCCATGATAGTAATTTTAATTAAATATATGTGATTGATTCAGGACATATAAAAATGATAATCATAAAGTACAAGGTCCATTGCTCACACACTAGAATATTGCAATATCGGATGACACAAAAACCTATTAAAATCGTACTTGTAGGATCATTCTCGTAATATCCCCTTTTTATGATTACCTTGTAAAAAACATCAAGAGAAGAAGAATCATAGATTTATGTATACTCTACCAAAATAGTCTATATACAATGTGTCTGATCATAGAACCATATTTAAGAATATCACAATGGAATTTTGATGTTGTTAACACTGTTGAGAACTACGTTGATCTTTTCAATAACACAGATACTATTGGAAATTATTATACCAATTATATGCATAAAAATGAACAATATATAATAATATTTTATATTAATATCCATGATTTTAAATATACATACAATTGAAAGTACAAACAACTAGTTCTATAACACACAATCCAACATAATGACCCTCACAAAACTAGAGGACTTATAGAGAGGTGTTTACATTAAGAAAACAAATCTATAAAATAATAAATTACTTATTAAAACATAGAAGAAATCATCGTTCATTTTAGTTACCATTTCCAATCTCTGGCTTGTCAATTTCTTAAAACACACTTAACAGTTAAACACTTATTCAACTCAGTATATATATTAATAAGTACCCCATATCCCAGTTTTTATATTGAAGAAAACATTGTTATTAACTATAAATATGATACCGATATACATAAAAATATGTGTATACTTGTATTAGTCAAATTAGAAAAGAATAAGGATAATTAAAAACCCATTTTGAATCTCTCTAGAAATCAGACATGTCATTAAGAATATATTAATAACTAGTTGGAAGACTAAATCACCCTTGAAATCTCTATCCTGGATGATTTAAGTTAATTTTATAAATGAATCAAGAAATTGGTGTTCTTAGTCTCTTAATACTTGTTTTAGAAACACAAGTTATTGAGAAAAACACAAGGTCAAACATATTAAAACATGGAAATTTTAAAGTGGCCAATTTCATCCATAATATTAATTTTTTATAATAAATATACTCCATATTATAATGAAATTACATAGTTAAACACTGAATAAATAATGGTTATAAATTTAATTGTTTATTTATATGGGATTATACTAAAAAAATTCACCATTGACAATAGTGGAATATATCATTCTCTAGAATATCAAATTGAGAATGAATGAACAAAAATAACATTATAAGTGAAAAAAATTAAAACTAAAAAACATGAACCCTCTATCATCGAAACATGATTGGGTTAGAGAGGATAATATAATATTCAATAATGGGTAGGAGGAAGAGGATAATTTTAATTTTCCTTAAATAATCAAAAAAACATGAAGAAAGTCTATGAATCCACCATGGAAGGTTGTGAAATCATGGGAGAGGGATCCATAGTGTCGCATGAGACAAATGGGAGGTCTGAGGGATTATTTTGTATTAAAAACATAGAAGTAATTAAATATAAAATATAATTTTTAATGATCTTTGGAAGCAGACACGGTCTATCCATATGGTTTGATAAAACATACACCAACTTTGTGTCATCTACTAGGATTCTAGAGAACCATGAAAGGGAGTTCCTTGTGATTTGAAAATCTTGCATCAATTACATGGTTGTATCTAAAATACATACATATCTCATCACATAGATGAAAAATAATTTGTATAAACAAGAAAATGAAAAACTATATTTGTGTCAGTTTGGGAAATGACATGACCTAGGTGGTTCAATGTTCTTTTAAATTGAACCTTTTCTCTCATTGGGTATGAGGGGAAGACAGATTGAATGAGTGGATTTAATGGGCTGGTTGATTTTAATAACAGGTTAGAAAACAACTATTAACAGTGTCGAAACTAGGTTCACTTTTTGAATAACTCAAATCTCAAACACACTAAAATTTATTTCTCCACCATTTAAACCATGAAGGTAAATATTCACACCATAAATTGTTTTGAGAAATTACACTACCATAGATAGTAATTTTAAAAGTGAATTAAATGTTAATATAACCATGATATAATACTATTGTTCTCATCACCACCTTTAAAATGGGGGACCCCTTTATTAGTGCTAAATATTAACAGATAATGGAGTTCCTTTGTCATCACAAAATAACATGTTGATAAAGGTGGTCCTTTATCAGCACTAGTTCAGTGGTGGTAAAAGTCCCCATTTTGATTGATTTTTTAGCACTCATAAAGGTCACCCTTTATCTTTGATTTCATTTGGGTTGATATAGGGGTGTTATTAGCACTATAAATTGCACTAATAAAGGCCCTATTTCTATAGTGTATTAATGAATAAATTCACAAAAAATCAATAAAAATTCTATGAAAACACACCTATATTCAAATACACTAGTATAAAAATTTATAATTTAATAGTAATAAAATTTACATCACAAATAAAAAACACTATATTATATACATTTCGAACACTGTTTTTGATAAATTATTTTTGAATTACAATTCAAAAACATTTGAAAACATCTCATTATCGTTGGAGCCTATGAAACTCCCTTAAAAACCAATTCATGATATCGGTTATTGAAAAAACCACCACATACGGGGAAAAGTAATCCACCAGTATAAGAAAACCATTATTTTGTTTGTAACACTAAAAATTTATAAATTAAACATATATATGAAATAATTAATTAACAAAATTTCACTTTTAAATTAAAGGACGCACTTATAGTCATACTATTCACATCATGCATCTAATTGATGTGAGGTATATTCTCAAATATCCCTGATGTCCTATGGATCAGTTTTCAAATGTATTTTAAAAAATCTAAATATTTTTTCTCAGTTTTGAGTTTGTAATGTTACATTTTTAATAAAATTTTATTTTAAACTACAAACATGATCCATGATTCATACTGGTCACATCTTCTGTTGGGTTGATCGGAGACTAATTTCTAATAAACACAAATGACCTTTGAATCATTATCCTAATTTACCGAGACAATATGAAAAGGTATTCGTGATTTTTAGTGGGTGACACATATTTTGAACTAAAATGTAAATTTCACATTGATAATGGTCACTTTGAGTCATAATCGTCACATTGTTTGTACGATTTATGTGATAGTAATTCCTACATGTGAAAACTGACTTATGGATTGTTTAATTAAATTATAAAAACAATTCAAATGGGGTTTATTGGTTTTTATTATATCACTAATTATTTTTACTAAAATTTCAATTTTAAATAAAAAGATGGAGTATGACTCATAATGGTAACATCATGTGTCATATTGAGTTTTAGATGATTTATAATTGTTACAAATGACTTATGGATCGTTTTCCTAAACGATCAAAATAATATGAACTAATTTTCTCATTTTACTACATGTCAGTAGTGTTTTTATGAAAGTTTCATTATTTAACTATAAACACTACATTTTGTTTATACCAGTCAAATCATGTTTAATATTGGTTTTAGACTCATTCCTACCCAACATAAATGACTTGGTAATTGATTTCCAAAATTATCAATAAAACTGGATTGTGTTTTCTTGTATATTAGTGAGTGACCAACTTTTTGAACTGAAATAAAAAATTTAAAATGATAACAGATACCTAGAGTCGTACCAGGTACACAGGTTATAATGTTTACTTGGGGATGATTCCTACACATCAATAATTACATATAGACCATTTTCATCAAGTATCAAAAAATTCCGAATTCTTTTTATGAGTATTGATTCATTCACTTTTCTTTTGGACTAAAATTAATGGCAATATTAAATAAAAAGGTGCACATGGAGTCATTCTGGTCATAGAATGTGTCATATTTAGTTTTAGTTGATTCTTACAGATCAAATATGACTTATTGATCATTTTTGTAAAGTAAAAACTCAATGTGATTTTTTTCTCATTTTTTGAGTATGTCACATTTTTTAGTAACACTAATTAAATACAATTTTAAATAAAATTACTCACTTTGAGTTACACTGATCACACTATCCATCTGATTTAGGTACGACTAATTCATAAAAATCCCAAATGGCATATGGATTGTTTTAATTAAATGTCAAAACAAAATGAATATGTTTTATTGGTTTTGAGTATCTCACTTTTGATTATTAATAAAATGTCATTTCATTATCTAAACATAGACTTTGAGTCACACTATTCTCATAATCTATTAGTTTGAAATAATATTGAATAATACACATAAAATAGGAATTATGAATCATTTTATAGAATTTATAATTCAATTAGATGATGTTTCATTAGTTTTTTATGAGTAACACACCTTTTGACCAATAATGTGAATTTGAAAATGTTAACAGACATATTGAGTCATACTGAGAAAACCATGTATTGGATTAAGGTATAGTTTATTCCTACATGTTAAAAATGAATTTTTAATCATTTTCATAAAGAATCAATACAATATGAATGTTTTTTCATAGTGAATAGTAATTACCTTCCCTTTTTAATAAACTTAATGTCAGTTTTAAATAAAAATAAAATCATGGAGTCATATCATCAACACCATCCATTAGATTGAGGTATGGATGATTCATACACATTAAAAATGGTAGAAGGGTCATTTTAATATTGAATGACGGAAATATGAATTTGTTTTCCGGATTTTGTGATGGTCAACTATTTTTTTACTAAACATTTATTTTAAATTAAAAACACACACATTTAGTCATATTAGTCACATCATGTGATGGTTCAACTGAAACCAATTTCAACACATGAAAAATTAATTATGAATCATTTTCCTAAATTATCAAGATAGTCAAAATGATTTTTTTCAGTTTTCAGTTACTAACACATTTTTTGAATGAAAATGTAAATTATAAACTAATAATGGCCCCTTTGAGTTATATTGAGAACAATGTGTATCTTATTAATGTGATCTTAATTCCAATACACACAAAATGAGATGCATATCATTTTCCTAAAGTATAAAAATTATCTGAATTTATTTTCTCAGTTTGCTGTCTGTCAAATTTATTTTTTACTATAATTAATTTCCATTTGAAATAAAAAGATACACTTGGAGTCATTCCATGAACTCTTTTTATCGAATTAAGGTACAAATGATTATCACATAGAAAAAATGAATTAAGGATCATTTTTCTAACGTAATAAATCAATTTTATTGCATTTTAATTTTATTTATAATGTCAATTTCTTTTTTAATAATATTAATGGTCATTTTAAATAAAAAGTCACACATTAAGTCGTATCAGTAAAACTGTGTTCCATATTTAGGTGAGGAAAATTCATACACATAAAAATGAATTATTAATCATTGATCTAATGTATCAAAACAATTTAAATGTTTTTTCTCAATATTGAGTATGTCACTTGTTTTTTTACTATACTTAATGTCAATTTTAAATTAACAGACACAGTTCGAATCATACTAGTCACACCATGTGTCTGATGGATGTACGAGTGATTTCTACATGTAAATTTTTTTTAATTGATCATTTTTCTTATATATCAAACCATTATTAATGTGTTTCTTAAATTTTTAGTATGTGATGTTTATTTTGAACTAAAATGTAAATTATAAACTAAAAACATATATTTGGAGTCATATTGAGAACATAGTGTATCAGATTAACATGTAGATGATTGATTATTTTATGTGTGTTTTTCCTTCAACTATATGAAATAATAATAAAAAAGATAATTTGTTTCATTTGTACGGATGTAGAAACCCAATGCTTCCTGAAACACCCCATCGAGAATAACTATGTACACTATTTTCTATATTTTTGAAGAAAGTTGAATGAAAAATATGACTTTCCAAAATATATGTAAAAAAACTAAATAATTATTTGACAAAAATGTTGTGGAAACTAATATAAAAATTTATAAAAATAATGAAATAATTTCCTAAATAATAATTGGGAATTCACCTTTTCGTGATGTCTGTATACATTCTTGACCCATTTCCTTGATCCCATTATATAAGTTGCAGCCTCGAAGTCCAATATCTAATGAGAAAAGGCAGATTTGAATAAACCACACAACATATTGAAAAAGAACCAAAATATATAAGAAAATAATTATAATTTTAATGATACAATAATGAAATAAATAAAACATAATTATAAATCAATAAATTAAAAAAATAATAATTGAAGACTAAAATAACAAAATTTGAGTCATACCAGGTACACAATAGATTGAATTTATTGTTTTTTTAATTCAATAATGTCCACAGTTCACGAAAAAATACATTATTGAATGACCATTTTTTATGTATTACCTTGTTCATGATCTCTGTGAAGAGTAACTAAATAATTATTAATTAAAAATGAGGAGGAAATTTACTAAAAATGTAGATAAATGTTGATAAAATCAACTAAATAAGTAATAGGAAGTGAAATTTTCATTATATATGTGTAGATTATGACATCAGGTATGTATACCAATAATTTATAAACTAATTAGTTTTTTCATATAAATATGAGTAATTTCTAAAGTATTCGTAATACTAGTAAATCATTAATACCCAATGAAATAATAATTATTTTAAAAGGTTTAGTAATTATCTTTGAAAATACCTCATCAGGATGCATGTTTTTTATGGTATATAAAATATCTTATAAATTATAAAACACAATAAACACAATATTTTACATTGTTTTGTTTTATCCACTTCTAAAATATTGGAAAAAATAAGTATTTTTTTATAGTCAAATATTATTAAATTTACCCTGAAACTTATCCACGGTAGAGGTCAACAAGCTCCTTATATGAACGGACTATCCTCATTACATGATTTTGATGATATTTAAACACCACCATTGTATAATAATATTCTAAAAAAACATAATATAATATATATAACTTCTATTTTAGTTCAAAAACATTGAATTTAGAGTATTAATAATATATAAACATCATCCCATGTGGTCTGTTTGTTGTGTATCCATGTAGTGAATCCAGAACATAAATATTTAGATTTCTAAATTGACTTTAATAAGAATTAAATGATTACTAAAATGGAATAAAAGGAATAATTGATGAATCGAATGAAAATATATTTTATATGATTAAATTTTATATTTCTCCCATGCATCATTAGTAATAATAAGTCTTACCCATATATATTCTTTTATTCAAATGATCTAGTTATTATTTCCACTATTTAATCAATTTGATATAAATCGAAGGATGATAGTTGTGTAGAGGTGGTGTTAAGACTAATGAGTCCATATATCGTTTCATAGTGGTTTCCCTGAAAATAATATTGATATAGATGCCTAAAAATATTAATTGTATTTGTTCATAATTAACATAGTAGATCAAATATTGGAAAAACATATCATGAAAATGCACCACATGTATACATTTACAAGTATGACTCCTAATCATCCATACATAAGGATTTAATTTACATACCCAAGAGATGTGTATTTTGTAATGGATTCTCAGTGTATTCATTCTATAAAATAAACTATGAAATTTCTACAATTTGGTAACCTTATATCAACATCATCCTTCAATTTTAGAAAATTGAGATATTGAATAGGTGGGGTAAAGGTGCTTTGTTAAGTTATATTCAACTGGTTTGTTGATCTTTAAGATCTTTTTATTTTACCTTACATTTCACCTCATCCCTTTGTCCATCCATAATAACATTCTATAGTTATGAACTTTTTTTATTATTCTTAATGTATTTTCATGAAAAATAAATTGGTTATTAATACCTCCTTTTAGGAATGTTTTTTTCAAGATCTAAAGGTCATTTTGTAATGTCCACACCCTACTGACCACTAGGATGATAGCAAGACTAGTGGGTCACATATACTCATGTGTGCATTTATATATTCTAGAGGTTTCCAAATAGCATCGAGGGTATAAGGAGGTGGTACTGGGGAGACTATACCCTCAATATCTGAGTAGAAAAGTAGTAAAATAGAAATAAATAAAAGATAGTAGCGGATGCATTATAAAATGAAATACATATTGAAGTATAAGACTAATATAATAACTTAATCAAATTATATCCAATTCCAATGTATATAATTCATGCATGTCTAGGTGTTGGTATACAACTAATAGAATACATATATAGTAGGAATCATCATATATTATAATAAAAGAATAAATTGAGGAAAAAATTCCTTAGGAGAGTTCTCTAAGAATATCCTATGTTCTAATTCAGACTTATTCTCCTATATCATGGGGACAAGCCTAACAACATATAAATAGTCTATGGTCATGTGATCATGAATTCTACACGGGTACCCAAGTATATTGGTGGACCGAGTAGGATGTGAGATATAAATCCCAATTTTTTTACCACCCATGGTGTCAATTGATAATCTATTCTATGAAGTATAATTAAAATAATGGGTGGGTATAGGGAAATAATAAGCAGTGGTGAATAAAATAACAAACACCCATTAGCTCATCATCCAATCGAACACCAGGATGACTCTACTACCTTTGGATAATGACTAGAATGAGTATGAAAAGATAGTATATATATAGTAAAAATATATATTGTGTATTTATATATTTTATCCACCTATTGGAACCAGGTATATGAAGATGTATGTTTTCATATTCCTAGAATACTAGGTCCTGGCTAGACCATGGCATAACTCAGTCATCCAAAACCAATCTGAATGATCCTATAAGCTCAAGAAATAGGTTACATGCCCTATATCTCATAATGAGTGGGAAACATCATTCTCGTGACTCGAGACTGAAATTATGTCATCATTTAAACACTTGAATAGTAGTGAGTTCGCCATCATGTCAACACTAAACAAGGGAAATGGTGCATCATCCCCACTATCCACATGGTATCACTAGTGGGAGATGCCATGGATCAGCACCCGATTTAAGGGTGCATGATTCATCCATACTCCATTCCACCCTTACCAGTGTCCCACTTCCTATATTAAAATGTAATCATATAAAAATAATTATTAAATCCTTGAGTAATTACCTATCATGATTTAAATATAATTATCCCAATTAATAGTGTGGGCATCACATTTAGACCAATTTACATAATTCATGCTTATTTAATTATAACAAGAGGTGTCTTAGTACCACAAAAATCAATTCCATCATATTGAAACAATATAATACATGTAAGTGAATGAAATCGACTATAAAAATACTATAAAATTAATACATTCCATATAAATCAATTAAGACATTTTATGGATGGAATTCCATCATGACTATGCATTAATTTTAATACAAATTCCTAATCTATTTTCTTTTATATAAATCAAGAGACATAATCAAACAAAAAATATCAATTACATTAAAAATTATATAATCAAATAATAACATGGAAAACAACTACAAGGCTCAAAGATGTACCTTGAATATACCCAGTCCTTTTAGAAGATCACTTACATGAGAAATATCATTTATTAAACAATCCATGCCCCTAGGAGTGGCTTGGTCTATTTTTCATTTATGTAAGAGTGTTCTAGGAATTCACATTTGAGGTTCAAGGTTCAATGATCATTTATATATATAAAAATGAAACTCCATTTAATTATTAAAAAGTAGTTCATATACTAATCATTCCTTATCTCAAATAGAAACAGAATATTGTACAATTAATTCCATAATGCGAGAGAAGATCAAATTCACTAAACATCAATTTGTAATTTAAAATATAGTGTACATCATTCAAGGGGTTTTATTATGAAATCATGAAATTGTTTATCAAGAAATCACATAGCATAAATAAGCATCACATTGAAACATCATAACTTAATTATCATCAAAGAAGAATTTTAGAAAAAAACTACCCTATACGGGAATTAAATTGATAAAGGTTCTACATGGTATTTAGGAAGTTCAATTATCATTTATACAATTTTCTAAAATGGGAAATTATATTATTAATAATATTTCAATGGTTAGATGGAAATCTAAAAAATTAAACATAAAATTAAAATGAGTTTAAAAAAACCTAGCACGCCCAAGTGGTTTCTATCATTGAGATTTAAACCCTAAAATATATAAAAAGATCAACAGGAGTAACAATATTTTATTAAACCAACTTATATTAATGAGAAAATTAATAAAGAAAATGGTGGAAAAGTTTTTTTCTGTGGTTCAATGGTGCTATTCAGAAAATGATAGTAACTTGTGGAAAAATCCGTAGACTACCTAATTTATTCTTAGGATGTATTACATGTCCAATATCAAGCAATGGATTACTCTTGTTCAGATGGAATAAAATAAGAAAACATTCTCCCAAAAAATATAGCAAATCAGATTACACAATGATCACTCAATTGAGATAAGATTAAATGATGAAAAGATAAAATGGTGTAAATAGCATACTGATGTTGATCTTTACAGACTAACGGTGTTCGATTCAAACTTTGTATTGAGGATATCTCTTCATTCCTAGAATATTATTGAGGAGGAAGCCATTAGAATTTATAAGAAAGCTCACATGGATGTAGAAGGAGAAAGAAATAATAATTATAAAAATAAAACATAAACTCATTATGGTTAAAAATTTAATTTCACCATAAAAGTTTTGTCTCATGGTATTCAAACTATACACCAATCACCTGGCTCCATTTTCATAGGAAACCTACCATGAATGGTTTTTCTCTCATGGATACACTACCCATCCACCAACCACATGAGATACTACCTTAGTGGAAGTAACCATGTGATATGGGCGCATGGTTTGGGGAAACAATGTGTATCCCATGCGCTTCACATCTTCTCGTATGGTGTTGACAATACATTTTTTAGTGGGGGCTGCATTGTATTAGTCAAATCATGCACCATATTCAGACCACCCAACCATGTGGTTTATATGGATTGATACTATTGAAACACAATATACCACCTAGGGAACCTCTTACAACTTCACACAAGTCTAAAGACCACATTTTAAAGTGCTGAACCTCTCAAAATTATGCTACGAAGCTTGGTTCAAAGAAGAGACCATCTAGTAAATTCCAAAATTCATAGTCACTTGGAATTTTACCTTGGCTCAAAATCACGGGTTGTTACATCCTCCCAAACAAAGAACTACTTTTCATTGAGAATCTTTTGGGGATATTGAATAAAACACCAAACCCACTAGGGTCATAAATTCCTATTTAAATGGTTGTGTAGTGTTTCTAAATCCCCAAGCACCTCAAATATTGTATTAAACTTATGAAACTTAATCCATTGAAAGCTAAGAGAAATCATTCCCCATATGGAAATGAAGAAACAATTCTTACACAATCCCATTAAACTGGAGACATAGTCATGTTTTCATATCTTTAAACATTTGGGTGATGGTGATCCCCATCATAGGACTTATCATATTAATAGTCCACAACATGAAACATGGTACACTTCACTATTGTAATTTCCTAAAATACACACCCTAATACTCAACAATGTTCATGGAATGATTTCATTCAACTGGGAGAGTCTTTTTATTTTCATTTTCATATCAGGGATCTCAATGTAAAGGAATAGTTTAATCAGGATCAAACACATAGAAATAGGTCACATAAGATTTACTTGAAAGAAACATGTGACCATTTTACCACTCCCACCATAACATAGTCTCTTGTTTAAAATAGGTCCTCTCGATCGTGGACATCAATGTGAAGTATAACAGGTTGAGCCACACAGTCTAAGTTATCTCAAAAACTCTTTTCTTAGATAAAAAGAGTATTAAAAATAATACTACACTACCTTATCCTATTGAATCTTATGTTTTCTACAACAATGTTCATTGAAGAACAAACCTAACTCATCATGATGTTTTCTTCTTGACCACCACTTGACCATTTTAGCTATCATGCCTCAGCACAAACATGGGAGTTGTCTTGATTTATCCCACCAGAATCCTTACCCATTCATGAAAAACCTCCAAGCCTAGAATCATGTACAGAATAAAAAAATAATAAAAAAATGTATTCTAACTAACTAAACCATGATAGCCCATACTCAATTATTAGAAGTGATAAATTGGCATTAAGCCAAGACATCCACATTAAATCTTTGAATGATAAAGGTCTGTAAGTCTCCAAGAAGTCATTTAAATGGAAAATGGCTCGTGTCCAAGATTCTATCCAAGTAGTTCCTCTATGGGAACCATCGAATCAATCATGACTAACCAATCCTCAATAATAACGACACAACCAGCATGAGACACTGATAGAACCACCCAAAAAACCATTGAATATAAATCATTAGTGAGGTGTAAGACTGACACTCTCTTAGTGTATCAAGGATGATTTCAAGGCAGGGGACATGCTTATATCTATGAAATTATACACTACGAAGATAGTAGAAGAAGAGCACAGTCAAACCACAATGGTCAACTTTTTGAAAGAATCATTGCTTCACTTGCTGATGTATAACCATTAACCGGTCACAATTCTTTCTCCGCCAGAGGATCTACATGAATTCCCAACTTAACCATCAATTTCCATCGAAGAACAACATAGTTTTTCAAAGCTAACACACGTATCAAACCACAATAATGTCGTGCTTCTGAGTAAGCACTGACCAGTATACTAAAACCATCACGACAATCCCCGCCAGAGAAGTATATTTATCGTTAAACAAAAACATAGAACCACCACTCATAAGAATGAATGAAAAGATTTACGATAAAAATAATCATGAAACACTTCCATGTAACGATCAAAAGTTCTGTAACATTTGGTATGAAAGAAAAAAGTCAAACAGACCAGCATCTTGGAACACTAGTGTCTCTTATTAGTCATACTGATCATTTACTTGAACATAATTTCTTTAACTCTCTATAACACTGTAATGGATATAAACTGATATGAAATCAATAACATAAGGCTCAGTGATTCCACATAATTATACAGGTTTACTGCCTCATTTTTCAACTGGAAGGGAACCACATATAGAAATGTATACTACCTCAAGATTATCTGAGCAAGATGACCATAATCAATATTGAACGTATATAGTCCTCCCTTTGAATACATGTATTAGGTGGCCAACATAGAAAACTAGATCAAATTCGTAGTATCACACATGGTATTAAAATAGTCTGATGACCTCCCGAGTCACCCAAATAAAGCTAAACTAGGTTATGAGACCTACTATTAAGAAAACAATTCCACATGCATGTTTACCAATCTAAAACTTAGCATTACCCTATGCTTAATCCAATAACAATGTTCAAGGATACCAAGACCACCCATCCAAAAAAGGGTGAAATTTAAAAGGAAGGAGTCATACAAGGGACAAAGGCACCTAAAAGGTATCATTCTTCAAAAATGAAAAATAATTTATCACATAAGTTATTCTCTAAGGATGATACCTAACTTGGGGTATCCCCTTAAAAAATCCTAAGTTTTTACCCTTTCACTAGGTCTTTACAAACATGTTTCACCAGCCCATATTCCTATCATTTATGAAATTAATAAAAAAAATTAATCCCTATAGAAAAGGATCATTTATCCATCCATGGAAACTCGAGAGATATTTAAACTACCCTTACATGATGTTTTAAATGAAGGATACCTCTTATGGTTCCCTTTAAAATTATTTTCATTGATTTTTCTTTTATTAAAAAAAATTTAAAAGATTCTAAATATAAGATCAAGTAATAACTATAATACAAAATGACATGGTACCTGATTTAATAAATTAATCTAAAAAAATATAAAAGTCTTCTAAAACATTCTATTAAAAACATTCACAATTTATTAAAATTTAGTCGTACTTTGGAAATTTATCAAAATTAATTCCATTTAAGTAAATAAAGATATTGCGACATATGAGGAATCCAATAAACCAACCTAGATTCATTATGATGAAAATGAGTAGAGGTTATTTAATTAATAGATATTAAAAAGCACCTCTAGTAGGTTACCTTAGAAGAAACATGCCCCACCTGACATACATGGGTCAATTTGTGCATTTTTTACGCTAATCACATGATCATTATTCCCGTGGGATATGGGAAAATGACTTATTAAGTGCGCCAGTTCATTATAGACAAAATGAACACACCATTTAAATTTATATTCATTTCAAGACAAAATATTCTATTAATTCATTTTTCAATTATATGGGCTTCCATATCCAATTTATTATTCTACCAATCATTTTATATATCTCTAACTAACTCCCATTTAATCAAAACTATTTCATGTATACATATGAACATTATTAGCTTTTACATTTTAACAGTGGCCTTTAAATGGGTATAAAAAAGTCAAAAAAAATGGATCGAGTACACGGGTTACCCATTCCCAATAATTAGATACCAATACACCTTATAACGGAAAGCTGGTTCTCGTTTAATCGCAACTAATAAATTTATACCATGAATCCATTTATAAATATTAACAACAAGAAAGCATTTTTTTCATAAGAAATAAAAAACATATAAAATTTCTATATCATAGTAGTATGATCCAATTATCAAATATTCTAATTAAATAATAAACATGGCATATCACTCAAGGCACCCAATCAAAATCAACAGGAAATCTATAAATAAATCATTATGAAATTGCATATGTTTGATTTATGAATCTATATATGACTATAATAATTCATGTAATTAAACTTCCTTTCCATACCAGGATAAGGATAAATATGATAAATGTCATAAATCAATAAGCATCGGAAAGTACCCCATTCACTCAAGGTGAAAAAAAAACAAGTATAATAGAAAAAAAGAACAACAACCCCATCCCTATACACATGAACTTTTACCCATGGGTTGGTGAAGAATCCTAGATATGGATATTTACCATGTATTGAAACATTCATGATCTCCTATATACCAACTAAAAATAGTATGACAAGGAAAAATGCCTCTGAAACCACATTGTAATATCCTGACTAGGCTGACTACTTGGAAAGTAGATGGACCGGTGGGTTACATGGCCTAAAGTGTTCCTCCCCATATTCTAGTGGTTTCCTACATGTATCAAAGGGTGTAAGGACGTTATAGTGGGGAGACTATAACCTCATTATAAGAGTAATGTAGTGGACCAATAGAAATAAATTATAAATCGCAGCGAATGTAGTAGAAAATGAAGGACATACATTAATAGAATAATTAAATAAAAACTAATTCAAAATATAAACAATTACAGTGTATACAATGCAAGAATATTCAGATGAGGATGCATAAATAAAAAAATAGAAATTTAGTAGGCAGTATGATACACTACAAAAATAGTTGGAATATCTGGTGGACACATTATTTAGAATATTGGAATAATCATATCACCGCATTCTTTTTGGAGGTGCCATAGTCAACCATTCATTACATACCATTTTATCATTTACCATTAAAATAATATTCTTAAAAGAAACATGATCACTAGTAACTATATATCATATATTGGTGGTATCCAATAAAACTATTGGCTTATCGATTTCACCTACATCATCAGATACATTACTCATTTTACCAAACAGTTTAGAAGAGCGGAAAAATTTCTGAATCACATGATTATATAACCATGCTCTTATGAACAATATATTCCTATGGAAAATGTCTGGAGATGTCTACGGAGAGTGGATACACAATACAATATTTCTCAATTTGATGTGAATACTTATATTTGAAAATATTTGAATAAATATAACTATTAATATATTTAGAAATTTTATTTTATTTTTATCATTTTTCCATCGGGATTTTTGGTCTAGTTGTCATGGATGAAATGGTCCAATGAGGATAGGGAAGTGTATCCTTTTTATTTTTGAAGGAGGTTCCCATGCCAAGTAATTTACATCAAATTTTCCCATTCATTATTTTTAAGTAGGACTATGGTCACCGAATGGTTGAATTTGGGGGTTTGGATTTTTAGCAATCATTGCCAATGGGTAACACAATATATTTGAATATTATCCAATGGATTTGTTCATGGAACTAGAAACACCCAATTATTCAATATCAATATAGACTATATTTCCAAAAGAATGAACTAATTAGAGTTTTGGTCAATGATTCATAGGAACACACAGTAGACTAGAGGGACGAATATTGGGCACATCATGCCTTTTTAGGGGGATTTATTTCCTACTCCATGACTCCACTGTAGATTTTAGACATATTAATGAATCTTTTATTAAATCCCATGTATAATATGAATCATCAGTTTATTAACAATCAACTATTAACATATATGGAATTTAGAATAATCTATATGTATCAGAGGTTCTTCATTAAATTGTATCCTATCATATACTAATTAGAGATTATTTTGTCGTTATTACAATGATGTAGGTTTCTTAGACAAATTATGGGTCACTCTGGGGTATATTGTCATTTATTGGGACATGAGTCACTACAGAGTATATTTTCATCCAGGGAGATAGGACTGTAGTATATCTTCATCTAGGAGGATAGGATTTGTTTAGATTTTGGGATCTAACCCATCAATGGGCTTTTTATGTATCCTTGTGAATAGAATTAGAACAAACAAAGGCTTGCGATTCATAATGGGGAGCATCATCCCTTTTATGGACATTTGATAAGGACCTCACCATACAATTTAATGCATGTGGAAAGGATGTCTAGGTGGATGATTCCTAGCCAATTTTGTGTTTGGGACATACATGGAAGTAGACCAAGGAATATATAAGGGATGTAGGTTCCTAGTTTTGATGAAGATATACTGGGAATGTAGCTCAGATAGAATATGGTAGATTTAGGGGGTCATGTTTGAACCTCATGGATTATTCCATCATATCCCCAATTTAAGGGAATCAAAGACATTGCAGTTTGGTTAGGAGGATCCTTTCTTATAGAGTCCCTTGGGGTTTTATTCCAGTGGATTATGTCCCTTTGAGAGAATGAGGTAGGGGATTTTCCATAAAAAATGGTTCCATTTGAGAAGGATTTCATGAGGGATGTTTAATTCATTATTGTTTGAGGGGTTTTTTGTGGATTACATTAGAGGAATATTATTATTAACCATGAGCCTTAGGTTGGCATCCAACATATCTAGGTCAGATCAGGAATTAGAGTTCTCATTGTTCAATATGTTAAATGACTGGGGTTACACAAAATAGGAAGCTTATTGATTTTGGTACAGTTAGGTCATACATTTCAATGGTGTCTTTTTGCGATTTTGAATGGGGATTACTCCTTAAGAGGATATCCATTTTGATTTGGGTTTATATGGATTATGTGATCATTGTAAACAAATATGCCCATGTGATTCATACTAATTATGAGAACAAGAGAATAATATAGATCATGATATCACAAAATATGCTCTTTTATACTAGTTCACATAGAGAAAAATCCTAGAAAGAGATGGAATAGTCTTTGAGTCTATCCAAATAATATCTAATTATACATCCACTGGTGAAATAGTTCAAGTTGAAAACCCATCCCTCTAATCAAGTAACCCTATAATGAGTCCAGGGTATCAAAAAAAATAAAATAATATGGCCAAGGGAACAAAACTTCCCTCTCTTCTATTTAACATATAATGGGTCTAGGGAATAGAGATAGAGGACAGATGGAATAATGAGGTCTCTAGTAAGAAAGGTGAGGGCCTTTACTTAAAATAGGTAATGTAACATGATAGGATCATCACATGCCAGGTTAAATAGAAACCAATTTGATCCTTTTCCTCCCAACTGTGGAACAGATTCTATTAACCTCATCGATGAGAAGGTTCATCAAAATATTCACCCTTTTATATAAAACCAGGAACTACCTAACACAATCCATTGGATAGGTTTCCTCGCGACTTGTAGGATAAAAACTTACATGATCCCAAGGACTCTTATCATATAAATGAACATGTTGGGAGACCTCTGACTACTATGATATAAACCCAGATGGGTGATATATTGAGGTGTCTGTTTCTATTGTTTCTTAATTTTTGAGGCTTTAGTTGAGGTTTCAGTTTTATCCCCTTCAGATAAAGGGATACAGTGAAAGTCAATCCCTACCATGGGTCCCCTTGAAGAGGACTTCATCAATGACTCACACTGGTTTAAGACAATATAATTCCAAGGGAAGTTCATTTAGCAGGTTATCATTATAGGTAGTCTTGGGAGAGCTGATGGTACCCTGAGTTGTGGGACACTAGGTAAACCACACTTGGGTGAGACTATTCCCAATCCTTCAAGGGTTTCTATAGGTGTTCCCCACAGTGGCTCGTGTCGATCCTTATTCAATATTGGGGACCACATACTAGTATTTACCACATAGGGGGGAAAGAATACCTCATGTAATTTTAATATGTTTTTAACCCTGGCAAGACTTTAGTTTCACTATCCCTCCTAAAGTTTCTATACATTAGGCTTCAAAAAGCTTCATAGTAGGTTTTGGGAGGCTTTTGTGAAAAAAATAGAGCTAACAGAGCTTCAGGAGGCCCTCATAAAATTCTATATGTCCATATAAGGACCCCAAGGTTCATATTTATAGGAAAAAATGGGACCCTAGGGGAAGGTACTCACTCACTCAAGTGGGATGTGTAGGTAGGAAGCTCAAGAGGACTGCTCAGTCTCATGTGTAGGTACATTAACATCGATGGTGTCTAGGGTTTCTGACATGAAGGGAATTTGCTGGGAGGGGGGGTTGAGGTCATTAGGAATCTTCATTTTCATTCCCCTTAAATATATCATTATTAAATATTTTTTTAATGTAACAAAATAGAGTGTCAACCACCCTCCCCCCTAGATTGGATCTGATCAGAATTATAGTGTTCAATCCTGATGTGAATTGATGAAAAGTGTGAATATAACATAGGGGTCAGACTCTCTAATCATCCATGTTGGTCTCACACAAAGGGCTCTCTTTTAGGTGAGGTGTGCATTCAGTTCATGTAGAAAAAAAAATTTTTCCTATAAATAATGGTAGTATTTGTTCAAAACCCATTACACTTCACAATCTCCAATATCGTGATTCCGATAGTTCTTGTAGATACATTGATGAATCCTATTCTCAAATGATCATCTACCACAGAAAAGGTACACACCATCCTACGCAATGCATTTAGTGAAGTGGAATTCTTCCTCCATTTCTACAGGAATAGGACCTATGTGGGGCTACCTAAATGGGGACCTTACTCAAAGACACATGCATGGGGAACATGAATAAAATCACAAATTTTTAAAATCCTAATATATTTTGCAACATTATTTAAAATGAACATGTAAGAAACAAAAAATACACTGTGTGTTTCATTGTAGGATCATTTTCTACAAGTAATATTTTACACTCTGATGAATGTGTTAGTTATTGCATTGACGAGATGATGAATGTAATATGGCATTATTGTAAATATGCTTGCGATATCAATATTCCTAATCATGTGGGATAAATGAAGAAATATTACCACGATTAAACGTGGATTAATTATCTGCAAGTTTATGGTCACAACCATATGTGGTTGTTCCTCAAACCAGCTCTAAAAAACTATAGTCCTCTCTCTTAGTTTTAAGTTTTTCAAAACATTACTACTTCCAATGTTTCAATTATGGTTTCATACATCAATGGTGGGATATCATCTATATCTTGTGTCATTCATCACAACCATTGTTCTATGGATCTGAAGTTTCACATGATTTAATGAAATACACACTACTATTCATCCATATTTTGGGATTACTAGGTAGCTCAATCAATGGTATGGAGGACATATTGGCACTTCCACCTAGGAGGTGGTGTTAATCCTGGATGGATGTTATTGTATTGGGTGTTCCTTACTTGTACAAATTTTAAGGCTGAATTGAAAGCAATAAACATATATGAAGACTTTTGGGTAGGGAAGAAATATTTATATAAGAATATCAATATTATCCTTTACTTACATAGTTGATGGATCCCACAAATGAACACTTTCCATTTAATGCATGGAATGTCATCATCCGTTTGTTGGATTTCTATAAGATCTTTCGTGTAACATCCCATGTAAATAAAAAATATAACAATTTAATATTTATTAATAATTGTGAATTAAATATTAATTATACTTTAAATGTGATGTTATGTTCAATGGTGTACCTGGTACCCAACAACGAGTTTCTTTGAGATCTTAAGTTGCACACAATGTTAAGTTATAGAGAAAGATTATATAATAATATTATTTTATGAAATGGTAGTTAATGCATAGCCTTTGTGTTGGAGGGAATGAATAGAACAAATACAATATGTTTACATGTTTTTTTTAATTTTTTTTACACTTATCAAATAAAAGTTAGAGGCTAAAAATGTGAGTGAATCTAATTTTAAGCACTAATACTCTAAAATTCTTTCGAAAGTAGATTTACTGCCATTTAATGGTGAACCCTTTTTAAATCTAGTTTTTGTCACTTTTATATGTTCTATTTGAAAAAAAATATTCTTTAGAATCAGGACATCAAAATTTATATTGGATTAAATTATATTATTTTTCTGATAAAGTTCGATTTTCAATGAATAGTGAAAAATATTGCATTTTAATTCAAAACTATCTTTTAATCTAATTTGTTTATATGGTTAGATTATATTTTTAATTAGATTTAAAGTTAAATTACATTATATTTTTAACATTTATTCATATTATGGTAGTTGTAAGTAATTATTCTTTTAAATTAATCATTTACAATTGTCAATATTATGATGGTTATTATTTCTTAAAAACACGCTTTTTAAATTTTGCAATGGGAATTAATTTTAAATTTATTTCAATAACTTCTGTTTTTTGAATTTGAGGAAAAAATATCTTGTATTTGGAATCATGTGTTCCAAATTGTATAAATATGTGACTTTTATTTTTATACATTATGAATTGAAACTTAAGTAAATATTTTATTTACCATGGGTAGAAGTTAAATCTGGTAAATAAGGGTAAAAAATAATATTATAATACTATTAAATTACCCTAACATTTTTCTTAATCCTATTTTATGATACATTTCAGACCATGGGAATCCTTGAGAGGATTTTGGGACCCTATGGAGCCTCTTGTATGTGAAAATTACACTTTATAAAAATGAATTTAATGTGAAGGAAAATGTAACATTAGCATATATCTCTTAGTAAAACAATTTTTATAATTGGTTATATATGTTATATTTTTTACTATAAATAGTGATAATAAATCTAAAATGTCATACTACATCATGGTAATTTTTTTTATAATTTTTAGAAATTAAATAAATAAATTTAATTATAAGAAAATTGTGATGAAGTAATTGCTTCTTTAATAATGGATACAAATAAATTATATTATATATATTAAAATATAATAATTTTGAATCTTGTTATTCAATACATAAATTTAAGGGATACTAATGAATTATTTTATTTTAATTAATGACTATTTTTGGAAATAATCTTGTTTTTTAGATTTTTTAAATGTCAAAATATGAATAGTTTAAAAATTTACATAAATTAGTTTATAAAATAATTAATATTTTATTAAATTATAAAAAATAGTAAAAATATAAGATTTGTCAAACTGAAATATATGATGTTAATAATTTTATTAATGATCCATTTTGGGTCTCTTCGAATTTTATACTAAATATACTAACCATATAGAATGAATATATAATAGGACATGGTAGAAGATAAATAAGTAAAAAGATGGTTAAATAAAAAAGTTAAGGATTAAAAAATATCTAAAAACCTATCCTATTATTATTGGTCAATTTTATTTAAACTTATATTCACCTTATCTTAGAATTAAATATGTTTTGGATTTTTTGAATGTGAAAAAAAATTTCTAATAAAATAATACTTTCAAAATTTTCTAAAGAGCCCATTCTCCCTCTTATAAAAGGACACCACCTCTATTGAATTAATCACAACTCTAAAGAACCTTGGATCATCAAAAATTTACTCCATGAATCTCCCAATATTCCACTCTTCCTCCTAGAAACCTTCCCCTAGGAATATGGCAATTCAAGAAAGACTTTTTGGGTCAAACCAAATGGAGTTAACCAATTTAAAGGTAACATCTCCTCCCAAGTTCTTTTCCTTTATTTTACTTCTCCACCTCCCTAAAATCTCGTTATTTTATTTTTTAATAAAATCACTACTATATTCAATATACTAGTAGGTTTTTATTAGGACTATTCTAACTACACATCCACACACAACCATACAAGGGATAACACGTACTATTTCTGTGGATGGCGAACTAGTGCCTCACGAAATGATGATTGTTAAATTGTCTCCTACCACCTATCATGGTGGACATTATGAGGGAAGTTTATTTATATGTTATATTTATTATATTTATAATTTCTCTATTCTTCTGGATTATTCATTTATATCATTCCATTATGGATTCCATAACTATTAAATATGATAATTTCATTTGAGGAAATGTGGACTACCACCCCCTCAATGTGATATGACTCGTTCATTACATATGTGGAACATATAAAGTTTTTAATTAATGAAATTATATATGATAGTATAATGGAATTATCACATACCTAGGTATCATTAATTTTTCATTCCATTAAATACAAAATATAAGTGAAAGTAGCGTTCATGCGTACGTACGACTTACCGTCTCCATGAACGGTGTATTTCATTTCTTATATCCAAATGTTATGTACTACTATAAATACATATATATACTAGATATATATGTTATATATGATATATAAATTATGAATATCATTCTGGTGATAATGTACTTTTGACCACATTAAAAATATGTAATTATAAGTTGTTCATTTTTGACTCAACTACCAAATATTGAAAAAACTACCATTATTAACATAGATGATTGTGTAATGTTTATAATATTGTAATAAGTTATATAAAATAAATAATTAATATAAAAAAGGTTCTGATTCAAGTAGAAATTAACTATAGTTTATTATTCATGAGTTTAAAGAATGAATGAGTAATGATGGACACGATGTATGGGAATTCGTCTCAATCTCCATTTATTGAGGCATACTTTGATTTATACATGAATTTCCTTTATAAAGTGTATAAAAACCTTTGAATTTTAACTTCTTTCAAAGGGAATATTTTTTGTACCATCCATTTTACTAAATGACATAGAGAATGTTTTTTTAATGTACGCGATGAAAATTACCATTCCTCCACTGTTAGCATTATTTCATATTTGGATTCCTGAACAACCCGTAATGTTTATAAAAGGAAAATAAATACCATATAATCATTTTACATATTATGGTATTGAAAATGGTTTTTATAATGGATACATTATGTTAGTATATTGAAATGTTATATTGTGATTACAATACAAAAATGTTGGCTTTCTTTTATGGTTGTTCATGTGTTATGATTTTATTAATGTTCTTGGGAATTGTTTACTCATATGGGTGGTTCAATGATAAAACTAGAGGTGGTAAGACAGAGATAGCTCTCCAATGCATTGGGTAACATGATAAAGTTAAAATATAATGTTTCTCCTAAGATATTTAGATAATATATTGGGATGGCTATTCGAACGTAACCCCTATGATGCTGTGAAAGCTTCAGTATATATATGATATAGACATCACAAGTAACCTTTATGATTTGTTATTTCTATAAGTTATTCATAAATTCGATGATTTAATGAGGTATGTTAAAGAGAATATGTTTTTTATGTATTTATGGACTAATTTTTTCATTTTTTTATAACCCTTCTTAAAATTTTTATGTTCATCATGAGTTTTTGAAAATTTTTCACAGGGTATAAGGAAGGGAAATAGAAAGGCAGAATTCATGAATATTTATATCATGAAAAGAATTATTTTTTTCTTTTAAGAGTTTTTCATTCATGAAAAAATGGATACATAGTAGAATTTTCTACTTTGAAATACTTGAGATGTAATGTAATATTAATAGCCTAATTATCTAAAACTCTAAACCTGAAAATATCCTCAATGTGAATTATTTACTTAATTCAAGATTAAGTAATTTTCAAGCTCATGTCCTTATAATTAGTATCAGTGTTCATTTTAGATAACATTAGGAGTTAGGATTTTATTAAAAGAATGTCCATAAATTATTTTTATATTCTGCTCAAAATTAAATGATATAGAATTTTAGTAATACCATGTTACATAGTCTTAGATATGTTTTTCCAAAATAGTTTTTCATAGGGAAAATTGAGAATATATGATGGGAATTCATACTAAAGGAAATGACCTTCTAAATCATCTTCCAATGATGGTCAAAATTACAATTGAATATTTTTTTAGTGATGGATCAGTTGAATCGGGTGATAAATGGTGGTTGTGTTTATAGATGATATTTTGGTATATTATAAATGTAACGATGGACATTTAAGTCATTTGAGGGTTGTCTTGATGACCTCAAAAGAAAAGAAACTATATGGAAATTTAGAAAGTGTGAGTTTTGGTTAGAATAAATTTTATTCCTTGGACACATTGTTTCAAAAAATGGAACAAATGTTGATCCTGTAAAAACAAATGTTTTTTTAAGAATAAAAAAGACCCAGAAATATTATCAAGAAATGTAGTATTCTTGGTTTGGAAGGATCTTACTGATTTTTTTTTAAAAAAAATTCATGGTTATCTATCCCACTGTCTAAATAAACTCGAAAATGTGTTACTTTTATCTATAAAAAAAGAATGAGATGATTGTTTTCAGGAATTGAAAAGAAGTTTGGTGAATGCTCCAGTTTGGGAATAGCCTTCCAGAAATGGTGAGTTTTTTATCTACAATGACTCTTTTTTGAAAGAAATTGGGTATTCCATAATGTAGAATGATCAGGTAATTTCTTATGCTTCACGTCATTTGAAAACTCATGTGTTAAATTATTTCACCGGTGATTTGGAAATAGCTGCTGTTGTTTTTTCTTTAAATATTTGGAGGCATCATCTGTATGGAGTAAAGTGTAAAATATATACTGACCACAAATATTCGAAATATAAATTCACTTGAAAATAACACAACATGGTACATAGGATATAGATATAATAAATTGAGGATTATGATTGCACAATCCATTACTATCTGGGAAAGGCAAATAATGTGGCTGGTGGTTTGAATAAAAAAAATATCTCTACAATAACTATGTTACATTTGGAACAAGATACATTGATAAATGATTTGAAGAACTTTTCAATAGAATTTGTTGGTATAGCAGATTCCTCTATTTTGTTTCAGGTGTTAGTGAAATCATCTCTATCATACAGAATTAATGAACAGTAGATGGAAAATAGTGAGTTGCATAAAAAGGTTGAGTTGGTTCAAAAGGGTAAGATTCCTGAATTTAACATTGATAATGACTATATTTTTAGATTTGGGAAGAGAATATGTGTTTTTTGTGATTCATAGTTAAAGAATGAGTAGTTATGTGAAGCTCATACTTCTCCATTTTTAGTTCATCCTGACTGCACTAAAATGTACATAGATCATTGGGAGTATTACTGGTGGAATGGAATGAATAGAGATATTGCTTACTTTACTGTGAATTGTTTCACTTGTCAACAGGTTAAATCAGAGTGGAAATTACTGAAAGGGATGCTTTTGCCTTTACCAGATCCAGAGTGGAAATGGGAAAATATATCAATGTACTTCATTGTAGGATAACCAAAGACATCTCGAGGTAGTAATGCAATCTGGGTTATTATTGATCAATTGTCTAAATCTTCTCTTTTCCTTCCTATTCGAGATACTTTTCCTCTAGATCAATTTTTTTGGTTGTATGTTAAAGAGATAGTCAGGTTTCATTGAGTTCCCATATCCATTGTATCAGATCGTAATCCTGGGGTTACTTATAACTTTTTTAAAGACCTTCAGAATTCGTTGGGTACTGATCTAAATTTTAGTACAACTTTTCATCCTCAATCATATAGGTAGTCAGAATGAACAACTTAGCCTTTGGAAGATATGCAACATGCTTGCTCAACGGATTACTAGGGAAGTTTGGACCAACATTTTCATTGGAAAATTTTTCTCATAATATTAGTTTTCATTATAGTTTGCAGATGGCTCTGTTCAAATAATTATATGGAAAGAGGTGTCAAACTCCATATTTTTGGGATGAAGGATGTGAACGGACACTAATGGGACCATAAATTGTAGATGATATGGTCGAAAGTATTTAGTTGATTCATAATCACATGATAGAAGCTTATAAAAAGTAGAAAAGTTATATAGATAACTTGAGAAAGGATCTTTATTTCAGGGTTGGTGATCATGTCATTTTCAATGTTTCTCCATGGAAATGTTTTATGCGTTTCGGCAAGAAGGGAAAGTTGAGACTGATGATCATTGGACCTTATGAAGTCCTATCAAAAGTTGGACTAGTTTCATACAGAGTGGCATTACCTCCATTTTTATCCTAGGTAGAAAACATTTTTCATGTTTCAATGTTGAAAAATTATTTTTTGGATCCATCACATGTTTTGATTCCAGCGGTAGTTCAGTTGGAAGAAAATCCTTCATTAGAGGAACAACCAGTCCAGATTCTTGAACATAGAGAGAAAGTGTCGTGGAATAAGTTAATTCATCGTGTAAATGTTTTTTTTGGAGAAAACATGTTTCTGAAGAGGCAACGTGGGAATCTGAAAATGCCATGAGGGATAAATAACCTGATTTATTTGATAAGTGAATAGAATTGTGGGGATGCAATTCCCAAAAGGGGGAATGGATATAGCATCCCAAGAAAATAAAGAATATTAAATTTTCATTTTTATTAATATTTTTTAATTAAATATAAATTTTAATTTAAAGGGGATTATATTTTTGATTGAGTACCTGATGTGTAACAACGGGTTTCTTTGAAATCTTACATTGTACACAACATTCAGTTATACTGAAAAATAATATAATATTTTTATCATTTTAAATTGTAGTTAACGCCAATTTATTTTATTGGTGGGAATGAATATATGTAACAAAAATTTGATTACAAATGTTTGTTAAATTTTTTTACATTTATCTAATAATATTTATATACATAAAATGTGAATGAATATAACATTAAGCATAGATACTAAAATATTTTTTAAAATGTCAATTTACCATCTTTTGATGGAGAACCATTTATAAATGTCGTTTTTGTTAGTTTTATATGTTTTATTTGACAATATAAAATTCTAATTTAGAGTCAAGACATTAAAATTTAATTTGGTTGAAATTTTATATTTTTTTGATAAAGATCATATTTGAGTTAATCATGGAAAAAACTTCATTTTAATTCAAAACTGCATTTTAATCAAATTTATTTGTATGGTTAGATTATATTTTTATTTGTTTTTAAAGTTTAGTTTGATTAAATATTTACACTTTAATCCGATTTTTGTCATTGGATGTAATTTCACTTTGAAATTGAACATAAACAAGTGTCAATCTTTTGATAGTAATTATTTCTTAAAAATACAGTTTTTGTTCTGACAACGGTAATTAATTTTAAATTAATTTATGAATCTTCTATGTTTTGAATTTTGAAAAATAGATTCCATATTTGGAAACATGATTTAAAAATTGTGTTAATATGTATAATTTATTTTTAGTAATTATAAATAGCAACTTCAGTAAATATTTTATTTACCATTGTTAAAGGGTAAATCTGGTAAATAATGGGAAAAATAATATTTTAATAATTTTAAATAAACCTAACACATGTCCTAATCCTATTTTCTGATACATTTCAGACCATGGGAATCCTTGGGTCAATTTGGGAACCCCATAGATCTACTTATAAGTTAAAATGACACTATAAAAATTAATTTACAAATAAGAAAATATAACACAAAATTATATCTCCTAGTAAAACAATTTTTACAATGGGTTATAAAAGTGATATTTTCTACTATAAATAGTAATTAGAAAGATAAAAAAATTTCCTACATAATAGTATTTTAATTATAATTATAAGACGTTATATAAATAATATTAATTATGACACAATGGTGATGTAGTAATTGCTTCATTAATAAAGGATTCAAATAAATGTTATTATAAATTTTAAAATAAATTTATTTTGAAACATTTTATGCCAGAAAATAATTTTTGTGATAACAATGACTTTTTATATTTGAATTATTGATGGTTCTATGATATAATCAGGTATATATATTTTTGTTTAAAATTATTGAAATGAATAGCTTATAAATTGACATAAATTTGTTTTTTTAATATAATTAATATTTTATTAAATGATAAAATAGTCCTAAAAATATAATATTTGTCCAAATGACATATATAATGCTATAAATTTAATTAATGATCCATTTTTGGTCTATTTTTATTATATTTTAAATATATTTACCGTATATTATGAATATATAAGAGGACATGTAAAAATTAAAAAAGTTTACAAAGAGTTAAATAAAAAAGATAAGGATTAAAAAATATCCAAAACATGTCCAATTATTATTGGATGAATTTATTTCGACATATATTAATCTTATATTAGAATTAAATATGTTTTGGACCTTATGAAACTGAAAATAATTTTATTATAAAATAATAGTTTCAAACATTTCTAAAGAGCCCATCCTCTCTCTTACAAAAGCTCACCACATCTAACCCATTACTCACACCTCTCAAGCCCCTTTGCTTATCCAAACACTGATCCAAGATTCTCCAAAAAATCCCATTATTTCTTTTCTAAGACATCACCTAGGATTAAGAAATATAAGGAAAGCCTTTTGATTCAAACCAAAGGGAGTCAACCAATTTAAAGTTAACATCATCTATAAAGTTATTTTCTTTTATTTTACTCCTCCATCCCCCTAAACTCTCTTTATTCCATTATTTTATAAAAAATTACATTCGGTATACTAGGATTTTTTATTATGATGATTAGATCTACATATCCACACACCACCATCTAATGGATACGAACATAAAATTTTAGTAGACTGTGAACAATTGCCTCACAAAACGATGATTGTTCAATTATCACATACCACCTCTCATGGTGGCCATTATGATGGAACTGTATTTATATGTTATATATATTATTTTTTTATTTTCTTAATTCTTCTATATTTTTTATTTATTGGATACATTTATGGTTTCCATATTGGGTAAATACGATAATTTCATATAAGGATAGTAGACTACCGCCCCCTCAAAATGATATGACGCATCCTTACCATAAGTGGAATGTATAAAAGATAGAGTAAATAAAATTATATATGATATTATAATAGAATTATAATATAAGTATATATCATTATGTTTTAATTCCATTAAATGCTAAATTTAAATGAATGTAGCGTTCATGTGTTTGTACGGCGTACCATTCCCATGAACGGTTCATTTCTTTTGTTATCTCCAAATGTTATTTAATAATATAAATACATATATATACTTGATATATAGGATATATTTGATAAATAAATTATTAATATAATTCTGTAGATAATTTACTTTTGACCACATGGAAAACATGTTATTTTAAGAACTTCATTTTTGAATTGAGTACCAAATATCAACAAAATGACTATTATTAACTTAAATAATTATGTAATTTTTATAAAATTACAATAAGTGATTTAAAAGAATAATAGACATTAAAAAGTTTTAAAGAAAGTACAAATTAATTTTATTTTATTATTCAAGAGATTAAAGAACAAATGATTCATGTCAGACATGAGGTAAGGGATTTCGTCTCAATATCCATTCAATGAGGCATACTTTGATTTATTAAGGACATTCCTTTATATGGTGTATAAACCAATTGGACATTTAATTTCATTCAAAGGTAATATAATTTATACAAAGAGATTTACTAAAAAACAATGGGAATGTTTTTTTAACATACATGGTTAAATGGTCCTCTCCGCCACGACGAGCATTATTTCATATTTGGCATCCTTAACAAACTGTTATATTTTTAAAAAGAAATTAAATAACAGATAATATTTTTAAATATTTTGATATTGAAAATAGTTTTGTAAATTTATTGATTATGTAAATATTTTGAAATTTTATATTTTGATAGCTATGTAGAAATATTATATTTTCTTTATGCTTGTTCATTTGTCATGATTATGTTATGGTTCTTGGGAATTTTGTATTCATACAGGTGGTTCTGTGACACACCTAGGGCGAGTGAGCCCGGGATAGCTCTCCAATGCAATGGGTAATGTGAAGAATTTAAACATTAATGTTTCTCCTAAGAGATCTATGTAATATAATGTGATGGGTATTCCAATGTAACTCCATATATAGCTTTGAAAGCTAAAATGGAAGTATGATATGGTTGTGAAAAGTTACCTTAGTGATTTATGATTTCTATGTGTTATTCATAAATATTATGACTTCATGAGGTATGTGTCATGACCCGTCCTCAAGTCCCGTGTCGTGACTACCCCAAGCCCGCCTCCAATAGGCCAAGGGCTGGAGAATAGCACCATAGGCGTAAATCCTGGTAAAAGGAGAGGAATTGCCTTTATATAAGAAAACAAACACCAGAGAGTACACAAGCTGAAGCAAACTCTATGTAAACTGAGTACAAAAGTAAGTGCTGGAAAGTAATTGGGCCAGAATACAAACCCAACAAAAAGTAAAGTACAACCGAAATAAAATACAGCAGCAGAAAAGTAAAAAAGAAACATTGAGCCGTTCTTTGGATCTCCCACCTAATGTGTTGGTACATATAGCCTCCACAGATCCTCGGTTCGGTCGTCCGCTCCGTGTACGTCCCGCCAAGTGGTCCACCTCCGGGTACTGTCCAGCTCCACAAGCTTCCACCTCGATCAATGTTGTCCATTGTCTGCATCCAACACCACGTAGTGCGGGCATAGCCCGTGTAGGGGTGAGAATACGATACTCAGTAGGGACCCCGAGTCCCCTGAAGGTCTCTCAGAATCCACGAAGAATAAACCACAAAGGAAAGATACAATAATGAAGTATCAAAAAAACTACTTAGGTATATTCCCATACATATACCTAAGTCCTTAGTTACTGTTCATCTCCAACTTCCAACCACCACGCAGTCCACAAAGGAAAGCAGAACCCAGTTCACAAAGGATTGCACAACTCAGTCCACAAAGGAAAAACACAGTCCAGTCCACAAAGGATAGCTAAAATCAGTCCACACAGGAAAAACATAACCCAGTCCACTAAGCAATGGAAGTCAACCATATCAATGATAATGATTGAGAATCAAGACTCATCTCACACAGGTATACTACTTATTGATGAGAGGTGGAGGTGATTACATGTAGCCTCTAAATCATCTTCTCTGCCTATCCCACATAGGATCCCAGTACAGAAGTCGTCACTGCCGAACCCATAGAGGATCCATGTATAGTAGTCATCGCTGCCAATCCCATAGAAGATCCAAGTAAAGTCGACAGTTCTACTGATCCCACAGAGGATCCTAGTACAGAAGTCATCATTGTCAAACCCACGGAGGATCCCAGCACAGTAGACGTCATTGTCGATCCCACGGAGGATCCCAGTATGGTAGATGTCGTCGTCGAACCCACAGATGTTCCTTATACGGTAGTCTTCCTCATCAAACCCACTGAGGATCCTAGTACGGTAGTTGTCTTTGTCAAACCCATTGAGGATCCTAGTATGGTAGTCTTCCTCATCGAACCCACTGAGGATCCTTGTACATAAGTCGTCATCTTCGACACAGCCAGTACTAGGGTTCCCGTACACAGCATGCTCAATTCTGGGAGGGTCCGCTCAACGTGACAAGGGGTCGACACATCTACTATCACGAAGTCCAAATTTGATGTATCAAAAAGATCCGTTTCGTCAATAGGAACTAAACATGACAGACGACATGTCAATAGGACGCCCAGTCTGAGAGTTATTGGTTTTTTCATCCAAGGGACCTGGTTGGTTTCTAAGATAAAACCAACATGCCCGTAGTCTAGCTGCATCCAAACCTCGAGCAGAGTTAGTCAAAAAAATGTCCTCACTAAGAGGAAACCCATGAAGTCAATGACATGTCAATACAATGTCCAAGGATCAAGTTATAAGCATTTCAACTCCGAGGGCCCGATTGGTTTCGTGTTCGAACCAACCCGACCGTACCCAAAGTTCTCTGAAACCATGACTGTAATATAAAAAAATAGCTGTCTCAATCCATGTATCACAACGCAACTAATGGTGTGTTGATCGGATGTCCATATCCCACGTTATGGGATTTTGAACGGAACTATTCCAAAACCGGGGGGTTTGGGCCCGGTTCGACCAAACCCAATACCCCCTCAATCGGCCCGAATCGAGTCTACCCGACCTGGGTTCGAGTCCGTCCCAGTTGGGCTCAGCTCGGCTCTCGGCCGAGCGGGATGCAGGGGGGGGCACTGCCCCCCTTGATTGAAGAAATGGCTGACCTTTAAGGATGACCTTAATTGAACATGCGAGACACGAGGGGTCCCGCCTCTAGCTGGTGCTAGCGGCCGGCTCGGTCGGCCGCTCCTCTGAACCGCCGTGACCATAGGCTACAGATCCTACCCGTCCGGCGCGGTGTGATGGCACTGTGACCCTCCGACATGGCCCTCCACGGCCGCAGCCCTTCATGGTGCTCCGGTGCGGCGCACCGGCGCCACACCCCTCCTCCACGACCCGCTCTTGGTCGCGACCTTATTCGGATTCACCAGCACCGAGCATCGGTGCCACGCGCCTTCACCGCGGCCTGCTCCGGTCATGGTTCTCTTGTTCCCGCGCGGTGCAACGACACCACGTTGCCTCTGTTTAAAGGCACAAAGAAGCTCAACAACAAAAGGGGAGGAGGATCTGCCATGTCTGTGCGGTGCGACCTCCTTCCATTATTTTGATAACAATCGGTCAATCATTTAACAACAAAGTTTGTTAAAAAATACTTGAACAAAGAATTGAAAGAATAATTAACCCCTACCTCTTTCTCTTCGCTCGTTGGCGGAGTCGCGAAAGGAAGACGATGAAGATCGTTGTTCGTCGCGTCCTCCACACGTCCCACATTCCGAGATTTGTTGGTTCGTTGATGATGTTGTGAAAGATAGGTGTCACGAGAAGGATGGTCGAAGAAGAATCATGTGTAAGATCTTTGTTGGCATTTTTCGCGTTCTTCGTTTGAGAGGATATGATTTCCCCAAGTGTTGGGCGTCGCGATACATTACCAGCACTTCGTCGCATGGTGAAGTCGTCCCAAAACCATCACCCAAGCTCCCTATATATAAGAGAGAGGTAGAGGTATGTAACCATCATGGAATTTATGACGGTTCAATTATTTGGAACCTTCCTAAATTTCAACGACGTGGTTACTGAATTTAAGAAGGGGGTCGGGTGAATTAAATTCCATTGGCGCAATTTAAGAGGTGCTTTGGCACAAATTCAGAGTGGAGGACACCAAGAAGTTTCCCCCACATAGCCTGCATCAAAACATATGCCACGAATTAAATTTAAGTTGACACATAAAATTAATTGACAACAATTAATTTCATGTCGACACATAAAATTAACCGACATCAATTAATTTCATGCCAACACATAAAATTAATTGGGTGCAATTTATTTTATGTCGACACATAAAATTTATTGATGGGGTGTTGAGAGGTTTTCTCTACCTCCCCATTAAATGGGAGGTTAGGGTGTGGCGGTTCCACCACCAACTACCAAGTAGAGGCTCTAACCACTTTTATATGCATGACAAGTGTTTAACAAAATAAAATAAATTATTTACTTATTTTATTTTACTAACCCACGTAAAACCCATAAAACTATCTTTCATACCCAATCATCCTCCATCGTGGTAAATGTATTCTTGAAAAAAAACCCATGCTGTGAGTTCAAAGGTGCCCTCGGATTTCAATTCCAAAAACCGGTTCAAAAGTTAGAAAAATATTCTCATACGTTTACTGAACGTACCCGAAAAAAAGTTCGGAAAATTATTATCAATCACCCTCGACCCACTGCGGACAAGTTTAGGCTTTTCCTAGGAGAAAAACGCCCCAAAAAACTCAACAGTACTCTTGTTTTTTCAATTCGAGTTACCGTTTAGATGTTATGAATTTTACAATAAAATAATTGTAATTTAATTATTTTATTTACGGCTAAAAACTAACTTTATCAGGTGGCTTGTGCCCGCCAAAGTTAGTATCCACTTAAATAAAGAATACCCTGAAATTTTCAGCGGTGATTTCAGATATTTGATCCGAGTTACCGTTTGTGAGTTATAAACATTATAAAAATAAAATAACATTATTTTATTATTTTATTTACGGTTATTCCATTATCACGATTTCTCACAGGAGGCCTACTCTGACTAAACTTAAGTCACGCCTAGGGTAAACCTGCCATTTTGAGAATAATGGTGCCCTAAGATTTTTGATCTGAGAAACACTTTATGTGTTATTCCACTTTTTCAGGAAAATTGCATACGCGCGTTAATTTAAGCTTAACAAAACTTCAGATAATTATTCTGGGCACACAGGGCCTCTGAATCAGGTTCCGTCAGAAACTGCATACCCGTAAAATTACAAAGAATTTTGGAAAATAAAATTCCTTGAAATTTATGGGTCTTTACATTACTCCCACCTCAGGGATTTACGTCCCCGTAAAGCTACAACATAAACTAGGGAAACTAAAGGAGGTACCGAGCACGCATCTGAGCCTCCTGCTCCCAAGTTCTCTCCTGGAGGTTTCTATGCTGCCAGTGAATGCGCTCCATTGGAGTCTATCATCCACATAGGACCCTCTCCTATCGATCCTCAATCTCCACTGGAACCTCTATGAATGTCGCCCCATCATTAATGTCCATCTCCCCATCGTTGATGATGTGGGACGGGTCATGGACACATCCCCTCTGCTGATATATGTTGAAGACGCCATGCACCCGGTGTAAATGAGGTGGAAGGGCCATGTGGTAAGCCACCTCACCTACGTTCTACAAGAGCTTCTAAGATTTATCCTTTTCCAAAAAGGGAAATCTAGTCTCATCCCCTAGATGAACCACATTCTTTGCCAAATACTGCCCATCCTGATATGAACTGTACAACCCATGTTAAGGATGACGTTGTAAGGCCTCGATGCTACTACCAAGAGATCCAACCTTTACTCTCACCTCCAAGGGTTGAGTCACACTATCGGCATCAGTGCGTGGTTACTGGGTCTCCTCTAGTAGGAATCTCACAAGTGAGGGTCAAGTCAATAGTCTTAACCGGAACCTCTTAGTATCAACCATACAAAAGGGCAGGATAATAAAAGTCACAAAGAAAAATTTCTTTTACTAATACAACTCATTGTAAAAAGACACGTGACAACTACAAACAACAACAACACGGATACTAGATGTACCAAGAACAATGTCCTCCATGCCTAGAACTAGTCCCACTTCTATCAACTAACTTCCAGAGCTCCATAGTCATATACTTCAGCTGCCTGAAATGTTCTCTCCCACGTCCACCCATTCCCTGCAGTCGTGGTGGTCTTCCTGGTGGTGGTGGTGGTAGGGCCTCAAAGCATCGCCCACCACCCGCTTCTTGGCCAACTACTCTGCCTCATCCGCCTATTACCTGCGGACCGCCATGGTCAAACCTCTGCCTAGGAGGTCCGTCTACCGCTCGCTGCTCATCTGCAGGGCGGGTCAGATAGTCTCGAGCCATTTGACTCTACCCGCCGCATGCATAGCACTGCATGCTCCTTGTGTGGCTGGCTCTGCTTCGGGTGCCCCACACAACCAAACCAGTTTCCTGAGATTTCTCATCTATTGGTTTGGCCCGCTTTCTCCTCTGCTTCATCTGTCTTCTGGCGGCTTCAGAAGACTCCACTGCGGGTCGTCCTGCGGAGGGTCTCGACGCTGGTGACTGCTCAGCAAGAAAACTCTCCGCTAGAAGGGATCTCTCCAGCACCCCCACCTGCGTCGGGATTTTGAGGGAGATCATCGAAGCCCCGATCTCATGCCTCAGTCCCTACTCGATGGTCCGGGCCCTGATGAATGGGTCTCGTACCATATCTGTGGAGTAGCGTGAGAGGTTGGTAAATCTCACCGAGTACTGGGCTATTGTCATGCTGCCCTACCGCAGCTGTAGTAACTCTTGAATGTGTACCACATAAAGAGGGTCTGGAACGAACCACTAGCAGAAGAGGCTCTCGTTGTCCGTCCATAGAAGAGATGCCTCGTTGTTCCCCTGGAGGATAAAGTTCCACCATCTACCTACTTCCGCGTGTAGAAGATGCTCCGAAAGGATCACCATGAGGTCACCTGGTGTTCCTATTAATCTGAAGACTCAAACAACAGCCTCCAACCAATCCTCGGCTACCTGAGGGTCCGTCTCCCCGCGGAACATGGGAGGTATCTGGCGTGAAACTCGTGCAGTTCACTAAGGAGACGTGCACTCTCAGCTGCTGGGGCTGGAGGCATCAGTGGCTCGGTGGGTATAGGTACTGCCGGTGCCTCCACTATAATGGGGCCCTGCACCGAGGCCACATCACTCGGTGGGCTTCCATCTTGAACAAAGCTAGGAACCCTAGCTGGCAGTCATCGTGGGGCCATCATGAAATGAAACAGATTCTCCACGGTTAATACAGTATACCTGGTGAGCTGACACAATGTAATCACAAAGAAAACTTTTGAAACACACATGTAATCAATGATTTTGTGTACTGAGTCGGAAATACAAAGTCAGGGTCCTGGTGTATAGATACATCAGTTTCCGCACCAACACTGGACTCCCTGGACTGATAAACACACTCATTACTCTAAACATTATTGCTTCACAGAGAAGAAACTATCATAGTCCTGAGTTCTACGGTAGAACCAACACCTTTGATACCAATTTGTCACGACCTTTCTTTGGAGCCCGTGCCATGACTACCCCAAGCCCGCCTCCCATATGCCAGGGGCTGGCGACTAGAACCAAAGGCGTAAATCCTGGAAAAAGGAGAGGCATTGCCTTTATATAAGAAAACAAACACCATAGAGTACACAAGCTGAAGAAAACTATAAGTAAACTGAGTATAAAAGTAAGTGCTGGAATATAAATAGACAAGAATACAAACCTAACTGAAAGTAAAGTACAACTGAAAGAAAATACTGCAGCATAAAATTAATGCAGCAACTTCGAGCCATACTCCAGATCACCCAACTGAAGGGTGGGTATAGATAGCCTCCACAGATCCTCGGTTCAGTCGTCCGCTCCTTTTACGTCCCGCCAAGTGGTCCACCTTCGGGTACCGTCCAGCTCCACAAACTTCCACCTTGATCAGTGTTGTCCGTCGTATGCATCCAAGACCATGTAGTGTGGGTGTAGCTTGTGTAGGGGTGAGTATACGATACTCAGTAGGGACCCCGAGACCCCTAAAGATCTCTCAGAATCCACCATGTTGAAACCAAAAAATAAAGATGCAATCACGAAGTTTCAACAACACTACTTAGTTATATGCCCAAACATATACCTAAGTCCTTAGTTATAGTTCGTCTCCAAGTTCAATGCACCATGCAGTCCAGAAAGGAAAGCACAACCCAGTCCACAAAGGATAGAAAGTCAACTGTATCAATGATAAAGATTAAGAATCAAGACTCAGTTCACATAGGTATACTACTTCTTGAAGAGAGATGGAGGTAATTAGATGTAGCCTATAAATCATCTCCTCTGCTGATCCCATGTTGGATCCTAGTACAGAAGTCATCACTGCCGAATCCACGGAGGATCCATGTATAGTAGTCATCGCTGCCGAATCCATATAGGATCCCAGTAATGTAGACAACGCTGCTGAACCAACAGAGGATCCTAGTACAGAAGTCATCGTCGTCGAACCCACAAAGGATCCCAGCACAGTAGACATCGTCGTCGAACCCACGGAGGATCCCAGTAAGGTAGATGTCGTCGTCGAACACACAGAGGATCCAAGTACGATAGTCTTCCTCGTCGAACCCACAGAGTAACCAAGTACGGTAGTCATCCTGATCGAACCCACAGAGGATCCTAGTATGGTAGTCATCCTCATCGTACCCACTAAGGATCCTTGTACGGAAGTCATCATCTTCAACGCAGCCAGCTCCAGGGTTCCCGCACACAGCATGCTCGATTCAGAGAGGGTCTGTTCTCCGAGCCAAGGGGTCGATACGTCAACCATCTCGAAGTCCAAAGATGATGTATCACAATGTTCTGTCTCGTCAATAAGAACTCAATGTGACAGATGACGCGTCAATCAGACACCCAGTCTGAGAGTTATTGTCATTTTCATCTGAGAGGCCCGGTTGGTTTTTAATCTAAAACCATCCCGACCATAATCTAGCTGCGTCCAAACCTAGAGAAGAGTAATCCAAATGAACCGTATCACTAAGAGTAAACAAATAATGTGGAGGACACCTCAATCAGACGTCCGAGACTCAAGTTATAAGTGTTTCCGCTCCGAGGGCCCAGTTGGTTTCGTGTTCAAACCTACCCGATCATACCCAAAGTTCTCCGAAACATTTAGTGTAATATACCAAAACAATTGTCTCGATCCTAGGATCCCAACGCAACTGATAGTGTGTCGATCGGAGGTCCATAGCCCACGTTATGTGCGTTTGAACGGCACTATCTAAAAATAGGGGGTTTGGGCCCGGTCCGACCGGGCCAAATACCCCCTGGGTCGGCCCGAACCGGGTTTACCCGACCCAGGTCTGGGTCCGGCCCAGTTGGGCGCGTCCCGAACAGACGTGGGCGGCCCAGCCCGTGTGGCCGGCGGCTCGACTCTCGGCCGAGCGAGATCCGTGGGGAGGGGGGAGGGGGGGTCCGCTGCCCCCCTTGATTGAAGAAACAGTCAGCCGCTAAGGCCAGCCATAATTGAACCTGTGGGACCTGAGGGGTCCCACCTCTAGCTGGTGAAACGGGCCGGCTCGGCTGGCCGTTCCTCTGAAATTCCATGGCCATAAGTCACGGATCCTGCCCATCCGGCGCGGCGCGCCGGCGCCACGCCCCTCCTCTAAGGCATGCTCTAGGCTGCGGCCTCCTTCGGCTTCACCGACGCGGCATGACGGTGCCACACTCCTTCACCGCAGCCCGCTCCGACCGCGGTTCTCTCGTTCTTGCGCGGTGTGACGGCACCGTGTTGCCTCTGTTTCAAGCCATGAAGAAGATCAACAACAAAAGTGGAGGAGGATCGGACGTGTTTGTGTGGTCCGACCTCCTCCCATTATTTTGATAACAATCGACCAATCATTTAACAATGAAGTTCGTTAAATAAAACTTGAGCAAATAATTGAAGGAATAATTAACCCCTGCCAATTTCTCGTCGCTCATTGGCAGAGTCGCGGAAGGAAGACTTTGAAGACCATTGTTCGTCGCATCCGCCACACGTCCCCAATTCCGAGTTTTGTCAGTTCGTTGAAGATGTTGCGGAGGATAGGTGTATGGGGAAGGAAGGTCGAAGAAGAATCGTGTGGAAGATCGTCATTGTTGTTCTTTGTGTTCTTCGTTGGAGAGGATATGATTTCCCCAAGTGTTGGGCATCGCGATACTTTACCAGCACTTCGTCGCTTGGTGAAGCCATCCCAAAACCTTCTCCCCAGCTCCCTATATATAGGAGAGGGGGAGAGGTATGTAAACATCATGGAATTTATGACAGTTCATTTATTTGGAACCTTCCTAATTTCAAATGTTGTGGTTACTTAATTTAAGAAGGAGGTCGGGCGAATTAAATTGCGTTGGCGCAATTTAAGAGGTGTGTTGGCACAACTGAAGAGGGTAAGGCACCAAGAAGTTTCCCCCACATAGCCTGCATCAAAAAATATGGCACGAAATAATTTTATGTTGACACATGAAATTAAGTGACTGCAATTAATTTTACGTCAACACATAAAATTATCTGACAGCAATTAATTTCACGTTGACACATAAAATTAAATGAGTGAAATTAATTTTACGTCGACACATAAAATTATTTGATGGGGGGGTTGATAGGTTTCCTCTCCCTCCCCATTAAATGGGAGGTTAGGGTGTGGCGGTTCCACCACCAACTACCAAGTGAATATTCTAACCACTTTTATCTTCACGACAAGTTTTTAACAAAATAAAATAAATTATTCACTTATTTTATTTTATTAACCCACGTAAAACCCCAAAAACTTACCTTCATACCCGATCATCCACCATTGAGGTGAAATTATTCTTAAGCGAAAACTCACGTTGTGAGTACAATGGTGCCCTCAGATTTCAATTCCACGAATTTGTTCAAAAGATAGAAAAATTCACTCGTACCTTTACTGAACGTACCCAAAAAAAAGTTCGGAAAATTTCTATCAATCACCCTAGACCCACTGCTGTCAAGGTTAGGCTCTACCTAGGAGAAACATGCCCCAAAGAACTCAACGTTACTCTGGTATTTTCAATTCTAAACTTAAGTCACGCCTAGGGTAAAGCCAACATCCGACTAAACTTAAGTCACGCCTGGGGTAAAGCCAACATCCTGAGCAAAACGGTTCCCTATGATTTCTGATCTGAGTAACCATTTAATAGTTATTCAACTTTTTTAGGAAAACTACTTAGGCGTGTTTATATAAGCTTAACAAAACATCGGAAAATTATTTCGGGCTCACCGGGCCTCAAAATCAGGTGCCGTCAGAAACTCCGTACTCATAAAATTCCAAAATATTTAAGAAAAAAATCCTTGAATTTTACGGGTTATTACAGTATGTTAATGAGCTTATGTTTTGTATGTAGTGTTGGAATAATGTTTTCCTTTTTTATTTTATAACCCTTACTGATCTTTTTATGATCATCCTACGTTTTTGAAATGTTTTTCACTGGTTATAAAGAAGGTTAAGAGAACGGAAGAATTCATGAATGATTTATATGAAGAATAGAATTCTCTTTTTCATTTATGTTTTTTTATTTTATGAAAAAATGGATATTTAGTATAATTGTATAATTTTTAATATTTAAGATGTAATGTATAGTTATTCCCTAATTCTCTAAAAATCTAAACAGGAGAAGATCCTCATTTTGAATTATTAACTTAATTCTTGATTATGTAATGTTCAAGGCTAGTTCTGTATATTTGGGGATCCATTTCACGGGGAAATGTATGCCAAGTTCAACAAACTGAGAGCGGTATGGGGTGCCATTGATGGGACACTCGTTTTAGCTTGTGAGTAGCTATAAATAGCTCATGATATTATGAAGGAAGACCCCCATGTGGGGGGGGGGGGGGTATCTATCATGAGGTGTGGATGTGAACATTCCTGAGGTAGAAGGGGGAAAGCCCAACTTGAAAGCATCCAACAGGAAGTCATAATATTGAAAATTTAACCACCCTTGGTACATTTTGGCCTAATTTATAGAGGGGGTATTACGAAAAGTGGGGGTATGAAATCAGGCCCGACGTACCCAATAAGGCATGTCTTATGGGACATCTTTCCATGTGGCTTAGTGCCTATTTGCTGCCAATCCATGATTCCGACAATTGAATAATGCCAGGGACATTCATTGTAGTGTCCAAGCTAGCGGAGAAGAAGCATGTGGTGTTAGTCATCCTCGTCCTATAAAAAATACACAAAATCTTACTACATGTTCATGTACGGAAGGCCCATTTCATATTCATATGACCAATATAGGTATTGTAGGGATGGTTTGTATTCCACATTAGAACGTATGTCATGAAATGTTTGATTAATGCCCCGGAGAGCCCATTTTAACCATATGACTTTTCTATATCTTGCAATCCACCCCTGATGTTGAAGGTAAATGAGTCTCTAACGAGGTTGAGCTTGTTCAAGGAGTTCATCTCCTTTTCCTACGGGAACCTGCCTACTGGAAGATTTAGATACGAAGGGAAGGCCGAAATTGAGATGAGGTCATGCTTTCAAAACTGAAAATTGAGATATTGGCAATGGGATTTTAACGACGAGGTCTCTTCACAAATGTCGCATAGCAAAAAATAACATCCCAAATAATTTCTCTAGGTAAAAAAAAAACCATTTGTGATTGGCCCATCGAAAATAATAATTAAAAAAAACATAAATGAGTACCAATAATTTATAGTAAATAAAAAAAGTAATAATTAATTTAATAATTTTATTATATATATATATATATACAAATAATTCATATATTAAAATAAATAAATTAATTAATAATTTTAAAAATCAAATATAATAAAATTATTTGAATTAATCGAAAAATTAAATATATTAAAAAATAATTAAAAAATTCAAATAATTAATTATTTAAAAAAGTAAAAAATCATTTAAATTATTAAGATATTTAAAAATCATTAAATATATAAAATATTTTAAAATAATTTAAAAAGTAAAAAAATATCATAGAATTTAAAATATTTATACATAGTTAAAAATATTTGTAAATTACTTAAAAATAATCACATTAAATAAATTAATTATATAAAAAATATTACAACTAATTATAAAAATTAAAAATTATGAATTTTTTTAATAAGGTACAAATAAAAAAAATCAAAATATTAATAAATAATTAAAAAAATAAAATAATTAAAAATTTTAATAAAATAAATATAATTAAAAATATTGAAAAAATTAAAAAAATTTAAAAAAATTTAAAAAAATAAAAATTTTTAATAATATTAAATACTTTAAAAATATTGAAAACATTAAAAATAATTAAAAATAATTAAAAATAATAATATAGTAGAAATTATTAAAATATAAAAACAATTATATATAATTATAAAATTAAATATAATTTAAAAATGTAAAATAATTACAAATAATGAAACATAATTCTAAATAATTTAAAAAATAATAAAATAAAAAATATTTTTGAAAACTAAATTATATTATAAGATATTTACACATATTTAAAAAAATTAGAAAATAATAAATAATAAATATATTTAATATAAATAAAAAAATTAATAAAATTAATAAATTACAAATAATTAAAAATTTATTAGAATTTAAAATCTTTAATCATATTAAAATAAAAAAAATAGTAAACATATTCTAAAATTTTCAAATAATTTATAAAAACTAAGATCTAATAAATAATAAGTATAATTTAATTAAATTAGTAAAATATATTGTAAATTAATAAAAGGTGTAAATCATAGAATTTTTAATTTTTTAGTCATAGACACAATGTATTTGTTTCAATCATGTCCAATTTATAATAAAAAATTTTATGGCTCATGACCTGAATGTTGTCTGACTATTTCATTTTCAAATTTCTAATAATTTATAATAATTTATATACCTACACACAAATTAAAATTTGAAAAAGGTGAATCAATACCAGATTTGTAAATTTTTAATCCTAAGTTTCACAAAAAATATAAATCACGTAATGAAATATTTTAAAACATAATATTACTATGTGAATCATAGAATTTCCAATCATGGGGTGATGACACAAATTCATTCCAACCATTTTGAAATTTTTCATTGCACCAATTTATACTAATCAGGTCCAAAATTTTCATTGCAAATCACCTATAAATTGAAAACCTATTTAATTTTCATTTATCTACAAATTTAAACTAAAAAGTACTAAAAATTACTATGTACCACTAATTATCAGTAAGTTTTAATAATTAAACAGGTGTAGCGTTATTTTTTAATTATTACCGCAAATAAATAATAATTATAGTTATTTATTGATTCTTTTTACTAATTAATTCTAATTATTACTAATTATACTGGTTTACGTCTACTATTAACTAAATTTTTCTTATCATATTTATTTTCAAAAAAAATAATATTTATTAATTTTAATATTTACTAATTTTTATCAATTTATTAGTAATATGTACTATTTCATCTCTACTATTTACTAATTTTTCTAATCATTGTTAGTTTTTATAATTATTACAATTTAATACAATTTAGTTCTAATTATTACAATTTATTACAAATTGTTACTATTTATTACTTTTTATTACTATATATTACTATATATTACTATTTATTACTATTTATTAAATTTTTTACAATTTGTTGCAATTTATTACAATTTATTAAAATTTATTACAACTTATTATGATTTATTACTATTTAATATTATTAATTAATATTTATTACTATTTATTAAAAATTATTACAATTTATTTAAAATTATTGCTAACTATTTGTAATTATTACTATTTATTAATAATTGTTACTATTTATTACTATTTATTACTAATTATTGCTAATTATTACTATTTATTTCTATTTATTATTATTTATAACTATTTATTACAAATTATTCTTATTTATTACTATTTATTACTAATCATTACTAATTTTTAATATTTATGAATATTTATTTCAATTTATTACTAATCATTACTATTTATAGCTATTTATTTCAATTTATCACTATTTCTAACTGTTTCTTACTATTTGTTACTATTTGTTACTATTTGTTACTATTTGTTACTATTTACTACAAATTATTACACATTATTAAAAATTATTAATATTTATTAATATTTAATAGTCCTTATTAATATTTAATAATACTTACTACTATTAATTTCTAATTACTGCTAATTACTGTAAATGTTTACAAATTACCGCTAATTATTACTAATTTTCGCTATTTGTTACCATTTATTACCATTTATTTCCAATTATTTGTAATTAATACTAACTCATACTAATTAATAATAATGAATACTAATTTCTTCTAATTATTAAAAATTAATACTAATTACCACAAGTTAATAATTATCATACGTAATTTGTATTAATTAATTATAGTTTAAAAAAATTATTACAAATTAATACTATTTACATTTAAATAATAAAAATTAAAGAAAAATAAATAATGCAAAAAATTATCTTATTATAATTTAATTTAATTACCACTAATTAATAATAATTATAACTAATTGAAAATAAAATGAATTTACTAAAAATTAAAAGAAACAGTTAAATACATTAAGATGGAATCTTTCGGAGGATGTAAGGTTTGAAAATAACCCTGATGTGAATTTTTATACTTTAAAAAAATTAAAGAAAAAAATATTAGAGTAGAGAGGGAGAGGGGAGTTGAGAGAGTTGTAAAATCTAAAAAAATTGTATAGGGGATATATAGGTTAGATTATTTTCCATAGGAGTATTTGTGAAAGGATTCTCGTCACAAATAATACTATTTACGACAGGTCCTATTACAAGTGATAACCCCCATATTAATTAGTGGAAAAAACTAAAAAGGTATTTGTGATGGGAACTACCCCAAATACCTGCATGTTGACACAATATTTCTAATAGAGATAAAATCCCACCACATACCATTTTTTACAGGATACATATTTCCATACAAATAATTTACTATTTGTGACAGGAAAATGGTCATGTTGCAAATTGTACCTCCTGATGGAATATTTACAACAGGTCCCTTTCCCATCGCCAATAACCCATCATAAATACCCCTTTTCCTATAGTGTTGATGGATTTTTAGGGATGATGCGATGGTGGCCCATATTGATGGTGAAGTCATAAGTGAAGAAAATTCTCTATATATGTCTTCATGCCAATTAAGGTTCTTGCAAAAAATAAATGTATCTCCCCTGATGGATATTTGAGCATAGAATCATCTGGTGGTGGCCCATAATATATGGATACTTACAATGATGTAACTAACCAAATCATTTTTAATCATCCTCTAGTGGACCCCAAAAATAGACTAAAATCATGGTATGTTGAGCCATGGAATGCATCATATCCTCTGGTGGTACTAGATGGAGTTATCTCTTGAGTCGGAAAAAAGAAGAAATCCCTAATGAATTCCCCCTGTAGAACGTGCTTCATCTCCACTAGTAGAGGATTCGGTTCCTTCGAAGGGTGACGAAGAAGAGGTCCCCAGTCTACTGAAAAGTCCTTGAGTAAGGTTCAACCTACCATTTAGGATTATATGAGATACTCGAAATGAGATTGATTATAGATGGTCTCGTAGTCACCGCTTTGAGTAGACTCAGGTTTTATTTTACCACTCCTCATCTGTGTAAGAGATGGTTTTGAAACTGGTGGAAGTAAAGACCAACAACTCAACTATATTACAAGGTGTGGAATCCTCTAACTATGTGTGGTCACAAGTGGTTTGATTCTGGAAAGATATGCCTTCTGAATCTAAATACGAGGGGTTACTCGTTCGTGTTGGGTTATAGATTGGAGAGATAGTGGATGCTCGAGCTCTATTCAGACTTCATATTGAGGACAACAAAACTGAGGTGAGGGTTTATATATAGGGGTTGGGTATGCTCATCTATGAATCTAAAAAAATGATTCCTACCACAAAATGGGTGGGGGGGTATGTCTGATTGAGGTATATCTAAAGGGGTTTACCACAAGGCGTCAGAAGAATGGATTTGATATATTAATCTTGAGGATGTAAGATCTGTTCTTCTTGTACCTTTCTTTACCTTGTCTTTATTTTTCATACAATGTGCTAACTCTAAAGGGAAACACATCCATGATTTTCAGTGAGTTAGGGGGATAAAATTGGGGTTTTGTCACTACAATATAGCCCAAGTAATACCTTGAATAGAGTTAGTAGATCACCTCCCAAACTAGGAGAGTTATATTTAGGACAATAGGAGATAGAGGGTTAGAAGGAAAGAGATTTCCCACTACCACCTCCAATGCCTATTTTTTAGAAGGCTATTTCCACCCATTGGGAATAAAATAATAATGATTTTTAGAGGTTAAAATCCTTGCTTAACCCCTCTTTCAGTAGTAGAAAGTTGGTTTAGTGTCATTAATCGTGATTTTATCTAGAAAAAAGGCTTAACCCTCACCGTGTTTGTAGAATACCCTTCACACACTCTCAAGGGACATGGTAACTAGCCTCCAAGAATTCAGGAGGTCATTCTTGTATGAACAAATATTCATAAAAGTGAGTCAATTCGTTCAGCAGGAGGGGCATAGAGGTCTGAAAATGAATCATTTACTCCAATCACTATCCCTGTTATAGAGGAGAGGGTGAAGGATACTAGTAACATCAATGAAACCTTAAAAGGTGTCTTGTTCTGACTGCTGACATCATCTTTATGACTTTTTGGTTCATTTTATGCTCTATAAGATCTTTTGATGACTGATGCTCACCCTTCGTTTTTCACTAAGGAAGCCATCCAGTGTCACAAGTCTTCGAGAGAGGGTGACCAACCAAGTCCTGAACAATATAGTATAGGAATCCCTAAGGGTGATATAACCATAGGGCTTGGGTGATCCTCACATTCCATAAAAGATATTGGCAATGATTTTTAAGAAATAATGGAACACAATAGACTTCCCTCTACATTATAAGATTTTAGGGCACTTAATATGTTATTTTTTGGGTGTGAGCCTTTTGTTATAGAAATGAAAAAAAATCAGGATTCTCTAACAATGACTGGTTGAATCATACAACTCCATTTATGGATAGTGTTGTGTTGGAGGTTCCTGTATATGACATTGAAGTCCATCCTATTCATTCCATAGAAGAGGGATTGGCACATGTGGATTCTGAAATTGGGAGTCTTCCTGAACTCTCTTTGGAATATTCTGAGAAGAACTGGTAGATTTATTCTCATCCAGAGGTTCTAGTTTAGTATTCTTAAGTTGAGGATCTAGAGAGGAATCTTACCAAGAATCTAAACTTTTACTAGGTGAGTTTCACCAACTCTTTTCATCATCCCCCATTGTTTTCATCAATTAATATTTTGAAGATAAAATTTATTCATCTCCATTATTTTAGAGTTTTCATCTTCTCTAGCTTAATCTGAAGGCAAGGTCTCTACATCAATTCAGACAACATGGGAAGGAAATTAAGCCATCATCTCAGAGGGAGTGAATAAGGTTACTTAATTAACTGATATAGTACCATAATATGTTCATCCCTCTAAAAATTGATCTGAATAGACATATATTTACAAAATGATCTTTGTGTCACACACTTAATGGTAAAGAGGATCTTTTATAATATAATTTCTGAGACATCTCCGGATGATCTACCTTCACTGTTCGGAAGACATCCACTTCTTTGTGGTATTATAGGATTTGGATGATTTGATTGTGACTTGATCTATGATACTGTTAATGAGACTATTCACATTCTTAAATATGAGCACATGTTCCAATTGGAACTCATAAAGGACAAGCTACATGCCAATGAAAATGATTTTTTTCTACATTATCCCTAGTGGAGGCTAGCCATACAAAAAAATGATGGATGTTATATGAAATATTAGTTATAATACAATTCAAATTTTTCTTATTATATTAGTAGTGGATACTATTTAGGGGACATTAAACACTTCAATGATTCATTAAGAGAGTACCAAATAAAATGGTCAACTGCTATAAGAACTGTAGTGGAATCAATTTTTTGGGCTAAATAGGCTGAAACTGATCAATTAACTGGGCTCCAACATGTATTCGATGGATCTCGAGAGGAAGTTAAATAGATTATGAGTTTTATTGATTGCCTCTCGCAAAATATGATGGAGAGACTCTATTTCATTGAGGATTCTCTAGTTTTTTTAATAAATGAAATGAATTTTTCTTCCAATAATGTGTGTCTTCATCCTTGTTTTCCTCCTAAAATCATAATGGGACACTAAAAGAATTTTTCATGAAAAAAAATATTTTTGTTAGCTAGTCATAATCACAGTGATGATATGGAAAATGCTCATATTTTTTCCTAATTCATGGGGTTTTGTGGGAATAGTTTGACTTTTTCTAGGGTCATATAGACAAACCTATAATTTTTTTTGTCTTTTTTCATGTTCATACACTAGTTTTTTCTTAATATCAATATTGAGGAGGCTTAGTGGGTGAGATTTGGCTATTACATAGGCCAACCTATACAGGTTTTTAGCCAAAAAAGTTTTGTGCTAAACAATTTGATCACTAATATTTTTTCTAAACCATATTGAATGTATACTAGATGATCTTGATCCTGATTTTTCTCAAGATCTCCCTTTTTAGTTTTTCAATATAGCAAGTATTAGGTCTCTTCTCTTGTGTAGTTTAAATTAATTCATTTCATACTAATGAACCCGGTGTTTTAGGTCAAAAAACATTGACCATAATGATTTGAAATAATAATACAAAATAGGATTTGATTTCCATGAATCATCCAACCTACTATAGGCTCCCCCAAGCAGAATCTTGAGCCACAATTTTGTGGTTCTGAATATAAATCAAAATATCTATGAATATAAGAGGTCATTCCTGGGAGTGAAATTACCACTTAATGACACACCAATTATGATGGATTTCTTTTGCAATGTCAATTGGGGGGTGTATACTACATAGTCAAATAGTGCCATTATTAGGCTAAAAGCACCGATTTATGGGTGATTTAGGAAATGCTAACTGGATCAAATACTTTATAGTCAGGTAAAGGATATTTCAAGAATTCTGACATTCCATTTCTCATGGCTAGAAGAATTTTATAGAAATTTTGGTTTCACAGGGCCACAAAAAGTGTCTTTTCCAATGGGAGATATCAGGGGATTATGAGAGAATATGTATCATCACTTTTATTTAATGGAGAACCACTCCACAATGGATTTGTTTTACAAAATAGGGTACATTTAGTTAGATAAATGATGTTGGAGAAGGGGATGTCCCCTTCCTGACAAAGTGTCAAATGTTTTTCCATTTTAAAGTCATAGATTAAGGACATCATGATGTGCATTTTAAATTCATGCAGCAAGTACATCATGAAGGGTAGTTTAAAGTTGTGTAAAATGGACATTTATGGATATAATTAAAGGTATTTAGATTCAACAAAATGTTTGATGATTCTCTAAATATTGGTGATTTATTTGAGAATATACCATTACCTATAGTTATAAAAGATGAAGGTTATGTAAGCTATGATATAAGGATCTTCAAATATAAAGAATAATATAAAAAATTCATTGTCTCATGGGAATAAAGAAGGAGTCTCCTAGGGGAGAATATTTCGCTAAATTAAAAACCATTTTTTTGGAAATGTTATTCATGGCTAAAAATCGGAATGTACTTTATAGTTAGGAAAAGGATGTTTTAGGAATTATAAAATTATATTTCACATGTATGAAAGAAATTTGTGGTGATTTGGGTTTCTCTGAGAACATTTTTTTGTTCATGGAAGTGTTGTACGTGAATATATTAGAATAATATTATAGAAAATTTATTAGAGAAGTTAGGAGAATAGGTTTCCTTATACAAGTCATACACAAGAATGGGAAGTGTGGTTTCTATTATTTTAGCTCGTCTGATTAGAACCATATAATTATAGACGCATTTGATGATATGTGGATTAACGGGCCAATGCCAATTAGGTGTGATTCACACCCATGAAGAATGAAATTGTAAACTGCAGTACTGAATGTTCTCAAATAACGATAAAGGATATGGGATAGATATGTATGATTATCACTGAATATTTAAATTCATGGGTTTTATAGTATTTTCATCAATACTTACAGATATATAAGAGGTTTCTCAAAAGGTATAATTTTCCTCTGGTTGAAAAAACCCATTATGGGGGGTTGTTTTAAGAACGTCTAATCGGGGTGCATGCTGAATAGTCAGATAGTGGTATCCTTATTCTAGTAGACCCATTATGAGTGTGACTAATTCATGAAAAACTAGATTGAGTACCACAGAGTCATATAGAGGATCCCTTGTGTATCATAAAGTCAATAAATGGAAGCCATAGTATGATTATGACGATCTCAAATGAATATAAGACTATGGTTGTGACGTATCGAAGGGGTATGTCTGATCATAGAAGAAGTGTTTTGAATGATATTGCTCATAAATTTAAGAGTTGATTGGATAGATCTAACACATATAAAAATGGGAGGTCTTTATTTCCATGGTGTACCCCATATTTATGGTACCTAAATTTATATTTCTTACATAACTCTTTATCAGTATTCATGGGATGGAAATTATTCTTTACACTATAGTGGAGTCTATGTTTGGAAGCCTATGAATCACTATTTATAGCTTTTTTATGACACTAAAACCCTAAATTGGTAAGGGCTAAGATGAACTGGTGTGAAAGTGGGGATGCTTTTTAGCAAGGTCCAAGATACAAGATGTAGATGTCATTGCATATCTCAATGCAATGAGAATCAATCCATAGGTATTTCTAGAAGATGTAGTTTAGTTTATAATCATGCGATCAGAATATACAACATTTCTTTTATGTTCTTATATCATGGACCTTAATAGCCTCAATATTAATTGATATTCCATACTCATGTGGGGAATTAGTTAACCAAGACTCCTAATCCCACATGAGTTATCATCAGTGGGAGAAATAAGGAGTTGATGAAGATTATTCACTGACAGAAAGGTGACACAAGGAGAATATAGATTCCTTTGGTATTGTGTTTTGGTGAATGAGGAATGGGGAATAAATCATCCATCGCTATGCATATCAAAGGGATTATAATCATCCATATATAGTTCTTAAAATGTTCCCTATGCAGGTTTGATTTGTACATTGGGAGAAAGGGGCATGTGTGTGTGTGTGTGTATTTATGTATGTATGTATATATGTGTGTATGTATGTATGTATGTATGTATGTATGTATGTATGTATTTTTGTGTATATTTATGTATGAATGTATGTATGTATGTACGTATGTATGTATGAATGTATGTATGTTTGTTTGCTTGTTTGTATGTATCTATGTAATTATATTTGTATTTTTTTATAGAGGCTTGTCCCTAGATAGAAGATCTGGGCATCACAACATATCTAATTTAGATGAGAATCAAGACAAATTTACTTCCTGAAAAGTTCCCAATGCAGGTCAGACCCATACAAAGGGAATAAGGGACTTTTTTTGGTTTTATTGCATCTGGACCCAGGATAGGGGATCAGGGCCGCACATCATATCTCATTGGAATGAGGATCAATCCACACATAGTCCAGAATATTTGCTTATGTCAATTTGATTTTGGCATGGGGAAAGGGGGCCTTTATGATTTTAAAAATGATGGATTTGTCCTATTAATGTGGTCTATATGTAATGGCTTATCTCATTAGGATGTGTTTAATTCATAGTAATAGAAATGAACGCTGCATATGTCTAAACCTTTCCCAAATAATGTGGGATTTTTTTGGGTGGCCGAACACAAGAAAGGAGATCCCTGAGTTACTACGTATATTGTGGGAAAAAGAATCTAGCCACACATGGCTTTATAAATAGTTCCTAGTAATGTTCTAACTAATACATGGGTAAATGGGGACTTTTTTGTAGAAACTAGGCCTATGATGGTCAACCTAGGCTTCCCTACATATCTCATTGGAAAATGAATCATGCCACATGTAGTTCTGGGAAGCGAATGCAGTTTATCATCATGAAACAATAATGTGGGTTATGTTGGGACTATTTCCATAAAAGGGGTCCTAGTACCACAATGAGGTGACAATGGTGTGAGAAGGGTTGACACATGGGAGAGGCCATCCATTCTTCCTCTTTTTTGGCCAGGAGAGCATCCAAACATGTCAGGGGTAGAGTGGTGTGATTAGGGAATATACCTAATATGGAATCCCAAATCAGAGTAACCATGAGGGATATCCTAATTCATGTTATTTTGAGTATTTCTTATTGTTAACTAGGATGTAAATTATTTTTGTAGTTTAATATCTTACCCAAAGTATGTTTCAGGTCATGATATTTTGGGTTATGTGACTAGGACCATACAAATGTAGTTTTATGTCATATGTTAAGGATGAAATATAAAGTAGATTAAAATAATATAACACTAAAATGTTGGCTTGTTGTGTAGTTTATTGTCATGTAGCTAGGATATATTCTATGTAGTTCAGCACTATGTGGTAATGATAATGTTTCGTGTTGCCTACATGAAATATTTCCTTATAGATCATGCATTGGTTGGAGTGGTAATGATCTCTCCATCCATTGATATTAAATATTATTCTCTATTGGAAGAAAAATTTATTATGAAGTAAGGTCCCCCCCACTTTGGTTAAATGATTTTAGGATTCCTACCTGGTATCATTAGAGTTATGAGGCATAATAAAATTTCTCATTGGAGGAATGATTGGAGTTTAACCATTTGGTTAAAGGTGCGAGCTATCTGATTTTGGGAAACATCCCAGTGATGCATGGTATTCTACCTTTTCTCATCAAGTCATTATAGTTAATTGAGTTGATTTTGAGATTTCTCATATATGGATATTTGATCATAGATGGATACATGGTGTGATGGGAATTAAACATCAATGGGAATGAATGATTCTATATCATATATCGGTGAATATACAGTTTCCCATATAGCAGTATATGTTTTAGTCCAATAATCTCATAAGTCATGAATGATCTTTTGAGGAATATAATCAATATATTTATACAATATCTTATGGTTTATGTAATATATGATCTTTTTTAGGCTTCAATATTTTCATTATCCACTTCATGATAGTGTGATGAATTGTTGGATTTGATATTTTACTCTTGGCATAACTTTCCAACTTCAGTTGAAAGGAATTTGGTGTCATTGTCTATCAATATTTAATGAGGGACACCAGATTAGGTAATGATGTTAGATTTTATAACAGTACAAATTAATCTGGCCGTGGCTTCTTTGAGAGGAACTACCTTAGAACATTTTGAGAATAAATCGGTAGATCTTAAGATGTGTTTAAACTGCATGGCAGTTGTTAGAGGGTATGGCTCCAAAAAATCCATTCCACATATAGAAAAGGGGTAGGAGTATTTGGATGTATTTTGAAACTATAGGGGTTAATGGATAAATCGGAATGAACATGATATGATTGACTTTTCCTAGTGAATTATATGAAATCTAACATAATAGTGGGCCAATAGTATCCAATACTTCATATTTGGTGGGAATTCTTGATTCCAGATTGGTGGGCACAAGAGTATCCTAATTTTACATATTTTATGATAGTTTTGGTATCTTATCCATTAATTTCTCTAAGAAGGCCTCCATCAAATCCATATTTTTAAAGGCATTTTTGGTGATTTGGGCATCATAAATAGTAAAATTGGGTGCTCACTATCAGACGTGTTCTTTCTGAGCATTTTCTGGTTGGAGTGATACATCTTGATGGTAGTCAATGATTTGAATCATCCATTCAGTGGTAGGTCCATAAGGTTTTGGGATAAGACTAACTTCATTAATCTCCTCTATTCTTATTTTTTGAATGATTGAGTCTATTTGGGGTTGGGAAATGGGGATGAGTTTTTCGTCGCAATTTGAATCCACTTGTGTGGTGTCTGCATTTTCCAGTGCATATTCCTAAGAATTTTATGATTGCATGTCATGAGTAAATTTTTGACCCAAGGTGAATAATTCCATCAGTCCTTGGACACAATCACCCAAGGTGATTGGATCTTTTTTCCTGATATCATAACCCCCATTTATGTGTTTTATCACGAAATATGAGTCACCTTTTAATTGCAGTTGTTCTATGGGTACTTAGTGTTCATGTTCCAAGACTACATTGGGGTATTGATATTCCACCTCATGACTTATGTAGCTATCTAATAGATGGATGTAGTAAGGTATGACTAGATTCATTGGATAAATAATCACAATACCTATCAAAACATTATTGATCTTTAGATCTTCCATCCTCCTTCCTATTGGGCTCTTAGATACACCATCAAAACACATCTCCAATATTCAAGGACCATCTTGATTTGTTAACACCTCCTCATCAAGAAACATAGTATTCAATGATTTCATTTATTCTGATGGATGTTATATAAGCAAATCATCCACGTCTTGGATTTTTACTGATTTATGATGCATAAAGTGTATATCAAACTACTACAAAGTAATATCCCACCATGATAGATGTATTTTCAACATATGAATGATGGGGAAATATTTTTGTGGTTTACTGTGAGAGGCCATTTAGACCTCATGATGTTTTTTAATAAATCAGCCTCTAGACTGAAAATATTAATTCTAGATTTCTCTTCTCGATATCTGGGTAATGAGTCTCATCATCAAGCATGTTTTGACTAAGATAGTAAAGGCATTTTCGGTCCCATCATCATTATTTGTTTTTAAGGATTGAACCCATTGAGTTCTCTAGGGAAATCACATATATTATGTGTTTATTTACCTAAATGGGAAGAATTAACAAGTCTGGGATCACAAGGTACTTATTGATATTTTCAAACAGTTCCAAACAATTATCAGTCCCTCAATATTTTCCCCTTTATACATCAATTTGATGAAGTGCAAACATTTTTCTGAAAGATTAGATTTGATTCTATGAATATAGGCCATGTTTCCTTGGATTCAACTCTACTATTTCTACTCATGAGGATTTGACATGTTAATGATGTCCATTTCATTCTCAGGGTCAGCTTCAATATTGAATTGGATTACAATAACGTTGAGAAAAATTATTGATTTTACACTAAAGTCACACTTCAAGGTGTTCATCTTCAAGATATGTTGTCACATATTGTTGAATATGGTTTCCAAATTATCCATTTCATCATAATTTATTTTTTACCTAAATAATAAATCATCAACATGGAATTTGAAAAACATCTCTAAGAAGCGTTTGAAGATGTAATGTGTAGCATGTTGGTATGTGGAACTGATGTTCTTCAAGCCAAAGGGAATATTCTGTTAGCAGAATACTTCCTGATGGGATCTAAAATAAATGGAATCTTAATCTTCTGGGACCATCCATATTAGGATGTAATCTAAGTAGTCATCAATAAATTAGGGGTCTTGATTAGTAGCCATTGCATTTATCATTGAATTCATTGATATGAACTTGAAATTCATATTTCATTCATTACCAGTTAAGATATATAATGTTTATAAATACCCTGATCTTCCCTTTCATCTTCTCCATTTATAATATATTTTCCAACCACTTCAAATATTTCACTTTCTGAATGAATTTATCATTGATAAACATTCCAAATTTAGCCTTTATTTTGGAGATGTGTGTTGGGTGTGTCATTCTTGATGAATGTTTGTATCCCCAATGACCTTATAGAAATCCCAAGTTATAGGTGGACACTTTGGTTTCAAGGTTTGTAATGTATTTGTAATTATATGAGAACATGTATAATGCCCTGACCCCAGTTACCCAGAGTCGGTGCATTACATGGTGACATTGGCATGATCACAAAAGATCAAGTCTCGAAAGACCGATTAGTTTAGTAGCCTTGGAAACACTAGATACATTCATAAGTCTTACATTAAATCATAAAGTAAAACAAAAATACAACATCTTCTCTTAATATCCCCTTATATTATCCCTGCAGGTCATTCATAATATACTTCTTCACATCCTGGAAAAATTAAATCATTGAAAGGGGTGAGCTCAGATGCTCAGTATGGATAACAATATAGCGGAAGCTTTCATAAATAAACATTAACATTTAATGCAATGTATAACTAAAACAAATGCCTTTTTAAACTTGAACTTCAAAATAATATGGAAAAAGCAAAATGAAATAATTCCATTAACTTATTTACATGGATATTCTACTGGTCGAATAACCACATGCAATATCAATAACCACTTTCATAATGATGGAATGCTTAATGCCAGACTATCATAACCACGTAGTCAAGGCCTCGTGCCAAGACCACAAATAATATTTTGTCCAGGCCCCATTCCAAGACACTATTTTGTCTCATGAGACCTAATGATGCATCGAGGAGCTATAGCGGGCTCCACCCGTCACTTAATAAGTCCAATGCATTCCTCACATGAACAGGTTTAAACATATCATAAACCATAACATAATCGTATCAAATAAAACGTGCATAAAGGAAACATAAAATTTCCACGTTTCAATCACAAGATATCAATAAAACACATTGATATAATAAAAGCCTTATCAAAACCATTTTCAATACCAAAATAGAAGAAAATTAAAACTTGGAATTTATTTTTAATTTTAAAAAAAATTATGGCTTGTAGAGGAAGCCGAAACTCAAATAATGGTTACGGCGATAGAGAAGTCATTGTCACCGCATACGTACGACAAGAAAAAATTACTTTTGTACTTTAGTAAAATGCTTCGTATAAAAAGATTCCTTTTGAATAAACGTAAAAGTCAAAGGGGTTTATACACCGTATAAAAGAAATTTGTGTATAAAACAAAATATGCCTCATTGAATGGAGATTGAGATGAAATCCATTAAAAAGATAATTTTTAAATAAAATATATCTATTATGTGTATTCACTATATGTACACTTAATGAAATTATAAATACAAGATAGGAAATAATAATATCATGACATAATTTGAAAGTAGGAGATTAACCCCAAGAATGTAAATCGGGTTTAGAAGTTCCCTTACCTTGTGTCCGAATTCACTCGACCATTCTTTGATCTCCTGAATAATTAACTAGAGTTAATTTATAATTTCTTAAGAACCGTTATCAAGTTTATTATTAATTTTATATCACTTATTACCATGTTATGTACATTATGTAACTATTATGTTAATAACAGTCGTTCTGACGATCTTAGGTACTTGAGTCAAAAATAAACTTCTTGTAATTAAAATTTGTTCATGTGGTAATATATCCATAATTATATTCATGATGTATATATCATATAAATCATATATATCCAGTATATACATTCATTTATAATATTACATAACATTTAGAGGTAAGAAATGAAATGCACCGTTCATGGAGACAGTAAGCCGTACGTACGCATGAAGGCTACTTTCATTTCTATTTCATATTTAATGGAATGAAGTTATAATTATATAAAGGTATAATATAATTCCAGTATAATATAATGTATAATACCATTTACTCCATCCTTTATACATCCCACATATGTCATTAACGATTCAAATCACTTTGTGGGGGCGGTAGTCCACACCTCCTAAAATGAAATTATCGCGTTTATCCATAATGAAAATCATAATGTATGCCACAAATGAGAAATACAGAAGCATAAGGAAGAGGTAAACATAATATATATAATATATGAAAATAGTGTCATCAAAATGGCCACCATTAGAGGTGTTAAAAGAATATTGAACAATCATCGTTTCGTGAGACAATATTTCGCCACCCACAGAAACAATATGTTCTTTAACCATAAGACGAAGGTGTGTGTAAGTGTAAACCAAATAATTATCATACAAACATCCTAGTATATTTTATATACTGGTTTTGTTACAAAATAAAGGAATAAAAATAGATTAAGGGGTTGGAAAAGCAAAATAAAACAAAACAACATTAGAGAAGACAATACCTTAAAATCGGGTAACTCTTATTGATTTGAGCCAAAGGCTTCCTTGGGAAGAATTATGCCCAAAGTGAGGCTTCTAGAAGTAAGGTAGGAACGTTGGGAGTGTATTTGGGTAGAGTTTTGCCGAGACAAAAGGCTTTGAATGTGTGAGTAAGGTGGTAATGTTGGGGGCCTTTTATAAGTGGAGAGGAGGGGTACTCTTGGAATGTAATGAAATGTTACTTTATTATATAATGAGTTTCAGATTTTAAAGGTCCCAAAATTATATAATTCTAGAATAAGGTGATAAGGGTTCAAAATCTACTAACCCAATAGGTTGTTGACAAGTGTACGCCTTGTATTTTACATTATCTTTTCATTTTATTTAAATCGTTAATTAATGAGGTAATCGATGCATCATCATGGTGTCATAAATAATTTAATTTATATAAAGTCTAAAAATTATAAAAAAAATATCATGATGTAGTAAATATTTTTAGATTTATAATTAATATTTATAGTCAAAAATATGACTTGTATAACCCTATTTAATTTTTTTTAGTAAAACAACTTATGTTTGTGACATTTTTATTTTAACATTAAATAACAGTTATTTATGTCATTTTCTAACCAAAGTGGCTCCATGGGGTCCCCAAGTTGGCCCATGTATTTTATTGGTCGGCCATGACTAATCCAATAGGTTTAGGACAAGTGTCACGGTCATTTTCATATTTTTATAATATCATTTGTACCTTAAATTTCACTAATTACCTTTAATCACGATTAATTAAACATAAAAGTTACTATTCACCAAAAAATTATTTTAATCCCATTGAACCACATTTTACTTCATAATGAAAACCATGTATGTCAGATTTTTTAAAATGAAATCACATAAGTGGTAATATTTCATTTAAACGAAAAATCAGTTATTTAACTACCACTTAGTGGTTTCACTATTCATAAAAAATTGAAGTTTTTCAGAACAATTCCAAAATTTCACCCTAAGCTATAATTGATATTCCGAATTCAAAATTGATTTATATTTTACATAATTTAAAACATATAAGTTGCATTAATTAATTTTATAATTAAATCTTGCTGTCACAACAAATAACGTGTTTTTAATAAACAATATATATCAAAAGATTGACAATTGTTTATGTCTAATTTCAAAGTGAAATTAATTATAATTAACACCATTGGATAAAATCATAAAAATATATTGTAAATATACATTAAAACCACTCAATAGTATAATTTATCACTATAAATTATTTTTATTAAAAAATTTGTTTTAACTATTTTTCACTATTCATAAAAATTTGGAAGTTCTAAAAAAATTACAAAAAATTCAACATAGGCTAATTTCGACATTCCGAATCCTAAATTGAAGTCCATTTTGAAGTATAAAATATATATAATTTCAAAAAGTGGGTATTACTATTTATAATGGCTATTTTGATTAGTCGCGGTGTGTTAGAATCTCGAACTTGCGTACAATGCAAGCTATTGCATTTTTGAATGAGAAGCGTATCGTGGAAGCTCGAGGTGTTACAACATGTCACAGTGTTACTTTAGAAAATAACTATATGTATCATGTTATTCGGAGGTCATGGTATCACTGATCATCATGGGCCTTAGATCTTCTTCTATAACCAATTTTATTTCCATAAGTTATTCTACAATGGTGGAGACAACCACCTCAGATGATGGAGGAGAAACTTTAAGGTCTTATTCCTCTTCTGCTTCCCCATTCTACACCTCTACCTTTTTTGGGTGAGGAGCAGGTGAAGAATTGATATTTTAAATGCATGTTGGAGAGTCAATATATGGACATTTGTAAGACGATGCAACCATTTTATCCACACTTTATGATGATGGTATTTTCTAGTGCTTTGATGGGGAGATGAGGGATTAAAAATGAGCATCCATCATCTAGCAGTTACATGTCAATTCCTTTCATCCCAAAAGATGGAAAAGTAATGTGCTAGAGCTCATAGGATGGAATGGATACATTTTAATAACTGATTTAATTATTCCTTGGAGATCTATCATCCTCCCCAAATATATCAGTATCTAATGCCATGATAGACACCACATAAGCTATTGGATATGTGAATGAATTTGGAAAAATTGTTTCAGTATGGTTGATGACCAGTATAAATTATGCACTAATTTGTTAAAAAGGGTTCCTTTGAAATACATCTTGGAAATTTTAGGAATTTATGTGAGCATCATCATCGGCCAATGATTTCTTCCCTTCTTTATGATAAAACCCCACATCTATGTAGTTCAATTCACATAACTTGATGGGGTATTTTCCATCGTGAAATTTCCTAATTTTACCATTAACATATTATTTGATACATTGGTGATATGTGGAAGGGATATATGAGGGTTGATGTATCCAACGTATTCCAACTAGAATTTTGAAGGTTGTATCTAGCCTAACAATCAATTAATTCTGAGTCAAACATAAGATCCTCGAACAGATTCATGAGCTTGATTTCTATATGAGGTGTATGGTCTATAATTTTATAACCCTATAAAATTATAGTAGAGGATAAAAAGTGAGAATTATTTAATTATAGTTGACTTGGTGTATAGATAGGAATGAGGTTGACACCTGATCCATTATTAATAGAAAATCACTAGATATAAATGCCATTTATCTTTATAGAAATATAGAAGGGTCTTACATGAGCCCATATCTTGATGTCCGCTCCTATTCTATGAAATATATGACTGTGTGTCATTCTGTAGGACCATTCTCTATATGTTATACTTCTATAACAGCAGCTTTAACTTCAAATTCCTAGGGTCTTGAAAAAGAATCTATAAGTGTCTGTCGAAGGTATTTTGATAGAATCAAGGCATCCACTATTGATATCATAGACAGAAACATGCATAATTTCTTAAAAAAATCAGATTTTTATTCAAAATGTATTTTCTTTTCAACATGGTTTGGTTCTCTTACAATTGCTTTAAGATTTCAAGTACGATATGTGGACAGGTCAGCCCTTGGAACATGTGTAGATAGTGGTTCCACTATAGGTGGGTGAGGTCAATTGGGCATACTCTCATGATGAGGTTGAATTGGTGATAACAAAATCCATAATAGGTCTTCATGATTGATTGTGTTAAGACAGTTACCATCACATATAGGTAAACATTATTGATCCTACTTACCCCGTTAGAGGGCTTTCGTGCTTGTTTTTACTACGTATACGGTCTGAGAAGGGACACATATGGAGTAATGATTCTTAGAATAATTGCATCTTCCCTTGTATCCTTAACCACAACAACCTCTTCCCCCATTTCCTCAATCATGTGTTTGGTATTATCATTCACAATTGTACTCTTCATATAAGAAGTTATCCATCAAGTCAATGACATTAATGGAACCAAAGATCAAATCCTCATTTTATGAGGATATCACTTAGTGGATTGACTTTTGTTTCTCCTTTTTTCAGGGTGAATCCCATTTTATGAGTCAGTAGGAATGATGTTCACTAATGTAAAAGTTGGATTTTTCATGTGGGTATTATCATATTTTTATACTTGTTTCTTTCTCTTCCGGCCATATTAAATTTTTTGAGGGTGGATCATAGAGGGTTGAGCAGCCGATGAAGTTGGTTGTGTAAAAGCGGAATTGGTTGAATATTCCACAATATATTTCAACATAATTTTTAGGATATTAATAGATAATTTAATCATCCTCCTAGCTGTCCAATTGATGAATTTTTTTCTACCCTTGCTTTTAAATTCATTCCATTCACCCACCTCTAGATTTTAAATAGAAAAACAATACTACGTGATTAGGTGAATTATTCAGTTTCACTTTCCCAAAATCAAACATGAATTACAAATGTCTTTGAAAAAAACACTAATTGATGTTGTGACCCATTTCTTGATGGATGGGACAATAGTTTGGGAGATTGTTTTAATTATGTAGGAATGGTTTCCTAGGCTCTGACAATGTGATAAGTTTAAATTATAATTCCTATATTTAGTTACTAGGGAATTGGTCATTCTAAATAGAATAGAAATTTTTAACTCCTCTAACTATTTTTTACAGTGCTTCCTTTAAGCATCACGATGAGGTGGGTGCTGTTGCTAGAATGAGAATGTAGATTCGTATGCTGTGGAATGGGCCTTGGAGTGGGTGCAGGTACATGGGGCTACTTAAGTGTAATAATGGAATCCTAATTTATCCCAATCCTTCATCCTTAGGATGATGAAATTACTCAAGACTTATATTTGGACTCTGTGATGGAGTCTTCCACCTACTAGGAAGTGTAAGTGAGGTCGTGAAACTGACCTATTTATATAATAATTATATGCGGTGTCTGCAACTCGCTTGGAAGATTTTACCATACACATTGATAGAAATTTTTCTTAAGATAGTGATATATTTTTGGAATATTTCAATCAATTACATCAGGAAATGAATTACAAGGCCCTTTAATTCTCCTTCTAGATATTTTTGGAGAGGCCAAGGACTATTTTCTTCTGCACTGTTGAGCTAAACTAGAAGATGAACTCATGGAAGAGGTCTTACCTCCCCATAATTTACCATGATGGTAAGCTAATGTACCAAAAAAAAGATGATCCATGTAATGATCTCATTAATCACTGGAGTTGCACCACCTCTAGTTGTTTAGAGGACCCCATCATGTTGTCTTAGTGAGAGATGAAATGCATCAAGTCCTCCTCGAGATCTCTCAATCCATTAAATGTTAAAAATGTAGTATTTTTTAAATTTTTAAGCGGTAGAGATGGATATAACCACTCAGGGAAAGGATAATTTTTTGGCCTTTTCAGAACACTCCATTAACCCATTGCTTCCAATTGATAAATTGGAAACTCAATTGGATTCATTAGATTTCGAGAATGATCCATCTCATCCAAATCTTGATCGGGTACATCAAATAGAGCATGAATGGGTACGACAGCCAATAAGACCATTAGATAAATTACCATTGGTGTTTTTCGTGGATATCCTATATTTAAAGGAGAATAAGGGTGTACCCAAATCAATTTTTTTAAAAAATGTAGGGAAGACTCGATATACTTTTGCAGGATCCTAATATATTTTTAGGTGATACTCTGTAATGGGTGGATGTTCCAATATCAATAAAACTATTGTGGTAAACTCACTATGCTAAGGTGCACCCACTGGTTGTTCGAGATGAGGGATTTCTTGCTGAGTATATCATCATGGAAGTATTCCATGATTTATTTATGCATTCAGTCTCATCAATTCATTCACCTACTCCTCCTACATAGTATTCCATTCCACAATTTAAATGGGTGTGTCCTTCCAAGAAAGGAGGTGAAGTATTATGTGATCTTTACCTCTTTCTTTGTTACGTGCTTTCCAAGGGGGTAATGTTCGATTATACAAGGGAGTGCCCAAATTTATGTCAAGCCACTATGTTCATATATTTACACCTTATTTGATTATTTTAGTGTGGACATAATTATTTTATAACACTTCTCAATCTATATCCTCCTCTAAACTAATCTTATCTTATGTGGCATCTACAATGACAATATTAATAGCATTCACTAATTTTTTATGCATTGCTATAATTTAGTTGTTGTTCTTATGAGACGTCTTCTTTCTACATCCTCCGTGAGTCCTTTTCCTCCCCATTTTTAATTCCTTAGGAGTTCATTGATGGAGAATAATTTCAAGGGTATCTCTACACAGTTTGGCCATGTGTATCCCTAATAAGGGTACCATATGACGAGATAGGATAAACTCGGAAGAGTAACTTTATGTATTTCACTATAATCAAGTGAAAAATAATGTCTGTTTAGGAGGAGGTTGTTGGGGTGAAAAATCCCTAATTCCTAAGGGATGGGGCTGTTCTTAATCTACTTTCACCACTATTATATCCTGGATTACTAGATGTGAAGGTTGTGTTAAAGAAGCCATCATCCATATAGGTTGGGGGTTCTCTTCAACTATAACAACTTCCACTATTACAGATTTTATTCTGATCATACATAGTATTGTCATAACATGGGTTGGGTTCATCATTTTGAATTCATTTGAATTTCCCACCATCATTGAACTGTGTAAGATTCCTAACATTTTCTCTATCTGAATGCCTCCATCCTCCAAGAGGGAATCCTATTCAATATTCTCATATGCGTGGTGAAAATTTTTCTTAATTACCTTCTCTATTTTGACATGACACTAGTGAGAGTGGGATGAATCATATTTCTAGGGAGCATACCATCAATCATGAACATAATCTATTTGATGAAGCTAGCCCGATTCTATGTCATTTAATGATACTACTTTTGAAGGTATTTTTTGATTGGGGTGCACAGTGAAATGAAATTCTCCATGTTCTCCACATTATCCAATTTGAGAATTACATGGGTCATATGTGATCATCTATCACAATCCTATTACATTGTTGAGGCATACACAATTAAGGGATCCTTTCTGCTTACCATGTTTTGGATGTTGCGCAACCAATGGATTTTTCAAGTCAATTTGGTGATTCATCCCTTCCATTACCATGATATTATTTTGGTATTTTTCATAAGGAAATTATTTTGAATTTAGATTATCAAGTGTTTTTCATCTGTTGAGGTGGATTTCCTCAGCACATTTAACTGCCAATGCCTATAGAATTTTGTACAGAGAGCTGGATAAAGTCCAAATCACGATCAGAATGTCATCTTTATCCAAATTTATTCTCTTAATTAGTATGTATTCTGATACATTCACTAGAGTTAACTCCACTTGGTTGGACTAGAGTGGATGATTTCCAATAGATTTATCAGATATAGTGGGATTGGTGGATACATCCTCTGTCATCTTGGAACATGATTGATATGCGGAAGGATTGGAGAGTGATCATCACCTTGGATTTGCTCCCAGTTGAAAAATGAATTCACTTTCCATTCAGAATTCATCAGATATGACTGGCCGTGCCTTCCCAGGTTCCTCATGAAAGAATGGATTTTTCATCACTACATTGAAAAATGATGGATCCTCTTGACAACGTGAAACATTTATACATAGAAAACTTTCACAGTAGAAACCGTCAGTGGGAGGATACTATGTTGTGTTTCTAAAAGGTAACGAACTGATTTCTAATTGATATTTTGTCCACATGGAGAGTTACTTTGACTCAGATTAAGATATGGTATCTTGATATCAATTGGATTGTAGTCACGAAGTAGGAATTCATGGTGATGTTCCTGGAAAGGTGATTTGTAAATATTGTTATAGCTTCCATGAATTTGTAGTGAATGTATGGTATCTTGAATTACTATAGATAAGTGGCTGGGGGATTATAAAACTCTTTCAATAAGAATATAGGGATCATTGATCTGCTCTTTTCTTTCTAGTTTTCTTTGTTCAGTGTTCTTCTTGGATTCCCTCATGTGGTCAAATGGGGCTACTTACTGGCGAAAGTAGTTTTCATGGGATGGTGTTTGTTCCAATCTTGGTGTGTCCATTGATATATGCTGATAATATCTATTTGGGATGGGTGTGTGTTTCCAACCCTACTTTCCATGTATCGTGGGGGTGTTTTTTCCACAATAACCCACATGGATAAGAAGAAAATATATGTTTCTTATCCATGGTGATTGCATGATGAGCCACCCCATTTATATAGATTGAGATCTTTGTTCCTTATCATGGTACTACTATCATCAAAATAATGATTCTTTAACATGTTTTTATGATGTTGTAAAGGATTTTTGTATTCCATTTCACCATTTTCAAGATGTTCTTGGTGACCTAAATAATTGGAACGAAGATATTAGTCCATCCCATATCTAGAGTAAGTGTATGTTCCTACATATATCCGCCCTTTCCTACTATTTGATTCTGGCAGTACATGTATGAGAGGGTAGAAAGTTGGATCTTCTCACAATTTCTCATTGGGACTTTTTGACTTAATTTTTCTGTTACTGCAAGATGAAACTGCTGGCAGGCCTAATGAATAAAGTCATGTGTAGGTTCCAACTTGCGATTTTCCACAAAAAATGGGTTAAATGGATTATACCAATGCTTCTAGATGATTTTGGTGATAGGAAAGATACATGATGGTTTATTTTCCAACATGTCGATTACTGGTGAATTTGAATGGTGGGCTTTCATGGGTGCAGCTATGTGATTCTACAGGCTTGCTAAATTATGGCGGGTGTGTGTTTGTTTCGTCCACAAATTTCCACCAAATAAGATATATGGGATTTTTTTGGGGATATGGATATGTCCATGCTCCCAAATTTACAAATACTTCCATAGGTAGGTTGTCATTCATGCCTGGGTGATCACAACTAGGGCCAGAGGGCCTATTATAACACACTTATCATGTAGAGGGTTCACTACCGGGAGACATTGGTGGCAGAGATTGCTGAAAGGGGCATGTTGGGACTAACCTTGTATTTAATGGACAAGGATGGATGTGGGATCTATATCAACCTAACCGGGTAAGAGAAGAAGTGGTTGTTGGATTTTGTGGATAGACACTCAAAACAGTTAAGGGTGGTTGTTGGTTCCATCCTCTTTTGGGATTCTATCCATCCTTAGCCGAATGACTGGTGGGGATGCGTATGCTGGATGGCTTCTTTGGTGGCCTCCAGTGTTGGGATCATAATGTTATAACATTAAACAAAAAATAATGTAAGTTCTGTCCGCAAATTTCCAACAATCAGATATATGGGATTTTTTTCTGGGGATATGGGTATGTCCATGCTTCCAAATTTCCAAATACTTCCCCAGGTAGGCCATCTTTCATGCTTAGGTCATCACGACTAGGTCCAGAGGGACAATTATAGCACACTTATCATGTAGAGGGTTCACTACCGAGAGACATTGGTGGCGGAGATTGCTGAAAGGGGCATGTTGGGAGGAACCTTGTGCTTAATGGACCAGGATGGATGTGGCATATATATCAACATACCCGGGTAAGAGAGGAACTAGTTGTTGGATTTTGTAGATAGACACTCAAAATGTTTAATGGTGGATTTAGGTTCCATCCTCTTTTGGGATACTATCCATCCTTAGCCGAATGATTGGTGAGGATTCGTAATCTGGATGGATTCTTTGGTGGCATCCAGTGTTGGGATCATAATGTTATAATATTACACAAAAAATAATGTGTTTGAGACCCATTATCAAAGATGGTGGGTTGGTAACAATTTCATATACCTAAATGACAGACTGACTTTAGTGGTAGCCATGACGTTTCTCTATAATAACTTGAAGGAGGCCACTTTATTGAAGGGAGTTCATAACAATGAGTTCCTTGAAAAACACAAACAAAAAACTTGATCAAATAAGAAACTCATTAACACATGCATAATTGATTGTCTTTCTTGGCCCTCTTTCCTTTGGGAAGAGTAAAACGTCAATGAATTGGGTGACATTATCATTTTGGTTAAGGATTTCACATTGGTATCACTATTTTTGTTTCGCACAGGGATTTTAGGTCTCGCTTTCTGGGAAAAAATGGATCTATGGGGATTGTGCATTTTATCCTTTTTAATTATTGAATGAGGTTCCATATTCAAATGATTCACATCAGATTTTAGAATTCATTGATTGGATACATGACCTGAGTTGATTGATGGTTGATTGTGGATGTTTTATTTTTGTGTAATCATATCCATTAGGTAACACACTATCTCTGAACACTTTCATGTTGGATTTTTTGTGGAATTGAAAACACCCAATTATTCTATTTCAATAGGGACATACATTACAAAGGTAGGAACTCATCAATGTTCTTATTAACAATGCTTATGTACTCACATTGTTCGAGAGGAGGGAAGGTCGGGATCATCACACCCTTTTGGGAGGAATTATTTCTTACTATGGGACTATATTATATATTTAAGACATATTTTTGGAATCATTTATTAAATAAAATGTATGATATGAATCAAACCTTAATTAACAATAAATTATTAACTAGTATGAATTTCAGAATCATTTGTATTTATATGAGGTTATTCATTAAATGTAATCCCCTCAGGTAAAGATTAGTGTTTATTTTTTCATTATTATGACGATGCTATTTTCTTAACCACACACTGGGGAACACCGATGTATATTGTAATCTAGGGAGGCGTGACTCACCCAAGAGAATACCATCATACAATGAGATAGGATTTACTCTAAAGTATATCACCATCTATGGAAATAGGCGTTGCATTGATGTCACGATAAAACCTATAATTGGGATTTCAATTAATCCTTGTGAAATGATTTAGATCTGACAAAGTATGGTTCTTCTTAATGTGGAACATCATAACATTTAATACTTTTTGATAAGGATCTCATCGAATAGTTTTACATCATAGGGAAATGAAATACATGGAAAAGATGCTCAGTAAATTTTTTTGTGGGACTTACACCATCGTATCCCAAGGAACATGGATGTTATGTGGGTTCCCATGTGGGATGAAATCATACTAGGTATGTGGAATTGAGAGAATAGGGTAGATTTGGGGTGTAATGTTTGGACCTTAGGGTATATTCCAACGTATCCCATATATAAGGGAATAAAATCATATGTAGTTTGGTTATGAGGATCCTTGCATATAGAGGCCCTCAGGTTTGTCAGGAAGGAGAGTATGACCTTTTGAGATAATGAGGTAGAAAATTATTCCCTAAAAAGGATTCCGTATGAGAATGACTACATGAGGAATTTTTAACTCATGGTGGATTTAGGGGTTTGTTTGAGGCTTACTCTTGAAGAGGATGTTATTTTAGATCATGCCTTAGTTAGACATCCTATGTATCTAGGACACGGTAAGAATAAGAGTTATCATAGTTCAACATGATAAATAACTATGGATTACACTGAATAGTTCGACTATTGAGTTTGGTATAGTTGGGTCTTACATCACATGCGAGACCCATTACAAGTTTGATTGGGGATTACTCAGGACAAGGATTCCCATAAAGAATTGGGAATGTATCGATTCTGTGATCACCGTAAACCTATAATCCCATGTGAATCATGATTGATGTTTGAAATAGGAAGAATTGGTAGATCTAGAGATCCCACAATCCTCTATTGTTTGTTGGTGTTCATGGAAACAATTCCTATACAGAGAAGGAATGGGCATTAGGCCTAGCAAAGTCCTTTGGGATCCAACATCCCCCTGTGGATGATTTCAGTAAGATTACACTTCCCTCTCTACAATTTACCATTGAATGAGTCTAGGGTATTGAAAAAAATTAACAAATTGGGTTGAGGGTATGATACATCTCACTCTACACATTACCCTGGAATGAGTCTAGGGCATGGATAATGAGGAGGGAAGGAAGTATGAGAGGCCATGTAGGAATGGTGATTTTGTTTCCCTAAAATTGTTTTAGTAGAAGGAGAGGAAGATTTCATTAAATGTTGAATGGAAAATTAATTCTGATCATTTCACAATATTCTTGTGGGAAGGAGGATCTGGGTATCATAAATGATAATGGGAAGACAAACCCCTCACCCTTGTCTCCAAAATAATGATCATTTTGGCACATTACAAAGGGTATGGTTCCTCGTTATACATGGGACACATAGTCACATCCCCGCTGAATAATTTTACCAACCAACTAGAAAAGTGTGAGAAACCTCTGACAGTTTGGATATAGACCCAAATGAGAGACATGTTGTTGTGTCTATTTCCATTGTTATAAGAGTTAAGAGGCTTTAGTTGAGGTTTCATGTAGTTCCCTTTCAATTAAAGGAGCCAAAGAAGGAGAATCCCTACCATGGGTGTCTTAGAAGAGGCCTTGATTAATAAATCTTGTAGGGTTAAGAGTAGGGTGAGCTAAGGGAGGCTCACACAGGGGGTGATCCGCACGGGTAGACTTGGGTTAGATAATGGTACCCTGAGCTATGGTCCACCTAGAAAGCTACACTCGAGTGAGACCTTGGTCATTTCGTCAAAGGATTCCATAGGTGTTCCCCAAGGTGGACCAGGTAGGTCCTGATTCAAGAAAGAGGACATCAATCTTGTGTTCATCTCCTTCATGATAATGAATCTATGATGCAGGTTTTAAACGATTTAAATGCTTGGGGGAATTTAATTTCAATATCGATCCTCAATTACCTGTACATCAGGATTTTAATTTCTACCTTGAAGGTTTTTGGAAGATTTAGTGAAGGATTAGAGCAAGCAGTGATTCATGAGGCCTTCGAGGAATTTTTTATGTCTAAATGAGCATGCCAGGGGTCATATTTATAGGCAAACATGGGATCCTAAGAAAAAGTGATTGCTCTTTGAAGTGGGTCACATAGGTAGGTCATGTTGTTTGGATACTCTTGTGGGCCACTCAGTATCAAGTGCAGGTACCTGTGAACCATTTATGTTTAGGGGTTTTTTCATGAAGGGGCTTTTCTAAGGGTTTTTGGTCTTTGGCCTTCTTAATTTCATTTCCCCTTAATGATATATTTCATTGATACCTTTTCATCTTTCTAACAAAATGGAGTGTCAACATCATTTTACATATATTTATAATTATAACTATTTATATATTAAAATAAAAATATATTTATAAATCTATATTAAATATATTTATAAATAAATATATTGATATAATTATAAATATAGATAAATTTTAATAATTATACATTAATATATTTTTTAAATTATAATTAAACTTATATATATTAGTGATGTTATATTTATATATTCATAAATAGATTTTTATATTTACAAATTTATATATAAAAATATATATTGTTTCAGAATACATATATTTATAACAATTTAAATAATATAACTATTTATATATTTATAAATATAATATTATTATTTTGTTGAACATGTATTATTAATTAGAACTATTTATATATTTATACATATATATATATATATACTATATTTATCAAATAAAAGTATTTATATATTTATATCATTATATTTATAAACAAATTTTCACAATTGTATATATAGATAAATAATTATAATTATACATACATATATATATATATTTATTTATTTATTTATCTATAATTAAAAATATATTTAAATATACTTATATATAAACATATTTATTATGACTCATTTATATAATTATAAATAAATTAATATAATAAAAAATTATAAATCAAAATGTATAATTTTTTTTGATTACCTATATTTAAATACATTTTATCATCATCATCAAAATTTATTGATTCAAAAAGGTTGTGAGAACAGAAAAAAGTGAAACAACTTTAAAACACGGGGACAAGGGAGGCCTAAAATTTGAGTCCAATGGAATCCCCTCTTACTAGGTTCTCCCCTCTGGCCCTAAGAATTTCGAACCTGGGAAATAGGTGACACTAGATCCTTTTTTCTCATGCATTCAATGTGGTCCCTAACCCTGTTTCCCTTTCGTTATGTGTGGAGTACATGAATATTGTTCTTGAGGAGACATTTTCACCTTATGATAATATATTAAATCAACCATCGAATAGTATATGAACCATGTAATGAATTTTGTAGAATGATATAGTTAGTTTCCTCTTCTACTACTTCTATAATCCTTTTACGGCATAAGCATATTAAAGAGATCATAGTCTCAAGTTTGGCCTGGAGGTAGTGGCGTCTACCAAAATGTGTTATAAATTACAAAATAACTTATCTATTGGTGTCTTGAACAACACCCCCACCCCGCAAGTCACCGAGGATGCAATAACTGAATGTGTTATGTTTTAGGTCTGAGAGCGATGGACACCATCGAACCCAATGCACCTTGTAATTACTACAAATGGAGTGACCAAGATATTTTCTCCCCTACAAGTGTCTCAGATTGGGAGAATCACACTGTTTTTTAAAATTTCTTATTGTGTCGAGTAACATGTTCCTTGTTCTGATGATAAGATATTTCCCCATTAGAAAAAACCTCTTCATGCAGAGCCATTTTTTTTTCAGATACACTAGAAACTAGTGATCAACGATATTTTTGGTGCCAAGCCTTCCAGGACTGCATCTCCATCACCATGAAATCATTATTCTAGGATAGGGAAACTTAGTAACACATGATAAGATATTGTAGTAAAATAACCAAAAGAGATCTATATTGTGTGTTCCCAATCACTATTAAAAATAAAGTGTTTGAACAAAACACTTAATATTCAATAAAAAATGAACACCAGGATTCATGTTATAGATTCCAGTTCTTTTGATATTTTTTTATCATTAGGTAGGTCATGGTTACTTATTTTCCAGGCCAAGAAATTGAACATAGCTGGAATCATATTACACCACAATATCTCACTCTAGAAATTATTTTGGTCCAAAGAAATCATATCCATTTAGAAGTCCCTCATAGAAAATACCCCTAAATTATATGTGCTAAATATAATCCTATCTAGTTCTGTATTCATGTCAAAATGAATTAAATATTCATTCTGGTTATGATCTAGGAAAACCTTTTTAATCATCGAGTACCAGCAAGCCTCCCTAAAATAAATTCTTGGATATGGACATCCTGGGAAACTGATCTATGATCTATCCTAGTTTTTGTGCCAAAATAGACTATCACATTTCCCCATAATCTATTTTATATGAGGTTGATGAGTCGATATGTGGGGAAAATCATGTTCTATAAAGGAAAAGAAATCCCTACTAAAACCATTGTACCCCATTAACATTTCCTATCCATGAACTCACCCCAGAGGTTCCCCTCCTATAATATATCACATGCCTACATTGCATGCAAGAAATGGAGTGTGTTAGGGATATATCTCACATTAATATCCCCTTCCTTGATTAGCCTTTCCATCTAATAGGAGGAGACCCGATTTTTTTTCCTCTGAGAATGGATCCAAAATAAAACCAACCATGATCCTATCAATATTTTAAATAACGTTTTTCAGAACCATAAAATAAATGAGGCATGTATTGGGATGGATAAGGGAACACTGTTGAAAAATTTTATTTGACCATTAATGGATAAATAATGGTTTTTCCAAATTCAATACATGACTTGTGATCCTACTTACAATGTGATAAAGTGGTGTTTTTTCAGCCTACTAGATGACATGGGAACCAAGGTACTCAATCTTAAAGATTACTCTCAATATACTCAGACTGTTGCACAAGGATGAAATCCATCTATCCAAGCATCAGTTTGAGATGTAGAGACTACTCTTCACCACATTTATTATGTATATTATATAATTAAAATACTCTACAAGAACCATATTTATTTTTCATTTTCATCAATTAATATCATTCAAGAAGATAATTGTGTCATCTACGAACATAATATGGGATATAAAATGAGAGTTAATCCTTCTTCGGTGAGAAGGAATATCTACCTTTAATATGCTTCTATTAATAAGGTGGCTGATAACATTGTGGGAATGGTTATTAATGATCAGAGATATGGTATCTTCTTGTATCAACCCTCTAGTTTCCTTGAAGAATCCATGATTCCTCCCGATGAAATAGATTTCCAGCCACAAGGAACAAAAGTAACTTATAATTATATTGCAGGACTTGGAAGAGAAGACTATAACTATTAACACAATGATGATAAATATCCACTGAATTCTATCATATGATTTATCCATTTATATTTTTATATCCATGATTAAACCATGATCCTTTAGGTTAAGGTCACCAACAACCTCTTTGGTCAATGGTATGGCCCATCTGATTCATCATCCAGAAATGAGTCCATGATACTACATAGAGATCTATTGAGGAAAATGAAATGATTTATTTTAGTTGATAATGATCACAATTACTTTATATGTAAAATTAGACATGCTCACAGGCTAGTTGTGATAGAGGGAGGAGTGGTCCTTAATTTTGAGAATGAGCACTAAAGTAGTGGATGCAATAAGAGGAATACATTCTCCTCAAAACAAGAGTAGAATGGGCATAACCAGATCACTCCCAACATCATTACAAGATTCTATGTAGATAGATAGTAAGAATTGATCTGGTTTTGAAGTACTCTGGGAATTAATTCCAATCACATCCTCATCAGTTTCATTCTCATTAGGGACCACTTCTAAGAGTTCATTATCCTTGTTGGAGGTAGTGTTAAGAACCACTTCCAGAAACTCAGTGTTCTCTCATGGATACCCTTCAGGCATACATGTGTTCGGCACTTCATGTAGCATTTTAAAATGGGATTGATCCACATCACCAATGATGTCCTAGTGTTGAGAGTAAGAGACATCATCTATAAATATATTCTGTTTTTTGTGAAACCATTTCTCCAAGATGCAGTAATAAAAATATGTTCTATTCCTATTGTTTTTATGGAGCCACCTTATTTTCAATTTCTTATGTGCCACACATATTATCATGAGACCATTTCTGCCAGAGTATTCCTTTTACTGGTGAGTTATTCAAAGAACATTTCATTATAATCCACTTCAAGTCAATATTTCAGTAGTTTGAGCTACTTCTTGACTTTTCATATCATGGTTGGTGAGGAGTTTGCATCCTAAACATTGACCGTAGAGTGTTTTTGAAGAACCATACCTAATTATTTTGCCTTGTCCAAGAATTTACCAATATGGGAATGGACCTTCTATCACATATAGACTGACAGTGGCCCTATATGTGAGTCTATATATGGGTGAATATGAAATTCCCCCCGGTTGTATAACCTGTGAGACTATGATACAAGAAAAGGTGAATGATTATATATACCTTGTACTATGTGTGAATCCTTTTCACTAGGATAAGCTTATATGAAAAGAACATTTTCCAAAAATCAATCAAGGAAGAACCAATTTCGGAGGCCCCCTCTTTGGTTGTTGAACCAAGTGAACCGATCACCAGTGTAGCCCATATCCAATAGCCCCTTGATGGCAATTATCTATACAAAATCCATACTATCCTTTTACAGGAAGGCCCCTCTACCTTTCTTCTCATCCCATTTAGATATGATATTAATGCCTCCACCATAAATCCACTAGGAGTCCCATGGTTAAAAAGTTTCATGATTATGCCATAAGGATTCTCTTTTTTGGGCATCACAGCTTCTATAGATGAGAGAAACAAACAATCTACTAGTGTATGTAGTCACTTTTGTAGTGGTAAACTGGTCATCTTATTGTATCAGTTCCACTTAGATATTATTCATAAATGGATATTTACTATATTAAAAAATTTATATTATTATTATTTTATAATTATAATTTTAAAAATATATTTATAATTATAAATATATCTAAATAATTATAAAATTATTTATATAAATAAATTTATAATTATTTCCTATTAAATATATTTATTGTTATATAAATATATTAATATATAATTAAAAATATAATTATACAAATAAATATTTTTTTTAATTTTAATAAATATAAATATATAAATCAAATCATTAATGTAATTATAAATGAATATATATATATATATATATATATATATATATATTATAGGTACTTAAGGGTACAATTACAGAGAAACACACACTCCCAAACCATACCCACAGACCAATGGGAAGCTCATAGTCCCCCCAAGGGATATCATACCAATAATGATTACTTTATTTAGCCTCGAAAGGTCAAAAACAATAGACTATATTGTACGGACCACCGTGGCCCTAAGGCAACACTCCATAATCATTACAACCCGAAGTAGTGCCAAATGTAACTTCATATGAAATAATCATCAATAGGCATTTTCACCCATGATTAGTCCTCACCTACAGATCAATGATGGATCATTTCTACCCATAATTTCCAACACACACCCTCTATCATGTCATGAGATGCCATTATTGTTTCATAGACGATCATCAACCCACCACCACAATCATAGAGTGGTGGTTCACCTTTACTAACCACTAGAAAACATGACCAATTTTTTCTTCTACATAATCATACTCAACAATCATTTTAAATCTGATGTTCCTACACAGTACCCAATACCACTTGTCCAATATATGTAATCAACTTTCATCACCTATAGACTACTCACAAACCATCTAAAGTTGTATCCTGGTCTTCCATCCAACACGTTATGTTGATTGGTCAAGTCTACACCCCCTGAAGTGTGACCAATTATCACATATAGACCATTCAAAGTACATGTTCTCTGCTAATGAGTACATCAACACTTGAGTTGAACACATAACGATGGTATATATTTTGAGTTAGTTGTTTCTATTTTATCTTTTTTTGGGGGGTTTTTATATAAAGATTAATTAAATTGATTGAGGGATGATATTTGATTTAATAATTTAAAAATTATTGGGATGAGTTAAATATTGGGGATTTAAGCTAATGATATCATGGATCTTCTCTTTATATTTCTTTAAATTAACACCCACTTCACATGATGATTTTGATCGGAATTGCTAAGTGTTAATGATTAATGAAATCATCATGTTTAATAGGAATCTAATATAAATAAAAACATTATATTGGTACTAGTTATATGATTCTAATAATACATGGAATCAACATGTTAAAAAAACTTTTATTTAGTCCATGATATTATAATTTTAACATAAATTATGTTAACTTAATGAATATTCAATGAGAAAAATATCTCAATCCCATAATATCCTATAATTATGCCTCTCAATACAGATTGTTTACTCATCCATTAAAATGGTTATTATTCTAGTTTAAAATTTTTATCGTTATTAATTATAAAGAGAATTAAAATAGTATGATGAGAAATGATTTGTCCACCAAACACACACACAGATGACGAAAAGAGTTAAAAGTGAACTTTAGATGGAATCAGAAAGTGAAAAAAGGGAATAAATTTCAACATAATTTAAAAAACATTAATATTTTACTATTAAAAATAAAATGGTGGATTATTATATGAGATAATGATTATTAAACAATAATTAACACAAAATTATGGCACAAACACTTATGATATTACAAATAAAGATGATCAAAAAATAACCTGAAAACAAAGAGAGGAGGAATGGTATAACAAGTGAAAAAAAGAGTTTGGAAGTTCCTACTAAGAATATTTCATTGATTTGGTAGTTCCAACGTATCTTCTACTATTATGAAAGGCCAACCCCATATAAGGTGAAAATAGGGATGAATTTATAGACCAAGGTTGTGGATTATTTGCTTTCCAAAACAACCCATCCACTTGGATCACAAATTTAATAATTTAGATAGCTGAATATCTATAAATCATATTAATAAATGGTTTATGTATTGATGTTTACATTATAACATCCAAAATATGGAAGATAGTGGACTTTTGTGCCAATTTTATGGATATTTTAAAAAACAATGTTTTGTTGTGCAGTTTAATCAAATCTTTTTTGATGTTCATAATGTGAATGTGTTTTTTGAAATGAATATTCACTTAAACACTAATCATTTATCAAAAACAAATTTTGATTATATATCTTATATTTAACATCAAAAAATATCAAATCAATTGGATGTCTATATTGGTAGAGGAATCATGGATTGCGTGTTGCTTTAAAATGTATAATAGAGTGGTGGATTTAATTTCATGGACCAATTGGGCCCATTATTTGTTTATTTGGGACTTGATATTTTTATCCATGATGATAAGTATTCTCCCTATACTTCTACAGGAGTTTCATTGAATTTTTAATTTTGGATTGAGCCTAGAAAATCATTATATCATAGCGGGTCCAGTTTCATTGAAAAATTCTTTTGGATTTCTTGTTGGGCCTGTATGAACCTTCATATCGATGAATTGGCAACATGTTCAGTTTAATGATTTTTATGAAATTTAATTAGGAACACTAAAAAAAACAAATAATTTTTTTTTTCATATATAGGGTGAGATATATAATTACAATATTAAATTGACTTGAATCTGTATTAACTCAAATAAAGCACAAAAATTATATTAGTATTAAAATAATGGTATTTTACAAAAATTATGAACTCCTACAGTAAAATCAATAAAGGGAGTAGGAAAATATTTATGAATAAATGAATAAAATCATCTCATACGCTCTGAGGCTTTTCATTTCCTCATGTATAATAAATACATTACAAAATCATTTTCAATCACCAATAAATATTAAAATTTTGTTTTAACTAATCTTGGGGGTCTAGAATAGTACATTTATCCATAAATAATTCCACCAAAAAATTTATAAAGAACAAATTTTCAAAAAACAATTCATTTTTCATGCTCCAAATTATAAATGTTTAATTTGGAAACTCTTAACCAAATCCTCTGAAGATGTTACAAAAAAATTAAGAACATTCAATCATTCAAAAAAATATTGAATATAATAGAGTATGTAAGAGATATCAGATTCCATTCCCTATACTAAAGTGTAGAATAATCAATAGGTATTTTTAAGTGGTTTTAGAGGATATGGGATAGAAGCAACATAATGGCCAAAGAGATAGGAAAAGATAGGTAAAACACCAACATGGGAAAAGAGATGAATATTTTTATGAAATGTGACCTAGAAGGAACCAAAACACATTTTTACAAGGGATTTTTTATTTGAATGAATAAAATAGATTGAAAAAATGAAAGGGGATGAAATGATGAAATTTGTACGAAATAGAAAACTTCCCCGAACAACACGAGAAAATATTTTTCAAGTGTTCTTTTTTATGTATTTTTATCGAATGTTAATCTAGAAACAAATATTTCACTCATATCCAAACACATTTTTGATCTCCACAAATCACAAATTTTAATTTTTATAACAAGATCAAAGGATTAGGAAGACCTATTTTTAACCCGTCTAAGCCACAACTGTTTATTTTTCTAATTTTATTTTTTTAATAATTTTCAATGTAATTTATAAATGATTTCATTAAAACATATATATTTCTGAACCTCACTAAATTAAAATCTCATCCCCACACTTATATCATGGATTACATTCATGAATATGAAAACACATTGGAAATAAAATAAATGGTACCCACCACAAAATCCATTCCCCCACTATAAATAAATTTCAGTAAATTTTGCAATGAAAATCAATGAAAAAGTTGGGTGAAATAATGATTGGGGTGTCAAATGTGGATATCAAAAATGTATTTTCATAGGATTGAAGGAGATTTCTAAATGAGGATTGTATTAAGGGTAATTAGTGGCTATTTGGTTTTTTGGATTCTCATGTTGATTCAAAAATGCCTCAATCATATTAATGTGTTCAAAAGTAGGAAATTCATCATGATGGTAAAAAATATCCTTACTCAAAATCAGGGGTGAAAAACACAAAATTTTAATAGATGTCCATATTTGAATATCGATTGAATGAAAATGGTGTTCCTAATGGTTTCGGGGAATCAGATTCCAAATAAAAAATTGAGAATAAAACTTTTTTGATCATCGAAAACAACTACCAAAATTTTTAGTGAAAATATAAAAACTTTGAGATGAAAATAATTCATTACACTCCCCAAAAAGAATGGATAAAAGTTAATAATTTAATTTTCAGTAATTATGTCACTTTTTCTATTTTATTAGTTTTTTTATTTTTTATTGTTTTTCATTAAAATACCCAACCAAAAAATATTGAAAGAGGAAATAATGGAAGATGATGAAATGTGTTAAAAAAGTTATAATGAGTGATGAATAAAAGATATAGATATATATATATATATATATAGATTTAATGTTAATGGGGGTAATCCTAGTTTGGAGTTGGTGGGTCACCATATCCATCCCATATCAGGTTAGTGGAGGTTGATTTGTTTTCTAGGGAATGTGTCTTCTCTGGTGATGATTTTGAAAATTACCATTACCTAAATGTGTATAAAAATCATAATTAGTTATATGAATATCTCAAAAGATATTAAAATTTCAGAACTGTAAAATAAAACATGGGTTTACTACAAATATGCACTACATTTATTTTGTCTACAGATGTACAGTGGCATTGGTAGACCCATAGTCCAATAGTGGACACTATATTATTTGAACTCTAGTGTGATAATATAAAAATTTCTCCTTTTGGAGAACTTATTGTTCATTAAATAATTTCATCTCTTCCATGTTGATGTGATTGAAATTCAATGGGGTGGAAAGGGAATATGGTTATCCTCAATTTGGTATTTATCTTGAGGAATGATTCAGTTCATTAATGGTTTTTCTATGTTTTGATTTTTAATAGTACACATTAATTCTAATGGTGAATTTAAGTGTTGTACATACAATATGAAATCATAGTATGAGATCCCATTTGTTTTAAACTCATTTCATTCAGTGTATTCCAATATGAAGTAATGATTATCAAATGGTACATGAGACTCAATAGATTTTTCAATATATTGTATATCAATTTTTTCCAATGAATAATTTATTTGAACCTCACATGTGATCACTTTATTAATTAGGGAACAAATCTAAAAAAGATCACTACAATTAGGATAAGATAAACACATTTTTTCAAGGTTCAAGTCACATTAAATGTTTTTTTAATAATCTTGGATATGAAATGGTGGATATATGATAATATTATTTGATTCAAAAAATCATAATACAATTTCATTTTCCTCATTACTATACATGTTATACTAGTGTATTTCCATGGTGATATGTGATTCTAAATATTTTTCATGATCATTTATATGGATTAAGTTCACATTTGAATGGTAAACATGAACGACCCCAGTTATGACTTGATTTATGAGGATGAAAATTAATAAGATCCAATATCATTTGAACATGAATGACATTATGGATTAGGGTTCAACACACTCTCATAAGGACCTTCAAGATCATGGATAAAGAAACATAGAATTTTCTACTAGGTATAGGATGTCTTGAAAAATATTGAACACAACTAGATAGTCATAAAATTCCATGGATAAGATGCCAGCATTGACATTAATTTTTGGTCTATATAGCATGAGAACAGGTATTCCTAGAATATAGGTTATTGGTAATAATTTCTTTCAATATATATGTCAAGGACATTAAAATCATCTTGGAAGATAAGATCATTTTATCAGACAAGGAAATCCTCAATTATTTCTTCACGATTGGTAGTTCATCAATTGGATAACACTGTGAAAAAACTCGTTGGGTGAAATGAGCCTAGACCAAGGTTAGAGAATATTGTTTTGGGAATTGAATTTACGGAGTCTCCTAGGACTATGAGAGATTCATCAAATTTGGAACTCCTTATTTGAAAATGAACTGTAATAATCCATGGGACATTTTACATTATTGTTACAGATTGTTGTGTTAAAAAATTTCAATGTTCTCAACTTGTATCTTATGAGTTAAAAATTCCTTAAGAAACATTTCATACTTGAGAATTTTTTTGATGGAATATAAGTTGTGAATTTTTACATCAACACATCTAAACATGCCATGAATTTCAAATTCATGCTTAATGGGATTCATTTTCTTAGTGATGGCTTGAGGAAAAAGAATATTATTACATATAAAAATGTAAGGAAGTGAGGTAATGACATTCATTTCTATTTATATAATTTTTATTTTTATTTCTTTTTATAGATCACTATATAAATGGTAATTAGATTATTCATCATGAGGAATGGTTATTTACATTTCTGGTCTAAATAAAATTGAAAAAAAATTATCCTTGGGGTTAGGAAATTTTTTAGATGGGAGTTGAGAAGAATTGGATTTTTGATTCTTGCATATATGTGATGAATGATGGCTAATTTGGTTTTCAATGTTTTATGGAAAGAACTGGTGAAGGAGGCAAGATCATCTATAGCACTTTCCCATGGCATCATAGAAGACAACTCTTTTCTATAATTAGGATTGCCTTGATTTGGGTTCTTGGTAAGGTTCTTGTATAGGGTTGATAATTAGGAAGTATCATTAGGACAATGGAATCCAGTAGGAGAAAGATGTGTATTTCTCCAATGAGGTTGATGAACAAAGGATAAGGTGTTTAGAAGTTACAACCACATAAAAAATATTGGAATTGGTCTTTATTTTGAAGAGGGTACTGTGGGGGATGGAAAATGGGATGAAAATACATCTATCGTTGGTTATACTTACAATATATGGTCTTGGAGTGGGGTTGGATTGAGTTTCAAATAAACCAAAATCATAGTTGTTATTTGGTGGTCTGTTGGTAATATGGTGCATTTAACTTCATTGGAAAAGAAGAATAAGATGGGTCATCTTGAAGTTTTCAAAATGTGTTAGTCGGATTAATTGGAAAGATAAAAATTCCATAGTTTTTGATAGGTTCAGGGAATAATTTGTGTAGATAATTGGTCGTTGGGGATTTGGTAGCCACTACTAGTTCTTGTACAAGGCTTGTAATTTCACCCATCTAACCATTAAATTTGTTTTGCTTTATGGATTAATTATCAAGGAATTTTTTAATCTTCGAATGTTTTTGAGTATGTAATTGATGTGTGGTTATAGAAATTTTTCTTTTGAGATATCTTGTAGATACTAGAGTTTTGTCAACAAGAACACCACCACTGGCAGAATCAATGAGTGTTAACTCAATAGAAAATAACACCTCATATAAATATTAGAACAAGAGTTTTTCAGGGATGTGTTTTGTGGGAATGTGTCAAAAAGATTTTTGAACCTCTCCCAATTCCCATTAAGTGATTCATTGGGAAATGGAAGCATTCCACTTATTTCCATTCAGAAAGAAGCAGTTCATGGAGCAGGGATGAATATCTCTAAAAAGAGCCACTTTAAGTAATTCCTTGAGGTAATGGAACCATGGGGGATATAATAGATATTCAACTTAGCAGAGTTATATATGGAGAAATGGAATGATCGATGATTTATTTGTTCATCACAAAACCCTTGAGGAATAAGGGAATAACACACCACTTGGAACACTATGAGATGAAGATAAGGATCCTCACACTTTTGCTGAAGGAAATGATGTAGAAGATGAATAAAACATGATTTTTGTTTGAAATCAGCCTCAATATTTGGATATTAAATACCAAGGTGTTGCTAAATCATATCATGGAAGTGATTTTCTTAATGTATTATTCCCTATGATTTTTCATATCTAGATAAAATTGAATGGAAATTAATGATTCTGGAGTGATTTTATTATCAATAATGGTCCTCCTAACTTGTAGAACAATTCACATGATTTAAAGTTAAAAACATATGATGAATTATTTGGGAGGATGTAGGGAATTCTGAGAAAATCTGTAAGAATGAGGAATGGGGTCATTTACTTGTGGTTTTTTTGGTTTGTGACTTTTATGTGAAAGTGAGTTTTTGTTTTTATTTTTGTTTTAGATATTTTTATTTTGTTTAGTTTTTTTAGAATAATAAAAAACTAACAACTACTAGTTTTACCATTCTTCATAAAGGAACTATTTTAAGCATTGAAAATTGTCGCCTAAAGAATGTTTAATGGTATAGTTATCTACTAATGTGTATTGCATCACTAAGATCAAATCATTTGAGATGGCACAAATTTTAGAGTCGATTGTTTCTAATTTATATTTTTAATAGGGGGATTGTTTGTAATGCTTAGTTAAATAGGATGATGTATAATGATTTATTTAATTTGATAACGATTGGGGAGAGTTCATTATTTGGTATGTAACATCATTATATCTTTTAGACTTTATTCATATTGTTTTAAATTAACACCCACTTCACAATCTGATTTTCATCATAATTCCAAAGTTTTAATTCATCAGTCCATGACTTAATGAAACTAGGCATATAATATCAATAAAAATGTGTTTGTGGTAGTGTATTTATGGTTCCAATATTCCATGAAATACCCATGCGAAACAAAAAATTTCATTAAACCATTACATTTTTGTTTAATATACATAATGTGAATCTAAGGAATATTCAATGAGCAAAAGCTCTCAATCACTTAATATCCAAAAATTATGACTCACACAAATGGATGATTCAATCTATAATTTGAGGTGGTTATTTCTAGGGTTCAATATTTTCATGTTTATTAATTATAATGAGAATTAATATAATGGGATAAGAAAATATTTGTACACCAAACAAACACATAGACGGTGAAGATAGATAAAAAAGCACTTTCTATTGAATGAGAATGTGGAAAAAGGGAATAAATTCAAATTTTATTTAAAATAATTTATGAAGATTAATATTAAAAGAAATATATTAGATTATTATATAAGATAATAAAGAAAAAACAATAATTAATGCAAAATTACAACATAAACACTTACGAGATTACAAATAAAGAGGAACAGAGAAGATCATGAAATCAAAGAGAGGAGGAAATGTATCTCCTCTTATAAATAAGGTATTTAAGGTCCTACTAGTCCATTGGAAAGGATTTGGTTGTTCCAATTTATCCTAATATAATATGAAATTCCTACCCATTACAAGGAGAATAGGTGGTTGAAATTATAGACAAAGGTGGTTGACTCTTGACATTCTGAAACAGCCCCTCCACTTGGCTAACATATTTGATAATTTAGACTGAATAATATGGAGAAATATTCTTATGAAAATTTGTATATATGAATGTGGAAATTATACCCTAGCTATTTGGAGTCCATTTTACTTTTGGATACCATCATATTGCTATTTTAGTAAACAATGTTCTTCTTTTCAATTTTTAAAATTCATTTTCAAAGGCTATAATATGAATGGATTTTTTAATATGAATATTCCCTCATATCAAAAATAATTACTCAAAACAATTTAGTATATATCAATTCTTTCAAACCACAATATATCAGGTCAATTTCATTTCTATATTGGGAGAAAAGCAATGATTGTGTGCTTCTTTGAAATACCAAATAGAATAGTAGGCTGGAATTTTATGGATCAATTGGGCCCCTAAATACATGAGTTGGGCCCTGAGATTTTTATCCTAGTTGAAATGTATTCCTTATGTCCTTTTGGTATACATTAAACGAATTTTTGCTTTTTCATTGGTCCGTGAGAATATAACATCACAACTGGTATATTTTCAATGAATAATTCATTGGGCCTTCTTGGGGCCCGTATATGACACTTCATATGGCCGAATTGCCCCTCGATCTAGTTTATTGATTTGTATGAAATTATATTTGGAACACTAAAAACGAAAATAAAAAATTTTGGATAAGTAGGGTGAGGTTTAAAAATAATATTAAAAAATGCCATGAATATTGATTTAGTCAAATAATTCCAAAAAATTATATTTATTATTAAATAATCGGTATTTAACATCAATTATTCACATTTATTAGAAAATCACTAAAGGGAGTAGGAAATAGTTATGAATAAATTAATTAAATAACCCCTACCCCTCCTCATCACTAACATGGCCTTTAATCATCCATATCGGTCTTTGATCAGGCAGCGCCCACCCCTAAACATTGAGCATCATCGCATTTGTCTTTTCAGGTGATTTATATTGTCACAAAAACCTCTTAATCCCTAACCAAATTCTGTATGAATCTATCACCCATCAAGTGTGTGGGTTCCTCCAGTGTCTCACCTGATGCACGGATTAATAAAACATTCCCACCCCAAATATAACTTGTGAAAATCACACACCTACTGTGATTTGAATCCCAGCTTCTGAACAAACATGCAAGATTGTGAAGAACCTCAACCACTAAGGCATGCCCCACTAGCTAAATGAAAGTAAATATATGTTATTATAAATAAATATTTAATAATAAATAATTATATAATGATGAATATATTTAAATAAATATAATTATGTATTTATAATTATAATAATAAATTAATTAAAATATATATAAGTATAATTAAATAATTAGTTAAATAATTGAATAATTATAAATATATTAAAATAAATCTAAAACAATTTAATGTAATGTTGAAGACAATTTTGTTAAGGGTAAGATAAATTAAATGGTGAAATAATGTTATGTAAGGGAAAGAAATGTTGTGTATGGGTAAACAGAAACATATATATGTTATGTAAGTGTATGTAAGGATAAAGAGAGTTTATTTAAGGGTGAATCAAAGTTATGTAAGTTAATAATAATGCTAGGTAAGAGTAAAATAAGTGTTTGTAAGTGTAAAAAAGTAATGTGAGTGTAAACTAAAGTCAGTAGTGGGTAAAACAATTTTATGAAAGGAAAAAATAATGTTAATAATGGATAAAACAGAGTTATGTAATGGTAGACAAAAATTATGTAAGGGGATAAAAAAGTAAATTAAGGTTAATTTTTTTTACCTAGGGTAAAATAAATTTAATTAAGGGTAAAAAATATTTATGTGAGGGTATGAAAAATTTATGTATGGGAAAAAAGAAGTTATGTAATGGAAAAAAAATTAAGTAAGGGAAAAACAACTCTTTATGTGGAAAACATAGGGTTATATAAATGTAAAACAATGTATTGTATGGTTAAATTATATAAAAAAAATGATGAAACAAATTTATGTAATGGTTAAATAATGTTAAGTTAATGTTAAATAAATTTATGTGTAAACAAAAGTTAGGTAATGATAAAACAAAGTTATATAAAGGTAATAAAAAATTAAGGGTAAATATAAGTTACATTAGTAAAAGAAAAATTTATTTAAAGTTAAATTAATGTTATGTAATGGTATAAAAAATATTATAGGTGAAAAATAAAGTAAAGTATTGGTAAAACTGTGTTATATAACGGAAAACAAAAGTTGTATAATGTAAAAATAATGATATGTAAGGGGAGACTGAAATTATGTAATGGTAAAACAAATTTAATTAAGGGTAAATTGAAGTTATGTATGGGTTAAGAAATTTTATTTATGGATATGATATAGTAAAGAATTGGTAAAGTTAGTTAATTAAGGGTAAAACTATGTTATATAAGGGTAAACGAAATGTATGTAAGGGGAAAACATGTTTTTTAAGTGTAAAACTAACTTATGTGATGGGATAAATAAAGTTATGTAAGGTATTACAATGTTATTAAAGGGAATAATAATGTCAATTAAGGGTAAAATAGTGTTATGTAATGGTATTATAATGTTAATTAAGGGTAAAAAATGCTATTTAATGGTATAAAATATACAAGCAATGTAAAAATAAAGTTAATTAAGAGTAATGAAATGATAAGTGAGGGTAAGATTAATTTATTTAAGGGTAAAGAGAAGTTAACTAAGGGTAAAAAAAGGTTATGTAATGGTAATGGAAAGTTGTGTAAGGTTAATATATTTTTATGTAAGTGTTAAAAATGTTATTTGAGGGTAAAATAATGTTATTTAAGGGTAAAATATAGTTATGTAAGGGTAATGTGCTGTATCGTAATGGTGAAACAATGTTACATAAGGGAAAATAGAAACAGTAATAGTTTATGTAATGGTAAATTAATATTAATTAAGGTTTAAACAATGTTACATAAAGGTAAAATAATGTTATGTAAGAATAAATATAATTTATGTAAGATTAGTATAATGTTATGAAAGTGAAAAAAAAGTTAAGTAGGGGTAAAACTATGTTATGTTTGAGTATGCTAGAGATAAGGATAATACAACATGTATTTGTTCAATTAAATAATATTGATTTTGGTTAGTGTGAGTTATGTATTGATTAAAATGATTTTCTTTTGCTAAAAAAATATTATATTATTAAATAATGTTTAACGACATTTAATGTCCCTATAGAGGATGGTATTGAACATTGAACAATGTAATCATCGAGAAACAATATTATTCATGAGTAGAAATAAGAAACATGGAATTGTTTTAAATAAATATTTATATAAAAAGGTAGATATAAAAAATAATTTTGTTTTCTCACAAAATTGGTTTTTATATATTTACATTGAGTAACATCAGAATAAATGAACGTCGATGCCCCTTAGTAGAAGAACCCAATGTATGAACCTCATATCTACTCCATGTCCAACATGATTTTCATTTGGTGTCATAACTATATGTTCGGGTTCCTCGTTAGATGGTGTTCCTACATTAAACAAGGGAAAATAGTTTTGGTGATGATACTATTGTGTATAAATCTACTAAAGTTTGAAGTTCAATCTGTGAAGCTGCATGTGCCTCCTCGGGCCACTATGTAGTGTCATTCAGAACATGATATGTGGGGCCATATGTTATTGATTGTAGAGGCATGAAAGGAATACATAGATATTCCATTAATGTTGTATCAAGGAGTTTACTATTGATGGATGTAACGCCCCGACCCCATTTACCCAGAGTCGGTGCATTATTACGTATCATTGGCATGATCACAAAGAATCAAGTCTCAAATGACCGATTAGTTTAGTTGCCTTGGAAATATAGATATATTCATAAAGTTTACATTACATCATTAAGTGAAAAACTACAGCAAAATATTGTCTTCATATCCCCTCATACTATCCCTGCAGGTCATTCATAAAATACTTCTTCACATCCTGGGAAAAATAAAAAATTAAATGGGGTGAGCTCAGATGCTCAGTAAGGATAACAATATAGAAGAAACTTTCACAAATAAACATAATAATTTAAGAAAAAGTATAACTAAAACAAAAGCCTTTTAAACTTGAACTTCAGCATAATATGGAAAGGATAAAATTAAATAATGCCATTTACTTACTCACATGGATATTCTACTAGCCAAATAATCATATGTAAATTTTAATAACCACTTCCATAATGATGGAATGCATAATGCCAGACTACCATAACCACATAGCCAAGGCATCGTGCCAAGACTACAAATATGATTTTGTAAAGGCCTCGTTCCAAGACACTAGTTTGTCTCATTAGACCTACCGATGCATCAAGGAGCCATAGAGGGCTCCACCTATCATTTACTATGTCTAATGCATTCCTCATATGAAAAGATTGAAATATGACATAAACATTTGTATTAAACTAGCATACGAAATGTCAATACTTAATCGACAAACCATGAATGGTATAAAAATAGCACATCCACAGTCAAACATAACTCATTCGATACAATATGGAAGATTGTATTGTATCAGATTAATCAGAATCAAGAATAATGAAGGATATTGACATAGATGAAAATAATCGTTAAAACTATTAGAGAGAAATATCCCCCTTTTTCTTGAAATCATTTAAAAGTCACACTATTTGTCAAGAATCCATTTAAAAATAGATTTTTGAATAAAAGTGTCCCATACCACTTTGAAACTTTTAAAATTAATTTTAATTTTAAAACATTAATGTCCATATAAATAAATTCTTAAAACCATTTTTAAAAAATTGATATTAATGAGAAATATTTAGAAGAATAAATCTTTAAAACACATAAAAATGTCTTTTTGTTAGAGTTTCTAACCAAAAGAGAGAAACTTGAATACAAATAATTGAGGTAATAAAAAATTTATAATATCATGATAATAATGGGATTCATGATATACTATGTAGAAGTACATTATATACACCATATAAAAGTAATTTGGTGTATAACAACAAAGAAGTCTCATTGGAATGTAAATTGAGATGAAAACTCTTATAAAGACAATATCCTTAGGTTAAGGATAAATCAACAACATAATTATGTGTGAAAAATATAAATACCCTCAATATGATTGGTTATTTAGTGTAAATCAATCAGATGACATTCACACATATTCTTGTAAAAACAACACCAATGAATTGGATATTTAACTCAACAAATGGAGATTGATTTAAAATTACTCTTATCAAGTTCATACCTATGACTTGAGAATTTATCAATGGAGTGATTATGTGTATAAAAAGTATATCCACATAAAGGGGAGTGGAATTTATGACATAATTAAATTAATAGTGATTCTATACATAATCTTGGAGTAAAATAATCAATGAAGTATGCGTAAACCCGAATGAGTGGAAATTGAAATTTCAAATTCCCTTATTGATTTGGTAACATACAAAACATACACCCATGAAAGAAGGATCATACAATGATGATGTAAATATACATCAATTATTGTATATTAAAAAATGAATACAAACATGGGAAGTACACACACCACTTGTAATAAATAAGTGGTGAACATTGGAATTCTCACAGAATTAAAAGTGAGATAAGAAACCCCTTACGTTGTACTTTTTCCTTTGTCGACGAGAGGTTAACCTCATGTATAATGGTTAAATAATTTTTATTAAATTATAGAAGAATAATTTACATTAATATGATATCATATATGATCTTTTAACATTGATTTGTTAATAATATCTTAGTATTATCGTCATTTCGGGTGTTAAATTACTCGTTTTCCTTTATATTCTTTGTTACGTAAGCCGTGTTTGTTATGGATAGGTTGTATCTTATTCATATCCAGAATTATATCAAGTCATAAAAGATTATTTTTAATAATATAATGAGAATTATACTTGAGTGGATACGATGGATAATGAATCTCATCACATTCATGGAGAGAGTAGTCCGTATGTACGCACGGGCGACAATATCATTCTTTTGATGTTAAAATAATATATAATTGGATTTTATACCATATTGAAATAATAATTAACATGTTATATTTATTATTTACATGAATTACACATCATTATTATACCCATCCAAATAATAATTTAATTAATGACAATTATACCACGACGTGGAGACAGTAAGCCTTACGTACGAACGTATGGTGACATGCCATTCAAAGGATGGATAGAATAATGAATATGGTTGTACAATATTTATAATAACATCAGAGTATATAGAAGATACTGGAGTTATTATTTTAGAATAGAAATAACAATGAAATATAAAGTAGAAGAAGAAAGGAACTTGAAAGAGGGTGGTGAAAACATTACCTCTTCTTCGGGTTCTTCCTTTTGATTTGATCAAAAGGGCTCCATATGTTGGCTTTCTGATCAAACTAAAGCCTCAAGGTTGTAGTGAGGGAATATTAGAGAGTATTTGGTTAGGTATTGGCCGAGCCAAAGGCTTTGACGGTGTGAATTAATGAGAAGGGGGGGGGGTTCCCTTTTATAAGAGGGGTGAGAGGCTCCTTTGGAAAAGCTAGAAATATTATTTTCTAATAAATTTCTATTCTATTTATAATGGCTCCAAAGTGGATTATTTAAAGTTTAAGGTGGGGATGGGTCTAAAACTACTCAACCAATAGAATTTAGACAGGTTTGAGTCATTATATTAACCTTATCTTTAAGTATTAACTCTTAGTTAATTAGTTTCACTTTTACAATGTCTCTTTGTATTTTTATATTATATGGTTAATAAAATTACTATATACAGACAAGCGACCCCCAAGTGGTCAATTAATGATACACCTATCATGATATAAGTCTCTTGGCCGATCCTTAGTTTTTTAAGAATTGAACATAAATTAATAATATAATATTTGTTTTAAAAACTCTTTTATGTTAATTTTGACATTATTGGGTATTTGGTTTTTGATAAATACATAACAACATTATTAATTCAAAAACAATTTATATAATAAATAATAATATGTCATATTAACCTCTAAAATTAGTGGAATTCATATAACATATCTAATTACATTTATTTTGTTATTTATAATATCAATTATTTTAATATTTTACTAATTAAGTAATTACTACATCACCATTGTGTCATAAATAAATTAAATTATTTAATGTATAAAAATTATAAATAAAATACGATTATGTATGAAACATTTTTAGCTTTATAATGAATATTAAAAATAGAAATTATCTTATGTATAACCCTATATTAAATTTTTTTTAGAAAATAAACATTGATTTTAACTCTTTTATCTATTCTTTGAATTAAATAATAATAAATGTCCTAATCTAATACAAGTGGACTTAAATGATAATATTTTTCTCATAAGGTTGTCTTTGGTTGAGTTACACTTGTCCAATAGAATTAGGTCATGTGTAAGGGTAATATTAATATCATTTTTACCCTTAATTACCCTATTTACTTTTAACCGTGGTAAATAAAAGTAAAAAAGTTACTATTCACCAAAAATTATTTTCACCTCATTGAACCACATTTTACTCCGTGATATTAACTGTGTCTCTCGGATTTTCAAAATTCCACTCACAGAAGTGGTAAAATTATGTTTTATGAAAAATTCAGTTTTTTAACTACCACTTAGTGGTTTCACTATTCATCAAAAAATGAATGTTTCCAAAAAAATTCAAAAAATTAGGCCGAAGCTATATTCGATATTATGAGTTCAAAAATGATGTCTATTTTACCAAATTCAAAACATATCGGTTGCATTAATTTATTTCAAAATTAAATCCCATCGTCAAAACAAATAGCATGTTTTTAAGAGATAGTAACTATCAAAAGATTGACAGTTGTTGATTTCTGGTTTAAATGTGAAATTACATCCAATGACCAAAATTGTATTAAATGGTAAAAATATATTCTAAATATACTTTAAAACCACTCAAATTATTAATTTATCACTATTAATTATTTCTATTAAAAAAGTTGTTTTTAAATATAATTTAGTAATTTTGACTATTCATCAAAATATGAAAGTTTTCTGAAAAGTACCAAACATTCACCCTATTCTAATTTCGATATTACAAATCCAAAAATGTAGTCCATTTCGATTGATTAAATTTTTAAAATTTCTAAAATTAGGTATTACTATTCATAACGGCTAGTTTGATTGGTTATGGTTTGTTAGAATCTCGATGTTGTGTACAATGCACACCATTGCATTATTGAAAGGGAAACGTACCGTGGATGCTTGGGGTGTTACATTCTCCCCTCATTCAATAAATTGCATCCTCACAATTTTTTTAAAATTGGGCTTGAGAATATAATGGAAAGTCTCACATCGGAAAAAGAGTCAATAAATCTATCACATTAAAAGAAATGAAGAGCGGTATAATGGTCACCCCAGATAACCCATACTAGGATTCCATGTAGAAAAACATGGATATGGACGATAAACGAAGTGTTAAGTTTTGATGGAGAGGGATAGAAAACATGATCAAGAGAATGTTATCAATAAGAAAATCACAAACTTGTGTTGGGACAAACGGTCATTAGTCTCTCAGTAGGAAAAGTAAACATGCAACATTTTTTGTTTTAAGTTACATTACATAAGGACGAGGAATTCATTTATGATACTGACTAAGAACATAAAGAGATATACATAAATTTTAAGTATAGTTTAATTATTTAATAAATTTTTACCACTAACTCATTTTTTTTAACAATGGGTATTCAAGAAGACTTGGTCACAATGGAAGATCTACAAAAAACTTCTATAGAAATAAATGATCCACATAGGATAAACTATATATTTACCTTGTCATTATAGATTAATGAAAACCAAAATGGTTAGTATAATTTTTGATGATCCCCAAAATGGATATTCCATTAGAGAAAAACACTAATCTTAATTTCTAAAATTAAACCATCAATACCCCAAAGTTAAATAAATAACATTCAATAATCAATTGTCCTTAAAATACTTCAATATAATACAAACTAATATTGAAACCCAAAAATTATAAGAATGTAGTCTTCCACGTTAAATTATATCTCCAAATGACATTATTTACTCTTAAGGTCACATACTTAAATGTAATTAACCAAATAATTTCCATAAATTACCCAAATCTCTATAAATCCACAATAAAAACATATATAAAAATCCACCATTACTCCTCAAATGAAATCCCATATTATTGTATTTTCCTTGGGCATATAGTGTTCACAACAAAGCGAATGACTTCCAAAATAATATTTATCACTTAATCACCAAATCATTTTCCTATAATAAGGGTATTCATTTGATAGGAAATAAGATCCCAAATCAAATTATTATTGATCAATAAAATCATTTAACTAAAATTAATAGTCACACTAACCAGGGACTTCACATAGTCCAGTGGTAGGAGATAAATCCCAATTGCACTTTGGTTGGGGGTTCGATTCCCACAGCTTTGTCCGACACGACAGGTTGTCACACGGTCTACGTGTTGTACTTTTTCAAAAACTATATTTTATAACATTACCAAAATGAGATAAATTCTTCAAAATTACAATAACATAATTTAACAAGAAATATTATCTCATACCTTGCATTTCCATCCCAAATTATAATAACTTATAATTTCCTAAAACCCAACAATAATATGAAACGAAATGGTTATTTATAACTATATCCACAAGAGAAAAGATAATTCTTCATCAAATATAATTCTCACATGGAAAACTGCAGTGTTAAAAATACAATAGAAAATTATTCCAAAGTAAACCCATCAATAAGGAGCACTAATATTTTTAAAATTTCTCCAACCATTTATTCCCAGATAGCTTCTTCTTTGTCCAGGAAAATATCTTATAGAATAGGGCATTCACTCGGGTAATGTCCAGGTCCCCTACATTTATGGAAAATGACTATAAATGGATTCTTGGGACCATTTTTATCTTCTTCCATAGTACTCTTCATTTTTCATTGTCAATTATCATTTTATGTCCTTCCTTCCCGCACGTAAATCATTTCTTTGTCCCATTGCGACACTTTCCTGGATGTCTCCTTCCACATTTCCTACATGATGGAAATTGAGGATTCCTTTCTCCATGGTCTCCACTGCTGGAGATCTTATCAGTCATCACATTCCTCTTCTTTGTTTAGTCTGGGAATTGGTTAATATATATATTGTTGATCATATTTTTGTAAAATTTATTTGAGATAAAGTTGATATCTTTTACGCTTATCAACATTCCATTTTTTTCTCATTGCCACCACCGTTCCCACCCTGTACATCATTCTCAATGTCATAATGACTTCCTTGGAATCCAACCATTGACTAAAAATAGAAAGAATTGTGTGAGTAACAGTAGTCATAAAATAATTTAGAGATTAACATGTAACCATATTCTCAATTTGAAACTAATTAGGATTAACCAAGGTCATTTACCCTCATCTTATAAATATAATACTTCAAATCTGTTTGTACAGAAAATGTAAATTATCCCAAGCATAACCCCCAGGAGTTTCGTAACCAAGAGTGCAACAAGGCCCATTGTCATGCACCAGTTCCCGTTTGAGTCTAGCTCAAAGAGGTGTTTTCGAGTTTTACCCCTATGTACATCTATTCCAGAGCCACCTCTACCAGATCGTATCCATACAGGGATGTATTGCTCAGAAAACTCACAAAATCTCTACAATACCAAAATTCTAAGAAGTTCTTCTATACCAATCCTCAATGTTCATCTTAGGTCTACGTTCTCTAATCATATTTTATCTAAATCTAGAATCCAATGTTTGTACTAAACTTCCTTTGATACCAAATGTAACGCCCCGACCCCAGTTACCCATAGACAATGCTTTATTACATATAATTGGAATGATCACAAAGGATCAAGTCTCGATAGACCGATTAGTTTAGTAGCCTTGGAAACACTAGATATATTCATAAAGTTTACATTACATCAATAAGTAAAAAACTACAACAACATATTATCTTCATATCCCCTCATATTATCCCTACAGGTTATTCATAAAATACTTCTTCACATCCTGGAAAAAATAAAACATTGAAAGGGGTGAGCTCAGATGCTTAGTAAGGATAACAATATAGCGTAAACTTTCATAAATAAACATAAAAATTTAAAGCAATGTATAACAAAAACAAAAGACTTATAAACATGAACTTCAGAAAAATATGGAAATGATAAAATGAAATAATTCCATTTAATTATTCACATGGATATTCTACTAGTCAAATAATCCCATGAAAATATTAATAACCACTTTCATAATGATGGAATGTATAATGTCATACTCTCATAACCACGTAGGCAAGGCCTCGTTCCAAGACTGCAAATAAGATTTTGTCAAAGCCTCGTGCCCAGACACTAGTTTGTCTCATGAGACCTACCGATGTATCGAGGAGCTATAGCGGGCTCCACCCGTCACTTACTATGTCCAATGCATTCCTCATATGAAATGTTTTAAATATGACATAAACATTCGTATGAAACTAGCATACGAAATGTCAATACTTAATCGAAAAACCATGAAGGGTATAAAAATAGCACATACAAAGTCAAACATATATCATTTGATATAATATAGAAGATTGTATTGTATCAGATTAATCTCAATCAAGAAAAATGAAGGATGTTGACATAGATGAAAATAATCGTCAAAACTATTGGAGAGAAATATCCCCTTTTTTTCTTGAAATCATTTAAAAGTCACACTATATGTCAAGAAGCCATTTCAAAATAGAATTTTGAATCGAAGTGTCCCATACCGCATTGAAACTTTTAAAAGTAATTTTAATTTTAAAACTATAATATCCATATAAAAAAATTCTTAAAACCATTTTTAGAACATGGACATTAATGAGAAATATTTAGAAGAATAAATCTATAAAACACTTAAAAATATATTTTAGTTAGAGTTTCTAACCAAAAGAGAGATACTTGAATACAAATAATTGAGGTAATAAAAACATTATAATATCATTAGAATAAAGGGATTCATGATATACTATGTCAATGTACATTATATACACCATATAAAAGTGATTTGGTGTATTACAACAAAGAAGTCTCAATGGAATGTAAATTGAGATGGATTTTCTTATAAAGACCATATCTTTAGGTTAAGGATAAATCAAAGACATAATTATGTTTGAAAAATATAAATACACTCAATATGATTGGATATTTAGTGTAAATCAATCATATGACATTCACACATATTCTTGTAAAAACAACACCAATGAATTGGATATTTAACTCAACAAATGGAGATTGAGTTAAAATTGCTCTTATCAAGTTCATACCGATGACTTGATAATTTACCAATGGAGTGATTATGTGTATCAAAAATACATCCACATAAATAGGAGTGGAATTTATGACATAATCAAATGAATAGTTATTCTACAAATAATCTTGGAGTAAAATAATCAATAACGTATGCGTAAAGCCGAATGAGTGGAAATTGAAATTTCAAATTCCCTTATTGATTTGGTAACATACAAAACATACCGCCATGAAAGAAGGATAATACAATGCTAATGTAAATATACTTGAATTAATTTATATTGCACAATGAATACAAACATGGGCAGTACACACACCACATGTAATAAATAAGTGGGGAACAATGGAATTCTCAATGAATTAAAAGTGAGATAAGAAACCCCTTACTTTGTACTTTTTCCTTGGTCGACAGTGGGCTAACCTCAGGTATAATGGTGAAATAATTGTTATTGAATTATACAAGAATAATTTACATTAATATGATTTCATATATGATCTTTTAAAATTGATTTGTTAATAATATCTTTGTATTATTGTCATTTCAGGTGTTAACTTACTCATTTTCCTCTATAATCATTGTTACGTAAGTCGTGTTTGTTATGAATAGGTTGTATCTTATTTATATCTAGAATTATAGAATGTCTTTAAACATTATTTTTAATCATTAAATGAGAATTATACTTGAATGGATACGATGGAGAATGAATCCCATCGCGTTCGTGGAGATGGTAGTCCGTAAGTATGCACGAGCAACAATATCATTATTTTGATTTTAAAATAATATATAATTGAATGGTATACCATATATAAATAATAATTATCATTTAATATTAATTATTTACTTGAATTTCACATCATTTTTATACCCATTCAAATTATAATTTATTGAATGACAATTACACCACGACGTGGAGACGGTAAGCCGTACGTACGCACGTATAGTGACATGCCATTGAAAGGATGGATAGAATACAGAATATGGTTTTACAATATTTATAATAACATCAAAGTATATAGAAGATACTATAGATATTATTTTAGAATAGAAATAACAAATAAAGAAGAAAGGAACTTGAATGAGGGTGGTGAAAACATTACCTCTTCTTCGGGTTCTTCCTTTTAATTTGATCAAAAGGGCTCCTTAGGTTGGAATTATGATCAATCTAAGGCCTATTGGTTGTAGTTTGGAAGTTGAAAGAGTATTTGGTCAGGGATTGGCCAAGACAATAGGCTTTGAAGGTGTGAATTAATGATAATGGGGAGTTCCCTTTTATAAAGGGGTGAGGGGCACCTTTGGAAAAGCTAGAAATATCATTTTATAATAAATTTATATTCGGGTTATAATGGCTCCAATGTGTATTATATAAAGGTTAAGGAGGGGATGGATTTCAAAAAACTCAAAAAATAGAATTTAGACAGGTTTGGGTCAATATATTAACCGTATCTTTAATTATTAACTCTTAGTTAAATAGTTTCACTCTTACAATGTCTCTTTCTATTTTTATATTATATGGTTAAAAACATACTATATACAGCCAAGCGACCCCCAAGTGGTCAATTTATGATACAACTATCATGATATAAGTCTCTTGGATGAACAATATATTTTTAGTAATTGAATATAAATTAATAATATAATATTTGTTTTAAAAACTCTTTTATGTCAATTTTGACACTATTGGGTATTTTCTTTTTGATAAATTCATAACAACATTATCACTTAGAACACAATTTATATAATCAATACTAATATGTCATATTATCCTATAAAATTAGTTTAATTCATAAAAAGTCTTAAATTACATTTATTTTGATATTTATAAAATCAATTATTTAAATATTTCATTAATTAGGTAATTACTGCATCACCATTGTGTCATAAATAAATTAAATTATTTAATGTCTAAAAATTATAAATAAAATACCATTATGTATGAAATCTTTTTATATTTCTAATTAATATTTACAATCTAATTTATCTTATGTATAACACTATATTAGAAATGTTTTTGTAAATAATCTTTGATTTTAACTCTTTTAACTCTTCTTTGAATTAAATAATAATAAATGTCCCAATCCAACGAAAGTGGACCTAAATGATAATATTTTACTCCTAAGGTTGTTTTTGGTCGAGATACACTTGTCCAATAGATTTAGTACATGTTTTAGTGTAATATTAATATCATTTTTACCCTTAATTACCCTATTTACTTTTAACCATGGTAAATAAAAGTAAAAAGTTACTATTAAGAAAAAATTATTTTCAACTCATTGAACCAAATTTTACTCCTTGATATTAACCGTGTCTCTCGGATTTTCAAAATTCCACTCACAGATGTGGTAAAATTAGGTTTTATGAAAAATTCAGTTTTTAACTACCACTTAGTGGTTTCACTATTCATAAAAAAATGAAAGTTTCCTGAAAAATACCAAAACATAGGCCTGAGATATATTTGATATTATGAATTCAAAAATTATGTCTATTTTACCAAATTCAAAACATATAAGTTTCATTAATTTATTTAAAAATTAATTCCCGTCATCAAAACAAATAGCGTGTTTTTAAGAGATAATAACTATTAGAAGATTGACACTTGTTTTTGTCTGGTTAAAATGTGAAATTACATCCAATGACCAAAATTGAATTAAACTTTAAAAATATATTCTAAATATACTTTAAAACCACCCAAATTAGTAATTTATCACTGTTATGTATTTCGATTAAAAAAGTTGTTTTTAATTAAAATATAGTAATTTTCACTATTCATCTAAATATGAAAGTTATATTAAAAGTTCCAAAATTTCACCCTAAGCTAATTTCGATATTACGAATCCAAAATAATGTCCATTTTGAATGATTAAATTTACAAAATATCCAAAAGTAGGTATTACTATTCATAATGGCTAGATTAATAGGTTGTGGTGTGTTAGAATCTCGATGTTGCATACAATGCACGCCATTGAATTATTCAAAGGGAAACGTACCGTGAAAGATTGGGGTGTTACAATAGAAGTGTCACCATAGGTCTTTTGAAGTTGCGATTTCATAGCCAAGCCTCATATCATTGACATTATAAGGATTCCTACAACTAGATATATCTGGGATGAACATATATCAGATGTATCAGTAGAAATATATGTCTCATAAACCTATCCTAAATGTGCACGATCATCTATTTATTGTGTAGGATCCTTTCTATGTGGTGGAACACCATCTTTAGGATCCCCTCGTTAGAGGATCTCTCTCTATCATCACTTATAAACATGAACATGTTTATATCTTTTCCCTATATATGGAAGTGATGGTGGATGTGCATTACCCATAGTGTAAATGATATGGACATAATAATCCATGGGTGCCACAATTAGAGCACGTGGATCAGGATATAGTGGTGGCAAATATTCATAAAAACTATATTTTATGAAATATAGAGGATCTCTATGATCCATTATGTCTTCTAGAACCAAATGTTACCTCATAAATTCCTCTTCGAAAGGATATATAATATGTACAAATTAGTTAATTATTTTAGACTCTAAATGAAATAATATTCGATTTAATATGAGACATGAGCTAAAAAATATAATAAATGTTAATAAACAATTAAACTACGGAGTTTATATCCTATTTCATATAAGGTAGATGACAGTGTTTCCATAGTAAAAATTTTCATAATATCTATGATTAGAAAATTAGAATAATTTTGTGGGATATCAATTACGTGTGATATTTTATTGGGAATGAATGAACCAACACTCAATAAAGCATTAATGATACTGGGGAATGTTTATTTCATATCTACAAATATGCTTAATAGAAAGTAATCCACCATCCTATCATGTTGAAATGAGGATTTATTTAATATAGCTCAACTATCACATGAATTTATTTGGATGGTGCTACTCAATGATGTAGAAGAAGATGAGTGACACCACAACATCATTATCTCCAACTATAGATGTATAGTATGGTGGAAATGGTGAAGAAATAAAATAAAATATACAGGGTCTATGTAACCTAAAATTATAACTCTAAAAAGAATTCATAAATTATAAAAACAATGTTACTAAGATAATATTTAAATATATTATAAAATTACTAATAAATTTTTTTTTATACAACAAAAAAATTGTCAACTTATATGAATTGGCATTTTAGCATTGAAAATATGTCAAAATATATTCATGTTATGCCAAAAATGTACATAATGTTGATCCGGAATGCACCTGGTAAAAACAATATAACATCATGTTACATTATTTCAGTTATTTCTCTTATCTTTTTTTATTATTCCTATTTGTTTTGGTGAATTTTGTCCCTTATAAATATAGAGATTGTTTTATGGGTAAAATAAACTAATGTTCATGGATTTATCTTTGTTGGAATTTATGATGTCTACTTATAAATGTGAAAAGGAATTATGTGTATTTTCTACGAGATCCTGGTTTACCCAAGGTATTTTTCTAAATGATTCTGTAGAATATTCATTATTCTAAATTTTCAAATCCAAAACTAGTAAAATGATGTGAAACATTTTTTAGGATGATGTCATGAACTGGTGAAACGCATGATAATTTCACGATAAATGAAACTGGTTCACATCAATAAATGGTGAATTGGTGTATTTTTTAACGGAAATAATTACTTTTTCAACATATATGAATTTCATGAATTTCATGTCATGAATCAAGTATTCATGTCAATAAATGTATGAATTCTATAGGTTTTTAGGGGCACCACATCTAATTATTTTTCATTTTACATGCACGGACCTCTCTCAAAACATAGAATCGATCCTAGGTGATTTAATGGATATTTTAACCTTCCAAGTCATTTCATTCAGAGAATAATATTTTTTGTAGTTTCACTGAATCACTATAGATAAGTGATCATTATACTTACTCATTGTCATTGTTCATTGCACCACTGTTTAAATATATACTTAGATTAGTTGGACTTTTCATGTTGATCCTTCTGGATCCCTTCAAAATCTATGATATGATCTTACTCTGGAGGTTGACTTTGGAATTGGTTTGGGTTCGGCGTGTTAGTACCTTTACTTTATGTTTGTGATGTTTTGTATTATTCATAATTAGTTCTTATTATTTAATTGATTTAGATATGGAAGGATTGATTCAGGGCACCCCTATGTTTTCTTTATCTTCGTCCATGTTGGTGGATGTTGTGGTGGGCGTGTGCACCCATGATTGAGGTGGGTGGTTCTATCTTAAACATGTGTTTGATAAACCTTGATTTTATGGTTTGTATAATCATAATTAATAATAAAATGGGATTATTTAATGATTTATTTGTGTGTAGGTGAATATGGGATTTTGAGATAGGATTATTTTCCCCTTATTTTGGCGAATAGATAATGTAATTTCATATCATTGTGAAATGTATTTGAAAATTCGTTTTGATATAACGTGTTTTGATTAAATGGTTTGGTAAATTTAGCTCATGGGAGGCCTTGTATAATTAATTAGATTTTTTAGTAATAGGACCCATACATTGATATTTCCATGGGTTTCACTTGTGAGGTGTTCTTATGCTCCCATGGAATGTTCTTCATGGGACTTGTTAGACCTCTTGAAAGTATCACTTACTAAGATTCCCTCTACTGTCTATATTAAAGGCGTATATCTAGAGTCTTTATATGTGTGATATCATATCATTGGGTATGATTGTTCTTGTTATAAAAACATCTAGTGACCCCTGATGTAATTTTCCTTTTATTTCAATTTTTAATTCTTCATATTTGATATGATATGTGATACATTATTTGACTACATTAATATATGTGATATTCAATGAAACTGATTTACCTAGATTATTTTTGTGATTTTAAAAAAGGGTATTTATTTACAATTATTTTGATTATAAAATTTTGTAACAAATTATCGTGAATTATTTATTTATCGTTGATCATTTGTCGTATTGTTGTACAGAAACATGTTACGGAACCCCTATGTGGGATACATGTAAACATATTTATATCAATCCCTAGATACCCCTATTCTAGTGTATATACCATATTATGTAATTCAATACAAGAAAACTCAAGATGCCATAATGAGGATGAGAGGTGTTTTCGAGTTGTTAATGGGTAGCTGGTTATGAGTTGGTGGAGTTTTCCAACGATATATCTTGGAGAAGTTATTTCAGTTTAAGTTGTAATTTTAATTTGTACATGTCTCTTGATGATTTTTTAGAAACATTTTAGTTTTATCAGTTGCACCATTTCCTTTTTTCTATAACATGTATTTTTTTTAGTCTTCCATTTTTTCTTCCTATCATGTATATTTATATTGTGATGTTTATTTCTAGTTGGGTGAAATTTTTATAACTATTTTTTCAATTCATGGGTTCTATTCTCCATCTTGTGGGGATCAAGAATTCCCTTTGTATTTTTTTAGGGTTGGGTATGGTATAGGTTTGTAAATGTATATGGCTTAGTTCACCATTGTTTGTTATCAAAGGTTTTCATTCTATTTTTTGGGATGATGGAAGAATGAATATATGATTTTTGGGACTTTAGAGGTAGGTTACTATGAGCTTTTGGATGCCACTTTTCGTGACTAGGCTCAAGTAACCATGGTATGTTATGATATATGAATCCAATTTTTAATTCGTGATTTTAGACACAATTCTTTCTAATGGTTTTCTAGTTTGACCTTAGATTATCTTGTTGTTTGATCACCTCTTCTATTTCGGTGGGTTGTAGTGTCCCATTAAGATGTATCTCACTTGTTCCTTATGATAATTCATTACAATATCTTCACAGGAATCCACCTCCTGATCATAATGTTATCAAATTTATCATGTTCTATGACTTTGTTATAGTAAAAAATGTACTTCTAGAATATAACATATTTGTTGAGTTACAACCCAAAGTTGTATGTGAAAGGGATCAATCATGGTAGTTCTTATAATAGAATCTTCCATCTCATAAGGGTACGTGTGAGCCCCATGATGTTGAAGACTATTTGGACATGATTTAACATATATTTTTCTTCTGGGATACACATGAAAATATCAAAGTTAATTTTTTGTTGTTTATAATTTAGGATCCATATAAAAAATGATGGTACTCCACGGTATATGTGGATAAAAACATGAGCTTGAACTAAAAGGGTTTCAAGACCCAATTCATTAAATAGTTTTTTCCTGAGTAATAAATGATAGGAAAGCCTCCAGAGTTCCTCTCCTTATAATAGGGAAAGTATCTGGTGTTAGTATACACTAATCAGTCCATGAAGCTAGATTTTTATGATCTGATGTAGTAAATAATTACCAGCTAAAGGCTCACAAGTACCATTAGGGATTGCGAACCAATATCATATTAAAGTTTTTTATTATAATGATATCTAACTATGTAGATATAGTAGAAAAGGAAATCATGGAAGGGATGAATATGCAAGAAAAGGTATGTTTTTATTCCCCTTTTCTTCCACCTTGTGGTAGCTTCAATGTTATGCATGAAAGGAATAGGAAGATTAATGATTATCATAGGAGTTCTAGGGATGGTTCTATGTAGTGAGCCTCCTCTAAAAGTATAGATATATCCATTAGAGAATATTTGAATTTCTATCAGTGTGTTATATTTTGGCACTGCCAACATTCTTTTTATGCACCTGCAATGATTTGTATATTTTGTGGACTTTGTGTTAATCCACCATTATTATATCATTATATTATAATTCCTCATTATGATCAAAGATCATCAGTCCCAAATACTACTATGGTGAAATGATAATCATAAATGTCTATATGGATCCAGCCATATGCCTTAGGAGTGAAGAACCATTACATAGTAGATGTGTTTACAATGAAAGTAGATATGGGTACAACAATTGGAAGAGGTACCCTATTTATTGTATCATAAATAGACACTACATTATTTGATATATATTCATAGAAATCATTTATATCTTCCATGTTTTTTATATTCTTGAACATTCATTGGAACTCATGTCGATTTTACTGGAGTTAGCAACACATCATTGAAATAGAAAAGACAACTGGCTTCAGTTTCCTTATTATTCATTGTTGATAGTTGAGGAAATGTTAGTTTGGGATTTTCTCATCTGGATCTAGATTTATTCAATGTAATTTTCATGATGCATTGGATTATCACTCATTATGAAGAGGTTTATTGTTATAATCATTGTGTCTCATTCCATTTGGATGATGGGAGCTCTAATGTGTTTTAGGGAGAGTGGGATCTGAGGTCTGGTCATGCAAAACCTTCCCACCCAAATCTAGAGAGTTAATTATCTATTGTTTTAGTCTTGGACAATTATATTTATTTTTTGGGTATTCATCCCTTAGTTGATTAGTAATTTCTTGCTGTCTTCCTAAATGAATTATTTATCTTCCTCAATAATGGGAAATAGTGTTTATGATTGATCTGGTGCTATAAATGTAGTTGATCTCAATACCCCTTTATCATATAGTGTCAATAATTCTTAATAGCCCCATGATTTCATTCTATGATCTGTTGAAAAAAGGTTTTGTTCAGCCTAGTGTTTCACTAGGAGAAACTCCAGTTTTATTTTCCAAGAAGGTTTATTGTTCACTTTTTTTTCATGTGTACTACAAGAAGTTGAATCATGTCATGGTTAAGAATTAGTATACTATGATATATGTGGAAGATTTTTTTGACTCGTTAAAGGGGGAATGTGGATTTTTAGATCAATTATTGGCCAGGTTTTCATCATCTCATATTTTGTGAGTCTGATATACTGATGATGGATTTTAGGATAAAGTATGTCCATTACTAATATCTTGTGATGTTGTTTTCCATGACGAATTCTCCTATAGTTTTTACAGCTTTAATGAATAAGATATTCCATGAGTAACTTGTCACATTGTTTGTATTGATAATGGATAATACTTCGGTTTATTCAAGCTCTAATCATGAGAACAAATACCATTTGAGTTTGGTTTTATAAATTGTGAGGACGCACCATTTTTGTGGAATAATTTTTAATTGTGGGTTATACATCCATGATGTGATGATCTTGGGAAATAACATTTCTGAGTATAGATTTTAAGTTGATCCAATGAAGTTTATGTTGTTATTTCCATAGATATAGAAAAAAAATTAATGGATATTCAAAGCTTCGTTAGTCTTACTATGTACTACTAATGATTCATCAAGGATTTCTTGATGTTTTCATCACCGCTAACTGCACTTACCATAAATGGTGTGAAAATCATATGAGATAAAATTTGTAAGTCTTTTTTAACTGAATTGAATTGAATTCTTACATCAGCTCCTATTCAGATCTTATCAAATCTTGGTAAGGGGTATGTGGTTTTCTATGATTTTTCTAGTGATTCATTTCGTTTTGTGGTTATATAGAATGATCTAGTGCTGGATTAAGACTCTCTTTAGATTTAAAATCATGAGAAGAAATACCCCAATTATTATTTATAGTTTTCCATGTTTATGAATGTTCTTAAATGTTATATGAACTCTCTGTTTTAGGAGAGGTTCTCAAAACATTTGGACCACAATAGTATGGGGTATATATTTTCCAAAAAAATACATGAATCATAAGAAGTGGTGGTGTGAGGGGTACATTAAAACACATTACATAATCATTTTCTACAACCTAGGGATGGGGAATGTCATTTTGGAAACCCTCAGTAGAAAAGTACCATCACATGTGTTTTTAGAATCAAATAAGGATTTGAACCTTATTGGGTTGTTCACTTAGTTGAACCTAGATTCTTAGGAATACATTTTAGGTATGGTTTTGAATGATTTTTTGATAACATCATATCTTATTTAGTATGTTATATAGAATTAGAAACAGGATGATGAATTCAAGGGAATTTGAGAAACCCTATATGGAGATGAGATAATTTTTGTTTAGTCTCACTATTATAATGGAACTCTATATTTTATTGATTGGATTTTTATTCCAAAATTTAATGGAAGTATAGTTTCAATTGAATTTAATATTTAATCATGTCCCATTCCTATAAGAACTAAAAATTTGAATTATGAAATGAATCAATTATTTCAGTGGTTGGGTGTGAAGTGTGAAATTTCTAATAATTTTTCCCAACATTAAACCATTGAAAATGTAAAGACATAGAATTTAAAACCTTTTGGTTTTATAGAACCTTTTCTAGTACCAATTTAAAAATGGGAAGATGTTTCCATGATTATTATTGGTGGATTACTATAGACTCCATGAGGGAGTAATTCTTTCTACTTGCTTATTAATCTGTTGAAAAAATCAGTACACTTCATTCTAATTATGGAATCCAATAAAGAAGATGACCTGGCTATGTTGTATGTGTATGAGGTTTTTAGGTTACGTGGTGTTTCCTATTCCATTGTTTTGGATAGGGATCCTAGGTTTACCCCATGGTTTCGAAATACTACACTGGAGATAATGGGGAATCAGGTCAGGTTGTGTACAACAAAACACCCACATGTAAATGGTTAGACGGATCATGCTATACTATTCGTTGCATGTGTACATTGTGTTTATGTATTAGATTTTAGTGGATCATGTGAAATACATCTAGGGATGGCTGTGTTTTATTATTAAAAAAATATTATCCATTGGTCAAAATGGATCCCATTGAGGATTTGTAGGGTTTCCTATAAAGGTCACCTCTTTGTTGGAAAGAGGTGGGCGATGCCACTTTTGTAGGACCAAGTCTAGTTAAAGAGAAGTTAGATAGTATGTAAGATATATGTTATCTTTGGTTTATTTCATAGAGTAATTGTAAATCATATTTTAATTTTTGGAATAATCCTTAGGAGTTTTCCCTTGGATATTTGGTTTTATTAAATTTTTTTCATCAATTTTTTCTTTATTGTCGTAGAAAATATAGAAAGATGGCTTTGATATATGTTGGACCATTTAAGTTCACTGAGCAGCTAGGGAATGTTGATTATCAATTGGAATATCAATTTTAGTGATTGGGTGTTCATTCAATTTTAAATATATCTCATCTTAAGAAGTACAATCCAGATCCCAACAACATTTTAAGTGGGGATTAAATCATGTTGGATCCAGATGTTTCTATTTTACAAAAACCAAAGGATATTCTTGACACTCAATTGAAATTATTTTCTGTAATGTCGATTCCATTGATTAGAGTATCAAGGTCACATGGATCAGATTCTCAAGAGACTTTGGTTCATGCTTCAATGGTAGGGGATTAGTGTCCCTACCTCAATCTAGGAACCTTTTTTATTCATGACTTCTCATGGAAAACAATTTGAATGGTAAGGAGTATATATCACCCCTTTACCTAATTTCATGGATTTCACATCTCTAGTTTCATTTAACTCTTTTTTTGGGAGAATTTTTGGAATTTCAAGGATGAATATTGTTTTTTAGAGAAAATGACCAAATGTTTTAGGATGTATGTTTGTTGTAATTAATTTATCTTAGATAAATATGTGAAAAGGGATTTGGTGGAAATTCATTAGGTTCTAGGATGACCTTGGGTATTTTTCTAAATTTTTATGTAAAATATACCTGATGGTAATTTTCATGTCATGAAATGGTTACAAACCATTAAACGATTAATGTGTTGATTTTATGAACTGTTTTAAATCATGAATATTTTACACAATGTGGAAATGGATCACATTTTGAAAAGGTTGATCAATTTTTTTTTAAAATGTGGAGATTCTTTTTTGGGTTTATATTCTTTCTGAATATTTCACTTCATGACCCTAGGATTCATGTCTTGTAATGTGAATGGCCTATATGGTTTTCTTTAATACAAACATAATAATTTTTTATTCGATTTTAATGATCCAATATCGAATCTTAGGAGATCTCCCATGTAATTTGGAGGATAAAATCTCTTTCCAGACCACTTTGATCAATGATAGATCTTTATTGTAGTTACACTAAATCACTTCTAGTAAGTGAAATTTTTTGTTCTTTTTTTCATTGTATAGAGTAGTGTTATTGTGATCCAATATCATATCCTACGGTATTGAGGTGTTAATATTTCTTAATCCTTTAAATACTTTTTTTATCTTACTTTAGAGGCTATCCTTTCTATTGGTTTATGTTTGGGGGTGAGTTACATGAGGACCATGTTGTCCTATCTTCCCTAAAAACCATTAATCTTGTTTAACTGATTCTAATATGGGGGGATTTATTCTAGGGCCTCTATCATTTCCTATACATTCTTCCTTGTTGGTGGATCTCATTATAGGCATCTACGAACAAAGTTTGAGGTTGGTGGTTTTGTCACTATCCTATGTGGGATAAATCATAATTTATATTGTATTGAAATGTTATTTTATAAATAAAATCGCATGGTTGATTGATTTATTTGTGTGTGTGGAAATCAGGTTTTGAAAAATGATGGGGTTCCGCTTATTCTGGTAAAAGGGAATGTTATTTTCAAAAAATTGTGAAAAGGATTTATAGAATGGTTTTCTCATAACGGTTTGATGAAATGAGTTCAAAAATGTATCACATGGAAACAATTGTGTACTTAAGTGGATGGTGTAGATATAGGACACATCCATTTATACTATATTGGGGTCCACTCATGGGGTGTTCCTCTACTCCATAAGCTTGTTTTTCTATGTAATTGTTAGACCTTATGGGAGATTAACATAATATGGTATCTTACACTCTCTAGATTTGACACATATATCTATAGACTTAATGAACCCAATTGTTTATGTTTGGGAATGATTGTTTTGGATAGCTTTTCCTACAGTGAAACTTGGCGTGATTTACCTATTCTTGTTGTATGTACTAATTTAAATCTGATATGATATTTCATACATTCATCAACCGCTTTGATTTACATTATATTCTTTGAAATTGTTTAACCATGTTTATTTAGAAATGGGGGAAAGGGGCGTTTATTTACCATGATTTTGATAAAAAAACTGTTTAAATGATTATATTTCTGTATTTTCATTAATCCTAATAATATTTTTATTATTTAACAAAGAATTGTTATAGAATACCTGTTTGTGACCCCTCTAAGGCATTTTATCTCACAAAATATGCAACACATTAGTGGTGCGTAGACATTGTCACAAACCAAATTTTGTCTCCATCAAACGGGCACCAAACTTATCTTATGTCATGGACCGAACGGTGTTCCCTGTCCCCACAGGCTGGAACAAGTGACCAGGTATTATAAAAATTCATTTGGGAATGATTTAACTGAGTTTGGATTCATAAAATAACCAAAAACAAACCATAATCCAAATCTGAAAAATTATGCCAAACAAGACTTAATAAAATTTAGAACTGAGTATATGGGTTTAAACAATACACAAGAGGTCAAAAGTTGTATAAAAGTAGTATAAAAACATACCATGATACTCCACGTGACAAGGGGTCATCACCCACGAGCCGTCCCCACAACACCGCACAATTGAGAGAAACTAGCAACCCGATCTGCCATCGCCCAAGGCCTTGCCTTTGCCAGTGTCAAACATGATCAAGTATACATACACCCAAAGGTGTATGTATGGTGTGAGAGTAAGTCCAATAGGATATCACACAAGGATTACTAGTTATAAGCATTATAAAATAAAAATTTTGTGAGAGTTATAAATAGAAAATGGTAGCATTTATTTCTAAAAGTGAAACTTTGAAATGAATATAACATTCAATGGGGGTAACATTAACGAATTAGTGCATTATAATAAAACATGAAAGATACTAGTTTTCACATCCCAAAATACCATAAGACAAAGAAAAATACTAAAAAATCCACGAGCACCAAGCATAGAAACACCCCTAAGAACTGCTTTGTTGTGAGCCCCAAGTACCTCGTGACTCGGTGAAAGTAACCATAATAAAATTCATTCTTGTGCAAAAGCCACTAGTAGGGAGCATACCCATAACCGAGTGGCCTTCAATAATCACCATTATAGTTTTTTAGTGTTATCCAATTCAAAAATGCTAAGTGAACCATGGTCAAATCCCCTTCGTTCACTAGCGTGCTAGTACACGTTATCCCACCGAGTTACCTGGGTTTTCCATCTTGTGCTCAAATAGTTAACACATGCTACCAAAAACAATTTTCACATATAAATATTAGTTATGTTCACATAAATTCAAAACAGTATCTACACATTCTTTTCACCTTTTATATAACTCAATAAACCACTTATAATTTCCATAAAACAATTTCAATAAATGTAATCAAAATTTCCACATTAAATTCATCTAAAATCCCACATTTAACACCCAATAGAGACCAATATTATACCATCCCAGAAATTTCAGCATCACAAAATTTTTATAAATTCAATCCATGAATTATAAAACAACACCAAGAGGAACAACATGGGTTGCACATGTAAAACACCCATTTTCACACAAAATTGGCACTTAAAAATAAAATGCATTGAATATGAAATCCAAATCAATTTTCTCAATAAAAATAATTAAGGAGGAACATAATGGAAACCAAAATACAGCAATACAACTCATTTTACAATAACTACATATGGAATCACAAACCAAAAGAGTCAAAACCCCCAAATCCTTGTGTGTCACTTCAACCGCACCTTCACCGCCCTGCAAGGGAGTATGATTCAACCTAAAACCAGAGAATTGGACCAAGAAAATCAAAAATAAAACCCTAGGTACGAAGCCCTAGATTCTGGACATTTGATGATTCAATATAAAAAGAATAAACCCTAAGAAAACGGGATGATTAAGGATGAGAACCATCTTACATAAGAAATCTGGACGTTTTTTGGAGCTGAGCAGTTCATCCCTAATTCAGGACGAATATGTGCTTTAAAAAGGGTAATAAAATATGGGGGCGCGGCTGGGTTCAGTGGGAACATGTGAGAGTTTTAATCCACGAAAAAGAATAAAGAATTAATATTTATGAAAGAATGAATAAAAAAATTTAAAACTAGAAATTGGATTTCAGGTTAGCCCAACACCTAATTTGATCACCCAAATCCAAGATGCTAATGATTTTCTAAGGGGCCCAAATTTCTTTTGTGGTTTGAATAGATAATGGAAGGTCATTTTTGAAGTTTAATGGGTGAAAAATGTTGATAAATAAGAGTTAATAAAGAAAGGAAATTTAATTTTAAAATTGGAAGTGGGCTCTCAGGTTGGCCCAAATTTTAAAAACCCCCCATTTCCATCAAAAATGCATGGAAAACCCCAAAAAAAAGCAACAATGTAAATTAAATGTAAAATAACTTTAAAATATGTAATTTATGTGATAGTTATCCCCAGAATGGAAGACATTCCGCCCCAGAAATCAACCCAATACTTGATTAGAAAACAGATTCGGGTACTCTTCCTCAACCCAAGACTTTTGCTCCCATGTCTCGTGTGTATCACTCCCATGTTTCCAAAAAACTCAGACCAGTGGAATAGAATTTCCCCAAAGCACCTTCTCATGAGAGTCCACTATTTTCACTGTCTGCTGAAAAATAGATAAATTAGGCTCTATATCCATCTCCTCCCAATTCAGCACACGGGACGGATCCGAGTTGTATTTCTTCAAATGGGAGAAATGGAAAATATCCTGGATGGATGTCAACTGAGAAGGGAAATAAGACTTATATGCCACCTTACCAATATAATTGGTGACCTCAAAAGGTCCTACATACCTCAACGTCAACTTTCCCTTCTTCCCCAAGTGGTGGTTACCAAAACAAGGGGCCACTTTCAGAAATACCCATTCACCCACATAAAACTCTAGATCTCAATGCCTCTTATCAGCATATGATTTCTAGAAACCCTGAGCTGTCAATGAACGATGCCTAATCAACTTGACCTTCTCAAATGTCTCTTGCACAAGGCTCGGTCCCAACAGTGATGTCTCACCTACCTCATCCCAACACAGAGGAGACTGACAAGGCTGGCCGTAGAGCGTCTAAAAGGGTGCCATCTAATAGAGTATTGGTAACTGTTATTATATGTAAAATCGACAAATCCCAAATGGATATCCCTTGAACCTCCTAAATCCAAAACACATGTGCAAAGAATTTCCTCCAGAATCTAATTTTTCTGCTATGTCTGGCCATCCGTCTATGGTTGGTATGTCATTCTCATCTTAATTTGCGACCACAATGCCTTTTTAATAACTCCACAAAAATGAGATGTAAAGTGGGGTTCCCTATCAGAAACAACTGTTGATGGAACACCATGATGTCTGACCACTTCTTAAACATACATATGACTCAGCTCCTCCACCTTCGTTGTATCTCTTATCGGGATAAAGTGAGCCGACTTGGTCAAACAGTCAATCACTACCCAGATAGCATTCCTCCCTCGAGGTGTTTGAGGTAATCCAATAATGAATTCCATGGCGACCACATCCCACATCTAGGTGGGAATGGGTAATGGATTAAGTAGGCCAGATGGTCCCTGATGCTCTTCTTTCACCTACTGACATGTGTAGCATCTCGATACAATGTCGGCTATGTCCCGTCTCCTACATAGACACCAGAACTGGAGGCAAACATCGTAATACATCTTGGATGAAACAGGATGGACGACCCACTGATAATGGTGGCTATCCTGCATCACCACCTTCTTCAAATTCAAAGGCACCACTGCACGACCCTTGAAGCAGAAGATCCTCTTAGGAGACAGAGACCAATTATAAGGAGTCTACCCACCATTAAGCAATTGCATAGATCACTCGCATAACTCATCATCAAGCTGCTCCGGCTGAATCAACTCTAGAAGAGCGGGAGTCAACTGAATGCTTGCCAAAAAAGTACCACGTCTATGCTCCCTGCTCTCCAGGTGCATCTGGTTGATGAACCCAATCAAATTCCACACATCACTGGACTTCCTCAATGCCTGCACTGGTACCTTCCAGCTCAAAGCGTCCGCCACCACATTACCCTTTCCTGGGGTATAGACAATGTCAAAGTCAATTCCCTACAAGTACTCGATCTAACGGCACTACCTCAGATTGAGATCCTTATGATAGAAAATGTAGGCTAGGATATTATGGTCAGAATAGACCACAAATTTCTCCCCAAAGAGGTAGTGTCACCATGTCTTTAAAGAATGCATCACCGATGCCAACTCTAAGTCGTGAGTCAAATAATTCTTCTTAGACGACCAGAGATGGGGAGACCCATAATCCACCACATGGTCATCCTGCATGAGTACACACCCAAGGCCCATACCTAATGCATCACAATAAACCACATTGCCCTTCCCATACTCTTGTAAAATCAGCACAGGTGCGATGGTCAACCACTGCTTCTACTCCTTAAAGGATGCCTGGCACTATGGGCTCCATTCAAACATCACCCCTTTCCGGGTGAGTGCGGTCATGGGGGAGGCGAGTAGTGAGAAGTACCAGACAAAGTGCCTGTAATAACCTACCAGGCCAAGAAAACTCCTGATCTCAAACACATTTCTCAGTTGTTCCCATGACATAACTACCCTAATCTTCTCAGGATCCACTAAAACCCCCTGTTCTGAGATGACATGCTGCAGAAACATCACTTCCCTGATCTAGAGTGTGCACTTTGAGAGTTTGGCATATAGGCGATGGTCCCACAAGGTGCACAAAACAACCCACAGTTGGTGCTCATGCTCCTCCTCAAATCCATAATAAACCTAGATGTCATCCACAAATAACACTACAAATGAGTCGAGATATTGGTGGAACACCCTATTCCTGACCTCCATGAAAACTATCGGGGAATTCCTCAATCTGAAAGGCATGACTAGATACTCGAAGTGAACATAACTACTTCGTAAATCCGTCTTCGGAATGTCTGCTTTTCTTACCATGAGCTGGTGGTATCCCGCACATAAGTTGATTTTGGAGAACCTATCTGACCCCTTCATTTTTTTAAAAACAATAGTCAATCTGAGGCAATGTGTATTTATTCTTGATGGCCACCTTATTAAATTTCTTATAATCGATGTATAAACAGAGGGTTCCATCGGCCTTCTTCGTGAATAAGACTGGGGCGGCCCAAGGGGAGATGCTCGGGTGAATGAATCATTAGGATTCCAAATCGTCTAGAAGTATCTATAATACACTCAATTCGGTGGTGTCCATGAGATATGAGGTAAGAGATATAGGCTGTGTTCTCGGCACCAACTCAATCGATAACTCCACGTCCCGCTCAGGGGTTAAGCCTGAGAAATCATCTGGGAAGACTTATAGGAACTCATCTTCAACATGAGGTACCTCACCCTGAGAGACACCACCATCATCCTCCAGTGCAAGCGACAACAACTGATAATAATGATTCCCCAACTCAGGGAGTGGAGGTCCCATGCGACCCAACTGAGGATACAATTCTCCATGAAATAACCGAGGACTCACATATGGTTCCATAAAAATAACTCGATGCCGATAGAAGTCAATATGTGCATGGAAGCGCACCAGCCAGTCCCTGACAAGGATCACATCAAACAGGTCCATATCAAGGACCATAAAATAACACTTCATCTTGACTCCTGACAAATAGAGTGTGCACGACGGGTACCTAAGACCCTGCTTCTTTTTCTTACCCAGCGGTGTTACTAACCCAATTGCAACTGATAAAAGATCGGTTGGATGGCTCAACAAGTTCAAAATACGGGTAGATATAAAAGATACTGATGCACCCGTATCAAATAAAACTATAGCTATAAAGGATGCAATCAGAATGGTACCTTGAACAGTTGAAGGTCCTGCATCAGATCCCGCCGGTGCCTGATGCACTGAATGCAAATGTCTGCTCCCTGCCTGAGAATGACCACCTGCCTGTGGCTCTGCCCTAAATTGGCTTTGCCCAAAAGATGATCTAGCCCTACCTCCATGAACACCGAACTAATATCCCTCTGTCCATGATGGCTCAGACTGCACTGGAACTCCCCTGGGAGGAACATATCCTGCCACACTTTGAAGTGGACGTGCTATCCCACAAAAGCGTTGCAAGTGTCCCATACCTTCACACTGAAAACAAGTCTTCGGAGGATGAGGGCATGTTGAACAGATGTTACATGTCTTCCCACACTGGTGGAACAGGACAGTCCTCGCATCTAAACCCACTGATGAGAACTGCCTGGAAGAGTGGCTTGAACTGCCACCTCCCTTCTTTCCCTGCTCTTCCTACTTCCTCTTCTTTTCATCAGAGCTACCAGTGCCCATAGTAGATACCCCTCCAGAGATCCATGACATCCCCTTTTTATCAATCTCTACCATACAAGCATGATCGACCACCTCAGCATAAGTTCCCAACTTGAATAGTAATAATTGTGAGTAAATTTCTGGTCGCAGTCCCTTCTCAAATTTCCAAGCTTTCAATTATTCACTTGAAACTATATCAGGCGCGTACCACACAAACTCAGCAAAATGGTTAGAATAATCCATTACTGAACAATCTCCATGGGAAATATCCATGATTTCTTGAGATCTGTCATAGGATAGAACCTCTGGAGAATACTTCTCATTGATGATGGCCTTAAAATATCTCCACCTCATGTTTTCATGCTTCCCAGATTGAAGCACTGATTCCCACCACCTACGTCTGGGAACCTCTAGCTGAAAAGAGGCACATTTCACCCAAACCATTTCAGGTGTGTCCAGGAACTCGAACATTTGTCCTATATTTTCGAGTGATTCTTCTGCCTCTTGAGGTTCCAAGCTACCTCGAAAATAATGAGGTTTATTTTCATGAACACCTAGGACTTATCCTTCCTGGGCCCAGGCTTATCTTCTATGGCTAGAGTAGGAGCCAAAACCCCTCCCAGTCCTAGAGCCTAGATATCTTTGACCATGACATATATCATCCTTTGATTGAGTGGTGGAGGAGAACTCTCTTCGGCGTCCTCCTGTGGGTGCGTGGGAGCTTTCCGGGGAGGCATGTTGCTATAAAAGGCAACAATCACAAGGAAAAAAATCAGTACAATAGTTATGAAAATTTTAGGAATAACATCATATATAAATATGACAAACACATTAAAATAGTAAAATAAACAACTACTTCACCACCCTCGATGTCCACATGCCGTTTGCAGCCCACACTCCTCACCTAGATGTGAAGATAAACAAACAATTTGTTCATCCCATGGTGACTCACAGTCTGTCACAATGTGTATGGGTCAGGCACCCTACTCATGACCAATACTCCGAGCCTCGACATTCCTATCTCCTGTCTAGCCCGAATCATCCCAAAATAATAATATAACTCAAAAACGTTAACCCCCTCTGATACCATTTTGTCATGAACCAAATTTTGTTCTCGTGCAAGAGTAACTAGTAGTGAGAATACCTATAACCTAGTGGTCTCAATTCATCTTCATTATAGTTTTGTTAGTGTTATCCATGTCAAACCTGCTATGTGAACCATGGTCAAAACCCCTCCACTCACTAGCGTACTAGTACACGTTAGCCCACCTAGTTACCCGGGTTCCCGTCTTGTGCTCAAATAGTTACCACATGCTACCAAAATCAGTTTCAACATATTAATTTCATTTCTATCCATACACATTCAAAACAGTAGCTACACATTCTTTGAACCGTTTATATAACTCAATAAACCACTTATAATTTCCATAAAACAATTTCAAGAAAAGTAATAAAACTTTTCACATTAAATTCCTCTAAAATCCAACATTTAAAAACCAATGGAGACCAATATTATACCAAACCAAAAACATCAGCATCAAATGTTTTTTATAAATCCAAACCATGTATTATAAAACAAAACCAAGAGGCACAACATGGGTTGCACATGTAAAACACCCATTTTCACACAAAATTGGAACTTTAAAATCAACCGCTATTAAAATGTTACCCAAATCTACTTTCGCAATAAAGATAATGAATGGGGAACATAATGGAAATAGAAATATAGAATTCCAACTCAGTATATAATGCCTACATATGGAATCACCTTCCAAAATAGTCAAAACCCCCAAATCTATGTCCGTCACTTCAACCGCACCTTCACCGCACCACAAGGGAGTAATATTGAACCTAAAACCATAGGATTGGACCAAGAAACTCAAAACTAAAACCCTAGGTAAAAATACCAAGATTCTATACATTTTTGGATTCAATAAATAAATAATAATCCCTTACAAAAATTGAGGAGGAAGGAAGGGAACCAACTTACTTGAGAAATCTGGCTGTTTTTTTGGAGCTGGAGAAGATCAGCCCCAATTTGCAATGAATCCGTACTTCAAAGAGGGGGACACGAAGGTGGTGGTGCGTACAGGTTTAGTGGGAACATGTTAGATGTGGAATCACTGAAAAATAATAAAAATGAATAATTTATGAAAGAATTAAAAAAACATTTGAAAAATGGAAATGGGATTTCGGGTTGGCCCAACACCTAATTTGATCACCCAAATCCAAGATGATAATGATTTTCTTAGGGGCCCAAATTTAATTGGTGTTTTGAATAGTTAAATAAATGTCATTTTGGATATTTAATGGGTGAAGACCATTGACAAATGACGGAGTTATTAAAGAATCAAAATTTATTTTTAAAACATGAAATGGGCTCTCGGGTTGGCCTAAATTTTGAAAACCCACTATTTCCTTAAAAAATGCATGGAAAACATCCAAAACAAAGCAATAATGTATATTAAATGAAACATACCTTTAAAATATGTCACCTATGTGACAAACATTGTTATTTATTTAATTGTAGGGATAGAAATGCCTTGAAAAAAGCAGGTGAGGTCTCTATTAGCTATTTCTTTGTAGCTAGTTGTGAGATAGTGGGTGTTTTCACATGATATCACATGAAAAATCTTTTTGAGTATTAGTTTTTATTTGTTTTTGGACTTTTATCTTTGATATTTTTTAGATACATTTAACTAGTATAACATTTTTGATTCATTTTTTATATGAAATTTATTTCATGATTTACTGTTAAGTTGTTTATTCTTATCATGTATACATATTTCATTTTTTTGTACTTCAGGTAGGGTAAAATCATTCTTTATAGTTGTTGTTGATGCTCATATGCTAGTCCCCAGACCATGGGAATTCAGTATTCTATTAAGTCATATGTCGGGTAATGTCATGTACTAGGTTATGAGGATATCCAAGCCAGTTCATCATTCTATAAGTTTATAAATGATATTAAAACATTTTAAAAAATAATTAAAATTAATTATGTAAAATCCTAACATCCCCAAGATCTATCATCAAATAGTTTCTATGGATGTGGTTCAATAACTCTTGGAGTGAATCCTATAAAACACTCCCATGAAAAAATCATTATCATATACATACACTCTACAATATTATGTTCATTTTCACAACAAGAAGTTTAGAGGAATCTATACATATGTGATATTACATTGAAATCCCAATTATATCTACATATTTGGTCATGATCCTCATGTAATGTTAGGTATATCTTTTATACAATGGTGGAAAAGTGGATTACACACAACATGCCTCCGATCAATCACTTAATGTATCCACATGTGTGTGGAATAAGTTTCTCTACATCATAATAATGAATAATGATATATAAATTCTCATCAATCCACCACATTTTCAATTGAGAACCCTCAAAGACAAATGGTATTATGATGATGTCAACGCCTAGTAGATGATGAATGGCCACACAAAAGTCACTAGTAGTGGAACCAATAACTGTCTATCCATTTGTATAAACATAACCCTTACTGGAGATGTATTGGGCTTGTTTTCAATTACTATTTTTACTATTTTTGAGTACTATTAATTTGAGTTTTTCCTTAGGGTGAGTCTGGGTGAAGATTTTAAATTTTAGAAGAAGTAGGGAATGTGCCCAGTTGAGGAACCGTTTTCCCAAACCATGCATCCTAGCCTAGAAAACCTTTATATCCCTCATAGAGATTAATTTCATGGGTAACTCATGGTTTCATTAATATTTTAACCCTAAAAGGAGAAACTATGCACCCCCTACCCCAGAAGAGTTGCATGATTAGAAGAAATTGTGTTTCCTGATAAGCAAACCATGCTTATGGGATTTTCAAACCCTAGAAATTACTAAAAAAATCTTGAACCCCCAGTCTTATACCACAAAAAAACCTATATTGGACCATATAAAGATTATCTAAATTTAAGATCCATCCAAATAGATTCTAATCAATTATGAACTCTGATATTTGTGATTTGAAGCTTGGGTAAAAGATCATCACCCTTCAAAATAAAAGAATTATATCACACATGGTTTACTTTCTTCATCCCTTTATTCTCCCTTTCTTTTGGGGATTGTTACTTCATGTTTTGGTTTATCTAGATATTGTATTGTGGATATATATCTATAAGTTTTGGATCGTGATTCACATGACCGTGAATTTTGGTTTGAGATCCACAACTCGATTTACATCGTTATTCCATTGAAATTTTTGAATTCTCATGGGTGATCATTTGTCAACAAATTGTGTTAAGTGGTCAATAATTCATATCTAAATATCTTGATTTTATTAAGCATATTTAATTACAAAATATATACTCAATGAAAAATTATTTATTTTATCTAAAAATAATTACCTATTTTTTTAGATTAATTAATTAATATATTTTTCAAATTAATGATTGTGAATTTGATAGTGATTTTCTAAATTAATTATTGAGATCTTGTGATTATGAAATTGATCAAGTAATTATTGAATTAATTATGAAATCTTGATATTTTTAAATTTGATTAATTAATTGTTAAATTAATTATGAAATGATGAAATGTTGAATGATATCCTAGTCATTCAATTATGAAAACATTGATGGTTTCATGATCATTCAACGATGAAATGTTTTATGGTAATATGGTCATTCACTTATAAAAACCATAATGGTAACATGGTCATTAAATAATGAAATGGTGAATGGTAACATGGTAATTCACTATTGAAAACATGAATCCAAACATGGTCATTAAATAATGAAATTGCGAATGGTCACATGGTCACTCACATAGAAAAACAAGAATGTTATCATGGTCATTCAATGATGAAATGATAATGATAACATTTCCATTCACTAATGAAAAAATGGTAACATGGTCATTCAATGATGAAATGGTGAATGGTAATATGGTCATTCAATTACGAAAAAATAATGGTAACATGATCATTTTATGATGAAATATTGAATATTGGAACGATTATTACCTTATAAAAATAATAATTCTAACACGGTCATTAAAAGATTAAATGGTGAATGGTAACATGGTTATTCACTTATGAAATTAAGAATGGTAACATGGTCATTAAATAATGAAATTGTGAATGGCAACATGGTAATTCATTTATGAGACTTTATATGGTAAAACAGACATTCAAATGTGGATTGTGATGAATAATGGTAACATGGACATTCAAACATGTTATATCGCTTGGAGATATTTTTAAAACTAGAACAAGATTAAATAGGTATTGAGGTTTGGGTGTCCTTTGGAACTCGAAGATTTGGGCCTTTAAATAAAGAATAATTGATAATGTGATAACTATTTAATTATGCATTGTAATTATTTATTTATGAAAATTAATACACAACTATTAAATTGATATTGATTTTGAAGTTGTTGGTGGTGGCCTACTGAGTTGTACTAGCACCCTAGTTGGGATGACTAATCGGTACCCGAAAATACATGTGTTTTCTATATAGGAAAAGGGAAATTACCCTATGCTAGATGGATGATTTGGAATAGATCATGGATGTGGTAGCCGAACATGATATGAGAATCACATGGGATTTTTAAGTGTCTTTTTTTTGGGTTTTTATTTTTACATATGTCACATACTTTAGAATGAAATTTTTACTATTCAATTTAAATATTTTATTTACTACTCTATTTATTATGTGATATTTGACGTTTTGTTTTTTAATATTGTTATCCAATTATTTTTAAGTTTTTTAATCATTTTTCATACATTGATATATAGGGTATAGTATTATTATTATCAACATTAATCTGTCGATGCTAGTGGCCAGCCTCTGGTATAAGAGAATGCATGTTGGTGTTCACGTAGTGGACTAGCATGGGGCACCAATGTGTAGAAACCGTCATGGGATGTTACAAAGTGGTATAAAAGCAGTTTTATGTTATTTTGTTTTTTATTATTTTATTGGAAATGTTGGTTGGAGGATATAAAGATTTTGGCCTTGGTTATCAGATCATGTAGGGGAGTATCTACCATATGTACGGGGAAACCCAAGTACCCAGAGTGGGATTATTGTTATTGTTTCATTCTATTATAGTACAATATTATTTCAGCATGGGTGATGAACTTTTTGAGTGATATAATTATTATTGTTGTTATTTCATATGATTTGAGTCATGACCTGGTAAGGCAGGATAGTTGAATGATCATATTTCATTCTAGAAACTCAGTACTACTTAATGACATGAAATGTTTTTAGCTTATGCATGAAGACGAGTTCTGGGGTATGTTTTTGATCTTGAACGTTTTTCTATTCTGGTGAAATTGAATGGAATATATTCCTATCATGAAAATAATTATAAACAATGATAAATATGAGAATAAATGGGTTTTTAATGAGAAAACTGATATGAGAATTATTTACCCTTCTTAACCATGAACATGGTGTAGGATGGTTAAGGGTAGTGATAGCACCTTTGTTCTGATAGTGTGGCAAGGTTTGGGGGGAATGACTTATTGGGACTTGTTGTGATTTTCAAATTACATAAATGTGAAAAAATTGTTAAATTATTCAAAATACATGTGCTTGGAATTTTAGATATATGCCCCCAAAATTACACTTGTTGATAGGATGAAAGGATGACATGGATGGATTTGTTCGTCTAGTAGTGAGACCTAAGTCACCAATCATGCCAGTTCGGGATGTAGGTGAGAAGTTTCTGGATAACTTTTCTTGCATCATGAAAATCATGTACACAGACACATGTGTGTTTCTGAAAAGCATTTATGTCCTTACACGAGAGTTTCAGTTGCACCACCCTCAAACTTTTACTGGAGAGGGTGGACCTGAGGGAGCTAAGAATTCAATTGAGTCTATTAGTATAATGATTTAAAATTTTGATACTGTAGATGAGAAGAGGGTCAATTTTTATACTGATATACTCTGTGGATAAGAAAATATGTAGTGGAAAATTCAGGCATGGACTGTACTATCAGACGATATGTTATAGAATAAATTCTTGGAGAATTTCCTAAAGCACTTCAATCCATAGACATGAGGGATTAAGATAGAATATTATTTCAGGAGGATGAATCATGGTAATATGTATTTGATGGAAAATGATGGAATATTTATATATTTTTATCACTTTTCTCAATAGTTGGTTGTGGATGAGATAGCTATGGTGAGGCGGTTTTAAGATGGGATTAACAATGATATTTACTCCCCAATTAAAATCTTTTAGTTAAAGAAGTTTGTTGAGTTAGTGTATTAGGATCTAATAGTTGTATAGAACCTAAAATATTCTTCTAGTGGATAATATATATTTGATGATATATGGTAAGGATGCATTCCTTATTAGTCTAGGAAGCATCACTATGAGGATTTTAGTCAAGGTCATAGTAAGAGAAGAATCAAGGTGGAAGGGTCAGTTAAATAGTATGCCAACCAAGTACTCTATCACTACTGTGGTAGGTTAGGACACTACCAAATAATTTTTCAATGACCACTAGGTGAGTTTCATTATTATTCCAGGATAAGACATCTACATAATTTCTATAGGAACCTATGATATATGGGTAGTGATAGAGGAGTCAGACATAATTAGAGTGTTGGATGCAGTTCTTTTTTAAAATATTTCACTGGAAGTTGGAGTTCTATTAGTTATAAAGAATGAGGCCAGGGACGTAATGTTTTTGGGAAAGAGTTCCATTATTAACAAAGTGATTCATCTCTGGTGAGTCAGACTATATCAAATGGAATAGGTATGGGGAAATTACATTCTATTCATTCAACACTTGTAGATTTCAAGGATGAACCATGGACATTGAAAGGTTCTATTATTGTATATTTTACATTGGCTAGTTCCTTATTTTATTTTCCTTCAACTCGTTCCTTTATTTTTACACAACCAGTTAATGGATTGATTTTGGAGGTGGAGTTCATGATTAGAGTTTTGATGATAGATACACTGTTGAGATTACAATCTAGATACATCTACTTGTGAAAGGAATTTTATATAGAATTTAGGGATTATCATTCTATGTGGTACATTTATATTCTTGATAAGATTGTATTTGGACTAATTTTGGGTATGGACTTTTTTAGTATAACCATGCATCCAAATTTATTGTTATTTTTGGATTGTGACTTTTATGTATTTGATGGGTGAAAATTATATCCTTTGTGTATATTGGTTTATTTAGGAAGGCCGAACATGGAAAAATACTCTTCAATGTGGAGAGATATTATTGTAGGTTTCTATTTTATTGATTGATAATAGAGGTGTAATGCATGATTTCATTCAAAAAGTAGTGGATCAGTTTCAGGACGTGTTAATAAAAGACTTCTCAGGGATTACACCTGAGAGTGATGTGGAATTTACAATTGAAATCATCCATGGGGATGAAATAGTTTCAATTCCACCATATAGAATGTATCTTATAGAGATTCAAGAGGTGAATAATCATATGGAAGTTTTGGCGGATAAGGGATTCATCTATCTGAATATGTCTCATCAGGTTCACTAGTTTTTTTTCAAAGATAGATGATGTGACTATGAGCCTATGTGTGTACTATAGAATGTTGAACTAGATGGTAGTGATGAACCTGTATCCTATTCCACACATCGATGATCTATTTTACTAGTTTATTAGAGATTTTATATTTTCCACAATTGACATGATATTTGGCTATCATCAACTTAGAGTTTGAACTTCTAATATACCAAGGAAGTCATTCAGAAGTTGGAATTTCCTATATGAGTTCTTCGTAATGAAATTTTCATTAAGGAACACACCATTAGTGTTTATTTCATTGATGAACATAATCATTCTTCCAAAACTATATTGGTTTGTGGTAGTGTTATTGGATGACATTATGGTGTATTGAATGACTCATGATGATCATTACTAACATCTTAGAATCATCCTAAGTACACTAAGGTGGAATCTTCTATATTAAAATATATAAAATTTTCAGTTTTGGATTGATAAGGTACTCTTTTGGGTCACATCATCTCATTAGAAGGTGTTTATGTGGAAAAATGAATGTTTAAGAAGTACTTTACTTGGAGTAACTCGAGAATGTATTTGATATCCATAGATTTTTGGGGATAGTTGGACATTATTAGATATTCATCCAGGAATTTTCCAATTTGGCATCACCACATTTAGGATTGACCAATATTGGGATAATGTTTGATTTGTCTAAAGCATGAGATAATTCTTTCTCAAAGCCGAATAAGCGATTGACATCATCATTGATCATGATCCCACCGAAGTCAAGTGAAGTGTATATGGTGTATTATGATGATTCTGGAATTGGAATCTAAGTATCATTGAAGGAAGGATATCGAGATGTAGCATATGAATCATGTCTTTTATGACAAAAATATCCAAACTACCTAACCCACAATCTCAAGTTAGTTTTAGTCATTTATGAATTAAAGTGTTAGTGGAATTATCTGTTTTGAAAGAAGTGTATCATGTATATAGATCACATGATCTTAAACTATATATTCTCTCAATTATATTTTAATCTCCAATAGTTGAGGAAGATTTAGTATATTTAGTATTTTGATTTTGGGATAGCATATATGCTCAAAAAGGGAAATATTTTTTTGGCGAATTATATAGGAAAACTCAGACTCGTGTAGTATAGGAGTCTAGTGTTGAGTGGAAGATGATAACTTTACTAGATGAGATGCATGTTGTGGTTGAGGAGATCTAAGGGGATATGACTATTGTATCTATTTCAATTGTTTCTACACTTTTCGGAATTATTAGGGATTGATAGAATGAGGATCCATAATTCATTACCTTGAGGGAAAGACTCGAAGGCATGGGGAAACCTTCACATTGGACTCTAAATTAGGATGAGATCACCTACGTGAGAAATATTTTGTTGAGCCTATGAGCATGCGATTATATTTAATGTGTGTGTCTAATTCCTCAATGTGGGAGTTTCATACATGTGGGACCAAAATATACAATGGAATAAGACAAAAAAACTTATTGTCAGTCACGAAAAGTTAGATAGCATGGTTTGTGACACGATGTAACATCTGTCAGCAGGTTAAGGTCGAGAATCAATGACCAAGAGGTTTTTTATAGATCTTTTTCATTATGAAATGAATGTGGTACGATGTGAAAATGGTTTTTTGGTTGGGATCAGAATAAAGACTCAGGAAAATAATTCTATTTGAGTTATTGAGGATCATTCCACAAAGGTAGCACAATGCATACCTATACGGCATACTTTCTCAGTGTAGCGATTGGGGGAATTGTATGTCTAAGAGATTGTATTTATATATGTGGATCCATCAAATATTATTTCATAACATGAATCATGTTTTACCTCACCCTTATATTAGGGTTTAACAAAGTCTCTAAGTACGTAGGTCTTATTGAGTTCAGCTTTCCACCCACAGAAAAATGGTCCATTGCAACGTACTATATAGGCTATAGAGGATATGAAAAGAGATTGTTTCCATGAAAATTTTGGATATTTGTAGTGGAATTTATTATTGGGGGACTTTTCCTATAACGAAAGTTATCATGGAACAATACAGATGACACTATATGATGCTATTTTGGGTAGGCCATGTAGATCACATCTTTTTTGGATGGATTTAGGAGAGTCCGAGTATTTGGGACCAAGTCTCATTAAAGATACATCAGGGTAGGTAAAAATAATCTGTATTCCTATGGCTACAACTCATAGCGGAGAGAAAATTCATGATGATAGAAATTGACATCCCATAGAGTTTATAAAGGGTGATCATGTCTTCCTTCGGGTGTCTCCATATTCGGACACCACTGGATACAAAGATTGGGAAATCTAGCACCCATGTTTGTTAGTCCATTCGAGGTAGTCCAAAGAATTGGTCTTGTGGCATTTGGATTGGATCATCCATAGATATATAATGTTATGAAATATGTTTTTAATGTTTTAAAAATTTAGAGGTATCAACCCAATTCTTCTCATGTGATATATGTGGATGATTTTCATCTTGATATAGATGCTATCATTGAAGATAATCTGATATGTGGATGGATTGTAGAGAGAAAGTATTAAAGAGAATGACTGTGATGATAGTTCGTTTATTGTGGAAACATGAACATGTGAATGAAGAAAATTTGGATGGAGAGAATAAGATATAAGGGAAAAATTTCCCAATCTTTCTGAATTAGAGTCCTAGGGTTTCTTGAAAGTACAGCTCAAAAATGAGCTATTATAAGGTGGGTTTATTGTAAAATATAAACTATTTCTAGAGTTGTATTAGGATCATTTTTAGGTAGGATTTTGACTATTTTTGAGTACACTTCATTTGGTTTTTACCTTGGGGTGCATTTGGGTCAAAATTCATATTTTTGTCGAAGGAGTGTATGCGTATGGTTTGCGCACGATTTTCCTAAAGTATGTACCCTTTCAAGGAAGACAATGCAACCCCTCAAACTCAAACCATGAACCTTGGCACATCAAAGAGATAAATTGAACATTTTGTGTATGTTTTTTCAACAAATGCATCTTAATATGAGAAACCATGCACCCCCCCCCCACTAGAATAGTTTCACAGTTAGTGGAAACATTGTGCCCCAATCATCAAACTATGTGTATGCGATTTTAAACCCATGATAATTATTAAAACATTTCTTGAACCTTGGTATTATAACCCCAAATTCCATATCTCAACCCATAAATGACTTCAACCAATTATATAGCTTCCTTGAGGGATTCAAAGCCATTCAAACCCCTTTTTATGAGGATTTGTATCCCATTTTTAATATTGTCACCCCTCCTAGTAATAATATCTCATCCATTGTGGTTTACTTCCTTCTTCTCATTATTCTCCAATTATTTTTGTGACAGTTATATCCAATTTTAGTTGGATATAGATCTTGGATTTATTATCTAGATCTTGAATTTTGGGATCATGATTCAAATGATCTTGAATTAATGTTTGAGAACCAAACCCATTCTAAGTCGTAATTCCATTGAAATTAGGGATATTCATCGGATGGTCGTTGGTAAAAAAATTGAGGTAGGTGGTCTAAAAATCAAATCAGGATGTCTTGATTTCATTTCACATATTTAATTGTTGAATTTATATTAGTTTATTTGCAATTGAGTTTCGATATATAGAATTAATTATTTTGGTATATTAATTAATTAATGTATTTGTGAAATCATGGACTATGAATCGGATAACTAATTGCTGAATTAATTATTGAGATAATGTGATTATGAAATTTAATAATTAATTGATTTATTAATAATGAGATATTGATACGGCTGAATTTGATTAATTAATGTTCAAATTATTTATGTGATGATGAAACTGTGAATGGTAACATGATCAACCATTTATGAAAACAAGGATGGTAATGTGGTCATTAAATAATAAAATGGTGGATGGTTACATAGTTATTCACTTATGAAAATATGAATCGTAACATGGAAATTCAATTATTAAATGGTGAATGGTAACATGGTCATTCACTTACGATAATAATAATCATAACATTAATACTCAATTATGAAATGGTGAATTCTAACATAGTCATTCACAGATGAAAAAAAAATATTGGTAACATTTTCATTCAATGAAGAAATGGGGAATGGTAACATTATTATTCACTTATAAAAGAAAGATTGGAAACATGGTCATTCAATGATGAAATGGTGAATTGTAACATGATAATTCACATATGAAAACAAGAATGGAAACATGGACATTATATGTTGAAATTGTGAATGGTATCATGGTCCTTAAACTATGAAAATAATAATGGCATCATGTTTATTTAATTACTAAATGTTGAATGGAACATTGTCATTCACTTATGAAAGTAAGATTCATCAAATGGCCATTCAATTATGAAATGGGGAGTGGTAACATAGTCATTCCATTATAAAATTATGAATTGAAAAATAGACATTCAAATGTGATTTGTTATGATGAATGGTAACATGGAATTTTATACATGATATCCAATGGGAATTGTTCAAACTCTGGAACAGGAGGAAGCATGTATTCAGGTTCGGGTGACCTTGGGAACTAGGAGGTTTGTGTGGTTAAATAAATAATAATTGATAATGTGATAATTATTTACTTTTGAATTGTAATTATTTATTAATAAAACTACATACACTAGTATTGATTGTATATTGCTTTATATGTCATTGGTGGTGGCCTACTAAGTTGTACTTATGCCCTAATCAGCTTCCTGATCAGCACTCAAATAGACATTGGGTTTTCTAGAAAAGAAAAGGGAAATTTATTTCTCATATATAGATGATTTTTGATTGATCATGGATGAGGGAACCAAACATGGTTTGTCAACCTCTTGGGAGTTTTTAGTGTCTTTACTTTTGGGATTCCATTCTGACACTTGGAACATACTTTAACATTACATATTAATTGTTCAGTTTTAACATTTTATTTCATATTTTGGTTATAATGTGATATTTCCATCTTTGGTTATTGAGTATTGTTATTATGTTATTATTCACTATTTTCTTCTGTTATTCTACTTTAATATATGAGGTATTGTATCCCCACGATTGACATTAAACCATCACTACTGGTCAGCAGCCTCAGGTGTAGGAGGAGGTACATTTTTGTCATGTAGTGGACTAGACCAGGGCATCGATTTGTGGCACCTCTTCTAGGATGTTACACCATTGATGGGTAGAATGGTCATATGATTCACATCCTCTAAAGTATTAGTCATCACATTGTCAGGGAGATGAATGTTTGCCTCTGTACACCATCGATCAACCTATGTAGTATTCAAATGATGATAAATTGTCTAGAATTCACACATGATGAATTTACTAAAAGAAACACATATGAGGTTTGGAATAATAATTGTTGGAACAATGTCATAGTAAAATGATATTTTCTCCAATTAGATATATTTAAAGACCTGTAAATTTTAAGGGAAATTTTTTTCTTAATTTTTTTTGGAATATTACAAGTGCACGGTTTCTGACGACACCTGATTTTGAGGCTAGGTGTGCCCAGAGTCAATTTCCGAAGTTTAGCTTGGGTAAGTTCAGTGAACGAATGAGTGGGTTTTCCTGACTTTTGAACCGATTCTTGGAATTGAAATCCGACGACACCGATGAAATCGCAACACAGGTAATTGCTTAGGAAAACCTTTTCTGAATGTGTGTTTGCTCAGGTGGTGATGTTAAAAAAAGTGAGGAATAAAAATATAATTGTTTTATTTTTATTTCTTTACTAGGAAATTTAAGTGAAATCATGTTGTCTCACAACTTAATTTCTCTATAACTTGTGGTTAACATCCTTGTGAGGGAGTTGGTGTAACGCCCCGACCCCAGTTACCTAGAGTCGGTGAATTATTACATAACATTGGCATGATCACAAGAACGATCAAATCTTGAAAGACCGATTAGTTTAGTAGCCTTGGAAACAATAGATATATTCATAACTTTTATATCATTAAAATGAAAACTACAACAACATAGTCTCCAAAGACCATACTATTATCCCCTCATACTGTCCCTACAGGTCATTCATAAATTACTTCTTCATATCAGGGAAAAAATAAAACATAGAAAAGGGGTGATCTCAAATGCCCAGTAAGGATGATAATATAGCAGAAACTTTTATAAATAAGAATAAACATTTAAGGCAATGTATAAATAAAACAAAAGATTTTTAAACTTTAACGTCAACATAGTATGGCAAAAATAAAATTAAATAGTGCCATCTACTTATTCACATGGATATTCTACTAATAAAATAATCACATGCAATATAAATAACCACTTTCATAATGATGGAATGCATAATGCCAGACTATCATAACCACATATCCAAGGCCTCGTGCCAAGACTCCAAATAAGATTTTGTCAAGGCCTTGTGCCAAGACACTAGTTTGTCTTATTAGACCTACCGATGCATCGAGGAGCTATAGCGGGCTCCATCCATCACATATTATGTCCAATTCATTCCCATATGAAAAGGTTTAAACATAATATAAACATTTATATTAAAACTAGCATACAAAATGTAAATACTTCATCCATAAACCATGAATGGTATAAAAATAACACATCCACATTCAAACATATCACAAAACCTTCAATACAATATAGATGTTTTGTATCATAATAAATCAAATTCAAATAAGTGTAAAATCAATCAAAGGATGTTGACATAGATGAAATCAAAACTCGTTTTAGAGAAATATATATTTCTATTTTGAAATCATTTAAGAGTCATATATTTATAAAATAAAACATTTTCTTAGAAAATATTCATATAAGCTTGTAATTAATGTTTCGATGATTTTATAACGGCGACAAATAGCCGCACCTGCCGAATAAGTTAAAAAAACATTTTTACATCAATTCTATGGTAAAGGTTAAAAAGAACTTTGTTTGGAAAATGACAGAAAGATTCCTTTATAAACCACTTATAAAAGTCAACAAGGGTATAAATGGCATTAACCCATATTCTAGTAAATAGTAAATTTTTTTTGAAATACATATTTAAGAAACATGGATGTGGATGATAAAGAAATCTCAGTAGATTATTACGTATAAACAACCTTGGATAATGAAGAGATTGTGAAATAAATCCTTACATTGTACTTTTCCTTGGTTGGGGGTAGGTTAACATCCTGTATAATGGAGAAATAATTTTTATTAAATTAAAAAATAATAATATACATTAATATGATATCATATATTATCTTTTAACATTGCTTTGTAAATAATATCTTAGAATTATCATTGTTTCGGTGTTAAATTACTAATTTTCTTATATATGTTTTGTTACGTAAGCCATGTTTTTCATGGATAGGTTGTATATTATTCATATCCAGAATGATATCATGTCCATAAACATTATTTTTAAATCATAAAATGATAATTATACTTGAATGGATAAGATGGAGAATGAATCTCATCACGTTCGTGGAGACGGTAGTCTGTATGTACGCACGAGCGACAATATCATTATTTTGATATTAAAATAATATATAATTGGATGGTATATCATATATAAAGAACCATTATCATGTTATATTTATTATTTACATGAATATAAAAATCAATATTATACCCATCCAAGTAATAATATATTGAATATCAATTACACCACAACGTGGAGACGGTAAGCCGTACGTACACACATTTGGTGACATGTCATTCAACAGATGGATAGAATACTGAATATTGTTGTAACATATTTATAATAATATTAAAGTATTTAAGAGATACTGGATTCATTATATGAAAATGGTAATAACAATGAAAGAAGAAGTTGAAGAAGAAATGAATTTGAAAAAGGTTGGTGAAAACATTACCTCTTCTTCGGGTTCTTCCTTTTGATTTGATCAAAAGGGACCCTTAGGTTGGATTTCTGATCAAACTAAGGCCTCTAGGTGGTATTGAGTGAATTTGAGAGAGTATTTGGGATGGGGTTTTCCGATCCAAAATTCTTTGAAGGTGTGAAGTAATGAAAAGGGTGAGTGCCCTTTTATAAGAGGGGTGAGGGTCACCTTTGGAAAAGCTACAAATATTATTTTATAATAAATTCATATTCGGTTTCTAATGGATCCAATGTGGATTATTAAAAATTTATGGTGGGTATGGGTTGAAAACCTCTCAACCAAAATAATTTAGACAGGATTGGGTTACTATATTAACATTATCTTTAAGTATTAACTCTAAGTTAATTAGTTTCACTTTTGTAATGTCTCTTTGTATTTTTATATTATATAGATAATAAACATACTATATACATCCAATAGACCCCAAAGTGTTCCATTAATTATACACCTATCATGATATAAGTCTCTTGGCTGAACCATATATTTTTAGGAATTTAATATCAATTTATAATATAATAATTTTTTTAAAAACTCTTATGTCAATTTTGACACTATTCAATAATTGATTTTTTTGAAAATCTTAACAGAATGATTATTTCAAACAAAGTAAATTAAGTCAATCCTAACATGTCATATTATCCTAGAAAATTAGTTTAATTCATAAAAAGTCTCAAATTATATTTATTAGATTATTTATAATATGAATTTTTTTAATTATTCACTATTATGGTAATTACTGCATCATCATTGTGTCATATTTAAATTACATTATTTAATGTCAAAGAATTATATATAAAATCTCATTATGTAGGAAATCTTTTTATATTTCTAATGAATAGTTATAGTTGAAATCCAACATATATAACCCAACGTAATAATTTTTTTTCTAAAAGATATATGCTTATGCAATTTTTGTATTTATTTTAACTTAATTAAAATAAAGTGTCCTTATCACACACAAGTGGCTCCAAGGGGTCCCAAAATCGACCAAAATATGACCATGGTCGGACATGTATCCACCATTAAGGTTAGGACACCTTTTAGTGTAATTTATTATTTTTAAAATATTATTTGTTTAACCCTTATTTACTGGATTTACCCTTAACCATGGTAAACAAAATATTTACCGAAATAATTATTCAAAATGTCTAAAAATAAAATTTAACTATTTAAACAATATGAAAATCCTTATTCCAAATATGGAATCCATTATTCCAAATTCAAAACATAGAAGTGGCAGAAATTAATTTAAAATTAATCCCCGTTGTTAAAACAAAAAACGTGTTTTTAAGAGATAATAACTATCAAAAGATTGACACTTGTTTATGTCCGGTTTAATTTGTAAAATTATGTACAATGACCAAAATTATATTAAATGGTAAAAATATATTCAAAATATACTTTAAAACCACTCAAATTCATAATTTATTAGTATAAATAATTTCTATTAAAAAAGTTGTTTTTAATTAAAATTTAGAAATTTGCACTATTAATCAAAATATAAATGTTATCCAAAAAGTTCCAAAATTTCACCCTAGGATAAATTCGATATTCTTAATCCAAAAATGAAGTCCATTTTGAAAGATAAAATTTATAAAATTTTAAAAATTAGGTATTACTGTTCATAACTGCTAGTTTGATTGGTTGTGGTGTGTTAGAAATCGATGTTGCGTACAAAACACGCTATCGCATTATTCAAAGAGAAGCATACCGTAGAAGCTTGGGGTGTTACATTATCCCCTCCTTCAAATAATTTCATCCTAGAAATTTCTAGATTACTACATCATGAAAGGGATCGGGGGGTTCTTCATTATAAGTTCCTCGGGTTCCCACGTTGCCTCTTCCATCTTATGGTTTCTCCACAAAACTTTTACCAGACACGTTGTCCGGTTTCTCAGTACTTGTTCTCTTGTATCAAGAGTCATGACGGGCTCTTCACAATAATACAGACCGGGTTCTAGTTCTAATTCTTCATAGGTGAGTACATGCGTTGGGTCAGGCGTGTATTTCCCCAACAGAGATATGTGGAACACATCGTGAACTTTGGAGAGACTTGGCGGCATTGCCAATCAGTAAGCTATAGCCCCAATTCGTTCTAGAATTTCAAAATATCCGATGTATCTTGGACTCAATTTACATTTCTTACCGAAACGTATGACTCCCTTCCAGGGAGATACCTTCAGGAAAACGTGATCACCGACTTGAAATTCCAAATCCTTCCTTCGATTATCGGCATAGCTCTTCTGCTTACTTTGAGCTGCTTTGATGTGATTTTGAATTACCTTCACCTTTTCCATAGTTTCCTCAGCCAGTTCTGGACCTACAAGCTTTCTTTCACCAATGTCATCCCAACAGGTTGTTGTCCGACATCTCTTTCCGTATAACGCTTCATATGGTGCCATCTGAATACTCGAATGGATGCTATTTTTATAGGAAAATTCTACCAAAGGTATATATTGATCCCACATACCCTGAAAGTGATGTGAGAAAGATCTCAACGTGTTTTCTAAGGTTTGAATAGTCTGTTCTAATTGTCCGTGTGTCTGAGGGTGGTAGTCAGTGCTCAAATGAAGTTCAGTATCCATGGATTTCTGAAGACTCTTCCAGAATCTTGAAGTAAAATGGGGATCATGATCAAAAACAATCGATAGGGGTATTCCATGAAGTCTCACAACTTCATTAATATATAGTTTTGCTAGAAGTTCCAGTGGTAGATCTTCTCTTATAGCAAGAAAATGTGCTGACATGGTAAGACGATAAACAATAACCCATAATGCATCATTCTTTCTACGAGTATTTGGTTGCCCCATGACAAAGTCCATCGTGATATTGTCCTATTTACACTCCGGTATGGAAAGAGGTTTCATGAGTCCTCCAGGTTGTTGCCTTCCAGCTTTCAAGTGTTTAAAAACCATACATCTTGACACAAAATCAGCGATATTCCTCTTCATGTTGTCCCACCAAAAATTTTCCTTCAAATCTCTATACATTTTGGTGCTCCCAGGGTGAATAGAAAAATTGGAACTATGAGCATCATCTAGCAATTCCATTTTTAGATCAGGTATATCGGGAACAGAATGTCTCTTCTCAAATTTCAAAATTCCATCTTTATATACAAATTCTCTCAATCTACCATCATTCACAGCTTTAATCTTCTTTTGAAATTCTTCATCGTCGGTCTGAGAACTCTTAATCCTTTCTAGTAAATATGGTTTAGAAACCATTTGAAAAAGAATTGATGTTTCACCTTCCATGGTTATTCCCATGTCCATCTTCACTAGATCCATCAAAATTGGATCCCTTTCAATTCTCATATTGTTCAAAACCCCACGATCTTTTCTGCTCGAAGCATCTTCCACCATGTTTTCTTTCCCCGGGCAGTAGTGTATCGTACAATCATAATCCTTGAGTAATTCAATACATCTTATTTTCCTCATGTTGAGTTCTTTTTGTGAGAAAATATACTTCAAACTCTTGTGATCAGTATAAATCTCACATTTTTCAGCATAGAGGTAGTGCCTCCATATCTTCAAAGAAAAGATTACAGCTGCTAACTTGAGATCATGAGTAGGATGGTTTTGTTCCTTAATTTTCAACTGTCATGATGTATAGGCAATAAACCTATCATTCTGCATAAGGACACAACCAAGTCTTTTCTTTGATGCATCACTATAAATAACGAACCCATCATTCCTCGATGGTAGAGTCAATATTGGAGCATTGAATAATCTTCTCTTCATTTCGTTGAAACATTTTTTACAATCTTTTTTCCAAACAAATTTAACCCCTTTACGTGTGAGCTTCGTTAATGGGTTGGCCAATCAGGCAAAATTCTGGACGAAACGTTGATAATAACCTGCTAAACCATTAAAACTACGTACCTCAGTTATACTCGTAGGTTCAGGACATTCTTGGATTGCCTTGGTCATAGAAGGATCAACAGATATTCAATCTTTAGAGACAATATGGCCAAGAAAATAAATCTCTTGAAGCCAGAATTTACACTTGCTAAACATTCCATATAATTCATGTCTTCTCAGAGTCATCAGGATAATGCGCAAGTGATTTTCATGATCTTCGTAGCTTCTGGAGTATACCAAGATATCATCAATAAATACCACCACAAATTCATCGAGATATTCCTAGAAAAAACTATTCTTAAGATCTATGAATATAGAGGGTGCATTAGTGAATCCAAAAGGCATTACTATAAACCCATAATACGGGTACCTGGTTCGAAATGTTGTCTTTAGAATGTCTTCCTTCTTCACACACAAATGATGGTATCCAGATTGAAGGTCAATCTTTGAAAAGTATTGAGCTCCATGCAGTTGGTCAAATAAATCATCAATGCAAGGTAGGGGATACTTTTTATTTATTGTTATAGAATTGATCTCCCTATAGTCGATACATAACCTCATAGATCTAGCTTTCTTTTTAACAAAAAAATAGGGGATCCCCATGGAAAAACAGTAGGGTGAATAAGTCCCTTATTACTCAATTCCTCTATTTGTTTCTTTAGTTAAACAAATTCTACAGTGGCCATTCTATAAGGGGTCTTCGATATAGGCCTTGATCCAGGAATTAAATCAATGGAAATCTCAACTTCTCGTTCTGGAGGATGTCCATGTAAATATTCTAGAAACACATCTACCTATTCTTTCACAACAGGTACATCCTCTATTTGAACATTCCTTTCCTCACCCATAGACATTTCATTATCTTCCTCTTCAGTAATTGAATTTAGATGAGCTATTTGGGGTGGATCTAGATAATAATTTGGTGGCGACGATTCTTCTCTAAATATAAGGTGTTCCTTATCATCATCATCAAGAATCATAACCTCTTTCTTCTTACAATAAATATTCGCATCATAGTCTGAATTCCAGTCCATATCGAGGATTATATCAAACTCAATCATAAATATGATAATGAGATCAGCAGATAAATAACATTTATGTGCTATAATGGGAACTGTTTCACAAAACATTGTTGCAATGATACTTCCCTTGGTAGTTTTAACTGACAACACCCTTGTTAAATCTAATTGTAAATATCTAATTTTCTTAGAAAACTAGGAAGATATGAAACAATGCGATGATCCAGAATCAAATAATGCATTTGCTAAACTTAAGGAAACCATTAAATTAACTGCCACTACGTCTTTCGGAGCTTCTACCTCAGCAGTAGTGATAGTATAATCTTGGCCTTGATCCCTTGGCCTTTTTTGAGGTATGTTCCCCTTACACTTAGGAAATTCATTTTCATAATGTCCCATATCCCATAAATTGTAGCATTGGACATCAATAGCTTCTTTCTTCCCCTTGCAATCACGAGCTTGGTGGCCTTTTTCACCACACTTGTAACAGACACTCGTTCCTTTTAAGCAATTACTGCAGTGTTTCTTCCCACATTTATCACATTATGGATATTCAACCTTTCCCTTCTTCCCCTTATCTCCATTCCCAAATTGATTAGAAGATCTCTTCTTCGCATGCTTTGCTTTAAATTCATAAGACTTAGAGAATTCCTTTTCGGTCTAGATAGCACCTGAGACAATGTCTTCGTACGATGGGAAGGATTGTGAGACTAATGCTCGATGGAGAAATTGTTTTAACCCATCAAATAAATGATCAATCTTACTTGTTGGGTTACGTATATAATCTCCAGCATACCTTTCTAACCTTGTAAAGTTATCCACATACTTTGCAACATTCTCATCCACCTTTTGTCTCAGACTCAGAAATTTCCTTTCCATATCTTCTCGATGGTCACGAGGAAAGTATATTTCAAAAAATAGATCTTTAAACTCCCTCCATTTCATATTTGATACATCATCTTCTTCCTTCATGTTTTAATCAATGACCACAATTGATCAACATCTCTAGTGAGGCGGTAAACTTCCATGATAACTTTTTCCATTTCACTACTCCCCAAAGCCTGAAATATTTCTTTAGGTAATTTATCCATTTCTCAGCTACAAAGGGATTTTTACTCCCATTGAAAGTTAGTGGTTATTTCCTCATGAAGCGATCTAACATTGATCCTCCACTCTATGGATCAGGTTTCTCCAAATGCGTAAGATTATTATTCATAACCTGAGTGAGTTGTCCCAGTATGGTGATTAGCTGATCGGCACCAGTTGCATCACCAGCTACACTATAATTATCTTGAGCAGGAGGGAAATCAAAAAATGGAGTGAGTTCATTGATACAGTTTCCATTTCTTCCACTAGGCGCCATTTCTAAACAATGGCATAAACTAGATCAGTTTATAAAGAAAAATACATAATTCCATACTTATAAAACACATAACATAAATTGAACTATTTATGGATATAATCTATAATCATAAGAATGTTTTGTTTGAGGAAGTATATACTCATAATCACATCATAATGAATTGTAAAGAAAATGATAGTTATCCTAAGCATATCCCCCGAGAGTGTCGTAACCAAGAGTGCAACAAGGCCCATTTTCGTGCACCAGTTCCCATTTGAGTCAAGCTCAAAGCGGTGTTTTTGGGTTTTACCCCTAGGTGCATCTGTGCTGGAGCCATCTCTACCTTCTCATATCTAGACAGGGATGCATTTCTCAGAAAACACACAAAATATCTACAATACCAAAATACTAGGAAGTTCTTCTATACTAATCCTCAAAGTCCATCATAAATCTATGTTCCCTAATTAGAGATTATCTAAATCTGGCTTCCAAGGTTTGTACTAAACTTTTCTGATACCAACTGTAACGCCCCGACCCCAGTTACCAAGAGTCAGTGCATTATTACATAACATTGGCATTATCACAATAAAGAACAAATCTCGAAAGACCGATTAGTTTAGTAGCCATGGAAACACTAGATATATTCATAAAGTTTTACCTCATAAAAATGAAAACTACAACAACATAGTCTCCATATACCACACTCTTATCCCCTCATATTATCCCTACAGGTCATTAATAATTTAATTCTTCATATCCTGGGAATAATAAAACATAGAAAAGGGGTGAGCTTAAATGCCCAGTAAGGATGACAATATAGAGGAAACTTTCATAAATAATAATAAGCATGTAAGGAAATGTATAACTAAAACAAAAGCTTTTTAAACGTGAACTTCAACATATTATGGAAAAAATAAAATGAAATAATTCCATTTACTTATTCACATGGATATTATACTTATCAAATAATCACATGCAATATCAATAACAACTTTCATAATGATGAAATGCATAATGCTAGAGTATCATAACCACATAGCCAAGGCCTCATGCCAAGAGTACAAATAAGATTTTGTCAAGGCCTTGTGCCAAGACACTAGTTTGTCTCATGAGACCAACCGATGCATCGAGGAGCTATAGAGGGCTCCACCCGTTACATATTAAGTCCAATGCATTCCCATATGAAAAGGTTTAAACATAACATAAACATTAATATTAAAACTAGAATACTAAATGTAAATACTTCATCCATAAATCATGAATGGTATAAGAATAACACATCCACAGTCAAACATATCACAAAACCTTCAATACAATATTGAAGTTTTGTATCATAATAAATCAACTTCAAATAAGCGTAAAATCAATCTAAGGATGTTGACATAGATTAAATCAAAACTCTTTTTAGAGAAATATCTCTTTATATTTTGAAATCATTTAAGAGTCATATATTTATAAAATAAAAGATTTTATTTGAAAATATTCTTATAAGCTTGTAAGGGAAGCTTTGACGATTTTATAACGGTGGAAAATAGCCACACCCACCGTATAAGTTAAGAAAACATTTTTACCTTAATTCTGTCGAAAAGGTTAAAAAGAACCTTGTTTGGAAAATGACGGAATGATTCCATTATAAACCACTTATAAAAGTCAACAAGGGAATAAATTAATTTAACCCATATTCTAGTAAATATTAAATGAAATTTTTTGAAATACATTTTTAAGAAACATGTATGTGGATGATAAAGAATTCCTAGTAGATTATTACATATAAACAACCTCGGATAATGAAGAGATTGCAAAATAAACCCTTACCTAGTACTTTTACTTGGTTGGGGGGTAGGTTAACCTCCTGTATAATGTTGAAATAATTGTTATTAAATTATAAAAGAATCATATACATTAATATGATATCATATATGATCTTTTAACATTGCTTTGTTAATAATATCATAGAATTATCATTGTTTCGGGTGTTAACTTACTCGTTTTCTTTTATATGTTTTGTTATGTAAGCCGTGTTTGTCTTGGATAGGTCATATATTATTCATATACAGAATGATATAAAGTCCTTAAACATTATTTTTAAATCATCAAATGGTAATTATAATTGAATGGATAAAATGGAGAATGAATCTCATCGCGTTTGTGGAGACGGTAGTCCGTACGTACGCACGAGCGACAATATCATTCTTTTGATATTAAAATAATATATAATTGGATGGTATATCATATATACATAATCATTAGCATGTTATATTTATTATTTACATGAATTACAAATCATTATTATACCCATCCAAATAATAATATATTGAATAACAATTACACCATGACGTGGAGACGGTAAGTCGTACGTACGCACGTTTGGTGACATGTCATTCAAAGGATGGATAGAATACTGAATATTTTTGTAACATATTTATAATAATATTACAGTATTTAGAAGGTACTGCATTCATTATTTTAGAATGGTAATAAAATTGAAAGAAGAAGTTGAAGAAGAAATGAATTTGAAAAAGGTTGGTGAAAACATTACCTCTTCTTCGGGTTCTTCTTTTGATTTGATCAAAAGGGATCCTTAGGTTGGCTTTATGATCAAAATAAGGCCTATAGGTTGTAGTGAGGGAAGTTGATAGAGTATTTGGGCAGGGGTTGGCCGAACCAAAAGGCTTTGAAGGTGTGAATTAATGAAAATGGGGAGTGCCTTTTTATAAGTGGGGTGAGTGTCACCTTTGGAAAAGCTATAAATATTATTTTATTATAAATTCATATTCTGTTTATAATGGATTAAAAGTGGATTATTTAAATGTTAAGGTGGGGATGGGTTGAAAACCACTCAACCATTAGAATTTAGACAGGATTGGGTTACTATATTAACCTTTTCTATAAGTATTAACTCTAAGTTAATTAGTTTCACTTTTATAATGTCTCTTTGTATTTTTATATTATATAGTTAATAAACATACTATATACATCAAAGAGACCCCCCAAGTGTTCCACTAATGATACAAGTATAATGATCTAATTCTCTTGGACGAACCTTATTTTTTAGGAATTTAATATCAATTAATAATATAATATTTATTTTAAAAACTCTTATGTCAATTTTGACACTATATAATAATTGATTTCTGTGAAAATCATAACAGAATTATTACTCCAAAAAAAGTTAATTAAGTCAATACTAACATGTCATATTAACCTAGAAAATTAGTGTAATTCATAAAAAGTCTCAAATTATATTTATTTGGATATTTATAATATCAATTATTTTAATGATTCACTATTATGGTAATTACTACATGATCATTGTGTCATATTTAAATTACATTATATAATGTCTAAAAATTATAAATAAAATCTAATTATGTAGGAAATCATTTTATATTTCTAATGAATATTTACAGTCAAAAATCAAACATATATAACCCTATGTAAATATTGTTTTTCTAAAAGATATATACTTATGTCATTTTTGTATTTATTTTAACTTAATTAAAATAAAGTTTCCCTATCACCTTAAAGTTGCTCCAAGCGGTCCCAAAATCGACCCAAAGATGCCCATGGTCAAACATGCATCCACCTATTATGTTAGGACAAGTTTCAGGGTAATTTAGTATTATTATAATATTATTTGTTTATCCCTTTTTTACCGGATTTACCCATAACCATGGTAAATAAAATATTTACCGAAGTAATTATTCAAAATGTCTAAAAATAAAAGTTACCTATTTACACAATATGAACATCCTTATTCCAAATAAGGAATACATTTTTCCAAATTCAAATAACATAATTGGCAAAAATTAATTTAAAATTAATTCCCGTTGTTAAAACAAAAAACGTGTTTTTAAGAGATAATAACTATCAAAAGATTGACACTTGTTTCTGTCCGGTTTAATTGTAAAATTTTGTACAATGACCAAAATTATATTAAATGGTAAAAATATATTCTAAATATACTTTATAACCACTCAAATTCATAATTTATCAATATAAATTATTTTGATTAAAAAAGTTGTTTTTAATTAAAATTTAGTAATTTTCACTATTCATCAAAATATAAATGTTATCTGAAAAGTTCCAAAATTTCACCCTAGGCTAAATTCGATATTACAAATCCAAAAATGAATTCCATTTTGAGAGATAAAATTTATAAAATTTCAAAAAGTTGGTATTACTGTTCAGAACGGCCAGTTTGATTGGTTGTGGTGTGCTAGAACTCGATGTTACGTACAACACACGCTATCACACTATTTAAAGAGAAGCCTGTTGTAGAAGCTTGGGGTGTTACAGTTGGGTGGGGCCCAAACGAGACCCTACATTAAATTATCTAACTCCCCATTATTCGCCCTCTCAATTTTAATTTTGTAACTCACCCGCTCCCCGATTTTAATGTCATGTCAACACAAGTGGTTTTTCTTCCACATTAAATACTTTCCCATAAAACGCCTAATTAATTGGGCATCGCGCGTTAATTAATTTGGTGAATTCATTTTGAATTTAAAATCAATGTTGACACGTATGTGTGTGAATAACATAATACAAGGTCTTATTTTATTGTGGTGGATTCATTGTGCGGAATCACGGAGAGAACTCTCGCGGTCTTGAAGAACTTCGTCTTCCTCACAAAGAATGCCGAAGCTTCAACAAAGAACGTTGTACCATCTTTTCAACTTCTTCCCGCGTCGAAGAAATTGACGACGCACCACATCCCTCTTTGGGCGAACATCGACGACGCTTACAGATCCCCGATTTGTGACGCCATCTTCCGCGACGCCGTCTTCCGCGACCTCGTTTTCCCGCGATGAACCTCTTTCGACGAGTTCATCAAGGTAGGGGGTTTTCAAATAAAGTTTATAAGTGAATTATCCCCTCATGCATGAGTATTATAATTTTTGGGTGTTTGAATAATTTACCTTGAATAAATTATTCCCTCGTTTAAAGCATGTCTTTTAAAGATTTCCATTTGAAAAACAACTAACGCGGAGGGTGCGGGCCGACCAAACATGCCTCGACAATGCTTTTCAGTTTGTTTATTGATGTGAGAATCGACGGGCAATGACGAAGTGAGCTGAAAATGACTTTTGAACCATTCACAGTAATTTACTGGTCCCAGGAAAGCCGTCGGAGCAGACGACGGGCAAAACGGACCACCGGATCGTTTCTGGTGGTCTATAGACGACGCAGCCGGCCGCTAGGAGGCGACGGTGCCCAACACGCCACCCTGAGGATCCGCAGTGGCTGAAGCCACAGCGGCATGCGGACGGATACCATGGCCGCGCGGGACCCGGAGGAGGAGGAAGCGGTGCCGACCGCGTCTGTGGGGCGCAAGCGGGGGAAGCGCGTACCCCCTGCTGGGCCGCTGGCCGAGCCAGCGCACCCCCCCCCCCGGCAGGGCCGGGGTGGGTCGTGCGGACCGTGCTGGGCCGCGCCCACCTGGGCCAGACCTGGAACCGGGTCGGGTCACCCGGTTCGGGCCGACCCAGAGGGTTGGGACGGGCCCAGACCCCCCATTTCGGCCTATTTTCAGTCTTTTGCCCCTATCATGGGCTTCAGACCTCTGATGGATGCACTGTCAGTTGCATTGGTATCCTTGGATCGAGAAGGTCATTTCATTATATTACACTCAATGTTTTGGAGAACATTGTGTATGGCCGGGTTGGTTCAAACAAGAAACCAACCAGCCCCTCAGAGCGGAATTGCTTATAACATGAACTCCGGATGTCAGATTGATGTGTCGTCGACTTTGTTTGATTCCTCTTAGTTATACAGACCTTTTGGCTTTCTCCGCTCGAGGTTTGCACTCAGTTAGAGTGCGGCTGGTTTGGTTTTGACTTAAAAACAAACCGGGCCCCCGAAACGAAAAAGCCAATAACTCTCAGACCGGGCGTCTGATTGACGCGCCATCTATTGCATTGTGTTCCTAATGACATGAAAGAACATTACGACACATAAATTTTTTTTCTAAGTGATTGTTGATGTACCGACCTCCTGGCTCATGGAGCGGACCCTCCAAGAAAGAGCGTGCTGTGTGCGGAAACCCTAGAGCTTGCTGAGACTTGACGACTGCTGGTCGATCAATTCAGAGTGTTTCGATAGCCCAGTGGGGAGCGCTTCGTTGTAGAGGCAGACCTAGGATGGAGGATCACTTGGTTGTAGTAGCAGACCTGCGGTACTCGACAGAAGGAGTACCTCTATAGGCTATGAGGGGGAGCGCTTGTTTGTAGCGATAGACCAAAGGTGGGAATCACTTAGTTGTAGAAGCAGGCCCACAGTACTCGACCAGTGGAGTACTACTGCAATCCAAGGTTAGTGGGAAGCACTTGGTTGTAGCGGAATGCCCACTATACTTGATAGAGGAGGAGTTCCCCAGTAGCTATGGGTTCGATGGTGAAGACTATCATACCGGAATCCTCTTTGGGTTCGACAATGATGACAACCGTATTGGAATCCTACATGGGTTCGACGGTGAAGACATTCATACTAGAATCCTCCGTGGGTTCGACGATGACGACAACCATACGAGAATCCTCTGTGGGTTCAGCGGTGATGACTACTATACTAGTATCCTACATGGGTCCCAGCTTAGATGAATCAGTGGCTACATCTGATCATATCTACCACCTTACAAAGAAGTATACCTGTGTGAGCTGAGTCTTGACATTCAATCATTATATTCGATATGATTGACTTGCTTTCCTATGTGGATTGGGTTGTGCTTTCCTGTGTGGATTGGGTTGTATTATCCTGTGTGGACGTGATCAAACGTGGGCTCGGATATTGGAGCCGAACTGGAATTGATGACTTAGGTATATGTATGGGCATATACCTAAGTAGTGTTGGATGTTACTTCATGATTGTATCTTTCCTCTGTGGATTTTTGGAGGCCTTCCGGGGTCTCGGGGTCCCTACTGAGTATTGTATACTCACCCCTGCACGGGCTTCGGCCGCACTACGTTGTGTTGGTTGCGGATGACAGACATCACCGATCGAGGTTGAGGCTGGTAGAGCTGGACAGTTCCTGGAGGAGGAACTCACGACGAGTCGGTCCCTAGAGGTAGATGTTACGATGAGGTGGTACCTGGAGGTGGAACACTAGACGGGACGTACATGGGGCAGTTGGTAAGACCTGAGGAGCGGAGGAGGATATCTGTAACCACCCTTCAAGTAGGATTTTCCAGTGGACGGCTCAACATTGCAGCTTTACTTTTTAGTTGTTGTACATCCCTTCCTGTTGTACTTTAATTTCAGTTTGGGTTTGTATTCTGGCCCACTTACTTTTCCACACTTACTATTGTACCTAGTTTTTCTTATTGTTTGCTTCCACTTGTACTCTGTTGTGTTGTTTACTTTTATAAATGAAATTCCTTCCCTTTTTATTAGGACTTATGACATTGGTGCTAGTCGCAAGCCCCTGGCCTATGGATGGTGGGCTTGGGGTAGTCACGGCTCGGGCCCTGAGGACGGGTCCTGACAAATTGGTATCAGAGGAGTTCATTTCTACCGCAGAACTCAGGACTCTGATCTTTCTTCTTTGTGAAGAAATAGTGTTATGGGTATTGAGTGTGGTTATTAGTCCAGGGAGTCCAATGTTGGTGCGGAGGCCGACGTATCCGTACACATGGACCCTGACTACTGATTTCCTACTCAGTCCATGAAAACACTGATTGCATGTGTGTTTCAAAATTTTTCATTGACATTAATTTTTGTCAGCTCACCAGGTATACTATTTTGACTATGGAAAACCTATTTCTTTTCAGGATGGACCCACGATGGCAGCCGGCTAGGGTAGAGATATTTGTGTGAGATGACAGCCCACCGAGCGATGAGGCCTCGGTACAGGGCCCTTTTTCAGCGGAGGAACCGGCGGTACCTCTACCCGCTGAGACACCGTTGCCACCAGCCCAGCTGATAAGAGTTCACATCACCTTAGCACACTACACAAGTTCCAGCATCAGAGACCACCCAGGTTCTATGGGGAGACGGACCCTCAGGCAGCCGAGGATTGGCTGGAGGCGGTTGTACGAGTTTTTAGGTTATTGGGGACACCAGCTGACCTCATGGTGGTCTTTGCAGCGAGCCTCCTGCATGCTGTAGCAGGCAGATGGTAGAACTTGACACTCCAGGTGCACGACGAGGCATCACTCCTTCAGATGGACTTTGAGAGCGTCTTCCGCTCGTAGTTCATCCCAGCCACCCTCAATGCAGTGCGCTTCCAGGAGCTACTATAGCTGCGGCAGGACAACATGAAGGTTTCCCAGTACTCGGTGAGATTTATCAATCTCTCATGCTATTCAACGGACATGGTATGAAACCCTTTCTTCCAGGACTGAACCTTCGAGCAGGGGCTCAGGTAAGAAATTAGAGCTTCAGTTGTTTCTCACAATATCCCAACACAGACAGGGGTGTTGAAGCGAGCCCTCTTTGTGTAAAGTTTTCTTGCAGAGCAGTCTCCTGTAGTAGGAACCACCACTATCCGGCATGCGGCCGAGTCTTCTATAGTGGGCAGAATACAGATGACGCAAAGGTCCAAGAGGACCAGACCTACAGTTGATCAACCGCATGACACAAGATCGTGTGTGCGAGGCACCTGTGGTGGAGAACAACTTACCATGATCTGAAAATGTTACTCCTGCGGTGGGGTTGGTCACATGGCTCGTGACTATCCGACCCGTCATACAGATTACCAGCAGATAAATGAAGGACCTCTCAGGCAGAGGCATAGGTTTGATCGGGACGGATCGCAAGGAGCAGGAGACCGAGGCAGGGGTGCTAGCCGTGCAGCTGGATGTGGACGGTGCTTCAAGGTGTTGCCACTGCCACCATGAGGAGGTCGACCCCGACCACAGGGAATATGTTGACATGGGAGAGCTCAGCTTCAGGCAGTTGAGGCATTTTACTTTGGAACTCCGGAAGTTGGTGGACAGGAGTGGGACTAGCTCAAGACATGGGAACTTTTGTTCATGTTGCTTCTAGTTTTTTTGTGGTTGTGTGTGTCTTTGTAATTTGAGCTGTAGTAATAAAAGACACCTTTCTTGTGGCATTTTATTTCCCATACTCTCTTTATGTTATTACTAAGAGGTTCCAGTTTAAAAACTATTGACTTGACCATCACTTTTGAGATACCTACTGGAGGAGACCCAGTGACCACACACTGATGCCGACAGTGTGACTCAACCCTTGGAGGCGTGGGTAACGATTGGATATCATGGTAGTAGCGTCGAGGAATTATGAAGTCATCTTTGGTATGGATTAGTATCATCTATGTCGAGATTGACTGTATTGGGAAAAGAATGTGGTTCATCACAGGGATGAGACCAGATTTCTCTTATCGGCAAAGAAGAAATCTTAGCTGCTCATGTAGGACAAGAGAAGGTCCAAGTCATTCAAGATTGGATGAGGACAGCTCAGAGCCAACAAACGTCTTATGCTGAAAAGATGAGAAACCACTAGACTTCGAGGAAAGTGACATCTTTTTCTTACGGGTCTCACCTCAACGTGGTTTACAGAGATTTGGATGGGGCGACAAGTTATCTCTGTGATTCATCGGACCCTTCTCGGTCCTCAACAGGGTAGGTGAGGTGGTTTACTACTTGACCCATCCACCTCAATTGCACCAGGTGCATGACGAATTCCATGTATCTTAACTGAGGAGATACATGCTTGACCCGACACATATCATCGACCACTGGGAGATGGACTTTCATGATGGGGTGACTTTTGTGGAGGTCCCGATGGAGATCGAGGATCAACAGGAGCAGGTCCTATATGGACTGTCGATTCCTCTAGTGTACTTTAGATGGTAGCGCAGGAACCTCTAAGAGAGAACTTGGGAGCAGGAGGCTCAGATTCGTGCTCAGTACCCTCTTTTGTTTCCCTAGTTTGTGTTATTGATTTACGAGGACGTAAATCCCTGAGGTGGGAGTAATTTAATGACCCTTAAATTTCAAGGGAATTATTTTTTCTTAATTTTCTTTGGAATTTTACGAGTGCACAGTTTCTAACGGCACCTGATTCCGAGGCCATGTCTGCCCGGAATCAATTTCCGAAGTTTAGCTCTTGTACGTTCAGTGAAAGAATGAGCGCGATTTCCTAACTTTACAACCGGTGCTCGGAATCGAAATCAGAGGGCACTGATGAAACCGAAACTCCGGTAATTGCATAGGAACACATTTTCCGAAGGTTCATTTGCTCGGGTGGTGATTTTAAAAAATGGTGAGGAATAAAAATATAATTCTTTTATTTTTTTTCTTTACTAGGCGGTTTAAGTTAAATTAAGTTGTGTCACAACATAATTTATCTCTACCTTGTGGTTAACATCCTTGTGAGGGATATGGTGTGGGGCCCACATGATCCCCCACCATTCAATTCTCTAACTCACCATTAATCACCCTCTCACTTTTAATTTCGTAACTCACCTGCTCCCCCGTTTTAATGTCAAGTCAACTCATGCAGTTTTTCTTCCACATTAAATACTTGCCAATAAGACGCCTAATTAATTGGGCAACACAAGATAATTAATTTTTTGAATTCATTTTTAAATTCAAATTAATGTTGACACGTATGTTTGTGAATAAAATAAGACATGGTCTTATTTTATTGTGGTGGATTCGTTATGTGGAATCACGGAGAGAACTCTCGCGGTCTTGAAGAACTTCGTCTTCCTCGCTAGAACGCCGAAGCTTCGATGAAGAACATCATACCATCATTCCACCTTCATCCCGCGTCGAAGAAAGTGACGACGCGCCGTATCCTTCTTCGGACGAATGTCGAAGATGCTTACGGATCCTCGATCCATGACGTTGTCTTCTGCGATGCCGTCTTCCGCGAGGGCGTCTTCCGCGACGTCTTTTTCCCACAATGAACCTCTTTCGACGAATACATTGAGGTAGGGGGTTTTCGAATAAAGTGTATATGTGAATTATACCCTCGTGCATGAGTATTTTAATTTTAGGGTGTTTGAATAATTTACCTTGAATAAATTATTCCCTCGTTTAAAGCATGTCTTTTAAAGATTGCCATTAGAAAAACACCTTACGCGGAGGGTGCGGGATGAACAAACACGGCCAGACAACCCTCTGTAGTTTTTTTATTGATGTGTGGATCGACGGGAAATGAAGAAGAGGGATGAAATGAAATTTCGAACCCTTCACAGTAATCTTCTGGTCCTGGGAGAGCCACAGGCGAAGACGATGGGAAAAACGGACCACCGGAGCGCGTCCGGTGATCCGCAGAAGAAGCGGTCGGCCCACCGCGCCGACATGGCGGCGACGGTGGCCGGCACCGGCCGGCCCCCAGGAGGTGGCGGTGCCCGGTGCAACATCGGGAAGAATCGCCAGGGCTGAAGCCGTAGTGGCAGCTGGCCGGATCCCGTGACTGCGCGGGACCCGGAGGAGGAGGAGGCGGTGTCTGCCGCGTCCTTGGGGCGCAAGCGGGGGAAGTGTGTCCCCCCTCATCAGCCACTGGCCGAGCCAACGCCCCCCGCCAGCCGGGCCACGGTGGGTCGCACAGACTGGGCCGGGCCACGCCTAGCAGGGATGGAATTGGAACCGGGTCGGGTCCACCCGGTTCGGACCGACCCAGGGGGTAGGGTTGGACAAGGCTGGGCCCAGACCCCCCATTTCAGACTACTTTCAGTAATTTTCTCATATCATGGGCTTCGAACCTATGATCGACGCACCGTCAGTTAAGTTGGTATCCTTGGATTGAGACGGTTGTTTTTGTATATTAAACTCAAAGTTTCGAAGAACATTGGGTATGGCCGGGTGGGTTCGAACATGAAACCAACCGGGACCTCGGAGCGGAAACACTTATAACTTGAACTCCGGACGTTCGATTGAAGTTCCGTCGACTTTTATGGATTCCTCTTAGTGAGACGAACCTTTTGGGTTACTCCACTCAAGGATTGGATGCAGTTGGAGTGCGATCGGTTTGGTTTTGACTTAAAACCCTACCGGTCCCCCGGAATGAAAAAGCCAATAACTCTCAGACCGGGCGTCCGATTAACGCGCTGTCTATTGCGTTGTGTTCTTAATAATATGAAAAAACATTTTGATACATCAACTCTGGTCTACGTGACAGTTGATGTACTGACCTCTTGGCTTGTGAAGCAGACCCTCCTGGAACGAGCGTGCTGTGTGCGGAAACCCTAGAGATGGTTGAGACTTGACGTCTTATGATCGATTGACTCATAGTGTTTCGATATCCCAGTGGGGAGTGCTTGGTTGTAGCGGCAGACCCACAGTGGAGGAGCACTTGGTTGTAGTGTCAGACCCACAGTACTCGACCGATGGAGTACCCATGTAGGTTATGAGGGGGAGCGCTTGGTTGTAGTGCTAGACCCAATGTGGGAAGCGCTTGGTTGTAGCAGCAGGCCCATAGTACTTGACAGGTGGAGTACTACAACAGTCCAAGGTTAGTGGGAAGCACTTGGTTGTAGCGGCAGGCCCACTGCACTCGATAGAAGAGGAGTTCCCCAGCAGCTATGGGTTCGACAGTGAAGACTATCGTACTTGAATCCTCTATGGGTTCGACAACGAATACAACCATATTAGAATCCTACGTGGTTTTGATGGTGAAGAATTTCGTACTAGAATCCTCCGTGGGTTAGACAATGATGACAACCGTACGAGAATCCTCCGTGGGTTGGCGGTGACGACTACTATACTAGTATCCTACGTGGGTCCCAACTTAGATGAATCAGTGGCTACATCTGATCATCTCAATCACCTTACAAAGACGTATACCCGTGTGAGATGAGTCTTGACTTTTAATCATTATCATCGATATGATTGACATGCTTTCCTATGTTGATTGGGTTGTGCTTTCCTGTGTGGATTGGGTTGTATTATCCTGTGTGGACGTGATTGAACTTGGGCTCGGATATTGGTGCCGAACTGGAATTTATGCCTTAGTTATATGTATGGGCATATACCTATGTAGTGTTGGATGTTACTTCGTGATTGTGTCTTTCCTTTGTGAATTCTGGGAGACCTTCGGGGGTCTCGGGGTTTCTACTGAGTATCGTATACTCACCCCTGCACGGGTTTCGCCCGCACTACGTTGTGTTGGTTGCAGATGACCGACATCACTGATCGTGGTTGAGGCTTTTAGAGCTGGGCGGTTCTTGGTGGAGGAACTCACGACGAGTCGGTGCCCGGAGGTAGATTTTACGACGAGTCGGTACCTAGAGGTGGACCACTATGCATGACGTACACGGGGCGGACGACAGGACCCAAGGAGGTGAGGAGGCTGTTTGTACCCACCCTTCAAGTGGGATTTTCCAGTGGACGACTCGACATTGCTGCTTTACATTTCAGTTGCTATACTTCCTTTCCAATTGTACTTGACATTCAGTTTGGGTTTGTATTCTGGCCCACATACTTTTCCGCACTTACTATAGTACCCAGTTTTTCTTAGTGTTTGCTTCCGCTTGTACTCTGTTGTGTTGTTTACTTTTATAAAGGAAATGACTTACCTTTTTATTGCGACATACGCCTTTGTTGCTAGTCGTCAGTCCATGGCCTATTGAAGGCGGGCCTGGGGTTGTCACGGCACGGGCCTTGAGGACGTGTCGTGAAAATATATGTCTAATATGTCATCTCCCCAACACATCATGGGACACATGCAACTACTGGACATAAAATAGAGGTTCTTCTATCTAAATGTATGAATATTAAGACATTAATGGTGAAAAATATTTAAAACATATATGGTTTAATGATTTGGTATGAATTATTTTTTTATGTTTCATGTTATTTTTTTAAATGATGTATCTTGTTTTTTATATGGAATTTCGATAATGTTTCTTTTAAGTATTATCACTAGAAAACCATATGTCATCGTAGTAGTATTGGTCAAATTATAGTGGTATGTTTGCATCATAATATTTAATGACTATAATTTAAACAATCATTTTACATAAATATTTTTTTCATTAATCAATAGAGTGCTTCAATAATTTTAACTAATATACAACTGCCCTATAGGTCTAGTGAAACTCTTTTATGTGTGACCTTCATGGCTACATAAACCAAAATTCTATAGATGATCCAGTTCTTTGGGCCATTTAACCTCATTTAAAATACAGTTCGACTTTGGAATCCCACTGTGTCACATCCTTGTCAAATTTGGTAGAATTGGGGGTGAATCCAAAGATACATTTTTTTTGATATTTACCCATACACATTCATGGATTAATATTGAAGTCATTAATACTCTCTGGTAGAAAATCTAGATAAATGGATTTCTTCAAAGAATATTTTACTGAATCACATGTTGTAAGCACATGTGCGCAACGATACCATAATGCTGAAAAGTGTTCACAATAACAATAATGTTTCTCTAGTAAAACAATAATCATACAAGCAATGTCACAAGTCAAATATTCAAGAGACTTAGTGTCTTCAAATAAATGCTCTTCATAGTAAAATGATCAAACATGAAATTGTGTATCTCACTAAAGATCTCTAACGATCTCACATTGGAAATGACGACTATATCACATCCCTCTAATCAGACCCACATCGATCTATTTTACCAATACCAGAAAACACATTATAGTGTTCTAGAATGTCTCTTATATGAAACACATAATTTAATTTTAAAACACCACATATATATTATATTATAATTGTGGGTTTCATAAAATAAAAATAATATATTATTCTTAATTTCCTATGATGGGTAATTTTCAAACTCCCTTGAAAACCCCATTTATACATTCTATGATGTTGGTTTTCATATTTCCAATTTACCTCCAATCACCATACTCCATCAACTATTTATACTTTATAATTTTCATCATGTAATCATAAACATCTTGATTAGTTTTGCAAATGTCATTGAGATTCTCATCCATACTTTATTATTCAATCTTGTATTCTAACAAACATGAACCATTCTGAACACATATTACAACAACTAATATAGAGTCTTTTAACAAGAAAAGGATATTTATACTATTTTTTATGATTACTTACCAGCTAATTAAAAATTATTTAATAAGTAATTATTATTAATTAGTCAATAAATTCAGAAAGTTAATTATTTATTAATTTATTATTAATATGAAATTAACTAATTATTAAGTAATTATTAATTACTTTGTATTAATTATTTATTAATAAACATTTAATAAATTATTTAGTAATTATACAACCATATTTAGTTAATTATTAATTTTTCATTCTGAATAATATTAATTGCTAATGATATTTGTAAGTTATTAATTAATCATGTTAACTATTACTCATATTCATAACAAAATTAATTACTACTCATGTTAATTAAATAATAATTTATTATTTAATCATTAATTAATCATATTAATTTGATTACCTGATTTAAATAATTATTAATTATAAATTATTATGAAATTATTATAGATAAATTAGTAATTATTATTAATTAATTAGTACTTATAGTTAATTTATTATTAATTTATTAGTAACCTAAATTATTTAGTCATTATAAATAATAATTATAATTTTTTATTAATTAATTATTAATTAGTTACTAATTAATTAATAATTAATAATTAATAATTAATAATTAATAATTATTTATTTATTAGTAAACATTTAATATATTATTTAAAAATTATTTAATCCATATAAATAGTAATTACTATTTAGTTGAAAAAAATGGTATTCAATAAATAATATTTATTTTTTCACAGTTTTCTTTTTATAAAAAAATAAATCTAGTTTTTTAATCAATTAAAATAAATAAACTAAAAATTAATGGACTTTCTAAATAAAAAATATTAAAATAAATTAAACGACTAGCTAAATAAACATAACAAAAATTAAAAAAATTATAAACAACATATTAAAATAAATTGGTCATGTATATTAAAAACATAGTTATATAAAATTGGATATGAAAATTAATCAACTATCAGAACAAATTAAACAGGCAAATTAAAAGAGGAAATAAATAAATTTGACACGCAAATTAAATAACTAGCTGAATATTTAAAATTTAAATAAATTTGATGTGAAATTTTAGAATTTATACTAAAAAACATTATACAAAATTATACTACTGAATTATATAAAAATTAATACCTATAAATTTAGAAGACTACAAAATATTGAGAGGTAATTAATGTTGCATTCAATCGGGAGAGGAAGATTTAAATTTCCCATGGGAGGTAATTTGATTGATTTATTTATGGGGGTACCTTCCATTTTTTAGGGAATGTTGATTAGGGAGCCCCATGAAGTGGGGAACACGTATATGGATTTGAATAAATTGATCCAATTGAAGTTGTGTTATTTCCTCAAAAAATTTCACCATATCTCTAATTGATGTATTTATGTGCAGTTCTTTCCAAAAAAAACCACTTCTTCTTGAAATGTTCTATATTACACTTCAAGCACCATTTCCTAGGTTGCTCTATGGTCCCATTTACAAAAAAATAAACCAGCATATTAAATAAATAAATAATGTAATTGAAAATATTTATCTATACAGAGATTTTGGCTATCTATATGTTCACTAATAGACATTCCAAACATTATTTATTTGGTTTTTTTACCATTTTGTTTGTTGATGCAACCATAATTTATTTTTAAGAAAAACATCTCTCCTAAGGGTGTTATTTTTTTAAATTGGTATAAAATATAATCCTATAATTAGTGGTCGTCATTAAATTTATTAGTTTAATTATGTCTCATAAATTATATAGAAATAATTATGTTGATATAATTTATAATATATCATGATCATGATCATTGTTATTATTTTTTTAGTTATTCAGTTATAGATCTTATATATTAAATTATTTATCAATTATGTTATCGAATTTATTAAAGTACCGTATATATGTCTGTTTTTAACATTAATTATATATATATTGTGAAATTATTTCAATGATAATTTAAAAATAAAAAATAAATAAATAATTATATATATAATTGATAGTGTTAATAATTTCTCATAAATATTCTTGTTAATGTTGATTCTCTTTTTATTACAACCACTACCACCGCTTTTACTATTGTTGTAATTATTTTTACTGATGTCCCTCTATGTAACAACTTAGTTTTAGGAGCCTTGTAGTGTATTAATGATGTTTCATGTTTGGGTCACCCCATTCACTTTCATATATGCTTATGTTCATTGTTTTCATTTCATTTACTCCCTCGCTATAGTGTTTCATTTTAATCCACTAATTCTAATTGCACAACAATATTTATATTCATCCTCTCTTTATTCTCCCCAATAAGGTCACTATAAAATTAAATTTCATCATAAGTTATCACAATCTCTCCGATCATTAAAAATTCCCTTATGGAGCATCACTGGTCAATATTATCCTCTCTTCCTTCTTGATACAATTGGTATTTAATACTGCAAGGCATCGAAACTCTCTACATAATTCTAAAAAATAATTATCATTATCAAATGTAAACTTATAATTAAAATGTTATATTATTTGAAAGAATTATTAAAATGTATTTTATTTTATAGGCTTGTAAAATTTAGTTTATAAATAGAATACAATGATATGGAAATGATATAAACAAGACAAAAAATTTATTTCTAAAACTAATGTGTTGTAATGATCCAAATTCATATTTTAGAAACACATACCTATTATACCTTCTAAATAGTAATCATTCACCATACACTATCAAAGAACAAAGAATTATTATTAATCCTCCAACTAAACCATCTCAATATTTAATTAGATTAAATCTTTTATATTTCATTATACTAAATATTATTTATTCATTAATTATTTATTCATTATTTATTTATTGAGATATAAACACTCAACTCACTAACTAGTTAAACTAAACTTTGATGACTCTTGTCTCTTTGGGATCACATAATCAAATGGTAGATCAATGTCACACATTTCCCAAAGAAAAAAATCATGGGTTTTGTGACAAGAATTAAGGTGTTAAAAAATTGTGCTTAATGGGTTTTCAATGTTTTTCATTGGGAATGAAAATTATTTTATTTAAAGAGTTTTCCCCCTCAATCATAATTGAGGAATAATTATTTCATATAATCTATTTCATGGAGTTATGGGGTGTGAGTAGTAGTTGTAGAACTGCATTCATTCGAACTACTATAAAAATCCTTATCCATAGTCTTTAACATTATTTATCATTCACTATTTGTACTAATTAAATTTATTATATCTATTTGGGTTATTTATTATTATTAATAACCATATTAACATTAGGATTATTCTACTCTAATTATATTATATAATACAATTATCCCCTCTGCTCTTTATTTTCCATAAATATTGTGGTACATTAAAATATGTTCCAATGTGTAGGACCTCTTAGATTCTACTCATTTTCTATCATTTTAATTAACATAAAAGTATATGAGGGTGATCAATTTAGATGGATGGATAATGTTTAATTGATAATTGGATTACAATGAATTCACCTTAATTTGAAGGGAATGACTATGGTTATTGGTAATCAAATATGGAAGGGTACATCATGTAATTATTCAATTAGAATTCAAACATAATAGAAAAAAATATGAACTACCAAAAGAAACCACTATAGGTAATATTATTTCTTTGGGTAATTTTTAATATAGCAAAATGAACATTGATTATGAAGCTATTAGTCGAAATGTTTTCAATCATGTTTCTATATGTAAAAATAATCATGATATATTGAAAATTTAAAAATATACACAATATTTTGAATTTATGTTAACATGGAAAATGATTGGAATATTGATAGATGAGTAAAATTACATAAATATTGGCGAAACATGTCTACCACTCAAATATTAAATAGGTTCACAAGTATTTTCAATTTAATATGTTCTCTTGGATAAGCTTAAGAGAGTACTTCTATCGTTGAGTGAGATTTTAAATCACCACTATAGTAGTGGAATGCCAATAATTTGTTGTTGTTGAAATAATGAACTTAAAAGTTTAAAATTGAGTGATATTATTACTTCACTCTTATAATACAATTTTCAGTTGAAAAGTATTTCATAATTAAGATGATGATTAGAAGATTAGTGTAACTGCTAAAATTAATATTATTTTTCCTAGTTCCTATGATGATGATTCATGTTGTTCAACTAATGTAAACGATAGGATAACTAGTGCTATTAAAGTATTGGTGAAGTTTATAAAGAAGAAAACGTATATTATTTATACAATTATATACATGAAGGTAGATAGATTGGATAAAAATAATGTTATTATGAATTTAGGTAATTCAAAAAAAATGTTATGATTTCCACAATAAATGAGACAATGATCAAGACATATTTTGGTTTAAGAATTATTGAAAAAATAAGAATCTAAAGGATAATGAAAAGAATGTGATGGATAAATAGATTACAAATGATTATAATAATTCATATGATACATTTTTAGGTTAGAAAGAAAACTATTAGAATATTTTAATGGATAATTATGTTAAAGTAAAATATTTACTTAACTAACTATGTCCTTTAGGTGATGTGGGGAAACATTCAAGAAATTAGGGATGGGTATGTTTTTTTAATAACATCTATCATGTCAGTAATTCTGGTTATGATTAAAAATGACACATCGGATCAATGATAATTCACTTAGAGGTGGTGGGGGTGAATAATTAAATTTTACTCACCATTAAATTTAATTAAAAAATCTTCTTCACCTATTAATGCTAAAAAAATATTGGTATTACACAGACAATTAAACACAAATATAAGGAACTATATATTCTTTAAATGGATTAAAAATCAATGTAAATAGAAAATTATATGTATGGATTAAATTATATAAGACCTTATATTTTAATAGTATCATAATTGTGATTTCAAATGAGTATGTATTTTCATTTACTTCATGGTGAAAAACATATTGATTTACCGTTTAATTTGATAACATGCTATTAATATATATAATATATTTTGATCAAAATGTCATTATAAAATACAATTGAAAATCAATAAAGTAATTATACTGTTTATTCTTATTCTTTCATTTTTTACTCATCCATATAAAATTACAAAGGAGAATGTACACTTCTCTTTCTCTCCTTATTTTATTTATATTTATATTTTTCTAAGTATAAAAATATTTTTAAAGTAGCAACACGTGTTACCTCTATATATTCAAAAATCTATTTGGAAATTCATCAAATAAACAACATTCAACATCTCCAGACATCATGTTCAAATTCTCCCATTTTTTATTTTATTATTAGATCTTTCTAAGACATTATTATACTGAAATATTGTTTTTATACATGACTATTACATCATTTTTGAGATAAAGAACATAATAGAAATAAATTCCAATATCAAAGGTTTACTATCATGGGGAAATAATGTTCATCCAAAAATATATACATAATAAAACGTAAAAAAAATACTTTATTCAATATCCATAATCCATTTAAATCAATCATTTTCTCCTTATTGATTTTAATATTCTGAATATTTTCCTCAAAGAATGGGGTGAGCTAAAATCCTAGTAATTTGAGGAATACAAGGGAAGGAACATGATATATAAAACGATTTAAAACATGTGTGAGCAAAATCATTACCATTATATGAGAATAAAAATATAATACAACAATGAATGGAATATTTAATTGAAAAAATATTCAATGAATGATGAATATGTACACTAATGAAATATCCAAACATAGTGTTCAAATATGAAAAATAGTTTTGAACAAGTCTAGCTTCATATTCAAACATAATATATGTGCTTAAATCATAACATAAAAATTGTGAACAAGTCCATCACCATGTTCACATATAATACACATAGTCTATTGAGAAATATCACAAGACCCAATGAATTGGAGGAATATATTATTTTAGTTCTACCATAAAAAAGTATAATATTATACCTCTAATATAATGTGGGGACACATTAAATTGATTGACATGAATTATCCCATGAACGGATAATGGGATTCATAAGGGTGTCCTAAATCAAATATTAGTAAAAATTTAATTATCCTAAAAGAAGAAGGGGAAAAATAATTTTTCATTATAGGTTTTCCTAAATTAACATTGTTCATTTTGTTATGGAGAAAATTTTTAAAAGTAATTATGAGTTGTTATACCATGTATATGGAATGAATATTTTGAAATGTGATATTGCCATCTCTTCTTTCTCGATGGATTTTTTCATCTTCAATTGACAATATTATATTAAAAATAACTATCATATTGGTAAAATAATTTTACAAAATTTAATCTAACAATTAAATTACAATCAAAGGTATGGGATATCAAAATCCACAATAATGGAAGGGAAAAATCCATCCTTAGATTATCCTATAATTTCATGTCATTTGTGGTGCACTGAAAATAACCTACATCCAACTATCTTTTGTCATGATATTGTTATTAGTAAATATAATTTTTTGAGTCATGAAAAGAATAAATGACACTCAAAAAGACCAATGACCATTACACACACTTGAATATAGGAATATCTGATGAATCCAAATCATGAACAATTCTTACTGGTAGGTCTAATCTCATAATATCTTTTTTTAAATATTAATATTTGAAAACATCATGTAAAGAAGACTCATCTACATCTATGTACTCAAACATAATATTCTACATTCTCTGTTCCCTTTCATTGTAAATTATCCAGTCATAGAACCATATTTATTGATATCAGTGTGGAACTTCAATATTCTAATTATAGTAGACAAATACTGTGATATTTTCAATGAAATAGATACTGTATGACATTATTAAATCTATTTCATATAAAAAATGAACAATATATAATAATATTTCATATTAATATTCAAGAAATCATTTATACATATTGTTCACATTACAATAATCTAGTTCTAGAACACCAAATCCCACATAAAAACTATCCCTAAACTATATGACTTTTATGGAAGTGTGAAAATTAAAAAAAAATTATTAATTTTCCCTTATTACATTAAAAAAATCATTGATTATTTGAGGAACCATTTTAAATCTGTGTCTTGTTGAGTATTGAAAACACCCCTAACAATTAAACACATATTCACCTCAATATATATATATAAGTACCCATTATACCGATGTACATATTAAAAATAGAAAGTGATTAACTACAAAAAGGATTCTAGTAAGTATACACACATGTGTAAATGTGTATAAGACACATTTGAAAATAAGAAGGGGAATTAGAAACCATTTCCCAGCTCTTTAGAAATCAAACATACCATTAATTTTTTATATAAAATAGTTTAGAAGACTATATCATCATTGAAATCTCAAACATGGATTAATAAATAAATTTGAAAAATAGATCAAGGACTTGGTGCGCATAATCTTTTAAAATCTGTTTTGGAAACATCATTTATTGTGGAAAACACATGGCCAAACATAGTAGCACATGGATACATGAAAGATTCTAATTCCAACAATATAAATAATTCTATTTTAAAAATTAACTACATAAAATAATGAAAACACCTAATTAAACATTCAATAAATCATGGTTCACAATTTAAAGGTTTATTCATGGGGTAAGCTACCTAAAAATGTATCACCATTGACAATAGTGGCATAAAGCATTCCCAATTATCTCCATAGGATAAATAATTACCAAAATTAGCTTTAACATAGAATAACACCCAAATTAAAACAATGGGACATAAACCCTATGTCATCAGAAAATTTTTGTGTTAGAGAACAAAATGAAATACAAAGTAAAGGGAAATGAGAAGATTATTGAGATGATTTACCTTGAATAATCAAGCATAAATCTTGATTCAACTCTTAGAATCCACCATGGAAGGAAGAGGGACCAAGGAAGAGGGATCCTTAGTATCGCAAAAGCCAAATCATAGGGGTTTGGTGTGATTTTGGGTTAAAATTTGGAAATTTATAACATTTGTGACACAATTATTAATGTACATGGGAAACACACACATTCTTGCTAGACAGTTTTGGAAAATGTACCCCAACTGTGCTCCATCTATTAGGATTTTGGAGAACCATGAAAGAGAAACCACATGGTTTGGAAAATATTTCACTAACCGTGTGGTTGTCTATAGAAATCTATAGAGGTTTCCTCATGGTTTATATATTTTTTATCAAACCATTCTCCTTAATTGTGAAACATTTTTTGAATGCAAATAATTCCTAGTTTTGGGAAAAAAACTACCTAAAAGGAGAGAATGAATCATGGGACACAAAGATAAATAAAATAAGACGGTATTGTTGGGTTGGGGTGTGACATAATCAAAGGTGATTGAATGTTATTCAAATAGATCATTTTATATCATATGGTATGAAGGGAAGGGGGTTAGAATTAGTGAATTTGAGGGAATTATCATTTTTTATAATAGGCTAGAAAAACCCTATTCAAGGTGTTGCAACTGGGTTTACTTAGTGAATAACTCGAATCACAATCCCACAAAAATTTAAGTCACTACCATTTAAACCATGAAGGTAAATATTCACAACCTGAATATTTTGGGATATAACACTGCCAAATATAGTCTATTTAACAGTGTTTAAACATTGATTTAATAGTTCTAAAAAACCCTTGTTATTGTTTACACCGTTATAAGGGGGCCCCCTTTTTTAGTGCTAAAAATGCATCATTAAAGGGGGTATTCATCATCACTAAAACAATTTCTGATAATTGTGGCCCTTTATAAATTCTAGTTTTGATCTAATAAAAGACCATATTTATCATAATTTTTTATTTCTCATAATGTTTAACCTTTATAATTCCTTTTGTTAGCACTAATAAAGGGGGATTTAACAATTATTGAAATAACACTGATAAATTTCCTCCTACTGTAGTGTACTATTGAATAATAGAATAGAGTATAAAATACACCGATAAGAAATTACACTAATATTAACATACACAAGTATGAAAACTAAAATTTAAATTGAAACAAAATTTACATTTAAAATACAAAAAAATATTTTAAACATTTAAAATAATAATTTTTATAATTACATTTGGAATTATTATCCAAAACCATTTGAAAACATCTCATTGCCTTTAGAATGCATAATCTTCTCTAAAATAATCCCAATCATGGTATTGTTAGCTGAACAAAGAACCCAAAAAAGAGAAAATGAATCCACTAGTACTAGAAAATAATCCTTACAATAATAATACTATAGATAAATAAATAAAACATAAATATGAAATAATTCATTTATAAAATATGAATATTAAATAAAACGACACACTTGGATTCATACAAGTAACATTGGGCTTCTGATTGAGGTGGTACTAATTTCTATATATCATAACTGACTTATGGCTCATTTACTAAAAATATAGAAACAAACTCAATATAGTTTCTCATTTTCGAGTATGTAACTTTTCTTTTTTACTAAAATGTTATATTAAATTGAAAACATGAACCTTGAGTCATGTAAGAACATGGAAATTCTTTTCAGGTATGTTTTCCTTTTCTATAGTTTTTTAAGAAAAAGAGGTATTTCGGGAAATTTCTTATATACATGTCGTGTATATTATGATTACATGTAGTGTACTCAGTTACCACATGTGGTAGGGTGCTGGCATTGTAGTGGTCATGCACACAGCCAAGTGTGGTGACATGGATGCCACCTATGGCAGGGCTGGGTAATGGTATGTACACATCATTAACAAACAAAGTATACACCATGTACTTTATTTTTTTCATTAAACTCACCAGGGTTGCGTCTAACAAACAGAACATCCTTCTTCATGGACTCTATCATCCGAGAGAACACGTACGACCATGATCCTTCTCTAAGACCCCGATCGAGCATCTATTCTCAAAATTGTCCGTCGTTGATTGCGTTTGGATCACCTCAGTAATCTCTTCCTTATACTATAGCATCCAATCCTAATCCTCATATGTTCCACATTATAATTGGTTAAACTTTTTGAGTGTTCTTGTAGATCTATGGTGTTATTGGGAAATCAAGGATTGATATTCACATATAGTGATCTCCCAACACTAAGGTAGATGTTTTGTGCCTTTCTGTTGAAATCCTTTGAGTTATATGTGAAAAAGATCCCAATACACTTTAATGTGGTATTGTGTCATTACATTTTTAACCCTGTTAATTTCCTGCCATTCTTGTGTGCTTTATTAGAGGTTAATAGAATCTGAATAGGGTTGATTGTTATGATTTGGAAGTGGTTTCCCATGCATGTTCTTCTTATGACCATTTAGTCTTGTTTAGATTGTTAGGATGCCTTGTTGTTTCCTATTCCTAGCTGTAGGATGATATGATTGTTCTAAAGTTCTGATATGATGTAGACTAGTTAGCCATGTTTATCATGAGGTTTACATTGTCCGTATTTCTTTTCTATACTCTTTAGGCCTACACAGGTCTGTGAGAACCTGTTGTAGTAGACCATAAGGGGAATTGACTATTTGAGCTTCCTCAGAGAGTCTTTAATCACCTTTTACTATAAGGTGAATTTATCTTGTGTGCTTCCTCAGAGAGTCTTTAATTATATCAGATTATAAAGGCAATTGACTGTGAGAGATTCCCCCAAGAGTCTTTAACTATATTAGATTATAAGGGGAATTTACTATGAGTGCTTCCTCACACAGTCTTTGTTATATCCTTGTAATGTTGAACTAAAGGGGTAGACTGTGTGTGCTTCCCAGAGGGTTGCTTGTGTAACTTGGTAGAACCAGATGGGATAGGTTGTGTGTATTTCCTCAAGGGTTACCTATTTGTTTATACCTTTTTATTAGTTGTTTACATGATATATGAAACTGAATGCATTGAAACTATGGAATTTGTTACTACTGAGTCCATCCATGTTTACTACATCTCTTCACTTATTTCCTTCTATATACTCATAAATTGTTAGGCACGGATCTTTTACTAGTTTCCTACTAGGATTTGCCTCACACCCTGTTTGGGTAATTATTTTTGGCCCAAATAGATTATATTGTTGCAGGTATAGATAAGGCCATACACCCTTCTATTCTAGGTACTATATTTTCTATTGAGTGGGAGAGCATGGGACCAAGAAGAGGATTTCTATGCTAATGAGATATTTATCTATTTTCTTTGTACATTGGTTTATTACTATTTTTATTCCAGCATTGTGATACATTTGGATAATTTCCTAGACATAAGTATCATGCATCCATCATTATATATATGTTTCAGCTATTTATTATTTCATATCTTCTGCTGTTTACATTTTCATGGATTATTACTTCTTCAGCTAATTACATTTGTATACATCCACTATGTTACTTTTCCAATGAGGGAATAGTTTCCCCACTATCACACCTAAGGCCCTCACTACAAGTCAGCAGCCACTGGCTGTCGAGGAAATTCACTTGAGGCCATGAGACCAACCAGGTATGGGGTGCCTCTAGCCAGCTTCAGGAACCAGGATGTTACAAAGTGGTAATAGAGGGACTATTTTCATATTGACTTATTGTATGGATCCTATAACTAGGGATAGGATGGAATAGGTACTGGTTAATAAGTTCTGTCCGTGAGTAGATAACCTTTGTACAGGGAAAAACCAATCTAAATCATTTATTGCAATTTTCCAGTTTTAAAAATTTATAGTTGATTTGATATCTCTGTTGGGTGATTCACATGTTTTTTTTCTATTATCATTTATGTTATTGAGGTTCTATTTCTATAGAAACTGGAGGATACGAGGGTATTTCATCTCATGCATTATATAAGTAGTTTTTAGAAATCACATGTCATGCATTATTGCGATGCCATTTAAGATGCATTTGCGATTGCATGTTGTGATGTTACATATTGTGCATGATACGAATGATGTTGTGATAGATGCCTTGATAGTGTATATTTTTGTAGGGTATTTCATTGTGTAAGGTATTGTTGAATGAACACCAATATTTGGTTTCTGAGGTGTTTTGGGCCCTCATGAACTGAAATTTGGAAGATCATTGACTTTTTTCCCTTGTTATAACATGTATAAGTTGACAAGATTTGATTTGCAGGGAGTATGGGCCCTCATGGATCATAATTTGGCACTTTCAATGTTCATTTGAGTGTTTTTATGGGTTCTGAAGTAGTTTCTAAGGCTTACTATCGGGAAAACCCAAGAATACATGGCGGGTAATGTTAAATACATGCCCTATGTTATTCTATTTGGGAAGGAAAAGTTTTTCTTATGTACACATTGTGTACTGTATGTACACGTCGTGTAGTCTCTAACTGTTTCTCAGACTGTGTGGGAAAGGACATGGGGTTTGGAATCATTGGTAGGACACACCATCTAATGAATGTATTTTTCATGTTATAGACCATGTAAACTGGTTGTTTCACTAACAAAACATTTCAGTTTAGTCTTTTATAATACACGTCGTGTCCTTATAGATCACGTCGTGTAGTTTAACTCGTGTACCCGACCGTGTAATGAACAACACAGGTTAGAAAAATCTTCCAAATACACGCAGTGTCCATCTAGAACACACCATGTGTGTTAGAAGTGTATCCGACCATTTCTCTAACAACACGGGTCGGGGATGTAACAACCCGGTATTTTATGATAATTATTCATTTTAATTTCATTTATGTCTTGTGTTATATGCTATATCAAAATTAGCTTGTTCTATACGAAACACCGTATTAGCTTGCAGTATACACAACACTATTCATGCCGCGTGTTACACACCTTTTCAAGTTCACAACATTATGTATATATTTTTTTTAATGTGTAAATGAAATAAGTTTTCAATTATGTTATACGCAACACCAAAGGGAGCTTCCACTACACGCATCCCTGACTTGGCTTGCATTACACGCAATCGCGACATTTCTCGATGGCGTGTGTAGTACGCAATACATGATTTCCATAAACAATGATATATTGTTAATATGGACTAGAAGTTATGAATAGTATAAACTACTTTTTTAATTTTATAACATTATTATTTATCTTACAAATTTTCTAGAACATTGTATGAGATCAAAATAATTTTTTCATGTAAAATAAGTATTTTTTAAAAAATGAAGTTTTGCCGCCTTTTGATGGCGCACCCACATTAAATATAGTTTTTGAAATTTTTATAAGTTAAATTTGACAAAATAAAATTATTCCTTGGAATTAGTATATAAAATTTTAATTTGGATAAATTTTTCATATTATTCTGATAACTTTCATATTTAGATGAATAGTAAAAACACTATATATTTTAATTAAAAACAACTTTTTTCGTCGCAATAATTTATATTGTAAGATTATCTATTTAATTGGTTTTAAAGTGAAATTAGAATATATTTTTACCATTTAATCCAATGTTGGTCATTACAATTAATTTTACATTGAATTTGAACATAAACAATTGACGATCTTTTGATGGTTATTGTTTTTTTTAAAACACTCTATTTTATAATGATAATTAATTTTAAAATAATTAATTCCACTTCTATGTTTTGAATTTGGATAAATGGACATCATTTTTGAATTCAGAATATCAAATATAGCGTAGTATGAATTTTTGGTATTTTTCTCGAAACGTTCAATTTTTGATTAATAGTGAAAAGTCTGGGTTACTATTAAAAAATTGACTTTTAATTTAAATAATTATTTATTTTATTTAAATTTATGTTAGGTCAAAATTGATACATAATAATAATAATATAACTTCAATGTAATTAATTGGAGTCATTTTATAATAAATTTAGATATATAAATATTTTATTGAACTTCTCACCGTCATTTACCCTCCTCCTAGGAGCTTTTTCAATTGTTCATAAAACATAATTTTACCACATCTATGAGTTGAATTTTGAAAATCCGAGAGACGCGGTTAATATCAATGAGTAAAATTTGGTTCAATTAGATAATATTTTTTGGTGAATAGTATCTTTTTTCTATTATTTACCACAGTTAAAGGTTAATAGGGTATTTCAAGGTTAAAAGAATATTATAATAAATCAAAATAACCTTGACACGTGTCCTACCCTTATTGGATGAGTAATAGCCGACCAAGGGCATCCTTGGGTCGATTTTGGGACCCCATGGAGCCATTTATGAATGACAATGACACATTAGATTAATTAATTTAATGTAAAGTCAAAATTGGCATTAACAAAAATCTTTTATAAATTAATTTTTACAAGGGGATATATAAATTATCTTTTCGACTATAAATAATATTTGGAAATAAAAAAACATTTCCTACATGTTGGTGTTTTTTATAATTTTAAGACATCATATAAATTAAATTATTTATGACACAATAATGATGTAGTATTTACCTCATTAATAAATGATTTAAATAAATTTGATTATAATGATTAAAATATTATCCAAAACATGTCCAATTCTGATTGGATGATTTTATTTCGACGTTGAGTCTTCTTATCTATATCTTTAATTGTTTTTGGACCTTCTGAAATCGATCATATGTTTATAATAAAATAATATTTTCACACATTCCAAAAGAGCCCCTCCTCCCCCTTATAAAAGGAGACCATTTCTATACAATTCCTCACACCACTCAAGCCATTTGGATCGTCCAAACACTTCCCAATTAAGCTCCCTATATCACTATCCTTCCCCTAGAAGCCTTACATTACGCAGAAGGCAATCCAAGAAGTCCTTTTGGTTCAAACCAAAGGAAGTTACCCAAATTAAAGGTAACAGTTTCTCTTAAGTTGTATTATTATTCTACTTCTCCAACACCTAAACTCTTTTTAATCCTTTATTTTGTAACAACACCAATATCCTAAATATAATAGGATGTTGTTATGAGAAGGATTCAAACTACACTTACACACACCTCCATCTAATGGATGAAAATCATAATGTTTCTGTGGTTTGAAACCAAAAGCCTCAAAAAACGATGGTTGTTCAATTTTCTCCTACCACCTCTCATGGTGGCCATTATGATGCAACTGTATTTATATATGATATATATTATGTTTATGATTTTCATATGCTTCTTTACTTCCCAATTTTATCAAGCCTTTATGGTTTTCCTAGTGTTTAAATACGATGATTTTATTTGAGGAAGTGCAGACTACCGCTCCTTCAAAGTGATGTGATTCAGTAATGCCTTACATGGGATGTATAAAGGATGTAGTTAATGATATTATATATGATATTATACATGAATTATAATATAAATATTCCATTAAAATAATAAAAATAAATGAAAGTAGCCTTCATGCGTACGTACGGCTTACCGTCTCCATGAACGGTGCATTTCATTTCTTACCTCCATATGTTATGTACTATTATAAATACATGAAAATTCTGGATATATAATGAATATATATGATATATAAATCATGATTTACATTTTTGAAGTAAGTAAATCATGATATAAGTAATAATAACAACAAGAACAACAAGTCCAAACCAATACGATAAATAAGATGATTTTACCCAAAACGTTGCATTAACATGGGATTTACAAAAGAACGGGTAATATAAAGTCATAAGTGAACCATATATGATATCATAACAATTATTATGATTCTATAATAAGTCAATGACCTTATTTAGATTATTATACAGGAGGTTCAGATACGTACGAAGCATATCAGACCTAAGGTAAGGGAACATCTTAACCAAATTTCTATTCTTTGGGTTGACCTTCTATTTCATGTTTACGTCATTCTTTGATTATGTGAGAAATGAATTTTTATATCTTTATCTGACCTTATAGTGAATACACATAAGTGATCTATTTACAAAAAGATCTTTTTAAGGTATAATTATTCCAATCTCATTCTTATTTGAGATTGTTTATTTGTAAGTATTTACTAGGGTTATGATTATTATCCATGTCAATATGTTCTCAAAATGTTTTCATAAAATGTATAATTTTCATCCATGTATGTTTAAAGTCATTTTTACCCATTTCAACTTTAACCACATCGTATGGAAGGAATCTTTCTTTTGTTTACCATACAAGGTACTTTTTGACTTTTCCGACAAAAGTACGAGAAGAATGTTATTTTTAACTTATACGGCATGAACGGATTTTTACAGTTTCATAATGCATTATTTTCATGAAGAATACTCTAAAATATTTCATAAGTACATTCAGAAAAATCATTTTCTTTTAAAATTTCATGCCATTTTGTGAAAAGAAAATTTTTTTGAAGAAGAAAGGCTATTTTCCTCAAAAATTTATTTTATGTGTTTTGTAAAAACTATTTTCCATCTAAGATGACATTATTTAGTTTCATTAGGTTTCAAGTATAATGTCTCTATGATTTACATGGTTTCATTTTTTTTCTTATGATGAAATGATATCCATTTGTTTTATATGGATTATGTTATGATGGGATGATTATTATGAAACCCATTTTATTCATTGGGTTATGATGAATGATTTATGTTTATGTTGCGGTAAAATTAAAAATTATTTCATTATGAGATGGGTCAGACCTATATCTCCCTCCAATGAATTGGGTAATGATTTATATCTCATGAGTTAGACATGGCTAGAACGACAAATAAATATAGTTCAGTAATACAGGGCTGGAATGACAAGTAAACCGGGTTCAATAAGGGACTTTGTCCACTAATATGGTCTTGCTAGCAATGCCTTGGATACTATGGAAATAATATCATGTGATTAATGTTTTGACACAATTAAATGTTTTATTCCCTTGCTATTTTATCATGATTGATGTTCCATTATGATCTATGCCTTATGTAATGCCATGTTTTATGTCATTGCTCAAGGTTTTGATGATTAAACATTATGTTCATGTTTTTAAGTTCAAATGTATATGATTTGTTTTATTTTATCCATGCTTATCCTTACTGAGCATTTGATCTCACCCTTTGTAGGTTTTCTTTTCCCCAGGATTTAAAGAAAGTTTTTAGGTAAAAAACAATAAAGGGGAATATCTTTATGGGCGATGTTGAAGATCTTTCTCCACGATTAGAAGATTATGATCTGAGTTTCCAATGACACTAAACTATTACGGTCCTTGTGTGTCTGTTTTTGTTATGTATTAAGTATTCTGCAAAAGTAAAGTGATGTCCATGTACGTCGAGCTTCGGGTCTCTACAATTGGTATCAGAGGAAAGGCTTAGTTAACCTTTGATACTAGGATGCGAATACATTAGTGAAATCTCGAGAGATATTTCTAATGTATGTCTAGGGATGTCCCTAAGGTTAAGTATAAGTATAGGTTATTGTCCTAGAATTATGGTATCAATTTTATAATTAACCGTAAGATGTTATATATTGAATGTACTCCCCCTTTATTTTGTTGTTTTCTGTAGCATGATTTTTGCCTCTCACACTATTCTTTTTGAGTTTTAGATTATGGCTGGAACCAGAAGGAACCATGCTGATCAATGTAATGGACAATGCAATGATTTTCCTTCGGAAAAAACCAATGTTATGGATGATTGAGTGAAAAATCTTATTGCTATACTTACTCATGCTATGAATCATTCTGGACATCCGAATGAGTGAGAAGGGAACAATATTCCATTAAGTCCTTCATGAGGCAATATACCCCTTCTATCAATGGGTCTTCTAATCCAATTGTTGATGCAAAATGGATTAGTGCCATTGAAAATATATTTTCCATACTTCGCTGTTCCAAACATGAAAAAGTCATTCTATGTATTTACCGATTAAAAGGCGAAGAAGATCAATGGTGGACATTAATTAATAATACAAGGCCCCATGGTGAAATTGACTCCATGCAATGAGATGAGTTCAAGAACTTATTTTTCAATAAGTATTTCCCTCGCAATCTTCGAACAAAGATGGAAAAGGAGTTCCTTGAGCTTATGCAGAAGGATGATGAATCTTTTAGTATATACGAAGAGAATTTTACAAGGCATGCAAGGTATGCATCTGGATTTATAATCCAACCTGAAAGTAATGTTGATCGATTATTCAGTGGTTTAAAACCAATTCTTCGAAGGGAATTATCTATAAGATACATCAGTAGCTGTGAAGAAATTGTGTTTTGTGCTATCAAGGTAGAAATGGAAGTTGGTGTTACATATCCATTTCATGGTTTTGACAAGAAACAAAAGATGGATTTCAAGGAGAAATCTCAGAACAATGGTGAAAAGAAGATTAATGTTTCTTTATGCTCAAAGTGTGGAAAGAAGCATGGAGGAGATTGCCTAAAAGGTACTAGAAAATGATATAAGTGTGGAAAAGAAGGTCATAGAGCAGTTTATTGTCGAAGTAATAGGAAAAAGGTTTCTAATTATGTTAATAGAGAAAAGACTATATAGAACTCTCCACCAACACATCAACGATTCAAGTGCATGGAAATGGGACATTATTCTAATAAATACCCTAATCCATGGGTTAATGATGATCAACATGAGCAACCTCTTAAGTTAAAGGATAAAGCGAAGTCTCATGCGATCACTATTTGTGATGTTGAGTATAAAAATGATGATTTGTAATGATTAAGTGTTTATGTAATGGGATTTCAAAATATTATCATGGAATCTAATTTATGGTATTGTGGAATTTTTGAATTGTTATTTATTGTTCTATTGTGGTTTTCAATAATTTTATGGTACCGGTAACCATGAAAAGTGATTCAAATATTTTGGAAAGCAGATGATATGCACATAATGAGGGATAAAGAAAAAATAAATTGTTTGATAGTAATCATGAGATCATGATTGATATAAGGACTAAGTGATATCATGGTTTGAATATATATAATTTTTTGGGATTTTGGTATGTGGAAAGAGTTACGTTTTGACAGTATTCATGTTTTCACTAAGGTTCAATGGGTATTCATTTTTCAATAGAATACATGATTAAGGTATTCACATGATAGGAATGTGACCAACAGGATATATGAGGGATAAATTATGGTATTTACATGCTTGTTATATGACCTTTTTAGTAATCGTTCTCTTTAAACTATGAGTTTGAAAAGAAGTATTTTGGATATGCCTAAATATTCGAATGGATTATGTTGAACATAAGTTAGTACTGTTTATGGCTAGAACTTTTTTCGATAATATTGATATAATGTTATAATAATGTAGTTTTAGAAAAAGGACAACCTGCAAGATGGGCGATAACATGTCGCGTCGGACGAGGCTATGGGAATCAAACCCACAACTGAAGTTCAACGGGCCTTTATCTCATACATCTGGCCTACAAGAAGTCCATGGTTAATATAAATTAGTTTTAATTTATTAAGTGGTATGATATATGAAGCATATGTCCATTTTAGGAACCATAAATGTTTAATCTCAGTATAAATGGACTTATGTATATTTAATAACTTGTCATAGAGGAAGATAGAATGACCTATATTTCTATCGCATGATCTGCTAACACTTTGAGAATGACAAATTTAACTTCAGATGAATTGTAAATTGTTTATAGGATGACCAAAAATGATATTACACTGAAATCAAGTAAGTATTTCTTCAAATAAAAATTTTTAACTTTAGGGAAATGATATTGAAAACCAAAAATGTTGTCCTAGGGCTCTTATCTCTGATAAATCATATGGTACCATAGATCGTCACAAATTTATAGCTCTATGATTGTTTTATTTTTCATAGCCATGTTCTTGAACACTCTACATAATAACATGACGATTAGATTTCTCTTCCATATCCATATTTTCACCCATGTTATCCTTTGTGGAAACCCAATGATTAGTTAATTTGGGTAACTTTTACATTTCATAATTTAGTTTTTAATGTCATGTTTTGGTATTCCGTTTTAAGAAGTGGGATTCTATGAAAGATACATTCATGTAGTAAACCATATATAACCTCGGTGAATTTCGAGGAAAAAATTCATTTTAAGGGGGGTAGAATGTAACAACCCGAGATTTTATGATAATTATTCATTTTAATTTCATTAATGTATTGTGTTATACGCTACATCAATATTAGCTTGTTCTATACGCGACATCGTATTAGCTTGCAGTATACACAACACTATTCTTGGCTCGTGTTAGACATAATTTCAAGTTCGCATAATTAAGTATAGATTTTGTTTAATTTTTAAATGAAATAAGTTTTGAATTATGTAATATACAACACCAATGGGAGCTTGCACTACATGCATCCCGGACTTGGCTTGCATTACACGCAATTGCGACCTTTCTCGATAGCATTTGTAGTATGCAATTTCAGATTACCCTAAACAATGATATATTGTTAATATGGACTAGCCGTTTTGAATAGTATTAACTACATTTTGAATTTTATAACATTATTTTTCTTCTTACACATTTTCTAGAACATGGTATGAGAACAAAATAATTTTTTCATGTAAAATATGTATTTTAAAAAAAATGCAGTTTTGCCGCCTTTTGATAGAGCACCCACATTAAATATTGTTTTTGACATGTTAATAAGTTCAATTTGACAAAATAATATTCTTATTTGGAATCAAGATATAAAAATTTAATTTGGAGAATTTTTTCATATTATTCTGATAACTTTCATATTTTGATGAATAGTAAAAACACGCTATATTTTAATTAAAAACAACTTTTTTCATCGAAATAATTTATACTGTTAGATTATCTTTTTAATTGGTTTCAAAGTGTAATTAGAATATATTTTTACAATTTAATCCAATGTTTGTCATTGGAATCAATTTCACTTTGAATATGGACATAAACAATTGCCGATCTTTTGATAGTTATTGTTTCTTAAAAAACACACTATTTGATAATGGGAATTAATTTTCAAATTAATTAATTACACTTCTATGTTTTGAATTTGGAAAAATGTACATCATTTTTGAATTTGGAATATCAAATATAAATTAGGAGGATGTTTTGGAATTTTTCTGAAAACATTCAATTTTTGATGAATAGTGAAAACACTCGGTTACTATTTAAAAGTGGACTTGTTATTTAAATAATTATTTATTTTATTTAAATTTATTTTAGGTAAAAATTGACTCATAATACCTATATAAGTTCAATGTAATTAATTGGAGTCATTTTATAATAATTTTAGATATATAAAAAATTTATTTAATTTTTCACAGACTTTTACCCACCTCCTAGGAGCTTTTTCAATTGTTCATAAAACATAATTTTACCGCTTTTGTGAGTTGAATTTTGAAAACACGGGAGACACAGTTAATATCAAGGAGTAAAATGTGGTTCAATTAGATAAAAATAATATTTGGTGAATAATAACTTTTTACTTTTATTTACCACGGTTAAAGGTAAATAGGGTAATTCAAGGTTAAAAGAATATTATAATAAGTAAAAATTACCTTGACACTTGTCCTAACCTTATTGGATGAGTAATGGCCGACCATGGGAATCCTTGGGTCGATTTTGGGACCACATGGATCCACTTATGAAAGACAATTACACATTATATTAATTAATTTAATGTAAAGTCAAAATTGGCAATAACCAAAATATTTTATTAATTAATTTTTATAAAGGGCAATATAAATTATCATTTTGACTATAAATATTAATTGGAAAGCTAAAATTATTTCCTACATGTTGTTATTTATTTTAAATTTTTAGGCATCAAATAAATTAAATTATTTATGAAATAATAATGATTTAGTATTTACCTCATTAATAAATGATTTAAATAAATTAGATTATAATGATTAAAATATTATCCAAAACATTTCCAATTCTGATTAGATGATTTTATTTAGACCATGAGTCATCTTATCTTCATCTTTAATTAATTTTGGACCTTTTGAAACTGATGATAAATTTATAATAAAATGTTATTTTCATACTTTCCAAAGGAGCCCCTCCTCCACCTTATAAAAAGAGACCATTTCTATCCAATTCCTCACACCTCTCAACCCATTTGGCTCGTCAAAACTCTGACCAATTAAGCTACCTAAATCCCTCTACTTCCCCTAGAAGCCTTAAATTATGCAGAAGGCACTCCAAGAGGCCCTTTTGGTTCAAACCAAAGGAAGTTACCCAAATAAAATGTAACAGTTTCTCTTAAGTTTTTTTCTTTTATTGAAGTTCTCCAACCACTTAACTCTTTTTAATCATTTATTTTATAACAACAAAATTATTTTAAATATACTAGGATGTTGTTATGATATTTATTCTAACTACACTTACATAGAACTTCATCTAATGGATGAAGAACATAATGTTTCTGTGGATGGCAAACTAACGCCTCACGAAACGATGATTGTTCGATTTTATCCCACCACCTCTCATGGTGGACATTATGATGGAACTGTATTTATATATGATATAAATTATGTTTATGATTTTATTATTCTTATTTAATTCCCAATTTTATCAAGACTTTATGGCTTCCATAGTAGGTAAATACGATGATCTCATTTGAGGAAATGCGGACTACCGCCCCCTCAAAGTGATGGGATTTGTTAATGCCTTATGTGGGAAGTATAAAGGATGTAGTTAATGTTATTATATATGATATTATAATGTAATTATAATATGACTATTCTATTAAAATAATAAATAGAAATTAATGTAGTGTTCATGAGTACGTACGGCTTACCGTCTCCATGAACGGTGCATTTCATTTCATACATCCATATGTTATGTACTATTATAAATACATTACATACTGGATATATAATGACTACATATGATATATAAATCGTGATTTACATTCTGGAAGTAATTAATTCATGATATAACATCAATAACAACAAGTCCAACCATGTACGATAAATAATATGATTTTCCCCAAAATGTTTCTTTAACATGGGATGTACAAAAGAACGGATAATATAAGGTCAGAAGTGAACCATATATGATATCATAACGAGGAATATGATTCTATAATAAGTCAATGAATATATTGAAATCATTATACAGGAGGTTCATATACGTATGAAGAATATTGGACCTATGGTAGGGGAACATCTTAACCCAATTTTCGTTCTTTGGGTTGACCTTCTCATTCTTGTTTACGTTGTTAATTGATTTTGTGAGAAATGAATTTTTATATAATTATGTGACCTTATATTTAATACACGAAAGTGATCTATTTTCAATATGTTCTTTTTAAGGGATAATTATTCCAATCTCATTCTTATCTGAGATTTTTTATTCGTAAGTATTTACTGTGGTTATGATTATTATCCATGTCCACATGTTCTCAAATTTTTTTCATAAAATGTTTACTTTTCTTCCATGTATGTTTAATGTCATTTTTATCTTTTTCTACTTTTACCACATAGTATGGAAGGATTCTTTCTTTTGTTTACCATACGAGTTACTTTTTGACTTTTCGGACAAAATTATGAGAAGAATGTTATTTTTAACTTATACGGCTTGAACGGATTTTGACGGTTTCATAATGCATTATTTTCATGAAGAATAATATAAAATATTTATTACGTTCTTTCAAAAAATCCTTTTCTTTTAAAATTGCGTGGCATTTTGTGAAAAGAAAATGTTTTCGAAGAATAAAAGATATTTTCCTATTGAATTTATTTCAAGTGTTTTTTCAAAACTATTTTCCATCTAAGATGACATTATTTAGTATGATTATGTATCAAGTATAATGTCTCTATGATTTAAATGTATTCTTGTTTTTCTTATGATGAAATTATATCCATTTGTTTTCTATAGATTATGTTATTATGGGATGATGTTTATGAAACCCATTTTATTCTTTGGGTTATGATGAATGATTTTTGTTTATGTTGTGGTAGAAGTAAGAATGATTTTAGTATGAAATGGGTTGGACCTATATCTCCCTCTAATGCATTGGGTAAAGATTTATATCTCTTCAGATAGACATGGCTGGAACAACTAGTAAATCTGGTTCAGTAATACAGGGCTGGAATAGCAAATAAACTCGGTTCAGTAAGGGACATTGTCCACTATGATGGTCTTGGAAGCAATGCCTTGGATACTATGGAAATCATATCATGTGCTTGATGGTTTTCCACAATTACAAGTTTTATTCCCACGCTACTTTATCCTGATTGATGTTCCATTATGATCTATTCCTTATGTACTACCATGTTTTATGTCATTGCTCAAGGTTTTTATGTTTAAACATTATGTTCATGTTTTTTAGTTCAAATTTTTATGATTTGTTTTATTTTATCCATTATTACCCTTACTGAGCAATTGAGATCACCCTTTATAGGTTTTCTTTTCCTCAGGATTTAAAGAAAGGTTTTAGGTAAGAAAACAAAAAGGGGAAGATCTTTATGGGAGATGTTGATGATCTTTCACTATGATTAGAATATTATAATCTATGTTTCCAATGACACAAAACCATTACAATCCTTGTGTGTCTGTTTTTGTTATGTATTATGTATTCCGCAAATGTAATGTGATGTACATGTATGTCGAGCTTCGGGTCTCTACAAGGGAAGCTCGTAATGTACATGCCGTGTATATCATGGACATGGTATATAGTCTTGTCTATGGAGAGTTTTGTGGCTTAACCATGTAGAAAGACATGGGCAGGGAAAGAGAAGTCGAGTACATGACGTGTGTCAGGACAACACGTCGTGTGTAGGAAGTGTTGCATGACCCATTTTGGAAGAAGTTCACACCATGTGAAATACATAAGGGAACACACCGTGTACGATTTATAAATGTCATGTATTCATGCTCTAACAATCTCAAAATATTCATTTCTCTTGATCCCTTATATTACTTCTAGGTTTTAGTCCATGATAATCCTGATTGAAGGTGTTCGTTTGACCTTGCAGTGTCATGTCGTCGAGACATCCTCTGGTAGTTCACCAGTTGTAAGGATGTGATTAAAAACCGGACATCACCGATCATGGACTACCTATAGATCCTTAATTTGTGATAGCCTTGGCACCAGTAGTTATACTTGACACAAATGCCAATATACTTTTTAGAGAGGGCTTTCGATGGATGATGTAGACATTCTGGGGAGCGCCGCCACCAGCCCCGTCGATGGCAGAATTGACGCGTGTCATTCAGAAACAACATCCTCCCACTCTCTCAGGGGATGGAGGACCCTAGGCTATAGATTCATGGATAGAAGCCACATTTACGATCAAGGATCATCTGGAGGTGCCTCTACAGAGGAGGTTCAAACTCGCCACCTGCATGCTTCAAGACTCCACCCAGAGGTGGTTCGATGTGATCTCACCGGTGGGAAGATAGCAGAATAAGGCATGGGATGAGTTTTAGTAAACCTTCTATAGTTACTTCTATCCAGAGACCTTGAGGTATGATCGAGCTCAATTGTTCTTGAGTTTAGAGTAGGATACTCTATCTGTTTTAGAGTATTCTTATCACTTCACTAAGTAGCAGCGCTATACACCCTTTCTAGGGGTAGATGAGTTCTTCCTTTCATGGAAGTTTGAGGATGGCCTCAGGAAGGATATCTGATCCTAGGTGAACATCTTTAGGCTGACTTCGATATTATTTATTGTCATATATTCAATGATCACAGAGTGAAATCTGAGGGATTCTGGAGTAGTGGGCCAGGGCGGTTCAGCTTCTAGGGTTAGTGCTTTTCCAGCCAACAACAGAAAGTGCCACAGGGAGACCGTATGAGGAGAATGGAGTAGGCGGGATGCATCTGTTGGTATCCCTGATGAATGCTACCAGTGTGCTAAGGTCGGGCATATGGGACAAAACTTCCCAAGAGACCCATTCAAGTGCTGATTTTGAATCATGATGGGTCATATTTAACATTTCTATCAGAACTTGACTCCTCATTCAAGAGTAGCACCACTAGTCTCTCATTAGTCAGGGAAATAGAGTTCATCTGGCTGTTTAGGATGAGGTGGAGGTCGGGGAATTGGTAGTCAGATGTTAGTCTTTCTGCATCAAAAGGGTGGATCGGCTCAGAGTGGTCTAGCAGGGTCACATGGCTGCGGTGTAGGAAATAATTTTTTAGTGGAACAGACACAACTGTAGCAGTATCACAAATGCTCTATAGTTCATGTTATTTTTTTAGTAACATCAGTTTTAGCTTTTTATTTTTTTCGATATAGGGGCTTCCCATAGATTTATATATGTTCCTGTTTTGGAGATCATTGGGCTCTGTATCTTTTCATCAGCTAATATATTGATTCAAGACACTCTATTGGTGACTAGTACAACTAGTGTACGTTAGTGCAAATATTTATCTCTTGAGTTTGGTCGGTGTCACTTATTATGGGACCTCTATGCCCTAGGGATGCCATGCTATGATGTCGTTCTTGGAATGGACTAGTTAGTTCCCTTCCAGGAATTCCTTGATGTCTATTATTGTAGGGTGAGTTTCATATCACTAGTGGGTTGATCCTTTCTTCACAAGGGAGAATGTGATGTCCAAGCGAGCAGAGTGGGACCTGAGCATCATGGATTGGGAAGAGACACATCCCAAATTTCTAGTCCATATCTAGATTTCTAGGGGAATTCATAGATGTAAATTACTCCAGTGGTGGATCATTTAAGATATGTCTTTATAATGGAATTTTATTGTTTGACTCTAGAGCTTGAGGAAGATTTTTCTATGGAACATGTGCTAGGGGAGGCACTATGGTCCATTCATCCTTATAAGATGGCAACACAAGAGTTATACGAGCTCAAGAAATGTTTGGAGGAGTTGCAGGTTAAGGGTTACATTCGACCCAGTACATCTAATTGAGGTTTGACTGTTATGTTTGCGAAGGTGGACAGTACCCTCATACTTTGTGTGGATTATCGGATGTTGAACTAGTTGACGGTCAAAAATCGATATCCCTTTCCTAGCATTCACGATCTCTTTGATCATCTTCGAGGAGCCCGGTTATTCTAGAATATTTACTTGAGGTATAGTTATCATCAGTTGTGCATTAGACCCTCTAATATACCTCCTATAGCCTTCCACAGTAGGTATGGTCTATACGATTATGTGGTTATATTGTTCGGCCTCACGAACACACCTGCAGTTTTCATGGAACTGATGAACGGATTATTCCATCCATACATGGATTCCATCATGGATGTCTTCAAGGACCTTATATTTGTGTACTATCACACTCAACACGACCAAGCCACACATCATGAGATCATTTTGAGTACACTGAGAGAGAATCAGTTATATGCTAATCCATCAAAATTCCACTTTTGGATGGATCAGATTCAATTCTTGGATCATGTTATCATGAAGACAAGAGTTTTAGTAGACCTAGAGAAAGTGAGAGAAATAGTGTCTTGGAAACAGTCAAAGAAAGTCTTTGAGGTGCAGAGTTTTCTAGAGATGGCTGGAAACTACAGACATTTCATATAGGACTTTTCAAACATAGCAGCACCTCTGATGGGTTTGACTAAAAAGGGTGAAATATTCTTGTGGTTAGATTCTTGTGAGTCATACGTTCAGGATCTAAAAGGGAGGTTAACTACAGCACTGATACTAGTGTTTCCAGAGCCAGGAAAGAGATAAACTTTGTACTTTGATTCATTATGTATTGATTTGGGAGAAGTTCTTATGCAGGGAGTAGGAGTCGTCGAGTACAGGTCTCGGCAGTTTCGACCTCATGAGAAGAATTATGCGAAACACGATCTCAATATGGATGCATTTCATCATGCCTTATGTTTTTAGAGACATTGTTTTTCAGGAGAGAATTTTGTGGTATTCACCAAACACAAAAGTATCAAGTACATCTTTACTCAGCATGATCTGAATTTGAGACAGCAAAGGTGGGTTGATTAACTTCAGTGCTATGACTTTGAGCTTGTCTATACACTGGGGAAAGAAAATGTAGTGAATGATGTGTTGAGTAAGAGGACTCAGATATAGATAGTTTAGGTGGCTAGTAGTGAGTGGTAGCTTATGGCTATGTTCTCTGAGATGCATTTGGAGGTGCACGATAAAAAGGGGGAGATGTTTCTTTCTTATGTAGTTGTTACATGTACTCTACTATATCGAGTGTGAATGAGGAAACTATCAGATTCAGAAGGCCCAGACCTATGGAAATGTTTGTCAAGAGAGGACCCTATTCGTTAATGGACCATATGCGAGGATGAAATATTTCATTTTCAGGGACTCGTATGGGTTCCAAGACACATACACAAGAAGCTTATGTGGGACTTTCATTCCTTAGTTTGGGCAGTTCATCCTGGTGTTAACAAGTTGTCTCATGATCTTCAACATCAGTATTGGTTCCTAGGTAGGAAGAGAGATGTGGCGGGTTTTTTCATGAGGTGTTCCACCAGTAAGTAGGTGAAGGTGTAGCATTAGTGACTAGCAAGGCTTTTGAATCATTTGCCCATTCCTGAGTGGAAGTGAAATAAAGTCTCTATGGATTTCGTGATAGGTTTTCTAAGGATTCCTATTGGGAAAGATGCAGTTTGGGTTGTCATTAAAAAAATCAAGTAGGTTTCTAACTTCTTCTCAAACAAGGGCACCTTCAGTGATGATGAGAAGGGAAGATTGTACATCCAATAGATTGTATGTCTACATGGGGTTCCACAGTCCATCATTTTAGACAGGGATGAACATTTTACATCTTGGGTCTAGCAGTGGCTTCAAAAGGATTTGGGTACACCGGTAACTTTGAGTACAGCCTACCACCTCTAGACAAATGGCCAATATATATGTATGATTTAGGTACTTGATAACATGCTTCAGGCATGCATCCTGGATTTTGGAGGTTCTTGGGAGAAGCATATAAATCTTGTGGAGTTTGAATACATTAATAGTTTTCAAGAAACTATTTAGATGACAACTTATGAGGTCTTGTATAGTAGGACATACCGATCACCCTTATATTGGATGGAGGTAGGAGAGGAAACTATGATGGGACCTCATCTTGTCCAGGAGACCACAGAATGGACAGAGTTGATTCAGAAGAGGATGGCTCTGGCACGGTCTCGACAGAATTCTTATGCTGATCAGAAAAGACGGCCTCTGGAGTTTGAGGTCGAGGATCAGGTTTTCCTGAATGTCACACCAAGATTGGGACATGGAAGGATTATAATACATGGTAAAATTTTGTCGAGGTACATCATAACATTTGAGGTTTTGGGGAAAGATGGTCTGGTTGCCTATCAATTGCAGTTACCTTAGAGGTACCGTGCTATGAATGATTTCTTCCATGTTTTATAGCTTCGAAATTACATCTTTTACCCATCTCATGACTTTGAACCCGAGGAGGTTGAGTTAGAGGTGGATGCCTCATTAGAGCAGCATCCTATCATGATATTTCATCAAAGTAAGAAGGTTCTATATGGTTGGTATGTTCCTTTGGTACGAGTGATATGGCAGCACATGCAAGTACACGACGAGACATGGGAGAGGGAGGCTGATGTACGTTTAAAATGGACACCTTTCTAGGGAAATTTGAGAGCAAATTTCTTTAAGGGAGAATGTTTGTAGGAACCTGGGACCTTTTTTCAGGTTTTTTTCTTTTCGGGTGTTTTTGAGAAAAAAGGGGAGTTTCTAGAAATTTCTTAAGTACACACCATTTAATTTATGAGTACATATCGTGTACTCGGTTACCACATGTGGCCGGGTGCTGGTTGTGTGGTAGTCAGGCACACAGTGACGTGTGGTGACATGGAACCCACCTAAAACGGGGCTCGATAAAGGCAAGTACATGTTGTGTACATTCAAAGTACAAACGATGTACTTTTTTTCATTAAACGCACTAGGGATGGGTCAGATGGACAGAATATCCTTTTTCTAGGTCTCGTTCATCCAAGAGAACCAATACAAACATGATCCTTCTCCAAGCCCTCAATCAAGCATCTGTTCTCAGAATCAACCATCATCGATTGCATTGGGATCGACTCGGTAAGATCTTCATTCTAGGGCATCTTTTTCTAATTCCTTCTGTTTTCCATGTTTTCTTAGGTTAAAGGATTATGTGTTTTTTAGATATACAGTGTTATTTGGTGAATCAAGGCATTATATTCACGTATAGAGATCTCCCAACACCAAGGTAGGTGGTGTGTTCCTTTCCATTGAATGTCTTTGATTTATATGTGCAAAAGTTCCCAATACCCTTAAATGGTGTATTGTGTGTTTATAAATTTAACCCTATTAATTATCTATCATGATTTTGTGCTTGAGTGGAGGTTTATGGAATGTGAATAGGGTAGATTAGTATTCATTTGAAGTGGTTTCCCACACATGTTCTTCTGATGACCGTTTGGTCCGGTTTAGCCTATTTAGCTACCTTGTTGTTTCCCATGGATAGTTGTAGGATGACGTGATTTTTCTGACATGGTGATATATTTTAGACTAGTTGGCTAAGATGTTCTCGAGATTTATTTTAGCCGTATTGCATTGACATTCTCGTTAAACATACACAAGGCCATGAGAACCTAGTGTAGTAGAAAATGATGGGAATTAATATTCTGAACTTCCTCAGAGAGTCTTTAATCACTTTTTACTATAAGGGGAATTGACCATTTGATCTTCCTCAAAGGGTATTAAATTTTATCAGACTATAAGTGTAATTTACTATGAGAGAATTCTCATAGAGTCAATAACTATATTATACTATATGATGAATTGACTGTGATTGCTTCCTCAGAGAGTCTTTATTATATCCTTGTAATTCTGAACTAGAGGGGTAGACTATGTGTTCATCATAGAGGGTTGTGTGTATTACTAGGTAGAACCTGATGGGATATGTTGTGTGTACTTCCCATAGGGATACCTGTTTATGTTTACTTGTTCATTAGTTTTTTACATGATATATGAAAATGAATGCATTGAAACTGTGGAATTGGTTACTGCTGAGTACTTCCGTGTTTACTGATTTCCTTTCCTTATTGCCTGCTATATACTCACCGACTATTAGGAACAAATATTTTTGTGGTAGCCTACTGGGATTCGTCTCAATCCCTGTTTGGGTCATGCTTTTGGGACCAAATAGATTATATTGTATCATGTATAGATAATGTCAAGCACCCTTATACTTTAGGTACAAGATTTTATGTGGAGTTGGAGCGCATGGGACCAAGATATGGCTTGCGATGCTGAGGAGTTGTTTATCTATTTTCATTATACATTGGTTTAGTACTATTTCTATTCTAGAATTGTGATCTGTTTTGCTACTTTTCTGGACATATTTATCATGCATCCATCATTATATATATGTTTCAGCTATTTATTTTTTCTACTCTTCCATAGTTTACTTTGGTATGGATTATTACTGCTTCCGCTAATACCATTTCATTACATCCAGTGTGTTACTTTGCCAATGAGGTCATATTTTCTCCACTATCACACCCAATGCCCTCGCTGCTAGTCGACATCCTTTTTTGTCTTGGGAAATTCACTTGAGGCCATGTGACCAACTAGGTAAGGGGCACCTTTGGGCAGCTACTGGAACTGAGATATTACAAGTCATACCAGTCACATCATTTGTTGGGGTGACATGAGCCCAATATGTACACATCACACAGACTTTTTAATTATTTTCCTAACATATAAAGTCAATTCGAGAAATTTTTCTCGATTTTCTGTTACTGAAACTCATTTTGAACTAAAATTTCAATTTTAGACAGATAACATTCATATCGAGCCATAATATGGACACTATGTATCTAAATTAGGTATAGATGATTTTTACATCATATAAATAACATATTGGTTGTTTTATTAATATATCAAAATAATCCTATTGTATTTTCTAGGTTTTGAGTGTGTCACTTATGTTTCATTAATAAATTTTTTATTATATATAAAAAAGATACAATTGTAGTCATACCACTCACGTAGTGTTTCAGATTGAGTTTCAGTTGATTTATACAATTTAAAAATGATATAAGGATGACTGTCCTAATGTATCAAAAAAATATGATTTCTTATTCATGATTTTAAGTATGCAACTTTTGTTTTTTAACTATAATTTTAAATAATAAACATGCACAATGCGTTATACTATTGACATAATCCGTTATAATGAAGTGAGATTCATTCCTATAAATCACAATTGATTTATCAATCATTTTACTAAATTATCAAGAAAATAAAAATGTGTTTATTTCTTTTTTAGGGAGTGACACAAATTTTGAACTAAATTAACAATTTTAAACTAATAACAGACACTTTTAGTCATACCAGCAACATGGTGTATAATATTGAGGTGATGATGATTCCTTCACATTCAAAATATTTTATGGACATTATTCTTAATGTATCAAAACGACCCTAATTATTTTTATCAGTCTGGAGTATTTCATTAGTCCTTTTTAGTAAAATTAATTCCATTATTAAATAAAAAGGCATACATGGAGTCATTCGGGTCATACCATGCATCAAATTGAGGTGAGATTCATTCCAACACATCAAATATTACTTATAGATCATTTCCTTAATGTATCAAAACAATAAGCATGTTTTTTCTTGGGTTTGAGTATGCCACATGTCCTTTTACTGAAATTAATGTCAATTTTAAATAGACATACATGGAGTCATACTGATTGCATCATGCAACAGATTCAGGTTAGTCAAATTCATAAATACCAAAAATGACACGTGGGTCATTTTCATAAAGTATCATAGCAAAATGTATATTTTTTCTTGATTTTGATGATGTTACCCGGGTATTTTACAAAAATATCATTCTGAACTAGAAACACAAACATTAAGTCAAACCAGTGACATTGTGTGTTGGTTTGACATGATATTTATTCCTACACAAAAGAAATTGATTTTGAATTTTTTCACGAAATTATCAACATAATCAGAGAAAATATTCTCTGTTTTTAGTGAGTAACACACTTTTAAAATAAAATTTGAATTTTAAACTTATAATAGATGCATTGAGTCACACCAAGAATAAATGGGATTGAGTTGTTGTTGATTCCAGTGCATAAAAAAATTAATACGGGTAATTTTATTAAAGTTTCAAAAAAATATTAATGTTTTTTACAAGTTATTAGTATTTTACTTTTCTTATTTACAAAAAACATGTCATTTTTAAATAAAAATACACATTTACAGTCATATAGGTAACATCATGCATTTGATTGAGGTGAGAATGAATCCTAAACATCCCAGATGTCTTATGGATCATTTGATTAATGTATGAAAATAATATGAAAGTGTTTTCTAGGTTTTTAGAATCTCACAAGTGTTTTTTATGAAAATGTTATTTTAAACAGGAAATGAACACTTTAAGTAATATAATTCATATTGTGACTTGATTTGACAAGATATGGATTCTTACAGGTCACAAATAATTTTTTAATCATTATCCTAAATTATATGGTCAATCAATGTGAATTTTCTCTATATTTTGTGACTAATAAACATTTTGAACTAAAATTTCAATTTTAAACTAATAACCCGCACTTTGAGTTATACCAGGAAAATTGTGTATTATATTAAGGTGAGGCTTTTTCCAACACACCAAAAATGAAATACAGATTTTTTTCCTAAATAATCAAAATATTATGAATTTTTTTGATCAGTTTCGTGTATTTCACATTTCATTTTTTTCTAAAATTACTAACAATTTTAAATAAAAAAACACTTGGAGTCATACACAGAACATCGTGTAACAGATTATTGTACAAAGTATTTCTACACATAATTTTTTTTCATATGTATCATTTTTATAATGTATCAAAAAAATCATAATTCATTTGATTTGTTTCAAGTATTCTGGTATCCCATTTACTAAAATTAATTTCCATTCTAAATAAAAAGAAACATTGGGAGTCACACCAGTCAAACTATGCTCCAGACTGAGGTGAGACTAATTCATTCACATAACATATTAAGTATGGATAATTTACCTAACGTATCAATATAATATAAATTATTTTTATTAGTTTTGATTATTTCATTTTGGTTTTTTTCGAAAATCAATTTCAATTTTAAATAAAAATACTAACTTTGTGTCTTAGCAGTCACACAGTGTGCCTGATTGAGATGACGATGATTTATAGAGATCAAAAATAAATTATGTATCTTTTTATTAATTTATCACAACAATATTAATTTGGTGGAACAATATTGATTATGTGATGTGTTATTTGAACTAAAATGTAAATTATAAACTAAAGAAATATAGTTCGATTCATACTATGCACATAGATTATTTGATTAACGTTCATCTGATTGATTATTTTTCCCTGTTTTGATTTCAACTATATGAAATAAGCCAAAAGAAGATAGAACATGTACAATTTTGATGGAATAAGAAACCCCATGCTTCCTAAAATACCCACATCCAAAATAACTATGATTTCTCTTTTTCAGCTAGTTTTAAATAGTTGAATTCAAAATATGACTTCCCAAAAGACTAGTAACATAATAAATGATTATTAAATAAAAATCATAGGGAAATTAAGTTAATAATAATTTATAAAATGGTAAAAAGATAAATTAAATACGAAGCAGGAATTTACCATTCCATGGTGTCAATATATATTCTTGACCAATTTCCTTGTTCCCATTGTCTATGTTGCACCCTCGAAGTCCAATCTCTCATAAGAAAAAGCAACTTCAAACAAACCACCCCAACTCTAGAAAATTAATAAACCTGTATAAGGAAATAATTATATTGTTAGTAGTATTATATAGAAATAAATTAATCATAAATATGAAATAATCTATTAATAAAATTTGTTTTTTAATCTAAAAGCACCCAATATGATTCATATTGGGTACACTGTGGATTGGACTAAGGTATGGTTGATTCCACGATATCTTTGTTTCCTACAGTGACTAATCATAAGACATGGGTGAAACAACCTTTTAAATGAATTCATTTCTTCATAATATTTTTTAAATTTAACAATATAAGAATCAGATAAAAATGTTGAGGGAATTAAAAAAAAAAATTTATTAAACGATGATAAGATGAAATAAATAAGTATTATTTTAGAAAACAAATTCTTCAAATGGAAAATCAATTCATAAAGGTGAAACATGGAATTTAAGAGGTTCCATTATCATTTATTTAATTCATTACAATAGAAAATTTTATTATTAATCCAATCGGAATGATTAGAAGGAAATCTAGGCTTTTAAATAGATACTTAAAAAGGTACAAAAACAAGCTAGTATTCCCAAGGTTTACTCATGATTGAGATAAAAAACATAAAATTATATACCAAATCTAAAGGAGAGTAATATTCGGCATATAAACCAAATTAGATTGATGAAATAATTTTTAAGGAAATGGATAGTGTGTGGTTCAATGACACAATTTATAAAATAATGTAGACTTAAGGAATAATATGTAGACAATCTACCTTTTTCTTAGGATTCCTTACAGATACAATGTCAAGATCTGATTTTGTCTTGTCTGGAAAAATCTTATAAATAGGAAATCCATCTGAAAATAAGTAAAATGATTTTTCACCTCAAATACTCAATCGATGGAATAATAAATGATGAAAGGATCAAAGGTAGTTGAGAGATTATAAATTCATATCCATAGAGACTGATAGTGTTTGATTTGGACATCAGACAGAGGAGATATCTCTATTCCAAGAATAGGATTGATGAGAAAACCTATGGTGTATTGAAGGAGGATCACATGGCTAAAAGATGAGGAAGAAAAAAGAAAAACTAAAACTAAAACTCATTAAGGTAAAATGTCTAATTTCTCTATAAAAACGATGTCACAAGGTTTTGGCCACAGAGTTTTTCCCACATAGTTACCCTAACAACACATTACTATTGTGATGAATAGTGGGTAGGTACTACATAAGTGTAATTAACCATGATACTTAGGAACATGGGTTGCAGAAACTGTATGCATCCCCTACGCTTCACATCTTCTCCTACATTTTAGGCTACATGGTTTGCTACTCAGGACCACATGGTTTCAGAAAAACTATGTTCCCTATTCAAAACACCCAACAATTTCATTTTTTGGGCCCAAAATTCATGAAACTCAATAACGAACCTGAGGAACCTATTGAGAATTCATCCAAGTCTAAAAAACACAATGAATTTTTCCAACTATCTAAATTATTCTCTGAAGTATATTTTATATAACGTCATGTTATTAAATGCCAAAATTCAAATCGCCTTGGAATTTTACCTTGGCTCAAAAACATGGGTCAATATAGCCCTGCAACCTTAGAAATTCTATTCCTAATGATGCCTTTTGGAATTATTAAAACAAAACCATAACTACTAGGATCATAAATCCTTGTTCAAATGATCATTTTTCATTTCGAAATTCCCAACACACCTCCAAGCAAGTCTTAATCTTATAATACTTAAGCCATTAAAACCCAAGCCAGATCTATTCCTCTAATTGATGAAAAAATAGTGATTAACCAATCCCATTCAACTAGAGACACTACCATGTAGTTGTCAATTTAATCAGTTGGTTTATGGTGCTCTCCACCATATGTGTTAATATGAAAAGGGTCCAAAACCTAATCCATAGTATTCTACACTATTAGAATTTCCTACAAAAGAGGCTCTAATATTCTATTGATGTTACTGTCATGCTTTTCTTCAATTGGGAGGACCCATTTACATCTGATGTTATGTTAGGGACCTCACCATAATGGAATGGTTGAATATTGAACAAATAAATAGAACTGATCATGAAATCATTCCTTAAAGGAACCAATCATCCATTAAACCACACCCACATTAACATAGTGATGTGTTTGAACTGGTTCCTCTAGACTGTTGACAACATCATGTAGGATAAAAATTTGAGCCACTTAGACAGACTTATCTAAAAAAATTCATAGAAAATTGGGGTATTACCAAATTAACACTGATTCCTTCTCCCAATGCATCTTGCATTTTATATAGGAACATTCACCAAATCCCAAAAAAACTCCCTATGACATTACCTACTCAACAAAAACATAAAAATTTAAACTATCATTCCTCACCATGAACAAGGGTTTTATCTAGATTCATCCCACTAGAATCATTACCCATTCAAGAAACACCTCTAAGCCTGAAAACATGAATCATATAGCCTCAGATTCATTGAACTGGATTCTAAATAACTAATCCATGTTAGTCCATACTCCATGAATATCAATGATATGTTTGTAAAAATACAATACAACCACATCATATAATGAAATAATACCTTATTGACATCTTATTGTTGGTCATTTGAATGGAAAACCATTGGTTTCCAAGATTCCTTCAATGGAATTTCTACATTTCAACCGATGTATAACTCAATACTATCCATGCGTCGATATAAGCCAAACAACCAATGTGATACACTGATAAAACCACCCTAAAAACCAAATGAATTTAATTCATTATTATAGTGTACGCTATACTCTTTCTTAGTTCATCAAGGATGATTTCATGTAAAGGGACGTTTGCATTTCAAATAAAGAGTACACTAAGAGGAGAAAATAAGAAAAGCATTGACGAACAGTTGTGGTAAATTTTTTGGAAGAATCATGGCTTCACCGGCCGACATATCACCATTATCCAATAAAAATTAATTCACCACCTAAGGCATTACTTCACAGTCCAACTCAACCACTAAAGTATATCCATGAAAAAAATTTCTCAATGGTTTTACAAACACCCAACCACATCAACGTCCTACTTCTGAGAAAGCACTAACATGAATACTATAACCGACCAACACTCAACACCTTAAGAGTGTCCTGGTCCATGAAACAAGACATATACCAGCCAATTATATGTTATCAATATCAAATTTACCTTAAACATATGTTTGAAACTCAATTAAGCCGTGATCAGAAGTTATATATAATTTTTCCTGAAATCCAAAAATCAAAATCATCGGCATGTCAAAACATCTGAGTCTATTTTAATTCATCTCAAGCATGAGGAAGAAATTGATTCCATTAACTTGAATGTAACTCTGCTACAAAGATGACCAAATATGTACTCAACAACACAAGTCTCAATGATTCCACTAAATTCAACTAGTTCGTTACCTCATTTAGAAAGTCAACAGGAACTGTTTATAGAAACCCATACTACCATGACATTCTCTAAGAAAGACATCCATCCTAGATGTTGTCCATATGTTTTCCACCCTATGAGTCCAAGAAGGACGTGGCCCATACTAGAAATTATATAATGTTGTAATTTCAGAAACTACTGTAAAACAATCTGATGACCTCCCAAGTCAACCAAAAAATGGGAAACTACGTCACGGGACCTATTAAGTGGCAAACCATTCCATAGGCATGTCTAACCTACTGAAACCAAGAATTACCAAATGTGCATTTCAAAAACAGGTTCAGCGATACCATAACCACCTATCCAAAAAAAATAATTTCATTTTGAAGGTAAGATTACACATATGGACAACATCACCTGAAAGGCACCATATTTTAAAAATATCACAACATTTACCAAGTTATTTAATCTCTAAGGGTTTTACCTACCTTGGGAAATCCCCATACGAAATCATAAGTATCGACCCAATCACAAGGTCACACAAAAAATGTTTCACTAATCCCAAATTCCATCATTTAATCAATTTCTAAAAGAAAACTTCTTTTGAAAAATCCTCACATTTCAATTCCAACGCAGCTCAATAGAGGTCTAAACTACCCTTACAAGAGGGATTAAATTATGTAAACCTCTTTAGGATATGATTAAAATCCACTTAACTAATTCACATTTTATCATCAAACATTTAAACTATCTTAAACATAACATCATGTACTAACTATAAAACAAAAGTACATGGTACATGATTTAACAAACACAACAAAGAAATTAGCGAATTCTTATCAATCTTCCTTTTAAATTAATTAATCATTTATTTAAATTCAATCATAATTTTGAAATTTATCAAAATAAATTACTTTTATTTTATTAAAGATATGGATACCTAATATGGGTCAATTAATCCAACAAGGGTTTATTAGGATGAAAACCAATAGAAATTGTTTAATTTTTAGAGTTCCCAAAATACCCATAATGGGATACCATAAAAGAAACATGCCCCAACAAACCTAATTGTGTCCATTTTGGTATTTTTAACGCCAGTAAAACGATTTATATTTTCATGTGATAGGGTTAAAATGATTATTAATAATTCCAATTCATTTTTGAACAAAAATAAACCCATTGTACATTTATAATAATTTCAATATATAATATTCAATTAAATAAATTTTCAATTATATGGGCTTCCATCTTAAATTTATAAATCTCCCATAAACTTTATAGATTGCAGACTAAATCCTATTAAATTGTAACCAATTCAGTATTAAATTTTTTCATTAATAAATTTTACATTTTAAAAAAAATATCAAAATATGTATATACACGTCCAAAAGATGTTTAGAATATATGGGTTACCCTTTCCCAATGAAAAGGTTCTCATACAACTTACGACTATAAACTTCATCATATTAAACCAAAACTAATATATTTAGCTCATGAAACCATGTATACATATTAACTAAAAATTAACATGTTGTCAAAATAAATAATCCAAGAGAAACATGCTATAACGTAGAAGCATGATACAATGGCAGAACATGATAATTAAATAGGAAGCATGTAATATCACCCAAGGAACAAAATCCAAAACAATAGCCAACCAATAAATAAAAAAATTGGTATGGAATGTGCATGTAATTTGAATATCTATGTTTCTATAATGATGATGCTAATGCTAATTCATATCCTTACCTAGATACGGGTAAATATGATAAATCTAATAAATTAATAAGAACCTAAAACTACACCAATCACCTGAGGTGAAATCAAAATAATAATTAATAGTGAACAACAAGAACAACAATCACAACCATCGAAACTTTGAATTTTCTCTATGATTGGGGTAACCAGTTCTAGACATGAATATTTACCGAGCGCCAAGACATTTCTAGACGTCTTTCAACAAGCCCAAAATAGTAAGACAAGGAAAATTAAGGCTCTGATACCACTTCTCAATTTCTATAACTGACATAATGCTAGGATGGTAGTTGGACCAGTAGGTCACATGGCCTCAAGTTCAGATGCCCATCTTCTATAGGCTTGCAACAATAATTAATGGTATAAGAAGGTGATAGTAGGGACACTATACCCTCAAGATTAGAGTAGCATAGTGGAGAAATAGAAATAAATAACAAACAGTTTTCAAATAAGTTACAAATGAAAGAAAAATAAGAGTTAAACAAAAATACAACAAGTAAATCAAAAGATGTCCTACAAAAATTTATACAATACATGCATGTTTAGATAATGGTTTGTAACTAAAATAGTAGGTATACATCAATAATAATTGCATATTAAAACACAAAAATAATGGAAATAAAAGAAAAACCCCAAGGGAGTTCTCTACGAGCATCTTCATCACCAGCTCAATCCTATGATCATACTATATGGTACAGGCTTAACAACATAATAATAGTTCTATGGTCCTATAAACATTAAATCTACTTAGGTACCCTAGTGGAACGGTTCCCTGAGTGGGGTGTGAGATATAAATCATGGTAGGTTACCACCCATGGTTTTTACACATAATTGAATCCATTAAGTGTAGTATAAAATAGTGTACAGATAATGCGAAATAATAGGTAGGGTTGAATAAATAAATAAACATTTTTGACTTGGTTCCTATGTTAAACTTGGATAACTCTACCTTATTCAGTTCAAAGTCAATATGAATCTGATTAGCAACTATAAATATATAAATAATATATATAGATATAAATAGTAATATATTGAATCCACTAATATGATCCAGGTAAGAGAAGACATAAGGGGTTATATTCCTAGAATACAATGTTTTATCAAGGCCAGGGCATAACTCAATAATCCATAACCATTCAGAATGAGCCTATAAGATCATGAGATAGGGTACATGCCCTAAATCTCATAATGAATGGGAGATGTCATGTTTATCATTCATGATGTTCATTATTCCATCATGTAAAAACTTGAATATTATTGACTGTTCCATCATGTCAACACTCAAAAAAGGACGTGGTGTGTAGTTCACATCATCCACAGATTATCACTAGTGTGAGACACCAAAGATCAACACCCGATTTATAGGAGTGTGATACTATAATACTCAATTACACCATTACCATCGTCCCACAGCCGAAGTTAATGTGTAATCCTATAATAATAATAATAAAATTCGTGAGTAATTACCTCTCATGATTTACATTTAATAATCACAATCAATAATAAGGAAATCCAATTTAGAACAATTTACATAGTTTGTGTTTATCCAATTATAACAAGAGGAATGGTCGTACCAAAATAATCAATTCCAACATAATGAAACCATTTAATAAATGAAAGGGGAACCAAGACACTATAAAAAATCTTATGAAACAAATAAATCCCATCTAATTAAATTAATATATTTTATGGAAGTCACTTCATAATGGTTAACCACTCCATTTAAAACAATTTTTTAAGCCATTATCATTTAGATAAAGAATGTGGTGTGGTCATACCACCCATTTCTATTACATTTAAAACATTTCATTTAATGTACTAAAACATTTCCAAACAATTATAAGGCCCAAAGAGGTACATAAAAGCTACCATGTCCCGTTGAGAATATCTCACACATGAGAAATCATGATTATTAAGCAATCCATGCCCTTGGTAGGGGTTTGGTCCATTTTCTATGTACGATGGAGTGTTCTAGTCATGAAATTAAGTGGTTAAATGTCTCAATGATCATTTATATATAAATTGGGAAATTCCATTTAAATATAATAGAAGATGTCATGCACTAAAAATGACTTATTTCAAATAATAAAGTCATAGGCGAGCGTCCATTCCATATTTCCAAACAAGATGCAATTCACTAAAAAAACTATTTAATTTTGAAGACAGTGCACCTCAATCGAGGGGTCTTATTATATAATCAATAAAATAATTATCAATAATTCACTTATAAAAAATAAACATAAAATTCCGAAAACATAATTCAATTATCATTAAAGAATCATTTTAGAATAAAATACCGCAAATGGAAATTCAATTCATAAATGTTCAACATTGAATTTAGGAGGTCCCATTATCATTTTGGAAATTCCATACAAGGGAAAATTACATTATTAATATTATATTTATTCTTATAAGTCAATCCAAGAATTTTAAAAATTAGTTTAAATAGGTCCAAAAAAATCCATCATGACCAGGGTACACTCGTGATTGTGGTTGACATCCTAAAAATAAATAAGAAAGATTAATGGTCATAATACTATATGCATAAACAAAATTATATGGTAAAAAACATTATAAGGAATATTGTGGAGAAGGAAAACATGAATAATAATGATCCTATATATAAAATGACGGAATGTTCAAGGAAATTATATAGAACACCTACCTTGTGCATAGGACACATTACCCATCTAATATCAAGCTCTTATTTGGTCAAGTATGGGTGAAATCTCTAAAATTTATATTATTCCGGAAAATATGGAAATTGATCTTCCACATCAATAACACAATTCAGAGAACATTAAATGAATAATGTTATTAAAGGAGTTGAGTGCTTACTGATAAGGATCCATAGATACTAAAAAGTTCGATTCAAATTTTTGATAGAGGAGATCTCTTGATGCATAGAATTGGTTTGAGGAGGAATCCAAAATGGCACAGAAGGAGGTTCAGGAAACTAGAGTAGCAGGAATGAAGAATAGGAAAAATAAAACATTATGTAATAAATGGATAATGGGTAATTTAACCTTAAAAATTGGTCGGAATAGTTTTCTAATCTTGCGCCTACTGTGCTGCTCCTTTATCTTTTGAAACCAACCTCACATGGTTTTTTCCAATGAGATGCCCTAATCATGTTCCAACCATGCAATGAATAGGGTGTAGGTACTTCTTAAGTGGCACTAACCATGTGAGACTGATGAATGGTTTGGGTAAACCATGAAAAACCTATGCGCTTCACATACGCTTCACTGGTGCATGCCACATAGTTTTCATATTGAGGACGCATGGTTTCATGAAAAATGTCCACCATATTTATAATATATACCATTATGGTTTTCAGGTCCTGAAACTCCTAGAACTAATAGAAGCACACATGGAACATCTTGGTCCTTCAACCAATTCTAAAAATAACACATTAAAGTGTTTGAACACTCAAAAATATGTTACAATGCTCGACCCAAATAAAGGATCATTTCTTAAATTCTAAAATTTAAATTCCATTGTAGTTTTACATTGGATAAAAAGGGCAATTACATAGTCTAATACTATTCCATTAGCATTCTTGATCATGTGAATATCAATTTCATTAAGTAGAATGGGAAGATTAGTACTCGGCTCATGTACTATACTAATCCACACTCCCACATGACATGTTAGAAGATATATATTGTTTAAATTATCATCATGGATATTGAACATGGTATCCCTCTCAATAATGTGATGGGTCAGTGTGATAGATATAACTCAAAATCAATTTCACCCAATATAATATTAATAAAGAAAATTTATCTATGTCTTCCTAATTAAAATTTCATAGAACAAATTATGATAATATTGATTACCTCATCTAAGATAGATCTTTGAGGTGAATGGATCGCCTCAATCCCAGTGCGGTGGGGGGAATATCATGTAGTGGTTGTTCTTGAATTATTTCCTCTATTGTCTTCACCCCTTAACATTTTATAGATACTCATTATGACAATGAATTTTTTTTCAAGATAATCTAATCGCACCTTCTTATATTCTATTTTTTATATTTATCCCCTTATACTTTTTTTCAAAAAATATGCTTGGGAAGTAACACCAAAACCCACACCTATGATGTAGACATACTATTATAGCCACATAAATTCCAATGATAGTTATTGTTGATCTACATAGTTGATAACAATGATTGTGTTTATGTCATATAAAAATATAGTAAAAGAAGTAATCAATGTTATGTAATGCTTATTTTTAAGGGAAACCAATTTTATTATGTCATGCATACACATGATTCCCAATTTTTTTTTGTTTTCATCTATTACAATCCCATGTTTATTTTCATGTGCCTCTTCCATAACATGTGAGGTAGAATGGAAACATCTCTGGATTTGAATTCATCTATTATATAAACATACAAACATAATGATTTTTTTTCAATTCAAATAAAAGTATTATGAATGAATTAAAATACATACTAATATTTGTTCAAGTGAAGCATACCTCATCCTTGCATTACAGTAGGGGTATATTAGTTTTTCTACCAGTTTCATATTTATATCACACATTTTATGTTTTATAAATTATCAATTCTTATGTAAGGAATTTATTATTGGTATTGTCACACGATGTATTACCATCCACAATGTATCGAAAATTATTTCTCCTTACAACATCTAGTATATTCATCACACACTTCTTGGATTATCTAATGTGCATAAATTTACAATGGGTGCAGGTATATTTTCCCTTCAATGTCTTTCAGATAAAACTTTGACCTAATTTTTTGAAAGACTCTGTGACCCTTTCCATTCTTCATTGAAAATAAACTTCTTTCGGGATTCAGTTACTATAAATTCACTCCAAATTTATTTTTAATAGTACATAAATGTTTCATTGTTTTAAATTTTAGTAAACTGAAGAAATTATATCATAATGTAACCCAAATAACTTCTATTTTTTTTATTAATCATGGGCACAATAGGTTGACTTAAATCTACATCAATCAGCATGTACTGCTGAGTAGTGATCCTATTGAAACTACAGAATACGACCTTGTTGGTGTTAACATCCTAGCCACCCACATTCACTTCAACATCAAATTTGAATCCTTTTTCATCTAAATAATTTTTACTAACACTGTCACACTAAAATTCTCTTGTTTTTTCTGGGACATTGGTTATTTTAATTTTACCATTACCTCTAGTTCAACATCATCAATATTTTGTTCCTCTAGATTGGTAGCATTGACATGTGAATAAGGTTGTTGTTCCTCTACACTAAGAGAACTGTTAGGTTAATAATCCTTTTATTCCTCAATATTGGGATCATTGACACATGTAGAATTAATTATCAATAGAAGTTGTTTAAAATTTAATTTTGATTATGTAAATACCGCAGTAAACATATAATAATATGAGGTACCACAATATATATTACAAAAAAAAGTGATTATTCAAATATATTTATAATAATTTGAATGGATTTTAACTATATATCGAGTATTCAAATACATATTTTATTGTATCCACTACTATAAAATACCCCCATCTACATTTGGACTACTCTGAAATGATTGTGATGTCCTATTAAAAGTTTCATCCTCTATTGAATTTTAATTAATCCCTTTAGTAGTTATGGTTGACAATAGAATAATTCGCCACATTCAATTTTAAATATTTGGGAAAATAAAATACTTGTACATATTATAATTCCATTATAAATGGTTTATCTTTTTCAACATTCCTTAAAAAATACACTTTCACGAATCCCAAATTGTCTATTTTAACTGAAGTCATGTTATCTACCAACATGCATTGAAACATTGGCACTTCAAATGATGTATAATCTAACACCCATGTTTTTTTTGATTCCACAGTATGACATATTCACATAAATTTTATTTTCATCCCTGGTAGAAGATACAAGAATCACATCATCTACAACTATAACTCTTCTATTTTTCCTGGTACATCATTAATAATGTTTATTTATATAGAACATATAATCATTAATTGCATAACCATTATAAGATAATACATGGACAATTGTTCTAATGGCATTCCATTGATATCATTATAATAATGAATCTATATTTTCACCTAAATCCTTAAATATATGCTTTCAAAATCATTTTATAAACTATTGGGGATGTAAATATTATATCTATCTTTCATCCATTGAAGGATACAAATTTTTAGGTATTTCATTTGGGGGTTTTACGTATAGAGAAAACTATAATGTTTTAAACAAAAAATAATTGTGGGCATGTTCCTGATCTATAATAGGGATAGTAAAAACATTTCATCCATAAATACCTTTACCCAAAAGCCACCCAATGTGAAGTGACATTGGTTGACCAATGCTTTGAACATCAGGTAGGTAGTTGGTAAAGAAATCAATAGATTCATAAATAATATATCTGTCAAATATAAAAATATTTTGCCTAATTATATGTTTTACATACCTTCTCAAAATATACATATGTCGTTCAATATTGTACATCCATCTATAAAGTAAAATACCCCAATGTCAAATGTCTCTTAAAACATAACCCCTCATGTGAACCATCATATTAAATAATGTCGGTAGGAAGACCATTTATAATTCACATAATATGAATGAAATATCCATTTCCATAGTTGTTAATTTTTCTAGGTCTATAGAAATGTGGGGTATAGATTGGAAAAATAAATATATCTTGGATAGTCTATGATGAAAATTATTTGGAAGAATACTATGTAAAGCTATAAGCATTATGTATTTCATTAAAAAATGATATTCATTTGGTTTCTGTAAGAACCCGTGTTTCTCTGGACTGTCATTTTGAGCAGAAATTTGAATTTTTTTTGCTGTTGGATGCTCATGAGAGGTAAAATTGTCATTTTCCCCTACCATCAGATCTTGGATAATTTTTCTGACAACTCTATTGGTCCCAAAATTGGGAGTTGACCCTACGACAGGAGTTGGGAGGATATTTGAGCTATTTGAATTTTGGCGGAATATTTAATATTTAATATTATTAAATTAAATATTAAATTATTCACGTAGATTCATTTGGAAATAATTTTTAAACGGAGCATATGATTAATATTCAGTCTACACCTTTGAGTTTGGAATGGGGATTTTATCCTAGGGAAGGCATAAACGCTTGTCGGGCGCTAGGCCCAGCCCGGGCCCCTTTCTCTTCCTTTTCTCTTGTTTTATCCTTTTCTTTTCTTCTCTCTCCTTTACTCCTCCTCGTTACGCATGTCTCCTATGCCGCTCCTCCTTGTCCATGACCTATGGGAAAATCTGGAGATCGATAAAATGGGAGAGAAGGAAGGTGAGAGTGGCACTGATTCGAAGCTCCTGACGCACTGAGTCAATGTATGGCAATTGTGAGCCATGAAATCAACCGAAGCTTCGGAGGTTTCCGCCCAAAGGTAGGGCTGTTTATCTTTTCACCAATGACCCCTTTAAAACATGTTGTTATAGATTATTTAATGCCTTATATTTCATGCTTGTAATCCCATGGGGCTCGATTTGGGGTTTTGGGGGCGAAAACGTGCGATTCTAGTGTTCTCATGGATTTCCCGTCAGAAAACCCAGAATACACGACGTGTATTCCAGGGGTACATGCCGTGTGTTTTTCCCATTTGGGGAAGATAAAGTTTACATAATTAAATTCTATGTACTTTGAGTACACGTCGTGTAGTGGGTAGCCATGTGGCTGGTCATGTGAAATAGAACATGGAAGAGTGGTTTATAAGGAGTACATGTCATGTACCTTAAGTACACTCCGTGTAGTGGTTCATGGGCATTTGTTCGAGTGAAAACTGACACGTCGTAACTTTTTTTTGAATAGTAGACACTGTGTAGAGTAATGTACACGTCGTGTACTCTTACAAAGGCTGGCCCATTGTGCTCTGGCCATGTACTCTGGCCATGCACTGCTTCAGTTTAGTAATTTTGATATATCATGGGCTCTGGAAGTCAGAATTGGGTGTGTGAGTAGTCTATTATAAGAATTTTTCCATGTATATTGCAATGGTGGAATTGTTTTTACATTTATAGGCAATATAAAGTGTGTTTTGTGGGTCTCCATCTAAATAGAGGGCTTCTTCCTCCCATTTCTGAGTTTAGTTGTCACAGGAGAGTGAGACATTGGGTGGATGATAGGTTGGGTGTTCGTACCATCATAGTTGAGACCTTTAATATGATATTATCTATGAGCTATCTCCTAAAACCTATGCTTTAGATGGTGTTTCCATTGTGGGAAGTTCCCTTCTGGCCTTTGAGGCTTTGAGACCAGGTTCGACTAAGGATCCGCTGAGGGATGCCTTTACTTGTGTGCTGACCTAGGGAGTCCCTTATAGGATCTATCTCTCATTCTTCTGTTGACAGGAACCATGTTATGGAATGCCTATGTTTTCCTTCCTTTGAGTATCCCATGTATGATTCCTACCATACTCATTGATATGGATCCTACGTAGGAAACCTTCTCTAATGTTTACCTTGAGAATCCCGAGTATGAAGCTTCCTTAGTGTTTGACCTAAGGGACCCAATGGGTGCTTGTTGTTTGAACGACCCTGAGTTGTTTTGTCGGGTTGGGTAGAGATGGTGATTGGGTGTCACCTAGAACCCATGACAAACTGATAATTCCTTTTCTCTATGGATGTATAGTTTGGTTGGGCGTTCGTGACACCCCCATTGTTGTTTATATCTAACTTGGTGTTGCTGATGTTGTAGTATATACCAGAGGTGCTTCCTGGTTGGTGGCTTGTGATCCTAACATGGGATGTATTTCTTGTTTTTTGGGATTCATATTATTCCTTGTGTGCCTAAGTAGATGTGGTTTGATTTTAAATGGCTTTATTTACCTTGCTATGGATGTGTTTACCCATGTTACTCGATTTTGAAATTTGGGTGTATCTTCCCTGTTAGGCTGTTGTTTTCCTGCCATTCTTGTTTTCTTGTGTAGAGTATTGTTGATCATTTTTTAGAATAATTTTTGTTCTTGGATGTTTTTTCCATGCCTTGTTCTGTTTACAACTTTGGGTCTTGTTAGCCTTTGGCTGTTATACATATTTTCTATGCCCTGTGATCGTAGGATGGAATGATATTCTTGACTTGCTTATGTTGTTGTAGACTGGATATCCAAGTAGCTCTATAGATGTACTTTGGTTAGCCAACTTTCTCTATAGGTTTACTTTGGATTTTATAACATTATTACACACTGACTGGCACAGGACCGTGAGAGCCTGGTGCTATAGACTATAAGGGATTGACCATGTGATGTTCCCAGAGAGTCTCGGATATCATATACTACATGGGGATAGGCCATGTGAGCTTCCTCAAAGATTCATGGACATTATAGGCTAAAGGGGATAGACCAAAAGAGTTTCCAAGAGTTTGTTTCGATATTATAGACTACATGAGGGTAGACCGAGTGAGCTTCCTCAGAGAGTCTTTACTTAGTTTTAATTTATTTAAAAAGCACTACCCATGCTAGAGGAGAAATTGACCGAGTGAGATTTCTCAGAGAGCATGTGGTATACTTGAGACTATAGGAGGATTGATCAAGTGATCTTCCTCAGAGAGTCTCTAGACCTTGGGGTCAAGAGGGTTAGACCACGTGATCTTCCTCAGAGAGTCCTTGACTACCCTAGACTATAACGGTAATTGACCGAGTGAGCTTACCTAGAGAGTCGTATAAATTCGTATGACCAAACTAGAGGGGTTAGGCTTAGTGTACTTCCGAGAGTGTTGTGGTACTTCTCTGATAGGACCTGAGGGGATGGCTGTGAGTAACTCCCAGAGGGTTCCTTATTTTGTTATCTGCTTCCCTGTGATTCATTGATTGAACTAGAGGACAACTTGTCTTTTTTAGCTTATTCAAGGGAATATCTCCGTCATTGTCCGAAGAAGGTACAAGTCGATGTGATTACAGACCCAGATATCTAATTATTTGATATATGTCTTTCATGGAACTATGTCCAGCTCAATGGCATTGAATAGATTGTCGAAGATATTGGGCTTATGGTTCCAAGGATCGACTGCTGATGTTGTTTCATGTTATTTGAAGCACTTCATCTTGAATATTCATATTAATGTATATGTGTCTAGGTATGGGACTATACATGTGTACGTATATAAATATGGACATCCATGGTGGCACTTTCCCAGTTGATATGGATTACAAACCATAATCTCGACTGTGGTTGCACATATGGTTTACTTCCTTCTATTGTGTTCCAGCTAGGCTGAGCACATTGTTGTTGCATACAATTTTAGTAGCACAATTGTAGGTTGCTTTTCGGGATGCCCTACTGAGATTATTTCTCACCCATACACATGCACCTCATTGTACGTGTAGACCTTATGTCTTCTTTTTAGGTTGAGCACGAGTTTCATGGTGGTAGGGATGAGGCCCAGTGTTATATGATCGAGTGGAGACGATCGAGTGCTTCTACTGATCGGGCTGCTGCAGTTCAATATTGTCTTGAGATTAGGTACGTTGATTAGCTCAGAGTGAGTAGTAGAGCCATGTACTTTTACTTTAAGTTTCTTTTGTACTTTTGTCTGTATGGTTGGCGTAGTGGGAGACCAGTTTTGTATTGTATTGCATAGCTGTTCGGGCTTTTACAACATTTTACTATTACATCATGTTCTATTTCAGTTGTTTACTGCATCCCTACTCTGTTTAATTTCTGTTGTGTATGATACTTACTTATTTCCGCTATTTTCTTACTCTAGTTTGAGGGTATATTCTCCAAACTATCACACCCTAGGCCGTCACTGCTAGTCGGTAGCCTCTGGCATACGTGGTGGCCCGCTTGAGGCCTTGTGAGGAACCGGCTAGGAGCACCGATTTAGTGGCTTCTAGATTGGGATGTTACAAAGAGGTATCAGAGGATATTTCTTTCTTGGTCTTTACTATTTAGGATATAGTAGATAGGAGTATTAGGAATGTGTCAGAACCTATGATGGATATCAGGCTTGTGCGTCATGAACACTTGGTCCAGTAAGAAGTCTTGGTTGCCAGGGTTTTGGATTGTTGTTCTGATATTTTGATGTTACGGTTGTATATGATTTTCTCCATGAGTGACTCACATGTTGTGTGGTGTTTTGATTTACTATGGATCTCTGGATCTTGTCCATTTGTAAGATGCCAGAGATAGATTTGGACTCTTGGCTGGCAAAGGCAAGCAGCGTCTCATGCATCATACTCGGCATGTAGGATTCACAACAAATTGTCCTAATAGTGTGTATTTTTACTGATGAATAAGACCTTTGGGTCTCCATACAAATACTTTTTTCTCTGATGGCAGGTTACATGGATCTAGGATAAGGTGTTTTTGTTGGGGCTACCGACTCAGTCATTTTGCATAGGTGGTGCAGTGACCCTAATTGGTCTATGTGGCATGTGATGCCTTTTTGTTTAACACCCTTTTGGGGGTTGTTTCTCAGGTCTATGGTTATCTAGTCAGATCATTGAGAACAATGTCGATAGATACCATGTTTTTTCTCATGAACTGGAACCACTTGTGGTATTTCTTTATATAGATACCCAATGGGTGTTAGCTCATCTTGTCTCTTCAATTTGGTTTGTGACCTCTAAGGAGTCGTTCCTTCTGATGATGCTCAGAGAGAATTGGGGCCCTTGTAGGTTGTGTTTCGGTTTTGAAATTCTTGGGTCATCGTGATATTTACCATAATCTGAGTGGTTTTGGATCTTTTGAGATTGCTGGTTAGATATCGTGACACTTTTGTGTGGTTTTTTCCTTGTAGGTCTAGGTGGAAGATGTAGAGGCATTGGGTTTTGACTAAAACCATTATCAATCGATGTCTGCTCTGTTTTAGGGAAACCTGGTTGAGAAGGTTGGCCAGCGTTTTCCAATGCCTTTTGGTGGTGTTTATTTTTGCGACTAGTATCGATCAGAATGCTTGTTTGGGTGCCTAGACTGGTCAACCAGTGTTTCTGATGTTGCAGCTATAGAGGTGACTTTGTGAAATTTTGGGATATCGTGAAATGGTTGACCCGTGCTTGAATCCTGGTCAGTTTTTTGAAGGATGTTAGCGTGGCTCAGAGGGAACTGGACACGCCTTTGGTGAAATCATAGTATACTCCTATAAGAGATGATCATGCAACATCATGATTCATCTAGAGTATGCTGAGAGAGATTAGACCCTATATCGAGCTCCTTTTTCTTTTTTAATGTTCATCCATGTGGTGGACGGAACCAGTTCTTTTTTTTGCTCTCAGAATAGTGTAAGGAAAGCCATAGGGTGGGGAGTGTAGCTTTTACCTTTTAAGGGTGGTTTTCCTTCTTTAGGTTACACACCAGTGTTTTCCAGGAGCTTTTGAGCTCAATGTATTCTTTTATGATGACGGTAAGGGGATTCCTATAGTGAGGAGTAACAGTTGGTTGTAGTTGAATATATTCTATGTAGAAGGTGGTTGTTAATGCTATGTTTTGTTGTTTGACGGTCCAGGTAGCTTGGTTGTGTAGATTCATGTGTTGGGGGCATGGATACTGGTCCTGCTGCAAGTCATTTTTTTGGGCTTCTCAAGGATGAGGAGGATTATGGTGGGGAGTTTGTAAGAACCCGTGTTTCTCCAAACGATCGTTTTGAGAATAAATTTGAATTTTTGTGTTGTTGGATCCTCTTGAGGTGTAAAATTGTCATTTTACCCTACCATCAAATCTTGGATAATTTTTCTAACAACTCTGTTGGTCCCAGAATAGGGAGTTTACCCAAAGGCAGGGATTGGAGGAAATCTGAGTTGTTCAAATTTTGAAGGAATATTTAATATTTAATATTATTAATTTTAATATTTAATTATTTAGTAAGGTTCATTTAGAAATAATTCTTAAACATTGAATCAGATTAAGATTTTGTCTACATCGTTGAGTCCGGAATGGGGAGTTTATCCTAGGGAAGCCATAAACTCATGTCGGGTGTCGGGCTCGGCCCGGGCCCCTTTTTCTTCCTTTTCTCATCTTCGTTCCTTTTATTTTCTTCTCTATTCTTCCCTCCTCCTCCTTGCGCACATCTCCTACACCGCTCCTCCTTGGACGTTACCTATGGGAGAATTTTTATATTGATAAAACGGTAGAGAAGGAAGTCAAGAGAGGTACCGATTCAGAGCTCTCGATGTGCTCAGTCAGCGTACAACAACCGTGAGCCGTGAAATCAACCGAATCATCAGCAGTTTCCACCGAATGGTAGGTATGTTTATGTTTTCTCCATAGATACCTTTAAAACATGTTGTTTTAGGTTTTTAAATCCTTATATTTCTTTCTGGTAATCCCATGGGGCTCGAATTGGTGTTTCAATGGCGAAAATAGGCGATTCGAGCATTTTTAGATATTTCCCATCGGAAAAACAAGAATAAACAGGTTGTATTCCAGAGGTACACACTGTGTGTTCTTCCCGTTTGAAGAAGATGATGTTTTCTTAATTAAATGATTGTAATTTGAGTACATACCATGTAGTGTGTATCTGTGTGGCTGGTCGTGTAAAATAGAACCAATAAATAGTGGTTTTTAAGGAGTACACGCCGTGTACATTAAGTACACACCGTGTAGTGGTATATGGGCATGTGTTCTGGTGAAAACGGATATAGTGTATCTTTTTCTGAATAGTAAACACCATGTACTATTACACAGGTAGGACCATTGTGCTCATGCCATGTACACTTTCCATGCACTGTGTCGGTTTGGTAATTTTGAATATCATGGACTCTGGAAGTTAGAATTGGGCGTGTGAGTAGTTGATTCTAAGCATTTTTCACATAAATCACAATGGTGGAATCCTTTTTTACATTTAGAGCCAATCTAAAGGGACTTTTTGGGGTTTCCATCTAAATGGAGGCGTTCTTCCTGCAGTTTTTGAGTTCAGTTGTCACCAGAGAGTGAGACTTTGGGTGGAAGATAGGTTGGGTGTTCGTACCAACTTATTTGAGACCATTAAATGAGATGAGCTATGAGATATCTCTTGTAATCCATGCTTTAGATGGTGTTTCCCACGTGGGACGTTCCCTTCTGGCCTTTGAGGATTTGAGACTAGGTACTTCAAAGGATCCCCTACGGGATGCCTTTTCTTGTGTGCTGACCTTTGGGGTCCCTTATAGGATTTCTCTCATGTTCTTCCTTTGACAAGAATCATGTTACAGAATGCCTATGTTGTCCTTCCTTTGAGGATACCATGTAGGATTCCTACCTTACTCTTTACTAGGGATCCCATGTAGGATGCCTTCTCTTGTTTTTACCTAGAGAATCCCAAGTATGATGCTTCCTCAGTGTTTGACTTGAGGGACACCTTGGGTGATTGTTGTTTGAATGACCCTGAGTTGTTATGTCGGGTTGGGTAGAGATGGTGATCGGGTGTCACCTAGAACCCATTCCAAACTGTTAATTCATTTGTTCTTTGGATGTATTGTTGGGTTGGGCATTCGAGCCACCCTCGTTTTTTTATATCTGACTTGGTTTTGCTAGTGTTGTAGTGTCTACCATTGGTGCTTCCTGGTTGGTGTATGGTGAGCTTGACGCGAGACACCTTTATTATTTGTAGGGATTCCTACTATTCCTTGTGTGCCTGAGTAGATGTGGTTTGATTTTAAATGGGGTTATTTACCTTACTGTGGATGTGTTTACCCATGTTACTTGATTTTGACCTTTTGGTTTAGCTTGCTTGGTAGGCTGTGGTTTTTTATGCCTTGCTTGTTTGCTTGTTTATAGGTAAAATGATCATTTATTAGGATAATTGATGTGCTTGGATGTTTTTACCATGCCTTGTTCCATTTTATACCTTTGGGTCTTGTTATCCATTGGCCGTTATACCTGTTTTCCATGCCTTGTGACTATAGGATGGAATGATATTTTTGACATGCTTGTCTTGTTGTAGAGTGGATAGCCATGTAGCTCTATAGGTGTACATTGGTTAGCCAAGTAGCTCTATAGGTGTACTTTATCCTTTATAGCATTATTATTATGACAACCCTGCTTTTTATTACAACTTAAACATGCTTTATTACACAAAACTTCACTTGATACAACAAAGAAGATCGAGAGGTTTAGTGTCTTTGGGGCTTAGGATCATTACATAAAAACTTTAAACATGAAATACAACATCCTTATTGAAAACTTCCTTTACATGACCACTACATTCCTTCGTACTTAGCATTGCATGGGATAACCTGAGGACATGCATAAGAAAAGGGTGAGCTATAAAGCCCAGTAAGGGAGTACATAATGAATAACATGAGGAGTACAATACATGTTAGGCAATAGGCATATCAATAGAGCATAAGAGAGACATGAACATAAAGGCATGATAAAGCATGATAATCATAACATGGAAATGTGGCAACAACACTTAACATTGAATTAGCATGAGCCAAGGCTCATTGCACATGGAGCATGAGTAAACCCTCATTGCACTTGAAGCACGAGTAAACCCTCGTTGCACTTGAATTAGCATGAGTCAACACTCATTGCACATGACGTATCATGATACTATACTTTACCCAATGCATTGGAGCGCTATCAGGGTGCACCCTTCTTAAACATTTCATTTCATGCATAAGTGTGCCACATGGATCATAAAACATGGATTCATAAAACATAATCATTTCATCCACGATAAAGGAATGTGGAATTCATACATGAAACTTTACAATCAATACGTATATGTGCATAAAGGTGAATACCCTTGATGGAGAAATGGGCATGGTATTCACTACACAAAGACATTGGCTTAGAAAATTGGTGCGATTTCGGCAGTGTAACGGCGTGACATAAGAATTCATAAAAAAGGTTGATGAGAGAGAAAGGGGTTCCTCATCATATTTACATGTAATGGACAGTAAGGAGATCATATATATACATGTCCCAACAATAGAAATGGAATTTAGATTCATGATACAAAAGTATTTCTTGAATGTAAAAGAAAATAGAGAGAAGTTCCTTTCAGAATTTCGGCATAGTAACGGGTGTACATGGGAGGCATTTAATGAGAGAGAAAGGGTTCTCCCATCATTCAAACAATAAGAGGGCAGTATGGGGGAGGTGCGAAACCATACCCCAACATTCATAAATGAAATTAAAAGGTCAATACAACTTAAAGAAAATTGACAAAAATGAGAAAGGAAGAAAAACCCTTACTTGGAAGTGTGCTTCCAAAGGCTAGAGAGAGGCTTGTGAGAGGCTTCTTGGGAGCTTGGGGCACCATGAGAGGATTCTAGAGAGAGTAGGGCAGAGGTTGGACGAACTTCAAGGGCTTTGAGTGAGGAGGAAGTGGGAGCTTGGGTGGGTTTATATAGGAAAGGTGAGAGAATTCTTTATTATTTAGGTTTGGGACCCCTTATATTAAAATAATCCAAACCACAAACCATCCCAGGGTATTTGCCCATGGTTTCTGGAAAAGGAGAGAGGAAAACAATATTTTACAAGGCCAAGGTCCGAACTTATTAAAAAATTAGGGTTGCTTATGTAGAGGTGAGTCACACTCCCATGGAAATTAATTTAAAAAGGCAAAGTGTTGAATAAGTCTTGAGGGCTCCATTAATGCTTTGAAAAGTGAGTCAAACAAACCCAAAACCTCATTATTTTAATGATAAAACATATATTGGCCGAACCTAAGGATTATGGTATTTTATTACATCACCATTGGGTCATTATGATGTCATAAATCACATTATATATTTAAAAGGTATTTAATTTTTACCCAAAAATTAGACTGTCTCAGAAAATTATGAAAAATTCACCGTTGGATAATTTCGACGTCCTGATTCCAAAAATAATATTTATTTTATCTAAATAATTTTCTAAATATGTGAATTTGCACTTTTAAAATAAAAACCGACATTTATAAAAAATTCACGGGTTTTGACAGAAATGGCTTTCAAACCTTAATAAAAATTTTAATTGCATTCATAAAATTATAAGATAATTTATATTTAATAAAAATTAAATTAATATTAATAATAATATTTTATTAAAATATCATTTAATTCAAAAATCCTTTAATTTAATAAAATATAATTCTTAATTAAATAATAACTAAAAACATCATTTGTACTTTAAAAACTAATTAAAATGCATCAAAAATGACTAGAAATTATATTCATTATTATATACAAAAATAATGTACATGAACATGGTGCTACTTATTTGTTACATAACCCCTTAAAATAGCCGCATAAGACCTAAGGGTAAGGTGTGCGATGGCGACAGACTCTTGGGGTTTCTCGGATAACATCGCTCGAGTGGTGATCTCTATCAACTTCCATTTTTCCCGTAGACGATCACGTTCGAGCTTGACTTGATGAAGCTCAGCTTGGGCTTGGTCAAGGGCAAAGCCCAAAGACGCCACCTCCTTTCCGAGCTCCGACAAATGGGCTTCGTAAGGGGCAATTCTACTGGATGAGGCCATCGCTTCCTTTGTCTGAGTAAAAATGGTTTCGTTAAAGCATTATATTTAAACTACCCAGATGATCAATGTTCAACGGCTAAAAAGTAACGGTCACAAATCTTAACGTAAAACTAAAGAAGTTGACATCTTATAAAAACATAAAGAAATATTTAACTGGATCAAGAGGGGTTTTCCATTAATGAAATTTTGGGTCGTTACAACATTCCCCCCTTAAGAAATTTCGCCCTCGAAATTTTCCTTTTCCCACACTAAAACAAATGTGGGTAACTTAGCTTCATCATATCCTCCGACTCCCAAGTTGCTTCTTCAAACTTGTGGTTTCTCCACAACACCTTGACGAGGGGCATTGTCTTATTTCGTATAACTTTTTCTCTACGATCTAAGATCTTCACTGGTAGCTCCTCATAAGAAAGATCGTCTTCTAATTGTACCACCTCAGAAGAGAGTACATGTGAAGGTTCTGGTATGTACTTCCTTAAGAGGGATACATGGAAGACATCATGCACCTTGGCCATAGTAGGTGGAAGTGCTAGTCGATAGGCCACAGCCCCAACACAATCAAGAATCTCGAAGGGGCCAATGTACCTTGGACTTAACTTCCCTTTCTTTCCAAACCTCATGACCTTCTTCCACGGAGATATGCGTAAAAACACCATGTCTCCGACTTTAAACTCAAGGTTTCGTCGACGATTATCTGCATAACTCTTCTGTCGACTTTGGGCTGCCTTGATATGCTGCTGAATGGTTTTCACCTTCTCCACCATTTCTTCGACCATTTCTGGTCCAAGCAGCTTACGTTCACCGACCTCATCCCAACATGCCGGTGTTATACACCTTTTCCCATACAGGGCTTCATATGGTGCCATTTGGATGCTCGAGTGGAAACTATTATTATAAGAGAACTCAACCAGAGGAATATGCTGATCCCATCCTCCTTTAAAGTCCATTGAGCACACTCTCAACATATCCTCAAGTGTTTGGATAGTCCGCTCGGATTGGCCATCAGTTTGAGGATGATAGGCCGTACTGAAGTTCAGTTCAGTATTCAGAGCATGTTGAAGACTCTTCCAAAACTTAGAGGTAAATCTTGGATCTCGGTCCGACACAATAGATAGTGGTACTCCATGCAACCGTACCACTTCCCTGATATATATCCGTGCCAGTTGATCCAAAGAAAAATCCTCTCGAATAGCAATGAAGTGTGCAGTCTTTGTAAGACGATCCACAATAACCCAGATTGCATTGTTGCTTTTGGATGTCCTTGGAAGTCCAGTGACGAAGTCCATGGTGATGTTCTCCCATTGCCATTCTGGTATGGGCAATGGTTGCATCATCCCCTTAGACTTCTGCCTCACTGAATTCACTTGCTGACACACCAGGCACTTTGATGTATATTCGGCGATCTCCTTCTTCATATTATCCCACCAAAATTTTTCTCGGAGATCTCGATACATCTTTGTGCTCCCTGGGTGAATAGAGAAATTTGAACTATGTGCATCATCCAAAAGTTCCTTCTTCAGCTCCGAACTTGATGGGACACATAGTCTTTTCCCAAACCGCACAATTCCTTCTTCATTAACATTAAACTTTGAGGATTTTCCCTTTTTGATAGCTTCCACTTTTTCTTGGATTCTCGCATCATCCTTTTGAGCATCCTTTAACCTTTCCAAAAGAGATGGTTGAGCAATCATTTGTGAAAGGATTGATGATGTTCTGTTCTTTATGATTCCCACGTCCATCTTCATCAAGTCTAAGAAGATTGGATCCTTCTCAATTATCATCATTGATAGAATTGCTGGATCCTTTCTACTTAGGGCATCCGCCACCTTGTTCGCCTTCCCAGGGTGGTAATGTATTGAACAGTCATAATCCTTTATGAGCTCTATCCATCTTCTCTGGCGCATATTAAGCTCTTTCTGTGTGAATATATATTTAAGACTCTTGTGGTCAGTATATATCTCACATTTCTCCCCATAGAGATAATGCCGCCAGATTTTCAAGGCAAAGATCACCGCCGCCAACTCCAGATCATGCGTTGGATAGTTTCGCTCATGGATTTTCAACTGTCTTGAGGCATAGGATATCACTTTATCATTCTGCATCAGCACACATCCTAAGCCCTTCTTCGAAGCATCACTGAATACCACAAAAAGCTCCCCACTTGTGGGTAAAGTGAGCACAGGTGCAGTGATAAGCCTCCTTTTCAACTCCTTGAAGCTTTCTTCGCATTCATCACTCCAAGAAAACTTTACTCCCTTTCGAGTTAGCTTGGTAAGAGGGTTGGACAATCGTGAGAAGTTTCTCACAAATCGTCGATAATATCCAGCTAACCCCAAGAAGCTACGGATATCAGTTACCGATGTTGGCCTCGGCCATCCCTCAATTGCATCTGTTTTGGAGGGGTCCACAGATATCCCATTGCTTGTGATGATATGGCCCAAGAATGAGACCTCCTTCAACTAGAACTCACACTTGTTGTACTTGGCATAGAGCTTCTCCTTGCGCAAAGTCTCCAGTACAGTTCTTAAATGCTCCTCATGGTCCTCCTTGGTTTTGGAGTATATCAGAATATCATCTATAAAGACTACCACAAATTTATCTAGGTAATCTCTAAAGACTCTATTCATCAAGTCCATGAATATTGCTGGAGCATTGGTGAGTCCGAAAGGCATTACTATGAATTCATAGTGCCCGTACCTTGTACGAAAAGCAGTCTTGGGGATATCTTCCTTCTTCACCCTTACTTGATAATATCCCGACCGCAAGTCGACCTTGGAGAAGTATTGAGCTCCACGCAGCTGATCAAACAAGTCATCGATTCTTGGGAGAGGATACTTGTTCTTTATCGTGATTTTGTTAAGTTCACGATAATCGATGCAAAGCCGCATTGACCCATCCTTCTTCTTGACGAAGAGGACTGGTGCACCCCATGGTGATGCACTTGGGCGTATAAACCCTTTATCCAGATTCTCCTGTAGTTGTTTCTTCAGTTCTTCAAGCTCAACCACATCCATTCTATATGGAGTCTTGGATATTGGTAGCGCCCCAGGTATAAGTTCAATTGAGAACTCAACATCTCTTCTTGGAGGAAGACCAGGAAGTTCCTCGGGAAATACTTCAGCGAATTCCCTCACAATAGGCATTTCTTCAAGGGTGGTTTCTTCCTTGGACTCAATCATCTGAGCCAGATATGCGTGCTCATAAGGCAGTAATATCCATGCTTGAGATGATGGAGCTAAAGGAGATTCATCTTCCTCCTGACACTTGTAAAGAATCGGGGGTCGATTCTCCATATGGAGTGTGATTTCCTTCTCCCGACAATTTATGTTGGCTCTATATAAGGAAAGCCAATCCATGCCAAGAATTGCATCAAATTCCACCAAAGGGAGTATGACGAGGTTCGCCAGGAAATTCAATCCACAGATTATAACAGGGGAGGACTTATACTCATGGGATGCAATGATTGCCCCATTTTCCGTACTCACTGACATCTTTACTTCCAGGATTTGTGGTGGTGCAGGGATTGTTCTACTAAACTTTTGAGATATAAAAGAATGCGTAGAACCTGAATCAAAAAGTACGTTCGCTATTCTTGAATGAATAACTAGCGTACCTGTCACCACTTCGTTGTCGGGGTTCACTTCGGCAGAAGTGATGGCAAAAGCTCTTCCTTGCTGTCTTGGAGGTTGTTGATTGCCTCCGATAACCCTTGGATTAGGGCACTGATTCGCAAAATGACCCGGTTCTTTGCATTTGAAGCATTGAACAACGCGTTGAGGTTCGAACGGAGCGTTCCTCCCCTCCGTCGCAGCCGCGGGTCCTTCTTGCTGACAGTTAACAGCTAGGTGCCCTTCTCTTCCACACTTGAAGCATTTTCTTGTCCCCCTAAGGCAATTTCCAGGGTGCTTCTTTCCACACTTTTGGCAAGTGGGGTGCTGGAATTTCTTAGCGCCGTTGGATTTATCCATCGGACCACCAGCATTGAAGTCCACCTTCCGCTTCTTGTCCCCATGATACCCCTGTGATTCTCCGATCTCCATTTCAACCTTGAGGGCACATCGGACAATTTCCTCATAGCTGTCGAAATCACGGATCGCTAATGCTTTCCGCAAGCTAGGCTTCAGCCCACCAAAGAAGCGGTCAACCTTGCATTCGGGGGTAACGACAAAGCCGGAAGCGTATCGTGCAAGCCTTGTGAAGTTTGCCTCGTACGCTCCCACAGATTCCTCATCTTTCTGCTTGAGGGAAAGGAATTCCCTTTCCATCTTAAGACGGAGGGTGCGTGGAAAATATTTATCGAAAAACATCTTCCGGAATACCTTCCATTCCAAAGCCTCGATCTCCTCCTCAGGCTTCGTATTTTTGATCAACGTCCACCATTGATCAGCTTCACCCTCCATACGATAAGCCACCAGGAGAACCTTCTCTTTTTCAGAGCATTGGAGGATGGAGAATATCTTTTCAATGGAGTTGATCCATTGTTCAGCAATCGTGGGATCGGATGATCCACTAAAAGTAGGAGGCCTTTGTCTCATAAAGCTTTCAATAGCGACTTGTTCTTTCTTAGGGGGGGTTGAACGTTCCTCTTGACCAGTGTTTCTATTCAAAACTTGAGTTAGCTGAGAGAGAAGCGTGACAAAGTTCGCGATTCCCGCTCCCATCGGATTGGGCATCTCATTAGTACAATCATCGCACTGATCTTCACAACGGTTGTTAGCCCGAGTTCTCCTATTACCGGCCATTGGCTGGAATAAAAGGAAAGTTAGGGGTAACACATAAAGGGTAATCCAAAGACAAAAGTTGATGACTTATAAATAAACTTTAATCTCTTTAACTCATGAGTCTATAGGATTCAATCCAGGCTTTTCATGATCTTCCTTCTAACATATATTCTTAGGGGAATTTTTCCCATAATAAGGGTTCATACTAAGATTATGAATTTATCAAAACATATCCCCCGGGAGTGTCGTAACCAAGAGTGCAGCAAGGCCCGTTGTCGTGCACCAGTTCCCGTTCGAGTCTAGCTCAAAGCGGTGTTTTCGGGTTTTACCCCTAGGATACATCTGTGCCAAAGCCGCCTCTACCTGCTCGTATCCAGACAGGGATGTATTTGTTTGATAAAACACTTACTTAGTATTTACCAAAACTTAGGGATGTTTTTATTATGCTTAGTCTTGTATCTAAGGCTTTACTAGGGTTTCCTAATCCCAAAAATAACTAAACCTATCCTCTGATACCAACTATGACAACCCTGCTTTTTATTACAACTTAAACATGCTTTATTACACAAAACTTCACTTGATACAACAAAGAAGATCGAGAGGTTTAGTGTCTTTGGGGCTTAGGATCATTACATAAAAACTTTAAACATGAAATACAACATCCTTATTGAAAACTTCCTTTACATGACCACTACATTCCTTCGTACTTAGCATTGCATGGGATAACCTGAGGACATGCATAAGAAAAGGGTGAGCTATAAAGCCCAGTAAGGGAGTACATAATGAATAACATGAGGAGTACAATACATGTTAGGAAATAGGCATATCAATAGAGCATAAGAGAGACATGAACATAAAGGCATGATAAATCATGATAATCATAACATGGAAATGTGGCAACAACACTTAACATTGAATTAGCATGAGCCAAGGCTCATTGCACATGGAGCATGAGTAAACCCTCATTGCACTTGAAGCACGAGTAAACCCTCGTTGCACTTGAATTAGCATGAGTCAACACTCATTGCACATGACGTATCATGATACTATACTTTACCCAATGTATTGGAGCGCTATCAGGGCGCACCCTTCTTAAACATTTCATTTCATGCATAAGTGTGCCACATGGATCATAAAACATGGATTCATAAAACATAATCATTTCTTCCACGATAAAGGAATGTGGAATTCATACATGAAACTTTACAATCAATACGTATATGTGCATAAAGGTGAATACCCTTGATGGAGAAATGGGCATGGTATTCACTACACAAAGACATTGGCTTAGAAAATTGGTGCGATTTCGGCAGTGTAACGGCGTGACATAAGAATTCATAAAAAAGGTTGATGAGAGAGAAAGGGGTTCCTCATCATATTTACATGTAATGGACAGTAAGGAGATCATATATATACATGTCCCAACAATAGAAATGGAATTTAGATTCATGATACAAAAGTATTGCTTGAATGTAAAAGAAAAAAGAGAGAAGTTCCTTTCGGAATTTCGGCATAGTAACGGGTGTAATGGGAGGCATTTAATGAGAGAGAAAGGGTTCTCCCATCATTCAAAAAATAAGAGGGCAGTATGGGGGAGGTGCGAAACCATACCCCAACATTCATAAATGAAATTAAAAGGGCAATACAACTTAAAGAAAATTGACAAAAATGAGAAAGGAAGAAAAACCCTTACTTGGAAGTGTGCTTCCAAAGGCTAGAGAGAGGCTTGTGAGAGGCTTCTTGGGAGCTTGGGGCACCTTGAGAGGCTTCTAGAGAGAGTAGGGCAGAGGTTGGACGAACTTCAAGGGCTTTGAGTGAGGAGGAAGTGGGAGCTTGGGTGGGTTTATATAGGAAAGGTGAGAGAATTCTTTATTATTTAGGTTTGGGACCCCTTATATTAAAATAATCCAAACCACAAACCATCCCATGGTATTTGCCCATGGTTTCTGGAAAAGGAGAGAGGAAAACAATATTTTACAAGGCCAAGGTCCGAACTTATTAAAAAATTAGGGTTGCTTATGTAGAGGTGAGTCACACTCCCATGGAAATTAATTTAAAAAGGCAAAGTGTTGAATAAGTCTTGAGGGCTCCATTAATGCTTTGAAAAGTGAGTCAAACAAACCCAAAACCTCATTATATTAATGATAAAACATATATTGGCCGAACCTAAGGATTATGGTATTTTATTACATCACCATTGGGTCATTATGTTGTCATAAATCACATTATATATTTAAAAGGTATTTAATTTTTACCCAAAAATTGGACTGTCTCAGAAAATTATGAAAAATTCACCGTTGGATAATTTCGACGTCCTGATTCCAAAAATAATATTTATTTTATCTAAATAATTTTCTAAATATGTGAATTTGCACTTTTAAAATAAAAACCGACATTTATAAAAAATTCACGGGTTTTGACAGAAATGGCTTTCAAACCTTAATAAAAATTTTAATTACATTCATAAAATTATAAGATCATTTATATTTAATAAAAATTAAATTAATATTAATAATAATATTTTATTAAAATATCATATAATTCAAAAATCCTTTAATTTAATAAAATATAATTCTTAATTAAATAATAACTAAAAACATCATTTGTACTTTAAAAACTAATTACAATGCATCAAAAATGACTCGAAATTATATTCATTATTATATACAAAAATAATGTACATGAACATGGTGCTACTTATTTGTTACATAACCCCTTAAAATAGCCGCATAAGACCTAAGGGTAAGGTGTGCGATGGTGACAGACTCTTGGGGTTGCTCGGATAACATCGCTCGAGTGGTGATCTCTATCAACTTCCATTTTTCCCGTAGACGATCACGTTCGAGCTTGACTTGATGAAGCTTAGCTTGGGCTTGGTCAAGGGCAAATCCCAAAGACGCCACCTCCTTTCCGAGCTCCGACAAATGGGCTTCGTAAGGGGCAATTCTACTGGATGAGGCCATCGCTTCCTTTGTCTGAGTAAAAATGGTTTCGTTAAAGCCTTATATTTAAACTACCCAGATGATCAATGTTCAACGGCTAAAAAGTAACGGTCACAAATCTTAACGTAAAACTAAAGAAGTTGACATCTTATAAAAACATAAAGAAATATTTAACTGGATCAAGAGGGGTTTTCCATTAATGAAATTTTGGGTTGTTACAATTATGAACTTACTAGCATGTGATTGTGGGATCATGGTGCTATAGACTACAAGGGATAGACCGTGTGATCTTCCCAGAGTGTCTTGGATATTATAGAATATACAGGGATTGACCGAGGGAGCTTCCTCAGAGTGTCTTGGAAATTATAGGATACAGGGGATAGACCGAGTGAGCTTCTCATAGTGCCTTTGGATATTATAGACTACAGGAGGGTAGACCTAGTGAGCTTCCTCAGATAGTCTTTACTTTGTTTGAATTTATTTAAAAAAACCTTCCGAGGCTATAGGAGGAATTGACCGAGTGAGCTTTTTCAGAGAGTCTGTGGTATACCTAAATCTATATGAGGATTGACCGAGTGAGATTCCTTAGAGAGTCTCTAGACATTGGGGCCAAGAGGGATAGACCGTGTGATCTTCTTCAGAGAGTCCCTAAATACCCTAGACTATAATGGGAATTGATCGAGTGAGATTTCCCAGAGAGTCTTATAAATTTGTATGACCAATCCAGAGGGGTTAGGCTGAGTGTACTGCCCAGAGGGTTGTTGTAATTATTGGATAGGACCATAGGGAATGGCTTTGAGTTCTTCCAATAGGGTTCCCTATTGGGTTATCTACTTGCTTTTGATTGATTGATTGAACTTGAGGATAGCTTGTCTTTGTTTAGTTTGTTCAGAGGAATATCTTAGGTGTTGGCCGAAACAGGTACATGTCAATGGGATTACGAACCCGAAGATCGAATTATTTGATATATGGCTTGAGTGGAACTGCGTCCATCTCAATTCCTTTGAATAGGATGTCCAATATATCGGGATTATGGTTCAATGGATCGACTACTGATGTTGTTTCTTGTTATTTGAATCACTTCATCATGAATATTCATATTTATGTACATGTGAATAGGTATGGGACTATACTTGTGTACGTATATAAGTATGGACATCCATGGTGGAAATTTCCCCGTTGATAGGGATTATATACCCTGATCTCAACTATGGTTGCACATTTGGTTTACTTCCTTTTATTGTGTTCCAGCTTGGCTGAGCACATTATTGTTGCATACACTTGTAGCAACACAGTTGTAGGTTGCTTGTTTGGGAGCCCTACTGAGATTATTTCTCACCCCTACACGTTCACCTCAGTGTATGTGTAGACCTTATGTCTAATTTTCAGGTTGATGAAGAGTTGCATAGTGGAAGGGCTGAGGCCCAGTGTTTCATGATTGAGCAGTGCTGTTCGAGTGGTTCTACTAATCGGGCTGCTGCAGTTCGATATTGTCTGGAGATCAGGTATGTGGTTTGGCTCGGAGTGAGTAGCATAGTCTTGTACATTTACTTTCATTTTCTTTTGTACTTGTATCTGTATGGTCGGCCTAGTGGGTGACCCGTGTTGTAGTTTATTTCATAGATGTTCACTCTTTTACATCATTCTACTATTACAACTTGTTCTATTTCAGTGGTTTTCTGCTTCCGCACTCTGGTTACTTTCTATTGTGTAAGATACTTAATTATTTCCACTGTTTTCTTACTCTAGTATGAGGTTATAGTATCCACACTATCACACCCTAGGCCATCCATGCAAGTGGGTAGCCTCTGGTGTACGGGGAGGTGTGCTTGAGGCCTTTTGGCGAATCGGCTCGGAGCACCGGTTTAGTGGCATCCAGGATTAGACGTTATAGTTTTTGACTATTTATCTTAAAATATATCATTGATATGATATTATTTATATTATATGACTTCCATTTTGGGACATTTACACAATTTATGAATGTGAAAAACTAGTATCTCTACTACTAGGGATGAGAGCAAGTAGCCAGAGGATGAAAAATATATTTATCACCCTTCACTTGCGCCAACTCTTCCTATATTCACATTTCAATAATTTCCATCATATCCTTAATTCCATCCTCTATTTTTATGGGTGAATTTAATAAAATTCCAATGATACTATCACATGATGTTTTTTCAACATGCATGAAATCATGATGATTCCTAACATACGAACTATTCTAGTATTGTAATTCAAAAAAACTAAAATATATTTTAATTGGTTTTTATAATGTTTTTCAAAGAAGGTTTTCAAAATTAAGTGTATGTATATTTTACTTTACTAAATATTTTATCACATGATTTTGGATATGGTTCTCTATGTTCTCATAAACACTCATTAAATGATGTTGTCTATGATGGGTTTTTAGGTTTTTGGGATAAAAATCTTAGATATCCTTGAAACACAATCATTGATTAGTCATTCACCATAATTTATTGTGTACCATGTTAGAAAATGGGACACCCTTGAGTTCTATTAATTATATATACATTAAAAATTCAATATATAATAAATTCATTTGTAATACTGATAATATTTATTTCTATATTAATCATAAAATGTAACTCTAGAATCCCACAATAATTTCAAATAATCGATCAATTGATCCCAATAAACCCCAATATCATTACCAAGTTGTTTTGCTCCTGAAATAAAAATAGATAACATAATTTATTTTCATTTCATGCATAACCATTATGTAAAGGTATAATTTACCAACATAATCAATCTTGTACTATGAGAGATACTCTAAAAACAAAAAAGGATTTACTCCATATGTAGATAGACCAAGAAGAAGGTTTCTCATCATTTTTACAAATTCAGGATACTTATGATTAATCCTAACTAACTGAGGAGATACTACCTGTGGACATCATGTAAAAACCTTTAACATCTCAAAACAAATTTTGAAATTCCTGAATTCATCATCAAATTCCATTTTCATTTCCTCAATATAATCTTAATTATCATTCACACCTCTATTAAGATCCTTGATATAGTCTTGTACATTTTACACAACTGTAATCATATCATATGATCCATAAAATGTTGTTTTATCGCAACCGCTAGCTATATTAACTTTTTCCCGATGTTTTGACCTCAATTTATAACTTCGATTTCTTATGTGAAAGATATATTGGTCATCAAACTTCAATGGACTATTTTTTCTTGAATAAAAGCATTTTAAACCCAAATAAAATATTAGATAAGGTTTATATGAATGCTATTTTAAAAATATTATGAAATCTTTCACCTTATCTTTAAACTCTTAGAAAACAACTATAATATGACCTTTTTAGATTCTTATCCATCATATTTGATCAGTAATATTAATATATTAAAAATGTGTCCTTTTAAATTGGGTACACAAAATATTTTAATGTTTCAACTAATTTCAACATGCTTTGAAGTAAATGGGTGATTCAATTTAGGTAGTTAATCACTCCATTGGTGGTAGTTGTTATCCTTTGAATTAATCCACAATGATAAATCATACAAGGTGTAATGCCCCGACCCCAGCTACCCAGAGCCGGTGCGTTACCTCGTAACATTGGCATGATCACAAAAGATCAAGTCTCGAAAGGCCAATTAGTTTAGTAGCCTTAGAAACACTAGATACATTCATAAACATTACATTACATCACAATGTGAAAAACTATAATAACATAGTCTCCATAGTCCACACTTCTATCATCTTCGGACTATCCCTGCAGGTCATTCCTAAAATACTTCTTCACATCCTGGAAAATATTAAAACATTGAAAGGGGTGAGCTCAGATGCTCAGTAAGGATAACAATATAGCGGAAGCTTTCATAAATGAACATTAACATTTATGGCAATGTATAACTAAAAGAAAATACTTTTAAACTTGAACTTTAGCATAATATGGAAAAAGTTAACTGAAATAATGACATTTACTTACTCACATGGATATTCTATTGGTCAAATAATCACATGCAATATCAATAACCACTTTCATAATGAGGGAATGTATAATGCCAGACATTCTGAAACATTTTGTCAAGGCCTCGGCCAAGACGTCTAAAATGATTAAGGCCTCGGCCAAAACCATAAATCAAATTGGGAAAGGGCCTCATCCAATTCCACATCTAGTTGTCTCTTGAGACCTACCGATGCATCGAGGAGCTATAGCGGGCTCCACCCGTCACTTATTAAGTCCAATACATTCCTCATATGAACAGGTTTAAACATCTCATAAACCATAACATAATCGTATCACATAAAACATGCATAAAGGAAACATAACATTTCCACATTTCAATCACAAGATATCAATACAACACATTGATATAATAAAAACGCTTTCAAAACCATTTTCAATACCAAAATAAAAGAAAAGTATAACATGGTATTTATTTTTCATTAAAAAAAGGGTATGGCTTGTAGAGGAAGCTGAAACTCAAATAGTGGTCACGGCGGCGGAGAAGTCATGGTCGCCGGATACGTATGACAAAAACATTCCCTTCCTCGTTTAGTAAACGCTTTGTATAAAAAAGATTCCTTTTGAATAAACGTAAAAGTCAAAGGGGTTTATACACCATATAAAAGAAAGTTGTGTATAAAAACAAATATGCCTCAATGAAAGGGGATTGAGACGAAGTCCTTAAAAAGATCATTTTTTTAAATAAAGTACATCTATAATGTGTATTTCACTATAAGTATACATAAATAATGTACAAATACAAGATAGGACATAAAAATATCATGACATAATTTGAAAGTAGGAGATTAACCCAAAGAATGGAAATTGGGTTAAGAAATTCCCTTACCTTGCGTCCTGTCCTGACTCGACTGTTCATTAACCACCTGAATAATAAAATAGAGTTAATTAATATTTACTTAAGAACCTTTTTCATGTTCATTATTCATTTTATATCCCTTATTACCATGTTATGAACATTATGTAATTATTTAAGTTAATCAAGGTCGTTTTGTCGATCTTTGGTACTTGAGTCAACAATAAACTTCTTACAATTACAAGTTGTTTATGTGGTAGAATATCCATTATCTCCAGAATTATATTCATGATTTATATGTCATATATATCTTATATTTCTATTATATACATTCATTTATAATATTACGTAACATTTAGAGGTAAGAAATGAAATGCACCGTTTATGGAGACGATAAGCCGTATGTACGCATGAACGATACTTTCATTTGAATTTCCTATTTAATGGAACGAAATCATAATGATATAAATGTATAATATAATTACAGTATAATATAGTGTATAATACAATTTACTCAATCTTTTATACATCCCACATATGGCATTAACGATTCAAATCACTTTGAGGGGGCGGTAGTCCGGACTTCCTAAAATGAAATTATCGCGTTTTACCCATAATGGAAATCATAAAGTATGCCATAAATGAGAAATACATAAGCATAAGTAAAACATAAACATATTATATATCATATATAAAAATAGTGACATCTTAATGGCCACCTTTGAAGGTGTTATATGAGTGTTGAACAATCATCGTTTCGTGAGGCAGAAATTCACCATCCACAGAAACCGTATGGTCTTTAACCATTAGATGTAGGTGTGTGTAAGTGTAGATTGAATCCTTCTTATAAAAACATCCTAGTATATTGAGTATACTGGTGTTCTTACAAAATAAATGAATAAAAAGAGTTTAGGGGGTTGGAGAAGAAAAATAATACAAAACAACATTAGAGAAGACATTACCTCAAAATCGGGTAACTCTTTTTGATTTGAGACAAATGCTTCCTTGGGAAGAGTTCTGAAAAAAGTGAGGCTTCTAGGAGTAATAGGGGGAATTTGGGAGAGTATTTGGGCAGAGGTTGGCCGAGCCAAATGGGTTTAAAGTGTAAATGAGGTGGGAGAGGTGGGGGCCTTTTATAAGAGGAGAGGAGGGGCACTCTTGAAAAGTAAAGAAAAGTCACTTTATTATAAAATGAGTTTCGGATTTTAGAGGTCCCAAACATATATAATTCTAGGATAAGATGATAAGGGTTATAAATATACTCATCCAATAGGTTTTTGACAAGTGTACGATTTGGATTTTACATTATCTTTCCATTTTATTTAAATCGTTAAATAATGAGGTCATCGCTGCATCATCATGATGTCATAAATAATTTAATTTATTTAATGTCTAAAAATTATAAAAAAAATACTATGATGTAGGAAATCTTTTCATCTTTCTAATTAATATTTATAATCAAAATTTTTACTTGTGTAACTCCACTTAAAAACTATTTTAGTAAAACAACTCATGTTTGTGTCAATTTAATATTAAAATTAAATAAATATATATTAATGTCATTTTCCAACCAAAGTGGCTCCATGGGGGACCCAAGTTGACCCATGGGTTGTCTTGGTCGGCCCTAACTCATCCAATAGGAGTAGGACAAGTGTCAATCTCATATCATATTATTAAAACATTGTTTTTACCTTAAACTACACTAATTACCTCTAATCGCGATTAAGAACTTAAAAGTTACTATTCACCAAAAAATTATTTTAATCTCATTGAACCACATTTTACTTCTTAATGAAAACCATGTATGTAGGATTTTTGAAAATAAAATCACAGAAGTGGTAATATTTCATTTAAACAAAAAATCAGTTATTTAACTACCACTTAGTGGTTTCACTATTCATCAAAAATTGAAGTTTTTCAGAACAAGGCCAAAATTTCACCCTAAGCTATAATTGATATTCCAAATTCAAAAATGATGTCTATTTTACAAAATTCCAAACATATAAGTTGCATTAATTAATTTTATAATTAATTCCCGCTGTTACAACAAATAGCGTGTTTTTAAGAAACAATTTATATCAAAAGATTGGCAATTGTTTATGTCCAATTTCAATGTTAAATTAATTCTAATGACCACCTTTGGATAAAATGGTAAAAATATATTATAATTATACTTTAAGACCACTAAATATTATAATTTATCACTATAAATTATTTTGATTAAAAAAGTTGTTTTTAAGTAATTTTCACTATTCATAAAAAATTGGAAGTTCTTAGAAAATTACAAAAAATTCATCTTTGGATAATTTCGATATTATGAATACAAAAATGAAGTACATTTTGAAATATTAAATTTCTATAATTTTAAAAAGTGGTTATTACTATTCATAACAGCTACTTTGATTAGTCGCGGTGTTTTAGAACTCGAAGTTGCGTACAATGCAAGCTATTGCATTATTGAATGAGAGGCGTATCGTGGAAGCTCGGGGTGTTACACAAGGTATAAGAAGTCTATTTCATTTTGTAGTTATACAAACATAGGTTCATTTCCATAAGAGATGGGGGATGAGTCTCAAGAAAAAAAATGTAATAATTACTATTCATGAGATGGAGTTGATGATGCTAGATGTTTCCTCCTTAAATATAAATTTTCCCAATCTATGGACTTGGTGAAGCACTTGGCAAAATTTCTTAGTTTGTTGTCCAGAGATGAAAAAAGAAGAAACAATATTCAGGTCCCCATAAGGGGATCCTTGATTAGTGTGGCCATGTGCAGTCTAAAATACATGATCTTTCACACACTAATGAAATGAAAACAATTCATGTTTATGTGTTCAAATCAATTATTAACTTACCCCATGAAGAGGAAAATAAATTTTTTATAAGGACAATATTTTATTATTTCTTAGCTTCATATGATTCCTAGGTTGTAGTAGTGGGGTCATGACTGATTTCATATATGATGAATGAAGATAGTGACATACCCCTTCCCATTGATAAATTTTCACTTCCCATGATTCTTCAACATTCCATTGGTTTGGATGGAGTGGATAGTTTTCATGTATGATACAAAGTTAATACATTGTTTTTCGTTTCTAGTTTCATACATTATATAAAAAATAAACCAATCCATAATTATGTAGATTTATTTTGAAAAGATTTCAGTTACCAAAATGAAAATGTATTTTAAGTGGGTGATACGGTGAATTTAGTAAACATATGTCTTAACGTAGGAATCCAATTATGAAATATAAAATTTGATCATCTTAGCCAACAAAACAAGATTATAACCCCTTAAAAGGAGAATTTTTGTGATCTTACAATTCTAAAAAGAGAATGGAATACGATGTTATCAACATTCCTAAAGTGGAAATTTTATTACTCTTCATAGAATAATTTAGAGATACAATATTACCAATAATTGAAGATCATTTCTATATATAATTGTTTGACAATGTGGAAGTATTCAAATAATTGTTAGAAGTATATTATTTACATTATAGATAAATTTACCTAAATTAAATATTTTTTCATTGTGGTATATAAATATTAGGAAATACATATAACTAAATTTTTTATAAGTGATGTATAGAGGGATTGCAAATTTTAATTATAGAGGATCTGTAAAGATAAGGGTTTGGAATTTATATGGGGTAAAATAGATGATTATTTTGAGAATAATTCAATTCAACATTAAATTAGAGTATTTTATAACTCGTAAAAAATGTTGTTTTGAATATAAGGTTAAAATTTTAGTTGATATGGTTCAAACATTATTGATAGGGCTTAAAAAGTTATAAAAAATTGCTGAAAATATTTACTCAAATTTCACATCACAAAAATCAATTTTATTGGTAATGTAAAAAGTATAGGATCCTTTTTTTAGAACCTCTATAGAATCCAAAAAAACATCCTTATTTTTAATTATAATTAAATCCAATTTATTATCATTAAAACTAATAATTTACCATTAAAATCACAATTACATTATCATAAACAAATGAATAATTTCATATTTTATCATTGGGACAGTTTGTATTAGTTTTTAAAAATGTTGTTGACCACTGAAAACCAAGTCACCATTTATTTTGAAACAATTTAATAAAAATATACCCATTAAAAAAATTATTAGTAATTAATACATCTAATTAAATTTCAAACTACTCTAGAAAACATACTACGTATTTTAAAAACCAATCCCTTTCCATTTTGAAGAAAGGCTCGAACATATAACAGTAACCAACCCTATTTGAGAAGATTATGTCCATAATTATAATGTATTATATGGATTAAAATTTCTCTATATATTTAAATGAATTATAATAAACTAAAAATTTATTATTTGAAAACTAATTTTCTAATAGAAAATATGAATATTGAATATAATAATGGTTTCACAAATTAAAAAAACTCATTATATTCATTAACATATTTTAATCACTGAATACAATACTAATGAATAAAAATAGATAAATGCTTTCAATGAACATGAACAATAAAATGATCACTCCAAATAGAGGGAATGTATTTTATATTATATGTTTCACTTAATATTTTTTAAATATATATGATGGATAAACTGATTAACAATAGAGTAACATTGTAAGAGAAATAGTGATGGAAGTAGCAATGTGGGGTGAGAAAGGTAACTATTAAATTTGAAATCCACTACCATCAAAAGAATTAAATATTATTCTATTATTGAAATATATATTGTTCTCTGAGGATTGGTGAATGGTTGGGATAGAATGATAATTGTGAATATGCACAAGATTCACTAAAATAATGAAAGGGAATGAGGAGGAGTATGAAACATAGTTTTGGAATAGAGCTCATCACCATTAAACACTATCATATAATGACTGAGTCTGAATCAAATGATTTTGATTGTATCCCCATGTAGGTTACATTTCATTAAAAACACATAAAATCATGATTATGTCAATCTAACAATGAAATAAAAATGATAAATTCATTTTCTGAAAAAACACAAGGGGCTGAATCGAGGCATCAAGCATATAGAACATGTGAAAAATGGGTATAAGATTATCCTAGATGATCATGAGAGAATTTAATTAACATTATGGTTGATTTCATAAAAAATATTCCTAAAAAATTAGATATATAGTGGACCATATGTAATTTTCCCCCTCTTATGAATAATTCAATTAGGGTATCATGGTTGAATTTAATATTGGTATTCTCACTTATAAAAACAACAATGAATATTAGTAATAAGAGAATCATTAGACATTATACGGTTTTCATAAAAAATATTTCAATCAATAATAATACACATCCACAAACTATACACATATATATTTTATAATGAAATAAACTTTAAATCCACATTTTATTAAAAAAACACAAATATAAATACATGAAATAAGAATTAATCACTTTTCAAATAAATTTAAAAAATCCCAAAAAGACTATTAGAAGTATTTTAATAATGAAACACACTACCAAATGAGTTTCACAATTAAAATTAAAAATTAAAACATGACCCATTATTTTTATTAATAAAATATTTTTTTAAAATTAATGTTCAAATATGGGTGTTACAAAATGGGTAGTGGATTCATCCGCATTCTACCAATTAATATAGTATTTTGTCTTGAAGTGAGATCATCTATACTCATTCATATTAGTCTCATCTCTCAATGCATACCTCTTCTATTTAAAAATACAACAATCATCGATCTTATATTCAACTATACTAGTTTTTACCTTTTCCCCAACTAAAGAACTATCATAATGTCTCATCGCATCTATCCTTACATTTGTGCTGATATAAACCACATGAAACTAACAACAATGGTTGTATAGGTAGAAATAAAAGGTGATTAATGATTTGAATAATCAATTATTTTTAAATTACTGGCGGATTACTATTATTATTTCCTTATTTAAATAAATTTATGTTTATAATATATGTGAAATTAAATTTTTTAAGACGAAAATGACACTAGAATTTCAGTTTGGAATCCATTTCGGGAGAGGAAAGGAGAATTAGATGATTAATTCACAAAACAAATTCTTCATAAAATTCAAAACACCATGAACATAATAAGAAGATAAGGGGACAATGGGTAACTTTTAATTAGCCCCCTATAGGGTTACCCCTAACCTCAGACATTACCATTAATAATTAAAGGGGGGAATCTAGATCGAACAAGATGGATCTAACACAATAAAAATAGAAAGATGAATTTTGAGAAAGAAATATGATTTGGGAATAAGGTCAAAATAGGGGGAAACATGTCCAAAAATAGAAACAAGATTCATAAAAAAATATAACAATGTACTGAGACAAGAGTATTTCTGTATTTTGGGCCTCATAAGTTCTATATACATATAGGTCGTAGATGGTAATGACCTAGATTGTAGAACTGATTTACTAGGATATTAAATAAGATCATAAATTAGATGTTGAGCGGATTGATTCATTGATGAAGAGTAGCGTGGGTTCGGTGTAACGTCCCCAACCTGGAAGCCACTATACTGGAGCTCCAAACCCAGTGGTTACATGACCTTAAGAATGCCTCATCATACACCTGAAGTTATCAACTAGAAGTGGTATTCCATGTAGTCAATTGGAGAGACTATACCCCCTTTTTATCAGAGTAATCCTGAACAGAAGGTTAAAAAAACAGTGGAATAACAACCAATAATATGAGAGTATGCATAAACCATAATTCCCCAAATGGGGTACAACCATTTCCAATAATAAATATTCCATGCCATACTATAAGTGAAAGACTGAACAAAAACCCAAAATGAGAGAAACTAAAAAATCCCCAAAATGGTCCCAACAGCAATTCTAGATCATCCAATACGCACACTCTAGCCATCCCAATTGCCTACGAAGGGGCCATTCCCTTCTATTGACTTGCAAACATGATGCCTGATAAGGTACCCAACGTCGTCCAGAGAAGGGTGTGAGTACAAATCAGTAGGCCACCACCAACAGTGTCTACAAAATATTTAAGATAAACAATTTTGCATTGAGAATGGAAAAGAATAATAAATGACAAGAATATATTAAGTGTCCCCAACCAGTTTAGGTCCACTACCAACATTTATTACCATATCCTTATATTACCATTTCATAAAATTTCCCATTTCTTAACATTTCTAATGCATTTACCATGGGATCATCACAGACAAAAAGTTACACAGATTAAAGTACACAATCAGACACATGAGGAAAAAAACAATGTTGTCCTATCTGACTTGGACAAACTTCCTCATGTAAACCATATCCTCACCTCCAATCCTCAGTCCAGGTGGATGACACCGATAGGTAAACAAAGCATCATACCTCTTCCATAACCCGTGCTTTATAGGTGGAGTTTATATCCTCCGTCTAACTTGACCCATTGGTGCAAAACCTCAGACAATACCAAAAACAACCAAGCTATGTGCACATGCAGTACATATATGTATACATTAATTGTTTATGCCACATCACAACCATTGACAAAGAAAACCATAAACCATAACAATAACATAATAGTTCACACATTCCTTAACCCATTAAAACATTTACCACATTTCACATCACATATTGATTTATCCCATTTCCCTTTTGTTACACTTATCTCACTAAGCATTCATCAATTATGCCTATCTCACTAGGGAATGTTCATTATGCCTAACTCACTAGACATCATTTCCATGCTCATTATTCATTACATTGTGGTATTTAATCATTTTCTCATATTAACCTAATATCAATTATGTTTTATCAAGCCTAGGTGAATCACCTAGCTTCGAACCCAACATAATTAGTCACATCAATAGGTTTATCAAGGGATCTATATATTTACTCAACAATCTAACTTGTTCCTCACAAATAACATAGATCTGGGAAATTCGTCACACCCCATGGGTGGAACTAGATTTGTCTCATCATCCTCAACACATCCCATAGGGATCGTGGGGGTTTCAATTTACCTTCTTAATAACCATTTTAGCCTAATATGAGAAGGGTGATCAAAATATACCAAGAGACACCCATGAAAAAAACTACACTTGTGAAAATAAACAAAAAAACCATGGGATATATCTAGTAGATACCCTCCCTTGATTCCACGAGTGAATGCACAATTAAACGAGACATTAGATTCCTCTTCAAACAACCCGTGATGATTAATCTTATATCTCACTGAAAGTGTGGGGTTTTAGAACATTAGATTGAGAGTAAGAGGAGATACAAAACCTAAAGTCAAATGAGAAGTGAGGATGGGATTAGCCTTACCCATCTCATTGATCTACAACCAAAAGGACCAAAAATAACATATAAATTAGCTAAATTGATATATTGGATACCATGGGAGATTTGGTTCGCCCCTAGTGTGAATTGGGGTGGATAGGGAGGAAATCCCAAGTTGGGTTTATAAATCCCATAGTGGAAAAATTTAAATTTTGTTATAGATTCTAGGCCACACAGTTTACCAGCATAGTTTTCCAAATCATTCACAAACCATGTGGAGGCTGATCTCCAAAAACCCACCTCTTGCACATTTTTCTAGGTTGACTGCACGGTTAGCACTAACTATGCATAGACCATGTGACTGACCCAGAAAACCCATTTTATCCATTTTTCATGTCCTAAACCCTCAGAACACCCTCGATCCTCCATAAAAACTTTGTTACACACATAATAAATAAATAAATTGGATTTAAACCAAAACATAATAAATAATATACATTTCCAATATCTTGGGTTTTACAACATCCACACCTTATAATGGCTCAACCTCGACCCAAGCTCCCAAGATTCATTTTAATTCCAATTGAAAGAGATCAGGGCACTAAGCCTACATATTTTATTCTCACTACCATGTTTTTTCCTAAACATTCCCTTGAAACAATAGTACTCTCATTTTTGGCACAACCTTTCCATGAAAGACATTGTCACTACGATCCACGATACGAACTAGATTTACCTTAAAGGACACATCAACCTCCAACTCAACATCCTCAACCACCACAACATAATTTGGGTTAGGGTGATACCATTGATGATGTGAAACATGATAAACATCATGCATCCCACCATAAATCTATGGAAGATCCAATCAGTATGTCTCCTTCCCAATCATATTCACAATCTCAAATGGATCCACATACCTTGGCACTAACTTTTCCTTTTTCTAAATCTGTCAGCGACCCAACCGTAGAGACACCTAAAGGATCACACTATCTCCCACCTCAAAATCAATAGGTCTATGCAACCAATATGCAAATGACTTATGCATACTCTGAGCTATTGTCATCCTCTTTAAAATCAAACTATCGTTCTATGAAGTCTCCTACACGAGACTCGATCCCAACATCTTGGATTCACTGGCCTCCAACCAACACATCGAAGATGTACAAGGCCTCACATTGAGAGCCTCAAATGGTTCCATTTGAAACATATCACGAAAACTGTTATTATAGGAAAATTCAACAAGTGACATGTGCTACTCCCAAGAACCACCAAAATCCAATGAAGGAGCCCTCAACATGTCTTACAACACTTGGGTTGTACGCTCTGACTACCCATCGATTTTCTGGTGGAAAGTTGTACTTAAAAGAACTTGTGTAACAAGTGCTTTCTGCAACCCTTTCTAAGAGTGCGATGTGAAATGAGGATCAAAATCAGAAAATATATTCCAAATTAAACCATGAAACCTTACTATTTCCGTAATACAATAATCAACCAACTGGTCAACTGTGTGTGTCCCCTGAATATGTAATAAATGAGCAACTTTCGTTTGCTGATCCAAAACCACCCAGATTGTATCATTCTTCCTAGCCATCCTTAGATGAAGCACCACAAAATCCATCATCACATCATCCCACATCAATTAAAGAAAGGGAAATTGATGTACCAAACCACCTTGGAATTGATTCTCAGCCATCACCTGCTGACAGGTAAGGCACCATTCCACAAACACCAAAACATCCATTTTTATTCTCAGCAACAAAAACTGCCTAAATAGATCACGATAAATCTTGGTCAAACTAGGATTCACATCCCATATTTAGGTGTGGATATCACATATCAAATCTTTCAACATACATACCGGTAAAACAACATGACCATGCACATAAATAACCTTGTCCATACTGATAGGCCAACTAGAGGGTGGTGCCACACTATTAAATCTTTCCTTCATGGTTATCCACTCAGGATCATCAAGATGATGTTCCATAAATTAACCCAAAAATGTAGACTCAACTGCCACGCAATCTAGAGTCACCTGACCATTTTCATGTTGCACGTCTAGGTACATCTCTAAAAATAAATCCGTCACCTACCACTCAGTGCTAGATTCCTGAACCTCCTGGTTCAGAGCCTTCATGCTCAATGAATCTGTAGAAATATTCCATTTCCATGGTGTATATACAACCTCTAAGTCGAAAGACAAGAGACACTCAACCCATATTCCAATAATTCAAATCTCACTGTGAAAAGATATCTTTTAGACTCTTGTGATCAGTATACACTTTGAACTGTTCCCCTAACAAGTAGTGCCTCCAGCACTATAAGAAATATACTACTACAAGCAACTCTAGATCATGAGTGGGATAGTTCTTATCATGGGGTGTCAATTGCCTCAGCCCATAGGCCATTACCATCCCATCTTGCATCAACAAAGCCCCAAGCCTGATACTTACGCATCACAAAACAAGACATACTTACTACCTGGATCAGGTAAGATCAATATTGGTGCAGTCATCAATCACTTTATAAACTATTCAATGGAATTATCACATACCCTAGACCACTCAAAATTGATTCCCTTCTTGGTCATCCCAGATAGTGGTGCTGGAAAATAGGAGAAATCATTGATGAACCTCCTGAAATACCTGACCATACCCAAAAAACAATGAATATCTAAGAAAGACTTGGTCATCTCCCAATACACAAAATATTTCACTTTTCTGGATCCACTCACACACTTAACTTTTAGATTATTAGACCAAGAAAATTAATTTCTTCAATCTATAACTAACACTTTGACATCTAGGCATATAAATGATGCTCTCTTAGTGTACTTATTTAGATGTCATGATTTTGGGCATGGTCGACATGAGTTTTTAAGTACACCATGATATTATAAACAATGAAAACCAAATACTAATCCTGATAAGGATAAATGATTCGATTAATCAAATCCATGAAGACTAATTGTGCATTGTTCAAGCCTAAAGGAATCACCACAAACTCAAACAACCCGTAATGACTCTAGAAAGATGTCAGTGGTACGTCCGAAAGCCTCAGCCACAACTGGTGATAACTCGATCTCATATAAATCATTGAAAACAATGATGCACCCCTCAACATTTCAAACATGTCATCAATTCAAGGAATAGGGTTCCAATTTCTCACCATCATCAGATTTAACTTCTGATAATCAACATAGAGCCTTAATGACCCTTCATCTTTATTTACAAAAATCAAAAAAGATATCCAAGGAGACTTTCTAGGACATATAAAACCCTTACACTCCAACTCTTCAAGAAGACCCATTAACTATTGGAGTTCATTTGGTGTCATTCAGTATGGCGGAATATAAACTGGCTTCCCTCCCAATAGCAACTCAATCGTGAACTCAACATCCCTCTCAGGTGGAAACCTTGAGAAATCCTCAAGAAACACATCTAGAAAATAATACACTATATGAGGGGATGTACATTGTTCCCCTCTTTCATGATCAAGCATAAGGAAATCTATATGAGACATGAGGCTACCTGACAGATGAAAAAATGGCCATGCACGTCCCACTCGATCCTCCAGCTATCCACGATGGATAGAAACGTCCCCCTCATATGACCTGAATGATATCCGACAATGGTAACAGTCTATGTTATCCTGATAAGAAACCAACCAGTCCATACCCAAGATCAAGTCAAATCCTGACATGTCGATAATGAATAGGTTCCACAAGAAATGATGCCCACCAACATTCATATCACATCTATTACGTTGCCAGATATCTTTATTTCACACCCCCAACAGAGTTTCAATCAACATAACCCCACACACACTCTCCACATGAAAACCCAATTCTTCTAGAAACTGAGAATATAAAAAAAGCATGTGTGGCATCAATGTAATACAACCCACTAGAATGCATAGATGCTAAAAGGGTCATACCTCAAACCGTTAAAGGACCAGCCTCACCATCACCATGTGTATACTAACCTTCATGAAGCTAACCTTCCCCTCTTCCCTATTCCTCAACTTGTATGCCCTTCACTGCACTGCCATGCTGACGTACGTGATCCTTCCCTTGAGTTGCATGTCAACCACCCCTTCCAGTATGGAATGTGGAACTCCAATTGCCTTCATAATATGAAGAAACGAATCCCTTACCTCTTCATGGAATCTACCTATCGCCAATATTAAACCTCTCATGCTGATGGTTCCTGGAGAACCTCTGCACGTGTCACAATATTCCGCATGACCGAAACTCAACTGGTGGTCGAGGACATTGGCCATGCATGTTCCCCGACCCACCACACTAATTGAATAACACCTAATCAACACCCTAAGAGGAATACCGTCTCTTCATACCACCTTTCACACTTCTGCCTAGCTAGAAACTTCCAAAACGACACTTTTGGCCCTTGTAATCTGCACTACTTTTCTACCAACATGGCACGATAATTCCACTACCTTAAGATCCTTTCAGGTTCCCCTATGAGATTAATGCATGTTCCACTACCTCTGTAAACTTCTTCAAGAGAAATATATTCACCTGATACATAATCTTATGTCTCAATTAATCCTGGAAACACCTCGTAACTATTTCCTCACCCCTCACCAATTCAGGAAAAAAGATTCGTAGGTCTGTGTATCACCCAACATATTTCATCATAAGCATCAATCCTTGAGTTAGGCTCATGAACTCTACAGCCTGCTCTTGCCTCAATTTCTCGAGGTAAAAATTCTCTAGAAGACTTTGCTTGAAATATTTCCAAAACATCCCCTTATACTTCTCAGTTCGAGTCATGATTTCCCACCAAAACTTTGTCTGGAATCACAATATATAGGCTTCCAAATTGACATGATTACCAATAGGAGTCTCAAGATGATAAAGTATCATCTGAACAGAGTCTATCTAGAACTCTGATGCCTCTAGACCTCCCTCTCCGTTAAATGTCGAAGGGAGTTGCAGCTGAAACTATTTGGTTATCTCAAACAGACTTGGTGCAACCCTCCATGGGTCCTGATCCATCATCTTCATAAAATGAGCCAATATCTCTCAGAACCACTGTTCCCCAATTTCCGAGATCACTACATTCTCTCTCTATTTGACTAGAGGAGCATTCTCAGCAACATCCTCATGTTACCCAACCGGCGCCCAACTGTGTGGTGGAATTTCAGAACATTTATAAACAAAGGTTTAGAACATATATCATAAAACATTCAAAATTTCAAAATGAGATTCTCTTCACCAGCCATAAAAACCATTAACATTCTTGAAACATCACCATGATAATCCCTATTGCGGGCCATGGTCGACATGTGTAAAAGAACCATATACCACCATAAGGCTCACCCAATTGGTTAAAAACAACAAGTTAATTCATTAAAAACCATTATTTACACATATTTCAGTAATCAACACTTATCATTATTTTATCTTCACCCCCTTTAATTGTTTCATTTACGATATTTCCCCATTTAAATTATCATGATGCATGGTCGATTATATCTTTCATACCTCACACACCCAACCCATGTGTGTCTGTCATGATGCATGTCACCTATCATTCTAGGGGCCTACAATGATGCCAGAAATCATAACATCATGAAATTGTGTCCACAAGGAAAATATCATAATACAATCACATCGCACAATATGTGCATTACTCAATGGTGAGATATCATCAACGATTACATCGCACAATAAAGAACAACAATTTCTACCATTGGTGACTTTTGTTTTACCTCGTACATGGGTTTAGTACTCCCAAGTGCATGCTCAATACTATAGCCTGACACATCCTATGTCTCGTTTACTATCCAAAATAACAATATTCAAAATGAGAAGAAGAAATACCTCCTCTGATACCACTATGTAACATCCCCGACCCAGAGGCCACAAAACCAGTGCTCTGAGCCATGTTGTTACATGACCTTAAGTGCACCACCCTATACACCGAAGGTTGATGACTAGTATAGGGGGTCCAAATAGTCAATTTCAAGACTATGTCCCCTGTTTATTAAAGTAAGACACAACATAAGACCAATAAATAGAGGACTAACAAGCAATAATACCAGAGTATGGATAAACCACCATTCCCCAAATAGGGTATAACCATGCCCAATTTTTAATATGTTATGCCATACTACATGTGAAAGAGTGAACAAAAACCCAAAATGAGACAAAATGCAAAATTCCCCAAAAATAATCCCAACACCTAGTCCAGGTTATCCTCCATGCACACCCATGCCAACCCAACTGCCTAGAATGATCCCTTTCCCATATATTTCCCTAAAATCATGAAGTCTACTCAGGTACCCAATGGAATTTTGAGGAGGGTGCGAGTAAAAATCAGTAGGCCACCACCTATGGGGTCTATAAAATATCAGGCATAAACAAGTGTGCATAAAAAAGGGAAATGAATAATAAATGAAAAGAAAAGTTTAAGTTCCCCTAACCAGTTTAGGTCCATTGCCAACATTTATTACCATTACCTTATCTTACCATTTGATCCCATTTCCCATTACATACCATTTAAAAAATATTTTCCATCATTTCATCACACACAACAAGTTACACGGCTTAATTTACACAATCATACACTTGAAGAAAACACATAGTTTTCTTATTTCACTAGAACCAACTTCTTCATGTAAACGATGTCCTCACCTTGAGGCCTCAGTCCGAGTGGTTGCAACCAATTGGTAAACAGAGCATATGTCCTCTTTCTTAAACCGTTCATTAGTGGTGGAGTTTAGAGCCATAGTGAAACTCGACCCATGGGAGTAGAACCTCAGTCACTACCCCACACTACAATGATATGTGCACAGTCTACACATATATGTATCCATTAACCATTCACACAACGTCACAACCATTGCCAGGGAAACCCTAAATCATAACAACAACATAAGAGTTAACAAATTCCTTAACCCATTAACACATTGTATATATTTCAAATCATTTATACATTTATCCCAATTACCTTCTATTAACCTTATCTCACTATGAATTCATTCATTTTTACTATTTTAATAGGATTTTATAGTTATGCCTAACTCACTAGGCTTCATTTCCATGCTCGTTCATCAATCCATGATGGTATTTAATAATTTTCACATATTATCCCAATCTCCCATATGTTATTTTCAAGCCTAGTTGCATCACCTAGCTTCTAAACCAACAGAAAAAGTCACATAAACATGTTTATCAAGGGCCCTGCAAACTTACACAACAATCTTACTTGTTCTTCACAAATACCCCAGATCCGAGAAAGCTGGCACACCACATGGGTGGCCCTAGATTAGTCTCATAAACCCCGAGACATCCCATATGGACCATGAGGACTTCCATTTGACTTTTTAATAACCATTTACCCTAACATTCTAGGGGTGAAAAAAAAAATTCCAAGAAACACCAAAGAACAAAACCACACATGCAAAAATCCATAAATAAACCATGGGATATAACTTGTAGGCCACCTACCTCTATTCCATGGGTGAATGAACTCTCAATCGATCCCTTAGATTCCACTTCAACCAATTCCTTTAAGCTTCCACCATGATCGTACCCAAAAAGTAGGTTTTTAGAGCATCGAAAGGAAGGGTGGAGGATATACAAACCCTTAACTCAAAAGAAATGCAAGGATGGTATTATCCTTAGATGAAGCTTCAATCTACAGCCAAAGAAATTAAAAATTCCTTAGGAACAAGGATGATTGATCTCTTGGATCCCATGGGAGATTTGGATTGTTCATAGGGAGATGAGGTGTGAATGGGGATGAAATCACGAGTTGGGTTAAAAATCCCAGAGTGAAAAAATTGAAATTTTTAAACATCTTCTGGGTCAGACGATTTCCCCGCACAGTTTTCCAAACTGTTTGCAAACTGTGTGGAGGCCACTATCAAAAAACCCACCACCCGCACGGTTTCCCGGGCTGTTTGCATGGTTAGCACTAACCGTGCACAGATCGTGCGACCAACCCAAAAATCCCATTTTATCCATTTTTGGTGTCTTGAATCCTCCGAACACCCCCAACCCTCTTTAAGTACATGGTTAACCTCTTAAACAACAAAAAAGGGATTCAAACCAAAACATAAAAAAGAACATACCATTCCATGATCTAGGATCTTAGATTCGGTTAGACGACGGTTAAGATATGTGAGTTTTCAGTTCCATGAGAGATTGAAAGCTTGATGGAGGACTCTATTAGGGTTCTATTTAAAACATTGGGTTATGATTTTATAATCACTTTCAAAAAAGTGATGATACAGATATTTCTTATCAATTAAAAAATAGAAAACACTGAAAAAACTATTCATTATCAGCAGAAGAATTCTAGGGTTGATAAAGAGTGGTTTTATTAGTAATAAAAATATAGCAATAAATTTCAAATCGTAATAATATATATATTTATTTATAATTAAAATTTCAAATAAAAATATTTATAAATAACTAGATATATTGATTAATATATTTAAATTATCATATATTTATAAAATTATAAATAAAATAAATAAATTTATTATTTAAATATAATTATTATAATTATAAAATTATATATATTTTTGTATATAAATTTAGAGTTATAATTATAAATAAATATTTTTATATAATTATTAATGTATTTATATATTTAAATATTAATTAATATAATTTTAAATATATTTATATATTTATATATAAAGTTATTTAATTATACATATATATTTTTTAATATATAAATATATATATTTAGAAGACTACAATAAATATATTTATTATTTAAATATAATTATTATAGTTTTAAAATAATTTAAATATATATTTATTTCTTTCTAATAATAATTTTAAATCATATAAATATATTTATAAGTTAAATATTTTCATTAAAATTTTATAATTTTTAAATATATATAATTATTTATAATTATAATTTTAAATAATTATACTTAAAAATCATTTAAAACAAATTGTAGTTATAAAATAACTTATAAAATAAATATATCAATTATTTAATTATATTTAATATTATGTCATTATTATTTTAATTTTATTTATTTATTTATATCTATAATGATAAATAAATATTTTTAAAAATTATTTATAAAAATTTTTAGATATATTAATATATATTAATATATTTTTGAATATATAATTATAAATATAAAGAATATATTTATTCTTTATATATATATTTATTATAATATTATAATTATTTAAATATATGTATTTATTTATTTATAATTTCATAAATACTTTAAAAAAATATACATATATATATTTATACTTTTATAATTAAATATTTCATTTGAAATTTTATTAAAATAATAAATTAAATCATTTAGTTATATAAATTGTAATCATATTTTAATGGTTATAACATAAAAAATAAAAATTAATTAATATATGTATTAATAAATATCACAAAATAATTAAATATATTTTTAACATATTCAATGAAGATATAGTAATAAATGAATAAATTAAATTAAATAAATTACAAAAATATTATACTGTGGATTTGTAACTTTTAAATGAACTGCAAACATAAAAATGTACACATTCATATCTACACACATACACGTATAAATATATAAATATATCAGGTCTTGAGGATTCTATATGCAAGAAGAAGAGAATTCCATTGTAATCGGAAAATGGTAGAAATAAACCACGAAGAAGATTGATGAAGAATGTTCAAGGGGAGAAACTGTGAAGGGTGTGTTAATCCCATGAATTAAATATATCTTCATGGACTGACGCTCCGGGTGGCATTCCACCACTTTGTGAAGCATACCATGAACACAATATTTCATAGGGTGAGGCGGTTTCACTGACAACTATTGAGGAAACAATGTCATTTGAGAGGTAATGTAGTGATTTCCTCTCCCATGAATGATCACCCCCCCATTGAAGAATTTTTTCAAGGGACGAGGCACTTCCACCGGCACTAGAAGAAGAACTATAGTCATATGAGGGGTCGAACAATTACTTCCTCCCCTACAAATGACAACCCCCATGAACGAGATCGCTCGCATTCTAGGGGGTCCTTTTGGGTCTCACAAAAGAATTCATGTGGATAAACATAAATGAATAACCATCCTGGTACTTGATCTCTCCATTCCATCATAAAAGAACCCCAAGGGTAATTGAGGGAGGAGGATGGAAAAGGGGAGATCTCCGGAGGAAATCCCAGATAGGAGACAAATCATGGATCTATCTATTCATAGAAGGTAAAAATCCACCATGTAGCATTAAGGGTGAAATAATAAGAAGTTAATCCAACCATGAACATGAAACACTATACAAACACCATCCCTAATAAAAAAATGGATATCCATGTTTCAAACTAGCACCTCGCCTCTCAAAATTCTATGCAAATTGAACTCTGCCTTAAGTGGAAAAGTATTATGTCAGGGGTACATGGCCCTGCATTGTAAAATGCTATGTGTATGGAACATATCCATATCTATCTCAATTATATGGAGATGGTACCCTCACCCACATATAAACATTATACTTAGAGGGAGCCCCGTCCCAGTTAAGAAAATGATATGCATAGTGGGGACTCCTGGGGTGTTCATCACTCCATCTCCCATCACTCCCATAAATCGTAACATCAGGCCCCATATTTCATCCTATGTGAACTAGTACAACAAAATCAGACCAAGGAATATTCAAAATATTCATAAAATTTATGTTCAAGCCATTAGACACATCAGTGTGTCCTCTTAGGTCTATGTATCTATGGTTTGAAATTTCACTCTTGTAACCTCCTCAAAAAATCGAATGATTAGAATGTCTTTTAGTCAACATTTTCGTGGTAATGAGTGTTTTGACCTTATAGGTTCTCATGTGAACCTCTCGGTTACTTGCTGGGAGGATGAGGATCATGAATGTCTTTCCCATCAATATGTAATGAGATCCTCCCCACCCAGAACAAATTTTAGTGAGTCTATCCAGGAGTAATCTCCTAGACATTTTTTCAGGGGGATGAACTCTTGCTCCTCTTCACCGGTCTAGGACATAGCTATAGGGATCACCATATGTGACTATCATGGTTATGAAAATAAAATTTTAGAAAATCGCATTCATGGTAATAACCCTATCTCTTTGGGCTTTATCACTTCATCCATTAGTGGAAAGAGTGAATCATGTTATCATCGTATCCACTACTTCCTCTTGTTTCTCAAATGGATAATGAATCAGATGGTCTTATGTGTTAGTGGAAATCATGACACCTTCATAGTCCCAATCCAATTTTTCATTCTCCATATATGTAATCCCCAACCTTCATTCATATAGGAACCCTATATTCCATAATCCTCAATCAAATCCACCCAATGGGACTTCTTCATAGATGTAATACCTAACCACCATTAAAATTGTAATGTCTCATTTGTAATCCCCAACCACATGCTCTTGTGATCCTCCTATAAGGTGTAATCCCCAAATCACTGTAATGTGTGGGATTTGAGTGCCAAACAACATGGATACGTGGGAAGCCTCACTGAGGGTCAAAACCTACTATCAAATTATGCCTAATTTTCTATCGGCCACAATCCCAATAGGTTCATATCCACCTAGGAGAACACATCTCTTAATGGTCCCTCAAGCCACCTCAGCATAAGTCCTGCTGCATCATTGACTAGGAACCTTTCATCTATATTCCCTTGTCATGTGAGGTTAAAGAGCATGGTGGGTTCTTTATCACATAACATTTAAAGGTGGTGTTCCCTATTAGGTTGAACTGAAATATGTGGTATATGATTCCTTTCATTTGGACACATAGGAAGCCAAATATATGCCTTTGATCCCAATATCAATACAACATTTGGCACCCTGGATGACATATATCTCTAGAGTGCCTCACCATGTGGCTTAAAACAAGTAAAATTCTAATAAACCACAAATTAATATGTAATTCATCCATAAAAGGCACCTTTTATGGACAACCTCATATACATATAGATATCCCTATCAATGGATAACCTCATATATAAAAACATAATTTATAACGCCTATTATTTCATAATTGATCGCTATCTTAGGTAGATCTTTGTATATATAATTGGTAATGATTAATGGTTTCGTGAACATATCATAAATATATAAGAGAGTCCCAAAATAGGAAATATTTCCCCATATAAGGGTGTGATGAGCCTGAAATCCCACACTCTCCACCAATGTGAGTTATTATGTGTCATTTTCCATGTTTTTCAATTTACGCATTCCATTGGAATGTTGGTCCATTAGTTTTCATATATACGAGATACGTTTGTTGTTTTCCAATCCATGAACAAAACCAGTTAGAAATCATTTGAGGGTAATGTACCCAACATTAGGTATTGCACACAATTCAACCCTTAGTAATCAATATTTGGGTAAAAAATGGTCTTCTTTCAGAAACAAAAATAGTGTACCTGGCGTGAATCCTTAACCATGTTTTAAGTGTTACCCCTCGTCAAGCCCATTTCACATCCAAAATGGAATAGGTCAAAATGAGACAATAAATTTTTCATGTGGTCATGATATGATACATGGATTAGGTTTTAAAGTCTATACATGTCATATATATTATAGGAACTATTTCTAGAACTCTTTTCAGTACAATGGATTCTCACTAGCATTTGTGGACACATCTATTAGCCACTGAATATGTCATATCCTCAACAAGACCATCGATTCCATCGCCCACCCAGAATTATCAATGCTGGGTTTCAAATGAATATATATGAGAGTAACACCATAATGATACTCTCTCATCCATGGAGGTACCTTGATATTCCCTTTGGTCTATAAATCCCTACCAGCAAGACACCTATGATAGTCGATAGTCTAGAACCTAACATCCATAGTAGACAACTTAATATGTTTTAGGATCATATCTACAGTACATGATAATGAGTTCCTCACATTCCTTAGGAAGGCCAATGAAGTGGATACAAGTGAATTTATACCAGTAGCCTAGGGTTCCCTACGAAGGGAACTTTCTAGAAATCGTCATCATCAATGTAATGTGTCCCAGTATCCTCACCATGAAGAGGATTCCATCCCATGTGCCTCATCCAAGGTCAAATACAACTAGGCCACAAGGAAGCTCTAAAATGGGAAATAATGAAAAAATTAAAACCACACCATCATACTTATTTATACTAAAGAATTCCCTTAAATAAATATGGTATAAATCCATGGTTATAGGTATATTCCTACTCACTCTCATGAATCTTGTCATGAAAACACAATAGGAAACTATGATAAGGGAAAAAATCCAGCTCGTTCACATCATTCCATCCATAAAAATTTGGTGGAAAGTTATAGTCTAATGAAAATACCTTAAAATAGACATGAATACTACAAGAAAAATATGGTGTAAAATTACCAAAAGATTCATTTTTATTGCTAATTCATATGAAGACCGTCAGTCAAATACCTAGGAAAATGACGATAAAATTTTTGTTCCTTCTCAAAAATATCATGCCTGTTAAAAAAATATGAAGGAAAATCACCAATAGATGAAAAAACCTAATAATTCACATGAATATCACTGATCTAATACAAATGAAAATTACAAGTAGAAGCATATTCCTTCAAATGAATATGAAACCCATTAGTTAAATCTAGTTGAACATAATGAAAATACATATGTTGTTTCTCACTCTTATCAAACCTATCAGTCAAAAATGATAGATAATCACAGGAAGATACCTCTCCATACAAATTCATTTAATATATGTCTATAAAATATAGTGTAAAATTACAAGAAAACTCGTATCCCTGATATTTCAGATCAATTCTCTCAAAAAAATATGGTGGAAAGAAACTATGAGAAGTTGAAAATTCCTATAGATGAATATCATGACCGCCATCAAAATAAGGAGGATATTGGAGAATGTAGCTTGTGTATCTTATATGTAATTCATGGATGGATTATACATTTTCCCCCACTTACAAGAACTGCTAGTACTTACTACTATGAAATGTAGAATTGGAGTAGGAACATATTCATTCTTTTGCACCAGAATGGGAATATATTCATGTTTTCTCTAATGAAGTCTCTCAATACATATTAGCAATGACAGAGGGTTGAATGTAAACCCCTAACCAAATCATACATGCATTCCATGATTTCATCACATTCATAGAAATATAATGTATTCAAGCAAACAAACCCACCTCCATATGTGTGGAGAATCACCCACAAAATGCTATGGTAACTCAAGAGAATAAATGAATTCATACTCCGATCGAAGTGGGTAGTTGGAAATATTCTATAATAAATAGACAAAAAAAATTGGCACAAATACCCATTCCAACTGACGGTAGAACAATCCACATTGGTGTCCACTCCAGAGAAGGAATATTTCCCATTCAAAATTTAGGAAGATTACTCACATATCATGTTGGCCCCATGGGAGCCACTCAAACTTGCACCCATATATGTATGCCTTCACTTAAATAAAATGGTCCCTATTTACCTTAAGAGATTGACTAAAAATAAATCCCACCATAGGCAGATAAAAAGCTAAGAATAGACTCATGACCCAACTGTGCTAGATGATGCAGTTCTTAAGGCTGTCAAACATCTATCATTGTTGGATCAAGACCGTGGTGATCTAATACCAATGAATGAATATGTATGTAGATGTTGAAAAGGAACTACTCACAATCTTTTTACAATTATATATATAGGTCCTCCACAAAGAAACTAAAATCATGGATTCCTTCATGGACACAGACCGATCGATCATGAGATATTATCTCTCAATGACTGTCATGGAATCCCTCCTTGTGGCTATAAGATCAAACAGAATGAAGGTTCTCCTACTTCTATCATCTTGCATAAAGTCCCTACCATGGGAATACACTGTATAATATCTTGATGTAGTTAGACATCGATCTATGATAGTATGCCTCACCATGATTGAATTCAGTGTGAATGTCCTCCCCACAGTGATACCTTATTTCAAAAATAAGTTCATCCCCTTTATATCTTCCACCTATAAGTTAATCCCTATGGTATAATCTATATAAATTCTCCATGTAGTTGGACACCAATATGTGATGGTAGTCCTCTCAATGATGGATTTCACTATGAAGGTCCTCCCTGTAGTGAAATCTTATTTCATAAATAAATTCTTCACCTTACTATCATCCACCCAAATGGTCCTCCCAAGGGTATACACTGTAGAATATCTCCCTGTAGTTGGACATCAATCTATAATGGTATTATTATCCTTGATAGCACTCATTGTGAAGGTCCTCCCACTAGTAAAATATCATCTCAACAGGAAGAACCTCCCCTTGTGGAGTCAAATACAATAAATCCCACATACTCTAAGAAACATGGAAAGATTGGTTAGGCATTTTAGATTCAATATCATTTGAAGGTGAAATCCTTTCTCAACCAAGAGAAGCGACAGGAAAATGACCATCCTTCTATCAACACTCGGAAAATTCTCATACCAACGATACTCAGTCTAGCCACACTACAAGTTTCAATTCTATCATGAAGTGATATGTTGGGAATATCAAGTAGAGGAGTCTCTGGATGCGGAATGATAGGACATATTTCTCATGAGAATAAAATTGACTACTAAAAACATACCCATTTTTCCTTTTACCTCAGCCACTTCTCAGTTCGATATTCCAAAGGCATTTTCAAAAGAATGCATACATAACATCCATCTAAATCTCTGGAAAACTCTCTTACAAATAAAATAAAAATAGTTTCCTTACAATTGGTATGAAAAACATGTCAAAATATTTGGGGAATTTCATCATTAAATCAAGTTGGAATCCCTCCCATATATTTAGTGACCATGATCATAGAAGTTGTAACACCCAATGATTTTTTGTGAACAATTCATTTTTAATTTATTTGATTTTATTTACACTATGCCAACATTATCTTGCACTATATGCAACACCATATTAGCTTGCAGTATACACAACACTATACTTGGCTCGTGTTGCACGAAATTTCAAGATCCTTCTAATAAAATTCATTATACACAACATCATGTATAGATTTTGATCAATGTATAAATGTACTATATTATGATTATATTATACGCAACAGCAATGGAAGCTTCCACTACACTCAACCATGACATGGCTAGCATTACACGTAGGAGCGACCTTCCTCGATAGCGTGTGTTGTACGCAATATCGAGTTTCACTAAACAATGATATATTGTTATAATATTATTATGAAATAGCCATTATGAATAGTATTAACCGAATTTTTAATTTTATAACATTATAATTCATCTTACACATTTTCTAGAACATGGTATGAGAAAAAAGTAATTTTTTTGGGTAAATTAAGTATTTAAAAAAATGCTATTTTGCCTCCATTTGATGGCACACCCATTTGAAATCTAAATTTTTACTTTTTTACAAGTTCAATTTGAGAAAATAAACTATTTATTTTGAATCATGATATAAAAATTTTGTTTGGATACATTTTTTATATTTTTCTGAGAACATCAATATTGTAATGAATAGTAAAAACACACAAAATATTAATTAAAAACATCTTTTTTCATCGAGATAATTTATGCTGTTAAATTTCAATGTAGAATGGTTTTAAAGTATAAATATAATATATTGTTATCATTTAATATAATTTATGTCATTATCATTGATTTTACGTTGATGTTTTTTGTTAAATCAATTCAATCATTTGCAGTGTTTTAAAAAAACCATTTTTTCGACAACAGGCTTAATTTTAAAATAGTTTGCGCAACTTATTTTTCATGAATTTGAGAAAATGGATTCATATTTAGAATCAGTAGGAACAAATTATATTAATAGGATACTTTTTATTTGTGGGAATTATGTATAATAACCACATTAAATTTTATTTACCCCAATTAAATGTAAGTTAGGTTAATAAGTGTAAAAATAATATTATAAAATTACCCTAACAATTGTCTTAAAATAATTAGATCATTATATTTCGTCCTAAAACATTATTGGGTTGAAATAGAATCTATTTGAACCAAATTAGATGTGATTAAGACCTTTAGTTTATTATATTTAAAGGAAAATGAAATATATCTCACCCAATCTTTGAATATTAATGTATTTTTAATATAAGGTTATTCAAAATATAAATTCTATAATAAATAATCATTTGAAAGAAAAAATATTTTTATTAATCATGGAAATTTATTTTTGATTTATAAAAAACATATAATTTTCTTTATTATCTTATACATTAATGATGCAGAAATTATTTATTTAGTGAAAAATCAATAATATAGTTTTTATTAAAATAATAATACCTATACAATGAACTGGAAAGTTGTCAAAAACATATTGGTCGAGTATATATATACCCTAAGAATCCAATTGTAGACTTTTGTACCATTTTGAGCCTTATAAAACATATTATGACATTTCTATTATTTTCTTTTAAATGATATCAAAGTTCTCACCTTCATAATTTAATAAATATATCGTTTTAAGAGTTGGGTGTTTTAGAAGATAAATTCTATTAAAAATATTATTATGAAATATATTAGATTTATCTTCATCTTAGAATTTTACTTTTAACTTTTATTCAATTAATAAGTATATTAAATAATTATAAGAAAATGTTGTAGTAATTATTTTATTGATTGAACTAACAAATTAATGGTTATAAAAATATTAACATAAATAATATATGAACTAATTAATGTTCTCCTAGGATTTTATATATTACTATGACATGTTAGGAATCTATTAAATATTTTTTTAGAATATATCTTCTTTTTCGATATTATTTTAAGGCAAATAAATGAATAGTGTAAAAAATGACACTATTGTTATTTTATAAAAATGGCATACTATTAAATTGTTTAAAAATCACATAAATATTTATTAGTTATAAATTTAAATTTATATGGTATAAAATGTCACAAAGTATAAAATTATGGAAATTTCACAACGCATAATTAATTATTTATAATAATTTAAAATTTAGAATATTATTACCACATATTAAAATTAAACAGATTAAATAAGTATAAATCAATTTGAAAATGTTTAAAATAAATTCCCAAAATGTTTAAATTTTATTGGTTGAGGATATTACAATACTATCTCATCTAATATTTTTATTTGAGTCGGTCTGGATGATTTTATGTGGGATTTGAGTTTATTATAAATTAATATATTTCGGTTTCAAAAGGTTCCCCTCTCCTCCCTTATAAAAGGGCACCCCCTCCCTCTTCTCTTCACACCATTTTGAGCCTTCAAGCTCGTCCAAACCCTGAAAATTTATCTTTTATATCTCTATATTTATATCATATATGTTCTTTTCTTCTCAAAAGACCAACTCTAGTGCCCTGAGTGGATGATTAAAAGAAGCACGTCGAGGAAGAGGTAATCACTTCTACCGATTCATTCAAATTTCATTCTTCTTATACTTCCTCTTAATTAGTTTTTTAATTATAAAGTAATAAAATCAGTATTTTTTATATACTGATATGTTATTATAAATGTGAAACAACCTTATTTCACCTTCTATCCATCCTATGGAAAATGAAATCATCACGCGTGCGTATGTATAGAATTCCGTCTCCACACCATGGTGTAATCTACTTTCCACCACCACAATTCTTTAATGAGTATAATGGTGTAATGAATAAATATATATGATTGTTATAATATGATAATAATTCTGAGATATTATATCATACACTAAAATTCCATTCAAAAATTGTGGGAACGATATCATTGCTTGTGCTTACGTACAGATTACCATCTCCACGACGCGATGAGATTCATTATCAATGTTAACCACTCAAAAAGGATTATAAAATATATATAATGAATAATAATGAAATATATGAAATACTAATAATAATTTATTTATTTATATATATATGTCATCTACTTACTTCCATTCAAATCAATAAGGAAAGGAAGACAATGCTCATGCGTACGTACTGCCTACAGTCTCCATGAACGGTGTATTTCAATTCATTTATATATATATTATATATATGCATATATATAGAATATATAAGATATATAAATCATTTTTTACATTCTAATGTTATGAAAATCATGATATAAGTAATAATATCATGAACAACAAGTCTAAACACGTACGATAAATGAAACGATTATTACCCAAAACATTGATTTTAAATGGAATTGAAAAATGAATGAATAATATAAAGACCTAAGTTAATCATATATGATATCATAAATATTATTATGATTCATTTACAAGTTAGTTTTATGTTTAAACCCACTATAAATTTGTTTTGTACACATACAGAATAAATCGGACCTATGTTAAGGGATTATTTCGTCTCACTTTTATTTCTCTGAGACATATGCCATAATCACCACCAATTTTTTGTATGGTGTTTTTCGTACCCATGAGTTTTTTGTGATATTTATTATAAAAGATATGATTTATAAATATGCATGTAATTTTCCTTATTTTATGACACGTATTATTCCACCGATTATAAATGGTAAGGGATAGTTATTCCAATCCCGTTCTTATCTGAGATTGTTTATTCGTAAGTATTTACTGGGGTTATATTTATCATCCATTCCCATATTTTATATAAATGTTTTCTACTCTTCAATGTATGTTTAATTTCATGTTTTCCCATTGTTTTACTTTTATTATGAGATTTTAAAGGAATCATTTTTCATTTTCATTGTGATGTACTTTTTGACTTTTCCGACAAAAGTACAAGAAGAATGGATTTTTATCTTATACAACATAGAATGATTTTTTTATGTTTTATTAACACCTTATTTCCATGAATCAACCTCTAAAATATTTCATGAATGTTTTAAACAAAATTATTTCCTTTTAATAGTTCATGTAATTTTGTGAAAATAAAATGTTTTTAAAGAAGAAAGGATATTTTCCTCAGGAATTTATTTCAAGTGTTTTATCATAACAATTTTCCATCTAAGATGAAATTATTTAATATGATTATGATTCAAGTATAATGTATCTATTATGTTCATGGTTTAATTTTTCTTCTGGTTAAATGATATCAATTTGTTTTATATGTATAATGATATGATTGGATGATTTTTATGAAACCCATTTTATTCTTTGGTTTATGATTAATGATATATATTGTGGTACACACAAGAATGATTTCATTATGAGATGCGTGGGACTTATATCTCCCTACAATTCATTGGGTAAATATTTATATCTCATGAGATAGACATGGCTGGAACAACAAGTAAATCTGGTTCAGTAATACATGGGTAGAAAGGCATGTAATCCCGGATCAGTAATGGACATTGTCAACTATGATGGTATTGGAAGCAATGTCTTGGATAATATGGGAATTATATCTTCTATTTAATGGTTTTCCACAATTCCATGTTTTATTCCAATTCCATTTAATCATGATTATTGTTCCTTTATGATATGTGATTTATTTACTACAACGATTTATGTCATTTCTCATGATTTTGATGTTTTATGTTCATGTATTTTATGTTCAAATGTTTATGGATTGTTTTTATGTTCACCATGTTTATCGCTTCTAAGCATTTGAGCTCACCCATTATATGTTTTCTGTTCCCCAGGTTATAAAGAAAGGTTTTAGGTATGAAAACCAAATGTGAAGATCTTTATGGGAGATGTTGAAGATCTTTCACCCTGAGTAGAAGATTGTGTTCCGAGTTTCCAAAGACACTAAACTAATATGGTCATTGGGCGTCTGTTTGCTCCATGTATTAAGTTTTCTGCAAAAGTAATGTAATTTCTATGTACGTCATGCATGGGTCATTATAGTTGGTTTTAGAGAGAAGTTTTAGTTATCCTTTGGAAACAAGTATGATAAAACATTAGTGAGATCCCTATAGGTTTTTCTAAGGCATTTCTAGGGATGTTCATGAGGTTTTGTATAAGTTACAACCTAGAATTATGATAATAATCAAGAATAACCTCAGATTAAACCTAACATATTAGAGATTGAAAGTACTCCCCTTTATTATTTTATTTTCCTAGTATGATTTTTTCCTCTCACACTATTTTTTTGGGTTTTAGAAAATGGCTGGAATCAGGAATATTCATGATGGACAATGGAATGATATTCTTCATGAAAAACCAAATGAAACAGTATTTGGAAGGTTAACATCGTTATTATGCCTAATATTTAATCTCATAACATGATCAATAATCTCACGTTTGGTAGTTTCCTGACTTGGAAAATTAGAGGAAGATGGAGTTTCATGATGATAATAGAGGAAAGAAAGTTCATTTACCCTCAGGTAAATCTTGTGGGAAGAGGAATCACGTAGAATGATTTAAAGGAACTGGAAGATTCTTTGTGTGTGGAAAAGGACACAAAGCTAGTAATTGCAATGGAAAAGGATCAGTTATCACAATGGACAAGGGCTATGGTATTTCTAAACATCAACAACAGTTAAATGTTTTAAATATGGAATTTATGGACATTATGCAAACCAATTCCCTATGGGAAAATACCATGAAGAGAATCATCATGGTCATATGGGTAGTAATTATTTTGATGATGATGAAGAGACTTAAAATTATATATCAGATGATATATGTGCTGAGGAATAAAATGATGAATCTCGGTCAATGGTTTAATAAGGTAGTTTAAGGATTTCATGTATATCAAGAATAATGTATGATATTATGGAATAAGAATAAAATCTAATGATGGTTACTCTATTGTTTTCCTTTAGTGGTTGATAGTATATGGTACCGATCACTATGAAAATTTATTGATTTTTTTTGTAAAGTAGATGATATGCACATAATGAAGGGATAATGAGAAAATAATGTATTAATGAGCTCATGATTTATATAAAGACAATGTGATATCATGGTTTCAGTATAACGAATATTTGGTATTTCCGTATATGGAAAGAGTTAACTTTTGACAAAATTCATGTTTTCACTAAGGTTCTATGGTGATTCATGTTTCCAGAGAATTCAAGATTAAGGTAATCACATGTTTGGAATGAAATAAAAAAGATATGTATTATTATATATGGTGGATAAATGATGGTATACATAAACTTGGTAGATGACCATTCTAGTAATCATTTTCTTTATACTATGATATTGGAAAGTGGTATTTTGGATAAGTCTTAAGGTTGGAATGGATTAAGTTGGACATCAGATAGTATTTTTTAACGCTATAACCTTTTTTCAATATTATTTCTTGAATATTATAATAGTGTATTTTTAGAAAAAGGAAAACCTACCGGATAGGCGACAACCCATCGTGTCGGACAAGGTTGCGGGAATCGAACCAACAACTGAAGTGAAATATGACTTCTTCGCCTACCACTGGACTACATGAAGTCCCTTGTTAGTAGAAATTAGTTTTATTTTATTAAGCAGTGTGATAGATGAAGTATACGTCCACTTTTTGAACCATATAAGATTAATCTCACCATAGATGGACTTATATATATTTAATAACTTTTTTTAACATTATGTTTGAGACAGATGTAATGACTAATCATTCTATCGCATGATCTATTAACACTTCAGGAATGAATAATTGAACTTCATTTCTTTATGAGATGAAGTGAATATTGTTCAAGGCATGAACAACGGCGAGAATGTAACAAAACCATGTAAGTATTTATTTTAATTCATAAACTTTGGGGAAATGATCTTGAAAACCAAAAATATTTTCCCAATGCCCTCTTATATGATGAATTTGATGGTACCTTAGATCATCACAAATTTTTGTCTTGCTGATTGTTGGATTTTTTATATCAATGTTTTCAACCACTCTCCATTAGAACATGATGGTTAGATTTCTTATCCATATCAATATTTTCAATGATATTATCTTACGTGGGAACCCAGTGATGAGTTACTTTGGGTATTAGTTATGCTTCTAACGTTATTTTTTAAAATGAAGTTTTTTATTCCTTTTTACGATTTTGGTTTCGATTAAAGAAACTATCATGTAGTAAACCATTTATAACCCCGACAAATTTCGAGGGGAAAATTCATTTTAAGGAGGGTAGAATGTAACACTCCAAGAATTTATGAGATATATTATTTTTTAATTTATTTGATATCTTTTGTTTTATGATATACCAATATTAACTCGTGCTATATACAACACCATATTAGCTTGCAGTATACACAACACTATTCTTGGCTCGTGTTGCACACAATTTGATGTTCTTTTGAATAAAGTTCATTTTACACAACACCAAGTATAGATTTTCAACAATTTATAAATGAAATATATATTGATTATGTTATACGCAACCCCAATGGAAGCTTTCACTACACTGAACCCTGACTTGTCTTGCATTACACGCAGGAGCGACCATCCTCCATAGCGTGTGTTGTACACAATACCGAGTTTCACTAAACAATGATATATTGTAATAATATTATTATGAACTATCCATTATAAATATTATTAATGTAATTTTGAGTTTTATAACACTATAATTCATCTTACACATTTTCTAGAACATGGTATGAGAACGAAATAAAAATTTTCAGGTAAAATAAATATTTTTCAAAAAATGTAGTTTTGCCGCCTTTGGATGGAACACCCATTTTAAAACTAATTTTTTACATGTTTATAAGTTTAATTAGACAAAATAAATTAATTCTTTTAAATCAATATATAATATTTTACATTGGATATGTTTTTTATATTTTTTTCTGATAACTTTTATATTTTAATGAATAAAAAATACATGATAAATTTTAATTAAAAATAATTTTTTCATAGAGATAATTAATTTGGATAAATTTTAATGTTTAATGTCTTTATTGTATAAATATAATATAGCTTTAAGATTTAATATAATCTATTTCAGTATCATTGATTTTACATTGAATTTGTAGGTTAAATTAATTCAATATTTTGCACTGTTTTAAATAAAACCCCGTTTTATTTAACAACGAGATTTTTATTAAATTAATTTTTGTAACTTCTATATCTTGAATTTGAAAAAATGGATTCCATATTTGGAATCATTAGGTACAAATTATCTTAATATGATACTTTATATTTTTGGGCATTATGAATAGAAACTACGATATATTTTATTTACCACAGTTAAAGGTAAATTAGGTAATTAAGGGTAAAAATAATATTATAAAATTACCCAATCACATTTATTAATATAATTGGATGATTATATTTCATCATAAAACATACTTGGATTGAAATAGAATCTATTGGAAGCCACTTGGATTTGATTAAGACCATTTGTTTATTTTATTTAAAGGAAAGTGAAATATATCTCTCTCAAACTTTAATTATTAAATTATTTTTAATATAAGGTTATACAGAATAAAAATTTGATTATAAATACAATTTTTAAATATAATACATTTATCTTCTTCTTGGTTTTTTATTTGTGATTTTTATGAAATTTATAATTACCGTAATATCTTATATATTAATGATGCGTAAATTATTTATTTAGTGAAATATCAATAATATAGTTTTTATTAAAATAATAATACATATCCAAAAACCTAGAATCATGACCAAACTATATTGTTAGAGTATATATATACCCAAGGAAACCATGTGTTGACTTGTGGACCATTTGGAGCCTTATAAAATAGATTATGATATTTATATTATTTGATTTTAATTGTTTTCAATGTTATCACCTTCAACATTTTATAAAAATATCATTTTAAGCATTGGGTGTTTAAGAAGATAAATTCACCTAAAAGTATTATTATAAAATATATTAGATTTATATCTACTATACTATTTTATTTTTAATTATTATGCAACAGATAAGTATATTAAATAATTATACAAAAATGCTCTACTGATTATTGTTTTGATTGAAATATCAATTGTATGGTTTCAAAAATATTAAATTAAATATTATATGAACTAATTAATGTTATCCACAAATTATCTAGATAAATATGACATTTTAGGATTCTATTAATTTTTTTGGTTCGAATATATACTATGTTTGGATTTTATTTAAATGCAACTAAATGATTAGTGTCAAAATTGACACAATTGTAATTTTATAAAAATGACATATTATTAAATTGTTCAAAAAAAAAAATTTAAAATTTATAAATTGAAATTTATATGGTCTAAAATTTTATAAAGTATCTAATTATGGAAAATTTGCAACACATAATTAATTATTTTAAAAAAAATTATAATTTTGAGTATTATTGCCACAAATAAATTTACATAAATTAAATAAAGATAAATCAAATTTATAAAGTTTAAAATAAATTCACAACATTTCTAAATTCTATTAAGTGATGATATTACAACCCTATCTCATCTAAATTTCAGATTTGAGTCATTTTGGTTGTTTTTAAGTGGGGTTTGAGTTTATTATAAATTAATATTTTTAGGTATCCAAAGGTTTCCCTCTCCTCCCTTATAAAAGGGCACCACCTCCCTCTTCTCTTCAAACCATTTTGAACCTTCAATCATGTACAACCCCAGAAAATTCATCTTCTAATCCTCTCTAGTTATATCAATGAGTTTCTGGTCTTCTCAAAAGACCAACTCTAGTACCCTAAGAGGATGTTTAAAAGAAGCACGCTGAGGAAGAGGTAATCTCTTCAACCGATTCTTTCAAATTTATTTCTCCTTATAAATCCTCTTCATTAGTTGTTTCATTAAAAAGTAATAACATCAGTATTAATTATATAATGATATGTAATTATAAATATTAAACAACTTTATTTCACCTTTTATCCATCCGATGGAAAACGAAATCACCACGCATTCGTACGTACGGAATAACGTCTCCACAGCATGGTGTAATCTATTTTCCACCACCACATTACATGGATGTGTATAATGGTGTAAATATTATAAATATATGTTTTTATATCATGATACTAATTCTGAGATATTATATCATCCACTCAACTTCCATTCAATAATTTTGGGAATGATATCATCAGTCGTTCATATATATGGATTACCGGCTCCACGACACAATGAGAATCATTCTCCATGTTAACCATTCAAGAATGATTTGAAAGTATATATAATAAATAATAATGAAATATATAACATAATAATGATACTGGATTTATTTATATATATATATGTCATCTACTTACTTCCATTCAAGTCAATAAGGAAAGGAAGAGAGCGTTCCTGCTTATGTACGGCCAACCGTCTCCATGAACGTTGTATTTCATTTCATTTATCTATATAATATATATATATACTCAATATTTATGAGATATAAATCATGTTTTACATTTTTGAATTAAGTAAATCATGATATAAGTAATAATATTAGAACAACAAGTCCAAACACGTACGAAAAATGAAATGATTATTACCCATAACATTGCTTTAACATGGAATTGACAAATGAACCAATAATATGAAGACCTAAGTGAATAATATATGATATCATAAATATTATTATGGTTTTGTTACCAATTAATAATATGTTTAAACCCACTCTACATGAGTTTCAGGCACATACAGAAGAAATCAGACCTATGGTAAGGGATTATTTCGTCTCACTTTTATTTATGTGAGACATATGCCTTAATCACCACCTATTTTTTGTATGGTGATTGTGGTTACAATGAATGTTTTTTGATTTTTATTATAATGGATATGATACTTACATAGCTATGTAATTTTAATTATTTTATAAAATGTATCATTCCGCCGATTATAAATGGTAAGGGATAATTAGTCCAATCTCGTTCTTATCAGAGATTGTTTATTCGCAAGTATTTACTGGGGTTATATTTATAATCCATTCCCATGTTTCATAAAAATGTTTTCTATTCTATCATGTATGTTTAAACTCATGTCTAGAACTTATTTTACATTTACTTTGAGATATGAAAGAATTATTTTGTCGTTTTCAGCACGATGTACTTTATGACTTTTCCGGTAAAAGTATGAGAGGAATGTTTTTTTAACTTATATTTCATGAATAGATTATTTTTTCGGTTTGGTAATACCTTATTTCCATGACTCATCTTCTACACAATTTCTTGAATGTTTTCAACAGAAATTGTTTCTTTTAAAATTGCATGTCATTTTCTGAAAAGAAAATGTTTTCAAAGAAGAAAGGATATTTTCCTCTAGAATTCATTACTACTGTTTTATCAAAACTATTTTTTATCTAAGATGACATTATTTAATATGTTTATGTTTCAATTATAATGTATCTTTTATGTTCAGGGTTTGATTTTTCTTAGGATTAAATTATATCCATTTTTTATGGATAATGTTATGTTGGGAAGATGTTTATGAACCCCATTTTATTCTTTGGGTTACGATAAATTATTTATGTTGTGGCGCACATAAGAATTATTTAATTATGAGATGGGTGGGACCTATATCTCCCTCCAATGCATTGGGTATTGATTTATATATCATGAGATAGACATGGCTTGAACGGTAAGTAAATCTGGTTCAGTAATACAGGGTTGGAACGGAAAGTAAACCCGGTTCAGTAATGGACATTGTCCACTATGATGGTCTTGGAAGAAATGACTTGACTACTATGGAAATAATATCATGTGTTAAATGGTATTCCATAATTCCATATTTTATTCCCAAGAAATTTTATCATGATTAATGTTCCTCTATGATATGTGCTTCATGTACTGCCAAGATTTATGTCATTACTCAAGATTTTGACGTTTTATGTACATGTTTTTTACGTTAAAATGTTTATGGACCATTTTTATGTTCTCCATGATTACCCTTACTAAGAATTTGAGATCACCCTTTATATGTTTTCTTTTCCCCCGGTTATAATGAATGGTTTTAGTTAAAAAAACAAAAGGTGAAGATCTTTATGGGAGATGTTGACGATATTTCAGCATGATTAGAAGATTATGTTCCGAGTTTTAAAAGACACTAAACAAATATAGTCATTGGGTGACTGTTTGTGTAATGTATAAAGTTTTCCCCAATTGTAATGTAATTTCCATGTACGTCAAGCTTGGGTCGTTATAGAAGGGATGAAAATATATTCAATTAGCATGCCTCAATGTGTTTCAAGAGTTGTGTCATCTAATTGTCGATGCCCCAAGTAGAATTTATATCCGAGGACAAGGGGAACATGGTGATTTTCATTTCACCTAAAAATGTTCACTATAACCCTCTATGAATAACTTACTATAATTTCATCACTTCATTGCCGCTATTATGCAAAATCCTCTCTGAAGAAATATTCAACACTCAATAAGATTCATCCATGAATATGTCTCAATATTGTGAGCTCCAATGAGAAAAAACCATTGAAGAACTCTTGAAAAAGGAAACCCATAACATTCATCATGATTCTCACATAAGGTTAGGAATTCTCTGGGAACATCAAATGTCCTTAAAAAAATTAGTTCAAATTAAAACTCAGATTTGTATCCAACTCATTCTCAAACAAGGATGTGGAATATAAATAGAGCAGTGATATTAGAAGCTACTAATGTAGTATGGGATCATCCCCAAACCATAGGTCAGAGACATTGTTACAAATAAATGCCCCTGTACGATTGAAAAATTCAGACCGAGGCATGAAAAAATTATAATGAGAGAAACATCATCTTATAGGGATGAGGGAATTTTTACCTCAACCACCACTTCAAAAGAAATAATTATTTCCTCATATACAGAGGAAGACAAGAGGAATGGTTTCCCAGAATTCCTCATCTCATGTATCATTTCCTACAAAATCGATGAGTATGACTAGGTTTCATAGAAGACCCCTCCGAGTAACCCTTTCCCATGAATCTTGAAGGGGATCCGAAAATGGAAGGAAGAGAACAAAAAAAGATGCAAATATCCCTCATATCATTCAGCCTCGATTATGATGACCACAATTCATTACACATCATTGAAAGTCATTAACATCAATCCTATTGAAAACACAAAAAATGATGCAAATGAAGAAGATAATAGTTAAGATAATTCCACCCATAATATAGCCTACACTGAGAATGAATGTGTGCATATCTAGAACAATTGAATCTCCCAAAATTTGTGTTCTCCCTAGATCAATCATTTGAATCCAACTCATTAAATATCTACAAGATATTATAATAAAGGCAAGGTCATGTATGATCCTCCTCAACTATTTGATATAGAAAATATTCCTATGCTTTAAGATTGATTTTCTCGATTAGAGGATTAAATTAATGAGTTGAGGTGACTCAACATTGAGTTTCTACAAGGTAGTATTCCTATCGAATATTCTCCATGGGAAGAGACTCAATGTACACTTATATTGGGTGTAAATTCATAAGGGTTCATTCCATTAAATTAAGAAAATCTAGTAAATTCCACCATCTCAACACATAGATACTCAACATGCACCCGATAATGGATGTATACCAATATTTCCATCCATTAATGAGACATATAGAGTGAATTCCAGAAAATACTCAAAATATTTCCTCATCTCTATTTCTGCATCAAAAATTGTTAGAACTAGAACATCATAACCTACAAATTTTTTCACTATCCAATATTATGTTTTACTAAAAACACATCAAGTGATTATCGACACCATAGAGTCATTGGCCACTCGATTAGAAGTTGTATAGGTGCCGTGTGCACCAGTGCAGCTTGAACTAAAACCTTACCTCGAATGGGTGAGTGAAACCCCTCCACTTCCAAACATATGGTGTCATATATTTCTGATATTCAATGGATCAGGAAACCCATGACAACATCTGAAACAATATACATCACAATTTGATCCCAATATGTTAAAACCAAATAAAACAATTAGGGAATCCTAGATGCTTCATGAAAATATTTCTATGTTCATCCATTGAAAAGAACACCAATTTTCCAGATTAGTCGATCATGGTGTCTTAGGATCTCGATAATAAATTCCTCTTTCAATTTAGCTTAATGTAGTAAAAGATGAAAATAGGTGAACTCTCTAATTTTAAACATAAAGGGAATGAGAGAGCCTCATAATTCATTTCTATCTGGAATGGGATAACCTATTCTATAAATTGACCACTTCCCCAAGAGAATATGCTCTCTCTATGAATTGATATCCTTTGAGACATGTAGTGATCACTACTCATAATGATGAAATATAGCGGTGGGTTTAAGGATTTCCTTATCGTTCCCCAAATAATGGATGACTCCATACTATGTACTTTGATCATTTCATAGATAACTTACCTAGTCCTAGTGAAAATAGAAGGAAAGGAGAAGGTATCATCTTTTATATTTAATCTAGACTCCGTCCCAACACCAGATCTGGAACCTGCACCATATCATGTAGCACTAACTGTGAATCAACAGAAAACCCCTTCTAGAGATTAAATGAATAAGGGAACCCAGTGAAATCAATTTGATGACTGAGGGAAGTATTTTTACTCATACCAAGATGATCAATTCAATGTAAATTTTATTATTTCCATGGAAAATTATTTTCTATGCCTTCCACAGCCGAAGAGGCTCAACCATGTAGTTATTGATGACTAGCCATATTATTTTTGGATTCACTAGATAGTGGTAAAATAACTAGAAATGTTTCTTATTTAATGTGATCCTACAGTAAATACTATATTAAGGGAATGTATTGTTGTGAAGTCCATGAGCATAAGTTTTGTATGTTTCGGTCACTTTCCTTGAGGAAGGAGTTGAGTGGAATGAAGTTGTTAGTAGGAGGGAACATAATTTTGATATTTTGATGACTTGGAATATAATCAATTGAAATCATGGTATTCACTAAGTGTAGTTGAAACAATAAACTATGCCCTTAATCACTCTCGATGCAACACAATTGATGTTTTCATCCCCACACACCATCATGAACGAACCTTCAAACAAAATGTTTGACTAGAATGATTGGGATAAAATGAATTAAAATAAACTTGTGTTAAGGGAAAAGTCATCTATGACCCTCTTAGATTTAATACCCTCATAACTGAATGCCCGAGCACCACCCCACCAAATGGAATAACCTAAAACGGCCATCCCGAAAAATTACTCATCAGAATAAAAGTTGATCATTGGTTCCCTTAATTTAATTAATTTAATGGATACCTTACCTAGTGATGAGTATGGGTTTGAACCCAAGTTTTCAACACCTAATTGTGGAAACTGAGGCAAAGGCCATTATAGCCAAGAATACCTAGGTAGAAGATGTCACGTATGTAACCAAATTTCAAGACAATTTCCTACTCAGATAGTTAATGTTATATAGACTCATGGAAGATCCCTTCAACGGGTTCAATAAAAAATAGAAAATCCCCTTAATACTGTCAAAAAAAACTATTACTGAATTTTTATATTATGTAAATCAAAAGTGGAATAGTTATCTAATCACCCATGTTGTGTAGGCAGACCTGGTTGGTCTAACTCATTAAGGAATTGAATACCTCTAACTTCCTCTCTCGTGGGATGATCCACAAATATCAAAAACTCATACAATAGAGAACCAATTAAATAGAATACTATACCTATGATGTACTGAAATTTAGACCAAAAATATGATATCCTAAAATAGTTATCCTTGGTAATAGACAAGCTATTGATCTAGGATTCACAAATTATGTCAAAAGTTCTCAGGGAAGAATATATAGAGGCTTTGATAAGAATATAGGAGTTCGAAGAAGGTGTGGATATTGATGAGTTCTATTAGATAGAGATCGATCCTACTATATTCCACAGAGTTATCTCTTAAATAGATCAGAATGAAGATTTCATTATATAGGGACATATCCAACACTTGTACATTTCATGCAGGATAATTTTTGTCAATATCCAAAAAGTTTTTATTGATAATGGCTCTAGATTAAACCAGATTCTAGTGCTAACAGTTTTTCGGCTAGTATATGACAAGGATAACCTAGATCCTTCCACCATAAAACTATAGAGAAATGAAACAACTGCGATGAATCCATTTGTACAAATCAATATCAAGTCACAATTTAGAGACATCATAGATAACTCATAGTTTCCAGTGGTTTGGCAGAACGTGGCCTTTATAGTATTTCTGGTAAGGATAGGTTAAATCAACATGTTTCCCGAATGGCCCGAGGGCCTTCTTTTTTTATTTTATTATAGATAATCCCCCTTTTAAGGGTTGAAGGGGAACCCGAGCATGACCCGTAGGCCCAAGGCACAAGTCCCGACATGACCCGTAATACATTGCCTGAAGGCACAGAGGCATACCATGCCCATTATATGACTCATAGGCCTAGTCCACTGGAAATACCCCTCCCAAGCTTCTCCATCATTGATCTCCTTTATATTCCCACCTACATTGCTGATCAGCTAACATTGCCCCATACGAAGCTACACGGTGCCTTGTATTGATGGTGGTTTCCATGCCCTCTCATTCTTCCAATCTGGTTAGCTCTTCTTCTGCTGACTGCTACTGTTTCTCTGATCCACTTCTGGTGCCTGCTCTGTGTGATCTGGGCTACTTCCTGGTCTTCATTGGCTCGAATGCTTTATGGCCCAAAGGCCTTTGATGACCCAAAGGCCCTACAAACCCGTAGGCCCAAACCAGTGGCCCTATAATCAATGCATCAATTGCTGCATTAATGAAAAAATTAGGACATTACATGTCGACAGTCCCCCATTTGAATACTACAAGTCACCTTATGTTAATGTATGATTCTATCAGGGGGAAGGAAAAAACCAATAGTTGATGGTGTTACTTGGGTCACTACCCTAAATGGTATTGAATATATCATGACAACCCCCTTCCATTAGATCGAGGGAGAGAATGTCTTTCCCATCTATCTGGTTGAGTATATGATTCCAAATATAGGAACATATTCAACAATATTTATCATTTCATTCATCAATATTGTGTCTAGAAATGTGGAAATGTTTGATAAATACCCATTCATTGGTAAAATATAGGATGAAAATACCCTCATTATATCCCAAGATATCTAGGAAATATATATCACACCATCTAAGGGAAAAGAGTTTGTCATGTTACCCAAAGAGGGAAAAGTCTCTCCTCTATCACTCAGTCCATGTTATCTATAATTTCAAGGAACCCCTACATTTTAAACTATGTTAGATGAAGCGAGTTCATCTTTCAAATATCAAGACATTGACTGCTATCTTGAGTCTTCAATACTTACCCTACTAATTTCTCCCTCTATGGAACAAAAGGAAGAATGAAAATATAAAGAAGAAGAAGAGGAGAAAGACCATAGGGACTCCCATATATAATTATATGAAATAATCTCTACCACCATTGTTTGAATTAGAGAAAACAATTTGGGAACATAAGAAGACTCATGGACCACATTAATTAGAGTGGCCATGAATTCTGAAGATAATGTTGTATATATCTCCCACTTAATGTAGCATCTGGATGTCTTTATCTAGAACGACATAAAAATATCGGACCTCAATACCAAGGTAGCCACTCACCACCTAGGCCTACCAGACGACCATTAGGTCTATAGAAAGGAATCCAGAGGGATGCACCCAACGCATGACACAAAATGTTAGGCTAAATATGACATGCTCTCCAGATCCAACTTTATTTTAGAAGTCAAATACCCCCAATTTCATACCAATATCAATCCTATTAAGAAAAAAATTGGGAAATAAGAGTCTTTATTAATTTCACTGATCTCTACTAGTTCATCCTAAAGTATGACTTCGCTGGCTTGATCACTAAACTACTGATCGATGAAATTGCTGTATATCAGGATCTATCCATCATAGATGGATATTAAAGATATATTAAAATTCAAATGGCCAAGGAGGATAAAGAATCCACAAATTTCTGAGGCCCTGATAATTTTATTTCAACTAGGTAATGCCCTTTAACTTGAAGAATTTTGGTTCAATGGACCATCATGCAATGTATCACATATATAAAGCCTTACTCGGAATGTTTTTTAAATGCAATGTTGATGACTTTGTGGTTGAATATCAACAATTCTCAGACCACCTGGTGGATCTTAAAACCTTCTTCAACAAACTAAAAAAAGAAAACCACCAAATGAATTCCTCTAAATATTCTGTTGGCATTAACTCACGAAAATTTCTCATCTTCATCGCATTTCATCATGGCAACAAAGATGACCCCGAATGAAAAAAATTATATCCTTGGAATTTCATATCCTTGTAACCTCATAGAGTTGATAAGATTTTAAGGACACTAATCCTATGTTTTGTACTTTATAGCCATCCTTACAGGAAAATGTCTTCCCATCAGCATGATGATAAAAATGGGGTTACATATTAGTGGAATGATGATTTCCAGGTGGAATTTGATTGACTCGCAAAATATATCTTGATCCAACCAGTGTGATTCTATTTGTTGATGGAAGGTTTCTGATTTGGTATGTGTTCGCATTAGAGAGATCATTAGGTTCCATCATTATGATAAATAATGACATCAGTAGTTAAAATAATCTTTATTACCCCATTCAAACCATGAACGTTGTTGGGAATCAATATTTGGGTATACATAAGAGTTTTTTGGCACTAATTTTTCTAGGCTAGAAGCTGAGGCACTACTTAAAGAATCAAACTCGCTAATATAAATTCTCAGTCCTATACTTTTTAATGGATTTATGTTATGATGGGAAATCCTTCTATAGTAGTTTTACATTCAATTGGTTCCTTAGAAAGTAGTCAATGGACAAGCGTTAGTAAATTTTCATACCGATCACCACATGACAAAAATAACTTCATTGGAAACTGAACTAACTAATGATGTGGTTTTATAAATTCAAGAGGGCCACAGTTATGAGAGATTTATTTTGAGGGTGCACATAAAAAATTCAATATGGACGAGGATAAAAGACCCCTATCTCACTAATGTAGTGCTGGGGATCGGCTCATCTCCCCATCCAAGGTGGTCGTACCTTACTCCTTCCTACAATTAGAGGGTTGAAAAAATAGTGAAGTACATTATTAAGATTTCATTTTGATGTCTATATAAATAAATTTAGGTGGAATTAAATTACATGAGTATAAAAGGTTATTCAAAATTAGTCATCAACCTAATCAAAAATGATTATATGATAAAAAAGGAATAGCTAATATCCCTTATAAATCATGTCTGGAGACCTATGGTGGAGTTCCATTTGGAGCCAACAATAACTCATATCTTACTATCATTAAATGCCCAAGATGATGCACTATAGATTATAGCCATAACTCTAGTCGATCTAGACAGGGATGAAATAGTCATCATTATTGTGCATTGTTAAGTGGTCAAACCTATCGTTAAAACGAACACAGAAGTGGTCGATGAGATTATACATATCCTCGAACCATATGGTATTTCCACTAACTAGATGAAAACCATTGTGGACTACCTTATTAAAGGAGATCTACCACCAGACAGTGCAGGGAGAAAGAATATATAAATTCATGAAATTAACTTTATTCAATATGATTGAATGAATCATCAAACGGACCTATTTATGTATACCCTTAATGGGCCAATTCTATAGTGCATTGATGGATAAGAGACTGCTTCATTCACAAAGGAAGTACACACTAGAATCCATGGTTCACCACTATCAGGACCCAAGAATTTATATGAAATCTAAATTTGTGGGTACTATTTTTCTACTCTAACACATGGCTGTACTAAATTCACAAAAACGTTCCTTTCGTACCAATTTCAAACGGAATTCATAAACTAACCCTTGTAGTTTCTCCACACAACCAAATACTCCTAGAATTATTTTATATGATTAATGGATGTTGTGTGACCATATCCTCCCATTATTTATATGAAGATTATGTACATTATCACTACCATAGATGTCTTTTCCAAGTGGGATAAATTAATACACCTTAAAGAGGTCAGGTAAAGAGTCATTGTCTGTTTCATGAGATCTGACACCATCACTCAATTTGGTATCCTACATAAAATAATCATAGAAAATGGCTACAATTTATTTTCTACTAATGTGGAAAACTATATTAGGAGCATGGAATCAAGTCCATCCATTATTCTAGATACCATGAATTAGAAAATAGATTGATATAGGCCTTCAACAGTGTAACACCCCACGATTTCATAATGTGTTATTTCTTCAATATAATTCAATAACTTGCACTACATGCAACACCGAGTTCAAGCTCACCATTACATACCAAACAAGCCGTTCAGAAGAGGCTATAAATAGTATTAACTATATTTTAAACATTATATAATCCTTATAATTTTATAATCAATATTATGAGTTTCATTGACATAATGTAAGAACAAATTATTTTTTTAGATAAAAGAAGTAATTTTCAAAAATGGAATTTTACAATCTTTAATAGTGAACCCTTTTTAAATCTAGTATTTTAAACTTTTATATATTAAATTTGACTAAATAAATTTAGTCTTTAGAATGGGGACATAAAAAAATTTACAATGTAACACCCCAAGCTTCCACGATACGCTTCTCTTTGAATAATATAGTAGCGTGTGGTGTACGCAACTTCGAGTTCTAACACACACCATAACCAAATAAAACTAGCCGTTTTGAATAGTAATACATAATTTTTAAAATTTTAAAAATTTTATCTCTCAAAATGGACTTCATTTTTGTATTTGGAGTATCAAATTCAGCCTAAGGTGAAATTTTGGCACTTTTCGGATAACTTTAATATTTTTATGAATAGTGAAAATTACTAAATTTTAATTAAAAACAACTTTTTAATTAAAAAAAAATTAATAGTGATAAATTATGAATTTGAGTGGTTGTAATTATGTTTAGAATACATTTTTACCATTTAATACAATTTTGGTCATTGGAAATAATTTCACAATTAAATCGGACATAAACAAGTATCAATCTTTTGATAGTTATTATATCTTAAAAACATGCTTTTTGTTTTGACAGCATGAATTATTTTTAAATTAATTTCTTTCACTTCTGTGTTTTAAATTTGGAAAAATGGATTTCATATTTGGAATCAGGATATCCAAATTGTGTAAATAGGTAACTTTTATTTTTAAACATTTTGAATAATTACATTGGTAAATATTTTATTTACTATGGTTAATGGGTAAATCTAGTAAATTAGGGTTAAAAAAATAATATTATAATAATACTAAATTACCATAAAACGTGTCCTAACCTTATTGGTGGATACATGGCCGACCGTGGGCATCTTTGGGTCGATTTTGGGACCCCATGAAGGTGATAGGGACACTTTATTTTAATTAAGTTAAAATAAGTACAACAATGACATAAGCATATATCTTTAAGAGAAACAATTTTTACATAGGGTTCTATATGTTGGATTTTCTACTATAAATATTCATTAGGAAGATAAAATGATTTCCTACATAATGATGTTTTATTTATAATTTTTTAGACATTAAATAATTCAATTTATTTTTTACACAATGATGATGCAGTAATTACACTAATAGTGAAAAATTAAAATAATTGATATTATAAATATTAAAATAAATATAATTTGAGACTTTCATTGAATTAAAATAATTTTATAGGTTAATATGAAATTTTAGGATTGATTTAATTATCTTTTTTCGAAGTAATAATTCTGTTATGAGTTTCACAAAAATCAATTTATGAATATTGTCAAAATTGACATAAAAGAGTTTTTTTAAAAAATATTATATTATTAATTGATATTTAATTTTTAAAAATCTAAGGTTCGGACAAGAGACTTATATCATGATATTTCTATCTTTAATGGACCACTTGGGGGTCTCATGGATGTATATGTAAGTTTAGTAATTATATAATATAAAAATCCAAAGAGACATTGCAAAAGGGAAACTAATTAACTAAGAGTTAATACTTAAAGATAAGGTTAATATAATGACCCAAACCTGTATAAATACTATAAGTTGAGTGGTTTTAGACCCATCCTCACCTTAGACTTTAAATAATCAACTTTGGAGCCCTTATAAACCGAATATGAATTTATTATAAATTAATATTTCTAGCTTTTCCAAAGGTGCCCCTCACCCCTCTTATAAAAGGACACTCCCCTTTCTCATTACATAATACCTTCCAAGACATTTGGTTCGGCCAAACCCTACCCAAATACTTTCTAAGAATACCTCACTACAACCTAGAAGCCATAGTTTGACCATAAAGCCATCCTAAAGATCCCTTTTGATCAAATCAAATAGAAGAACCCGAAGAAGAGGTAATCATTTCACCACCCATTTTCAAGTTCTTTTCTTCATCCACTTATTTGTTCTTTGTTATTACCATTATAAAATAATAACTCCAGTATATTATATATAATTTGATGTTATTATAAACATGGTACAACCATATTCATTTTTATATCCACCCTTTTAATAACATGTCACCATACATGCGTACGTACGGCTTACCGTCTCCACGCAGTGGTGTAATTGTTATTCAATAAATTATTATTTGGATGGGTATAATAATGATGTGTAATTCATGTAAATAATAAATATAACATGACAATTATTCTGTATTTATGATATACCATCCAATTATATATTATATAAATATCAAAATAATGATATTGTCGCTCGTGCGTACGTATGGACTACCGTCTCCACGAACATGATGAGATTCATTCTATATCATATCCATTCAAGTATAATTATCATTTGATGATTTAAAAATAATGTTTAAGGACTTGATATCATTCTGTATATGAATAAGATACAACCTATCCATGACAAAAATGGCTTACGTAATAAATCATATAAAATAAAATGAGTAAGTTAACACCCGAAACGACGATAATTCTAAGATATTATTAACAAAGCAAGGTTAAAAGATCATATACGATATCATATTAATGAATATGATTATTGAATAATTTAATAACAATTATTTCACCATTATAGAGGAGTTTAACCTACCCCTATCCAAAGAAAAGTACAAGGTAAAGGTTTATTTCGCAATCTCATCATTATCCGAGGTTGTTTATATGTAATAATCTACTGGGATTTATTTATCATCCACATCCATGGTTTTTCGAAATGTATTTCATTTTTTTACTATTTAAAAAGAATAAGTGTTAAATTCATTTATACCCTTATGTGTTTTTAAACGAATCTTTCAGTCATTTTCCAAACAAGGCACTTTTAACCTTTAGACAAATTTAAGGTAAGAATGTTTTTTTTAACTTATACGGCGAGTGCGGATATTTACCACCATTATATAATTGTCAAAGCTTCACTTACAAGATTAATAGAATATTTTCAGAGTAAATGTTTTATTTTATAATTATGTGACTTTTAAATGATTTCATAATGAATATTTTAAGAATTTTTGAAAGGTACTCTTTATCAAGATCATAATTTTAAATGTTTTAAAGATTTATCTTTCTAAATAATTTTAATTAATGTCCATGTTTTCAAATGATTTTAAGGATTTATTTATATGGACATGATGGTTTTGAAATGATATTTCTTTTCAAAATTTTCAAAGTGGTATGGGACACTTTGATTCAAAAATCTCTTTTAAATTACTTTATAAATGTGTGACTTTTCAATGATTTCGAGAAAAGAGATATTTCTCTCAAATAGTTTTGATTTCATCTATGTCAACATCTTTTGATGGATTTTAAGCTTATTTGAAGTTGATTTATTATGATACAAAACATTTGTATTGTATTGAAGGTCTTGTGATATGTTTTTCTATGGATATGTTATTTTTATACCATACATGGTTTATGGAGAAAGTATTGACATTTCGTATGCTAGTTTTAATACGAATGTTTATGTTATGTTTAATCCTTTTCATATGGGAATGCATTGGACTTATTAAGAGATGGGTGGAGCCCGCTATAGCTTCTCGATGCATCGGTAGGTCTAATGAGACTAACTATTGTCTTGGTACAAGGCCTTGGAAAAATCTTATTTGTAGTCTTGGCACGAGGCCTTGGATATGTGGTTATGATTGTCTAGCATTATGCATTCCATCATTATGAAAGTGGTTATTGATATTGCATGTGATTATTCGATTAGTACAATATCCATTTGAATAAGTAAATGGTATTATTTCATTATATTATTTCCATACAATGTTGATGTTCAAGTTTAACAGGCTTTTGTTTTAGTTATACATTTCCTTAAATGTTTATGCTTAATTATGAAAGTTCCCGCTATATTGCTTACCCTTACGGAGTGTTTGAGATCACCCCTTTTCTATGTTTTATTTTTCCTAGGATTCCAAGAAATATATTGTGATTGATAATAAGGGTTAAGACAAGGGAATAATGGCATTCCTAAAAGATTATTTATGTTGTTTTGTATGATATGAAGTGTAATGTAACATTCATGTATGTAATATATTTTCCAAGACTGCTAAACTAATCTGTCCTTTGGGACTTGATTCCTTGTAATCACGCCAATGTATTAAAATAATGCACCGAATCTAGGTAACTGGGGTCGGGGCGTTACAGTTGGTATCAGAGGAAGTTTAGAAATAACCCTGGAAACTATATTTAGATAAACTTTGATTATAGAACATACCCTGAGATAGACTTTGGGGATTATTATAGAAGAACTTCCTAGAATTTTGGTATTGTAGATATTTTGTGAGTTTTCTGAGCAATACATCCCTGTCTGGATAAGATCAGGTAGAGGAGGCTTTGGCACAGATGTACCTAGGGGTAAAACCCGAAAACACCGCTTTGAGAAAGACTCGAACAGGAACTGGTGCATGACAATGGGCCTTGATGCACTCTTTGTTATGACACTCCCAGGAGATATTCTTTGGATAACTCTAATTTTCTTTACAAATCATTATGTAGGGTTTATGAGTATATACTTCCTCAATGAATTTTTTTTTTATGATTATGGATTATATCCATAAACTATTTCACATGTTTGGGATTAGGTATTGCTATTCATAAACTAATCTAGTGTATGCCATTGTTTAGAAATGGCGCCCTGTAGAAGGAATGAGAAATCCAACAATGCACATGATCCAAAGAGAAAGAAGGATCGTATCTTTCATGGTCATAAGACAGAATTTATAAGAGAAATAGTATTCCATGTATTATCATCGTATGAAGAAATAATATCATGTGTTGATAAGATAAGTAAAGAGTTTACGGAGTCCTACGACTTTGAAAGGAAGCAAGAGAAGAAAAGGATGGAAGAGAGAAAGAAGGATAAAGGGAATAGGGAAAAGAAGAATTTTCCAAAATGTGATAACTGTGGGAAGAAACACCCTGGAACATGCCTGAATGTAATGGGAGTTTGTTATAAGTGTGAAGAAAAATGGCACAAAGTACGTGTCTGCAAGGGTAAGAAAATGGTTTCAAATGTACAATGCTTCATTTGCATGGAGTTTGGACACTATAAGAACCTATGTCCTAATCATAAGACTATGCCATAAATGATGTTATTGGATAATAATCACGTTATGATACTACCACAGATGAAAAGGAATGATTAGAGTTCTTATGTTGATTATGTCATTTCAGTGTTTTATCAACAATTTACTTCTTATAATAATCATGGAGTATATAGGGATTTCATTTCAGTACTATTTCATTAAGGACTTGGGATTGTGTGGAACAAAGAAAAGTGACTCAATAGGAGGTTAAATTTTAGGAAAATATATGGTTGAGAGAAAGATAAACCATAATATGGTTCTGATACCGAGGTAGTGATTTTAGAATAATACATGATTGATTTAGATAAATTATATTGGATATTCCTGAATACCTTGAAGCTGATTAATGATTTGTATATTCCATCATTGTTGGGGTTTAAACTATTTTTGGATTGAAGGAGTATATCTATCATTCTTTAAGGAATAAGGGATCATGAATGTAATCAATAAGGTTTTATGGTAATTCAGGATGTTGCAGTGTTTTAAAAGAATACATGATGAAGGTGTTCACATGTTATTACGCATAAAAAAGAATCTTTATTTTTGGACTAAATCAGTTTGGATAGTTCTAGATTGGAATATTTTTGGATTTCCATAAAAGGACAACCCAGAGGTTGGGCGACAACCCGTCGCGTCCGGAAAGGCCGCAAGACTTGAATCCACAACCAAAGGGCGACAAGGGTGTATCACCTACCACATGCCCACGTAATTTCCAGGATTAAATAATGTAGTTTTTTTTAAAAGATCTGGTAGATGAATTATAAATTTGTTTTTTGGAACCCTATACGAATTGGATAAATAGAATATATTTTTTATGTTCTATTATCTTTTAGATTGAAAGTTGATTTTGTGGTAGAAATTAGTTAAAGGATGAAACTCTACTTATCAAGAATATATTTTTTCTTATTCACTTATTCTATGAAGAAATTTATTCTTATAATTTATTTAAGGAATCCTAAAACCAAAAATGTGTCATCCTAATAACCCATGTTCTGTTGAATCGGTGGTATTTCAAATCATCATAGATTGATGAATTTAAGGACCTCAATTTTACACTTGTTTGTGATTGATGAACTCAATCACTACCTATAAATATTTACGTTTTTCCTCCAATTATATTTATCTAATTTCCACAAATTTTCTCCTAATATAGATCATAATTTGGTTGTGAACCTTTCATTTCTCTTTCCTCATATTAAGACTAAATTTTAGTAACCCAATTTTCGATGTGGGTTTTCCCACAAAGATATATTCTATTTTCAACCATTTATTTTCGGAGAACAATTTCAAATTGTGAGGAAGCAATTTATTTAAGGAGGGGAGAATGTAACACCCCAAGATTTCATAATGTATTATTTCTTCAAAATAATTCAATAACTTGCACTACACACAACACCGAGTTCAAGCGCACCATGACTTACCAAACAAGTTGTTCAAAAGAGGCTATGAATATTATTAAATAAATTTAAAACATTATATAATACTTATAATTTTATAATCCATTTTATGATTTTCTTATACATAATGTAAGAACAAATTCTTTTTTTCAGATAAAAGAAGTATTTTTAAAAAATGCACTTTTACCAACTTTAATAGTGAACCCTTTTTAAATACAATATTTTAAACTTTTATATATTCAATTTGACTAAATAAATTTATTCTTTAGAATGGGGACATAAAAAAATTTAAAATGTAACACCCCTAGCTTCCACGGTATGCTTCTCTTTGAATAATAAAGTAGCGTGTGTTGTACGCAACTTCGAGTTCTGACACACACCAAAACCAAATCAAACTAGCCGTTATGAATACTAATACCTAATTTTTGAAATTTTATAAATTTTATCATTCAAAATGGACTTCATTTTTGGATTCGGAGTATCAAATTTATCCTAAGGTGAAATTTTGGTACTTTTCGGATAACATTAATATTTTGAGGAATAGTGAAATTTACTAAATTTTAATTAAAAACAAATTTTTTAATCAAAATAATTAATAGTGATAAATTATGAATTTGAATGGTTTTAAAGAATATTTAGAATATCTTTTTACAATTTAATACAATTTTGGTAATTGGACATAATTTCACAATTAAACCAGACATAAACAAGTATCAATCTTTTGATAGTAATTATATCTTAAAAACACGCTTTTTGTTTTGACAGCGGGAATTAATTTTAAATTAATTTCTGCCACTTCTGTGTTTTGAATTTGGAAAAATGGATTTCATATTTTGAATCAGGATATACAAATTGTGTAAATAGTTATCTTTTATTTTTAGACATTTTGAATTATTACTTCGTTAAATATTTTATTTACAACGTTTAAAGTGTAAATCTGGTAAATAAGGGTTAAAACAATAATATTATAATAATATTAAATTATACTAAAACGTGTCATAACCTTATTTTTGGATACATTGCCGACCATGGGCATCTTTGGGTCGATTTTGGGACCCCATGATGGTGATAGGGAGACATTATTTTAATTAAGATAAAATAAGTAAAAAAATGACATAAGCATATATCTTTTAGAAAAACAATTTTTACATAGGGTAATATATGTTGGATTTTTGACTATAAATATTAATTAAAAAGATAATAAGACTTCCTACATAATTATGTTTTATTTATAATTGTTTAGAAATTAAATAATTTAATTTATTTAGGACACAATGATGATGCAATAATTACAATAATAGTGAAAAATTAAATTAATTGAAATTATAAATATATAAATAAATATAATTTGAGACTTTTATTGAATTAAAATAATTTTCCTGGTTAATATGACATACTAGGATTGATTTAATTGTCTTTGTTTGAAGTAATCATTCCGTTATGAGTTTCACAAAAATCGATTTTTGAATAGTGTCAAAATTGACATAAAAGAGTTTTTGAAACAAATATTATATTATTAATTGATATTAAATTCCTAAAAATCTAAGGTTCGGCCAAGAGACTTATATCATGATAGTTGTATCATTAATGGACCACTTGGGGGACGATTAGATGTATATGGTATGTTTATTAACCATATAATATAAAAATACAAAGAGACATTGTAAAAGTGAAACTAATTAACTAAGATTTAATACTTAAAGATAAGGTTAATATAATGACACAAAACTGCCTAAATTATATTAGTTGAGTGGTTTTAGACCCATCCCCACCTTATCCTTTAAATAAATAACTTTGGAGCCATTAGAAACTGAATATGAATTTATTATAAATTAATATTTCTAGCTTTTCCAAAGGTGCCTCTCACCCCTCTTATAAAAGGGCACTCCCCCTTCTCATTACTTATCACCTTCAAAGCCCGTTGGTTCGGCCAACACCTGCCCAAATAATCTCTCAAATTCACTCACTACAACCTAGAAGCCTTAGTTTGATCAGAAAGCCAACCTAAAGATCCCTTTGGATCAAATCAAATGGAAGAACCCGAAGAAGAGGTAATGATTTCACCACCCATTTTCAAGTTCTTTTCTTCTTCCACTTATTCATTCTCTGTTATTACCATTCTAAAATAATAAATACATTATATTAAATATAATTTGATGTTATTATAAGCATGGTACAAACATATTCAATATTATATCTACCCATTGAATAACATGTTACCATACATGCGTACGTACGGCTTACCGTCTCTACATCGTGGTGTAATTGTTATTCAATAAATTTTTATTTGGATGGGTGTAATAATTATGTGTAATTCATGTAAATAATAAATATAACATGATAAATATTCTTTATATATGATATACCATCCAATTATTTATTATTTTAATATCAAAAGAATGATATTGCTGCTCGTGCGTACGTACGGACTATCGTCTCCACCAACGTGATGAGATTCATTCTCTATCGTATCTACTCAAGTATAATTATCATTTGATGAATTAAAAATAATGTTTAAGGAATTGATATCATTTTGGATATAAATAAGATACAACCTATCTATGACAATCATGGCTTACGTAATAAAACATATAAAAGAAAACAAGTTAGATAACACCCGAAATGGCGATAATTCAAAGATATTATTAACAAAGCAATGTAAAAAGATCATATATGATATCATATTAATGTATATGATTATTTAATAATTTAATAACAATAACTTCACCATTATACAGGAGGTTAACCTAACCCCATCCAAGGAAAAGTACAGGGTAAGGGTTTATTTCGCAATCTCTTCATTATCCAAGGTTGTTTATACATAATAATCTACTAGGATTTCTTTATCATCCACATCCATGTTTCTTTGAAATGTATTTCGAAACATTTTTTCTATTTACAAAGAATAAAGGTTAATGTAATTTATACCATTATGTTTTTTAAAGGAATCTTTCCGTCATTTTCCAAACAAGGCACTTTTAACCTTTCGACCAATTTAAGGTAAGAATGTTTTTTTAACTTATACGGCGGGTGTGGCTATTTACCACCATTATAAAATAGTAAAAGCTTCTATTACAATATTATAAGAATATTTTCAAAGTAAATGTTTTATTTTATAATTATGTGACTTTTAAATGATTTCAAAATGAATATTTTAAAAAAATTTGTAAGGTACTCTTTATCAAGATCATAATTTTAATTGTTTTAATGATTTATCTTTCTAAAATTTTTTAATTAATGTCCTTGTTTTCAAAATGATTTTAAGGATTTATTTATATGGACATGAAGGTTTTTGAAATGAAATTTCTATTCAAAAGATTCAAAGTGGTATGTGACACTTTGATTTAAAAATCTCTTTTAAATTACTTCCTTTATAAATGTGTGACTTTTCAATGATTTTGAGAAAATAGATATTTCTCTCAAATAGTTTTGATTTCATCTATGTCAACATCCTTTGATGGATTTTAAGCTTATTTGAAGTTGATTTATTATGATACAAAAATTTTGTATCGTATTGAAGGTTTTGTGATATGTTTTACTGTGGATGTGTTATTTTTATACCATTCATGGTTTATGGAGAATGTATTGACATTTTGTATGATAGATTTAATAAAAATGTTTATGTTATGCTTAAACATTTTTATATGGGAATTCATTAGACATAGTAAGTGATGGGTGGAGCCCGCTATAGCTCCTCGATGCATCGGTAGTTCTCATGAGACAAACTAGTGTCTTGGCACAAGGCCTTGGAAAAATCTTATTTGTATTCATGGAACGAGGCCTTGAATATGTGGTCATGATAGTCTGGAATTATGCATTCCATCATTATGAAAGTGGTTATTGATATTGAATGTGATTATTTGATTAGTAGAATATACATGTGAATTAGTAAATTGTATTATTTCTTTTTATTCTTGCCATACTATGTTTAAGTTCAAGTCTAAAAGGCTTTTGTTTTGGTTATATATTGCCTTAAATGTTTATAATTATTTATGAATGTTTCCGCCGTATTGCTAACCCTTACAGAGCGTTTCAGCTCACCCCTTTTCTATGATTTATTTTTCCTAGGATTACAAGAAGTACATTGTGATTGATAAGAAGGGTTAAGACAAGGGAATAATGGAATTCATAAACAATTATTTATGTCATTTTGTATGTTATGAAGTGTAATGTAACATTCATGTATGTAATCTATTTTCCAAGACTGCTAAACTAATCGGTCCTTTGAGACTTGATTCCTTGTAATCATGCCAATTTATTAAAATCATGCACCGAATTTGGGTAACTGGGGTCGGGGCATTACAAACATGACCTTATTAGGTATGCTCTAGAATATGGTAAATAATGATAAAAATTATTATCCCTATAAGTTCCTTCAAGCCTTGTGGGCTTACCAAATTACCAACCACACTTCCACACAGGGGACCATTTACTCATTAGTATATAGGAAAAAGGTGTATATACCCATTGACATTCAATTTCTATAAATTTACATTACCATATGTGATCAGTTATCCATAGATGAGAAATCATATAAAAGTATGGATGAATTCGAGTGACTGGATGAGAACCGGTTTCACATATTACATCATTTCAAAGTCTAAAAATACTTTATTTCACAAGTGTTTAATAAAACAATTCTTCCAGTCTTTCATTGAAGGAGGGATCGTGTTGTTCTTCAGGTATATAATGATACTCAGAAAGAATCCCACTATGTTTTATCTAAACATAGAGGGACCTAATTCTATACACAAAGTATACCTCAGAGTAGATTATTACTTTATCATGACGAATGGGATGCTTACCAAGGCCCCCACCAATGAGAGGTTCTTAAAAAAGTATTTTTTTTAGTCATAAGACATTCATTCAGATCTCATGACATTAAACTGCATGGTAGAACAACCCAACTGCATGAAAAAAATCATTCTAAATTTTCCCAGTTGCATGATGTTAAACTATTTGGATGGTCTTTGTCATAAGACAGTAAAAAATTATGAAACCATTTTATATTTTACCAGACAATAAACTACTTGAAACCATAATTCAAATTTCATTATCTTAAACAACATGGGAATAATCAGTTTTATCAATGATTCCTTAAAATTGAGATAGAAATTTGCATGACAAAGATGAAATTCCCCTACCCCTATGTGAGATTCAAATCCACATAGGGAGTCTCTTTTTCATGGACTATATGTGGCATGATTCCTACTATATTTGGATACATAGTGATGTACAGACCTCTCATGTCCATCCTAGCTACAAATTTCCCTCCATTCATAATATAATTTCCATACCATCCATTGGTCTCAAGTCCACTTTTCAAATCGGGATTCCATTTCTCAATGGTTTATAAAATAGTCCTTCCCATAACTAGAAGACCCTCTTCCAAATCACATGATGTTAAACTGCATGGTACATTATTCATTTCATAAGATACTAAACTACATAACACCTATTTCTTTGGTGTATGATGTGAAACTACAATGAACCCTTATTTTATCACCAAAGAGGACATCACCCTCAATATTTATGATCAGCCATTCAATATTTAATAACAACATACATCTTTATTATTATCCACACAAGATACATGGTGACAAATAGATTTTACATCCTGATCCATCAACCAAAAAAATTTCCCTACGTATGGGTCAAACCAACATAGGAATATTATTTTCAAAACCTATATATGGCTTGATCTCTATGCTTACAGGATATAAAGTGATTCCCTGATCTCTAGTCATGGGTTCATCAATGATGTTACTTATTCAATGTCGAGGGACCGATTTCCTTTCCACAAGGTGTCAAACTACGTGGTTCATCTAGAACTATGTGTGGCTTTATTACGGCATACACGAGGTATATAGTGATGTACAGATCTCCAATCATGTGTATAGTTGAAATAATCTGACAAATAATGGGAAAACTATCCCCTCTACATATGGATCATACCTAAATAGAGTACTCCAAATATAACTACATATTACTTAATTCCAATCATCATAGTATTTATGGTGAAACATGGATTTCTAATTCATAATCCAGCCAAAATATTACCCATGTTTCACTTCTCTTTTATTTGTCCTTACCATATGATGTTAAACTACATTGGGTCCCTAGAAAAACATGTGGCTTGATTCTAAATAAAATGATATATGTAGTGATGCCTAGATGTTTCATCCTAGTCCAACTGCCACAAATTCCAAATGCCTATATCCTTCATTTTAACTCTTCTATGTGGCAGAATAATGCTTTTCCACCCTTTTTTTCTCAAATCGAGCATCAATCACATGGGCTTAATGGTTTTGGCAGAGGATTCCCTGCTTAATCAACATGTGTCAATCCACATCAGGGTTTCCATGGTTCTACTAGAAATTCCATAAAATTTACACAAATTTTCATTACTGTATAATGTTAAACAATATGGAAGACGCCCCAAATAGATGACATATAATTTTAAAGATCTATAAATTCCATTTTTCATTCTTTTAGTTTAATATATGTCCTTATCACAAGACTTTAAACTACCCAACAAATGTCCTTATGAAATGATGTTAAACAATAAGGGTTTTATAGAACCATGTGTTGCTTGATTCTCTTTTTTACGAGATACATAGTGAAAAATAGATATTTAATATTGCATATAGATGCAATATTTACTCTACATTTCATAGAATATATGTGATTATCTCATGATGTTAGAGAAAATGGAGAAAGTAATTTCCCACAACATTAAATTTCATTGTACCTCATTAACTATGTGTGTATTGATTCTCTTTTCAACAAGATATATAGAGATTCCTAGGCCATGTCTTCGAGTCCCATCCATGAGGTAAAAAAACTCATCACCACATGTATACAAACAATGATATATACATGATATCTCAAATTTATGTTCCCTGTAATGGGGCCTATCAAGGAAAAAGGAACCCCCCCCACACATATGATTCAGATCTGGGTAGGGAAATTCATACACAATGGCCAATCATAGTTTGAGTGTTCAATACACATCAAGACACATTTCTAACATTCCTCATACATTGTGCCTTATGAAATTTTGGATCATCACAATCATCCTCTAGCCAAAAGATATGGGAGTAGTGTTTTGAGGACAACTTTTTTTGGCCTCCCTCTTGGTCAGAACTTTTCAGGTTAGATTGAAGCATTTATGTACCAAAAGGAAGAAAAAATTATGATTTTTACCAATAGGATGTCATGGATTACTACAGTAGTCATTAATACTCTCTAGTAGTTAAATTGAATCAATGAATTTCTCCCAAGAAAAGTGTGAAGTATCACATATTGTATTCACATGTGTGCAAGGATACCTTAATACTTAAAAGTGTTAGCAATAACAAAAATGTTGCTCCAATAAATTGACATGTATACAAACATTGTTACTAGTCATAGAGTCATGACACTCAATGTTCTAAAATCTATGATATGCATTATCAAATGAACAGACACAAAATATTGTATCCTCATGAAGAACTCTATCAATATCACAGTAAAAATGTTGACCATATCACATCCATCGATTCGTACCATCTTTGGTCTATTTTACCCTTCCATAAAATACATTATAGTGTTGTAGAAGGTCTCTTATAAAAAAACTATTATTTAAATTTAAAACCCCATATTGAAATTATTTTATAATTGTGGCTTTTCTAAAAAATTTACAATCTATTATTCTTAATTAGTTATGATTGGTAAATTTAAAACTCCCTTGAAACCCCCATTTACACATACTATGATGTTGGTCGTAATATGTCCATGTCACATCCCATCATCAAGCTTTATCAACAATTTATACTCTATAATTTTCTCAGGTAATCATAACATTCTTTATTAGGTTTGTGGATATCTTCAAGATTCCCATCCATCCTTTATTATTGAAGCATGAAATATAATAATCTTGAACTAATCTAAACACATTTTATAATAACCACGACAATGATTTTTAAATGAAAAAATTTTATTTATACCAATTTTATTGATTATATACCTATTAATTAATTATTAATTAATAAGTAATTATTATTAATTTGTAATCATATTTATGAAATATATTTATTTATTAATTCATTATTAATTTTTCATTAATTTATTTCCAATTAAAATACATTTTATTTTTATTAATTATTTACCAATTAACATTTAATCTATTATTTAAAAATTATAAAGTCATATTTAGTTAAATGTTAAATTTTCATTGCGAATAATATTAATTTATAATGAACTAATCATGTTAATTATTATTCATACTGATAATAGAGTTAATTACTATTCATATTAATTAATTTTTAATTTATTATTTACTCACTAATAAATAATATTAAGTAAATTGATCATTTGGATTAGTTATTAATTATAAATTATTATTATATTATTATTAATAAATTAGTAATAACTATTAATTAATTAGTATTTATAATTAATTTATTATTACATAATTAGAACCTTTAATTAATTAGTCATTATAATTAATGATTATAATTCCCTATTACATAATTATTATTTTATTTCTAATTAATTGTTAATTAATTATAAAATACATATTATAAATTTTTTATTACTTAATATTTAATAAATTATTTAAAAATTAAATATTCCATAAAAATAGTAATTACTATTTAATTTCAAATAATAAATTAATTAAATAATAACTCATTTGCAAATATTTTCTTTTAATAAAAAAATAAATCTTTTTAATTAATCAATAAAACCGAATAAAATAATAATTAAACGAATACATGAAATAAAAAATTAAATAAATTAAATGACTATCTAAATAAACCTAATAATAATTTAAATAAATTATAATGCTAAGATTTAAATAAATTGGACTTTTATATTAAACACATAGTTTTATAACATTCAAGATGAAAATTAAACAACTAGTGAAATAAATTAAAAATTTGAATTAAATGACTAGCTAAATAAATTATTCGTGAAACTAAAATGACTTGATAAATATTTAAAATTTAAATAAATTTGACTTGAAAATATTAAAATTACTACTTAAAAAATAGAATAATTTATATAACATAATTATAGAAAAATAAATACCTCAAAATATAGAAGATATCAAACTTAAAAGAGGGATTGAAAGGTGCATCAAACTAGGAGAGGGAGATTCTAATTTAGTGAGAGAAGGAATTTGATAAATTTAAAGGGGGTACCTTTCAATTTATAGGGAATGTTGATTATGGTGCCACATGAAGTGGCTCAACTTGTATTTGGATTTGAAGGAAGATATACAATTTCAGTGGGTCTCCCCCCTCAAGTTTTTTCCCCAAATATCAAATTGACGCATTGAATTGGGGTTCTTGAAAAAAACATTTTCATCTGATGATGTTCTAGATGACCCGTTGCACACTGTTTCTTTTGTAGATACAATTCATGCAAATAAGAATATGTTCAGAGGTACTCAACCCCATGATTCACGCCTAAAACCCCTCCCACCCTAACAACCATGCATGCCCATAGGGGGAAAATATATAATTATATATATAATTGATAATGTTAATAATTTCTTGAAAATATTCTTGTTAATGTTGATTTATTTTTTCTTATGACCACCACCACCACTATCATTTTTGTTATATTTATTTTTCTTGATGTCTCTATAGGGAACAACATAGTGGTGGGAGCCTTTTAGTGTCTTATGTAGATTTCATGTTTGAGTATCTCGATGCTATTTCTTATATGCTTATGCTTGTTATTTTCATTTCATTTTCTCCCTCACTGTGTTTTTTTCTTTTTCATATACTAATTCTACAGGCACAACAACATTTATATTATTACTCTCCTTATTTCCTCATCGAAAATCATGGTAAAAATTAATTTTATCTTATAATATTGCATTCTATCCACTATTTAAAACATCACTTATTGACAAACACTGGTAAATCATATCCTCTCTTCATTCATTATACAACATGTTTTGTGATTCTTCAAGGCATAATAAATCTCCACTTAATTATAAAAAATGTTTATCTTCATTAATCGTAGAATTAAATTAATTATATTATATTATTTGATAGAAAAATTATACTATGTATTATTTTATATTCTCGTAATATTTAGTTTATAAATATAATAAAAATCTATCTCAATGATATAAACATGACACATTATTTTTTTCTAAAACTAATGTGTTTTAAAGTTCACAATTAATATTGTTGATGCACTTCCCTTATATATTACATGAGGAATAATCATTCGACATACACTATCAAGGGTAAAATAAATTTTATTTCTCCACATATAACACCATCTCAATATTTTATTATATTAAATGATTCATATTTCATTATACTAAAATTTATTTGTACATTAATTATTTTTCAATATATAATCACTCAGCCCAAACACTAGTAAAACTATAATTTGTAGCTACATGTCTTGTTAGGATTACATAACCAAATAGTAGATCAATAATTCACATTTTCCTTAGAAAAATCCATGTATTTTGGGACATGAATTAATGGATTGAATTTTTTTGGCTCAACAGGTTTATTTATATTGTTCATTGGGAATGAATTTTTATTTACGTAAATAGTTTTCACCCATATTAATATTTTAGGACTATTTAGTTCATATCATATATGTCAATGAGTAAAGGGGTGTGAATAGTAATTGTAGGACAGTTTTCATTCGAACCACTACAAAAATCCTTTTGCGAATACTTTTACATTATTTTTCATACACTTTTAATAATCACTACAATTATTACAATTGTTTTAATTGATTATTATTAATAATCACTCTATGAAAATTATGATTTTTTACTCTTATTATCTTATACTAGAAAATTAACCCCCTCTAGTATTTTCAATCACTCTTGTGGGACATAAAAATATGTTTTGAAGTGTAGGTCCTCTCAAATTCTACTCATTTTATCTCATTTTTATTAACACAATAGTCTACAAGAGTGATAATTTTAGATAAATAGATAAGGATTAATTGACAATCTTATTTCAATGAATCCACATTTATTTAGAGGTAAGAACTATGGTTTTTATGAAGCTATAATGGAAGCCTACCTCAAGTAATTAATCAACTAGATTTAGAGTAAAACGATGAAACCATACGAACTATTAGAATAAAACCCTATTGGTAATAGTATAGCTATGTGTAGTATTAACTATAACATCAGGAACATTGATTGTTGTTCTATTTGTATAAATGTTTCTAATTGTGTTTCTAAATGTAACATTAGTCAGAATATTTGTAAAAATTTTAAATGTACAAATTTTGATACATTTATGTTAACATGAAAAATGATTAGAATATTAAAAGATAAGTATAATAAAATCTATAAGGGAGAAAACATGGATATCAATCCAATATTACATAGGTTCACAATAATTTTGAATTTATTTTTTTCCCTTGGAAAAGCATTATAAGAATGCTGCTATAGTTGAGTGGGATTTCAAATCACCACTATAGAAGTGGAATGCAATGAATGTTTTACTATTGAATGAATGAAATTACAAGTTTAAAATTGAGTGATATTATTAATTCAATCATATAATACAATATTGAGTTGAAAATTATTTAATAATTAAGATAATTATAAAAGGAGTCTGGAAACTACTAAAAGTATTTTTATTTGTTGCAGTTTCTATGATGATGATTATTTTTGTTCAACTATTGTAAATTAGAGGATTAAAAATGTTATTAAAGGACAGTAAAAGGTTATAAAGAAGAAAATTTATAAAATTTAAATAATGAGATCCATGAAGGACAATATAAGAGATAAAAATAAACATATTATGAATTTAGGAATTTCAAAACAAACATGTTATGATTTCAATAATAAATGACACAATGATGTTGACTATTTTTTTGTTGAATAATTATTTAAAAGACAAGATGTTAAATAAAAATGAAAGTAATGAAATATATACATAGAGTAGAAATTATGATACATAATAAAATGATAAATATTAAGGTGAGATAGAAAAATATTATAATATTTTGATGGATAAATATGGTAATGTAACATGTTCACTTCTGAACAAATATTATTTTATTGTTTTTTAGAAACATGCAAGGAATTGTAGAAATATATGTTTTCCTAGTAACATGTATCTTTTTAGTAATTCTGGTTATGTTTGAAAATGACACACAATATCAATTAGAATTAACATAGAGGTGGTGGTGTGAATTAGTAAATTTGAATCCCTTTTAAATTTCCTTAAAAAACCATACCACCTATAAATGAAAAAAAGTTGTTGTTATTAGATGCACAATTAAACACACATAAAAGGAATTATTAAATTTTTATTTGGTTTTAAACTCAAAAAAAAAATAAAAAATTCCATGTATTTCTTAAATAATATATTACCATAGAGTCTAATACTACCATAATTGTGATTAAAAATTTGTATTTTATTATTGAAATCATGATACAAAAAATATTTCTTTACCATTTAATGTGATAACACACAATTAAGATTTAAAATCTATTTTCATCTGAATTTGATTCTCAAATATGTTTTGACATCAATCTTATTCATGTAGTGCATATTCTTGTTCTTTCTCTTTTTTACTCTTCCACCTAAAATTAGATAGGATAATGTACATTTCTATTCCTATCCTTATTTTATTTAAATTTTTCCTCTTCCAAATATAAAAAATTTTCAAAGTAGAAATAAACATTTTCTCTTTATATTCAAAATTTATTTCCAAAATTCTGTAAATAAACAATATTCAACATCTCCCTAAATCATGTTAATATTCTCCCTTTTATTATTCTATTATTACATATTTCTTAGTCATTATAACACTGATAGATCATTTTAATACATTGTTATTATATAATTTTGAAAATAATTTACATAATAAGAATACATTATAGGATCGAAAGGGTTAGTATCATGGGAAAATTATGTTCATCCAAAATATATACATAATAAAACATAAAGAAATTTTTATTCCATCTTCTTAATCCTTTCAAATGTCCCTTTTATACCTTAGTAATTTTAATCTTCTAATTTATTACATAAAATAATATGGGGAGATAAAATTATATTATGGGGTGGAATAAAATGTATGAAACATGATATATGAAACAATTTGAAACATGTGTGAGAATAACCATTATCATCATATCATAAAGAAAATATATTAACAATAATAATGAGGTATTTATTCAAAAAATGAAATGAAATGATTAATAGGTATACCAATGAAATATCCTAACTTAGGGTTCCTCATCCTCCAATATTAATTTTTATTATAAATCCACTTTAAGGACAAGTGGAAAACCATGGTTCACAAAAGAAAAACCACTACGTACTGAATGAGCTCACAAAATGGTTAAATACAAGACTATGGTTCTTTGATTCAGACACTCTATATAATTCCTAGTGCAGAGTACTAACATGAGTGTCCAGATCCACTCTGATAAGTTCTTCAAGGTGAGTAACCATTCATGGGGGGTCCTAAATCAAAAATTAGTGAAAAAAATTAATGATACTAAAATAAGAATGGGAAAAATATATTTTGTAAATATATGGTTTCATAAATAATCATGGATTATTAGGTAAGGAGATAAAGTTTTAAATTAATCATGAGTTGTTACACCAAGTCAGTGGAATAAATTTTTTGAAAAGTAATGTTTTCATCTCTTATTTCTCGATATATGATTTATTCTTAATTTTAACCTTTTATATTGGAAAGAAACTATAATTTCATTACACAATGTCTATGGAATTTAATATAATTCTTCCATTACAATCAAGGGTATGATATATCAAAATCCATAACAATGTAATGAAGAAATCCTTCCTCAACTTATGCATTAATTTCATGGTATTTTTGATGCACCAAACATAACCTACTTCTTCCAAAGATATAGAATGATTGTTTTATTAATAAACATAAGTTATTTATTCATGAAATGAATCAATGATAATCATAATTCCAAGGACCACTACACACAGTTTAATATTTGATGAACTAATGACACCAAGACAAGAAAAATTCTTACTGGTGGGTATGTTCTCATAATCTTCCTTTTTGAAGATTACCAACTGAAAACTTCATGTGAAGAAGCATAATATTCTTATGTGTACTCACACATAATAGTTTAAATACCATGTGTTCTATCACAGTACATTTTCCCTCCATAGAACCATATTTAAGAATATCATCATGGAACTTCGATGTTATCATCATAGTGAGAACTATTATGATTTTTTGATGGCCACATATACTATAGAAGATTATTATATCAATTACATGAAAGGAAATTAATAATATATATATATATAAGATGTAGTTTTAATATTCAAATAAGCATCTATACGTGTAATCCAAAGTGCAAACTATCAGTTAAAAAACACCAAATACAACATAATGACCCTCCCGAAACTATTTGACATCAATGGAGGAGTTCACATTAAGAAAAATATTCCATTAAATTATAAAATTGGCCTTATAACATGAAATAAATCATTGGTCATCTGAGTACTAATTTTCAATCTATGGCTTGTTGAGTTCCGAAAACTCCCTTTACAGTTAAATACATATTCACCTATATATATATATGAACCACTTAACACAATGTACATAGTCAACCAAACATGTTATTAATAATAAATAGAATAACTATATATTTACAAACATTTGTATATGTGTATAAGACACATTTGAAAAGAAAAAGAAGGATTATAAACCATTTTAAAGCTCCTTAAAAATCAAACATTCCATTAATACATTATAAAAATCATTTTCGAATACCAAATATACCCTAAAATATATAGCATGGATTAATTAAGATAATTTAAAAAATATATCAAGAACATGGTGTGCTTAATCTTTTAAAATATGTTTAATAAACACGTTTTATTGAGTAAAAGAAATTGCCATACAAAGTAAAACATGAACACATGAAATATTCCAATTCTGTCAATAACAATGATTTTCATTAATAATTTTACAACATAAAATAATGGAAATATCTAATTCAACACACCAGATATCTTGGTTCTCAATTTAATGTTTTATTCATCGGGTAAGCTACAAAATATGTTTCTCCATTCACAATAGTGGCATAAAGCTTTCTCAATCAGCTCAAATAGATAATGAACAACCAAAAAGAGCTTTAACAATGAGAACCGCCCAAATTAAAACAAGGTGACATGAACCCTAGGTCCTTAGAACATGTTGTTGTTATAGAGTAGGAAATAATATATATTAAATGGAAAGAGGAAGAGGCTAGTGTGTATTTACCTTGATAAATTTAGTACAAATCCAGAAAGAACTCCCAGAATCCAAGATGGGAGGAAGAGGAACCATGGACGATGGATCCTTGTTATCGTATTAGCCAAATGGGAGCGGTATGGGTGATTTTGGGTTAAAATAAATGGAGGAAGAAATTTTATAGTATAATTTTTAATGAAAATGTGTAATACACATAGTCAAGTCACACTATTATGAAAAACGTACCCCAACTATGAGTATTCTACTAGGCTTCTAGAGAACCATGAAAGGGCATTAACATTGTTTGGAAATTATTGTGAAAACATTGTTGTTGGATGTGAAAAACTATAGAGGTTATTTCAAAGTTGCTATATTGTTTAGTAAAAAATTCTCCTTAAATATGTGACATGCTTTGCATTCCAAGAAATTATATTTTCAGGAAAAACTAACTAGAAAGAGATAAATCGTAGAGGGACTCAAAGAAAAATAATTAATATTTTAGTGTTGGGTTAGGGTGTGACAAAACCTACATGGATTTAATGTTCATTAAATTAGATATTTTTCTCTCCTAGGTTCTTATAGTAATATGGTTGGAATGAGTGAATTCGATGGGATGGTCAACTTCTATAATAGTCTAGAAAAACCCTATTAAAGGTGTTGCAACTGGGTTTACTTTTTGAATAACTCGAATAAAAAACCTAGAAAAATTTATGTTGAAACTATTTATATGATGAAGAGAAATATTCCCACCAAGAATCTTTTTGGGACATAACACTAACACATATATGACATTTAATGGTGTGGTAAAGGGGATGTGACTGTGCTAAAATTGCATGGTTGTTGTCAGTGCCATAAAAAGGGACGACCCCTTTATCGGTGATAAAAAAGGAACAGATAAATGGGCGACCCAATCATCACTAAAAAGGGGATGATAAATGAAGTCCTTTATCGGCACTAGTTTAGCGCTGATAAATGACCATATTTATCAATATTTTTTAGAACTCATAATGGTCAGCCTTTATGAGCCATTATATAAGCACTGATAAAGGGGGATTCATTAGTGATATAAATATAAATGATAAAGGCCATACTACTGCTGTGTGTTGTTGAATAAGAGAAAAATACAACAAATACACATCTATGAAAATAATCCTACATAAAAAAACACTACTATGAAAATTAAATATTTTATTGAAATAAAATTTATATCACTATTACCTAAAAAAACCATATTACATACATTTCAAAAAATTTATTTTATAGTTACATTTGGAATTACTATACAAAAACATTTGAAAACATCTCATTATCCCTGGCACACGTGATCACTTCTCAAAAAATCCCAATCATGGTATCAATTTCTGAACAAACCACCCCAATGCGAGAAAAGAATCCACTAGTACACACACAAAAATTCTTCTGTTTTTAATACTATAAATAAATAAATTAAACATAAATATGAATGAATAAATTAATAAATATTTTATTTTAATTAAAAGGACACAATGGGAGTCATATCAGTCACATCGTGCATCAGATTGAGGTTGGGCTAATTTCTACAAGTCACAAATGAATTATGGATCATTTTAATAAAATATCAAAACAAACACAGTATGTTTTCTTGGTTTTGAGTATGTCACTATTCATTTTAACTAAAATGTTATTATTAAATGAACACAAAAACCTTGTGTCATAGTAGTCAAACTGTATGTCGGGTTGACATGAGGTTGATTTGTACACGTCACAAATGAATTATGAATGGTTATACGAATTTTTAAATACAATATGAGTTTATTTTATCTATTTTAAGTGACTAAAACCCACTTTGAACTAAAATGAAAATTTTAGACTGAAAATACTCACTTTGAGACATACTGGGCACACCGTACATCATATTATGGTGTGTCCAATTTCTATATGTCAAAATTGACATATTGATAATTTAATTAATGTAACAAGACAATCCTAATGTGTTTTCTTGGTTTTCAGTCTATCACTTATGTTTTTTTACTAAAAATTCACTTTTAAGTTAAAAAGAATCACTTGGAGTCATACTACCCACATTGTGTGTATGATTGAGTTGTGGTGGATTATTACATGTTAAATATGACTAAAGTATTGATGTCCTAATGTATCAAAACAAAATTAATGATTTTCCCTGATTTTGAGTATGTCACTTTTGTTTTTTATAAAACAGTAATTTTAAACATTAAACACGCACTATGGGTTATACCAGTCATATATTGTGTCAGATTGATGTGATACTCATTCCTACACATTACGTAAGATGTATGAAACATTTTCCTAAATTATCAGGATAATTGGAGTGTGTTTTCTTATTTTTTAGTTGCGAAAAATGTTTTGAACTAAAAAGACTATTTTAAACTGATAACAAAGACTTTGAGTCATACTAGGAACAAGGTGTATAATATTGAATTGAGTCTAGATCTTACACATCATAAATAACTTATTGATCTTTTACTAAAGTATCAAAACATTCCTAATGATTTTTATCAGTCTTCAGTATGACACTTAATTTTTCTTCTAAAATGAATGCAATAATAAAATAAAAAGGTTCAATTGGTGTTATATAGGTAAAACAATGTGTTATATTGACGTTTGGTTGATTTCTATACATCAAAGATGACTTATGGATCATTTTGGTAATGTATCAAATCAATCGGACTTTTTTCCTAGTTTTCAGTTTTTCACATGACCTTTAAACTAAAATTAATGTCAATAATAAATAAAAAAGACATATATAGAGTCATAATGATCACAATAACAATCAGATTAAGTTACCTCTAATTAATACACATAAAAAATTACATATGGATCATTTGGATAAAGTATCAAAAAAAAATTGAATACGTTTTCTTGGTTCTGAATATGTCCCTTGGATGTTTTATAAAAATTCCATTTCAAATTAGAAACACACACATTGAGTGACACCAGTCACATTGTGTGTTAGTTTGTCATGAGATTGATTCCTAAACATCAAAATTGACTTATGAATTACTTTACTATATTATAAACATAATTGGATTAAATATTCCCTTTTTTAGTGAGTAGCATTGTTTTTAAAATGAAATATGAATTTTAAAATGATAATAGACCCATTGTGTAATGAAAAGAATACCATGTATTATATTGAGGTGCAGTTGATTCTTACACATCAAAAAATTACTTATGGGTCATTTTATTAATGTATAAAAAAGTTATTTCTTTTTATCTATTTTGAGCATTCCACTGGTCTTTTTTACAAAAAAATAAATTTAATTTTATATAAAAATACAAACATGGAGTCATTTCAGTAACACCATGAATAAGATTGAGTTACAAATTATTCCTACACATCACAGATGACATATATATCAATTTACTAAATTATGAAATAAATATTATTGCATTTGCTTAATTTTGAGAATTTTATTTTTGTTTTTAACTAAAATTTAATTTTAAACTGGAAATGCACACTTTGAGACATATCGGTCACATCGTATATCGGTTTGACATGAGGCTAATTCCTACACATAAGACATAAATTATGAATCATCATTAAAAACTATCATGAAAAATATTGCATATTATATAAATATTCAAGGAATGACATGATTTAGGAACTAAAATTTCAATTTTAATATGATACCATTCACGGTTAGTTATACCGGGAACACCCTGTATCAGATTGAGGTGAGGTTGATTCAAACACACCAAAAATTACATACGGGAATTTATCCTAAAGATTCAATATAATATGAATGTGTTTTCTTGGTTTTGAGTATGTCACTATTATTTTTTACTAAAATTAATGCCAATTCTAAATAAAAAAGTCCCACATAGAGTCATTATAAGAACACAATGTATCATATTAATGTAAAAATGATTCCTACACATCAAAAATTAGATTTAGAACATTTTTATAAAGTATCAAAAAAATTAGAGTGCATTTTTTAAGTACTCCATTTTTGTTTTTAATAAAATTAATGTCTATTCTAAATAAAAGGACATTAAATGATTCATACCAGTCACTTTTTGTATAATATTGGTGTGAGGATAATTTGAACACGTAAAAAATGAATTATGGATCCTTGATTTAATTTATCAAAATAATCTGAATGACTATTATTTGTTTTGATTATTCCAATTGACATTTTTAATTAAATTAATGTCTATTTTAAATATAAATACATAAACGGTATCATACCAATCACACTATGTGTACGATCGAGGTTATAATAATTTCTACACAACACAAATGAATATGGATATTTTTCCAAAAGTATCAAAAAAATATGTAATATATTTTTCACAATTTTGAGTATGCGTTGTGTGTTTTTAACATAAACGTAAATAATAATAAAAACATACAGTTCTAGTAATATAAAGCACTCTGTTTATCAAATTAATATGTTTATGATTGATTATTTCATGTGTTTTTTACATAAACAATATGCAATAAGCCAAAAAATATAGAACATGTTCCATTTGGATAGAAGAGGAAACCCCATGCTGCCTAAAACACCCCATCAAAAATCACTATGTTCACCCTTTTCTATCTTGTTGTAGATTTTTGAATGAAAAATATAATTTCCCTAATGATCTGATAAAAAAATAAAAAAAACTTATTAGATAAAAATGATAGGGAAATCAATAAAAAAATGAATAAAATGGTGACAAAATTAACTAAATATGAGGTAAGAATTCACCTTTTCATGAAGTCTGTATATATTATTCACCCATTTCCTTATATCAACTATCTATTTTTCACTCACAAAGTCCAATATCTCATGAAAACAAGAAACCTCAAACAGAACCCACAACTATAGAAAATGAATCCACCTATTTAAGGAAACAATTCTTATGTTAGTAATACTATAAATAAATATATTTAAAATAAATATTAAACAATATATTAATAAAATCTGAATTATAATTTTAAACCAAATGATTTGATTCATACCATGTATACCATGGATTATACCAATGTATGGTTGATTCCTCCATGTATTTTTATCCTATCGTACACGATTGAATCATCCTTTTTATAAATTCATTTCTTCATAATACCAATAAAAATTAACAAAATATGTATCACAAAAAAATATATAGAGAAAACTAAATTAAAAAGTAGATAAAATGTGATAAAATAAAATAAATAAGTAGTAGGAAGTCACACCTTCAAGATATATCTATAACTTATGACACTAGGTATGATTACTAATCATTTATTAACTAATATTTTTCATCATTTGAATACAAATACGTTCAACATTAATACTAGTACTAGAAAAAATACACAAAGGAATTACAATTTTTTTATAAATGCAATAATCATTATCATTGATGATACCTTTTTTGGGATGCTAGTTTCAGGATGGTATATCATATATCTCATATATTCTCATAAATAATGACATCTATATTTTCCATTGGTTTGTTTCACACTCTATAAAAAATGATAAAAATAATTAATTTGTTTTGATTAGTGTTTTTATATAGTTTAATATTATTATATATACCCTATTACTTATCCACATATAGTGGTCGACATGATCCTTATATGCAATGTACTATCCTCATGCCCAAATTTTGAGGATATATAAACACAACTATATAATAACAGAATTCTCATTAATAAGTAATATACAATATATTACATGATTTCTAGTTCTAAAATATTTGGTGTAGTGTAGTAAAAATTGATCATCATCATCACATGTGTTACTTTTGTTGGGTAACCAAGTAGTGAATTTAAAAATTAAATCTTTAGAGTATCTAAATTGACTGTAATGAGTATCCAATGTTTCCTAAAAATATAAAAATGAATAATTAATGAATGGGATGAAACTATATATTTTATTATTATATGGTAGATTTTTTACACTACATCATGAGTAATATAAGGATTTTTTCTTATATATGTTTTCTTCAAATTATGAAGCTATTTTTTATCTATTACATCATTTTGACTTGAATCCAAAAAGATTAGTTTTTTATAATTTGTGTGAGGAATAATGAGTCCATATTTATTTTTATAGGGGTTTCTCTTAAAATAACATTAATATAGATTCAATGAAAGAAAATATGAATTGTATTTATTCATAATTAACAAAGTAGATCATCCATTGGAAGAAAATCATGAAAACACTCCCCATGTATACATTTACAATGAGACTCCAACCCGTCATACTTTGGGATTTCATTTACATTATGAATAACAATGTAGATAGTAATGGACTTCTAGCACCTTTGTTCTTTATAATACACTATGACATTGCTACAATTTTGTAACCTTGTACCCACATAAACCTTCAATGATAGTAAATGATGATATTGAATAGTTGGGTTGAAGGTTATTTTTTAATATTTTTTCAATTGGTTGGTTGGTCTTTTATATCATTTTGATTTGACCTTTCGTTTCACCACATTCAGTTTTATGTCAATAAAAATATTCAATAGTTCAGAACATTTTTCATTTATTGATAGAGGGTTTTCATGAAATGAATACCTCCTTTTCGACATATTTTTTTACAATATTTGAGGGACCTGATACATCATCCAACCCTACAAATAACTAGGATGGTAGCTGGGCCAGGGAGTCACATGGCCTCAAACATGCCTTCCCATATGATAGAGGATTCCAACTAGCTGTGAGGGTATAAGAAGGAGATAGTGGGGAGAATATACCCTCATGATTATATTATCATAGTGAAACAATATAAATAAATAACTCTTTCTATAAAAGTAGTAGGAAATGGAATATATATTATAGTAGATGAATAATATAACTATTGAAAAAAATATGACCAAAACCAATGTATTCAATTCATGCATGTGTAGATAAAGATGCATAACTAAAATAGCAGACATCAATTAGGAATAATGATACAATACAATATGGTAATAAATAAAATAAAATAAAATCCTTAATGGATATCTCCACAACCACCTTGAGCTCTAGCTCTGTCCAGTGCTTCTAAATCCTAGGTTCACGTTTAATAGCATAAGAAAAGGTGCATCATCTAGTGACCATGAGATTTAATCAGGTACCCCAATGCAATGGCAGTTCGATTAGGGTGTGATATATCAATACCAAGAGGTTACCACCCGTGGTGTCTACAGTTAAACCTGTTCGTAAAGATGATGAAAAATAGTTTGAAGTTATTTTGAAAAAATAACCAGTGCTGAATAAATAAATAAACATTGGTTGGATCAGGTTCCAATGGGACAGCTTGCTGACTCTACCTTTTTCGAATAATGGCCAAAATGTTTCTGATAAGAATATATATATATATATATTAATAATATATATAGTATGTTTATATATTTTATCCACCCATATGAACAAAATAGTTGAGGATTTATGTGGTCATATACCTGGAATACAAGATACTGGTTGGATTGTGGAGTAACTCTGTCATCCATAACAAATCTATATAAACCTATTAGGTCACAAAATATGGTATGTTCCCTAAATCTCAAAATTAATGGGATAATTCGTGGTTGTCACTTGGGATGGTGATTATTCCTTCATGTCAACACTCGAATAGTTTTGAGTGTGTCATCTTGTAAAGAATCAACATGGTACATAGTGTGTCATTCCCACTGCCCACCTAGTATCGCCTGTGTGAGACACCATGGCTCAACACTAGATGTAAGGGAGAATGATTACAACATTCTCAACTACACCCTTACGATCATCCCGAAACCTATATCAAAGTGTAATCATTAAATATTAATAAATAAATCCATGAGGCATTATCAATCATGAATTACATATAATAATCCCACGAAACATTAAGGGAATCACATTTTGAACAATTTCAATAATCTCTTATTATCTAATTAAAATAAAATTTGTGGTCAAACTACCCAAATCAATTCTATCTTAATCATACTATTTAATAAATTCAAGGTAAATCAAGGCTCCATGAACAAGCTTGTCAAAATAATAAAAACAATTTAAATCAATTAATTAATTTTAAGGAATAATTTTCATCATGACTATAAATACCATTTTATAAAAAATTTTAAGCCATGTTCATTTAGATAAAAAAAGTGTTGTAGTCGTAAAACATATTTAAATTAAATTTAAAACATTATATTTTATTTACTAAAAAAAATTCCAAAATATTACACGGATCAACAAGTTTCTTATAAGGTACTCCGGTCCATTGGAAAGATCACCTACATGAGAAATCCATTTATTAAGATATCCAAGACCTTAAGAGGGGATTTTTACATTTGTTATTTAGGTAGGATTGTATCAGGAATGCACGTAGGAGGTGCAATAGTTCAATGATAATTTATATAGGAGGAGGGAAACTCTGTTTAAATATAACAAAAGATTTGATGTACTAAACATGCCTTATTTCAAACAATAAGGGCTCCGGGACCATCCATTCCATAAGGCCAAATACCTGTGATTCACTAAAAATAATTTTGTAATGTTTATGATAGTGAACCTCATTCAAGATTTTTTATTATAAAATCATGACAGTATTTACCAAGATTCACTTAGCATAAATAAACATCACATTAAAACTACATTTCTAAATTATCATTAAAATAAGTTTTTATAAGAAAAACTACCCCTATTGGAAATTGAATTCATAAAGGATAAACATAGAATTTAGGAGTTTCCATTATCATTTTGGAAATTTAATACAATGTGAAGAATTGTTATTAATCCAATCCAAACACTATGAATGAAATAAAGGCATTTGAAACTTTAATAAAAAAAGGGGCCAAAATGAACCAGCATGCCCAAGGGGTACACATGATCAAGAATGAAAACCACAAAATAAATAACAAATCTTAACAGGAGTGTTACTAGGTGCATAAATAAACATATATTGAAGAGATCATTTTTATGACAGAGGATGATGTATGTGTCAATGAACCTATTTATAAAATTATAAAAACATGATGAAAAATCCATATACCACATACCTCATTCTTAGGATACATTACTCACCCAATATAAATATCTTATTTTTTCTAGTTTGGAAGAAATATTTGAAATTTAAATTCCCCTAGTAGATAGGGAAAATTAGTTTTCACATCAACAACTCATTATAGGGAAGATTCAATGAAGTAATGTTCAAAATGATTAGAGAGCTTACCAATGTGGATCCATAGAGACTGATGGTGTTTGATTCAATATTCGAATAGATGATATATCTTGATTCCTAGAATTGGATTGAAAGGATGTATATGGTCCATAAAAGTAGGATGATGTGGCTATAATATTAAGAAGAAAAAATAAAAAATAAAACATAAACTCATTATGGGAAATGGGATAATATGACCCTAAAAACTGTGTCGTGTGGCTTGTGATGCACCGTTTGAAAACCGTGCAGCTCCCTCCACTTAATAATCCTACCTCACATGATTTTTCCCATATAGATACCATATCCATGCATCAATAGTGGTATGAATATTGTGTAGGTACTACCTATGTACTACTAACAGTTCTAATTGGGTGCATGGGTTATGAAAACCATATGTAGACCTTGCACATCACATATGCTCTTTTGGTTTAATCCACACAGTTTTCTACTAGGGGGTGCATGGTTTCAGGAAAATTATGTTCCCAGTTCAAACCATCCAACCTTGTGATTTCATGGGCCTAGAGCTTACAAAACACAATGAAGCACCTCAGGAACCTATTTATCCTTCAACCAAGTCTAAAAATAACACAGTGATGTGTTCCAACTCTCAGAATTTTGTTCCAAATCATTGTTTAAATAAGGGACCATCTAGAAAAGTCCAAAAATTCAAATTCCCATTGAATAATACATTGGCTCAAAAACACGATTCATAACAACCACCCCACCTTAGAACATATCATCCTCATGAAGCCTATAAAAATAATAAAAAAATAACTCGGCCTTATAGGGCCATAAATCCTTATTCAAATGGTCGTGTTTCATTTCCAATTTCCAAATGAACTTAATATCATGTCTTAGTCTCACGTCACTTATGATGTTAGAACCCATTACAAATAGTGTCCTATGATTTAAATGACCAAACAGTTAATACTAGAGCCAATTCAACTAGATACATGACCACATAATCATCTCAATATTCATTTGGTTGATGGTTCTCCCCTCCATTTGAATTAAAATAAAAATGGTGGAATCCCAAACTGTAGTATGATCCACTATTGTAATTTCCTACAACACATGATATAACATTCTAATGAAGTTATTTGTAGGATCTCCTTCAACTAGGAGAACCCATTTACTTCTAAATACCCATTAGGTACCCCACTATAAATGAACATTGGAATATCAATTGACCAAAAAGAAATTGTTCATGCAATAATTCCTTAAAATATACAGGAATTTTTTACACCACACTCGTATTAATGTAGCGATGTCTTTAACCCATTTCCTCTATATTGATGACATCAACATGAAGGATAACATGTTGATCCACACTTTCTGAATTATGTTTAAAATTATTGACTTAGAATGTTGGTGTATTATAGAATGAACCATTTTGACTTTTCCCAAGAAATATTTAATTTTCAACAAGCGCGTCTATGGATGCCCAAATTGTACTCTTGGTGACCTTACCTATTCAACTACAACGTGTCCATTTAGATTATCATACCTCAGCACAAACAAATGTGTAATCTTGATTCATCACACTAGAATAATAATGCATTCATGAAATACCTTTAAGACAAAAAATTAGTCTGGGATAACCTATTATTCAATAAAATGAAGTCCAAGGAATTATTCAAGGGTATTTAATAATCTATGATTACAAAGGAGATGTTGGTACAAATCCAAGACGTCCACATCATATAATTGACTAATATATGAGAGACATATACCTAGTGGTCATTTAAAAGGAATACTTATGGTTTTCAAGATTTTTTCTAAGTAATTTTTACATGGGTACCAAGGTATCAATCAATAATACCCACATCCCGATATGAACCACACATCCAATGTGAGACACTAATAGAACCACCCAACAATCCCAATGAATTTAATGAATTAGCATAGTGTGTGACTGATGATCTCTTAGTACATTAAGGATGATTTCAAGATAGGGTACATGCTAATCACTAAGAAATGGTACACTAAGATTATTGAAGAAGAAGAGCATAGTCGAAAAATTGTGGTAAGCTTTTTAGAAGAAGCTCTACTTCACATGACGATGTGTTTTCATTATCTAATCACAGTGCCTTAACTTGCTAAAGCATTTCATGATAGTCCAAATCAACCACAAAATCCCATCCAAGACTAATGGTTTTTCTTAAATGATTCACACATATCCAACCACATAAACATCTTGATGTCGATAAAGCACTAACATGTATACAAGAACTGATGCAACACTCCCCACATTATTATTTTCCTAGTTGTTGAATGAAATTATGGACCAGTTAATCATAATTTTTCTATATAAATGTTTACCTTAAACATAAGTTTTACAATCCATTGATTAATGATCACATGTTATATAACATTTGGAATGAAATACAAAATCAAACTGATCAGCATGTCAAAAAAACCGAGTCTTTGCAATTCATCCTTAGCATTGGGAAACAATATATTAGGTTGAATCACTAGTAAATCTACTATAGATAATACTGTATAATTTTTCAATAACATAAGGATCAATAATTCCACCTAATTCAACAGAATAGTTACATATTTTAGCAACTCAATAGGAACCGTTTATACGAACACATACTACAGTGATATTTTCTAAGCCAGATAATCATCCATGATACTATCAATAGGCTATCCACCCTATGCATCCAATATAAGGTGGAAAATATAGAAAACAAGATAAAATTTGTACTATCACACTTGACTATAAAATAGATTGATGACCTCATGAGTCACCCAAAGAAATGGGAAATGGTTTGTGATACCTATTAACATGCCATCAATTTCCTAGGAATGTCTGACCTACTAAAGTCAAGAACTACATTATGATCAAACTAATAATAGGGGTCCATGATACAATAAAAATCTGAACAAACATGGATTTCATTTAGAAGGTAATATTAATATTAAGGACAAAAACATCTTAAAGGACCCATGTGTCAAAAATATCACAATATTTAGAAAAAAATTTAAACTGTAAGGGTTACTTCTACATTAGGATATCCCCTTATGAAATCATATGTGTCGACCAAATCAGTAGGTCCTGCCAAATATGTTTTTCTAAGACCAGAGCATATCATTTAAGCCTTTCTAAAAGAAAATAGCATACAAAAAATGATCACATTTCGATTCCAAGGAAACTCAAGAGAGTCTTAAATTACCCATATAGTAAGTTTTAAATGATGGACATATCTTCAAGATACCATTTAAATCCATTTTATTGATTAACATTTAATAATTAAACATTTGATATATTTTAAATAGAACATCAAGTAACAACTATAAATCAAAATCCCTTGGTACCTATTTTAACGAACGGATCAAGGAAAATAAAAAATTAATTTCGAACTACTTTTTTAATGCATTAACAATTAATTGAAATTCATTCATAATTAGAAATTATATCAAAATAAATTCTTTTTAATTTATTATAGATAACGTTCCCTAAGAGGGTATCATTAAACAAATTGGGGTTCATTAAAATGAAAACCAATATTAATTTATTTAATTATTAGACTTACCAAAAACACCCGTAGAGGGTTACCTCATAAGAAAAATGCCCCAACTAACCAAGTTGGTTACAATTGATTATTTTTGAAACTAATAATACGATTTCCTTGCCTTTTTGACAGGGGTAAAATCCTTATTAAGGCCTAAAATTCATTTCAAACCAAAAGTGAACATGTATAACATTTACTAACATTTCAAGATATAATATTCTCTTAAATATATTTTCAATTATATTGATTTCCATCATCAATTTATAAATATCTTATACACATTAATGAATTTAGACTCACTCCCATTTAATCTAAACTACATTATATTTAAATTTTTTCTTTAGAATGTTTTACATTTTACTAATAGTATCTTAATATGTATAAATAAGTCCAAAAAACGGTTGAAATACATGGGTTACCCTTTCCCAATCATAAGGTTCCCACACATCTTATGACTATAAACCATATATCGTTTAATGAAAAAAATAAATTTGTCCCATGAAAAAATTTATTAATATTAACAACAAACTAGCATGTTATTAAAAAAAATAAACATAGAGAAGCATCTTATGACATAAAATCCCGATAAAATGGCCAAAAATGGTAATTAAATATGTAGCATGGCATATCACTCAAGGCACACAATCCAAAAAATATGAAACCAATAAATGTAACAATAGGGTATGGAATATACATGGAATGTGAATCTATATGTGTCTAAAAAGATGTATGTATTGATACTTCCTCTCTATACCAGGACAAGGGAAAATATGATAAATATCATAAATTAACAAGAAGTAGAATATTTAACATTATCCTGCAGTGAAATCCCAATCAACCATAGTAGTGAACTACAAGAAAAAAATCAGACCCCTGGACACTTGGATTTTTCTCTTTGGGTGGGGTGGTTAGTCCCATACATGATTATTTACCATGTTCCAAGACATTTCTAGTCTCTTGTTTACCAGTCCAAAATAGTAGGTCAAGGAAATGAAAAGCTCTAAAACCACTTTATAACATCTATACAACACATAAAACTATAACAGTAGCCAGACTAATAGGTCAGATGGCCTAAAGCTCACCTCCCCATATTCCAGAGGCTTTTATTGGTGGGGATGGTTTAAGGACGTGATAGTGGGGAGACTATACCCCAAATATTAGAGTATAATAGTGGAACAATATAAATAAATAACTAATGGTTTAGGAAGACGTAGAGAATAAAAGACAAATAATAGTTGAAGAATAATATATCAATTGAATAAAAATATGTACAATACCAATATATACAATGACATAATTTCTAGATGATAATTCAAAACTCATATAGTGTACATACATCAAGAATAATGGTAAAGTAAAAATTAGGAATAATGAAATGAAAATGAATGCCCTGATGGATATCTCCACAAGTATCCTGATCTCCAGCATTGTCCTAAGCTCTTAACTCTAATGTACAACCATAAAAGTATAAGAAAACATCTATGATACTAAGGACCGAAGATCTATATAGGTACTCTAGTACAATGGAACCCCGAGTAGGGTGTGTGATATAAATCCTAGTAGGTTACCACCCACAGTGTCTACAGCTACTTCAATCCATGAAGTATAATGTAAAATAGCATCTAGGTTTACCAAAATAATTCTATGTGCTAAATAAATAAATAAACATCGGTTACCATAGGTTCCATTGGGACCCCTATCCGACTCTACCTGATTCATTTCATAGTTAGAAGTTGTTTGATTTGAATCAATATATATTGTAATATATATATATATATAGTTATATATTGAATCCACCTATATGATCCATGTATGTGTGATCCAAAGTGGACATATACCTAGAGTACTAGGTGATGGATGGACTGGGGCATAACTCAGTCAACCATAACCAGTTTGAATGATCCTATAAGCTCAATCAATAGGTTATATTCCCTATATCTCATATGAGTGGGATACATCATGCTAATCTCTATAGATGGTTATTATTCCATCATGTCAGAACTTGAACTGTAGTGAGTGAACCATCATGAATACACTCAATAAATGATATTGTACGTCATTCCCACCATACACATAATATCACTAGTGTGAGACATCAAAGTTCAACACCTGATGTCTCAGAGTTTGATTCGGTTATACTCTACTACACCCTTACCATATTCCCAAATACTATATAAAGGTGTAATTATATAATAATAACAATAATCAAAGTCAAGAGGCATTACCTCTCAGGAATTACATTGTATAAGCACAATAAACAATAAGGGAATCACATTTTGAACAATTTATGTAGTTCATTCTTATCTAATTATAACAAGAGGCATCTTTGTACCACCCAAATCAATTTCGTATTAAAGAAACTAGTTAAATTCATGTATGGAAAATTAATCCACCATAAAAAATATTATTAAACAAATAAACTCAATCTAAATTAATTAATAAATTTTAAGGAATCCATTCCATCATGACCATCCATTAAATTTAATTAAATTTCTTAAGCCCTTGTTATTTAGAGAAAGCAAGTGTTGTGGTCATACAACCCATTTTAACTATATTTAATACATGCCATTTAATATAATAAAAAGTTGTCCAAAAAATTTATAGGGATAAAAATGGAACGTAGAATGTCCCCTGGTCCATTGGGAAGATATATTACACGATAAATCATATTTATTAATCAATTCATGCCCTTAGGATGGGCTTGTTTAATATTCCATTTAGGTAAGAGTTTTCCTAGAGTACACTTATGAGGTGAAATTATTCAATGATCATTTTTATAGGGAGAGGGAAACTCCATTTAAATATAACAAATGATGTCATGTACAAAACATTCTTTATTTCAAACAATAAATTCATAGGGGGCCATCAATTCCATAATGTCATACAAGATGAAATTACAAAAAAAAACACTTTTTAATTTTAAAGATAGTGAACCTCATTCGAGGGGTTTTATATAAAAAATCTTGAAAATATTTATCAACAATTTACTTAGCATGAATAAACATCACACTCACACATCATAAATCAATTCTCATTATATAATCATTTTAGAAAATATCTATCGAAAATGGAAATTCAATTACTAAATGTTCATCATAGAATTTAGAAGATACCATTATCATTTAGGGAATTCCATAAAAGGAGAAATTCCATTATTAATCCAAGTTGAACACATATAAGGTAATCCATGCATGTAAAAAATAAATTCAAAATGTTCTAAAATAAGCCATCATGTACAAGGGTTACTCATGATCATGATTGATAACCAAAAAAGAAATAATAAATCTCAATCGATGTAATACTATGTGTTTAAACAAAATTATATTTTAGAAAAAAATTTAACAGAAATGTGTGAAAATGAATGTTGTGTGGTATAATAGAACTATTTATAAAATTATTGAAACATGAGGAAAAATATATAGAGAACCTACCTTATGCTTAGGACACTTTACTCTCCCAATATCAGTCTTTAATTTTGCCAGGATTGGATGAAATAAATGAAATTTAAATTATCTCCCAAAATAGGAAGAATAATCTTTCACATTTATAACTCAATATAGTGATGATTAAGTGAATAATGTATCAATTGGATTTGAGAGATTACAGATGCAGGTCCATAAAAACTGGATATGTCTAATTCATACTTCAAACAGAGTAGATCTCTTTAGGCCTAGAGTAGACTTGAGGAAGAAACCAATAGCACACAAAAGGTATATCACGTGGCTGGAGTATGAGGAATAAATACTAAAAAAAGAAAACGTAAATTCATTAAGGTAGAAATGGTAATTTCACCATAAAAACTAGGTGGAACGGTTTGAAAATCATGCACTAACCATACAGCTCCCTCTGGTTTTCCAACCTACCTCACATGGTTTTCCCCATAGGGTTTCACTAACCGTGTTCCAACCATGCAATGAATTGTGTGTTGTTACTACTAATGTGGCACTAACATTGCAAGATGGTTGTGTGGTTTTGGAAAACCATGCATATCCTATGTGCATCATCGCTGATCGTCTGATTCAAGACACAAATTTTGGTACTAGGGGATACACGATTTCAGGAATACCATGTACCATGTTCATAATAACCAAGATTGTGGTTAAAGGGGCTTGACACTCCTACAACTAAACAGAGGACTTGAGGAACATAATGAGCCACTAAAAAATTTGAAAAATGAAACATTTCAGTGTTTTAACTCTTTGAATTTTGTTTTTAAGCCATATCCAATGAAAGGATTATCCATTAAATGAAAAAATTTAAATTCCCTTGTAATTTTACCATGAATAAAAAACATGGTTCATTGAACATGATACGAATGTTCCATTAGCTTCCTCGATCATGTGAATATCTACTTCATCAAGTGGAATATGTAGATCGGTTCTTGGATAATGATCTATCCTAATCCCCACTCCCACATGAAATATTTGAAGTTCTATATTGTTTATATTATCTTCATAGATATTGAAAGCGATATCCCTGACAACTATGTTATTGGTGGGTGTTGCTAGATATAAATCACAATCATTTTCATCTTGTAGAATACTAGAACCATAATGGTTTCTGTGTCTTCATAAATCAAATTTAACATAAAGTTTTTTAGAATATTGATTACATTATCTATGATATATCTATGAGGGGAATGGATCACCTAAAATCTGGTGGGGTGGGGATCATCATTTAATGGTTGCTATTAATTTTTTTATACTGTTATCTTCCTCCAAATAACATTTTCTAGAAACTCATACATCTAATGAAATTTTTATTCAGGAGTAGATAATCACAGTTGTATAACATCCATTTTTTTATATTTATCACCCTTTACTTTTATTATCAAGATATGTTTGTGGTGTAACACAAGAACCGACACATATGGTACGAAAATATTTTTTTCCTCTTCAAGTACACTGATAGTAGTTGTCCATCCATCATAGCTGATGATGATTCATGGGTCTAATTTGGATAATAAAATATAGGAAAATAAGTAATCATTTTTATATAATACCAATTTAAGGAAAATCCAATTTTTACTACCTCATACTTACACATGATTCCCAAATGTTTTTGTGTTTTCATCTATTATAATCCCATGTTTATTTTCATATGTCTCCATCCCTTACACATGATGTAGAATAGAATTGGATTTGGATTTGGATTCATCAATCTACATATAAATAGAGGAAAATAATGATGTTTTTTTCTTGTCACATAAAACTATTACGATAAATTAAAAATACATACCAATTTTTTTCAAGTGAAGCATACCCCATCCATTCCGTACAATAGGGGTACATTGGTTTTGTTTATAATTACTTATTTTTAGCACACATTTGAGGTTTCATAAATTAACAATTATTAGTCATGGTATTTAATAAATGTATTGTCAAACAATGTATTATGAGCTACAAGGCACCTAAAAAGAGGTCTCCCAACCATTTCAAGTATATACATCTCATGATTCTTGGCTTATCAATTCTTCCTAAAGTTCCATTGGGTGTTGGTATTATTTCCCTTCAAACAATTTGAGATGAAAAATTTTCATACTTTTCTGAAAACACTATGTTCTACTTTATATAAACCATTAAAAATAAATTTATTTTAAGATTCATCTACTATAAATGAACTCTAAATGGGATAATTAAGAGTAAGTAAATGTTTCATTATTTTATTTTCATGTAAAATAAACAAATTATATCATAATGATACCATATTATCTTCTAAAATTATTGTCTTAATCATGGGAACAATAGGTTTCCTTGAATCCACATCAATCAGCATGCACTAGTGAGTAATAAGACTAATAAAACTATAGAACATGTACGTGTTGGTGTCAACATCATGGCCACCCATTTTCCTTCCAAACTCAAATTAGATGCCTTTTTCTTCTTAATAATTCATAATAACACCAACACACAATAATGCTCTTGTTTTTTTGGGATGCTGGTTCTTTTTATTTAACTATTTCCCTGAGTTCAACATTGTCGATGTGTTGATCCTCTACATAGATAGTGTAGACATATGAAAAATGAATGTCGTTCCAATGAACTAGGACAAGTATTAAATTTATAATCCTATTTCTCTTTGATATTAGTGGCATCGACATGAGAAGAAGACGATATCAATCGAAGATGGTTAATATTTAATATTGATTATAGAAATGAATTAGTGAACATATAATAATATGAGGTACCGAAAAGTATATTACAAAAAATTTATCCTGGCTATTGAAATATCTTATTTATAGATATATTAGATTTGACCCCTCTATTTAGTATTCAAATCCATTCATTTTGGGACCTAATGACACACAAGATCACATTTACATTGGGACCACTATGAAATGATTTTGGAGACCTAATGAAAGGTTATATCTCATTTAAACATTCATATATCCTTTATATGGGTGTGGTTCATAACCGAACAATTAACCACATTTATTTTACAAGATATTGAAGATAAAATACTTGTATATATTATGATTCAATTATAAATGGTTAGTCTTCTTACTCATCATTACTAAAAACAAATTTCACAAATCCTAATTCATTTATCTTAAAAAAAATCTTATTATCAACCCACATGTATTTAAAATTAGGCACTTGGAATATTGTATAGTCCAACTTCTATATTTGTTTTTGATTCTAAATTATGACATAATCAGATAAATTTTATATTTATCCATGGTACTTCTCTCTTGTATGGCTTCATCCAGAATTGAAAATCCTCTATTTTTCATGTTAATTACTTTTTAATTTTCATTTATATAGAACATATAACCATTAATTGCATAACCATTATAAGATAATACATTCACAGTTAGTCCTCTAGCTATTCTTTGAATTTTTTATAGATATTAATCTATTTTTTTTAAAATAAGTTCTAAAAAAATCCGATAAACTGTTTTTACGTGTATTTGATATCTATCTTTAATCTTATGATGGATTAAATATCCTAGGAATTTTATTCTGTGTCTCAAAATATGGGGAAAACTTTAAAAATCTATACACAGTATAAAGGTGGGACTGATCCCAATCAATAATAGTGATTGTAAAAGATTTATTCTAAAAATTCATTCTCCCACAATCCACCCAGTGTGTTGAGACATTGGTATTCAAATGCTTTTCAAATTAGGCAGGTAGTTTATAAATAAATCAATTGATTCCTTGATTATATATCTCTCTCAAAAATACAACCTTCTAGAAAAATTTGATTTTCTTCATACCATTTCAATATCATCATATTTTATTCTACTGGGTACATCCATCTATAATGTACAACACCACATAGTTGAATCACTCATCACAAGAGATTCATCATGTAAACCATTATATCAATGAATGTTGATAAGAAGTCCATTTAAAATTCACATAATATGAAATAAAATTCTTTTTTTGTCTATAGAATTGTGGCATATAACATTGAAAAAGTAACTGAGATTAGTTAATGTATGATGAACATTATGGGAAAAAAATCAATGTCAAGATACAAGCATTGGATCTTACAATAAAATATGATAGTCATTTGGTTTCATACCCTTTAAATTCAAATTAATCATTTAAATGATATTATTTATATTTTATGAATACCCCTTTGGAACATTTACATCATCTATGATGATGATAAACTAATATCTATACATCTATGAATGAGTGAATGTTTCTAGAGGAAGAAAAAACTATTTCTCACCCTTCTTTGGCGCCAACTCTTCCTGTATTCCCATGTCAATCATATCCATACTAGACTTAATTGCAACATTTTTTCTAGTGAATTTGGTAACATGCTAATGAAACTATCACATACATTATTTTTTCAAAATTCCTGACTTCATAATAAGTTCAGGCACAAAAATAATTCTAGTATAGTAATTCAAGAAAAACTAATATCTTTTTCAACAATTTTTTACGGTTTTTTAAAAAAGGTTTTCCAAAAAGTGGTGTATGTATATTATAATTTCTCATATAGTTTATCACTTGTGAGTGTAGTTAGTTACCAATGTTCTCTTCTAAACTCTCAATGAAGGATGTTTTCCAAGCTCTGTACATAAGTTATTTCAATAAAGGAATGATATGTCATAGATACACATTCATTAATGAATGATTCACCATAATTGTCTATGTCCATCATCAAAAATTGAATAAACATTAGTTAGATTTATTATATATCAACCAAAATTTCTATGATCAGAGAATTCATATGGAATCCCATAAATATTCATTTTTATACATCATATAACATACCACCAAATTCCTACAATAATATGAAATTTTCGATAAATGGAGGTATATAAATATCAATATCATTACCCAGTTGTTATGGTCCTGATATAATCATAGATAACATAATATATTTTCATTTAATTCTTAACCATGATGGAAATTTATATTTTACCATCATAATTTCCCACATACTATGAGATCTACTCTAAAAAACAAAAGGATTTAATATATCTATAGATAGTGAAAGACAATGGTTTCTCAGCTTATTTCAAAATTATGGATACTCATTATCAATATTAATCCACTGTGGAGATACTACTTGGTAACAATGATTAAAAAATTTATTACATGTATCTTTATTCCATGTTGATTTCCTTGATTTCTCCTCACTTCCGTGTAGGTTACTAAACTAGGGAATTATTGTAATAAAGTATACATGTTTGTGGGAACCCGATTCATTTTTCTTGTAATGAGAATCACCGCACTTTTGTAATTAGTTAAAAAAATTAGTTCTTTTTAAAATATTACATTTCCATTTGGAAATAAAAAAATTTCTTATTTAGATCATTCCAATAATAATGTGGCATTCATTTAGAATCACTTATTTAACTAGGAAGACCACCTTATTCTGGGGGAATATCATTTAAGAGACAAAGTAGTTCAATAAAAATTGAATAACTCCATATATTTATATCTTTTAAATTATAGTAATTCAGTATGGATGATTATTTTGCATATCCAGACCAAACAGTATACATTGGAATCATTTATCAACCCTTAAACTTCTCAATAAATATGGGATAATCTTCTGTTTGTCATTAATTTTCATTTTCATTTCATCAAAACAATATTAATCATCATTAAAAAATATATTCACATCTTCTTTATGATCTTATTTGTTTTCCACAAAAATAATTATTTCAGATGATCCATATAAGGATTTATTATCCCAGTCTCTAGATAAATTCACTTTTCCCTATGTTTATTCCAACATTTATAACATTGATATATTTTATGAAATATGAAGTGTTATTAAAACTCGTCTAGACTAATTTTTCTTTAATAAAATCATTTTAAACACAAATAATTTATTAGAGGAGGGTCATATGCATGATCTTTTGAAAACATCATGAAATACTTCACCTTATATTTATTCTCTTTTTATACAATTGTTTTCCATTCATTTTAGATTTATATACATGCAATTGGATTTAGTAAAATTAATATATATAAAAATATTAAAAAGTCATTTCTAATAGGTGTAACAAATTATTTGAATGATTAATATAGATTCATCATGCTTTTTGGAAAAGGGAAATTGAATTAAAGAAAAGAATTACTCCACTTGTGGTGGGTGTTATCCTCTGAATTCCACCAAAATTTTAAATGACATATGGTATAATATTACTAGTCCTCTGGGTATTTCAAGTAACATAGGTGAATTTATATAAGATATTGGTGATGAGTATCAAGAAATAAAATGTAATAATAACTATTTCTAAGATGAAGATGATTAGGATGGATGTTGTCTACATAATTCTAAATATTCTGAAGCTTGGGAGTTAGTTAATTAGCGGAAAACATTTCATATTTTTTCTAATGTTGAAAAATTTGAAATATAGTTTGATCCCTAAAATTGTTACTTGATTAGTGTTACCATGAGAAGACTCAACTGGATGATCTTAAATACACTCATGGTGAGACAACCATTTATGTTTTATCATTCAAATTAATCTTTCAATTACTCCATCAATGGGAAAATAAATTTGGTAATTGAATGAATTTTGTTCGTGATCAGCATCCTGGGAGGCCAAGGTTATAGAAGTGGGGTCATGTTTGATATCCTATGGGTTAGATAGAGTTAGTTATATGCCCCTTCCCAATGATAAATAATCAAATCTCTAGATTATTTAATTTTCCATTTGTTTTGTTAGAGTGGGGGATTTTCTTGGATGATACCATGGTAATAATATTTGTATCTTTATTAGTTTCATAATTAATATAAAAAAACTAATCCTTACTTTTATGAATTTATTTTCATAATATTTCATTGAACAAAGTGAAAATATAATTCATGTGGGTGATACATGGAATTCATTTAACATACATATTAATACAGGAAAACAGTTATGAAATATAAATCTTGATCATCTTATCCAAAAAACACGTGTATGATCACTAAAGGAGAGAATGTTTTTGACCTAAAAATACTAAAAAGGTGAATGGAATATGATGTTCACAACATGTCTCAATGGTAAAATGTTTTAAATATTCCTCAAATAATTTAGACTTACAGAATAGCATGAAGGCCTTCATGTTTTATTCATTTTTTAGAATCTCCCTTTTAAGGGTCGGAGGGGAACCCTTACATTGCTTATAGGCTTCGTGACATTATTGGACTTTAAGTTCATGATGGAATGCATCCCAAAATATGAATACTTGAAACTACCCCTCACCAAAATCTGCAGCATGATCAGATCTCCACCCTTTCATGGTCTCCCGGCTAATAGTCATGTGCAGAGATGCACATGCGTGATACCGATAGAAAATTACATACCCTATAATTCTCCCAAATCTGATAGCTATATATTGGGAAATGAGACAACTATGAATCCTTATATGGAGCTTGTACCTTGTATAATTTTTTTGGTTTTTAAATACACATCAGGTGGCCAGAAGCCCTTGAGTTGTCCACAAGGCCTTAAAATGGCCCAAAAGCCTAACTAACCCGATGGTCTGAGTGTCCCGAAGGCTTGGGTGGCCCGAAGGCCTTATGGAGTCCAGATCCAAACCAGTGGACTAAACGTGAATAGTTCTCACAACTATAGAACTGAAAAGTACCTGCTACAATACCAAATAGTGATTGTTATAGTATTTCCAAATTAACATGGAAATATGCCTCCACCCATATTCGAACCTTGTTCTCATGGAAGCACATGAATATCATTTATTTAAATAATTCTGGAACCATGAGTAAATATTCAAAAAATGTATAAAAGTATACTATTTCCATTATTTATAAATCTATGTACATTAAAATCTAGTATCTTTGTGGGACATAAATCTTAGGATCTATATATGTTTAAATGTTTTAGAATTGAACTTGAGAGGGATTGTAATATTATATTTATAGATGATCCAAAAAGATAATGGCATGGAATTTATATTTGGTACAATTGATGATTATTTTCAGAGGAATGCTATTCAATATAAATTTATAGTACCATATACTAAAGAAAAAAATTTCTTTTTTGAATAGAATAATAAAATGCTAGTTGATATGGTTCAAAAATTACTAATAGAACTTACTACTTTAAAAAAACCAATGAATCTATTCACTCTAATTTCAAATCACAAAAATATATCTTAATATCAATGTGAAATTTAAAATATCATTTTTTACATAATCTTGGGAATCCGAAATATCACCCTTACTCTGAAACATCATTGAAATCCAATTTATTAGCTTTATAACAAATCATTTTCATTAAACTCACATTTAAATTATAAAAAAATTAAGAATATGTACCTATTAAATCTTTGGGACACATTGTATTAGTTTTAAAAAATTATTTTCACATTTAAAAAACATGTTACCCTTTATTTAAAATCAATTTTCTTAAAAAAATTACCCACTAAAAAAATATTTATAGGAAATTCAACACCTAATTCATTTTCAAACTTCCTTATAAAACTCACTCAATATTTTCAAAACCAATCCCTTTCCATTTTTAACCATGGTTTAAAACATATAATAGTAGCCTACCCTATTTCAGAAGCTTATATCACCAATTATAAATTATAATATGTGTAAAAATTTATATGTATATTATATATATATCAACAAGGAAATATAAAATATATAAAACTGTATTATTAAAAATCCATTTTCAAAATAGAAAATAAGACTATTTAATATAATAATGGTTTCACAAATAAAAAATGAAATTTTCATATTTTTTAAAATATTTTCAACCCTGAAATAAAATATAATAAATAAAATTAGATTAGTGGTTCCAATAAACATGAAAAATAAAATGATAACCCCAAAAAGTGGGAAGGGATTTTTTTTGTTATGTTTGACTTAATATTATTCAAATACATATGTCAGATAAATAGATTAACAATAAAGTATCATTATATATGAAATTCTGATGGAAGTTACTGATTGGGGCAGGAGAGGGAGCCGTAAAATTTGAAATCCATATTCATAAAAATAATTCAATCATATTCTATTAAGGAGATTTATAATTCTATCCTAGGATGTGATCATGGTTTTGATAGAATGATAATAGTGAAGACGAACATGATTCAAGAAAATAATTAAATGGAATAAGGAGAAGGAAGAAACATGGTTGTTAAATAGAGATCATCCCCATTAAACACTATCATAGAATTCTTGAGTATGAGTATAAGGAATTTTATAGTGGACCATGTATGTTCCATTACATTCAGGAACTCAAAAAAAATCGTGATTCTCTCAATCGAACAATGAATGTACAATCAGGAAGCCATTTACTCAATAAATTTAGGAGGATTGAATCTAGACTCATACCATAAAGATGATGTGAAGGGGGTTAGAATATTATCCTAGATATTCTTGAGGGAATCCATTTTACATGTGGATTGATTTCATCAAAAAAATCCTAATATAAAAAGAAAAACATTGGACACTAGGTAGGTTTTATTCTCTTTTATGAGGCACTCAATCAGTCTATCATGGTTGAATTTAATAGTGGAATTCTCATTTATAAAAACACTAATAAAAATAAGAAACAAGTGAATCATTGTACAGTATAAGGCTTTTAAAAATAAAATATTCACATTAATAATCATACACATCAAAATACTATACAGTATAAATTTGATAAATAAATAAACTTGAAATATAATTTTTTTAATTAAGAATACACAAATATAAATACTTTTAATAAAATTTAAACACATTTAAAATATATTAAAAAACACACTAATGAAAATTAAATGTATTGAAATAATGAGATACGCTACCAAATGATTTTAATAATTAAAATAAAAAATTAAAACATTTCACATTATTTTTTTCAGTAAATGTTTTTTCAAATTATTGTTAAAATATTTGTGTTAGACTATGGGTAGTGAATTAATCTATTTCCTACCAATTCATTTAGTATTTTATCTTACATATGAAGTGACACCCTCTTTCCTCTTCGAAATTAGGCTCAAGAATCAAGGCTATCTTCTTACATTATAAAATCCAATAACCATCGATCTTATAAATAATTGTCATATTTTCGACCTTTATTCCAATTGATGAACTAACATAGTTTCTCATCCCATATATCCTCTAATTTGTGTTGATGTAATCCCCCTTATGCTATCACCAAAGATTTATTGGATCAAAATCGACTGTGATAAACACTTAAAACAATCAGTTAATTTTAAATTACTGATTGATTACAATTATTATATATTTATTTAAATAAATTTATCTTCATAATATATGTAAAATTATATTTACGAGGGATAAAATAACACTATAAGTGCATTTGGAATCCTTATTAGATGAGGAAAGGATAATTAGAGGCTTATTCCTCAAAAAAATTACTCATATAATTATAATCCTTCATGAAAATTATAAGTAGATAAGGTGAGAAAGGGTCGATTTAACAAATCCCCATAGAGGGTTTCACATAACCTATAATAATGCCATGAATAAATAAAGGGCTGAATCTGGTCCAAACTACATGGACCTACACCAATTAAGAGTACAAAGTGAAAGATTGAAAAATAAATTTTATTCATGAAGAAGATAATAGAAAAAATGATGTGGCCAAAAAAATAAAAACAAGATTGATAAAAAATATAATAAAGTAAATGGACAAGAGTATTTACATGCTTTTTACATCATCAGTACTACATATATAGAAGTCGCAGAGAGTAATGACCTAGATGGAAGAATTGATTAAATAGGAGATGAAATACACTCACTCCCTAGATATTAAGACTATTGATTCGTTGATGAAGAGTGAAGACAGTTCAGTTCCGTGAGGTTTAGGATCCGTGAGGGTTTAGTTCTGTGAGGGCATGCAGGCATGAAGGAGGCCTCTATTATGGTTTTATTTAAAACCGTGGTTAAGGATTTTATCAACAATTTTGAAAAAGTGCCGATAAAGACATGTTTTATAAATTCTAAAATAGAAAACACTATTAAAACTATCCTTCACCAGCAAAACAATTTTAGGGCTGATAAAGAGTGGTCTTATGAGTGCCAAAAAAGCTCTCTTAAAGATCTAATCAATATAATATACTTCTTTATTTATAATTACAGTTATAATTAAATGTTTTTATAAATATTTGTATATATTGATAAATATATTTATATATTCATACATATTAATAAAATTATAAATATACTAAATATAATTATTATTTAAATATATTTATAATAATTCTATAATTATATATATATGCATATATATTGAAAATAATTATTATAAATAAATATTTTTATGAATATTTTTATATAATTATATATATATATATATATATTTATATAATTATACATATATATATTTTTTAATATATAATTATATATATTTATATGATTATAATAAATATATTTATTATTTAAATATATTTAATGTTGTTATATAATTATTTAAATAAATATAAATTTATTTTTAATTATAATTATAAAAAATATATTTAAAAATATTTATATAGAAATAAATATTTACTATTATAAATATAATTAATTTTTTTGTTAATTTATTATTTTTATTATAATATTAATACTATGAAACTATATGTATTTATGTTTAATTATAATTATAATTAATTATATTTAAAAAGTATGTAAATATAATTATAAATGTATAATTATAAATATAATAAAAATATTTATTATTAAAAAATATTTATTATAATTTTATAATTATTTAAATTTGTATTTATTTATTTATTATTATAATGATAAATAAAATTATTTAAAACAATTTATATAAAATTATAAATTTATTTATATAAATTTATGAATTTTTGAATATATAATTATAAATTTATTTAATATTTAAATATATTTATTATAATTTCATAATTATTTATATATTTATGTATTTATTTAAAATTTTATAAATATTTTTTAAAAAAGTTATATACATTTATAATATTATAATTCAATATTCCAATTGAAAATTTCTTAAAAAATCATCAAAATAGATTAATTATATAAATTTCAAACATATTTAAAATGTTATAACTTAATAAATAAAAAAGAATTAATATTATTAAGATAAATTAGAAAAAAATTGAAAATATTATATGTATAGCGAATAAATATATTTTTAAATAAATAGTAGAAAATAAATAAATATATTTCTAACATTATTAATTATGATATAAAAATAAATGAATAAATTCAATTATATAAATTATAAAAATATTACAAAATTCATTTAAAAAATTTAGAAGAATAAAAAACATAATTATATATCCATACATATCTACACACACATATACATATACACATGAATATATATTGGGTATGTAGTACTCCACATACAAGAATCATAGAATTCCATCGAAATCAAAAAATGGTACTAATAAACCCTGAAATAGATTAAATAATAAGCTTTAAATGGGAAGAAACCCTAAATGGTGAGATGATCCAGGGAAATAAATTTTTCATCATGTACCACTACTCCACATGGCGTTTCACTGCTTCATGAAGCGTCCCACGAACTAAATTAGTCACTGTATGAGTCTGTATTGTAGACAACAATAAACAAAACAAAATTGTTTGTGGGGTTGTGTAGTGATTTCCTCTTCGGCGAACAAATATCCCATAAAGAATGAAATTGTTCACTAGGTGAGTGTGTTTCACTATCACCGGTAAATGAATAAAGTTATTTGTGTGGACGGGTAGTTACTTCCTCCACTGAGAATGATTGTCCCCAAGAATGAGATCATTCACGTGCTAGGGTATCCTCTTCACCTCCCACAAGAGATGTCTTGTGGCCCACCGCATATGATCAGCCATCCTGGTACCCGATCTCTTAATACATTTATAAAAGAACGACAAGGGTAACTGTGGAAGGATGATGGAAAAGCATAGATCACGGGATGAAATCCCAAAAAATATCCAATGAATGGATCTATTTATTTCTAGTAGTTAAAAACCCATAACATATCATCGAGGGTGAAATAAAAGATAGTTTATCCAACCATGAACAAAAACCACTTTGAGGACACCATCTTATGGTGAATAAATTGATATCCCCTTTGTAGACAGGCACCTGACATCGCAAAACACTATGCTGGTGGAACCCTGCCCTGTATGCAAAAGTGGTACAAAGGAGGAACGTGGCCCCATGTTGCAAAATTCTAGGCATATGGAACCAATCCACATACAGCTCAATTCTATGAAGATGGTACCCTCACCCACATAGAAACATTCAACAATATGGTAACCCCATCTCGTATAAGAACATGATATGAAGAGTGGGCCTCTTTTGGTGTTCAGCACTCCAGCTCCCATGAATCCCTTCCATCATCACATACATCACCATATTGGCCCCAATTAAAACCATTCCAACGACATCCAACCAAGTCCTCTTACAAATTCACCTGACATGTACGATCAAACCATTAGACACCTCAATGTGTCATCTCAAGTCTATATACACCTGGTAAAAGGAGTCACATGTGTAACATCCACAACAAGATGAAATCTTGGAATTTCATTAGGTTTACATTACCATGGTAATAATGGTTTGGACGTTGTAGGTTCTCACATGAACCAATTCGTTCTAGGCAGTGAGGATTAGGATCACACATTCCTTTCCCATTGATAGGGAATGAGATCCTCCCAACCCGAAACCAATTTTAGGGCGTCCCTCCTAGGGTAATCCCCTAATCATTCTTTTTAGAGGCATCACACTTTCTCTTCTGCACCATCCTTGGATGTATCTCGATGGATCACTAGATGATACTATCCTGGATATGAAAGTAAAATAGAATAAAGGCATATTCAAGGGCCTCTCCCTCTCACTTTGGGCTTCATCACCTCGTCTATTAGTTGAAAGAGTGGATCATATGATCATCAAATCCACTACTTCCTGTTATTTCTCAAATGGATCATGACTCACACGGTCATAATGATTAGTGGTGATCATGACACGTACATAGTCCCAACTAAAATAGTCCTTCTAGAAATATTTAATCCCTAAACATTATTCATATGGGACCCCTATATGTTATAATCCCAAATCATATACACTCAAATGGTACTTCTATATTGATGTAAGCACCAACCTCCATTCAAATGGGAATGTATCATGTGTAATTCCCAACCACATGATCTTCTGAGCCTCATATAAGGTGAAATATCCATCTTAAATAACTATGTGGGGTTAGATTCCCAACTAATAGGGATACGTCGGAAGCCTCCCTAAAGATCGAAAACAACACTAAAATTATCACTAAGGTTCTCAGGGCCACATTCCCGGTAATGTAATATCCACCTATGAGACCACATCTCTTCCATGTCCCCCATGAAACTATGGCATAGGCCCCACTCCATCCTTGATTGGGCACCATTTTCCAAGATATCCTTGTTGCATGACATTAAACTGCATGGTTTAGTCCTTGTCAGATTATTTTAAAAGGTGATATTTCCTATAAAGTGGGACTAAATAATCTGGGTTCGGATACCTTTCTTGACGATATGTATGAATCCCATTTTATGTGTTCAATCCCGACATCAAAGTAACTTACATCACACTAGATAATGGAAAAATTCATAGTGCCTCACAATGATGCTTAAAACTAGTGTCATTCTAATAAACCACCAAAGAATCTCAATTTTTTCCATTAAAGGGTACCATTGATTTATAATCTTAGATACATGCAGATATCCATATCAATGAGTAACCTCATATATATAAATATGATTAAGAACCCATGAGTGTTTATAATTTATCACTGACTTAAGGTGATTCATGTATACATACTTGGGAATGGTCAAAGGATTCGTGAAAATATCAAAAACCTATAAGAGAGTCCTGGAATAGGAAATACTCCCCCCAAATGTGTGTGGTGTCCCCGACCTCACATCCTCTCAAAAAATCTGAGTTATTAAGTGTCATTTTCAAAGTTCCCTAATGAACTCATGCCATTGGAATGTAGGTCCATGAGTTTTCAAATATAGGAGAGGCGTTTGGTATTTTTAGTTCCATGAACATAACACATTACAAATCATTTGAATAAAATGTGCCACACATGAGTGATTTCACACAATTTGACCCCCCTGTAATTAGTCATTGGGATAAAAATGATCTTTTTCAGAAACAAATTGTTTATCCCTATATGAATCCTCAACCAAGGTGGGAGTGTTACCCCATTTCAACACCCTTTCACTTCCAAAATGGATGAGAGACAAATGAGACAATCAATTATGCATGTGTTCATGAGATTCTATATTATCAAGGTTTTTGATTTACATTTCACATTTATTTTAGGCACTCATCGTGAGAAATATATTTCATACAATGTTGTATCACTAGATTTCAAAAATATGCACATCACCACTACATAGGTCGTGTCCTCAACCAAACTAAGAATTCCCTCCACCACCCCACATTTTCAATTTTGGGTTTCGAATGAATTTCTCTAGATGTACTAATAGAATGATACTCACCCATCCATAGAGGTAGATCGACTGGACCTCTAATCCATGATACCTTACTAGCAGAACACCTAACGAGAGTTGGTAGTCTAGAACTAGACATCCATGGTAGCCATCACAAATAGTTTTAGGATCATGAACCCATAATAGATAATGAGTTCGTCCCTTACCATATGGAGGTCGATGAAGTGGTTAATAGCAAATTCATCCTCATAGAAAAAGGGTTTTGATCATGGTCCCTTTCCATAAATTGTAATCATCAATGTCGTGTGGCCCAGTATCTTCCTCATAAAGAGGATACCACACCATGGGCCTCAACCGAGGTCAAACAAACACAGTCCCCCAGGGAAATATACAAGGGGAAACAAGTAGAGAATCTAGAATAGGACATCAACCTTATTCCAGCTGAGGAAGCACACCATGTAAATATGGTGGAAAACCATGGTAAGATATATATTCCTGCACACTCTCCTGAATCATGTTATGAAAATATATAAAAAACCCATGAGATGATGAAAATTCATGCTAGTTCATTTCAATACCTCCATTAAAATTTGGTATCAAATTACAGGCTGATGAAAATCATTAAAATTCACACGATGCCCACCAATCCAATATGGTTAAAAATTATTGATAGGCACATATTATTTCTACTTCATATGAATCATGTTAGTCAAATACGGTTTAAAATGATGACCATAAGTATATTTCGGCTCACACATATCATGAACATCAGTAAAATATTATGGAAAATAACCGGTAGATGCAAATACATGATAATGTATATGAAGCATTCTAGTAAAATATACTGTAAAATTACAGGAATATTCATATTCCTACTAATTAATATGAATCCCATTAGTCATATATAATGGAAAAAGATGACAATACATATTTTATGTCTCACTCTTATCAATCCCATCAGTAAAATAATGGGGAAAATCACAAGCAGATGCTTATCTGTGCTAATTAATAAAAAGTTTGTATATAAAATATGGTGGAAAATTACAAGCAGATGCATATATATGTTAATTCATAACAAGCTCATCAGTCAAATATAGTTGTAACCGACTATGAGAGTATGAAAATTCCTATGGATGAATATCATGTCCATTAAGAAAATACAGATGAAATTAGAGAAATCAGCTTTCTTATCCCAATTCTATGTTAGGGGAATACTCATACCACTTCCCTCAAACATGTGAAATTTTATTAATTACTAGTAGGAAATAGAGAATTGGAGCTGGCATATATTCATTCAATGACACTAGAATGAGAATATATTCCTATTTTGACTGAGGAAGTCCCTAAAAACCTTTCAGAAATGACAGAGGATCGAACATCATTTCCCAACCATATTCAACATAATTTCTGATATGTCATCACATTTGTCGAAATAGAAAATAGTAGGGCCCTCAAACCAAATTCATTAAGTGGGATGACTCACACACAAAATAGGATAGTTACTTGGGATAATAAATTCATTTTACTCCCATCCAAGAGAGTATTCATAAATATTATAGGTTAAATAGAAAATAGGATTAGGCCCAAATACCAATCAAATAGGGGGACATCAGTCCTCTTTAATGTTCTCTCTAGGGTAGGCATATATCTATTCTAGAATTCATGAAGCTTTCCATCATATCCCATTGGAACCATGAGATCTACTCAAACATGAAACCATATATGATGGTCGTCACTTATATCAAACAGACCCAATTTTTCTCAAGAGAGTGCCTAAAAATTAATCCCACCAAATACAATTGCAAAATTAAATATATACTCATGGCACTACTCTTCTAGAAGTTTCAGTTATTGAGTCCATCAAACTTCTATAACTAGTGGCTCTTGATCTTTCCAATATATTACCAAACTTTGAAGGTGGTCGTAGAAGTTACAAAGGACCTCATTGTAACATTTTGACTAGCTTGTCTCTAAGTCCCCCAAAGAGAAACTTCCATGAATTCTTCATTTGAGGATGAAAACCGATCAATCCTGAGATCGTATCTCATGAGGACCATCATAGTATCCATCCCTGTGCCTCAAATATAAAACATAAATAAGCTATGCCCCTTATTTTCATCTTCCATGATGGTCCTCCCTTGGGTATACACTATTGAAATTCTATATGCAGTCAGATATTGAGTTGTAATTGTATTCGTTACTATGATGGAATTCACTATGAAGGTCCTCCCCACAGTGATATCTTATTTGAACAAGAAGTTCCTCACCATGTTATACACTATAGATATTCATTGTACATTATGGCATCGATCTGTAATGGTTGTCCTATCCATGATGGAATTATCTTGGATGGTCTTCCCCATAGTAAAACCTTTTCTTAGTAAGATTTTCATCCTCCCAAAAGGTCCTTCGCAATGTATACACTACAAAAAATATTCTAGAAATGACACATTGAGATATGATGGTACTCCCCTCCATTATTACACCCACTACAAAGGACCTCCTTGCAGTAACATTTCAGGTTGGTATGAAGGATCACCCCTTTCCTAGTCAAATACAAAAAGCACCCATTCTATAAAGAACTTGTAAATATGGATCCATACATATTAGATACCCTATAAAAGGAATGTGAAATACTTTCTCAACAACGATATTTCCCAAGACATTGCTCACTCTTAAATCCACCATCAAAAAATCCCATACTAATGAGATCCCTAGTAGCCACAGTACTTGTGATAAAACATTCATGAAATGCCTATGTTGGTTAGATCAAGTATATGAGTCTCTAGTGGAAGAAAAAAAGGATATGATCTTAAAAGAAGAAAATTTTGCCAATGAAAACAAACCCATTATCTTTTTACCTCAACAACATTTCAGTTTGACATTCCAAAGGCATTTTTAGAAGAATGTGTTTATGGCATCCATCTCAATATCTAGAAAACTCTCTACGAAATGAAAGAAAAATTATTTCCCTAAAATGGTTATGAATACCATGTCAAAATATTATGGGAATTTCATTATCAAATCATGTTGTAATCCCTCCAATATTTGTAGTGACCATTATCAAAGAAGTGAGGAAAATATCTTTAATCAACCTACCTCAATGCGTTTCATGAGTTGAGTCATCTAATTATTGACACCAAACCTAGAATTTATGTCTTGGGATGGTTGGAACATGGATATTTTCATTTCAACACATGACCCGTTCATTTGAACCCACTGGAAATGATTTCTGATAATTTCATTACTCCAACGAATCTATTGAGAAAAATTCTTTCTTAGGAAATGTGGCACAAAAGATAATAATCATCCTTGAATTAGTCTCAATAGTTCGAGGCCCAATGAGATAAAATCATAAATAAACTCCAAAAATAGGAAACCAATAACATTCATCAAGCTTATTTCATAAGGGAATCCAATCACCAAGTACTACTAATATCCTCGGGAACAAATAGTTTGCATGTTGACACATCATTGTATCTTTCTCATTATTGAACAAGGATGTGAATGATAATGAATGAAATGATAGTAGAGACTTTTTTCACCGTATGGGATCAAATACAACCCACAGGTTAGGGAGAATTTTTACAAAAAAAATTCCCCCATATGGTGGAAAAATTCAGAACATGGCACGAAAATAAGAGAATGAGAGGAACTCCAGCCTGTAGGGCTGGGGGAATTTTTACCTCTACCACACCCTCAATTCAAATCAGTATTTTTCCCACATAGGGAGGATGATAGGAGAAAAGTTATCCCTATTTTCCCTTTCTCATTTATCATTTCCCATAGAATATAGATGTGTGACATGGTTTCTTAGAGGACCCCTTTGAGTCATCCTTAACCAAGAATCTTAAAAGGGACCCCAAAATGGAAGGAAAAGATCCAAAAAAGTTGAAAATAATTCTTATAATTCATTATCCATTTCAATACCGACAATTCATTACACATCATTGAACAACATGGAAATCAATCCTAGAGAAAACACAAAAAATGTTGAAAATGCAGAAGAGAAAGGAGAAGAAATGTTCACCCATAATATGGCCTATACTATGAATGAAGCTGTGTGTAGCTGAAACTAGAGAATTTCCCAAAATTTATGTTCTCACATGATCAATACCTTATTTCCTTCTAAAAGAATCTCTACCAAGGGGTATAATAAATGAATGGTAAAATTTGATCCACCTCCTCATTTTGATGAGGTAGATCTCCCAATGCTTGGAGAAATATTATCTCGGTAGGAGGAAGAAATGAATGAGTTGAGGTGACAAAAAACTGATCTGATTGAAGGTTTAATTCCTACAAAATATTCTCCATATAAAGATCCTCAATGGACATTTATAAAGGGTGTTCCTCTATAATGGTTTTTCATAATAACTAAAGTAGGTCTAGGACATTAGCCTAACTCAATGTATGAATCCTTGAGTTACCAGGACCTGATCATGGATGAATATCAATATTTCCATCCAACAATGAGACATACAGTGTGAGTTCAGGAAAATTATCAAAAGATGTCACAAGTCATTTAGCTTCCTCAAATAGTGGTGGAACCGACACATCAGATCCTGCCACTTTATTCACCTATCCAAGATCATGTTCACCTAAGCACTCATTAAGGTCTTATCGACACCATGGTGTCATTGGTAGCTCTATTGGAAGCTGTAGAAGAGAGGCATGAACCAAATGCATCCAAAAATGAAACATTACCCAGACTAGGCGATTGGAACCCCTCCACTTCCATTCATTTGGATTGATGCATTTTCAATATTCAATGGATTAAGAGATATGGAACAACATGTGACACACTATGCATACCATTGTTATCCCATGATGTCAACTCTAGATAAAAAAGTATTAGTGGAGTCCAGATGCTTCCTATAACCCTTGACACAACTATCCATTGTATGGTTCACCATATTTCCTGCTCGGTCGATCACAAGAAGGGATTATCTTCATCTGTAATTCCCCTTTCAGTTCATCTTAATGTCTCAAAAGAATATAATCTATGACCTACCTAATTATAAATAGAAAGAGGATGAGGTATCCCCATATTTCATTTCTAGATTGAATGGGATAATCTATTCCCTAAACTGACCACTTACCTGATAGGAGATTATATCTCTATGAATTGATAGCCTTCACAACAATTTGTGAACCCTTCTCATACCAGTGAAGTATACCATTGTGTTTTAGGATTTCATTCCAACACCCCAATGAATGAAATATTATAAACAAAAAACTATGATGAAGTCCCAAATAAGTCCACCATTATCAAGGAAAAGGGAAGGAAAGGTAAAGGTAGCATCTTTCACATTAAATATAGCCTTTGTGCCTCCACCGGACCCAAAACATAAAATTTATCTTGAAACACCCCAATAACATCAACAAAAAACCGTGCCTTACTAGGACAAGCAGAGGGGACCCTGGTGTAATCAATTTGAGGAGAGAAGAAAAAAATTACCCATACCAAGATGATCAAGATCAAGGAAATTATATAGCATCCATGGACAATTATTTTCTCTACCAATCAATGTTAAAGACGCTCTACTAGGTAGGTCTCAATTACTAGAGAGATTATTTCCCCATTAATTTTATTTTAATAAACACACTTCAGTAATTATTATTCTTCAAATACATTTTAAAAACATGGTAAATTATGGGATTTTAGAGTTGGGAAGGACTCCAGCATTACTAGTGCATGTTTCCATCACTGGCCTCTGAAAATAGGTTAGTTGTATGAAGTTGTTAGTAGGAGGGAATAGAATCTTTATAGTTATATGACTCAGAAAACAATCAACTAAACTCATGGTATTCTCCATTTATTGTTGAAATAAAAAAAAATTCCTCCAGTCGATCTCATTATAACACATTTGATTTCTTCAGCCCCACAAACCTTCAAGAACCAACCATCAAAATAGTTTTTTGACTAGAATGTTAAAGATAAAATGTCATAAAACAAACCCAAACTAATGTGAAAGCCATATTTTTATCTCTCAGATTATATTCCCTTATATCTAAAATCACGAAAACTACCCATCCAAATAGGATGACCATAAATTGTCGTCCAGGAAAAGTACTCATTCGAATAAGAGTTGATATTTGGCTCCCTTAGTGTCATTAATTTAATGGATCCATTCTCTAATGAAGAATATGGTTATGAAACCGAGTTATCTACACCTTATTGTGGAACCAAGGGTAGAGTCCTTTATATCCAAGGATACCGAGGAAGAATAATTAATGGCGAGAATCATAATTCTTACAATGTCCCGACTCGGATGTTCAATGTAATAGAGACTTCTGATAGAGCCCTTAAATAGATCCAATAGGATAGTAATATCCCCTGGAACCAACTATAAGACACTTTTCCCTGATTGCTATAGAATATCAATCAAAAATAGTAATAGTTTCCTAATCACCCTTGGTGTGCAGGGAGGCCTACCCGGCCTAACCCACCCTAGAAAAGAGCACCACCAACTTCCTATCTTGAGAGATTATTTATCTATATCAAATACTCATGACTGTAATGTTCCCATGAAATAGAATCCCAACACTGAGATTTATATAAATTTAGAATATAAGTATGATATCCTGAAACAGTCTGCCTTGGTACCAGCCAATCTATCGATCCTGGGTGACATGAGCTTATTAAAAGACCTCCAGAAAGAACTTTGAGGATATATTCGAAGACCTGAGGAGTTTCTAGATGAAGTGGTTGTTGCTGAGGTCTATCAGATAGAGACAAATCATGTTTAACAACATGAATTTATATCTTTAATAGATAAAGATGAATATTTAATTATACATGGACATATAAAAACCATGTACCTATTAGTCGGGATAAATAATGTCTTTATATGAAATGTTTTATTGATAATGGTTATGGAGTTAACCTCATTCCAGTATGTAGACATCACCAATTGGGCTACGATTGGGATAACCAATCACCTCCCACAACAAAACTACAAGGAAATTAAAAAAGTGAGATGAATCCATTGGTCTAAATGAAGATCAAGGCTAAGTTTAAAGACCTCATAGATGTATCATAATTTCTAGTTTTTGGATAGAACATGGCCTTTAATGTCATTATAGGATGGACCTTGTATCATCAACATACATAAATACCATCAATATACCATCAATTCATCAAATAATTCATAAATGAACAAATTAGGATGTTTCATGTGGATAAGGACACATTTGAATCCTATGAGTCACCTTATATCATTATAGGATTATATATGGGTAATGTGAAACAATCCTAGTTTGATGTTCTTACTTGCATCACTGCCCTAAATGGTATAGAATAGATCTTGACCAACCCGTTCATGAAACTCAGGGGAGAATATGCCTTTCCCATTAATGAGGCCATGTATTTGATCCCAAGTATAGGTTCATAATCTGTAATCTTTATGGTTTCAGTCACGACCTCCTAGTCTAGAAATTTTGAATGGATTCCTAACTCCCAATTCATTGCTGAAATATTAAATGAAAATCACATCATTCCATCCCTAGATCACTAATAAATCATTATCTCACCAACTGAGGTTTAATAGGTTTTCTTGTTACCCAAATGGGAAAAATACAATCCTTCCTACCTGCATCCAAGTTCTCTATATTTTCATGGAAGTCCTGCATTGAAATCATGGTTAGAAGAAGTCAGTTCATCTACCTAATATCAAAATATTGACACCTATTCTGACTCTAGATAACATATCCCACTATTTTCTCCCTCAATGTAATGAGAGGAAGAATATAATTATTAAAAATAATAGGCGGAGGAGGACCTTAGGGATGCCCCCTTGAATTCTAGGAGGGAATCCCAACCACCATTGATGAAGTCGTAGAAATACATTTGGGTACATAAGAAGACCCATGAATGAAATTCATTATTGTGGTAACAAATTCTAAAGAAAAATAGGAATATAAATCCTTCCTAAAGTATCATCAGGATGTGCTCATAAATAACTACATAGAAATGATGAACCACATACCCAAGGTATCTACTCACCACCTGGGCCTACCGGAGGACCAACAAGGCAATAAAAAGGTATCTAAATGGATGCAAATCATATATGACACCACAACTGAGGCTAATGTTTACATTCTCATCAGATCAAACATTATCCTAGAATTCTAATATCCAAAATTTCCCTCAAATATCATCTCCGTATTGAAAAATAATATGAAAATCAATGTCTGCAACAAATTCATAGATCTCAACTGGAGCTTAATGAAGGATGACATCCCAGTCCTAATAACTGAATTACAGATCAATACAATAGTTGTATATCAATATCTATCATTCAATTATGGATATTCAAGATATAGTCAAAATCGAATTCTCTATGAAGAAGAATTATTAACCACCTTCAAGACTCATAGCTGTGTTTTTTATCAGGTAATTAACTTTTCCATGAACAATGTAAGTGCGAAATTCTTAGGTGCCATGTATCACATCTTAAAACAAATTGTGGGAATGTTGTTTGAATGATATGATGATGAGATGGTGGTTGAATCTCTAAAATGATCAGTCCACCTGGTGGGTCTTGAAGCATTCTTCAACAAAATTAAAAATTACCACCATAAAATGAACCCTTTAAAATGTGATTTGGGTATTACCTCAGGGAAATTTCTCAGCTTCATCGTATTCCATCTTGGCATCAGGGTTGAACCTAAAAGTAAAAAAAAAAAGAAATCCTTTGAATTTCACATCCTTGTAACTTCGCAGACTTGAGATGATTTTAAGGACACATGGCATGATTTCAGTGCATTATATCCAACCTTGTTGTAAAATGTCTTTTCTTCACTAGGTTGATGAAAAATGGGTTACATATTATTGGAATAATGATTTTGAGGAAGAATTTGACAGTCTCACAAAATATCTGTTGATCTTGCTAGTTCTGATGCCAATTTTTGAAGGAAGACAACTTAAATTGTATATGATAGCCTTAGAGAAATAACTATGTTCCTTAATTGTGCAAAATAAGGACTCTAGTCAGTAAAACTATCATTATTACCACATCCAAACTATGATTAATGTTGAGACTCAATATTTAGATATTAAGAAGAGCTACTCAGTGCTAATTTTTGTAGTTTAGAATGTGAGGCACTACTTATAGCAACAAAAGGTCTATTTGGACTCTTGAAGAAAGCCACTCAAATATAATCTCGACTTCCCACTATTTACTGTATATCATTCACGGTGGTTAGTCATCCAATAGTAGTTTAACCTTCAGTTTGTGCCTCATAAACTAGTCAAATGCTAGGAATTAGGTAATTTTTTTGGAAGACCACCCTTGGTGTAAATGACTTCATTGGTAACTGAACAACCCAATGAACTAGTTTTCTTTATTCAAGATGTCCCCCAGTTTTTCTTGATGTATTTTGACGGTGCATCGATATGTTTGATAGTCATGATGATGGAAGACCCCAAGATCAACCTTGTGGGGATGGGGGTCATTCTCATCTCCCCAACCAAGTTCGTCCTACCTTACTCCTTCCTATTAGTGGGGTTAAAAAACAAATAAGTGGAGTATCAAGATCTCCTTATTGGGATAGAGATAGCATATCCTGTTAATGTCAATCACTTGAGGATAAAAGGAGATTTAGTAGTAGTCATCAAGTAGAACAGTGGGACTATTCTATTAAAAAGGAAGATATAATCCCCCTATTAAACCATGTATGTAGACTAATGGTATACATACCTTTGGATATGACATTGACTCACATTCCAGAGTTATAAAATTACTAAGAATGAACACTTGATATTATGGCCATAGCTCTAGCTGATTTAGACTAGGATGAAACATCAGTCAGTATTGTGCATCATCAGATGGTCTCACCTATCATTCAAACCAACACAAATGTGATCGATGAGATTATCCATATCCCCAAACCATAAGGTTTCACCACTAATTGGATGAAACTCATTGTGTATTACCTTATAAAGAGATATATGTCACTAAAAAAATATGGGAGAGAAAAAATCCGAATTTGAGAAATTAACATTATTTGATATGATTACACAAATTATCAAAAGGCCTTATATAAGAAGAACATTGATGGGACCCTTATATGGTGAAAAATGGTGAAGAGGCTAACGATTTAATAATGAATTTGAATATTAGTGCCTACAGTTCCCACCAATCAGGATCCAAAAACACCCACCAATTCCAATGGAATTATTACGATTTCCCACTGTAATGTAGGACTGCACTAAATTCAAAAAAAAACGATCCGTTCATACCAATTTCAACACAAATTTATCCACCAACCCCTATAGTTTCATTACACAACCAAATACTCGTAGAAATTTTCCATAAGTGGAATAGATTTCCTGGGACCATATCCTCTCACTACTGCCAATCATTTCAAGTAAATTCTCCCTATAATATATATCTTCTCCATGGGGGACATAGTCATACCCCTCAAAGAGGTCGGGGCAAGGAAAAGTTTTAGTTTCATGAGTGCTAACACCATACCTAAACATGGTATCCCTCATAAAATACTGATAGGAAATAACACCAATTTCTATTCTACTAATGTCTAAAATATATATTTGGAATATGGAATCATGTCCATCCATTCCTCTGGGTACCATGCAGTGGATAATGCACAGATAGAGGCCTTCAAAAAGACCCTATAAGGTATATTCTAGAATATGGAAGATACATATAAAGATTATTGTCCATATAAGGTCCTACATGCCCTGTGGGATTACCAAACTATGAACCAAAGTACACTATAGGGGACCATATACTCATTAGTATATGGGCCCTGACTCTTAATTTCCATTTTTTATGAATTATACATAGATGTGAAATTGCAGAAATTGATAGAAGAATTGGAATGACTATCTGAAAAGAGATTTCACACCTATTATCATTTGGAATTCTACCAAAACTAGATCACACAATCCATATTAAAAAATTAGGCTTCTCAACTTTTTTTTATGAAAAGAATTTGTTGGACCTTAGGTATCTAAGGATACTCATAAAAAATCCTATAATGTTGGATACATAGTGACATGGACCTTAATCCATACACAATGTCTACCAAAATGGATCTTATTCATTGACCATGATGGATAGGAATATTACCATGGCCCCCACTAATGTGAGGTTCCTAAATAATTATTTCGTGTAATCACAAGACATTCATCATAATTAGATGATATTAAACTACATGGTAGAACATCCTTACCACATTAAAACAAACCACATTGTGAATTTTCCCAACATCACAATGTTAAACTATATGGATGGTCATTGTCATAATACCTTAAAAAACAACAATATTTCTTATTTTGAAATAAAATAAACTACATGAAATGTACATCTAAACTACATGATGTCAAACTATGGGAATCATCATTTCAATCAATGATTCACCGCACATGATCTAGACATATATAGAAGAAAGATGAAATTACCATACTTTTATGTGAGATTTAAATACACATAGGGAGAATACTTTTCAATAACTATTTGTGGCATGATTCCTACCATCACATGATATGTAATGATGCCTATACCTATCATGTAAGACCAACCACAAATTTCCCTTTATTCATAAGATGATTTTCTTACCAGCAAATGGCTTTACAACATCTTTTTAAAATCCGGATTATGTTTCTCACTACTCTACAAAATCATCATTCCCATAACTAAAAGACCTTCTTACTAGAAACATGCAGTTAAATTTCATGTTACATCATTCATGTTGCAATATAATAAATTGAAGGATGACAAATTCCCCAATGTATGATGTTAAACTAAGCAGTACCTTAATGTCCTCACCCAAGAGGGTGTCGCCATAAATATAAATAATCTAACATTACATATTAAATAATTATAGGTTGATTTATTCATATCCACACAAGATACAAAGAACTTCATAGATTATACATCTATGTACATAAATCCAAAATAAATCCCCCTCTCTCTATATGGGTTAGAAGTACACATGGAGATTTCTATTGAGAACAATGTATGAATTTATAATTGCCCATAAAAGATATAAAGTGATGCCCATATATCTATTCATAGCCCCCTCCATAATGATACTTTTTTTACATTGAGTGAGAGCTGTCCTTACCACAAGATGTTAAACTACAAGGTTCCTCTAGAACTATGTATTGATTTATTCCATTCCACATAGTATATGTAGTGATTACTAGTTTTTCACGACCCGTCCTCAGGGCCCATGTCGTGACTACCCCAAGCCTGCCTTCCATAGGCCAGGGGCTAGCGACTAGCACCAAGGCGTAAATCCCGGTAAAAAGGGAAGGCATTTCCTTTGTACGGTAAACAAGCACCACAGAGTAAGAAAGCAAAAAAAAGTAAACACTAAGTAAAAACTGATTACAACTGTAAGTGCGGAAAGTAAGTGGGCCAGTATACAAACCCAAACTAAAAGTAAAGTACAACTCGAAATGGAATACAGAAACTGAAAAGTAAAAGCCGCTACGCCGAGCTGTCCACTGGAAATCCCACCTGAATGGTGGGTACATATAGCTCCACTGCTCCTCAGGTCCCGCCGTCCGCTCCAATTACGTCCCGCCCAGTGGTCCACCTCCAGGTACCGTCCAACTCTGCAAGCCTCAACCACGATCTACGCTGTCCGTCGTCTGTAACCAATACAACATAGTGCGGGCATAGCCCGTGCAGGGGTGAGTATAATCTACATAGTAGGGACCTCGAGACCCCCGAAGGTATCCCAAAATCCACAAAGGATAAACCACAAAGGAAAGATACAATCACGAAGTAAAAACCGACACTTATTAGGTATATGCCCATACATATACCTAAGTCATCAATTCCAATATGCTCCAACCTCCGAGCCCAAGAATAACCCAGTCCACACAAGAAAGTATACGTATTCCACACAGGTAAACAAACTTAATCCACACAGGATAGAACTACACAATCCACACAAGAAAGTAAATAGGATTCAGCTCACACAGGTATACATCTTCGAAGACGATAGAGATGATCAATGATCCATCTAAGTCGTCAGACCCACAAAGGATCGATAGGTACTAACCCCCGCAAAGACCCACACAGGATCGGACCCACACAGGATCAGTAGCCCTGATCCACACAGGATCGATGAGTGCTGTAGTCGTAATCGTCGAATCCACTGAGGATCTCTGCACAGTCGTCGTCGCAGTCACAGTAGTAGTCGCAACCAGCTCTAGGGTTCCCGCACACAGCAAGCTCGTTCGGGAGGGTCCGCTCCACGAGCCGAGAGGCTGATACATCAACTGACACATAGTCCAGAGTTGATGTATCCAAAAGTTCCGTATCTTCAAGAGGAACTCAAAGTCGCAGACGGCGCGTCAATCGGACGCCCGGTCTGAGAGTTATTGGCTTTTTCGTCCCTGGGGCCCGGTTGGGTTTTAAGGCAAAACCAACCTGACCATACTCCACCTGCGTCCAAACCTCAGGTGGAGTATGCCAAAAGATCCATCTCAGTAACAGGAACTCAAAAAAGTTGACGGGACGTCAATCGGACGCCCGTAGCTCAAGATATGAGCGTTTCCGCTCCGAGGGTCCGATTGGTTTCATGTACCAACCAACCCAGCCGAACAAAAAGTATTCGAAAACCTTGATTGTGATATGTAGAAATGACCATCTCATTCCAAGGATTGTGTCGCCGCTGACGGAGCATCGATCGGAGGTCCGTAGCCCGAGTTATGGGCATTTGAACCCAAACAGCCCGATAACGGGGGTTTCGGGCCCTGACCGACCCGGCCCGAGACCCCCCCCGGATGGCACGAACCGGGTAGACCCTCCCCTGTCCGGGTTGGCCTGGCCCGACGCGGCCCAGCCCGGCTGGGCGCGGCCCGGCCCGACGTGGCCCGGCCTGGCGGACCGGCTCGGCACAGCGCACCCAACGCGCTGTCGGCTCGGCCCCATTTCGGCACAGGGGGGGGGGGGGGGCTGCCCCCTATGTAACCGCGACCCCCCTACTTTTTGGGTGCCGTTTGGAAAACCAACCTGGGGAATTTAATTCCCCCTATTTCACCTCTTCCAGCCGGCCCAACCAGGCCGGCCGGTTCCAGCTCAATGGGACCGGCAATGGTTGGTCCCCTTCCGGCTCCGACGCCGGCGGCCCGGTCCGGCCACCGGTCACCTTGCTCCGCCGCGGCCCGGAACCGGCTGCGGCCCTTGTCGTCCAGTGCGGTGCGACAACACCATGCCCCTCCTCCGTGGACCCACTCCGGCCGCGGCGTCGTCGGTTTTTTTCGATGCGGTGCGACGGCGTTGCGATCTTAAACTTCATTCCATGGCACAACGTGACGGTGCCCCACATTTCCTTCCGCAAGAATCCGCGTGGTGCGACGGCACCACGCTCTCCCGTACCAACCACAAAGGAACCAACACAAAAATTAATGAGGAGGGTCGGCCGTGTTTGTGCGATCCGACCCCCTCGCGTTATTCGATAACAGATGGTTTAAATCCACGAAGATCGTCAAGTTGGTATTCACGAACAAATAAATAAATAAAACCCCTACCTCGGTTCAGGAACGATGTTCGTCAACGAGCCACGGAAGACGAGCGTCGCGAAGGTCGGGCGTCACGGGAAAAGAACGTCGACGTCGCGAAGCAAGGATTCGAAGTGGTTGACAGAGATTTCGTCATGGAAAACCATTGCAGAAGAGACGACGCGGAAGAAGAACGTCGCCTCGCGGAAGAACCGTGTTCTTCGGTGGAGAAGTTCTTCGTTGAAGAACGGTGTTCTTCGCGTTCTTCGTCGAGGTTGAAGAAGAAGAAGACTTCACGCTTCCCAATCCTCTCATGGTGGCAAAACTCTAGCAATAATAAAATAAGACCAAGTCTTATTTTATTAACACAACCTAACCATTTGAATTTCAAGAGTTTAAAATAAAGTAACTCACTTTATTAATTATAACAAGTTGTCAAAAATTAATGAAAGTGAGTTAATGGGGAGTTAGTAAAGTGAGGGATTATGATAGTTAAGGGATTTGAAAAGGTGGAGGGTTCGTGTGGCCCCCACCCTTTAAATTATCCACACATGTGAAGTTGGGTGGATGTGGGCCCCACCACCAACTTCCCATGGGAAAAAATAACCACTTTGATAAGAAATAAAATTGATTTAACAATTTTATTTATTTTTAATTAAACCCCATTAATTAACATCTTCTCCCGCATAAACGCAACTACGGTAAAGGTTCCCTTAAGCGATTACCCGCGTTGCGAGTTCATCGATGCCCTCAGAATTCGATTCTTAGCACCGGTTCAAAATTTAGAAATTCCCACTCGTTTGTTCACTGAATGTACCCAAGCCAAACTTTGGAAATTGATTCCAGGAACACCAGGCCTTGGAATCAGGTGCCGTCTGAAACCACGCTCTTGTAAAATTCCAAAAAAAATTAAAAAATAATTTTCCTTGAATTTTACGAGTCATTACATTACTCCCACCTCAGGGCTTTATGTACCCGTAAAGATACAACATAACTAGGTAAACAAATGTGGGTACTGAGCAATCATCTAAGCCTCCCGATCCCAAGTGCTCTCCTGGAGGTTCCCGTGCTGCCGTCTGATGCGCACTAGAGGAATCGACCGTCCACATAGGACCCGCTCCTGTCGATCCTCAATCTCCACTTGGACCTCTGCAAAAGTTTCCCCATCATCAAAGTCATGCTCCCCACGGTCAATGATATGTATCGTGTCATGCACGTATCTCCTCAGCTGAGACACATGGAAGACGTCGTGCACCCGGTGCAACTGAGGTGGTAGAGCTAGGCGATAAGCCACCTCGCCAATCTTGCTGAGGACCTAGAAGGGTCCGATGAAGCGCAGAGATAACTTTCCTCCTCGGCCAAATCTATGTAAACCACGTCGAGGTGAGACACGCAAGAAGATGTGGTCGCCATCCTCGAACTCTAGTGGCCTCCGCCTCCTGTCAGAATAAGACTACTGCCATCTCTGAGCTGTCCTCATCCGCTCCTGGATGACTTGGACCTTCTCTGTCGTGGCCTGGACCATCTCTGGTCCCAAAAGTGCTGACTCCCCAGGGTCTGTCTAGCACAATTGAGATCTGCAAGGTCGGCCGTACAACGCCTCGTATGGTTCCATCCCGATGGTGGAGTGGTAACTGTTGTTGTACGCAATCTCCACAAATGGTAGGTGGTCCTCTCAGCTATGACCAAAGTTGAGGACACATGCGCGGAGCATGTCCTCAAGAGTCTGAATGGTCCTCTCCGTCTGACCATCTGTCTGAGGGTGAAAGACGGCGCTCAAACGTAGGTGCGTCCCGAACGCCTCCTGCAACCCCTTCCAAAGCCGGGATGTAAAGAGAGCATCTCGATCGATGACAATAGATGATGGCACACCATGAAGCCGAACAATCTCCTGAATGTAATGTCGTCCCAAGCTCTCCACTGAGCCCTGCTCTCTGATGGGTAAGAAGTGAGCCGACTTGGTGAGTCGGTCGAAAATCACCCAAATGGAGTCGTGACCTCTGGAAGTGCGTGGAAGTCCAGTCAAGAAGTTTATAGATATCTCGTCCCACTTCCACTCCGGGACCTCCAAGGGATGTACCAAGCCTGCTGGTACCTGATGCTCTACCTTCACCTGCTGGCAGGTGAGGCATCGAGAAACGAACTCTGCAACAACCTTCTTCATTCCTGGCCACATGTACTATCATCTGAGATCCTAGTACATCTTTGCCACTCCAGGATGTACCGATAAAGGAGAAGTGTGATACTCTCTCATCACCTCCTATCGTAAAGCGAATGGTACCAAGGTATGTCCTCTGAAAAGGATTTTGTGCTCTGCTCCAAAGGAGAAACCATCAGGTGCCTGTCCTGAGGATATCTGTGCACGCCGCGTCTCACAGTCTGCATCCCCACGCTGTGCCTCTCTAACCCTCTGTAGTAGTGGAGGAGTGACTATGAGAGACTGAAGGAAGGTTGCTCCATCTCTATCCACAAAGGATATCTACAAAGAGGCTCGCTACTCTATCGCCTCCTCAAGTAGCTGAATGCCCGTCCCCCTGCTGAGAGCAACGGCTACCACGGTCCCCTTCCTAGGAGTATAGACTATCTCAAAGTCATAGTCCTGGAGGAACTCGAGCCATCACCGCTGTCTCAGGTTCAAGTCATTTTGCGAGAAGATGTACCTGAGACTCTGATGGTCAGAAAAGACTGTAAAGTGCTCTCCCATCAAGAAGTGTCACCATGTTTTCAGAGTAAAGACCACTTCTGCTAACTCCATGTCATGGGTAGCGTAGTTCTGCTCATGTGGCCTCAACTAGCATGATCCATAGGCGATCACTACCTACTCCTGCATCAAGACACAACCGAGTCTGATCCCTGATGCATCGCAGTAGACTACATACTCTACTCCCTCCTCAGGAAACCTCAAGATAGGTGCACTTGTCAATCTCTGTCTGTGCTCCTGGATGCTCTACTGACATCTTTCTGACCACACGAAGGGTTTCCCCTTCTTCGTCAAAGCTGAGAGTGGTGCCGCAACTCTGGAGAAGTCTGGCACAAATCTCCGGTAGTATCCAGCTAGTCCCAAGAATCTGCGCACCTCCGTCACGGTCTTGGGTGGCTCCCAAGCTAGAACAGCCTTGATCTTCATGGGATTCACTTTAACTCCCACATCATAGATGACGTGTCCCAAGAATTAGACCTCACGTATCCAGAACTGGAACTTCGAGAGATTACCATAAAGCTGGTGCTCTCGGAGTGTGTCTACTACAACCCGTAAGTGTTAGGCGTGCTCCTCCTCAGTCGTCGAGTAAATCAAAATGTCTTTGATGAAGACCACGAAAAATCGATCAAGGTATGGCTGAAAGTTCCTGTTCATGAGGGCCATGAACACTACTGGAGCATTGGTTAAGCCAAATCGCATATCAAAGTACTCATAGTGGCCATACCAACATTTGATGGCCGTCTTCTACACGTCCTCGTCTCGAACTCTGAGCTGATGATAGCCTGACCTGAGGTCTATCTTTGAGAACCACCGTGGTCCATTGATCTGATCAAAGAGGTCATCAATCCTCGGTAGTGGATACTTGTTTCTCACTTTCACCTGGTTCAGGTGAAGATACTCGACACAAAGTCACATGCTCTCGTCCGCCTTCTTGGCGAACAATATCGGGGAAGCCCAGGCTGAAACACTGGGTCAGATAAATCCCTTTCCCTAAAAGTCCTCCAACTGTACCCGTAGCTCTCAAAGCTCGACGAGGGCCATCCGATATGCTGGAGTCAATATCGGGGCCGTCCTGGGGTGCAGGTCAATATAAAAGTCTACCTCTCTACGAGGAGGTAGTCATGGAACGTCGTCGGGAAAAACATCCGCAAACTGATCCACCACTGCAGGAAATCCAGGACTCTGCACGTCAACTGCTCCTAGGATGAGGCTAGCCAACTGATTAGTGATGGGTTGTCCTCTCCTCCGCAGAAGTCCATCCTATACTGCAAAGGCTCCCTTCTCGCCGGTGAAGGTGAACCTGCTCCCTGTCGGTGCGTACACATCGCACCTTGCGCCTAAAATAGTCAATCTGTGCATGGACCGTAGATAACCAATCCATGCCCAAGATGACGTCGTAAGGCATCGACGCCGCTACAAGAAGATCTCAGCCAAAGCTCTCTCCTCCTAGAGTAAGCTCACACTGCCGGCACCAGTGCGTAATCATCGAGTCTGCTCTCGTAGGAGTCTCTAGCCGTAAGGATCGAGCCAATGACTCTGTCAGAATCTCCGAGCTCCGAACAAGTGTAGTGGCTATGAAAGAGTGACTCGCTCATTGTCTATAAGTACTGCAACAAGGGTGGAATAGACATATATAGTACCTCAAATCATCTCTGGCGCGCCGTGGTCGTAGGCCTCTGCTGCCTGGAACTCTGCCTGTCTCTGCCCGACAGCTCTCTGTGGTCGAGTTGGACCTCCTGGTGGTGGTGGTGGTAGAGCCTCAAAGCGTTGCCCACCACCTGCTCCTCAGCCAGCTCCTCTGCCTCGTCCTCCTCCTCCCGGCGGACCGCCACGGTCGACCCTCTGCCTCTGCCTTCGTGGTCCCTTAACCGTCTACTGCTCCTCAGCACGGTGGGTCGGGCAGTCACGAGCCATGTGTCCCTGCACGCCGCACAAGTAGCACTGTCTGCCTCTCGAAAGACTGACTCCACGCTGTGAGCCCCGCACTGCTGAGCCAGTGTCCTGAGGTCGTCTGCCTGAGGGTCTAGTTTGCCTGGACCCAAGAGTCATCCGTCGACTGCCTGCTGCAGAAGACTCTGCTACGTGCCGCCCTACGGTGGGTCTCGGTGCTGGTGTAGACTCAGCAAGAAAGCTGTCGATCAAAAGGGCCCGCTCCAGTACTCTTGTCTGAGTCGGAATGCTGAGGGAGATCAGTGATGCCCTGATCTCGTGTCTAAATCCCTGCTCAAAGGTCCGGGCTTGGAAGAATGGGTCTCGTACCATGTCAGTCGAGTAGCGCGAGAGATCAGTAAATCCCGCCGAGTACTGGGCGACCGTCATGCTGCCTTGTCGCAGCTGAAGAAGATCATGAATGCGCACCGCACGGAGGGTGGCTGGGACAAAATCTGAGCGGAATAGGATCTCAAAGTCTATCCAGAGTATAGATGCCTCATCGTGCACCTGGAGCATCACGCTCCACCATCGGCCTGCTGCTGCATGCAGTAGGCTCGCTGCGAGGATCACCATGAGGTATGCTGGTGTCCTAACTAGCTTGAAAACTCGTACGACTACCTCCATCTAGTCCTTGGCTTCCTGGGGTCCATCTCACTACAGAACCTGGGCGGGTTCTAGTGCTAGAACTCATGGAGTTCACTAAGGCGACGTGCATCATCAGCGGCTGGTGCTGGAAGCATCGGTGGATCGGCGAGTAGAGATACCGCTGGTGCCACTGCTGACAAAGGGCCCTGCACCGAGGCCTCATCGCTCGGTGGGCTGTCGTCACGCTTGACTCTCATAACCCTAGCTGGCTGTCGTCGTGGGGCCATCCTTAAAAGAAAACAGGTGTGCCACGGGTAGAACATTATACCTGGTGAGCTGACACAAGTATTCACAAAGAAAACTTGAAACACACACGCAATCAATGTTTTCGTGCATTAAGTCGGAAATCAGAACTCAGGGTCCTGGTGTAACGATACGTCGGCCGCCACACCAACACTGGACTCCCTGGACTGATAACCACACCCAATACGCTAAACACTATTGCATCACATAGAAGAAAGATCAGAGTCTGTTGTATAACTGAACTCCTCTGATAGCAATTTGTCACGACCAGTCCTCGGGGCCCATGCCGTGACTACCCCAAGCCCGCCTTCCATAGGCTAGGGGCTGGAGACTAGCACCAAGACGTAAAACCCAGTAAAAAGGTAAGGCATTGCCTTAGTAAGGTAAACAAGCACCAGAGAGTAAGCAAGCGGAAAAAGTAAACACTATGTAAAAACTGAGTACAACTGTAAGTGTGGAATGTAAGTGGGCCAGTATTCAAACCCAAACTAAAACTAAAGTACATCTCGAAAGGGAAAACAGAAACTAAAATGTAAAATCCGCTACACCGAGCTCTCCACTGGGAATCCCACCTGAAGGGTGGGTACATATAGCTCCACTGCTCCTTGGTTCTCTCTGTCCGCTCCGAGTTCGTCCTGCCCAGTGGTCCACCTCCAGGTACTGTCCTGCTCTGCAAGCCTCAACCACGATCAACGATGTCCGTCGTCTGCAACCAACACAATGGAGTGCGGGCATAACCCATGCAGGGGTGAGTATAAGCTACTCAGTAGGGACCCTGAGACTCCCAAAGGACTCCCAAAATCCACAAAGGATAAACCACAAAGGAAAGATACAATCACGAAGTAACAACCGACACTACTTAGGTATATTCCCATACATATACCTAAGTCATCAATTCCAATATGCTCCAACCTCCGAGCCCAAGAATATCCCAGTCCACACAGGAATGTATACATATTCCACACAGATAAACAAACGTAATCCACACAGGATAGCACTACACAATCCACACATGAAAGTAAATAGGATTCAGCTCACACAGGTATACTTTTTCGAAGGCGATAGAGATGATCACTGATCCATCTAGGTCTTCGGACCCATAAAGGATCGATAGATACTAACCCCCGCAAAGACCCACACAGGATCGGACCCACACAGGATCTGTAGGCGCTGGCTCACACAGAACCGCTGAGCGCTGACCCACACAGGACCGGACCCACACAGGATCAGTAGCACTGATCCACACAGGATCGCTGAGTTCTGTAGTCGTCGTCATCGAATCCACTGAGGATCTCTGCACATTCGTCGTCGCAGTCACAGTAGCAGTCGCAGCCAGCTCTAGGGTTCCCGCACACAGCAAGCTCGTTCGGGAGGGTCCGCTCCACGGGCCGAGAGGCTGATACATCAACTGACACATAGTCAAGATTTGATGTATCCAAAAGTTCTGTATCGTCAATAGGAACTCAACGTCGCAGATGGCGCGTCAATAGGACTCCCGGTCTCAGAGTTATTGGCCTTTTCATCCCAGGGCCCGGTAGGTTTTTAAGGCAAAACCAACCCGAACGAACTCCTCATACGTCCAAACCTCAGGCGGAGTATGCCAAAAGATCCGTCTCACTAAGAGGAACTCAACAAAGTTGATGGTATGCCAATCGTACGTCCGTACCTCAACATATGAGCGTTTCCACTCTGAGGGCCCGGTTGGTTTCGTGTACGAACCAACCCGGCCGAACTCAAAATATTCCAAAACCTTGAGTGTGATATGTAGAAATGACCGTCTCGTTCCATGGATCGTGTCACCATTGACGGCGTGTCGATTGGTGGTACGTAGCCTGAGTTATGGGTATTTGATCCCAAATAGTCTGATAACGGGGGTTTCGGGCCCGGACCGACCCGGCCCGAGACCCCCCCCGGTTGGCCCAAACCGGGTCGACCCGCCCCGGTCCGGGTCAGCCCGACCCAACATGGCCCGACCCGGCCCGGCGCGGCCCATCCCGGTGCGGCCCGGCCTGGGCGCGGCCCGGCCTGGCGGACCGGCTGGGCAGAGCGTGCCCAACGCGCTGCCGGCTCGGCCAGTGGACGAGCCGTTTTGGCAAGGGGGGGGGGGGGCTGCACTCCTGTATAACCGCCCCCCCCCCCCCCGGTTTTTGGGGGCCGTTTGGAAAACCGGCCAGGGAATTTAATTCTCCTGGTTCCTCCTCTTTCGGCCGGCCCGACTTGGCCAGCCAGTTGCAGCTGAATGGGACTCGCAATGGCTGTTCCCCTTCCGGCTCCGACGCCGGCGGCCCGGTCCGGCCGCCGGTCACCTTGCTCCACCGCGGCCCGGAACAGGCCGCGGCCCGGAACCAGCCGCGACCCCTGTCATCCGGCGCGGTGCGACGACACCGCTCCACTCTGTCGCGGCCCCGCTCCGGCTGTGGCGTCTTCGGTTATCTTCGACGTGGCGCGACATCATCTCGTTCTTAATCTTCTTTCCACGGCGCAGCGTGACGGCTCCGCGCATTTCCTTCCTGAAGAATACGCGTGGTGCGACAGCACCACGCTCTCCCGTACCAACCACAAAGGAACCAACATGAAAATTAAGGAGGAGGGTCGGCCGTGTTTGTGCGGTCCGACCCCATCGTGTTATTCGATAACAAATGGTTTAAATCCACGAAGATCATCATGTTGGTATTCAAGAACAAATAAATAAATAAAACCCCTACCTCAGTTCAGGAACGGTGTTCGTCGACGAGCCGCATAAGACGAGCGTCGCGGAGGTCGGGCGTCGCGGGAAAAGAACGTCGACGTCGCGAAGCGAGGATTCAAAGTAATTGATGGAGATTTCGTCGCAGAAAACCGTCATGGAGGAGACGACGCGGAAGAAGAACGTCGTGTCACGGATACGGCATCGTGGAAGAACTTTGTTCTTCAGAGGAGAAGTTCTTCGTTGAAGAACGGTGTTCTTCGCGTTCTTCGTCGAGGATGAAGAAGAAGAAGACTTCACGCTTCCCAATCCTCTCAAGGTGGCAAAACTCTAAAAATAATAAAATAAGACCAAGTCTTATTTTATTTACACAACCAAACCATTGAATTTCAACAGTTTGAAATTAAGTAACTCACTTTATTAATTATAACAAGTTGTCAAAAATTAATGAAAGTGAGTTAATGGGGAGTTAGGAAAGTGAGGGATTAAGAGAGTTAAGGGATTTGAAAAGGTTGGGGGTTCGTGTGGGCCCCACCCTTTCAATTATCCAGAAATGGGAAGTTAGGTGGATGTGGGCCCCACCACCAACTTCCCATGGGTGAAAATAACCACTTTTATAAGAGATAAAATTGATTCAACAATTTTAATTTCTTTTTAATTAAACCCCATTAATTAACTTATTCTCTCGCACAAACACAACTACGGTAAAGCTTCCCTTAAGCGATTACCGGTGTTGAGAGTTTATCGGTGCCTTCGAAATTCGATTCCGAGCACCGGTTCAAAAGTTAGAAATTCCCGCTCATTCGTACACTGAACGTACCCAGGCCAAACTTCGGAAATTGATTCCGGGCACTCCGGGCCTCAGAATCAGGTGCTGTCAGAAACCGCGCTCTTGTAAAATTCCAAAGAAAATAAAGAAAAAAATTCCCTTGAATTTTACGGGTCTTTACAAGTTCTCCAATCCCAGGTCCACCTGAAGAAGTTTGACAAATAATGGGAAAACATCCCCCCTATAAAAACGGATCACACTTGCATACATATTTCCCACTTAGCAATATGTATGAATAGATTATTGTCATCATAGGATATATATTGACCCCCATATATCTAATTCTAGTTCCAACTGCAACATTTCCCATCATTAAAATTGATTCATCTTTATCTGTACCACATGATGTTAAACTACAATGGGTCCTTAGAACTATGTGTGTATTGATTCTTACTATAATTAGATATGCAGTGATGACTGGATTTCTTATCCTAGTCCGACCACCATAAGTTCAAAATGCCCATATTGATCATTTTATCTCCTCTATGTGGACGAATAAATCTTTTCCACCCCTTATTATCACATGAAGCATAGATCACAGGGGATTATAAGTTTTCACATGTGATTAACAATGAGATCAAGGTGTTTGAATCCTCGTCATGATTACCATTCTCTTAGTAGAAAGACCATAAAAGGGACATCAATTTTCTTTAACCTCTTATGTTAAAATGAAAGGAATCCATTCATGATGCATGACATGAAACTATATAGATCCATGAAATCCATTTTTATTCATGTTAGTTGGCCATTTTCCTTACTAAAATATGGTAAACTGTAAAAATAATGTACTTATGAAATGATGTAAAAGTATATGGGTTTTATAAAACTACGTGTGGCTTGATTCACTTCTTGGAGATATATGTAGTAACACCCCGATCATTGGACTTGGTTCCATCCACAATATTTCCTCTACACTTCCTGGAATGCATGTTCTTACAACATGATGATAAATAGTATTGTGATTGTTTTTTTCTAACAACATTAAAATACTTGGTACATCAAGAACTATGTTTGTATAGATTCTTGGATTGATGAGATATGTAGTGACGCCTAGGGTATGCGTCCATGTCCCAACCATGATGTAGATAAAAAACATTTCCCCACCTTGGATATACAAAAATATATCTATTTATAAGATCTCATGTTCAGGTTCCTCATTAAGGGTTATATCAAGGAAATATAAATTCCCATGCCCTACATATGATTTATATCTTTTTCTGTAATTTCACAGTCAATGTCCAATCATAGTCTGAATGTCTCTTACATACACAAAAATATTCCTACCATTCATAAAACTTTGTGCACCAAAGAAATTTCAAATCACCACAATATTCCAATGGAAATTGGTGATGGGGTAGTGTTTTTAGGTCACCTTTGATTGACTATGCATAATTTTCCCCAATTGGATCTATGTAAGTTTCCAAAAAAATGTCCTACCAACCAAAGGAAAATTAATCCCTTATAAAGGCCTCTTCTATATCAATAATCCCCAATGAAAATTTTCCCCTATATATTTTATCCTAATTAGAAAATACATAGAATAATGGTTTATACTCCCTCCCACACACATCTGAGGCATGTTAGAAAATCCTCGCCTGATGAGCCTCCTATTACACATCGTTTCTCGGACAAATGATCCTAGCCATATTACCTAAATTGTAATTACCCAATGTAATCCAAAACACATGATGTTCAATTTAGTCATTTATATCCTAGTCTCATGAAACTATACTTAATGATTTCAATGAGTTATGTATGCCTTGATTCTTTTAATCATATGATACATAGTGACAACTGAATCATCAATGCCGGGTCCAGCGATGAGATTAAAATGTCATCCCTTTTCATGTGTGGGGTTCAGACCTGCACAGAATGTTTCTAGACATGACAAAAAAAATCACCCCATGTTCCTATATATGATATTGATCTAAATAGGGTCTAATATGTTTCTCACCCTACTTCTGGGATCATATTCAAAATAAAATTCCCCTTCCCCACACAATAGCTTGATCAATGTGTGGGGAATCCTTCCTAAAACTATGTATGGATTATCTATCATTTAAAATAGATAGGTAGTGATTTCAGGACCTCACATATTGGACCAATATATATCAAAAAAGCTTCATCCTATGTATTGTTCATACCGCATAAGTAAAATATTTATGTGCATTGCTATAAAATTAAAACATGAAATTCCCATTTTCATACTCAGTACCTATCCTTTACCAAATCAAACACTTTTTCTATAAGATATAAATCCCCATAAACCATCCCAGCTTTCAGAAGTGGAGGTTTTGTGTCCTAATGACACCTTTTTTTACTGTGTGCAATATTCCCTATTTTTCTCAACCTAATTTTCCTTTAAAAAAGGATTTTTGACAAAGGTAAATTCAACCCCAGAAGAGGCTTTCCTAATCTACATATTACCCTAATGGAATTTATGTACTACATAACTCCTGATATTCAGATATTAATATATTATATCTTTCAAACTTCCCCCTTCATGCCTAAATATGGTGGACCATTCAAGGGTTTTTTACCATGAAAATGGGAAATCGTTTATCCCATGGTCAAAGTAATATTATCATAAATCTTAGAATCAGAATGTCTATATTTTATTACATTAAACTAGATTTTATATGTCCCAATTTCATGATGTTGAACTACACCACACACTAGAACTCTATTACAAAGGACATATTTGTGTAGTATTGGTCTCTCATTCATGTCCATATCCAATACAGATGACCTTGTTATTTTATTACATCAATCCCTTGAAAGGAAAATCTTAATTTTCTTGAAATGTCAAAATATTCAGAAATTAACTAGACACTAGAAATGGAGAGTTAGTTTCCAAAGGATATTTTTTCTAGACTATACATTATATTCCCCAATTGGCTCTGCATAACACACCCACAAAAAAAATCCTATCAAACAAAGAAATTAAACCATGTGATATGCTTCTACAACTTCTATATTCCCTAGAAATATCATTTTTGAAACTATTATAATGGTTACTCATTGCATAATTTCCATATATCATGTATCAGATCTATAAATCCCAAAAATTGGGTCCAAAAATCACTCATTCCTGTATGAATATATTAGTAAATTCTCAGTTGGTATGTCCAAGTGGGGTACCCACCACATAATTCTTGGTCAATGTTTTTAGACCTAAAACATCAATTTCATTAATCTGATTTGATATACTCTAAACGATCCATAAAAAGAGATGTGGAACTTTCCATGTTGAAAACTACAAAGGTAACCCTGGGTAAATATCGAGTCCCATCTCAGTAGAAAAATACTTTACATGGTTTAAGATAAAATATGAAATAAAAAATGACACAAAACATATTTTTTCAAAAATAACTCAATTAAAGGCATATGTAAAATTCAAGTTATTCAAACTAAGCCTGAACAATAGTGAAATTAGGATACAATTTTGGAAATAACATAAAATACACAATGATTGTAGGGGTTTATTTCTTACCCAAGTAATTGTAAGATCCATGCTCACTAAGTCCCTTATCTCATAATGAAATTTGAGAATTACATGATCATGTCAATTTGGTTATCCTAGACTGTGATTAAAATTTATATCCAAGGGTGAAATTATTCAAGTAATCTAATATAATATCTTTCAAAACACATTACAAATTTTGATTAATGGGCATTACATGAAATAATAAATGATATGTATCATATGGAAAACGTTTTTTCATTTATTTACTGAATGGTAATTGAGGGGAATCAACATACTAGAGTCTCTCCCTATTTTTATTAAAAAATAATATAAAATTCCTGAAATATTCGAAATGGATACAATGTTTCTTGGCTTTCATTAGTTATTAGATTGATTACCTTTTGTTTTAAGACACCAAGTGTCCTTTCCAAAATAGTTTTTTTTTCATAGATTCGGTTTTAGCTATTGGGCGCAGCTATTTAATAATGGTACTGTGATCCTAACCCTTCTACTTGATGGCTTCAAAATGTTCATTTTTATGACAACTACACATTTAATATAGCTATTTGAGCATCAAATTATCCCAGATCAAAAGTAAGTGTGACCACTTGATCATAAGTATTTTCTTCTTTAGAAACCAAGTGATGTAGATTAGAAGTAGTGCCCTTTAGGGTTTTCAAATGATTAATGTAAGAATTAAATTAAGAAAGGTATCATTTGCAAATGGCTAAGTCTTATTGAGAAGTTATTATTTGGTGGATAAGGGCAGATATGTTCTAGTAATCAAACCAAACTGAGCTAAAACCAAGGAAATTTTGGTGAATGTTGTCTTCCTTGTCACCCATTTCCACCGCCAGCTCTCATTGATAATAGTGATAAATTGGTTTTAGTACCATTTTCCCATGGCCGGATGTTCAGTACCATTATTGGGTTTCGAACCCTGTTCACTTTTTACCACATAAATTTAATAAAGAATTATAATTATTGAAGGGAGGTTTAGGTTATAAAATGACATCAGAGTCGGAAATTTTTTTTCTCAACCTCCGGTGTTTTCTCAAGAACCAGGATGATAGGCCCAAAATCTATTCGAGGAGTTCCCAAAGATGTTACCCTAGGTCCAACATCAGTAAGGATATTGAAAGCATCATTTGAAACCAATTGATATGTACCATGTTCAGTAATGGGGTCCTTGAGGAAGGTTTTCCCTTGAGATGTTTAGAGTGTTGGAAGCAAATGAATTCCCCCAGTTAAATCGATGAGGATGGTGTGTCCGGCATCAATCTGGGAGTTGTTAGCGGTTTATGCACATTTGAGATTCCAATCTCTAATATCCTATCTGGATATTATTCCACCCACATCCTTGCATAATCTTGTGATTGGGTTATGGGAGTCTTTTCATGAGGTAGAGAGATAAACTTTCCATAATCTTCATGCACCATCATCAACCACAGTCGGTGAAGGATAACTAGGTGTGAATCTTTAATCTGAGGAATATGAAAAGGATATATTTATTACATGTATCCAAATTTTCATGTTAATATATAATTAGTATAGACTTAACATATAGTTACTCCATCTTACCGTGCATCTAGATATCCCTCTCGTAAAGAAATGATGTATGTGTGTTCCTCTAAAGTCCCTTCACCATTATCAACCATCATTATTGATGTTTTAGGGTAAGGATGAAATCAAATTTGAAAGTATCACTTAAAAAATATATAGTGCTTTCAAGGCCCATTGCATTCAAGAAAATGAAAACAATATTAAGAACTGAAGGGTAGAATGAGGAATAAGGGATCATTGAGATATGAGAATATTCATAAATTGATATTGTTCTTCCTCCCATATGTATAATAATTTTAATGGCCCATATAGGTGACGTGGAGACCTAACTTCTTGAATATGGTCTAATGATTCATAAATAAAATAAATGGTGGTAAAAACTATGTTAATGGGACGTCCCTACACCAGTTTTTCTTCCATCATGATTTTATATACTCTAACATAGGTATAGGTGTCACTTGATGGGAAGATCCATTCAATCGGGATCATGGGAAAAAAAATTTACAACCTAAGGTTAAGAAATAATTCTAGATGAATTCCATTTCCCCTTGAGGTATATTGTTCTACTTCAATAATGGCACAATATGGATACTAAATGCCTCATGATTGTTGAGTTGTGTGAGTTCTTTTACGTCTAGCTTTCAAACATGGACTGTTAACATTGAAAAACAACTATATCCAATCATTGACTGAAATGATTGAATAAGTGTGGATGTGATATCTATGAAATTCCTCTTATGTGGTCATCATTCCCCTAGCTAATGGAGATTCTTGTTCGGTGATTTCCTAGGGGTTGGAGAGGGTCTATAACTTTTCATCCATATTACCAAGAATGGAGATACCCCTGTCTAGTAGACATCCCATAATCTGAACACTACTTTAACATTCAATAAATGAGAGGCATTGGTGCTCGAACACCAGTGAATGATTATTTTACGCTATATCACACTCAGTTAGTAAACCATGAATTGGGAAACCTAGACTTCTTGATATAGACTGATGAACTCCAGTCATCCAAAAAATCCCCAGTAATTCTTGTGCACCTATAATTTCAAACACAGTTCATCTATAAAACTCCCTTGAGTCTTTATGTACTACTTGGAGAACTATACTCTGTTGGGATCATCTTGTTATTGGTATAAGATGGATGAATAATCTTAGATAGTATATTACCACGATATGGCATGACTACGTTGATTTCATTAATCCCACATAGGGAAATTCTTAAGAAATAATTTCTCTTAACCTAAACTATAATTTATTTTTATTATAGAAAAAATGATCACATTGGGATTATCTCAAGAGTTGTTGAACTACGAAGAAGGGGATTTTGATAAACTTGTGGAAGGGGAGAATCACATTGAAGTATAAAGTTATAAAGTGCTAGCTGGTAAGACAATGGGTTAGTAAGAATCTATGATGAAATGAGATTCCTCAAAACACCCTCCTTAGGTGGGATATGTTGTCGAAGATTATTCTAAATATTCTTAGCCATGTAGATTCTCCTATAGGTCAAGGTCATCGATGTGGAATCTAGATCAATTTTTTCCCTATAACAGATTATCAAAAATATGTGAGATTCATTGGAGAAGGATGAAAAAGAATTTTGAGAGAACATAGAAAACTGTATGATGGATTATACTCCCAGAATATTCCCATGGGCCATTAATCTGTGAGGTTTTATCCCAAGAAACTCTATCCCATGAAATTTTGTACAGTGAAGTAGAACAATACAAAGTGATATCCCTCAATGAGTTTTCTAGTTAAGCATCAGTATATAGGGCGCTCCATCTGTGAATCATCTAGTGGATTTGTGGGTGATTAAATCATTACTTTTCATGGATATCAATGTTTACTTCATGGAAATGGATTCATCAAATTAATCACTTCACAGAATAATCGAGCAATCAGAGAATTTATATAGCACTCTGTTCAGAAAGAAATTTGATACAGGAAAAATAAACTTTTTCCCTATTAATAGGGATGGTACCCTATTATGAGACAACTTGCATACAGTAAACCGATTTAAAACAAGACTGATTTCTATATTAAAATAAAAACTCCATCATCTTTATCATAACCCATTCCATTGGTGGGAATATGTTGGGTCATGAATATGTTTCATTCAAGAATTAGTTAATTTCATCGATATTATAAAAGGGTAGAAATAAATCATGAATAAGATTGAAGAAAAAGGTTTACAGGGGAAGATACCATGAAGGAAGGGTTGATCCTGTGATATAAAAATCACATCACTGACCACTGCTCCAGGTGTTATTTCTCCACTTTGTGAACAATAACACAAATGAAATTTTTTTCTGGATGAGGCTGCCCTAATGGTTCCCTCTCACAAAACAAATTCATTTTTGGGGTTGTGATTTTATTTCCTCCCCCAAAAATGACAGTACACCATGAATAAAATTGTTCACTATATGGGGAATTACTGTTGGATCTCATATATTAGCCAAAGTCATTTTTGGGCCAAATGGTAATTTCAACACCTATGAAAGACTTCCGCAATGAATAAAATTGGTCATGAGTTAGGACAACCTCCTAGGATCTGAAAGAAAAAGAATGCATGTGGCCCATGATGGATGACTGACCATCCCAGTACTCGGTCCCTCAATTACTCTATAAAAGGACCCTTAGGGATACTTAGGTAGGAGGATGGGAAAGTCTATATCACATGAGGAATTCCCAGATGAGAGAAAACCTGTGGAAATTTGTATTTCTGGAAGGTAAAAACACATTGCATATCATTAAGGGGTAAATAAATGAATGTATGACTGAACTTGAAAACCTTTCTAGTAACCATCCCATGGGGAATAAATGGATGAACCCTATTCAAACAAATACCCCACATATAAAACACTATGTGGGAAGAACCATATCCCATGTGGACATGTTCTACATAGGAGGAACATTTCCCTTCATTGTAAAACACTACCCAAACGAATCCTAGCCCTATATATCACCATGCTATGTAGATGATACTCTCACCTGCATAGAAACATGATATGTTGAGTGAATTCCCTCTTTCATCAGAACATTCTATGCCATGTGGGGCCTCATAGGGTGTTCTCTTATCCAGCTCCAATCACTCCCTTTCTTCATCTCATCAGGCCCCATATTGGCCCATCAACGAACCATTCCTGTGACATAAAACCAAGATATCATACAAAGCCTCGTAATATGTATGGTCAAAGAATCACACACATCAACCTGTCCACTCTAATTAGCATACTCTTGGTAAGCAGAGTCACATGTGAAACCTCTGTAATAAGGAGGAACATCAAAATGTCATCAGGTCATCATTCTTAGGGTAATGAGGGTTTCATTATTGGATGTTCTTACATAAACCTCCATATTCATTGGAGGGAATGTATGGATCATGCTTTTATTTCCTTTAAATATGAAAATTTGATCCCCATCCCCTTCCACTAAAACAAAATTTATCCCATCCCTCCTCGAGTAATCCCCTATTCATTCTTATAGAGGAGAAACTATTACTCTTTTATGCAATCCTGGGATGTATCAGGATGGATCACCAGATGTGACTATCCTAACTATGGAAATAAAATAGGCAATACCCACACCAAATACCCTATCCATCTCCCTTTGGCCTTATGTACCTTGTACATCAGTGGACATATTTGATCATTTGTTCTTTATATCCACTAATTCATCATGTTTCTGACGCCAAGCATGAATCATGTGGGCATAGAGGTTAGTTCTCATCATGAAGTCTACAAGGTCTCAATCCAAATGGGCTTTACCCATATTTGTAAGCCCCAAAATCTATTCATATGGGCCTCTTATATTGTATAAGTCCCAATAATATCCACTGAAATAGTTGTTCTCCAAAAATTAATTCCCCAACATCCATTCAAATGGGAGGATCCCATGCATAATCCTCTGCCACATTCTCCTATATGACTTCTATAATGTGTAATCCCTAACATTCAAAACAACGTTGAATTTGATTCTAGACTAACTGGGATACTAAAAATCAATCCCGAGGTCCAAATCCAACACTCAAATTCACCCTAATGTTCTCCAACCCACATTACATGTAGGTTCATGTACACCTAGAAGACTACCTATATTCTAGGTCCCTCTTGCGACCTCAGTGTATGTCCCACACCATCCTTGACCAGACAACATTTTCATGTACTTCCATGTTACATGAAGTTAAACTTCATGGTTGGGTCATTTTCATTGGGCCATCAAAGGAGATATTCCCTGTTATTTGGAATTAAATTAAGTGGGTTATGATTCCTTTGGTGAAGATACATAGAAATCCCATTGTGTAAGATTTATCCTAACATAAAAACAATTTTCTACCACCTTAGATGACAAAAAATGACAGAGTGCCTCACCACATGGATTAAAACCATCATCATCCTAATAAATGAAAAAATAATCACAAATATATACATAAAGGTGTAGCATTAATGGAGAATCTCATTTACATAGAGATATCCCTATCAATGGAAAACATCATATATATAAAAATGATTATAAACCCATGCATGTTTATAAATGGTCACTAACTCAGAGTGATCTATATATGCATACATTGGAATTAGAAAAGGATTCACGAACATATCTTAAATCTATAAGAGTGTCCTAGAATTGGCAATAGTCCCCCCCCAAAGGGGTTGATGAGCCTGAATTCTCATCCTCTTGACCAATACTAGTTCTCAAGTGTCATTGGCCAAGTTCCCCAATGAACTCCTACCATTGGAATGAAGGGCCATGAGATTTCATGGATATGAGAGTAATTGGATATTTCTCATTTCCTGAACAAAACTAGCTAGAAAATGTTCGAATGTAGTGTACCAGACGTGAGTGATTTCACATAATTCAACCCCCAATGACCAATCGTTGGGTGACAAATGATCTTTCATTGGAAACAATATACATACATACACAAAGATACATGTTGTTCTACAAGTACATTTATTTTATATTATTTAATATCAATATATATATATATCTAAATACATATATTCATTTATATATTTTATAATTTTCAGATAATATATTAATATTTTTTAAAAAAAATTTATACACATTTTTTAATCATTGTATATAAATAAAATGTTAAAAATTATGACGAATATAAATTAAATAATTCTATATGTATAAAATTATTAAAATAAGAATCATTTTTTATTAAAAGTTATATAAATCATAGTCATATATTAATTTAAATATATACATATTTAATGTAATATAAATATTATTTAAAAATATAAAAATATATTTTATATTTATACTTATTAATATAATTAAATATATTTATATATATGTGAATTTTTATATAAATATATATAATTATATATATTTATAAATATATTACTATATATAACAAAAAAATATAATAATATATATTTTATATATATATTTATTATAATTTAATAATTATTCAAATAAATATATATATATATATATATTTAATTATAATTGAAATTATAAAAAATTATTTATAAATATTTGTATATAGATATAAATTTATTTTTAGAACTCTATATAAGGATAATATTTTATATATTTTTATATATTTTTATTTTTATATATTTAAATAATTATATATATATATATATATTAAAATTAATATATATATATATAATTATACATATAATAAAATATAATGATTATTTAAATAAAATAATAAAAAATTTATAATTATTTTAATATATATATATATATATATTTATTATTTTATAAATATTTTTTTAAAAAAATTATATATATTTGGATTATTAAAAAATATATATTAAAATAACATATTAATTTTATTTATATACATTAATTTTTTAATTTATTTATATATATAAACTTTATTTTTTGAATTTAAATATGATAATTTTATATATATTAATCAATTTTTTTAAAAAAATTAATCAATACTTATAATAGTGCTCATAAAGATACACATTTATCAAAACTTTTATCTAGTGCAAATAATGGTAGTCATTTTATCATTTCTTTCTATTTGTCACTGATAAAAGTAGGAGCTACGTAATACTGAAGTTGTGGTAGTGTGACAACTAAATTCTGGTTTCTAGGCCTCATCGTGATCCCCTTTCATGCTATGAAAGCTCCCTAGGAAACACATTCATGTCACAAATCACATGTTCACTTCATGTATACTCCATGAATATTCAATTTTATCTTCATCAGCTCTTTTGTCAACTCCAAAGATAGATATCCCCCAAAATTCACAAATTAATCGATTGAAAAGGTCCAGACTGTCACACCTATAAAATCCTCTCAAGCCCCTTAACCCATTAGAACCATGTTTGGGTTATATGGAGATAATTTTATGGGTAGTTAAATGAGAAGGAGATGAAATATGTGTGAAAATTATTATTATAAAATAATTATAATAAATTAAATTAAAAAAAGGGGCGCATATTCCATTGCTATAACTTGCTTGATACAAAGATTCTATGTCAGTTGAGCTTAGTGAAGATTGAAATGATGGACTAGTTTTGAGGAAAATGTTATTTAAATTTGTATACTATTATTATATGATTATGATGATGATCATAATAATAATAATAATAATATTGGTATACTATGTAGTATTCAAGAATTATCTATTTAGATGATTTGGAGGTTCTGTTTGGCTCAAAATGATGACTCAATGCCTATAATAAGTTATTATACCCAATTATAGAATATCATTGAACTTCTGGAAGATTATTCTTGGAATACATTTTTTAATCTATGAAAGCTATGAAATTAATTATATATTGATGAATCTAGATCTTGATGAAATGAGAGTGTTGGGAAGCTGATTTTTGATGTGGATATATGAGGTTTGTACTGTGTTTAATGGTTTTAGAGAGAATTTTAAGTGGGTATATTGTAATGGCATGTGACATATGAATGTGGGGAGTTACTGCATGAATGGTAATTTGTACATGAAATAACTATTGTGTACTCTTGAATCAATGATGTTTTCTAGATGATGCAACTTTGAAAATCAATATCAAGTAGCAGAATAACATTTTTGTTAACCTATGAATGGAAAATAATGGGGGCCTAATGTGGTTTTAATTAATAGAGATTAAGTGATATTAATTTTATCATACCTCAAGAAAACCGCACAAATTTTCCTTCCAGCCAAAACTATTATAGAATATCATTTAAAAAAAATTATATTCAACCACACAGCAACTGTTAGCAATTAGGCGATACCAATTTAGGAATCTTATTTAAACATAAAAATACCCACCACTAGTGCAGAAATCATTTTTACGTCACCATTTTTTATGTAGGTTATATATAACTGACGTAACAATGTGGCGAGTAGATTTTTCACGTTGGTTATTTTAATAACCGACGTTACAAATTGAGCCTGTTGGGTTTTTTCGTCGGTTATCTTATAACGGACGTAAAAAACCAATGCACGGGGGGGTTTTTACGTCAGTTATTTTGTAACCGACGTAAAAAACCCAATATCAACGCGTTTTTTACATCGGTTATCAAATAACCGATGTAAAAAACCAAAGCGCTGTGTGTTTGATGTCGGTTATTTTAAAACCGACGTAAAAAACCCCCCGGGGCTTTGGTTTTTTACGTCGGTTATTTGATAACCGACGTAAAAAAACGCGTCGATATCGGGTTTTTGACGACGGTTATTTTATAACCGACGTAAAAAACCAAAGCGCGGGAGCTTTTTTACTTTGGTTTAATGATAACCTACGTAAAAAACCTAAAAAATTGTTTATAACGTCGGTTATTATATAACTGACGTTATAAAGAATTTAAAAAAATTAAAGCCCGTGTTCTGTCATTTACGATTTTTTCGATTGACAGTCGCCGGCTCATCTCTCTCTCGCGCGGTAAACCCTAATCGGCTAGTCGATCACCTGCATTACACTCATTTTGGCTTCATTGTTTATCTTCTTCACTCCTCTCGGATCTATCATCTCAACTCGCGACATTCAAGTAAGCCTTCCACAAATTTATTTCGTTCGTTTTTGTTTCGATTCATGATGTGATTTTCGTTCGTTTTTTAATCTCGTGGAATTTTTTTTATTGCAAATGGTTATTATGTTCATTCAACTCGCAACATTCAACTCGAAAATGGTTATTAAAACATTGAGTATTAGCTTCAGAAAAATATGAAAAATAATGGGTGGTACTGTAACGTTCCATTCTTCCAGCAACATTATTATTTTCTACTTAGCTGGAATGTGTCTTTCTGGATGAATATTGGTAGTACTTATTTTCATAAAATCATATTTTCAAATATGATTGTCCAGAAAATTATTTTCATGAATGAAATTGGCCCAGGTACAATTGGTAATACCTATCCATAAAATTTCATTCAACATTCGTACATCATAATATTTTTTCAAAAAATTATGATTTTTAGAACTCCTAGATCAGAAAACCATCATCTGTTTTCATCTGCATTCATAAAAATATCAATTCATACCTATTACAATCAAATATTTCATTCTGGACTCATGGTGAGTCTGATAATACATTTCTTCTTTTAGTCATCTCCTAAAAAAGATGGACCTTGTCATGCAAAGTGTATCTGATTTCTTGAATACGATGGTATGTCCGATTTTCAACAAAACCAAGTGAGGTGATTTCTTTTATTATTAACAATTCATAAAAAAATTTTAATACCTAAATATTATTATCATCCTTTTCAGATTTTTCATTATAAAAAAGTTAAAGGGTACTTTCTTTTCATTCTCAAGTTAAATTATATTTTTTATAAAGGTCTTTTCTATCTAGGTAGAAATAATTTAATGATAATTAGATTGAATTAGGTATATTATCTTATCTTACCATCCAAACAGATTTTTATGTATTAATAATTATTATGTCTTGTAAAAACAATTATGACCCCCATTTCATTTTTGTTAGTTAATTGATCTACGAAAGTGTTATAAATGATTTGATGATCACGATTCACCCATATATATGGTTAGTCATTATGTGACATTTTGGTCCATAATATCCTTCTAATGAATTCGACAATGCATTATATATCATAGATCAATATGGGATACAGATGGTTATACCATGTCCAATGTGTTATGTGATGTGTCTGGTAAGAAATATTATAATAAATTATAGGAAAGTTGATTAACATATCCCAATATGAGGTGAATGAAACTATGTTTTCCCTTGACATATGTTATGACTTATATGATTATGTTTGTGCCACACTCTTATGTTATTCCACATACCAATGTTGTGATCTTGTGAATAAGGTTTTTTAAATCATGTTCCCACTATCATATAAATCATGTCTTATGTTATGCTAAAATTGTTATACTTGGACTCAGGTTTTATGATCTATGATTATATAGAACTGTTTCACTTATCTTTTTGATCATGTTCTTTTTGTATGATCTTATACCCCCATGGATATCTTTTTATGAGATTAGATATTATATTTATATATATCATGTTTACCCATAATGAGTATCATAAATCAAAACTTTTATTATTTTCATTCCCTAAGTTATAAAAATAAGTATTATGTAGGATGATTCAAAAATTTAATCTGTGAGATGAGTTGTTTTATGTGTGAAACCCAGGCCAAACACATATGTATTTTTTTATTGGTATTACATATATATAGTTCGACATATACTTTTTTTTTACATTACCATGATATTAACATTACTATTTCTAAAGAAATATTAATGTCTTTAGATTATATATCGGATCAAAAGGGTATAGTAATTCTAATATATAATCAGAATGATCAGATAATATGAAAATATTATTAACCATAAAACAAATGGTCTATATTCATATTTTTAACATGACACTTATGATGTATAGATATTTGGTGTTGGGTACTTATGAAAACTACTACTACTTTCAAGATTGGTTTTATATTTTAAATTGTTTTACATTCAAATTATGATTTTTTTCATATAAACATGTTTTGTCTTATCTTAAAAATATCTAGTTTTTGTTTATATTTGTTATTGGTAATTATGAGTCAAAGATGGATTACGGCACATCGAATGAGAAATGAATTTGAGGAAGGTGTTGATGCCTTTTTTGAATTTGCAAAACGAAATGTTCCAAGTAGTGACATTTTTTTCTGTCCATGCCTGAAATGTTTGAATATGAAGAAGTTGAAAAGTAGAGAGATAAAAAATCATCTGATATGTCATGGTTTTAATCCAAGTTACAGCCCTTGGATTTGGCATGATGAAACTGGACGGAATGTCACTGATGATGATGATTCTCAAGATAGTAACTCCGATGGAATTGAAGAAATGATTCGCGATATTGTAGCAGAACAAATTGAGATAGAACCGACAGTTGCACGTCTATATGGTGATGCTGAAAAACCATTATATCCCAGTTGTACAAATTTTACGATTCTGTCGGCGGTGTTAAGATTGATTAACCTGAAGGCAAAGCATGGATGGAGTGACAGAAGTTTTACAGAGCTGCTACAATTGATGAAATACATTCTTCCAAAAGATAATGATCTTCCAGATTCACATTACAAAGCCAATAAAATATTATGCCCGATGGGATTGGGATACAAGAAAATACATGCCTATCCGAATGACTGCATTATATATAGGAAGGAATATGAATTTCTATCAGAGTGTCCAAAATATGGGACATCACGGTATAAGGTGAAAGAAAAATCACAGGGTGATGTAGAGATTACAAAGCTCCCTTCAAAGGTATTTTGGTATCTTCCTATAATTAATCATTTCAGATGTTTAATTTCTAATTCACATGATGCAAAAAGGTTAATATGGCATGATGAAGAGTGGGTATGTGATTGAAAAATACGTCATCCAGCTGATTGTCTACAATTGAAGAAAATTGATGCGCAGTATTCTACATTTGGAAATGAAATAAGAAATCTTAGACTAGGGTTGTGCACAGATGGAATGAATCCATACCGAACACTCAGTAACACACATAGTTCATGGCCTGTTTTATTGGTAATTTACAACCTCTCTCCTGACGTTTGTATGAAGCACAAATATGTCATGTTGAGTACAATGATCTCTGGTCCAAAGCAACCCAGTAATGATATTGATGTTTACTTGTCACCGTTGATTGATGATTTGAAACTGTTATGGGCTGATGGTATTAGGGTGTATGATTCTTATAAAATGGAATATTTTCAACTGCATGCAGTGCTTCTGTTCACTATAAATGACTTCCCAGCGTATGGAAATTTGTCTGGATACAGTGTTAAAGGGAATAAAGCATGTCCAATTTGCGAACAACAGACGTCCTGTTGTCAATTTCATCATGGGAGGAAAACAGTGTACATGGGTCATCGAATGTTTTTGCCTATGGAACACCCTTATAGAAGACTAAAAAATACCTTTAATGGCTCACAAGAATTTGATACTGCTCCAAAAGCTTTATCCCAGGATCTGTATTTTGTGAGGGTGAAAAACCTTGACGTGACATTGGGAAAGACACAGAAATCTGGTAACGATAGACATATTTGGAAGAAAAGGTCAATTTTTTTGAGCTACCATATTGGAGGTATCATTAAGTTAAACATAATATTGATGTCATGCACGTGGAGAAGAATATCTGTGATTCTTTGATTGGAACATTGTTATATATTAAAGGAAAGACTAAATATGGGTTGAATGCAAGATTAGACTTACTATCAATTGGAATACGTTTGGAGTTAGCTCCCACTCCTAAAGGAAGATGAAAATTTCTTCCCCCAGCTTGTCATACATTATCGAAGAGGGAGAGAATTAGCTTCTGTAAGTGTCCTCATGATACCAAAGTGCCTCAAGGTTATTCTTCTAATGTAAAAAATTTTTTCTCATTGAAGGACTTGAAGTTGATAGGTATGAAATCACATGATTGTCACGTCATGATGCAACAAATTCCACCAGTTGCATTGCGTGGAATATTGCCCATTCGTGTCAGAAAGACAATAATAAAGTTGTGTTATTTTTTCAATTCAATTTGTAACAAGGCGATTGATGTGAATGCTTTGAACATTTTTGAAAAGGATGCAATTTTTTTACTTTTTCAATTGGAAATGTATTTTCCTCCAACTTTTTTTGATATAATGGTGCATTTAATGATTCATCTGGTTCGAGAAATAAAGCTTTGTGGACCTGTATATCTTCGTTGGATGTATCCTTTTGAAAGGTATATTAAAATATTAAAGGGGTATGTTAAAAATCTATATCGACCTGAAGCCTCCATTATTGAAAAGTATATTTCTGAGGAGGTAGCAGAGTTTTGTACGAGCTACTTGGCTGCGGTGCAACACATAGGTTTGCCTCTATCTCGCCATGAACGAGTTAATAATGAGGGAAAGGGGATTCGCGGCTTGAAAGTCAAATCATTGTCAGCTGAAAAGATGAAGAAGTTAGAATCATACATCTTGAATAACATAGCTGATGCTCAACCATATATCACATTGCATATTAATGAGTTGAAACAATGTCATCCAAAGAAGAAAGAAATGTGGATTTTGAATGAGCACAACAAAACTTTTTTGTCATGGATTAAAAAGACTTCACTTGGTAGATCAGATGTATCAGAGACATTAAAATGGATAGTGGGTGGTCCATGTTTAAATGTGATAACATGGTCTGGTTATGACATTAATGGTTATACATTTCATACAAAAGTTTAGGACAATAGAAGTGCAGTTCATAATAGTGGTGTATTGGTGTTTGAAAAAGCAATGCATTTTTCGAGTGCTAAGGACAAAAACCCAATTTCTGCATCAAATGCATATTATGGAGTGGTTGAAGACATATGGGAGGTTGATTAAATTAAAATTAAAGTTCATGTTTTTAACTGTAAATGGTTTAACGGTAACAACAGTGTCAGACACGATGAATTTGGAATGACACATGTTAATCTGAATAGATTGGAATACACGGCTGATTCTTTTATAATGGAAACACATGCAAAACAAAATTTTTTATGTAGAAGATCAATCAGATATACAGTGGGCTGTTGTTTTACAAGGGAAAAACAATATGTTGGTGAGGATGAACTTGATGAATATGCTGATTTATGTGAGATCCCTACTTCAATGGAAATATTAATAGAACATAATGACGATCATGTTGAAGACATAGTTTGTTCCATAAGGAACGATCACAACGAAGGAATTTGGGAAAACAATCCATCTGTACATTCCTAAAATTACAGGTAACATATTTTTATTTCTTGTTTACATTTATTTTTTCCATAAATGTTAGATATTGTAAGTTTTTTATTTATTAAAACGTGTTTTAAAATAAAATAAGTATATGTTATTGTTTGTTTTATGTTTTTTTTACTTTATCATGTTTATAACCATTACATGAATTTTAAAATGCTTATTTTTGTTCACTGACAATTACTTTACCATGTTTACAATGTTTACCAGGTTTACCATTTTTACCATTTTTACCATCTTGACCATCTTGACCATCTTTTCCATCTTTACCATTGTTTAACATGCTTACCATATTACCAATGTTTACTCTTATGTAACATAGTACACTTTTCTATTTTCAGATTACAGTAGTATTAAAATATTTGAATTTGTATATTTGTTCACTGACAATTACTTTACCATGTTTACAATGTTTACCAGGATTACCATTTTTTCCATTTTTTACCATCTTGACCATCTTGACCATCTTGACCATCTTTTCCATCTTTATCATTGTTTAACATGCTTACCATATTACCAATGTTTACTATTATGTAACATAGTACACATTTCTATTTTCTGATTATAGTAGTATTAAAATATTTGAATTTGTATATTTGTGAACTGACGTTTGTTTTTGTGATTTGAAGGATAATGAATGATCATTCAGATGATCAACCACATGATTATGGGGAGGAGAATATTGCTGGTCATACCTCTGGGGATGAACATTCACATGATCCTATTACGACAAAGAGTTCAAAGGTTGGTAAACGTGGTTGCACACATTTACCAAAATTATCACTTGCCCGTATGCAGGATCACATGATAGTAGTTGAGTTTTATGATGATGATATTCCTAGAGGTCCGAATGCCAAATATTTTAAGAGTTTTGTTGCAACTCAGGCTAAGACCAATGTAAGAATTCTGTATGATGATTGGAGAGGTGTGGATAAAGCGATTATCTCTCAGTTGTGGGAGATGATTTTGGTAAGATCTTTTGTCATTTTTTGACCATTATTTTAATGTTTCTTGTATATATAATATGTTTAACATCTTCTTTATCAGATGACATTTGATATTCCTGACACTGGAGGAGTTAGGAAGAAATGCTTATCATTGGCTGCCAGGAGATGGAGGGATTTCAAATCAACCCTCACATCTGATTTCATTTATGGTCATAGGAGTCAAGACAATCCATGTCGTATATATCCTTTTATAGATGAAGACACATGGAGACAGTTTTTTGAAAGTAGAAAAAAAGAGTCATTTCTGGTAAGGGCAATGTAAAATTTTATATTTTATCTTATATAAAAGATTTTATTAATGTTTTGTTAATGATTTCTTATTCTTAAATTATAGCTAACAAGGAATGCTCATCAGGAGATCCAATCTAAAAATGTATACCCTCATAGTTTATCTCGGGGAGGGTATACATTATTGGAAGAAAAAATGATAGCAGATAAATTTCAATAACTAAGAGCTGAGTCTTCATGCTCTGGAGAGGTGGCCCCTCCATCCCCTCCATCTAGACATGAAAAATGGAAGAGACCTCGGAAGGGAAAAAAGGGCAATATCTTTCAGAAGAATAGAGAATCGTAGCTGAGAGGATTGTAAGATATCTATTTAATTTATTTAAGTTAACTTTTTTCTTCATATAAGTTTCAATCATTACAGAAATGTTCAATTAATTAATACAGGACTCTCTTGAGGAGCAGAGTTTAGAGGGGACATTTACAGCTACTGGGAGGGAAGATATTTTATTTGCAGCATTGGGAAGGCCCGAACATCCTGGTCGTGTAAGAGGGTATCCGAAAGGTGTATCGGTAAGAAAAGTGTTTCCACATTCTTCAACTTCTAACATTTAGGGGGTTTATAAAAAAAATAGAATCCTTGGAGGCTGTAGTTCAAAATATTAATGCGACGATGGAAGACAAGATTAGAGATTCAGTGCAGTCTATGTTTGCAGAAATGCAAAGAGAATTTCAGACTGCAGCTCCCACTCCTCCACCTCCCCCTACAGACCCCATTATTTATCCTCCACCTCCACCAGTAGCTCCCACTCCCCCACCTCAGCCTGCGGACCCCATTTTTTATCCTACGCCCCCGCCGCATCTTCCTACATATTGCGAGTTGTATGTTGATGATTCTCAACATCATATAGTAGCATACGGGTTGGTATATTGTATAGGAGATACAATTCATCATCAACAATTAGAGGTAGAGAATCAGAGGGTCACTATATAGGATATTATAGATAGATCACCTAGGGTACCAATACCTACAGATGAGGTGGCGACAGTTGGACAGAGTATCGGCCATTTTTTAGTTTGGCCATCCAGACTTCATTGACTCATTACTATAGAGGTATGAATGTTATATCTTTTATTTTATTTTTTTATTAATTTTTTTTATCATTTGAAAACTACAATAATTCTCATTTTTTTTTCACAGGAATACTTCAAAGGTAAAGAAATACTATATAGACAAAGACAAAGACAACATGCTATGACATCAGATACAGATTCCAGTGGTCTTGACAGATTGTCAAGATATTCACATTTGTTGTTGGGTTTTTATGAGTTTCCAATGGAATCTCATGTTTTTGGACATGAAATAAGTGTGGGGATTACAAAATCTGATATCATGGAGCCTGTTACTGGAGATAAGTTGGGCATCAATGTGGTGCAAATTTTTTCCATGTAAGTCTTAACACCTTTTCCCTGCATTATATTTATTAAAAATGTATACTTATATATGTTTTGTATTAGGTATCTTTATAAAATTTGTGAGAGGAATGAACTGACAGAAGTATATGGATTCATGGTCCCTGAATTGATTTCCCCTGAAGCATGTGCATTTACTGAGGAACAAAGAATGTTTTATATTGCTGAAAGATTTGAAAATAATATAATCCAACAATGTTGGATGATGCCTTTTTGTGAGAGGTATGAAACACATTTCTCTCAAAGAGTTAATTATCTGTTAACATAAAAAACCACTAACATTAAATTTTCTTTTATCAGTAATCATTGGATGTTAGGGATTTTTTGCCCAAGGGAGAAATCTCTTTATTGGATATGCTCTGTTCATGGTGATGTGCAGGCAAGTTTTAAGAATATACTGGAAAAGTAAGTTTCAGTTTCTCAATAGTTTTATATATTATAATTAATGTTAAATTTACCCCATTCATAATATTTTCTAATAGTGCATGGGTCTACTTTCAAAAAAACACAATGAAAAGAAATGAAAAGATCAAATATGTAAAGGCGAAGGTAAATTTCCATTTATAATTTTTGATTTTTGATTTATTGCATAAAAATAATATATTGAATTTACACTCATTCAAAACAGAATTGTCATGAAAAACAGGGCATCATCGAATGCATATATTATATGTTAAGATTTATGTATGAAATAATAACAACTGGGACAGTTGTGAATTTTGACCTGGTACGATTTCCTCTTAAACATTGCCATCATATTTCAATTTTATTTATTCATTATACATGTTAACTATCTTCTTTTTCATTTGTAGCTTTTTGATGACCCTCAACCCTATACTGCTGAAGACATCAAACATGTACATGTGGAGTGGTCAAATTATTTTTCAGGTTTGATTGAATTTTAGTTGTTTGTAATGTAAAATGTAATTTTGAATATTGTCGTTTTAATTGTCTATTTGTTAGTTGTTTAGGTTTGATTTAGTTTTTTTTTTGAAGTTGACAGTGTATGTTTTGAATGTTATATAAGTGAATGTTTAATTTTTCTCTACTTCTTGTTTTGGTCTACTTTTGATGGTTCTTCTGGTATGGATTTGGGTCTGTGGGGGAGGGGTTCCCAGGGTTTGGGGGTGTGTTCAGTGGGGTTAGGGGTGTCCAGCGGTCTGGGAGGGCTGTCCGGTGGGGTGGGGGACAGTCTTGGGGGTGGCAGGGATGTCCAGGGGTGTGGGAAGCCGGTCCAGGGGTGTGGGAGTGATGTCCAGGGGTGGGGGGGGGGGTTGTCCAGGGGTGTGGTGGGGTGAGGGGGTGAGGAGGTGCTGTTCAGGCAGGTGGGGGGTTGTCGAGGGGTGTTTGTGGGTGTCCGGGGGTCGGGGGGGGGGCAGTCCAGGAGTGTGGTGGGGGCTCCAATGGGGTGGGGGAGGGTTGTCCAAGGGGTATACATGAGGGTGGGAGCTCCAATGGGGTGGGGGAGGGCTGTCCAGGGGGTATACATGAGTGTGCGGGCTCCAACGGGGTGGGGGATGGCTGTCCATGGGGTATAAATGAGGGTGGATGCTATCTAGTGGGTATGTTTTATATGTTATATATTTATATGCCTATTTTTGATGTACTTCTATTTTTGTGGTATGATTTCTTGATTTATTTTCTGGTTGATTCTGGTGGAGAGAAGATCACTGCATTCTGTTTAAAAAAAATTGGGTTTATCACGTCGGTTATTTATTAACCGACATGATAAAATGCCTGTAAAATAGTTTATCACGTCGGTTATTTAACAACCGATGTGATAAGAGGCCTGGAAAATGGTTTATCATGTTGGTTATTTAATAACCGATGTGATAAAAGGCCTGGAGAATGGTTTATCACGTCGGTTATTGAATAACCGACGGGCTAAATGGCCTGGACAATGGTTTATCACATCGGTTATTGACTAACCGACGTGATAAACCCCATCCCACCGGTTTATCACGGCGGTTATACAATAACTGACGTGATAAACCCCCCTCCCCTGGTTTTTCACGTCGGTTTTATATGAACCGACGTGATAAACCATGCTCATCCCAGTTTATCACGTCGGTTCTTATAGAACGGACGTGATAAACCACCCTCACCCCAGTTTATCACGTCGGTTCTATATGAACAGACATGATAAACCCCTCACCCCCTGTTTGTCACATCGGTTGTTTAAGAACGGACATCATAAACAATTGTCCAGGCCGTTTATCACGTCGGTTCTTCGATAACCGACGCGATAAACCATTCTCCAGGCCCTTTATCACGTCGGTTCTAAAATAACTGATGTGATAAACATCGCGATTTTATGTTTTTGACGTCGGTTTTTAAATAACCGACGTCAAAAACCTTATTTATAACGTCACACGTATTAATGTCGGCTAGAAACGGACGTAAAAAATTAAAAATAACCGACGTAAAAAACGTTTTCTTCACTAGTGCACCCACCATGATGTTACACATCTAGTGAAACCCATTAATGAATTTTATTTATCCATGATATTACTGAGAGAGGATTGTAAATGAACATTTTCCACCCCCATAGATTCTAATTTCCTAACTTCATTGTCCCCTGATAGAAGACACGACGAGGATAGATTTGTTGAGCTTTCTCTAGGTCATCATCAGGATTCAGCAGATAAAGTTCAAAGTGCATGTTTCCCCTATATTTACCCACCACACGGCTACCAACATATTAATGATAACTCTCAACTTACACCTCTTCATATATTTCCCACACAGCTCTTTGCGATGGATTCTTCCATGTATTCTGCATTGGGCTATTAATATTGTTCTTCACACCGGGGCTCCTGACAGTGCCTCTTGCCTTTCTAATCCCCCTTCCATTCTCCCCACCCTTATTTCCCTAAAAACAACCATCCATAAGAACATGAATCCACTAAATCCCTCTATGGGATAAGTTGTATCATTGTTCTTACCCCACCTACTACTCAAAAAATCTTCATGAAGATGCTAGAAGGAAATGATATTAGTGACACACATTCAACTTTTTCTTCTTTGTTTCTTATTGTTGTGTTTTTTGGATTGATTATTTTTAATAAATAGTTCTTTTTTATACATCCTATATATATATATAATGTGGTCACATTTAATGATACAACATATATATGCTTGATAATTGTCCAAAATTTTAAATAATTTAACATCTGTACTTATAAATATAATTCATAATATATATCTACAATTATAATTATATATAAACATATTTATATATTATTATATTTATGAATGAATACAGACAAAATTATAAATATATTTATTTAATTATAAATTATTTTATATAATTATATATTTATACATATAAGTATTTTTTTATGACACATTTATTTATAACTATCTAAATAATTATAACTACTTATATATTTATAAATAACATTTTATTATATAATTACACCTATATTTAAAATTATAACTATTTAAATATTTAAATATAATTATATTTATAATTGTATATATAATATATTTACAAAGTAAATATATTAATATAATTATAAAATTATATTTATAAATATATTTAAATAACTAAAAATATAGCTAGATAATTATAAAATTAGTTAAATAATGTGCTCTTAATTATTTACTATCTAATATATGTATTATATTTATATATTATTATATATTTATAAATATATTTATATAAATGTATATTTTTTATAATTATAATTACATATAAATATATAAATAAATACACTAATGTAATTAGAATGAATATAAATATATATAATTCTAAATAAATATTTATAAATAAATATTTATTTAATTATAAATATATTTAAATAATTGTAAATACATATTTATGAATTTAATTGTAATTAAATATAAATATGTACAAGTATAAAAAAATTATTAATTAGTTACATAATTATTAATTTATTAATTAATTCTAAAACAATTTTAAGTTTGGGTTAAACAAAATTTGGAAATAGTAAGCTAAAATTATGGGTGAAAAAAATGTTTATTGAGGGAAAAAAGTTATTTAAGGGTAAACATAAACTTGTACGAGTTAAGTAAGGGTAATTGTAAATAGAGATTAAGTAAGGGTGAAAAAAAGTTATGTAACAAAAAACTAATGTTAGGTAAGGGTTAAACAATGTTATGAAAGGGTAAAACAAAGTTATGTGAGGGTAATCAAAAGATAAGTAAGGTTAAAATAATGTTATGAAGGGGAAAAATAAAAATAATTAAGTGTAAAATAATGTTATGTAATAGTAAAAAAAGGTTAATTATGGGTAAAATAATTTTTTAAGGGTAAAACAAATATAGTCAATGGTAAAAAAAAGTAAAGTAAGGGTAAACAAAATTTAATCAAGGATAAGACAAATTTATGTTACAGTAAACATGATTTAATTAAGGGGTAATTGGAAAATAAATCTATATAATCTATGAATAATGTTATGTGAGGGTGAAATAAAGTTATAAAAGGGTAATGTAATATTATGTAAGGGTAAAATAATGTTTTTTTTGGGTAAGTTAAGGTTATGTATGTTTTAACTAAATCTAATTGTAAAAAGATGATAGGTAAGGATAAAATAATGTTATGTAATGGTGGAAAGAAATTAAGTAATGAAAAATAGAAGTTATGTAAGGGTAAAATAAGGTTATGTAAGGGTGAACTAAAGTTAATAAAGGGTGAAAAAAGTTAGATAAGTGCAAACTAATGTTATGAATGGGTAAAAATGTTATGTAATTGTAAACTAATGTTAAGTAATGTAAAGACAATGTTATATAGGGGAAGAATGAATTAATGTAATGGTAAAAAAATAATCAATGGTAAATAATGTTATAAATGGTTATATAAAAGTTATGTAATGGTAAGGTGATGTAAATTAAAGTTAAATATTAGTTAGGTATGTGTAAAACTAGTTTATATAATGGTGAACTAATGTCAAGAAATTTTAAAATAATGTCATGTAAGGGTTAGAAAAAATAATGTGACGGTGAAATAAAGATACGTAATGGAAACAAAAGCTATGAAAGGAAAAACTAAATATCTATTAGGGTAAAATAATTCTATTTAATGTCGATCTATAGAAAAATTAGGGTAAAATTAATCTATTATTGGAAATAAAATTAATCAAGGGTAATCTAAATTTATTTTAGGGTAAACAAATGATAAGTGTTGATAATAAAATATTATTTAATGGAAAATAGAAGTTAAGTTAGGGTAATGACAAGTTAAGTAAGCGTAAAAATCTATGTAATGTTAATCTAAAGTTATGTAAGGGTAAAAAAATGTTATGAAATGGTAAACTAATGTTATGAAATTTTAAACTAAAGATAAGTAAGGGTAAATAAAATTTATGTAAGTGTAAAACAATGTTATATATGGTTAAATAAAAACTAGAATTGGTTATGTAATGGTAAATTAATGTTATGTAAGGGTGAAACAATGTTGTGTAATAGTAAACTAATGTATATTGAGGGTAAAAAATTTATTTTATGGGTAATATAATGTTATCTATGTTTAAAAATATGTTATGTAATGATAAAAAATATTACACAATGTTAATGTATAATTATGGATAAAACATTAGGTTTATATTAAATTTATTGCAATTAGTTTTGGTTATTTTTAATTAAATATTGGTTAACCCCCATGATTGGACCAAAGTCCTTATACATTTATTTATTTTTTGATAATACCCCCTTTTAAGGGTTGAAGGGGAACCCTTACATAGCCCATAGTCTTTGTAACATGACATGACTAGACAGTCTTTGAGGAATTCATCAAAAATATAACTACTCGGAACTACCCCTACCTAGAATCTACATCTGGATGTCAGCTCTCCACCTTAAAAAATATTATATTATTGAATAATTTTTCTCTAAATTCAATTTCATCATAATAAGTATTATTGAACATTTAAGGATGTGCGCCCCGAAAAAAATTGGTTTTCTAGAGCATAAAGAAGAATCATTGAAGTGTTGTTAATTAATATATATATATATATATATATATATATATTCTAAAATAGAATTTAATTTTCTCTCTAAATAGGTCTTTATGTATATAATTTTGTAACACCAGAATAAATTAGCGTTGAGGCCCCTTAGTACAACAACCAAACGTATGAACCTCACATCCACTCAATGTATGACATGTATGACATATTTGTTTCATAACTATAGGTGTGGTTTCCTACACATATTTCTCTCCTACCTCACACCAAGGCATATATGGTTTTGGTTTTGAAACAATTTTTCATTACCCTTCTAATGATGGAATCTAAATATGCAGTGTTGTAGGTGCCACTTCATACCACAATGTAGAGGACTTCCCAACATAATATGTGGAGCAATATGACCATGATTGTAGAGGAATGAAAGTATAACCTTGATATTCTATAAATGTGGTTTCAAGGAAGTCATCACTAACATAATTGTCACCCAAGGCCTACAAAATCTATGATATCATAACTAATTACTACATCGTCGATGGTATACAGATGCCTACTATATGGTGTATTTGATATGAATGCATATTAGATGTATTAGTAGACTTATACGGAACAAAAAACTCTCAAAAAATTTCCAGATCAGCCGTCTATTTTGTATGGACATTTCATTGTAGTGAAAAAGAATCTTTGGGAGCCTATATCAAGTTTTACTCTCTCTTTAATCACCTCTACCATTGAGTATTTTTTTCATCTATGTTCTCTAGATGGAGGTGACAATAGTGGTTCATCATCTTGAATGGGAACAAAAGGCATATCATCTTCACCAAGTGCCTTAGTCAGATAATGTAGATTAGGATAAGGTTGTAGCTCCTCTTCACAGTCACTCTTATGCATGAAATAGAGATGACCTCTAAGACCCTTCAGATCTATGTGAAATTCATCTTTCCTAATAAATTCCCTTTCATGGGAATCAATACTATGTATAATTTGGTTATGTTTTTCTTACTATGTATGAAATAACATTGAAATTAATATGAAACATAACATAAAAATATAATAAATGTTAACAAACGTACCAAATGATAAAATTCTATCATATAGAATGTAATGTAAATGATTCTGTTTCTTCAGTACCAAATTTCATAATCTCCTTGATCAGCTAATTGAAAGAATAATATGGGTTATCCATGTAGAGAGGTATTATATTGTTAAATTATTTCCCAACATACAATGTAACGTCAATGATACTATGGAAAACTCATCGACTTTCTACCTATAAGAATAATCGAATGTAATCCATCAACATGTCAGGTTTCAATGAGGATATGTTATATAGAGCTAAATTATTTCATAACTCAATCTGGATGGTTCCACTCAATGATGTGGAAGAGGATGAGGGACACCATTGGAACACAATCTCCAACAATAGATGTGTAGTTTGGTAAAATGACACATAGAAAAATCTAATATATGAGGTTCTTGTAACATAAAATGATAACTCTAAAAAAATTCATAACTAATCATAAACAATGTCACTATAATAACATTACAATATCTAATAAAATTAATGAATAAATTAATAATTCTAAAAAATTATCTTTATATTAAATCTGTGGGATTTATAGTATCGATAATATATCATAATATATGAACATTATTTCTTAGGGTTTTTATATAATGTAGTTCCTCAGTCCAACTATTAAAAAATAAGTACATCATTTGTAACATCCCGCTACCTTCTTTCATGTATTTCCTAACTCTCTTTTCATTTCCCACTTTGTTCTAGTGCATTTTAGGCCATATGAGGATGAATATAATATAAGGGGTAAATAACCTAATGTTTGGGTATTTATGTTTGTTGGAGAAAATCGCCCCTGGGTGAAAATGTGAAAAGGGATTAAAAGGATTCTACATGATGTCTAGGTTGATATGGAATATTTTTATAAATGTTTCTACAGAATCTATATACTGGTCATTTTCTCATCATGAACCGGTTACATGATGTGAATCCTTTTATAGGATGATTTCATGTTTTGGTGAAGAGCATGAAAATTTTACAAGACATGAAACTGTTTCACATCATAAAATGGCAAATCAGTGTATTTTTAACTGGGGTCACACTATTTTGAAATAGATGATTTTATTGGATATGATGTTGTGAACCCAGGATTCAATCTCATTATGTGTGTGTTCTATTGTTTTTATTAACAACAAGTCTGGTTATTTTTCATTTCACAAGCATGACCCTCTTTCAAAAACATAGGAGCACTCCCAAGTAATTTTGGGGATTTTCACTCATTTCAAGTCATTTCAAGATATTTAACTTTGTTTAAGTTAAACTGCATCTCTCCGAACAAGTGATCTTTCATATTCCACTTTATTATTGGTCACTATAGTGTCATTGCACTATGTTTATATATTATTTGGGCTTGTTGTGTTTATCCTTCTTAATCCCTTTAGGATCTGTTGTTTGATCTTTCTCTAGAGGATAACCATTGTATTGGTGGGAGTGTGGCATCTGAGTTCCTTTATATATGTTATTTTATCTTATTCATAGTCAAATATACCTTTTTAATTTATTATAATATGGAATTATTGATTCTATACCCCGTTTTGATGTATTTGTGTTCTTCCATGATGGTGGACCCCATTTTGGCGTGTATAGCCCATGTTTGTGTTAGGTGGTTATACAATGAGTATGTGTCTATTGGACCATTATTTATATTGTTTTGATGATTTTTTTAAGAATAAAATGGCATCAATGATTGATTGATTTTTTTGTATGTGTGTGAAAATGGATTTTTCGAGAAAGGATGATTTCCCCTTGTTTGGTAATAATAAAATGTAATTTCAAATCATTGTGAAATGGATTTATGAAATTGTTTTCAATGCATGGTTCAGATGATTTTTTTCGGGAAATGTAGGTCATGGGAATCCTAGGTTAATTAATTGGAATGTTTAGTAATATACCATATGTTTTGATACATTCAGAGGGTTCACTCATGATTTATTCATATTCTCATGAGGGTTGTGGTTATACGGACTTGTTAGACCTATTGGTGGGATCAAATGTTGGGATGTCAACTACTCTTTATATTTGATGCGTAGTTCTAGAAACCTGATACATGTTATTGTCTAAGTTTGGTTATGAGTGCTCTAGATAGACTAACCTTTAGTGATCCTTGACATGAGTTACCAATTATTTTGGGTTTACTTCATTGGATTTAATAAGATATGTGATACATAATTTTATAGCTTTACTATTTGTGAAATTATTTGGAACTTATTTACCGAGATTATTTGGAAATGTGGTATAATTGTATTTATTTTCCATTATTTTGATATAATTTTTTTTAACAAATTATCATGAATTATATTATTTAAATATTATCTATGTTTGGATTTTTTAGAGAGACTTTCTATAGAACACTTGGGTGGGATGCTACTAATATTATTTAGATAACTCCCTATGCACCCCTTCAGTGGTGTGTGAACCAAGTTATGATTTTCAATACAGGGTGAGGTAGGACCCCATAATGAGGTGGTGAGGTTTCAATTAGATGTTTCATGGTATCTAGTGTTTATACGGAAAGAGTTTTCTCAAGCTATCACATAGAGTAGCTTTTTCAGTTTTAGTTATCTTTTTTGTATGAATTGTATCCCAGAAAATAATTATCAACATTTGAGTTATATTTATAATACTGATTTCTTTGTTCCTATGATAAGTATATCTTGATTTACTCTTCCATTCTTTCCTATTTTTCTGTATATATATGTCATGATGTCTACTTATGGTTGTGTAAAATCATTCTCTCTAGTTGATGTTGAGTTCTAATAAGTATCCCAGTTGTTCCTCAGGATATTGCAGTGGATTCTCCTCAAGGGAATCCACCAACAGATCATAATCTTATTGATGTTATTGTGTAAGTAGTTTCTGATGTAGACCCAAATGTACTTCAAGTACAAAACTCATTTATTGAGCAACAACTAAGAGATGGAGGAGAAATGGTTTGATCTTGTGAGTTCTTATGCGAGAATCAACCATTCTTTAAGGGTATGCATGAGCCCCATGAAGAGGAGGACTGTCTAGATAAGATTTATCATATCTTTTACTTCTAGGACACAAATGATAAGGTAGAGTTAATGTGTTCAGAGTTTGAACTTGAGGGCCCCTCTAAGAATTTGTGGTATTACATTGTATATGTGGATAAACACATAGGCTTATATTTTAATATTTTCAAGACCCGCATATTTTAAAAGTTTCTTCCAATGTAACTGTTGATAGTGAAGTATATAGAGTTTCTCTCATTATAGAATGGAGTGCGTTTAGTTTCAGTATACATCAATCAGATCATAAAGCTAGTTTGTTTTTCTCTAAAGATATTAATGAATGACCAGAAAGAGGCTCATAAATACCTGTACGGTTTCTATCCAGATACCATATATTTTAGGTATTTATGTTGAATATTTATAACTATTTAGATATATTATAAAAAGAAATTACTGAATAGGTGGATATTCCATAAAATTATGGTTATTATTTTCATTATCATACACCAAATTTGAGCTTCAATGGAGTGCATAGAATAAAAACGATGTGGATTTATCATCAAACAATTTGTAGGGGATGTTCTCAGAAGAAATCCTCCTCTTCACCTTTAGTTATTGCTACCAGTGTGCCTTTTAATTGTTATTAGTGAGGAAAGGATATAATACCCAAAGTTCCTTTTTTGTAGAAAAATATATGTGTAATAGTTTTGGATGCTATATATATATACTATGTTTCTTTGAGACTATTTCTATGCCTTGTTATGGTTAATCATCGTGGCTCCAAAGTCTAATTCATCGCAACCATATAATTCAGAGTTTATAGGGATCTAGCCATATGCCTCAAGTGTGAAGCACCGTTACAAATTGGATGTTTTTCTAGAAGAGGTAGATCTGGGTCCAGTGATAGTGAAGGGTACCATATTTATTTTATCATAAATAGTGACTACATTATTGGATATAGCTTCCTCCCAATCATTTCTATATTTATTTTCTATGGAAATGATTAAACTTATATTGGAACTCATGTCAATTGTAATGGTGATGGCTACACCTCGTAGAAGGATGAAAGAGAAGGGGTTTTAGTTTCCTTCTCATTCATTTTTGATAGTCGATGAAGAGTTTTTTTGTATTTACGCATTATTAATATAGATATATTTAATATATTCATTGGTATTAATTGGAATATCACTCATCTTGCTGAGGATGACTGTTACCATTAGTGTGTATCCTTTCATTTCTATAATGGGTTCTCTCATGTTTTTCAAGGAGAGTGGGATCTGAGGATAGGTTGTGCAGGACCTTCCCACCAAGATATTAGATTTTATTTTCTTGTATTTTAATTGATCCTGATGACTTTTATTTTGTGGGTAATATTCCCTTGGTTGTTACGAAATTTACAACTATTGTACCATATGATTTATAAATTCCCCTTCTAAATATTGTGGTATAGTTTATGATTCATTTGGTAACTTATATATATAAAATCTTGATACACTCTTATAATATAGTGTCATTAGGGAATAAATATCTCATGATTTAATTGGATGATCTAATAAAGGATGGTTTTTTCCACCCTAATGATTTACTATGGGAATCCATAGTGCAATTTTCCAAGAAGGATGACGATTCACTTCATTTGTGAATGTTCTATTGAAATTTGAATTAGTTAATTCTGAATAATAAGTATGTTATGGCCTATGATGATGTTATTTTGACTAGTTAAACGAGGATATGTGGTTTTTCATGATCAATCTTGGGTCAGGTTATCATCATCTTAGATTTTGTGAGTCATATATAATGAAGGTGAATTTTATGAGTTGGTATATCCATTAATAATATCTTGTTATTTATTTTTTCTTTGATAAATATTGTACAATAATTATGCCTTTAATGAATCATATGTTCCATTAGTATCATGAAGCTTTTTTGGTAGTTGTCATAGATGATATTTTGGTTTACTGAAGCTCTGAGTGTGTTCATGGGCAACATTTGAGTTTGGTTCTGAAAATCTTGAGGATTCACCATTTGTATGGAATGATTTTGAAATGTGTTTTATGGCCCAATAAGTGATTTTATTAGGGAACATGATAAATAATCATGGTTTTTTAGTTGATCCTAATAATTTGAATTTTTTCTTATCATGGGAAGACCCATGAAACAACTCTAAGATTCATAGATTTGTTTTTCTTACAAGGTACTACATATGGTTCATCAAGTATTTCTTGAAGTTGGTATCACCTTTGAATACTATTACCAGTAAAGGTATGAAATTAATATGTGATACAAAGTTTATATTTTCTTTCAGTGAATTGAAATTATTTCTGAAATAATTTTTTTTGGATCTTACCTGCATCTGGTAGGGGTATGTGGTTTTTTTATGCTTTTGGAAATGTTTTGGGTTGCGTTCTTATGAAGGATAATAATGTGGTGGATTTTTTCTCTTACTATCTTGGAATGCGTGTGAATAAATACCCCTGTAATAATTTTTATTTTACTGAAGATATTCATGTGTTATCTATTCGAGACACTACTTTTTGGTGAGATGTTCTCAAAAAATGAGACATTATGATTCTAAGCTATGTATTATCCTAAAAATACATGAATCTCAGAAATTGGTGTTGTTTGGAGTATATTCAGTCATTTGACATCAACATCACCTATAATTTGGGTATGGGGAATTACATTACAGTAACCCTCTGTATAAAATCACCATAACTTTTTGTTCTATAATCAAAAGAAGCTTGGAACCTTAGGGGGCTCTTCACTCAACAGCACCAAGATCTTCAAGATGACCTTTTAGGTATGGTTCTAACTAGTGTTCATTTATTATCATCTCTTTTCTTCTATATTCTATTGGATCAGCATTAGGATGATGAATTAAAGGGGATTTGAGAAACCATATATTTTATGGAGACTGTTTTTGGTATGTCACTCTTTTCGAATGGTATTCTCCATTTTGGAGAGTAGTTTCTCACCCCAACATCTTTGAGAAGAGTAGTTTTGATTGAAATTAATATTTGTCCTCGGATCATTAATATATGAATAATGAATAATGTGTTATTATATGAGATGATGATTCTGATGTCTAGGTATGAAGCCTGAAATTAATAATTTTGTGACCCAATGATACACTTGCCAATAGGTAAAGACAGAACATCTAAAACCTTATGGATTTCTCCAACCTCTTACAATGTCAGTTTGGAAATGGAAATAGTTTTCTATGAACATTATTTCTAGCTGACCATGTAATCCTTGGGGTAGGAAAACTATCAAGGAGGTGATTTATCAATTGAAAAAATCATTTCACGTCATTCCAATTGGGGACACCACTATGGTTTATGACATGGGTGTAATATATTTGTTGGAGGTTGTGATGTTATATGGATCTCCCTCTACCATTATTGTGGATAAGGATACTAGGTTTAAATCATGGTTCTATAATAGTCTCTATGAGGTTATGGTGACTCAATTCAATTACATTGCAATATTACATCGACATATAGATGATTAGATATAGTGTGCAATTCATATACTGGACGGTGTACTCCATGATTATGTATTATATTTTGGTGGATCATGGGATATCCATATGGGGTTGGTTGTGTTTTTTATGAATAAAATGTTATTATTCATTGGTCAGAATAGCCCCATTCATGGATTGGTATGGTCTCTTATGCAGGTAAACTATTTTTTGGGAGAGGTCAGAGATGAATCTTTTGTAGGACCAAGTCTCATTCAAGATATGTTGGCAAGGATTCAAGATAAACACTATTTTTTTGTTATAGCTCAGAGTCATCAAAAATTGTATGTGGATATTTGGAATTATACTTTTTAGTTTTCCATTGGTTATAGGGTTTTCATAAATTTATATCTTTATTTAGGTTATTGTTCAATTTTAAATTTGGGAAATTTGGCTCTACAATATGTTGGACAATTTTAGGTAACTAAGAAACGTGGTCGGGTTACTTATATGATTAAATTTACAGTTTAGTGGATGGGAATTCATGAGGTTTTCCACATATATTAGCCCAATAAGATCCATCTTGATCCATCACAAGGATTATGATGGTAATAAATGAAGTTGGAGCAAGTTGTTTATATTGTTTAGAAACCAGTGGAAATCATTCACTATCATGTGAAAATATTTCATGGTAAGTCAATTTCATTGGCCATGGGGTTATAGGGACACATATTATATTCTCATGAGACATAGAAGTGAGGTCCATCAATGATGGAGTAATAGACCAAACTGTTTCTGGTACAATTGTTCCACATGAATTCACAAGGATATAAGGGCTTATCATAGTGAGTTCGTAAAATCCCTTTACCAAAATTCAATTATTACAAATCACAGTTTTCAATTCCCTCTAGGTTTGGTTGAATTATTGGCCTTTTGAGGATATAGATATTTTTTAGGGTAAATTAACTAAATTTTAACGATATTTTTTTTAATTAATGAATTCATGATATAAATGTGAAAATGATCAATTGGAAGTTCATTAGGGTGTTGGTTGACCTGGGGGAATTTTATAAGTGTTTCTATAGAATATGCCTTCAAGAATTTTCATATCTTGAAATTGTTACGCATCATGAAATCTTTACATGGTTGATTCCATGAAATAAGGTTGACCATGAACATTTTACATGACATAGAAATGGATCACATATAAGAAAGGTCAACCCAAATTTATTTAACTGAGGTGATTCCATTCCATGTAAATTATTTCTGTGGATTTTACATCTTGAACCCCATATTTATATCCTGTGATGTGAAATGGATATGGGATTGTATGAAATTCATATCTAATTATTTTTAATTCGATGTGAAGGCTCTAATTTGAAATCTGAAGAGCTCTCCTTTGTGATTTAGGGGATCTCATCTCTTTCGAGATCATATTGTGTGACGATTGATATTCATTATAGTTACAATAACTCTCTCTGTTAAAGTGATCTTTATCCTTATTCATTATCATATGATGTACTAGTGATGTTGTGCTATGTTTTTAGATCCTTTGGTCTTATGGTTATAATCTTTCATTATCCTTTCTAGATCTATTATGTAATCTTCCTCAAGATGTTTTCCTTTGCGATGGCTGGAGTTTACTGTGTGGGTTTCATGTGGTACATGTTGTTTTACCTTGTCTTCCAACCATTATACTTATTTAATTAATTATAAAATGGAAGGATTGATTATAAGGACTCTTTTGTTGTATTTTAATTCTTTCCTATTAGTAGATCTCATTACAGGTATATACAACCCAATATTGTCATAGGTGTTTCCATCTCTTGCCTATGTTGGATAAATCTTAAATTCTTTAGTTTTGATAAATTATTTTATAAATAAAATGGAACATTTCATGGTTTGACTAATTTATGTGTTTGGGGAAATGGGTTTTTGATAAAAAGATGTGTCTCCCCTTATTGTTGTAAAAGGAAAATGAATTTTCAATGAATTTTGATTTGGATTTATGAAATGGTTTTAAAAAAATGGTTTTGGTGAAATGGGTTAAAAGATGTATCATATGTGAATCCTAATGTAAGTTGGTGGAAGGTCTAATAAAAGTCTATATTCATTGATACTGTTGACGGTTTCACTCATGTGGTGTTCCTTTGCTCTCTAGTCTTGTTGTAATAAGGAATTCATGGAGCTATTAGATGGTTCACATGATAGGATTTCATATTATCACATGACTCAATGCATATATCTAGATACTTTACTCACACTATTGTATATGATTTGGTATTAGTGTTCTGGCTATCCTTACTTGTAGTGATCCTTTAGGTGATTTCCCTGTGCTTTTTGTATGTACTAATTTGGATTTAATATGATATGTGATATTATTTGAAATTGATTTAATAGGTTTCTTTGAAATGTTGAAAAGGGGATTTATTTTCAATTCATTTGATATAAAATAATTTTAGGTGATTATTATACATTATTTTCATTAATGTTTAACATTTTTGTGATTGTTTTAAAAATACCTATTATGTATAACCTGGGTTCTAACTTACTAAGACTATTTATATCACTCCCGATGCACACCTTAATTTGTGTGTAGACCTTGTCATGTATTTAAATGAAGGTAAAGGAAAGTCATTATAGTGGGGAAGTGGGGTTTCTGTCAGCTATGTTTGTGAAGCAGGTGGTATGATAGTGGGAGATTTATCATGACATAAAATAGAGTATCTATTTCAATTCTAGGTTTCCTTTTCTATTGGGATTGTATATTGGAGTTTGTGTAGCTACATTCATGTTGTATTGCTACTTTTTTTCCTTTAGTCTATGACATGTATTTCTTGTTTTACTTCCCTATTTCTTCTTCATATTGTGTAAGTATATTTCACTTTTTACTTCAGTTTGGGAGAAATCATTCACTCTAGTTGTTTTTGAGGCCTAAGTTCTAGTCTCTAACCTAGGGGGAACTAGAAAACCCTTTGTGTATGTGTCAGGTCAGGTCATGTACCAGGTTGTGAGGGTATATGGGTCAGATCACCATACCATATGTTTATAAATAATATAAATACAATTAGAAAATAACTCAAATTAATGATGAAAAAATTCTGGTATACCCATGGATAATTTTTTAAATAGTTGTTATAGAAGTGGGGAGATAAATATAAGAGATATACACGGAAAATAATTCCTTTCCCACATATGTAGAACTTCTATACACCATATAATATAATGTGAATCTACTTGAAAACCTCTATTGAGGAATCTGTACAGATTTGATAATAAATTAACCACCCAACGATATATAACTTTCGGGTCATGATTTTCATTCAATGGTAGTAACAATTTCTGTAAAAAGGTGGTGGAGTGGTCTACACACAACATTCCTCTGATAAATCACATAATGTATGCATGTATGTGTAGAATGGGTATCTCCCTCTCCTCATCATCATCGGGAATGATTGAGAAATGATAATCAAGACACCACATTTACAATTGGGAACCCTATAAGACACATGGTATGCTCACGATGTCAATGCCTAGAATATGATGTATTATCATACACTAGTGACCAAAAATTTCATCCAAAACCAACTATCCATGAATGGGATGACTGAGCATATATTATATATCCTCTAAAGTAACCTTAATATCCCTATCAAGGAGATGAAATGTGTTTCATTATTATCTCCATATCTAAACCAGTGCAGTAATAAGACTATGGTCAAAAGTCAATTAGTCACATATAGAGTCTCTGTAAAATCCACCACATCTAACGTATGGAACATTAACTTCTGGAGGCGAATCATGGTTAAAATGATGTGCAACCTAAATAGAAAAAATTCAAATAGGTCACCCCACTATCACATCACAATGCATGTGTGACTAATTGGATGAAAATAGGGGATCCACCATATAAATGTATGAATAGTAAGATATTAATGGTGAACATTATTTAAAACATACATGGTTATATTATTTGTTCTATTTTATTTACGTTTCCAATTATTTTTTTAGTAAAAATTAATTTTATTATTTTTGATATGGACTTTATAATATATTATCTCTTTTATGTATTAAAATTATAAAACCACATTTCATTATACTGGTGTTGGTCAAATTATATAGGCATATTTACATCATCACAATTAACGATTATTATTAAAACAATAATTTTATTTAAAAACTATTACAATAACCAATATAGTACTTCAATTATATTAATTTATAGATGATTTCCATATAATTCTATAGAATCATGTCTGTGTTGGACATTCCGGGATGCATAAATCACACCTCTATGAAGGTTCCTGTTCGATGGGCCAATCCATATCATTTAAAATATAGGTCGACTTTGGCCACCCAGTTGGTCGTAGACTTGTCTTGTTTTTTAGAAGAGTAGGTGTGTCAAAAGGCACACCAAATTTCAGATATCCCCCCCACATACATCCATGGATTGTTGTAGTAGTCGTCAATACCCTCTAGTAGATATAATGGATCAACGAATTTCTCCCAATATACGTTTACAAAAGCGCATTCTGTAATCACATAAGTGAAAGGATAATGTAATGATTGAAAGTTACCACAATCACTATAATGTTTCTCGAATAAAATGATAAGAATAAAACCACTATCACCAGTTATAGGATCATGAGACTTAGTGTCATCAAATATATTCTTTTTTGCAGTCAAATGAACGAACATCTAATGTTACAACATCCTGATGAAATCTATCAATCTTCAATTGAAAATGATGACCATATCAAAACCCCATATTCAGGCCTACATCAACTTTTTTTTTCCATTCCAAAAAATTCATTATAATATGATAGAAGGTCTCTTGTACAAAATCTGTAATTTGAATTTAAAACATTATATTTATATTATATTATAAATATTGGTTTTCTAATTAATATATAATCTAATATTCTTAATTTCCTTTGATGGGTAATTTTAAAACTCCCTTGGAAACCCCATCAACACACCCTATGATGTTGGTTGTCATATTTCCATATTACCTCCTACTATCACATGCCATCAACAATTTATGCTCCATAAATTGCATCAATAATAATAAAAATCCTGATTAGGTCTCTGAATATCTTCAAGAAACTCATCCACCTGTTACCGTTGAAGCTCGTTTGCTAACAAATAAGAACTAATCCAAACACTTATTATTACAACTACTACAAGAATTTTTCAACCAAAAAAGAATATTTATACAAATTTTGATGATTATTTACTTATTAATTATATTTAATTAATTAATAAATAATATGTAATTATAATTGAAAATTATATTTATTTATTAATTCGTTATTAATTTTTTGTTAATTAATTATTTATAAATTATTAATTTCGTATTAATAAATAATTAATAATTAAATTTTAAATTATTATTTAATAATTATTTAATCATATTTAGTTAATTGTTAATTTTTCATTGGGAATAATATTAAATTATAATAGTATTTATTAATTATTAAAAAATCAGTTTATTTTCTTATTAATATTGAAAATAATGTTAATTGTTAATCGTATTGATTAATTATTTCTTTATTATATAATCATCATATAATCAGATTATGTTAATTGATAATTGAAATTAAATATTTGTTATAAATTACTATTAAACTATTTTTGGTAAATGAGTAGTTATTATTAGATAATTAGTAATGACAATTAATTTATTACCACTTAATTAGTAATTTAAATTAATTAGACCTTATAATTTGTAGTAATATTTTAATATTAATTAATTATTAAATAGTTAAAAATAAATAATTATTTAATTATTAATTACATATTATTAAATATTTACTAATTATCATTTAATATGTTATTTAACAATTAATAAATCCTAATAAATAGTAATTAATGTTTAATTTCTTACAATAATTCATTAAATATTAATATTTTTTTCAATATTTTTTTAATAACAAAATAAATCTATTTAGTTAAATAATTAAACTAAATAAGATAAAAATTAAATTACTAAATAAAGAATGTCTATTAAGACAAATCAAACGACTAGTTTAATGTATATAAGATCATTAAAACAAATTTTTAACTACAAATCAAAATAAACTAGACTTGAAAATTAAACATCTAGTTATATAACTTTGGACATGCAAATAAAAATAGTAGATAAAAAATTTAACAAGTGAATAAAGAAACTAGCTAAATCAATCATACATGAAAATTAAACGATTAGATAAATATGAAATTTTTTATAAATTTTAAATGCTGATTTTATCTTTTATTTAAAAAATACACCAAATTATATAAAAAATAATACTTAAAAATTTAGAAGGCCGCAAAATTTGAAGACAGATTTAAAATAGATTTGAAATGGGAGAGGGGGATTTAAATTGAGAAAGGTATGGATGTAGAATAATTTTTATGGGTGGGGGTGATTTCCCTTTTATAGAGAAATTTGAGCAGGGTTCCATATGAAGTGGTGTAATTAGTATATGGATTTGAAAGAATTGAGCCATTTGATGTGGTTATCTTCCCTCCAATTTTTTTCAAAAGAAAAAATTGAAGTGGGGATGTGGGGTTGTAACCGAAAAATCATTTCCTTTTTCAATATTATAGATGACCTCTCGAGCTTCATTTCTTATAGTGGTCGACCTTCCCATTTACCAAAAATAAAAAATTAACCATATTTAATTAAAAATAATAATTGAAATTTTTTAGCTTAACTGAGTTTCTTGCTACCAATATGATCACTAATAGACTTTCCCAACATTATTTATTTGTTTTTTGTTCATATTTATAGGCATATGAAACTAAGAATTGTTTTTAATAAAAATATCTAACCTGAGGGGGTTATTTTTTAAAATAAAGGAAAAAAATAAACCTCTAAATGGTGATCAAAATTGATTTTCTTAGGTTTTTATGTCATATAAATTATATGAGAATAGTATTGTTGTTATAATTAATAATAAACCCTGATCACAATCATCATCATTATTATTATTTTTATTTTGTTATAGATTTTATATATAAAATTATATATCTATTATGTTTTATCATTTACTAATTCACCATATATATGATCATTATTAACATTATATGTATATATATATATATATATTGAGAAATCATTTCACTCATTACTTATTAAACAAGTTAAAGAACTATAATCATATGAATATTTTAGAATGTTAAGAATTTCCAACTAGTGTAATTGTTAATGTAGTTTTTTGTTTTTTTATGACCACCAGAACCATTATTATTTTTCTTTTAATTATTCATACTAATGTTCCTCTAGGGAATATCTTAGTGGAAGGATCCTTAGAGTATCTTAATTAGGTTTCACATTTGAGTCTCCCAACTCTCATTCTTATGTGATTCTATTTGGTATTTTCTTTTCATTTTCTAACTCTCTATGTTATTTTCTTTTCTTCTACTTATTCTACAAGAAAAAAACATTTATATTGTTCCTCTCGTTATTAACTCAATGAAAATCATGGAAAAAAGAAAATTTCAATGTAGATTATTGAATTCTCCCCACTTTATAAAGATTCACTTATCGAGCAACAATGGAAACTATTCTCCTCTATTCTTTCTCGATAAACAAGATTTTTTAACACTACAAGGACTCAAAAATAACTTCTTAATTCTAAAAAATAATTTTTTTTCATCTTTTGAAGAATTATTTTTACAATGTTATATTATTTGATAAAATTATTCAACTCTGTATTATTTTATAGGATAGTAAAACTTTGTTCATAAATAGAATACAATGTTAAGGAAATGAAATAAACATGATGAATGATTTATTTTTAAAACTAATGTGCATTAATGTTCAAAAGTCATATTGTTGACACACTTATCTACTATACTACCTTAAGAATAATCATTCAACAAGAACTATGATGAGACAACGTATTTTTTATTTCTTCACCAACAAAACCATCTCAATATTTCAATGTGATAAAATTATCATATTTATTTATACTAAATTATACTTTTATTTTTATTATTTATTGAAATATATTCACTCATCTCAAACAATTGTTATACCAATATTTTAATCTATATGTTTGGTTGTTCTTACATAACCATATTAGAGATCAATGTTGAACATTTTCCTTAAATAATTGCATGCATTTTTTTACATGAATTACGCTGTTAAAAAAGAGATCTTATGGTGTTTTTAATGTGATTCTTTAAGAAAGTTAAAGGTTCATTTTAAATAGTTTCCACTCTTCTTAAAAATTGGTTTTTATTTAGTTAATATAATATCTACCAAGGATTATATGGGTGTGAAGTGTAGTTTTAAAAAAAAATTCATTCAAAATAATATAGAAAATGTTATGCACACTCTTTTATATTATTTTTCATAGACTCATTATACTCCTTTCAATTATTGTATAAGAGTGAATTATTTTATATTATTAGTCACCATATCCACATTATTTTTTTCATTGATTGTATTTTATTAGAAAATTAATCCCTCCTATAGTATCATACATCACTCTTGTGGGATATAAAAATTAGTTTCAACTTGTAGGACCTCTAAGATTCTATTCATTTTCTATCATTTACCTATATAAAATCATCTATGGGATTGATTAACACCTCCAACCACACAGGATTATTTAGATTCACTTTGTGAAACCCTAGTTCTATGTGTCTTCATGACTTCTCAATGAACCAAACAAATAGCCCCTAAAACAACCATCCATATTGTATAAGATCAGCATATCAACCATAACCATTTCTTTCAATTGATTCATCTCTAACACAACAACCTAAAAATCACATGCACAAAACAAATTCCTAAAATCACTTACCCGTACACACTATCCACATCTCCCTTTTCTCCACGGTTGATGATTAACAATATCTTTTTTAATTATATATTGTGTATGGTAAGAGTTTGTGGTTTGTGTGCACAATTATTTAAGGGAGCCATTTATCACATTCATTGTATTTAGTTATATTTTCATGGTAATGTGTGTGATGTTTATGAGTGTCAATGTTTCATGTGATGTTTTCTTTGTTTATTTGGTGATTTACAGAGTTATAATTCACATTTTAAAATATTAAACGATGTCTTTGAATAACATCCACATTTACAAGAACATGGGGATAACTATTTATTAATTTCTGTGTTACTCAAATTTTTGAAAAAATTTATTTTAATTCACGATATTAATTCTATTCAATAATATATTCCCATTATCATATATTCCTATACATTGTTTTAAGAAAACAATATTTTTTAAAATTTATATTCCATCTTTTTTCCTATAATTGTTGATTTCAAACAAATTCATAGTTTTTTTAAATAACATTTATAACTTAATTCATGAATAAAATCATTAAAATAATACACATTGTGATAATTATTAACATCTATAATTGTTTTTTTAAGATAAAGAATTATTGAGTTTGATTAAAGAATATATGTTGCATTGGTTAAAACATATTTTAGTTTTTTTATATATTTTCACAAAATCATTGATTAAGATTTTTCATCAATAAAAAATTCTATTTTTTAAAAAAAATTTCTTGTTTAAATTTTTTTTCTTTTATCTTTTAGAAAATGCATTTTAGAAAATATGAAATTTTACTTTTCCAAAATTTAGATTGAATTTATTTTTCTCCTTGAAAATAATTTTATTATTCTTTTAAAACTAATTTTTCAATTGATGAAATAACTTTTTTAAAATTTTAAATACAAAATATTTTTTCTATTATTTAGAACAATTTTCATTTTATTCTATTGTCAATTATATTTTTCAAATTGCAACTATTTAGTTTCATGATTAATTTTTTTAGTAGTAAAATAATATTTTATTAATTTTAGAATAATTCAATAACACTTTTGCATTTACAAAATGAAGAAATGATAAAAAACATGGTGGAAATGAAAAATATTCTTAGACCCCTTTGTTAATCTTCTTACCACGTGAATTTTACACATAAGATAAACATTTCCCAACACTATATAACCAAACTCCCACATCCAACATTCATAATATTGTAAAAAAATTCCAGGAAACTATGCCACTTGTATATTGTTGAAATGATATTTATAGAGATGAATATATATATAAAAAAGTTAAAATAGATATCAAAAATAAAATTTAAATTAAATAGAAAATATATTTGAATGACATATTCAAATATATAATTCTTTGATAGATCCCTACAATTAATAATTAAGAATTCTAAAATTATATTTCAAATTGGGATATAAACTATCTTGTTTTGATAATTTAAATAATTTCTAACTAATGGAGATAAAGTTCCTTTGAAGGAAATGTTAGTAACACATAAAAATATAAAATGTAGATGATTCCAAAACAGATGTAAAATATGTTCGTATTTTAGCTATATGGATGTTAAGGTCTTATCATACTTGAAAAAAGATGTTAACATGGTTAGAAAAATGTTTTCTTAAAAATGATTAATGGAAATGATCAGCTGGAAAAGGATGTATGTTCCAGATTTTTTGGATAAGGATACAAGAAATAAATTATTTGAAATAAAACAAAATATCTTCAAATATGTTATAAGATTGATTTTTGGAAAATAGGTACAAAAAGGAATAGGTGAGACAAACATGAATCTAAATGATACAATGCTAGAGTTAGGGACATACTAAGACTTATAAGGTTTCTAGGATTTGATACAATATAAAAATAATAGACGAAAAAACATTTAATAAGATTAAATCATTATTAACAAAAATAGATAATGAGATAAAATACTCGAGAGAGATATAAAAAAAATTAAAACAAATAAAAATTTGATTGAATGTTACTATTCAAAGAAGTCATAGATATATCACAATCTTAATTCATCAATGACACAAATAGATTGGTAACACAAACTCATTATGTAATTCAGCATAATCTATGCAATTTAAATTTACCATGAACAACCCCAACTATATTGTAACCTTTAATGCTACAAAAGTTAAACATCCATCCCACACACTAAAATATAAACTGTTGACAAATATAATCACTATCTCTTCACCGACAAGCTTATTACACCATCAAAATGAGAAATATTGTTTAACCCTAGTGATTATCCAAAACCTTTTTTTTAACCAACTTCACCTATGTGGTTTAAATTAGGGGATCCCTCCACAACTACATCTTCTATCTAATTTTTAGTAATCTTCTAATGGTTGATATTCAACAAAATATGAGGATAGATGGAATGATAAACTATATTTGTTCTTTAGTTGGTTCAAAGGTAAAAACCAATAGATTTAGTAATAATATTGATGATTGATAGGTTTTGGAATGGTATAGGTAATCATTCAAGATGAATTCCTTCTTTTTATGGCTATATATTTCAAATTTTATGGGTGTTTTGATTTTTGAAATTATTTTAAAAAGTATAATAATTTCATTCTTTTTTTCATGACACAATTATTATATTAAATAGTTGTATTTAATATTATGAAAATGGTTTCAAAATAATATAGAATTTTTTTAAAATGTAAATATATATAAAAATAAATATGTTTGTGTGATTAAATTTTTAGACATATTATACTATATAATATGTTAGTTAATATTGTCAAAGGGGGTTGGCTGGTATTAAGATTTTCAAACATTTGTTCAAAATATGAAGGGATTGGTTTTGAAATTAGTGAATGAATTTTCTATAATAGTTTCCATATTTATACTGTGTTTAATTTTATTATAGATGTTTTTTAATGGGTATAATATTTGATAAAAAGTGATTTTAATTAAAGGGTAACATGTTTTTTAGCGATGAAAATCATTTATAAAAATAATTACACAATTTCCCAATTATTTGTTATTAAAATATTCATCAGTTTTTTATAATATAAGAGTGATTTTAAGGGTAATATATTGGTTTTCAAGATAATAAGTAGTATTTCATTGATGTTTTAGAAAGATGATGTTATTTTGTATTAAAATGATGATATAAATAAATTTTCTAATAAATTTTACATTGACTTTAAAATGGAGCTCTATGATTTGAAGTTAGAGTAAATAGAATCGCTGGATTTTTATAATTTAATATTCCCTATCAATGGGATGAGTGGCATCTAAATTTATAAATGAAAAAAATTTTAAGGAAAAAGGGTTATATATATATGTATATGATCGAATAAAATTTTAGATACCTCTTACATACACATAATATAACTTCGTACATAATATATATCTATAATAAAAACATAGAAATGGAATTTCATTAACTACTTTCAACCCATATGATACAAATCATGAACCCACTACTGAAACCATGGTCTCATGGGAAGAAAACCACTTCTGATATTCAATCTTGAGACCAAAAGTTTTTTCTTTTTCCTAGAGTAATTAAAAGATTTCTTCGAATGTAGAAACTAAAATGGTTGTTTCAGCTTGAGTGGGTGTGAAACCATCTAGTTGAGCCTTCTCATGGGTGCACCAATCAAGGAGACCTTTATGGGGAGAAAAAAACTATTTCAATTTTTTTAAAATTAGATAAAAAAATATGAAATGATGTCTATTGATTCACCAACTCCCCATCCTACGACGTTTAGATTTAATGATACAACTATCATCTTCATAAAATTTATCTCCCAAATAGTTAGTATTCCACTTTTCATCCTTATAATCTTCGACCATATTTTTTAAACATGAAACTTTGTTTCTTGAACTAACCTAACTAGTAGTCATCCCATATGAAATACTGGAGATCATTGTGGAGGAATTATTAGGATAAAACCTACCACCAATAGAGTAATTATTTTCTTAAATTCCACTACTCGCTTCATTCAATGAATAATGAAATTATTTGAAATACTAAAATGTTGGATTCCCCTTATTGGAAATGAATCTTTTTTGTATTTATTAATTATTTTTAAATATTTATATTTAAAAAAAATTGGAATGATTTGAATGGAATATGGATGGGTTTCAATCATATGTAAAAAGAGTAATAAGATGGGGTAAAAGAGTTCATCATGTTTTTAGAAATAATGTATATGATCATTATCAATTCCTTTTTCCATGTTTATGTTGTTTTTATTCAAGAATAATTAGTCAAGAGGAGTTGGAAGAATACTTGAACTATCATAGAATAGACTGAATTTATAAATTATGGACTAAACAAAGGGATAATTGAATATATATTCTTACAACGATAGAAATTAGTTTTATGGGTTATATGATATGATTCCAATTTGGAAAATGAAGATGATTTAATCAAGGATGTGATTATAGGTTTGAATAATGATGAAGATCATATTGAGGAATTAAAAATGAAATTTGATGATGAAATTTGAGATTTTAAATAATTGTTTGTGATGTTAAAGAGTTGTGAAAATACATTAGTTTATATTGGTTATACTAAATATAAAACATTATTACACATACAAAAGTTATATATTTTAAAATCTATAAATGGATGGAGTGATTCTAGATTTAATTAACTAATTTCTCTCCTGAATGATATTATCCCAGAAGATAATTAACTTCCTAGTAGATCACATGATGGTAAAATAATGTTACGTTCAATGTGGATGATATTTGAAAGATTACATACCTATCCAAATCACTGAATACTCTTTTGTAAGTACTTATAATCTTATAAATAATTCCCATAGTGTGTTTATTCTTGATAAAATAAAGATAAATTGGGTCCTAGGAATGTTTTATGTTATTTTCCTATCATTCCATGTATTTGGTTTAGAAATGAAAGTGAGGAGACTAGAAATAAATTTTCATGGTATACAAATAGTAAATATAAATATGGGATCCTATTTCACCCATAAGACTCTCCTCAGTGGAATATAATTGATCACGAGTATCCTAAATTTTGAAATAATCCATGAAACCTTCATCTTGTACTATCTATACATGGATTGAATCCTTATGGTTTTCAAATAATCACTTATAGTACATGGTCGGCTATGTAGGTAAATTATATCATACTGTTGTTCTTATACATGAAATGAAAATCAATTATGTTATCTAAACATATATCAGGACCAAATCAACTGGTAAATGATATTGGTATTTATTTTACTCCATTGATCAAAGATTTTAAATTATTGTGGGATTAAACTGTTACATTGTATGATGATTATATAAATGAATATTTCACTTTGAGATCCATGGTGTATGATATGATAAATGACATTCCTGCTTATTGAAATTTTTCAGGATATAACATTCAATAAATTCAAGGGTGTCCCATTTTTTACCAAGGTACATAGTCAGTTAGGATAAAAAATTCATTGAATATTTTTTTTATAGGTTATATCAAATTTCTACCCCAATGGCATAAGTACTGATCTAGGATGAATAATCAGATGGGAGTTCATAAAAACATACAGAACCATCTCTGCAAATAGATGATTAAATTTTTCATGAATTCAATGATATAGACTTTAATATTGGTATGTATTTTTTGAAAACCCTTAAATAATGTTTTGGAAAATGCAATTAGTTTTTTTATTACCATACTGGTTTTGGTTTTTATGTCAGGAACTTTCTTGATGTTATGCATATTGAAAACAATGTATGTGATAGTTTAATTTTTATGTTACTAAATGCACCTGAAAAAACAATGTATGGAATTAAGACTACATCGCACATGATCAACATGGGAATACTAGAAGAGAAATCACTGGAGAAAGGTGAAAATGAAATTTTCTTCCTTCACCTACTTACAATCTTTCCAGGAAGGAGATATATCGGTTTTATAAGTTCTTGAATGATGTAAATGTTATAGATAAGTATTTATAAAATATCTAAAACATGGAGTTAATGATTAATTTAAATTTAAATGGACTAAAATCGGAAGACTATCTTGTTTTAATGAAATAACTCTGCAAGTATCTTTACATTGTATTTTTTCTATGAATTCCCATTATACGTTAACCGAGCTTCATTTCTTCTTCAAAGCTATATATTGCAATGTTATAGACCTGGTAGAATTTATAACTATGTAGAGGGAAAATTCAATCACTATCTGTGTTTTGAGAATGTTCTACCCCTATAAGTTTTTGATATGAAAGTTCACTTAATGGTTCCCTTGGTAAGAGAGATCTATCTATGTGGTCCTTTATATTATAGATGGATTTACCACCGTTGAATGGAATATGATGATCTTGAAATTTTATGTCAATAATGAAGTCTTCCATTGTGATTAATTATGGATTGATATTTTTTTGAGGAAACCATAGAATTTTATACCAACTACATATTCGGTGTGTAAAGGATTGGTTTACTAATATATTGTCATTCTATGTAGGTTATTGGTAAATAAAATTCCAGAAAAGGTGTTTTCACAATAACTATTATTTATAATAAGTAGGGCCACTATTATATTTTTCCTAATAGTTAATAGGTTTCACCATATGTTGAAACCCAAAAAAATCCTTGGAAACTTTAAACCATCAATGGCTAAAATATAGATATCAAATAAACATAATAAATAATTTATAGGATGGATTCGAGACAATATTTTTAAGAAGACAGATGAAAATCCAGATTCCATTTCAGAATTACATCGATGTCAAACTAGAGGACCAATTAGGTAATTATTGTCTTATTATTTTATCAAATTAATAGGTTTACATTATATAAGAATGAAAATGATGAAGTTAGTACCCTAAAAAATAGTGGAGTTACACTAGTGGATGAATAAATGAGTATATTTATTATGAAGGATGGGAATCCAATTTATGAGAATATGTTATAATTTCTCATTATCAAGAACATATGGGAGTGGTAATATGAAACATTCTAAGTGCCTACTTTTTAATGAAAACCAATTTTTAATATGAGTGTTGTTAAAATAGATGAATTGGGATTCATGATAGTAGATTTTGGCAAGGAAGGGTAAAAATGTGAACCATTTATAATGGCATCATAGGTAGTACAAGTATTTTATATTCTTGATCCCTAAAACAGAAATTGGTCAATTCATCTATTATCAACCAAAACCATTCAGTTTACAAATGAAATAAAAACTAACGATGGGCATTTTATTGGGACGTTATAATAATTTTATAGTTGTCCAAATATTGATGGGGGTATTGTATGTTATAGGATACCATAATGATATTATTTGGATACTCAATATAGGTGTAAAATCCCTTCACCCATTAAAAAAAAGAGATCAGTAATCATGTTATATATTTTTGTAATATCCATTTTTTAACTCGTTTTATGTTATGTTCAGTACTTAATTTATGTAATCTAAATTAATTATTGATCTACTTCTATATAAAACTAGTTACACACCTTCTAATAAACCCACTGAAGAGGATTAATTGGTTTAATAACCTTATGGAGCTCCCAATGTGGAGGAACACTGACCTTCTACACATTTCAATGCTACCAATCGAAAGGAACAACATATTGACATTTTTTTACATGAAGAAATTGTAGATTGTGATGAAGAAATGTAGTAAAAAACATGAGCATCATTGAATGACTGTGTTAGAAAATTTATTAAAGTGAATGGAAAAGAATCAAATTTGAGGATGGATGGAATGCATGAAACTAGCCTATTAACCCCAAATATTGCATGTTTAGTAATTTCATCAGGCCCACCACTCAGCAGCACATGCCAATTGATATAGATTTAGGGCACCATGTTTTACCCATACTTAATACATTACTTTTGGAAGAGATTAGGGTATAATTAAGTTATCATTTCGGTATTTTACTAAAAAACAAACTAATGAAACATTGGACAAATCTTCATTATCCTTGAAGAGTCCTTTTTTAGTAGATGACTCCCACAAGAAATTTATATTAATGATTACTTGAAAGAATCATATGGGATTTATCAAAATTTTAATAATGTTTCATCTCAATGTTACTGAAGGGAAAATAAACGTGCACCCACCGTATATATACACACCTAATAATCTAGGAACAATGGGATGTTTTTTTGGTCGTTATGAGGAGAGATCATTTCAGGTACATTTTGGATGGTAATTCATTGTTTGATAATACGAGTATTAAACACCCTAATTATTGCCTTTTAATTTATTTAACATCCAGTGAGTGATATAAATTAGTGAAAGACAGAAAAATTAACATACGCTTACCTTAAAGTAAGGATTGGGCATGTCTCACTTAAAAAGTTGTACATATTTTCAATATAATATAATACATTTTTATGGCATGAAAAAAAATATAAATATGTTCATCTATTTATATGAAAATTGATGAATCCAAATCAAAATCTACATTCATTAAACATTATGTGATATGGAAGGTGAAATTTGTAAATGATGCTGGGATACTAATGGATGAAAATTCAAAAAATATGTCAAAACTAGGTGTATGTATGACATAATAAAAATTTATTTTTCTTTAAATACCTATTACATTAATATTGTCACTTATTTCCCTATATTATTTATATGACCTTGAGACATGAATCATCCTTAATTCTACCAGATAAACAGCTATTATCAGTCACCTTGAAATAGCCAAAACAGTATCTCCACATCAAAGAAGAGGGTTTAGTGGCGAGACTCAGAACATATTTTGATAAATTAAAAGAACATAAGGAAAAAAGATAGAAAAAATGGAAGTGATGCATCCATGATTACCTTCGCATGATAATGAAAAATTATTTTGATGTCTGAGTTACTAGTAAATCTTATGGGTAAAACTAAATACAAGAAAAATCACAAGGGAGACCACTACATGATGACCCCCACCCCACATGACCAGGAGATTTGAGGTGATCCATTCTTCTCAAAGAGATGTCTTATATAGTTCATCAATACTCTCATAATTGATTCTATGAAATGTGAATCAGAATATAACTAATACCTTTCATGTATAGATATTCAATATGGTGAAATTGATTGTGATTTATATCTATCAACAACCACCCATCACCTTGTTGGGATGGCTACTCTGTGTAATATCCAAGAAGATACTCTATACAATAGACAACTTCCAAAATATCATATTAATTTGGATATTATCATAGATTATGAGATGAGCAATGAGCTACCTATTCAAATTGGTGAGGAAGATACTCATATAGTCATACAGGCTATCAGAACACTCATAACATGGAGATCTGATCTTGTAAAAAACATTTCAACAATGAGGTATTCACTCATGTACTATGACCACGAAATATATGATAAACAAATATTTTTGAATCAACCATAACTTAATCTGATACATTTTGTACCTGGTATGACTCCAATTATATGATTTCAGTTTAAAAATTTAATTTTATCAATGTATTGTTTCATATTTATGTTTAATTTATTTATTTATAGTATTACAAGAATAAAACCTATTTTATTATAAAACGATATTCTTTTTTGGATGTTATATTTTTCTTATTAACTCTCAGTAGCAATCCAAAAAAGTGAGAACTTCTTTTTTTATGAGGTGTTTCAGGCAGCATCGGGTTTCCTTTTCCATCCAAATGGAAAGGTTCTCTCTATTATAGACTACTACAGATAGTTTAAAGCAAAACAAACATTTAAAAAACAATTATACTATCCTCAATCTGATACAAAATGATCATGGTATGACTTGAATTGTATGTTTTCAGTTTATAATTTTCATTTTAGTTCAAAACACACATCACATACTCAAAATTAAGGAAACACATTCATAATTTTATGATACATTAGTGAAATTATTCATAAGTAATTATTAACATTTAGGAGTCGGTCGAACTTCATCCATACATATAGTGTGACGGGTATGACACCAACTGTGACTTTTTATTTAAAATTGAAATTATTTTTTCTAAAAAACACAGGTTACATACTCCAAATAGAAAAAACACATTTGGATTATATTTATACATTAGTCAAATGATCCATAAGTATTTTTTTATGAGTAAAAATCACAAAATATTGAATCGTATTGAAGGTGTGATCGATACGACTCTTTATGTGTCTTTTTATTCAAAATTGACATTAATTTTAGCAAAAAAATTAAAAGTGAAATACTCAAAACTGACCAAAAACATTCATATTATTTATATAATTTCTAAAAATGATCCATAAGTCATTTTATACTTTTTTTGTTTCATCCAAATATCAATATGATGTATGGTGTGACCATTATAACTCTCTATGTGTCTTCTAATTTAAAATTGACATAAAATTTAATAAAAAATACAACCAACATACTCAAAATCAATAAAATTCATTAAAGTTATTTTCATACATTATTAAAATGATCCATAAGTCATTTTGGATGTATAAAAATCATCTTTACCTCTATTTTATACACAGTCATCCCAGTATAACTAAATGTGTCCATTATTAGTTTATAATTGACATTTTTAATTCAAAAAGCGTGTCAGTCAATAAAAAAATAGAAAACACAATCTTATTTACTTGATAATTTAAAACAATGATTAATAAGTCATTTTTTACATGTGGAAATCATTATCACATCAAACCCACACATGATGTGAGCGTTAGGAATTAAATTAGGCACTCTTAATTTGAAATGATATTTTTATAAGAAACTTGAGTGACCGACTCAAAATAAAAAAAAAGCATTATAATTGTATTATTACATTATTAAAAAGATCCATAAGTAATTTTAGACATGTTTAAATCATCAAAACCTTAATCTGACATATGGTGTGACCTATATGACACCATGTGTGCCTTTTCATTTAAAATTGGAAATAATTTTTGTGATAAGGAAAAGATAAATACTCAAAACCCAAAAAAACATTCATATTGCTTTGATACTTTAGGAAAATTTGTCATAAGTCATTTTTGACGTGTAGTAATCAACTGATCCTCAATAGAATGCATTGTGTCACCGATATGACTCTAAATGTATCTATATATTTAAATTTTCTTTTAATTTTATAAAAAATAAATGTGGCATTCTAAAGACTGACAAAATAATTTTATATTTTTTTATATTTTATGAAAATAATCAGTAAATCATTTTTGACATGTAGAAATAATTCAAACCTAAATTTTATGCACATTGTAATTGGTATGACTCTATGTGTGTCTTCTGATTTAAAATTTTCATAATTTTTTTTAAAAAAGACAAGCATCATACTCAAAACCGAGGAAATGAATTCATATTTTTTTGATATTTGAGAGAAATTACCCTTATGTAATTTTTATTTTTAATAATCATCTTATCTTCAATTAATTGCACAGTTTTACCAGTATGACTCCAAGTATTAATTTTTATTTAAAATTGACATTAATTTCAGTAAAAAGGTCAAGTGACATGCTCAAAAAAGAGAAAACACATTCGTATTGTTTATATATTTTAGGAAAAATATCTATAAGTCATTTTTGATGGGTAAGAATCATCCTCTACTCAATTGGATGCCTGGTGTGACCAGTATGACTCCAAGCGTGTCATTTTATTTAAAATTCAAATTAATTTTAGTAATAATGTCATGTGGCATACTTGAAACTAGTCAAACACATTCGAATTCTCATTATGCATTAATATAATGATCCATATGGTATTTATGACATGTAAGAACCAAAAAAACCAAAATTCCACATAAGATGTGACTGGAATGACTCCAAGTGTGCCTTTTTAATTAAATTTTGTAATAAGATAAGTAAAAAAGACCACCACCGCACTCAAAAATAATGAAAATACATTATTGTTGTTTTGTAACTTTAATAAAATGATCATTAAGTCATTTTTTGTTTTGAATGAATCACTTGTAACTCAATATAATGAAAGTGTTTACTAGTATGACTCCAAGTGTGACTTTTTTATTTAAAATTGTCAATAATATTAGTAAAAAGTACAAGTGACAGACTCAAGACTAGGAAAATGTTTTCATATTGATTTGATACTTTAAAAAAATGATCCATATTTTATTTTCAACGTATAATAATCAAACAAAACTCAATATGATACACCATGTACCCGATATAACTATAATTTTCCAGTATCTGTTTAAAATTGAAAATTTTGTCCAATAAGTACATCAATCTTTAAAAACCATGATATCAAACTATGATTATCTTGATAATTTTTTAAAATTAGTCATAATTAATTTTTAATCTGTCAGAGTTAGTATCGCAGAAAACTGACACACAATGAGACTAGTTTAACCCAAAGTGTGTGTTTTTAGTTTAAAATGAATTTTTCGTATTAATATAAGTTCAATTCTCAATATAGAAAACACACAATTTTATTATTTTGATACATCAGTAAAATGATACATAAGTCATTTTTTGTTGTATGAATCAATTTTACCTAAATCTGATGCATGTTGTGGCCGGTATAACTCAAACCATTTATTATTAGTTTATAATTTACATTTTAGTTAAAAAAGTGTGTCACTCACTTATAAACAAAATAACACACTCTGATTGTATTAATAATTTTTAAAATGATTCATAATACATTTCTAGTGTGTAGGAATCAGCTTCACCTTTATGTAACACTATAGGTGATTGGTATGAATAAAAGTGCATTTTTCCATATTGAATTGACTTTTTTGTAAAAAAACACAAATGAAATTCTCAAAACTAAGAAAATACAGTCATATTGTTTTTATAATTTTGGAAAATGATCCATGTGTCATTCTAGATGTCTAATAATCAGACCCTCCTAAATATGGAACATTGTGTGACTGGTATGACTATAATTGTGTCTTTCATTTTATTACAATTGACATTAATTTTAGTAAAAATCACATGTGATAGAATCAAAACTAAGAATACACATTTATATTCAATTGATAATTTAGAAAAAATTTCCATAAGTCATTTTAAGGTCTATTAATCAGTCTTACGTAAATCTAACACAGGGTGTGGACGGTATGTCCCCAAATATGTCTTGTTATTTAATATTGACATTAATTTTAATAAAAACGATAAGTGACATACTCAAGAAAAATAAAAAGAATTAGTATTATTTCGATACACTAGAAAAATGATCCATATGTCATTTTTTATGTGTAGAAATTAGTCAATACTCAATCAGACACAGTATGTTCCCTGTATTACTCAAGGTATCCATTATCAGTTTAAAATTGACTTTTAAGTTCAAAATGTATGTCACTCACTAAAAAACATGAAAATAACCTATGGTTATCATCATAATCTATAACAAAGATTTATAACTCGTTTTTTAAAAATGGGAATCGGTCTCATTTTAAACTGACACATGATGTGACCGGTATAACCCAAAGTGTGTGTTTTCAGTTTAAGATGGCATTTTAGTGGAAAACACAACTAACAAACTCAAAACTGAAAAAACAAATTCAAATTGTTTTTATACTTTATAAAGTTGACTCATAAGTTATTCTTTTTGCATGAATCAACTTCCCCTTAATCTAATTTATGTTGTGACCGGTCTTACTTCAACTGTATCATTTTATTTTAAAATGATACTTTAGTAAAAAAACAATGTGGAATACTTAAAATGGATAAAATTCATTCAGAATGTTTTGATACTTTATAAAAATGATCCATATGTAATTTTTATCATGTAAGAATCATCATCACCTTAATTTGATACATAGTGTGCCTAGTATGACTCAATGTATCCCTTATCAGTCTAAAATTGACATTTTTGTTCAAAAAGTGTGTCCCTAATTTAAATCAAAAAAATTTGAACTTATTGTATTGATAAAATAGTAAATAAATTATTAATCCATTTTTGACTTGTATGATTCAGTCTCACATCACACTGTCACACGATGTGGCAAGTATGACTCAAAGTGCATGTTTTCTGTTCAAAATTACATTTATGTTAAAAAGAAGAGTGATGTACTCAAAATAGTGCAAATTTATTCATATTATTTTGAAAATTTTGTAAAAATACCCATAAGTTATTTTTTACATGTTCAAATAATCCCTACCTCAATCTGATGCAGGGTGTGACTAGTATAACTCTAACAATGTCATTTTATTTAAAACTTATATTTTATTATTATATTCAATTATATTTTTGTTTAATTTTTTTTATTTATTGTATTTATAACATAAAATTCATTTTTTTATATATGTGGATTCTTTGGATTGAGTTGGGGTTTTTTTTGGCAAATAATACCATTATCATGATTTTTTTAGAGGGGGTCAATGTTTCCAACGGTGATGAAACATCAATGTTTTAAATTTTTCCGGATTGTAATTATAAATATATTTATACAAAACGTTGTTTTATGTATATATATTAGTGTTTTTTATGAATTTTCGATGAAAATTTTATTTCTATTAAATTATGTATTTGCAAATATGTGTATTTTAGTACAGGTTTATTTGAAAATATGGGTGTATATAGGTGTATTTTTTGCAATGTGATATTTTTCAAAATTGAACAATATAATAGTTAGGCCTTTATTAGATCAATTTATAGCACTGATATAGGGGGTCATTTATCATTTCATTTTTGTGGGGATCAATGGATCCACCCCCTTTAAATGTATATAGGAGAGAACATTTTTTATCATTGGTAAATCCCTTTTGTGTGTATTGTTAAAAGGTTGATTTATAGTAGTGTCCCCACCTCATATTTCCTTCTACCGATGGTGGTTTCCATACCCTCTCACTCTTCAAATCCTATTAGTTCTACTCTTGTGTTTTATACATTCTTTATTTACTCTGCTAGGGTTTTCTCCCTTGTGGTCAGACCTAACTACTTCATGTAATGAACATCTTATGCCCCTAAAATCCATTTGGTTGATGGGGACATTAAAAAATGTTGGTCATGTGGAACACAACGGATTAGAGTAGGAGGAATAGAAGGTATTATGATAAATCGCATCAATTACACCTAGAGCCTTATTATGAAGAACACTACCATGACACTAATATAAAAAACATTAATTGATATGTTGTAGAGGGAGGATCCATGTTTTTTTTCCTACATAGATGTCTTTGTAGTTGTGTGAGAAATATATCTTCCCCATAAGATGGATCACAAATTCAATAATTCAAAATGGTTTCCCCATTAGTCTTTTTTAGGGAGCCTCCTCATCTTCCCCATCACACAAGTCACAAAAATAAAAAGTAAAAAATAAATATGAAAAGAGGGTAGTTACATATCATTGAGAGGTTGACATTTTTTTAAGGATCAAGGCATGTAGGTATCTCTCTATTATAGGCATGCGTCTCTCTTCTCCACTTTGGGTCAGTGTATTAATAGTTATATTCAACAATATTCCAATCTTCGGCCTGAAACATTATCCAAATCTAATTGACTTTCATCTATGGGGTTATTTTTATTCGATCCACATTCTTTTCATCTACATCATTTATTCAATCCACAAACACATAATTTTCATATTCATATCTATTTGTGTTTTTATAAGAATGTGTTTTCATTTCAAGCTTCCTTATAAACAATATATGATTTCATTCTTTGACCCATTATTTTATCTTAGTATTATTTTCGATATCCCATTCATATTTGGGATTATCTTCTTTTTACTTTTGATTACTAGAGGATTATTCTTTCTAGACTATGTGTTATGGTTTTTCTATTTTGGGTTTTCTATTTTAAAATTTCTTATGTGCACATATATTTTTATTCACATATATTATGATACTATGAATCTCCATTAATTTTTTTGTCTTGTTTAATGGGACTGAAATTTAATTTACACTGTGAATTCGATTCATAGATTTTTTTCTCATTAATCACTTTCCATATTTCAAAACATATGGAATCATATCGTTTCATTTTTTCAGATAAATTTTTGAATCCAATTGCAGTATGGTAATTTTTTTTGAATATTACCAACTATCATATATGAAAATTAAAAATGAAGGGTCTAATTTTCATCAGGAGAATGCTTATTCCAATTTTTAGTACACAGAATCAAAAACTATTTTTTAATGAAGAATGAGAGTTTGAGAATGTGATGTTTTTTAGTTTCATCCATTCATAGTTCAATGGCAATTTGATGAACCATATTTTCAATAACTCTCATACCAGAACATTATTAAAGAATATTGAGACTACCTATTCTTCCACGATAAGGAAAAATAATTTTTTTCTCCCCAAACAAAGGATAAATTTTTGGTGCAATGAATTTATGTGTATTTCTAACTATTTGAATTAATTTTATGGTTTTTTGATCAATTTCAATGCATTTTTATTAATTTTGAAGACGTAGTATTAGTTCTTTTGATTATTAATATTTTACCCAATTGTTGGGAGAATTTCCATGTTACTCTTAATGGTTCTACTCATAATGGTACTATAAAATTCAGTTTTTATGTCTATTGTATTTAATGATTAGGTCATGAGATAAAATCAATATAAATTTTGTTCATATATATTATTCATAGAGATCAAGAAGATAAGCCCATAAAAAATCATTGATTGAGTATTCATGGTAATAATAAAGGCATAAGAAAATCTATATCGAATAAGGGAGTTTGACTGTCATCATTGTGGTAAGAAAATATATATCAAGAATTTTTTCATCTATATAAAAGAGAGAACAAAATGAAGGAAAACTAGTAGAAGAAGAATGGTTATTGAGATGATCATGTTGTTTCCACAATATGATTGATCGTGTTATTATTTATGAATCCATTAATATTGATTCTAATGATTCTTTTTAGGTTTTTGACCGTGATTATGGTTTCCATGTGACATAGAGGAAGGAGTTCATTACATCATACATCCCTGGTAATTTTGGGATTTTAATGATAGGTAATGAAGGTCAAGATAATGTTTTTGGTATTGGGACACTTTTAGAGACCAAAATAGTAAGTAATAATATTCGGAAAGATATTAGACATGATCCTAAGGTTATTATTAATTTTATTTCATCTAGTGTTCTTTATTATGTAGTTTTTATCAGTATTTTTAGTGATTTACAAAGGATGTTCTATGAGGAGTCCATGATAGTGGCTCGAGGGGAGAAGTAGTCAGGTTTATACTACAGTAGATATTATATTTCTTATGATACTACTTGAATTATTGAGAATATTTTATCATCATAGTTATGGAATATGAGGCTCATCCACATTAGTGTGGAATTTCTTGGTAATTTGGAAAATAAAAATTTTCTTCTATGTTTGAATTGTGTTAAATTAGACATGTGCAACAACTGTTTGGCTAGAAAACAGATCAGGGTGAGTTTTAGTTGTTTTCTATTGTATAAGAAGTCACAAGTACATGAATTAGTACATTTGTATATTTATGGACCATTAAAATATAATAAATTTTATGTAAAAATTTATTTTGTGACATCTTTTGATGACCACTCGTGTAATCGTTGGGTTTATGTTTTGAATTCAAAAGTTTAGGTTCTCTATGTTTTCACTAAATTTTACATTTTAAATGAGTAAATCTCCTAAGAAGTTGAAAAGTATTCATACTAAAAATAACGTAGAGTATTGTGGTCATATTGATAATTATTTCAGGTCATAAGGTATTCAGTTTCATAATAAACCTCCTAGGAAACTATATATAAATGTTGTAGTTGATCAAATCAACAACACTTTGTTAGAAAGATATTGTTGTTTTCATTTGGAAGAAAATTTTGTTTAACATTTTTGGGGTGATTTTTTCCTTACATATTGTTACTTTATAAATTCATAACTCACATTTAATTCTCAAAAAACACTCCTAACATTCATTTGTATGTAAAACTGATCAAGTATTATCATTTGTGTATTTCTAGTTGCATGTTTTTTGTTTATGTTCCGAGAGACGAGAGGTCAAAATTGGATGGTATTTGATGGCAATTTATTTTTAATGCATATGGACATAATGAGTTTGGATATTGATTCTATGATCCTACTTTGATGAAACCTTTTATAATCCAAGATGTATTTTTTTTAAATAGGTTTATACTATTATGGAAATTGATAAGGGACTTCTCTAACTTCAGACGGATTTCTCAATATTCCTCAAGTTTCTAATTCACATTTACCCAATATTGTTGATTTTATAATCGTGATGATGTAATGAAAAATGTTTATTGTGAAGAGGTTGGATTTTATGTTTATGATGCACCATTTTTTAACCTATTATAGGGGTGATTAATGAAACCGTGTTCCTCTCCAGAGATCATCTCATCATCATACTATTTCTACTATATATTCATCTGATGAGTAGTTGCCCCTCACTAAAGGGGGAGAACTACAATATTTTTATGAGGTGATGGAATGTGATCAGACAAACAGATGGGTTGTGTAAATGGATGAATTGATTATATTATTTCACGGCACACATACCTTTTGGATTTAGATGTTACCAACATATATGAAATATTTCAAAAAATCTATTGATATATTTGATTAAAAATTAATAATATAGGTAGAGTCCATGATATAAAAAAGGTTATTTTTCAAAGTCATTCTTCCAAAGAATGGTATGGATTTTGATGAGATTCTCTCACCTATTGTCAACATGTCTTCCATTCATGAAATTTATGGATTGGATACTAGTTTGGATCTTTAGTTTGAGAGGGTAGATTTGAATACTACTTTCATCCATTAGAGATTTAGAGATGGGGATTTATATAGAGTATCTAGAGGGTTTTTTGTAAACAGGTATAGAGAATTATGTCTTTACGATACAAAAAAATTTGTATTTATTGAATCAATATCTGAAGTAGTGGTATAAGAAGTTCGGATCTATCAATTTTCATCTGGTATTCTAGAATATATCACTTCCTCCTTCTATTTTTATAGGTTTACTAATAATTAATTTATTATACTATTTCTTTATGTTGATGATATGGTCATCATTGTTTATGATGCTACCATAATCAAATAATTGAAGCGGGATAATTGTTATTATTTTTCCATTTTTGACATAGGGCTAGAATGAAATATTCTTATCATGTCAATTTCTCAGGAAAAAAAGTCCAGGAAACTGTGGTTATCTCATGATAAATATATTGTTATGGTTATTCAATGATTTTCTATAGATAAAGCTAAATTGGTTAGTACATTTCATTATTTACATTTATAGATTAGTATTAGTCATTCACCTTCTACTAATGAATATAGATCAGAAAAAAAACACATAACTTATTCATATTTCATTGGATGTTTCATGTATGTGATGTTTTTTTACTAGACTAGATATAGCTCATGGAGTTGTTGTGATCATTAATTTTCTATCTAATCTACGTAGAGAGGATTAGAGAGAAGTGAAGTATAATTTTTTTATATTCTCAGCACTGTGTATCTGAGATTGTGTTTTGGAAATAGAGAACCTATTCATTGTGGCTTTAAAAATTTAGATATGTCAGGGGATATGGATTGAAGGAAGATTACATCAGGATATTTGACCACTATTGTAATGGGAGTAGTATATTAATAGTCCAGATTGTCTATATGTGTTGCTTTACCAGGAAAGTTTGAACCAGACGTAAGCCTGGTCCCACAAATTTATTAAAAGAAAAGTGCAAGTAAAGTCAAAGGAAAATAAAAACGTTACATTACATCAAAGCCATATGCATCCTTCTCCCCATCATCAGATAAATCATCACCAGGATCAGCTGACTCCCATTCAGAGGATTTGTATTTGCGCATCAACTCAAGATACATATTTTTCTTCCGAAGCATTTCCTCAGACAACTTTTCCTTGACCAACCGTTTCCCACTGAATCCTTTGTCCCTCTTTGGGGACCCTCCCCTTCATTTGGAATTGTTCCCATTTGCAATATCATTTTCTAGTGACCCTACAAACTTGTGTGCAGACCTTGTCACCATTGGTTTTGGTAGATCTGAGTAATCTCTCCTTGTCTTCCTCCTGCTTTGAGATTTTTCTCCCACCTCCTTGATAATATTCTCATGATTTCCATTCATGACAGCATCACTGTAAGATATTTGGTGAATGTGGAGGTCTTCTTCACAATCAGATCTATCCCCCCACTGCTTCTTATGGGACAAAGGAGGGGTGACATTTAGATTCTTCCCACCTTCCATTTGAGATATCCTGATTGTGTCAACAGCACAGAGACTTTTACCTTCGCCGCTCAATCTGTCCAGACCAGCATTGCCTTCCTTCTCTGAAATTTCCTCTGCCACTTCAGTACCTTCCTCATTTGATCCAACATCAGCCAGCACTGAAAATCTATTTGCAGAACAATTAAACAGGTCCTGAGAATTTACCTGCGGCTGATCATCATTTTTGTTCTTCTTTTCAGACACCAATTCCAGAGGCCTAGAGCTGTCCAGCATCACAGCATATCTCCTGCCAGTATTCCTTTGAGTTGGAACCTCTTCAAGCATCTGATCCGAAGAGATCATGCTGACTCCCTCCGGGTTGGTCTCTCCACCTCCAGGCTGTCCACCTATCATATTGGGGCGGCCACCACTATTTGGTATGTTACCTTCTATAAAAAGAGGGCAAGGGGCTTGTACATCTTCCCTCAAGTGAGTCGCTCCAACCTCATCCAGAGCAGCAAAACGAATTGAGGAGAAAGGTAAAGCCACATCCACTCTGGACTTCTCCATTGCCTCTTTCTCCTTTAAACTATCCATATTCATGGAGTTCTCAATTGTCTGAATTGCATCTTCCACAGCTGCACGCCCCGTAGAGGCCCCCACCCAAACATCTGCAGCTTTCACAGCATCCTCTGCCTGCACATAATCTTCATGTCTCAACAGCTCCTCTTTGCTAGCAGCTTCATCCACCGCAGTCCCAACAAGTCCATTCCCAGCCCGCTCCCCTCCCACTGCAGCCTGCTTTGTACCACTGCCCACCCCAGCAGCTAGACCGACCTGCCTCATAACACTGCTCTGACCTCCTGCAGATGATAATCCCAGATCATTTCTAAGCCTTCCAAACACCTCACCAACTTTCAGGTTTAAAAGCCCCTGCAAATCCTTCCCTTTCCTACCCTCTACAGGCTGTGAAAAAGTATGCCTAAAGTCAGTCCGGACATCACCCAGATTTAGCACCCTATGCTGTGGAAGAAGATCCACTGCACTCTCAGGACCCACTGCCAAGGGCGGCATCACCTTCCTGCCTGTACAACCATCCCTCAAATGAACAAGCTTAAGACACCGAGAGCAGTAATTAAACCAGGATTCAAAAACCACAGGTTGTTTACACCTAAACTCCTCACATGCCGCAATGTAGACAAACTCAACCAGTGGTTTCAATAAGTCAACTTCAACACAGATTCTCGGAGAGATCGGGTGACATACAGCCTTAGTTCTGTTGTCCGAGCATAAGAAACGACCTACTAGATTTCCAAGCATACGGATGCTAGCGGGATTTTGAAAAGGAAGCGGTAATTCGGGAAATCTTACCCAAATCACCATAGTCAAGGCATCACACTTCAAATAGTGATCATACGACCATCGGAAAAGAAGGAATCGACATCCATCACAGGTGCGCGGTGCCGAAGACCAGGCCATGATGAATTCTTCCTCCGATTTGAAACGAATCATAATATGCCTTGGATCCAGAAGACCCACCGTGGGATGCTCCTGCAGATTCCACGAACTAGAAACGAAACTATCAAAGCAAACCACTGGTGGACGCCGTTGCCTGAAGCGGGCAATCAGAGTCAGATTCAGAAGAGACGATGCATCATTGAACTCGCGAGCCGTGACCGAGAGCTGCGGAAACCCTCCATAAATCTCCGGGACCTCGGGGGAGAGTGAGATTTCAGGGAATGAAGTCAAGATATTAGGTTTCGAGAGAGGCACGAAGCGTCGCTCATCAGAAGGAGGTCCATCCTCCGCCGACGGAGGACTGATGTGTTTTATTTTTTGACAATTACAGTGGAATATTTGGGGAAAGAATCCTACATTTCATGGTAGGTTGAAATATATCGATGTTTTGTATCATTAGATCTATATAGTTCTTGATTCGATATAGTGGGATCTCAAGAAGATCCACATGGATGACAGTGGTTCATTCATGATGACCAAGAGTTTATCTAGATGTAAATTTGAGACTTACAGACTGATTTTAGGTTTTTTGGTGACCCACAATTGATTCATAGGGGGTGTTTGTTGGGGCGCCTCCATGTCTGGTACCTGGCATAAACCACATTAATAAAAAGAAAAGTAATAGATATAAAAATTGGGGAGTTATGTGTCTTTGAAAGGTTTATGTTTTTTTGTCATATGGCATGCGGTCATATCTTTATTCTAAGTGTTCATCTTTCTAATATACTTTTGGGTAGTGTTGGTGGGTTATATAAAGTGGTTTTCATATCTAAATTAGTGAAATTCTTAGCATTCAACTACGATGGGGTCATTGATCTGATCATCGTGCTTTTCAATTTCAGCTTTTATTCAGATACCGAACACCAAATTTACATGGTCAAATCAATTAGAGTTTATTTATCAGGTTGTGTTCTTCATTTTGGGGTGCCTTTAGACTACATCTATTTTTTGGCATTGAACCATTGTCATAATTGAGTATTATTTTTGAGATCCCACTCATCTTTAAAAGTTTCTAATTTTTTCTATTGATTATTAGTGAATAATTATTTTTGTAACAGGTCCCTTGGTTTTTCTATTTTGATTTTTCAATGTTAATTTTTATAGTGTCAACATTTATTGTTTTTAAAATATAGTTGGTAATTCCATCTTATTTTTAATTTTTTACTGCTTGTTCAAAAGGAAAGGAAATTTATTTCCATTGCACAGTCACTTTGGTGTTCACTAGCATGGTCTCCCCTTTATGTATTTCCCTAGAGTCTCCCACCACACTTTTATGAGAAATTAACTTCTTCTTTACCTTCCACATACTTCATAGTTTACCAGGCTCTTTCCCAATATATCCATGAAGGTGGTTTCAGACGTACTGTTGGTGGTGCTATTTATATTGGTGTTTGGGGGTGTTATACTCAAAATTTAAAATGTAAAACCATAAATATGAATGGAACATTGAATGTATTTGGAGTTTAATTAATATACACCTTAAAATGACATAAAAAATGCAAAAAAAGTTATTCAAATGAAACTATAATAGAAAATTAAATACACTTAAATGAAAAAAATTAGGGAAAACATTAATGGGAATGGGTAAAAAATACAAAGAAATATTAACATTTGAAAAGAAATATGTAGTATACATATGTAAAAACATATAAAAGGGATAATTAAATAAATAAATATTCCTATATATGAGGACAATTAAAATTATCAAATAAATGGAATTTATATAAAATAATAAATATTGTTAGATAGTTAATACAACTACAAGCTTCATGTTATTTCAATTAACATTAGATTCATCCCTTCAACCATGTCATGCATTCCACAAATTTTTTTATCATATCATAGTCCTTTGTTTCTATAGTAATACCCAAAATTCAAACTACAGTGAAAAAATGAGTTTAACAAGGGTTTTATTATCATTTAGTGGTGATTTAAACCACTGATAAATGATGTGTGATGCTTTCTAATAGAATCTTGTATTTTCATTTTTGAAATCATTTCATAGCATTTTTTGGAATGCTTTTTTATTTTTCGATGGTTTAAACCACCGTTAAATATTTATCCACGGTTTTTTATTCTTTAAAATTTATTATTTATTATATACTTACAAATAAATAATTGTCAGTATTTATATCGACATAATGTATATTAATTCATATAAATATTCATAATTAGATATAAATATCTATATATATATCTTAACTAAAATAAATTTTCATAAATATATAATGCATATATGTATATATTATTAAACATAACATTATATATATATATACTCAAATAATATATATAATTAAATATAAATACAAATTAATTTAAATATATTAAAATATATTAACATAAATAAATAAATATAATTATTTATAAATAAAGAAAATATAAATATATTCAAATAAATATATATAAAATTATTTATATATATATAATTATTAATAAACACAAATGAATATAAATAAGTATATATATATAAACATATAACTTTATATATCCACATAATATTTATAAATATGCATAACTATCAATATATATGATTATTTATAAATGTATATATATATATATATATATAAATATAAATAAATGTATATAAATAAATAAATATCAATAAATATATATAAATACACGCATATATATATAATTTAAGATAATTAAAAAAACATATATGAAGATACAAAAATTGACACAAACATGAACAAATATATATATATATTCCCATATATTATATTTAAATATATACAAATACAACAACAGTGTAGACCATGGTAGCTATGGCCCTGAATGATTATTAGAAAAAGGAATGTACAAGAAAGAGAAAATGGTTAATAATTCCAAAAAAACATCACAATCATAAAGTTCCATTACCACTTTCTCAGTCTACAAAAGCCCTCTATGAGAGTCCCCCAGACCCCTTAGATTTTGGCGACATTTCTTTTCATTGGGAACATACTAGTTTCCTTCTTGATCAACCATGATCGATGATTAAGCTTTCTGATTATGTGATTGAAATGTGCCAAACTCCTCATGAAAGAATCCATAGTAATAAACCTTTTTAGAATATCTATTTAAGACATCATGTTCATATTAGGATCAGATTATAATGTACTTCACTCAGTCACCTCACCTTCCATGTTACCACTAGGTGATGACTGCTCAGTCTGCCTAGCCACGGGTCAAGCCTCTTGCCACTTCTTGTTGACTTTTTTCCTCAGCATCACCAGAGGAATCCATTTTTCCAACTTATTCATTACCCTGTACCTTATAAAGGTCAGTTATCAACCCTTGAGCAGTAGATGGAAGTAGCCGTTTGCTCCCCATAATGTTGACATGAGCTCCAAAATTAGGCAGACTCATTACCCAATAGATAGTGGAGGAGTACCACCATGATTCTATCATGTATGGGAAGAAAACGACTCCACCATATGTCCCAGGAAACCAACAATAGCATAAAATAGATATATAAATAAAAATATAGAAAATTATAATTTAAAGTATTAACAACTAATAAATATTTAATATTTAATATTTAGAAAATAATTAAAATGTAGAAATTAAAATTTATTAATTATTAATAAATCATTAATAATTATTTAATATTTTAAAAACTAATAATAAATACATATTAAAAACTAATCACTAATAAATAATAAATAATTAATAATGATTATTATTGAAAATAACAATAATAATAACATCAATAATAATATTAATAATATTAAATAAATAAACAAAGAATTATAAATTAAAAAATTAATTTTTTTTAAAAAAACACAAACATTTAAAAAAAATATTAAAAACTACAATTTTTTTAGCACTAGTTTAAATAATTATTAAATGAACAACCACTAAATAAAAAAATCATGAAATATCTATGGTTTTCAAAAAACTACTACTAAAAAATACAAAATTAAAATATTTCATTGGTTTTGAGACCCGTCACTAAATAAAATGCTGATAAACATAAATTTTTGTACTATCCGTCCAGCATACTCACCAATGTTTTTGATCTTAGACACTACACCATATATCTTATTTCCCTCACCACCGTATCTTTTCCCTAAATAAAAATTCCAAATAGTTGTAATTTTTGTTTTATGTTTAATACCTACACCACTAAAACATATTCATGCACATTAAGAACCGCCTTTTATCAGTGCTAAAAAATGAACTTATAAAGGTCATACTTTTATTAACACTGACTAAAATAATTCATAAAAAGTATTTTTATGAGTTCTAAAAATACACTAATAAATGATGGCTTTTATGAATTTTTTTTAGTGTTGATAAAGACCCCCTTATAGTTTTTATTATCTATTATCATTCCTTTTTAAGAACTTCTAAATAACCTATTTATCAGTGTTTTTATTTTTTTTGATAAAATGTGACCTTGATAAAAAATATAAATTATTAAAACCCACATTTTGATATATATATATATATTGACATATATAAAATATATTTTCATATATATTTTTTATATAATACTAAATATATATTTACACTTAATAAATAATATATTTTGTTTAAACAATTTAGAAAATAATAAAAAAAATTATTTATTGATTTTTAAATTACTATTATGTATTAGTTATTTAATAATAGTTTGGTGATTGAAAATTTTAATTAATTAATTAATATCTTAATATGAGCTGAAAACATGACATGAACATCAAACTACATTAAGTTTTGATCAATGTATCCTTTTAATCTCCATGAGATATCTTAATTAATATTGTCAAGATATTTACATTTTCATACCCCATGGGAACCCCTGTTCCTATATTTTTTCAATAAAAAGGAAAAAAAGGTCTCCAAAACTATGTTTCCAGTTTGTATATGCATATCTTTCAACATTATATGTAATTTCAACATTATTTAAGACTGTCTTATTATCATTTTCTATAAATACTTGATTTATTCAGAAGGATTAGTTTCATATAGATATTATGGAATTCAAATATTAACATTTTTTATGTTGTGTCTATTAATGAGTCTTCTGACCCTATTTTCTAGGTTGGTGCACAACCTGTTGTCTAAGATGGTGTGCAGAATCATGTGTAAGGTAATGTGTAGCCTGTTGTACAGGTTAATGCGCAGTCTGATGTCGAAGGTGTTTTGCAACTTGCCTATTAGGTGGATAAATTCCATGGGGTTTGTTCTGTCTATGAACCTATGTCTAGGGATATTAAGCCAGTTTATACATTCAAAGATGTCTATTCTAGTCCTGGAACTTTCTAGGAATTCAATCAGTCCACTCTGTTGGATGTTGCTCTGGTTGAATGTCATGAGGATGGTGTTTATACATCAAATACCCCTACCACATTGATATTTTTGGGGCATGGAAAATCTATAATTGATTTTTTTCTATGTTAGACTTAATTAACATACATGAATTTGATCTTCCCAATTGTGTAGTTCTTGTGAATTTAGGATGAAGTAACCAAAACAATTCTACCCTACAATGATATAAAGATGGAGAGGAGACTTCTAAGGGGTCGGCCCTATATTAGGGTGTCAATGATGACTTAAATGTCGCTGATGACCCAACCACACTGAAGCATGTTCTGGATGGGGATTTCCAGGAAGTGGTTGTTGACGATGCACCGAAGATAACACAGTAGGAGGTCACAATGGAGGCTTCCATGCATATATTGGATTAGCCCATGGAATAGGCACCATATTAGGGTCCAATTAAATTGAGAAGAGGGCGTCACTATGATTATTGGGGGTGGGGTCACAGGTTCTAGGCCGATATAAATAGAGACTATATATAGGGTTGTGATGAGTTCACTATGCAGTAATTTTGAGGTGTTGTGTACACATTTTGAACATTTCCTCCATGCTCTATTTAATTTTAATTTTATCTAATATGAGCCATGGATCCAATCCATGGCTAAGACATTTTTTTGTTATATAAATATATATATATATATATATATTGGATAACTTCTGACTTCCAAATTGTCATCCAATCATTAGATCGAGGTAAAGTTTCTATTCAGTTTTTTTGGATCAATTGTGGAAAACAATATGTTGTTAAAATATAAGATATCTTATTTTGAGTATTCATTATTGGTAATGAAGGTAATTTTGTTTCCCATATGCTTACCTTTTTTTGGGGTGGTGGGATCCTTTCTTCTAGTTTACTTCTTATCCTCCAAAACCATGTAATTTTACATTGGCCAATATTTTAATATACGATGTACCATTCACCTATACTATTTTTCTTCTACTGCCATCATGTGGAATCAGACATACTATGTTCAGGGTTTCGCTACTATTTCAGCTACAACCAGGTCATATTGCAATTTTCCACCATCACCTATGACCGTTGATCCATCCCATTGTCGCATGCTACCCCATGTGGTGTAACACCACTTCTTGATACCATTAGCCACATCTGATTCCAACTACCATTGCATGCCTCTATTTCCACCGATCTTCATCCCTACCAGTATCCTTAATACCACTAGCATAGTTGATTCATGCTACTATTGGAGTTAATTATGGAAAGACCCATTAATTAGTATCATCTAAACATAAGATAAGTTGATAGACTTCAAGAGAATATCATTTATAAATAACAGTACCCACAATACATGACTATGAATTTACATGATTTGGAATCCCATGAATCACTACCTTCGACCTTTATTGCACTAGAGTGAGCTAGATCAAAGATCTATTGGATGATATTATGGGGAAAATCCTTAGAAGATTGGAATAATCCCTCTATGGCCTCTTTTAGGAGCGGAATCCATCCATTCATTACTGACCAGTTTTCCCATGACCTTCAATAAGACATCCTTAAAAGAAATAGGATCACTGCTACTTTCATGTTGGATATGGGTGGTGTCCAATAAAACCATTAGCTTCTCCTATAATCATCCATCATCTAATATATTCATAAACATAACTCATAGTTCAAAATATATAAAAACATTTTTAATCTATTGATAATAATCCACGCTCTGATGAACACCATATTCCTAAAGAAAATGTCCTGAGAAGTTTACATCTAGTGGCTTCACAAAACATTCTATCTCAGTAGGATGTGAATAAATATATTTATAACTTTTTAAATAATTATAACAATTTATATATTAAAAAATGAAATTCGTAGTTGGGGTTTTCCTCAATACTTGAGGACCCTATAACACGACATGTCCTTTTGGGGATCAATTATCTGCATCCATGTTCTTTTCCTGCATTGCAGGGGAAGACATACATCAATGACAACCATATTTTTGGTTGCGATTATCTTCATGAAGCATTGACTTTAATAATTTAGGGTTCCTATAGAAGTGTTTCATATGATGGTGGTGGGATAAATGTGAACCCATTTTTATGGAGGGGTGGTGGCCCATAGGATGAGTGTGTTTTGGTAGACTCATGTCCACTAAAAATATGATGGATGGGGATGATTTGTGGGTTTTTCGTGGTAGACTCGACACTCAGACTGATGATTGACAGTGGGATATGAATGGAATCATCAATGGAGGGACTATGTTACACCTGAATTGGGGTACCCATCTATCGATGTCGGTAATGGTGGTCTGACCATTAGATGTTTGCTGTGTAAAATGGATCGATGATGTGGTGCTCGATGTTGGCTGCATTTCTGGAATTGGACTTCAAGGATGGTGTAGGTATCAAATGGGAAGGTGGGTGATGATCTCTGATGTAGACAACATAGAATCAATTCTGTTTCAGTGGAAAAAGATTGTGAGTTAGTGATGATCTTCTAGGATGGTAGTCTCCATGACGATGGTACAAAGAGGAGGCTAACAAGGTTTCTCCACATAATTGAGATGGTAGTAGAAGTAGGGTGGCCGCATGGGCAAGCAGGTCAGTATGGGTTGTACTATCATGGGCCTATGGGATAATTGATAAGGATGTATTGTGGTACTTTAAAGGGTCATTATATACAAGGGAATATGAGAAGATAACATATAAATAAGGTCTTATGTTGGGTTCTAAACCCTTAGAGGGTTAATGGGACACATATCATATAGATGAGTTTTTGTGTTTGAGTTTTTTGCTTATAATTATACCCCAACAATACCTAAAATATTTAAATATAATTCTATTATATATTTATACATATTTATAATTATAAATATTTATATATTTATATATAAATATATAAATAAATGTATATATACTATATTTAAACGCTAAATATATTTATCTATCTATATATTTATATTTATAAATATATTTATATAATTAAAAATATGGATCCATTATTATTGTTATACATAAATTTGTATTTCAAATTAAAATTATACATAAATATTTTTTTCAACAACCAGCCCAGGTACCTTAATAACCTGATAATCGATCCGACCCTAACATAAACTGAAGGGTGTTCCTGATCCCCATAGGTTGGCGAAAAGAACCTAGAATCAAAAAATATTAATGTTTGAATGAATTTACCATAGAAAAAATGGAATAAGACAAACAATACAGTATGGATATTTATGAAATCTCGACTATGAGATGTGTACCAGAAAAAAAAAGTATCATCATCTAAAGTACAACATCAAAGTACCAGAAAAAATAGGAAAAACTACACAATACACTACAGATACACTCACCATTTCCACATATCAATAGTTATAACCACCTCCAAGTGGCACTTTACTGCTACACAAACAGGTAAAGATATAATCCATAAATACCCAAAGGAACAAGTTGGTTGTGAGATAAAAATCCAAGTATGATATCACCAAGGATTTAATAATCAATTCCAATAATAATCTAACCAATGGAATGCATTAATTTTTAAATAAAAAGTTTTGGCATTTCAATGCATATTTATAAAAATTCATTCTATGCAGGCCAATGATGAAAAATATATTAAACAAAGTATTTACATTACAAGTCATGGAATCATTCTAAAATAATTTCTTAATGATATATTTTATGTAAAGAATTTATATAAATTTTGAAGGCATGTAAAATAGTTTAACAACATTTGAAAAAATTTATATATTGAATATAAACAAGTGAGAAACATGGTAACCTACCAAATATGTACAAAAGTTCCTGGATATAGGAATTCACACATTCTAAGTGATCAAAAAAATATGTGTACACACATGTCCCCTAGACACTAGTCAAAGTGGACTCATCACCTATTGGAGTTGGTGGCCTAGAACCAACTATTGTTTAATTTATTCACTAAAAAGCACCATATCATATCTTGATTGTTATTATACATGAAAATGCATGTGATGGTGTCCTAAGGATAATTGTTTCATTAAAGGATCATAAGGGATCCCTTCTATGATGAGATCCCATAAGTGCCATAACACTATTCTTGAATATATATGTTATATGGCTGGATGATGTTATTTGAGGGACATAAATAATTCAGGCCATATAGGGGTGAGGACTAATAAAACATTGAGGCCTCTTCTCATGGTGTTCTCCCTTGATATTATCTAATAATATTTTATTAGAACGTGACCTTCCAGCATAAAATCCTCATTTCATAGTGTCATTGGATGTTTCTATATGAAGACATGTGTATTGGTCCATCGACATTAAGATCAGTATTAATTGGTATTACAACTCGTACACTTAGATGTATTTAAAAATACTATGACGACTCATTGATCATAGAGAGGTATGATATATTAGGTGCATCATGAGTAAAACTGTATTAATAGATTATGAGATAAAGGATCTATCCTATTTGTTCCATAATGAAAGTGGATATCTCATTCCCTTTGATGGAATTGATATAGACTAAATAAATCCATGTCCATGGTAAGTAATAGGTGAGTTCAATTCTAAAAATTCAAAAAAAAAAATAATCGATCACCTGGGTTGATGGCACTAGGATGAAACTCACTTGGTTAGAGATATTGAGAGAAATGAATTACATTACATGGTAAGTGTTCAGAGGAGGTGACATGTCATTGTGGAATTAACTTCTTTATCTATGGGTTTCTTGGTCTGTTGTTACATGCTAACCATGGAAATTAGATTGGCTCCACCTAATGCCACTGAGAAAGAGGCCCGGAGGCTCACACACTAATTGTGCTCAAGTATAATTGTTAAATATTAATTTAACAAGTTTAATTAAGATTATTTCTAATTCTGGTATAATAATTATTCATGGATTCCATATCATAATTATTTTGACACTAATTATTCAAGACAGTATATTGTGGGGGAGATAATATATTTATTGTTGACTAATTCAGGGATATTTATTTGATAAATAAATATCCATTATTCAATTTATAATAAATGTGGTGGATGAAATAAAGAAAATGGAAAAACAAAAGTACACGTCGTGTATATTAATATACACACAATGTAATTTTTTCAGGATTTGAGAGAAGTAATATTATTTATATAAATAATGTTAGGTTTAATTCTCTAGGTGTTTGTTAAGTAATAATAATAGTCATATTTTATTATTATACATGAGGTCTTACTAAGAATTAAATGAAATGAATAGAGGCTTTCGGGTAATTAATTCATTTTATTAGACTAAGTAATTAAAATACCAATTATATAATTCTTATTAGCATAGATATTTTTTTGGTGTTGTGCCCAACAGATCTAGAGAAATCTCTCAATACCTGAGAGAATTATTTTCATACAATAATTCTCTAATGCTATGAGAGAGATCCTACTTCACCGGATCAAGGAGAGTGCTTTGCATGCATCTATAAAGGAAATCTAAGGTGGAAATCACATGCTAAGGATCTTTCACAATATCACTCAGTGGTCTATTCAGAGATTTCCAAAGATATGTGGAGCACATGTAGATCACCACTTGAGGAATCCTACACTTTTATTCTATGACACAATGACGGATCACATCCGATCATGATCGGAAACTTCAATAGAGAGAGAATTCCATCAAGGTAATTCTTGTCTTTTAATTAAATTAATTATAACCAACATATAATGATCCTCTCTATGGTTCTGGTAATATCATCTTTTCTTTCATTATTCATTCTTTTTCAATGATATGGAATTTTATTATATTGATGGATCTTAGATTTATCGTTGTTAACAGAAAAGTTAAAGTGGGACCATAACCCACAACTGCACATCCGACGCACCCTGAACCTGCAACTGGTATCTGAGGGGTCAAATCATTTATTATAATTATTTAGTTATTCATCGGTGATTTACTCATTTAATAATGTTTTTTCAATTCGAGTTAATCATTCCATAAATCTGAATCTCAATATTTATTCCTTCTCTTTCATTTCCCATTCACCTTACAGAAATGATTTTTTCTATTAATTTTGATTAAAATTATACAGAGGATCTCATCTGAAGGTGGAAAAGCTTTCTAACCATACAACACTGAAAAAATGGCTTGTATTTGGTAGTACATGCTAGGTAGTATAGGTTCCATGCACCTGGATAGTCTTCCAAACTAGGCCATGACATTGGATTCTATCTAAGTTGTTAAGACTCTGTGTATTGGCTAGGAACAGGTGGAACACAATTTCTAGATTATATGTCTTGTGGCCCACGGAACATGGCATGTTGTCCATTTTGGGTTAAGGTTTGACCTTGTACCCCATACATGGCTTGACAAGCTGAAAACCGTGTAACGTGGATACTACATGGCGTGTGTCCCAATAAACAAGTCATGTACTCTAAATATTTTTGGAGTACATCTACACGACATGTCCCCGAGCATATACATCGGATGGAAGATGAAAAAAACTACAAGCCATGTAGTCTAAACTACATGTTGTGTAGTCATCATAATTAAACATATTTATTAAAATTTATTATTATATTATACCAACCCTGGAGACCTGTACCATAGTACGGACGTAATACTCAGGAACAACACGTGAAAGGTGTTTTATATGTATGTGTTTAATTTAACATTTGTATAATGAACATTTCTACTCATTGGGAAGTTAAGAATGGTAATTCCCTAGGATTCCTCAGTGATACATGTTATTTAAAAAGATAATTTTAAATGAATTTTTTTTAAAATTATGATGTAAGAGAATCTGAAGTAAATTCTAAAAAAGTGTTCAATATAAAAATATTGATTAATTAAAGGTAATTAATTTATTCGAGTTTTATTTATCTTTAACAATAATTACTAAATAATTAAATGATAGTTATATTTATGCGTAAATATCATTGCATGTATGGATGTTCATGAGCTAGACCAAGAACATTGTATGTGAATGGTTTCATTTAATTTATTTATTTAAATAAAATTTGTTGGGATCTGAAACTAATCCTCTTAAACTTATAGGGCCTATGTGCCAAAGGTTTCTTTTATGTAAAACCCTATTTTACCCCTCACCTGCTAGTGAGATAAATCATTTGTAATGGATGCATCTCCCATGCTATTAGGTCATCTCATGTTAGGAGCCATGGTGAAGCCAATCCAAGGATATACAAAGGTAGAGAGGTGGAAAGATATAAAAACGAACCCAAAATGTTCAAGGTGTTTCTCCCCTAGTTCATGTGGTACTTTATCAAACGCTAGATAAACTAACCAATAGAGCAAGATCATGATCAAACCATTTATTTTATTACTGTTAGTTTCGTGGTTTAATTATTTTGTGTTTGTTTTCACGATCACACAATTAATGAATTATTCAATCCTTAAATATGGAAATAAAATAATACTCGATTTTGCATAAATATTATCATAAATATGGTTAATCACTTAAGTCTATCCCACTTAATATTAACAAGCATGTAATCAATGATAAAAATGTAAATTTACATATAAGGATAAAATAACATAAATAAATATTATGTTTGTATAGCCTTCCATAGTCATGGTTATAATTGCACTGTTGTTCAAAGTTGTTAAAAACAGTAGTTGGGGTGGTTTTAATTATTAGGGAAGTATAATTCAAGGTTTATTTTTGACTTTACATGGTTCACATCAATTTTTGACTACCACATCAGGACTTGGTGTGACCAAGAGGAAAAGGTTGAGGAAATCCAAAATAAAATTCTTTCAGGATTGGGGATTCCACTCAGAGGATCAAAGAGGTGTGAGTTAATATAGTTGGTATTTAGAATGCCAACATAAAACCATTAATGTTTCTTTAACAACACTAGTTTGAGTAATTTTAGTGAAAATGTGTTTCCTTTCCACTTAAATATTTAGGCCACAAAATATTCCGAAGTCAACAGTGAGGGCTATTGGATTTCGATAAAATAGTGGGAGAAGAATAAGTATTCAATTAATTATTTTCCTCAGTTTTATCCTGATAAAGTACTAAAACTTATCTCATATTTATTTTTAAATATTATAATAAAATTACTTCAAATATATCATTGAGAACCATACTTGATAACGAAAACCTTATCATTGTCACAAATTTCCAGGAATTTCAGAGGGGTTTATGTGTCCCCCTTCACCACGAGAGGAAATTGTATGTGCTGGAAGATCCTATTATAGTTTCACTTGGAAAAGAGGCCAGTGATTAGTAACTATCCCTCTATTTAAATATATGGATGATTCCACAGATGTCCAATGTTTCATGGTATCTGACATGTCTAATGATCTCTTGAAGGAACATGAAAAAACGAACGCGTAAAGCATCATGCCTCACCATAAGGATCACTATCAAGAGAAGGTGATACATTAGAGATATGAGATCTCTAATGCTTTGTTCACAACTAATATTGGATATATTATGCAATCTAGGACTCACGAAGTCAATCATATTGGCTACATTGAACACCTAGACATCTCAGGGATTATGTTCTTAGATGAGTTGCTTAAAAATGTCAGCCTATGATAACATCCCAATGCCTCATATAGATTTATTTTATACTACATCATGAGAAACAATGAGGAGATTCTATTGGAACTTCTGAAATTAATTCGACATGTAGATAATGACAAGGGGCTTCACAAACCTGCATTCCTTATGGTGGGTAAGAAAAGGAAGGACAAGGCATTGGGTACAACAATTCATAAATGGTCCAAATCCCCTGAGCACCATCCCTCCATGAATGGGATGATCTAGAGGTAGGGAAAGGAACAAGAATTTGTATGTTTTGCATGTGGCAATAAGGTCCACTGGAAGAGGAACTGTACCAAGAAAACATGGGGACGCTAATGGTGTGTTCATTATCAAGTGTAATCATTCCATTTCTACAAATTGGGTTTTATATATAGCTTCTTGGTATCAAATATATATTATAATGAAATAACCATGTAGATTTAGAAAGTTTGATATAGGATAGGTGGATCTTCGAGCTACCAATGGTGTGAGGATGGCTGCATTGGCCAATGGTGATTACCATATCTCATTGCCAACTGGAATGCTTTAGGTTTTATGTAACTGTTATTATGTACCTAGTGTTACTAATAACATAATTTCTATATCATTCTAGGATATGAATTGATTTATTTTAAAATTTGGAAATAAGGGTTGTTTATTTTATAAGAACAAAATATGTTATGGTATGGTGTATTTAAATAATAGTTTGTATGTATTAAATTATGAAAACAATGTGTAGGAAATCGATAACGAAAAAAACTCACATGACACATACATCACACAATTGTGGAATCACCATATTGGTCATGTAAACGAGATGTTTATGAAAAAGCTCTGCCAAGATAGGTATTTAGACTCTACTAAGCTAAAACCACTTGATAGATGTCATGCTTGTTTACAAGGTAAAATTACCACACCACCTTTCAGTGGATAGGGTGGAAGGGCTGCAAGCTTCTAGGATTGGTGCACACGAATGTGTGTGGACCATTTCTAGTAGAATATAGAGGTTTATATTCTTACTTCATTACATTTTCTGATGATTTAATTAGATATGGATATTTCTACTAAATGAGGTATAAGTCAGAAGACTTATAGAAATTTAAGGAATTCATGAATGAAGTAGAGAATAAGCTTGGTAAGAAGATACTGAATCTTTTATCAGATCGAGGTGGAGAATATCTGAACCAGGAGTTCATAGATCTTCTATGAGAGTTCAGTATTCTATCTCAACACATTCCTCCTTAACCACCGTAGGGTAATGCTGTTAGTGAAAGGAGGAACCACACCTTGTTGGACATGGTGAGGTCAATGATGAGTCATGCGGATCTTCCATTATCCTTTTGGTTATATTCATTACAAACTTTAGCATAGACATTAAACTGAGCACCAACTAAAGAGTAAAATGGAATTCCCTTCAAGTTATGGAATGGAAAGAAACCCATTTTTTATGACACACGTCTATGGGAATGTGATGAATTTTTTAATGTCTTCTGATCAAACAAACTAGCACCCTAGGTAATGAGGTGTAACATTATTGGATATCCCAAGGAAACAAAACGGATATAACATATATAACCCTTCATACAAGAATGTTATTTTTCTAGAAAATCATAATTTCTTGAGAGGGAGCACATCCTCAAAAAGGATAGTGGGAGAAACATTGACTTCGAATAAGTTGATGCTCAAGATACAAAGGATTTGGTATGAGAACTTGTTTCACAGGTCCCTATAGAAGAGGTTCCATAACCCCAAGTACTGTGTAGGATCTCATGAGTGGTATAGGAGCTAGATAGATTTGGTTTCTTAACCACCAAGGATGGTGAATCATTATATACGAACAATAATGAACCACTCTCCTACAATGAATCAGTAGAAAGATAAAAAGATTCAATATGGCTAGAAGATATGAATTTTGAGATGGATTCCATGTATCAAAACCAAGTTTGGGTTCTGGTCAATGAGCTGGTTAATGTAAATCACGTTGGATGAAAAAGGGTATTCAAGAGAAAATATGACATTGATGGTCCATTTAGTACCAACAAAACAATGAATGTGGCTAAATAATTTTGACATTGACATGTAATTGACTTTGATGAAACATTATGGCCATTTTCCATGTTTAGATCCATAAGAATCATACATTACATAGAATCATACCATGACTACGAGATTTTTGCAATGGATGTGAAAATAGAATTCTTTAACGGGAACCTTCAAGAATATGTCTATATGCCACAACCCAAAGGGTTTGTGACACTAGGTGAAGCCAAATGGGTTTTCTAGTTTCAGAAATATGTTGATGGATTAAAGAAAGAATACAGGTCATGGAACATTTGATTCGATGAAGCAATAAAAAAATTGGTTTCATTATGAATGATTGTGATCCATGAATTTATATGTGGTTTAATGGGAATTTAGTCATTGTCTTAGTAGTATATATTGATGAAATATTGGTTATTGGAAACGATATACCAGTCTCGCACTCAGTTAAGGACTAGTTGAACATGTGTTTCTTCATTAAGGACTTGGGTGAAGAAGCCTACATTCTAGGGATCAACATAATTTGTGATAGATACAAGAGGCTTCTTGGACTAAGTCAGGGTACATACATTGACAAGATACAAAATAGATGTGGTATAAAGAAATATATGATGGGATTGGTTCTATTCTCACATGGCCTACATCTTTCTATGAAAATTATGTCCTCAGACACAATAAGAGAATAATAGAACGAGTAAGATCCCATATACTTTGTCGATAAGATCCATCTTGTATGTCATGTTATGTACAAGGTTTGATGTTGCCTATGCACTGAGCAGGGAGGGCATATATCAGCCAGATCCAGGATAACCGCATTGGACTTCTATTAAGGCTATCCTTTAGTATCTTAAATGAAAAAAGTATATGTTCCTTATGTATTGAGGAGATGAGGAGCTTGTCATCAGAGGGTATGATGCTGTTGTTTTTCAGAAAGATTAAAAATACCAGAATTCACAATCTGGATATGTTTTATGTATTAATGGAGGAGATGTGAGCTAGAATAATACAAAAAACCAGTAGTCACCGAGTCTATAATAGAGTTTGAATGTATATAGTGTCTTATAATGTAGCCATGGTAGCTATATGGATTCGGATCTTTGCCCAAGAGTTTGATGTGGTGCCTAGTAGTAAAGATCCTATCACATTGAATTGTGATAATACTACAGCGGTGGCTCTTTCAAAACAACCAAGGTCACATAAATGGACAAATCACATACTCTGGAAGTATCACCTCTTGAGGGATTTCTATCAAAGCGGTGAAGTTTAAAGGAGTAGAGTGTCCACGGAGGATAATGTGTAAGACACCAGGACTAAAGGCGTATCTCAGCAGATGCATGAATATCATGTGAGAGCTAATGAGTTAAAGGTTTCCAGTTGTTGTCTCTAGTCCAAGTGGGATTCTGTTGGAGTTGGTGGACTAGAACAAAATACTATATACATTATTCATTAAAAAATACCTTATCACATCATCAATTTTCTTCTGTGTGACAATGCATGTGATAATGTCATGTGGATAGTTGTTTCATTAAAGGGTCATAGCGGATCCCTGATATGATGAGAACCTGGAAGTTCCATAACACTATTCTTGAATATATATGTTCTATGGACATATAATTTTTTTCAGGGACACAAATAATACATTCCATTATGGATGAGGGCTCCTAAAACATTGATGTATCTTATCATGGTGTGTTCCCATTATAATATCCAGGAGGATATTATAAGAATGAGACCCACTAGCATGAAATACACATTTCATATTTTCATTAGTTGTTCCTATATATGGATGTGTGCATTGGTCATTGAACTTTAATATTATTATTAATGGGTATTACAACTCATGCACATAGATTTATTAACAAAAACTGTGATGACACACTATTCATTGTGAGGTAGGATATGTTTGGTGCGTCATGAGTAATATTTTATTAATAGATAATGTGGTAAAGGATTTATCCCTTGTAATTCATAACAGAAGTAGATATCTTAGTCCGTTTGATGGAATTAATATATTAAAAACAAATCCATAGCCATGGTAATCATTTGGGGAGTTCAATTCCATAATTTTAAAGAAAAAATAATTGAGCACATGGGATGATGGAACTATTATGAAACCTTATTGATTTTAGATATCGAGACAATGGGATTTCATTACACGGTAATTTTTCGAAGGAGGTGACATGTTATTGCGGAAATATCTTCTTTCTATATGGGTGCCTTGGCGTGTTTCTAGATGCTAGCCTTGCACTTTAGGCAGGCTCTGTCTAATTCCATAGAGAAAGAGTCCTAGATGGTCACACACTACGTTTTTCCAAGTATCATAGTTAAATATTAATTTTAAAAGTTTAATAAATAGTATTTCTGATTGTGGTTTAAAATTTATTCAAGGGTGTTTGATCGCATTTATTTAAAAAAAGGTTATTCGATAGAATATATTTTTGGAGAAGTGATATATTTATTAGAGTGTAGTCCAGTGATATTTATTTGAGAAATAAATAGGCATTATTCATAGTCAAATAAATGTCGGAGAGGAAATAAAGAAAATCGAAAAACAAAAGTACACACCAAGTATATTAATATACACGCCATGTAATTTTTTTAGGGATTTGTGAGAAATAATATTATTTTATTTAATAATATTAGGTGTAATTCACTAGGTGCATGTGATGTAATAATAATATTCAACTATTATTATTATACATGGGGTTTTATTAAGAATTAAATGAAATGAATAAATGATTTCGGGTAATAAATTAATTTTATTATTTTACGTAATTAAAATCCCAATCATATAATTCCCATTAGCCTATCCATTTTTTGGCTATTATGTGCAACGAATCTGGAAAAGGCTCTCAAAACAAGATAGAATTATTTTTACCCCTAGACGCTCTCAAGCTATGAGAGAAATCCTCCTACCCCTGATCAAGGAGAGTGCTTCGCAAGCATCTCTCAAGGCGATTGAAGGAGGACATCACAAGTGAAGGATCTTCTACGATAGAACTCAGAGATACATTCATCGATGTACAGAGATATGTGGAGCATGTATGGGTAACTACTACATGAATACTACACATGGATTCTACGACGCAATGGTGGATCACAAAGAAATCATGACCGGAAACATCAATGGAGAAAGAATTCCATCATGGTAATTCGTGCCTTTTAATTAAAATAATTATAACCAACATATGATTATCCTATCTATGGTTTCGGGACTCACTTTATTTCTTTCATTATTTTTTCTATTTTAATGATCCAGGATTTAATTATCGTGACTGATCTCACATTGATCGTTGTTAATGGAAAAAATTAAAGTTGGGTAAACCCACCAACGCACTTCCGATGTGCCCGGAACCTGCATCACCATCACCTAAGGTATGTGAATTTCTACATTTATGTTTTTGAACGTTGTATTATCATAGATATTTTCCAAATAACTTACAATATACATTAGGTTTTCATGTTCTATAACAAAATCAATGATAGGAAATTCATTTTACGACTACATTAAAAATAATTAAATCCCAATTATCTATTCTAAATATGAATTTTTCATTTTAAAACAAGATAGATTTTATTCAGAAACATCCCTTTTTACCAAGATAAAACCATTGGGTTTCTATCAATACATTTTATGCCATTTTCACAACTTAAGAATTGTAAATAAATTCAAGAAAAGTCTCTCAATTCTATTTCAACAATTAAATTCAACATTTAATATAAAGTCATTCCAATATATTTGCAAAGACACCCCAAATTCAACAGAATGTGGGGTAATCTCCATTTCTTATAAACCAATTTCAAACCTACCAATTCATTGGAATTGGGTTTTAATCAAAACCAATTGAAAAAAATTCAAAAAAGTGAATTTAAATCAAAAACAAAAATAACACAAACAATTTATGGTTAATTAATTTAGTCAATCAGATCAAAATACATTACCTTTTTTATCAAAACTCAATGCCGACAATGAAACCCTCCAATGAGAATGATGGTGCATAAGTTCTAGGAACTCAACCTAGAATCAAGATCCAACATCACAGATAATATATTCATCGATATAGATATTATACATCAACCATTGGGTATTGAATATGGAAAGGGATGATGAAATAGAGATAATTCTTACTTGGGAATTCACACCGCAAATGCATAGACAAACAGCCGCCAAAAAAGGATTCTGAAGGGTTGTTGGGTTACAAGATTTCATAGGGAATGATTTAAGTTGAGAGTAATCAAATTGGAGATGTGGATAATTGATAATTTAAGGTGATATTCCTACATATAAAAATCATGATGGGAATTAAATGATTTGTAACCCCATTACACATCATGAAATTGCTCAATTCAATAATTACAAAAAAAATCCATCACCATTTAGTGAAAATGAATTTATATTCATTTAATATTTACACAAATTGTAACCATATTACACACCATGCAATTCTTGTAGGATGAATAAATGACTAGTTAAAGCTAAAAATCCAACAAATTTGTGACTTCACCATCATAGGTACACTCCCAATTCATTCTCAACCCTACCTAGTTAACAAAAGGGAAAAACAGGAAATGTTTAATTATGTATCTATCATTTCTGTAATAACCTTCCCATCATAAAAAATTTCAATCCCCAAAAATCCTATGATGAATCTTCCCTAAAAAAAATATGATCACATTTCTCTCTCATCAGTGCCTGACATACCCATGTCTCATGATTATCATAACCATTCCTCCACAACCCCTGAAAAAATGGTATCATCCTTCGATTAGGTACCTTGGTTTCAGAATCGATTATCCCGACTCTCCGCTCAGTTAAATATAATTTTGTTTCAATCTCAAGATAACACAATCTCAAAACATGAGATGGATCAGAGAGATACATTCTTAGATACATTACATAGAATACATTATTTATCCCTGTCAGCCGAGGTGGAGGTGTTAAACGGTATGTCGCATTACCCACCTACTCAACAACTGCAAAAGGTCCCACAAAAGGAGAAAAAGATTTCCATTCCTCCAAATCATTCGATGACACAACCAGGGTGAATCTATCAATACCACCTGTTCAGAAATTAAAAACTTCAAGGGTGTATGGTGATGATCGTCATAAGACATATATCAGTTTTGTACCACAATCATTCTAAGAAAATTTAATAGAATTTTTTTTTATATTTCACCAAACATGGTCCAATGAAGGAAATTTCACCATTCCTCGACTAACATAATGTAGATTTATAGGGCCAACCATATGAGAAATCAAATGGATTCATTCTTCTTTTAGATAGGTTACCATTGTATATGAGATCTTAAATAGCACCAAATGACCATCCTAAGACCCACCATGGTCAAGAACTCAAGCGCAAAGCAAATCCTAAAAAATATTTATTATAATCTCAATCTGGACATCCAACTATAGTTGATAGTTTTTTCTCAAATGGACCGTAAATCTCAATTCCTTTTAAAGGAATCTCAAAAAGTGATAAGTGAACTGAGGTTCCATATTAGAGACTATGGCAGAGAGAACTCCTTGAAAATAGACAATCTCTTTCATGTAGATATCTTTCATCTATTTGGCATTGGTTCTATCACAAATGGGTATGAATTTATCCAACATGAGTGTCTTGTTGATCACAACCCATATCGTATTATTCTGTCTATGTTTATGAGGCAACCCAACCACAAAGTCCATTGAGATTTCATCCCACATCCATGTAGGGACTGGAAGTTGCTACAACAAACCCAAAGGATTTTGGGGCTCAACCTCCACCTACTGGCACATATAATAGCAGGAAAAAACTCAGAAATTCCTCATCTCATACCTGGCCACTGGAACAATCATCCCATATCATAGGCTATCGTTGTGGTTCTTTAGTGCATATCCCCTTGAGAATTATTTAAATCCCACATTCCATCCTTCCTTGTCACTAACAAAAAAAACATAGCAATTATAATAACATAGAACACCCACATTTGAGAACATACACTGAGAATATATCTCCCAACCATAATGAGAGTCTCTAATGCTATAGAATAAATCATCATGTTTTTCATCTATAAGAATCATCTCAAGAAGAGAGGATGTAAACTGAATTATAGATAAATAAACTTTATCCCCTTTCTCCAAAACTCCAATATGAAACTTTGAAAAAATAACCATCAAATTACACACTTATGACGATTAATTCACTACATGGGATAAAAGTATCCTTCTCAATGCTTCAACAATGACATTCTATTTCCCCAAGCTGTTGGCGATGTAAACATTGAAGGATTTCATGTACTCCACCCAACGCCTTAGGGAAATATTAAAATCCATTTGAGAAAATATATAACTCAAGATATTATGGTCTAAATATATAGTAAAACTTTCTCCATAAATGTAATGACTCCAAATCTTATGTTCTTGAATTACAGATGCAAGATCATGGTCATGGGTTGGATAATTATTCTCACGAGGCCTAATATAACGAGATCCATGGCTAGTTACATTATTCCCTTTCATAATAACACATAACAATCCAAAACCCAATGCATCGTAGAAGAAAATATAGCCCATCACTACCACTTAACGTGTCAACACTGGATCAGTAGTCAATAGATATTTCATCTCAACAAAATATTTCTCAGTTGATTGAAATCATAATGGGGATTGATCTTAAAAACCCACTTTTCCCATTTCTATTGATCAAACAGATAATAAATCTATAGAAATTGATAAATTTGTTTTACCATAACTCGGTTGATATTTTAGTAATCCAATCATAGGTGAAGTGAACCATCATCCTTATTGGATAAGAGAACAGGTGCCTCCCAATGTGATACAGTCAGGCATATAAAGCCTTTCTCTAGAAGATCATCCAACTAGGAATTCAACTCCTTTATTTAACATGGATCCACTAGGTAAGAATGAATAGATTTTTATTGGGTCACATGAATCAAATCAATATAAAATTTTACCTCCCTTACTAGTGGAAAACTAGATGTGTTAGAAGAAGACGTGTTAAGAAACTCAATGATGATTGGAGGGAGATACCCACTCAAGGATTATTTTTGCAGATCAAAATAAAACATATATAATACATTCCCCAACCCAATATAAGAAGGACTAACTCGGCTCGAACATGGGTCTCATTCTTTATGAATGATATGGAAATCCCCATTGGGTGGAGTTAAAGAGACATATATAAGATAACAATCTATCCAAGATTTGTTGGAAATTAACCAATCCATCCAAAAAATGAAGTCAAGAGGTTTCTTTTCATGAACCAAAAAATCCCTAGTAAGCTCAACATTGACCAAAGATAATGTTCAAGAAGGAATATAGAGACCCTAATCTCTCTTCAATCCACGGTGTGTAGAAATATACATCACATACGATAAAATCATTATAGGAAGATTAATAATAATAACAGTGTAGGATGAAATAAATGATTGAGATACTCCAGTATCAAATTTAGTAGTCACTAATTATGGATAAATAGTAATGGTAACTCTCATAGTCACTGGTACTATATTCTCTTCCTCTGTAATCACTTCCACTACATAAAGAATCATTATTCTAGATGATTATGGCTGGAACTCTTTTTTATGTGAAGAATCTAATTACTCTATAGTTTATCTAGTACTGATGATCCCATGACATAGTGTGAAGTGGAATGTTTGGGGAAGAACTACTACAAGTTCCCTGAACATCCACAATATTCATAGTTCATGGGTGCCTTAGTGGAAACCCTCTTTGAATTCCCAGGATGACCACACAGGTAGCATATCAAAGGGTACATGATAGGAACTAAAATAGGTCTAGAACAACTTTCCTATCGAGAGACACAAGGAGATTCATCATGCATCCTATTTACTTCAAAGGAACTCGTGATTCCACTGGGAGAAAAAGGAACTCTCGTCAACTCGGACATACCAACCAGGTCCATCTTTACTATCATTACCCTATTTAGCACATCAGCATAATTGGGTGAATTTTGAAAGAAAATATGATAATAGATATATGATTGATGCCCCAACTCAAACCATCGATTTTTCACACTTTCATTAGATATAATCTCAGGGAAAAACTTAATAAGCTCAGAAAAGTGATTATAATACTCAGTCATAGTTATGTAGGCATCTCAAGATTGAAAAACATGAATGCCTTGTCCAACACCATTTAATTGAGATAGAACTGCTCAGTGAAAATAAAAATGATGTATTTCAACATTATGTTTTCATGTTCCTTCATCATCACCATCATGTCCCACCATCTCCTACTCAGTCCCTCTAGTGTGAAGCTATCACACATTACCTTGATCTCTTCTGGTGTCTCAAAGATCTCAAACAGATTTTTTATGATGCCCAACCAGTCCTCAGCATGTTGAGGATTAGGGGAGCCATTGAAAATTGGTGGCTTCTGGTAAAGGAACCTTTGTGAATTATTTTAAATAATATCCACCTGAGGTTCTAATGCTAGAGCCTAAATGGGTATTGGTGGTGGAACATGTCTCAAATCTTGGATAGTAAGCACGAACACCTCAACCTGATTGGAATCACCAACATGATTCACTCTCTAAGGTTTTGAAGCAGCTTCTTCTTATAAATGATTATCATTTATTCTCTGAGGAATTATGTAAAAAACATCATTAAGTAAAAAATAAGACATTATATTAACACTACAAGTGAGATACATAAGAATTAATCCCAATAGATGGAAGACAAGGTTACGATTTCAATCTATTCAAATCAAAAGATGGGAAAAGGCTAGAACTAATCCACAAGACTTCTTTCTCAAACCACCACTGGTGACATAAGGTTCATTATGGTGATATCTAGTCAAGAACTTAATTGAAACTACCTTATAATTCTAGAAAATAATACTCAACAGTATACTAACATCAAGGCAGGATGTGTAACCTTCATCTTTTATACTACCTTTTCACAAACCATCCCGGCTATCATGGTAACTCGATAACCAAGATGGCCCTAAATTGACCCAAAGGGAATTCCAGAACCCATAGGTCAGTGAATGATACCTAGAATCATTCAATATGGAAGTGGGGGGGAATTTTACTCAAACACAATGGAAGAATATAAACAATAAAGCATGCATATTTATGAAATTTTCACTAGAAGAGGTGTACAAAAATCAAACAAGTATCATTACCCAAATTACTAAATCAAGGTACCTAAAAAAGGAAAAACTACCCATGTCTCGATGGACTCACTCACCAAGTTCATAGATCAAAAGTTAGAACAGTCTTATATTTTTTTCTTTATGGTTTCTTGAACCTGGAAGGAGATAATATGCAGACACCTGAAGGCATAAGTAGGGTATGAGCTAAAAGCCACAGTGGGGTCTCAACAAGGATTCCATAATAGATTCCAATAATAAATTAACTAATTCTACACAATCTATTTCAAATAAATACATTTGAAATTTAAAATAGTATTTATAATAATTCATGCTATACAAATCAAATTATTGAAAATAATTTAATAAAAATCATTACATGATAAATGATGGAATATTTATAAAATAATTGAATAAAATTTTATTAAAAACATTTTATATAGATTTATAATCCGTGTAAAATAGATAAAAAACATTTTCATATTTTTATATATCAAATATAAACAATTGAGTAACTTGGCCATCTCCCAATTTGGTACAAAATTTACATGCAATTAGATTACACACTCTCTAATTAAACATTGAAATATGTGTACACACATTTTTCCTAAACACAGGTCAAATATGACTCGTTACCATATCTTAAGGGATGTGACATGCTACATTTATGATTTAGAAAAATTTAAAATCATTGAGTTTTTCCATATAGCTCACAAACTACCTATGTCTTTCAGGTGCTCTAACATGATCAGTGATGAAAAATTTATTTTTAGACTTGTTAAAAAAAATTAAATCTCATTACTCCATTCCTATTTCAATTTTTCTATTTAATACCAAAATAATTTTTTATCAAAAACATGCGTTTTACCAAGATAAAACCACTTAGATTCTATTAAAACATTACAAGCCACATTCACAATTTAATAATATGAAATAAATTCAAAATTAAATTCCAATTATTTTGTTTCAATAATTATATTTATCAATTCAATTTAAACCATTCCTATCCATTTTCAAACAATACCAAATTCAATTAAATTGGGGGTTTTCCCATGTTCTTTCAAAAAATAATTTCAAACATCCCAATTCATTGGAAGTGGGTTTTAATAGAAAAAATTGAAATAATTTTCAAAAAATTGAATTTAAATAAACATATGAATTAAATCAACATGTTTTTTTAATCAATTTGTTCAATCGGAACAGAAACACCTACCTTTTTTCCTAAAACTCAACACAAGCAACGATACCCAGCAAAGATAATGAAGGCACATAAGGTCTAGAAACTCAACCTATAATCACGATCCAACAAAAATTCATATAGATTCATCATTATCAAGTTGATCCATAAAAAATCAAGGAAAAAAGAGATAAATAGATTAGGAAACTGGGAGAACACTATCCTAGGAATTCACAGTGCAAACACAACGACATTCAATCACCAAAAAAAGGGACCCCAAAAGGGTTGGAGGGCTCCAAGATCTCCTGGGGAAGGATTTTGGTCAAGTGAAACCAAACTGGAGAGAGGAAAAATGATAATTTCAGTTGGGATACATGTATAAAATCGGAACATGGGGAAATACATGACGTGTAACCCCATTACACATCATGAAATTACTAAATTTCATAATCATCAAAAAACATATTGGCTTTTACTTAATGAAAAGTTATTTTCATATATGATCTATATGATTTGTAAACATGTTACACACATTCTAATTCCATTAGGCTATAGAAATGATAGGTTAAAGCTACAAAACAAATAAATTTGTGACTTCACAATCATAAGTATCCTCCCAATTCATTCTCATCCCTACCAAGTTAATGAAAAGAAGAAACCAAGAAATGTTTAAAGGCATTCCTATTAGATCAGTAATGGGATGTTGCTAAATATATGATGACATATTTATATAATTATAAATAAACATATATAGATATTTATTTATATATATCAATATATATTATTTTATGAATGCATATATTTATAACTATTTATATTTTAACAAATATAATTTTATTATATCATTATACAAATATTTATCATCATAAATATTTATATATTTATATATAAGTATATGTATAATTGTAGATTTACTATTTTTAAAAATAAATATAATTATATAATTATATTTATACATATGTTTATACAATTGTAAATGTGGATAAATAATTATAATTATACATAAATATATTTATGATTAAACATTTATAAAATTATAAATAAATTTATATTACTATAAATTATTACATATATATATATATCTTAATAATGCATATATTTATAACAATTGTTTCCTTGAAATCATCATTTATTCATCCAAATAGGCTATGATAATATAAACAAGAGAAACAACAAAAAAACATGGGACTAGGGAGACATGTAATATGAGTCAAAGGGAATCACCTCTTACTAGGTTCTCCCGATTAGGCCTCAAGAAGATCAAGCAATAAAAACATCTGACAGTAGATCCTTGGTCTTCCATGGATGTATGGTGCTCCGCAACATTGATTCCCTCATACCAGGTGTTGAGAACATGAATATTGATATTGAGGAGACTTAAGCACCTTCTGATAACATATGAAATTGAAAATGGGATAGTACTTGTTCCCTGAAAATAATTGTGAAGAATGATAGAGTCTATTTCCACTTCTTCTAGTTCTATATTACATTAACAATATAAGCATAATCCAGTGAGCATAGCCCTGGCTTCATCCTGGATGGAGTGGCTACTACTTGAACATTTTGTAAAATATAGAATAAAAGATCCCTTGGGGTCTTGAAAGAAACCACCTCCCCACACATGACCAAGAAGTAAGAACAATCTGTGTTATGTTTTAGGACCATAAGGTGTGGACACCATCGAACCCAATGCCCTTGTAATTATTGTAGATGGAGTGGTCATAAGGGTTATATGATTACAGTGGTCATAATGTTGGAGCATCACAACAGTTCATAAAAATTCTTACAATGTCTAGAAGCAAGTTCCTTATTCTGATGATAAGATATTTCCTCTTTACAAAATCATCTTCATGATGAGACTTGTTTCTTCCTTGCGAGATACACTAGTAGCCAATGATAATCATGATTTCTAGTGCCCTTCTTTCCGGGCCTACAACACCTACACTGTGAGACCATCAGTCCAGGAAAGGGACACCAAGGAACTCCTGATAAGAGAAATCACAAATTCATCAAAATATCTCTATATTGCCCATTCCTAATCAACATTGAAAAAACATTTGGTTCAAACTCTCCTATAGATATTCCCTATAAATGGAAAACATGAAGCTTGGTTGATGCTAATTCTTTTTTAAATTTTTATCAGTAGGTATGACATGGTTATTTATTTTCAAAAATAGAATTTTACTTAGCAACAATCATATAAAACAATAGTGTTTCTATATAGAAATTAGTTTTTCCTCGAGCGATTGTCTCTGTTCGGAAGCCTCTCATATGAAAGGCCCCTGAATTAGAGGTCATAAAGATACAATTATATAGTCCTATGTTCATGTAAAAAATATCAAAATATTCTTGAGGATTATGATCCAAATACATCATTCATGAACATCGGGTACAGGGTGGCATCCATACAATAATTTCTTGGAGTTCGACATTCAAGAAAACAGATCAATGATCCAGCCCAGCTGTGGTGTCAACCACAAGATGAAACTAATACCACTATTGATTGGGGGTTCCACTAGTATCAAACACATTACAGAGGTAAAAAAACACGCAAACCCCAAATATAACTGGGTAAAATCAAGAAAAGTCTTGGATTAGCATCTTAGATGCACAGTAAAAATACAGAATTATGAGGCACCTAAACCACTAAGGCACACCTAAATAGATAAATGAATATAGATATATTTAATAATAAATAATTACGTAATAATTAATTTTTATAAAAAATACTTATAAGTTTATAAATATATTTAAATAATTTTAAATACGTATTTATAAATATAATTATAAATATATATATATATTTATATATATATATATATCAATAAATAAAATTAATTAATTATATGATTAGAAATTTAATAAAATAATTCTAAAACCATTATAATAAAGGTTAAAACAAAACATTGTAAGGGTAATATAAACATAAGGTTGAACTAAATTTATGGAAGGGAAAAAATTTATTTATGTGTAAACAAAAACTTATATAGGTTATGTATGTGTATGTAAGGGTAAACAGAGTTTATGTAAGGGTGAAACAATGTTATGTAAGGTAAAAAAATGTAAATTAAGTGTGAAGCAATGTTATGTAAGTGTAAAAAAAGTTATGTTAGGGTAAACTAAAGATAATTAATGGTAAAACAAATTTACGAAAGGTATAACTAAATTTAATTATGGTTAAAACAAGTTATGTAATGGTAAAATAATGTTAAGTAAGAGTAAAAAAATCATTTAACGGTAAAGAAAATTTCATCATTATTAAACTAAATATATGTAAGGGAAAATAAATGTTATGTGAGGCAATGAAAAAAAAATTTAAGTGTAAAAAAAATTATATAAGGGTAAAACAGTGCTATGTAAGGCTAAAAAACTTGTGTAAGGGTAAAACAAAGTTATTTAAGGGTAAAAAAAATTATTCAAGGGTAAAACAGAGTTATATAATGGTGAACCAATTTTATGTAACTATTTAATGAACATATGGGTAAACCAAAGATAGTTAAAGATAAAACAAATTTAAGTAACGTTAAACATTTGTAAAGTAACGATAAATAGAAGTTAATAATGATAAAAAAAGATATGCAATGTTAAATTAAAGTTATGTTAGGGTAAAACAAAGTTATATAATAGCAAAATAATGTTAATTAAGGGTAAAAAATGTTATATAATGGATAATTAACATTATCTAAGTGAAAATTGATATTTAAGGGAAGACCGAAATAATTTAATTGTAAAACAAAGTTAATTAAGGGTAAATCGAATTTATGTACGGGAAAAACCATGTTTTGTAAGGGTAAGATTATGTAATGTAAGGGAAAATATTTTTTAATTAAGGGTAAAAATATGTTCTATAAGTGTAAAATAATGGTAAGATAGTTTAAAACAAAGTTAAATAAGTGGTGAACAAACTTATGTGAGGGTGAACTAAAGTTATGTAAGAGTAAGATCAAGTTGTGAAATGGAAAACTAATGTTATGTAAGGGTATAAAATGTTATTTAATATTAATATAAAGTTATGTAAGGGTAAAAGAATCTATTTAAGAGTAAGAAAAATAAAAGAAAGGGTAAACTGATGTTATGTAAGGGTAAACAAAAGTTTACTGAGGGTATGCAGATTTTAATTTAGGATAAACAGAAGATAATCAAGGGTAAAAATGTTATGTAAGGGTAAAAAAATATTTTTATGGTTAAAATAAAGTTATTTAAGGGTTAAAAGAAGTTATTTAAGGGTAATATAGAGAAATGAAATGGTGAACACAAGTTATTTATGGGTAAAAATAAGGTAAGTAAGGGAAAAAGTTATATAATGGTATAAAGAATCATGTACAGTTTAACTATTGGTAAATTAATTTTATTAATGGGTGAAATAATTTTACATAATGGTAAATAAATTTTAGATAAAGGTAATTTTATTTAAATTAGATGTAAAAATATGTTAAGTAACGATAAATGTAGCTTATATAAGTTTAAACTAATGTTAAGGATTATACAAAAAGTTTAAAATAAATTTAATTCAATTGTTTTTGGTTAGTTTTAAATAAATATTGGTTTTAATGAGTGGGTTTGGGTCAAAAATATTGTATTACTAAATAATGGTTTACAATATTCAATTACATTATAGAGGGATGTATTGATCATTTAATGGTGTGTACATTGACCAAAACAATTTCTCAATAATAAAGAAGAAACTTGGATGTGTTTTAAATTATGATTTATATAAAAATAAATATTTAAAAATAGAACTTTATTTTCTCATTAAATAGATTTTAACATATATACACTGTGTAACTCCAAAATAAATCAACATCAATGTCCCTGAGTAGCACAACCTGACATATGAACCTCACATCCACTCCATGTCTGAAATGTTTTTCATTCTCGTGTCATATCTATAGTTCTATGATCCTCTTCATATGGCTTCCCTGCCTAATATTAGGTTATAAATAGTTGTGGTGATTATAATATTTTATATAACTCTACTAATGTTGGACCCTTAATATGGAATGGTACAACTGATTCATCATACCAATAAGTAGAAGAATTCCAAATAGGATATTTTGAGCCATATGGAAATGTTTGTATAAGAATAAATGGAGAACATAGAGATGCTAAAAAAAATTTATCAAGGAATTCACTATTGATGGAAGTGTCGCCTAAGATCTATAAAAGCTATGATATCATATCCACGTCCCACCTCATTGACATAATACAGAAGCATAATGTTCGATGTAACTGAGATTAACACATTTAAGATTTATGAGTAGACATATATTGAACATAAACCTCTACCAAATGTCCAAGATAATCTGTTTTTTTGTAGTTTCCTTTCTCTATGACACAACAATATCCTTATGAGACTCTCTCAAGTGTCTCTCTATATATATATGTCATCACCTTTAACCTTTCATGTTTTCGTGTCTATATCCTCTAGTTGGTCAAAATGATGAATGTTTATTATCCTTAGTGGGAATTATGTGCACATAATCAGCCCTAGGTGCCTCGCTCAGATCACGTGGATCAGGATATTGTTGTGGATCCTCTTCCTAGACACTCTATAATATGAAATGGAGAGGATATCTAAGAGACATTACATATGGGTGAACCACATATTACCTAAATAGTTTATATTCTTAAAGATCAGTAATATGTACAATTTAATCATATTTTTCTAAATGTAAATGAAATAACATTCAAATTGATATGATACATGACATAAAAAAATAATAAATTTTAATAAACATACAATCATCATTCTTTTTTCCTATGTAATGTATGATACATGATAGTTTTTCATCGCTACTAATTTTCATAATCTCCTTGATCGCCTAACTAGATGTATACTTTGGTATTTACATGCTACGTGATATTGTATTGTGAAATCATGTCCCAAAACTAAATGTAATATGAATTATACTATGTAAAATGATTAATTGTCTACCACTAATCATAAAAAAATTTAATACATCATCCTATCATGGTGTAATAAATATATTTTGTATATAGTAAAGTTATCTCATTAATCAATATGGATGGTTCCACTTAATAATGTGGAATATTATTAATGATGCCATTGAACCATGGTCTTCAACAATAGATGTGTAGTATGGTGGATGTGGTGCATAGAAAAATATAATTTGTGGGGTCCATGTAAACTAAAATGATAACTCTAAAAATAATTCTAAAATTAGAAATATAATTTTACTAAGATAACATTTTAATATCTAAAAAATTACTAACAAAAAATAATGTTTAATTTACATCAGTGTGCTTTAAAAAATAAAAAAAATCTATCAAAATATATGCACATTATGCATTATAAAATGTAAAAAATGTTGACTGTGACTCTACATGGTATAAAAGACATATACTTTATGTAACATCTCATTACGTTCATTAAGTTATTTATCATATCTATTTTTTCCTCTTTGTTTGGGTGAGTTTTGGGAAATATAAGGATGGAGAGTATTTTATGGGGAAAATTATCATGGATTTATACATGTTAGAATAAATATTTTCTGGGAATAAATGTGAAAAATGATTGAGAGGATATTCTATGGAATCCAAGTTGACATTAGCTATTTTTGAAAATGCTTCTAAAGAATATTTCTTTTTTGGATTTTTTATATAGTGAACTGGTCACACCATGTGAAATGTTTTCCAGGATGATGTTGTGAACTAGTGAAGAGCATGAATATTTTACAAGAAAAGAAACTATTGTACTTCATGATATGGTTGATTGGTTTATATTTTTTAAGTGATATAATTAATTTTTTGGTTTATGTTCATTCAGTGAATTTCATGTCATGAACCCAATGGTCAATTTGTGCAATGTATTCCTCTTCTATGATTTTATGTGCAATGCATCTAATTATTTTTCATTCGATGTGAATGTACCAATCTCAAAACATTGTACCTCTACCTTATGATTTCTGGGATCTTCACTCCTTATGATTCATTTCATTCGATGATTGATCTTATTGTAGGTTCATTGCTTCGCTCTGATTAAGTAATATTTGTTATTCCTCATTGTCATCGGTTATTGCATCATTGTTGCACTATTTTTTCAAATTAGTTGGTCTTTTCATGTTGATCATTCTCGATTCTTTTATATGTGTGTTGTGATATTCCTATAGATGATAACCTTTGTGTTTTTGGGGTGAGGTGTGTGAGTTCCTTGATGTATGTCTTGTTTTATATTCTTTATCATCCATTATTCTTATTGAATTGATTATGATATGGAATTATTTATTCTAAGTCCAATGATTTTATATTTTTTTTCATCCATGTAGTTCAATGTCATTGTGGACTTTTGCATCACAATTTTGACATAGGTTGTTCTATCTCAATCAATGGTTTCATAAACCTTGATTTATATGGTTTTCATACGGTTTTTTGTAAATAAAAGTAATGACAGATTGATTTATTTGTTTTTGTGTATGAAAATAGTATATTGTGAAAGGAATGTATTCTCCTTGATTCGGTAAAATAAAAAGTCAATTTCAAAAAAGTGAAATATGGATTTATGGAATAGTTTTCAAATCATGGTTTTGATGAAATGGTTTGAAAAATGTATCATAAGGAAATCCTTAGATTCATAACTGAAAGTTGTAGTGATAGGATTCATTTATTGATATCTCCAGGGGGTTCACTCATGAGGTGTTCCTCTTCTCCCTATGCATGTAATTATAAGGACTTGTTAGACCTATTGGGAGTTTTACTTGGTGGTATTTAATATACTCTCTATATTCAATTCATATATCCATAGACTTGATACGTGTGATTTTATATGTTTCTGTATGGGTGTTCAAGATTCCATAAACTCTAGTGATCCATGATGATATTCACCTATGCTTGGGGTTTTTACTTCTTTGGATTTGATGTGATATGTGATAAATTATTTTACTACGTTAATGTATGTGATAATATTTAATACTAATTTACCTATATTATTTGGAAATGTGGAAATGGGGTATTTATTTACCATGATTTAGATAGAAAAATAGTGTAATTGATTATCATGACTTATTTTCTCTAAAGACAGTAATTGTTCAGATTTTTATATAGAGACTTGTTATGGAACACCTGGGTGGGTTCCTATTAATCTTATTCATCTCACACCCTATTCCCCTTTGGAGATTCATATACCTTATTATTTATTTCAATTCATGAAAATTCAAGGCACTATAATAAGGGTGTGTGGTTTTTGTTAGCTTTTTTTGGGTAGTTTGTGGTGAGATGGTGAGAGTTTTCCCATGAAAAAACATGTAGTAATTGTATTGGTTTTAGTTTTAGTTTGATGCTGGACTTGTATCTTGGAGATTTTATAACGACTTTTGAGTTTTATCACTTCATCAATTTCCCTTTCTCTGTGAAATTTATTTCTTTTTTAAATCATTAATTATTTATTCATGTAATGTATATAGATTTTGTGTTTCATATTTCCGGTTGGTTGAAATTATTATCTATGGTTTTTCAATGCCTAGGTGCTAATATATAACCCTTAGGGATCAAAAATGCCTTTTGTTTTTGTGTTGGGTTGGGTATGGTTTTTTTTTGTTAGGGTATTTAGATATTTACACCATTTTTTAACATTAATGCTATTCATGCTATGTTTTCGTAAAATGGTTGAATGGATATTTGATTCACAAGACATGGAAGATAGGTTGATGTGATTTTTTCCATGATCTTATTGTGAAGAGACTCAAGATACCATTGGATTTTTGGATGTATATATCATGTATGGAGTTACTGATCTTATTCTCAATTTCATCTTATGGTTTTTTGGTTTGAACTAATATTATCCTATTGTTTGGTCGTCTCTTCTTTTTTAGTGTACAGAGGTATGCCTCCAAGAATTATCCCATTGGTTCATATGAAGAGGGAAGAAGATTATCATCAAGGGAATCCATATATAGATCAAAATCATATAAAACTTATCATATGGGTAGTTTTTATTATAGACCAAAATGTACTTCAAGTCCATAATTAATTTTTTATCTATATACAGAAGATAGAGGAGAAGGGATTGATCATGTGAGATCATAAATAATAATCCACCATCCTTTAATACAAGTGAGCCCCATTATGTGTAATATTGGATGGACATGATTTATCATATATTTGACTTCCAGGATACACTTAGTAATGTGATGGTTAATTTTTCATCTTTCATACTTGAATGCCTCAGTAAGAGATTTCTGGATTCCATCATATAGGTGGATAAACACATGGGTTTGGACTGGATGAGTTTTTGGATCCACATATTTTAATTATCTCTTCTTGATTCAATATTGATAGGGATTTCTCTAGAATTTCACTCCTCACAAAAGGGAAATTATTTGAAGTCATCATACACCAATCAGTATGTGAAGCTAGATTGTTTTGCTTCGGGTATGTAAAGAATTCTCAAGTAATGGTTTTGAAGTACCTTCAGGGTTTACGACCAGATATCAGATAACATGTATTTATGATGAATATTTATAACTATGTAGATATATATATTACAAGGTAATGATGTGAGGGATTGATATGCCAGAAAAGGTTGGATATTCTTCCCCTTATCTTCCACTTAGCTGTAGCTTCAATGGCATGCAGCGAAGGAAAAGGAAGGGGCATGATCATCATAGTAGTCATGGGGATGGTTCTCTATAGTGAGCCTCCTATACACATTCATTTATATCTAGTAGTGTGCTTTTGACTTTATACCAGTGTTACAAGATAGGGGACACCCGATATTATTGTTCCGCAATTGTGAATATGTAAAACAGTTTTTGAATTTATGGCCATCTACTATGTTTATATCAATATATTCATATTCTTAATTATGGTCAATGATCATCATCCCCAAAGGATTCTATGGTGTAATTAGATGCCTCAAGTCTACAAGGTTCTATCCACAGTCCTCAGTATTAAATCACCTTTAAGCAGTGGATGAGTTTCTAGGAGAGGTATATGTGAGTCTAGTGATAGTGAGAGGTAAAATATTTATTTTATCATCAATATTGACTGTATTATTTGATATATCTTCCTCCCAGTCATTTATATCTTCATGTATTTTGGATATTATTAAACATCCAATGGAACTCATATCGATTGTAATGGATTTAGAGACATCTACTAGAAAGAGAAATGAGTAGGGGATTTTGGTTTTCTTCTTATTTGTTGTTGATATATTTTGAAGTGCTAGTATGGGTTTTCTAAATTTGTAATGTAGATGTATTTAATTTAATTATCTATATTCATTATATTTTCACTCATCATGCTAAGGTTGATTATTAGTATCGATGTGTCTCATTCCTTATAGTTGATGGAATCTCTTTGGTGTTCAAAGAGAGTGGTATTCAAGGCCACATCTGGTAGGACCTTATCACTAAGATCATAGGAGTTCATTTTATTCTATTATAGTTTATCCAAATGATGTTTCTTTTGTTGGTAATCTTATGTTTGTTTTTAGTGAATTTCCTGTTCTTTCACAAGTAATTTATTTTAGTCTTCCTCTAGAGAAGGATATATAGGTTATGATTGATCTAGTGTCAGATATGCAGTTGATATTAATAACCTATTATTAAATGGTGTCAATGAATCTGATAGATCTCAAGATTCAGTTAGATGATCTAATGATGAAAGTTTTCTTCCATAGAGTTTCACTTTGGGAAACCTTAATTATATTTTCCAATAATTCTTATAGTTCAATGTGTATTTTTGTGTACTATCATATGCTGAACAGTTTAATGGTTAATAATAATAATTATTTGACCTGTATGGATGATTTTTTTGACTAGTTAAATGGGAAAGGTTTTTAAAGATCAATCATTGGAGAGGATATCATCAGCTCAGATTTTTTGAGTCTGATATACCAAAGATGGATTTTACAATTATATATGGCCATTATGAATATATTTTGAGGTTTTTTTCATTTATTAATTATCTAAAGGTTTTTATATATTTAATGAATTAGATATTCAATGAGTATCTCGACACTTCTTTTAGTGTCCATGGATTCTATTTTTTGCTTATTCAAGATCCATGTACGATAATGAGAACCATTTATTGTTCTAGAAATATTGAGTATTCACAGCTTGTATGTAATATATTTTAAATGAATATTATTAATTGAATAAGTAATTATATTGATGAAAAATATTTTTGATCATGGCTTGTCAGTTGATACTAAAAGGTGACAGTTGTCTTTTCATGGTAATATCATTGAAATTTCAATGAGATTCAGATATTCATTTGACCTATTGGCTACTATCGATGGTCCATCAATGATTTCTTCATGTTGGTGTATCCTTTGAATGTTTTTACTAGGAAAGGGGTGAAAATAATATGGGATGAAATGTGTTATTTTTAACTAAATGAAATGTAATGAATTATGAGATCATCTTTTATTCTGATCTTACTTAAACTCAGTAAGGGGTATGTGGTTTTCATGATGAATTTGGTGATGTTTTGCGTTTTGTGATTATATAATACAATCATGTGTTGAATTATGACTCTCCCTAGCATCAACCACATAAGAATAAATACCCCACACATGATTGTTTTTCCATTGATATGTATGTTCCTAAATTATGGAGGGACTATTTTTTGTAGAGAGGTTCTCAAAACTATTGAAACATAAGACTGTGATCTATATATTTTCATAAATTGACTTGAAACTTATACAAAGGTTGTGTGTGGAGTAAATTTATATATTTAACATCAACATCACCAATACCACAAAGAAGAAGAATGTTTTTGGGGAAACCCAAGCTAGGTAAGTACTATCTCATTTTATTTTTGGAATCAATGGAGGATTGGAATCATATGGGGCTCATCACTCAGTTTCACCTAGATTCTTTGAATGATGTTTTAGGTATGTTTTTGAAATGGTTTTTTATATAATAATATCTTGTTGAGAATATTAAATAGTATCACCAATATGATGATGAATACAAGGGAATTCAAGAAACCCTATATGGTGGGGAGATCATTTTGTGTTATTCTCTCTCATCTAATTGAATTATTCAGGTTTCTGATTGGTTTTTTATCCCAGCCTTTATGAAAATATCATTTTTGATTGAATCTCATTGTTTATCATGGACCATTCATATAGGAACTAAAATTTTGGATTATGAAATTAGACGATGATTATGGTGGTTGGGTATGAAGATTGAAATTTCAAATTATGTGTCCCAATGTAACACCTACGAACAAGCAAAGATAGAGAATCTAAAACCAAATGGTTCTTGCCAACCTAATTTGGTGCCGGTTTGAAAATGGGAATAGGTTTCTATGAACATTATTTTCCGATTAAAACTAACTCCATGAGGGAGGAATAATATCTATGTGGTTATTGATCGGTTAAAAAACTCAGTTTACATCATTACAATCAGAAACACCACTAATTTTGATGACCTGGGTATGTTGTCTGTTTATGAGGTTTTTTGTTTACATGGGTTTCCCTCTACTATTGTTTGGTACAGGGATCCTAGTATTATATCATGGTTCTAAAAGAGTCCCCAAGAGGTGATGGGGTCTCATGTCATGTTGTGTAAACTTACAATCCACATAAATATAGTTAGATGGATAATGATATTCAGATAATAATAGTTGTACTTTGTGCCTGTGTGTTATATTTCGGTGGATTATGTGATATCCATATGGGAATGTTTGAGTTTTATTATAAAAAAATTTAGTCATTGGTCAAAATTGAACCCTTTGAGGATTTGTATGGTCACCCATGCATATCACCTTTACGTTGGGATGAAGTGGGGGAGGCCACTTTAATAGGACTGAGTCTCATTCAGGAGTCATTGGAAAGGATTCTAGATATACATCTTCATATGGTTATAGATCAATGTAATTATAAATCATATATAGATATTTGGCATCATCCATTCGACATTCCCATTTTTTATAATTATATCTTAAAAATATTTACTCATATAGGTCATTGTCAGCCATAGAAATATATAAATTTGGATTCAATATATGTTGGGCCATTTTGAGATCACTAAGCGACCTTGGAAGGTAGTTTATTAGATGAAATTTCTAGTTAAATGTATGGTTTTTCATGGTGTTTTCTACATATCTCAGCTCAGGGTGTACAATCTTGATCCCTACAATGTTTTGAGTTAAGAAGAAATAAAGTTGGAGATATATGTATCTATTTTAGGGAAACTGGATATGATCATTGATTATCATGTAAAATTATTACATGGTAATTAGATTCTATTGGAATGTGTATTATGGTGGCATGGATTATATTCTCATGAGACCTAGGAGCATGAGTCGTCAATGAGGTAGTTGTAGACCCACCTCTATCCAGAAACCATTTTTCTACATGACTTCTCGTGTACAGATAGCCTTATAGTATGGAGTTTGTAACATCCATTTACATTCTTTCTTGTATTTCTCATCTCTCTTTTCACTTAACTGTTTATTTGGGTTCATTTTGGGACTTCTAAGGACCGAGATGGTTTTTGGTGGAAATATACTAATGTGTAAGGATATATGTTTATTGGAATTGATGGAGACAAGATAAAAAAATTATGAAAAAAGTATTAATTGGATCTTTTTTAGGGTTTAGGTTGAGATGGGGTATTTTCTTAAGTGCTACTATAGAGTATTCCTAATGGGAATTTTCATATCACTAAATGGAAAAAAAATATAAATCCTTTTCTTGGATTATTCCATGAACTATTGTAGAGAATTGAAATTTAACATAATGTGAAAATGGTTGACATTCTAAAAAGGTTTATCCATGATTTTTTAACAGAAGAAACACCTTTTATAGATAATATTCTTTTTATGGATTTCATGTTGTGAAACCAAGATTCATTTTTTTTGTGAACCCAAGATTCATCTATTGTATAGTTCATGGATTATAGGGTTTTATTCACTAAACAAATAATTCTTCTTCCGTTCGACACGAAGGATCCTATATAATATCCTCTGAGATCTACTAGTTTATTTTGGGGATATCATCTATTTAGGATCATTTTATTTGAAAATTGATCTTTATTATAGTTACACTGTAGCTCTCAAGGTAAGATATTATTCTGGTTCAATATTTTTATTGAATGTAGTAGCACCATTGTACTATGTTTTTATATAATTTTTTCTTATGGTTTTAATCCTTCTAGATCCTTTCTAGATCTATTGTGTGATCTTACTCTGGAGGCTAACCTTTTTTTTGGTTAGAGTGTGGCATGAGATTTTCATGTGTTATGTGCTTTTTTCTCATCCCTACTGACCATTATTATTGTTTGATTGATTCTAAGATGCGGGGATTAATTATATGGCCTCTATTGTTGCCTTTTAATTCATACTTGTTAGTGAATCTCATTTTGGGCATGTGTGACCCATGTTTGAGGTATGAGGTTCTTTATATATCCTATGATGGATTAATCATAATTTATCTAATTTTATATGTTGTTTTATAGATAAAATGGTATTATTGATTGTTTAATTTTTGTGTGTGTGTGTGAAAACAAGGTTTTAAAAAAATATGGGGTTCCCTTTATTTTGGAAAAAGGAAAATGTATTTCCAAAGCATTGTGAGATGGATTTATCAAATGTTTTTAAAGCATGGTTTAGGTGAAATTTGTTCAATAATATTTCACATGGAAACCCTTGGGTACTTATGTTGATGGTGTAATGATAGGGCATGTTTGTTGAAACTATATTGTGCTTCACTCATGTGGTGTTTCTATGATCCCAAGGCATTTTGATCTAAGGACTTATTAGAGTTTTTGAGAGGTTTGTTTGATAGGTTGTACTCTACTCTCTATATTCGATACATATATCTAGATTATTGATGAATTTTATTGTCTATGATTGGGTATGAGTTTTATGGCTAGCTTAGCCTATAGTGATCCTCAGTGTGATTTTCATATGCTTGTTGTATGTTCTAATTTGGATTCGATATGATATGTGATACATGATTTCACTACATTGATGTATGTGATATTATTTGAAACTGTTTTACCAAGATTATTTATAAATGTGTAAAAGAGTATTTATTTTCTAGATTTTAATATAAAAAATATTTAGTTTATTTTCGTGCCTTATTTTCTTTAATGTTTATTATTATTTTGATTATTTTACAATGACTTGTTATGTAACATCTTGATTTTATCCCACTAATACTATTTACCTCACACCTGATGCACCCCTTAGTTAGTGCATATACCTTTTTATATCTTCCAATGCATAGAAAGCTATTCTGTCGTAGTGATGTAGTGAGGTTTTTGTTTTCAATTTTTGGGAAGATAGTGAGATTTTTATAATGCTATCGCATAACGTTTTTGTTTAAGTTTTTGTTTTATTTTATTATTTTACTTGTATCTTGGAGATTGTTTAGCTACATTTGATTTATATCACTTCATCCATTTTCTTTCTTATATGAAATATGTTTCTTGTTTTAATCTTCTATTTTTTCATTCATTCAGGTATAAAAAAGTAATTTTTTCTCCTTCAGGTGGGGTAAAATCATTCTCTCTAGTTGTTTTGGATTCTCAAGTGTTATTCGTCATCTTGGGGGGATTAGGAACTCCCTTTAGTTATGTGTCAGGTGAGATACCGAACTGGGTTGTTATGGTAACCGAGTTGGCTCACCATACTGTTAGTTTAAAAATGATATTAATAAATTTACAAAATAACTCAAATTAATAATGCTAAAATGTCAGCATCCCCAAAAACAATCCTAAAATAGGTTCTTTGTAAGTGGTTTGATAGATCTTGGATCGATTCATAGAAAATAGTCTCATGTACACATCGGTAGAATCTCAATAGACCCAACAATATGATGTGAATTTTCTTGACAACATGTATAAGGGAGTCTCTACATATGTTATAATACAGTGAACCCAAAACTGTATCTACCTATTTCGTTATGATCCTCAAGAAATGGTATGTTTATTTTTTGTACAATGGTGATGGAGTGGTCTACACCCAACATGCCTATGATCAATCACATAATGTATGCACATGTTTTTCAAATAAGTATCTCCTCATCATCTTCATCATGAATGATGGAGAAATTCATATCAAGAATACCATTGTGAAATTGGGAACCCTATAAGACACATTGTATGATGATTATGTCGACTCCTATTATATGATGCATGACCTCAATAAAATAGCTAATAGTGTCACCCATAACCAGTTGTCCTTGGATGGGTAGACTGAGCATTTATGCCACATCCCCTAAAGTAATAGTCATCTCCTCTTTAAGGAGATGAAATGTTTCTGTATTTGTTCACTATAGCTTATCCTATGCAATAATAAAATGATTTTAAATGGTCTTTACGTTAGACATGGTGACTCTATAAAATCCATAACATCTAAGGTATGGAATAATAACTGCTAGAGGTTCATCATTGTGAAAATTTTGTTCCCTCTTAATAGAAATATGGCTAATAGGTCATCACACCAACACATCGCATGACACATCAGACTAATGGGTATAAAATAATGACTCATCAATCTAAATGTATGAATATTAAAAAATTAACGATGACAACTATTAAAAACATACATGGTTTAATAATTTTGTGTAAAATATGTTTTATGTTTCTAATTTGTTTTTTGTAAAAATGAATTATGTTATTTATGATATAGATTTGATATTATATTTATTTTATTTATTAAAATTATAAAACAATATTTCATTATAGTGATATTGGTCTAATTATATATTCAATCTTACATCATCACATTTAATCATTATAATCAAAACAATAATTTTATGTAAAAACATTTACATTAACGAATAGAGTACATCAATATTTTTAACTAATAGACGACTACCATATAAATGTAGGAAAAATTTTCTATGTGTTTCCTTACTAGCTGCATAAACCACACCACTATGAGGGTTACCATTTTCTAGACTAATACATCAAATTTAAAAGACCGGTCGACTTTGGCCACCCTCTTAGTTGCAACCTTGTCATGTTTGCTAGAAGTAGCAGTTCATAAAAAGGAATACCAAAATTATGATATTTACCCAGAGGTATCCATGTATTACTATATCAGTCATTAATACAGACTACTAGATAAAATATATTAACAAATTTATCCCTTGATGAGTATATATAAGCACATACAGTAATCACATGTGTCGAAGGATTCCATAATACATAAAATTTCTCACAATAAAAATAATGCACCTCCAGTAAAACAGAAAGCATAAGAACAGTGTTACCAATCAAAGAATCAAGAGACTCAGTAACCACAAATCTACACTCTGCATAGGAAAATGAATGACCATGAAATTTTGAAGCCACCTGAAGAACTCTATCAATATCACACTGAAAATGGTGACCATACCACATCCCTTTGTTTGATCCCTATTCGGTTTATTTTCCTCCTTCCAAAAAAACGTTTTATAGTATGATATAAGGTCACATGTACTAAACCGTTAATTTAAATTTAAAAAATGAAATTGATATTATATTATAATTGTTGGTTTATAATTATTATATAATTTAATATTCTTCATTATCAATGATTGGTAATTTTCAAAGTCACTTGAAAATCCCATTACACATTCTATGGTGTTGGTCATCAGATGTTCTTATCACCTCCCATGATCATACATCTTAGAGCATTTATACTCTATAATTTATAGCATGTAATAATAAACATCCTGCACATGAGCCACAACCCAGTTGGTGAGGACTCAGCAAGTGCATCAAAGGGACCGGAGTTCAAAACCGGGCAGACACATATTTCTGGGGTATAAAAGAAATATAGTACCAGGCACTGTAACATTAAATGTAGCAAGTACTGTTGCAACGAGTAAAATCCATTTGATTGGGATTTTAGGACACTTTTTTGGGAGTGGGGTCCATCAAGGTCTTTGGTCCACCAATGTCCTTCAGGCATGTATGTCTTTCGGTCCACCTTAAGGCCTTTGGGCCACCTCAATGCCTTCGAGACACGTCAAGGTCTTCAGGACACCTAATATTGGTCTTAACAACCAGGAAGACTCTATAAAGAGAAGACTCCAGATGAGGATTCAAAGAAGGTACATTCACTAGAACAAAAGATTAAGTTGATTTGTCATAATAAGAGGGTATGACATTTTGCATTGGGACCGGCCTATGCTTGCACGGGAAGCCTAGCCAAACTATCCAGGCGAAGGTGGAGAGCTAACATCATGATAAAGAAGATGGGGAGGATTAATTCCATGTAGTTATAGCCTGTATATTTCCTAAGACCTACGGGTCATGTTATCTCTGTGCCTACGGGCATTGTAAGGATTCCCCCCATCCCTAGAAAGGGGGGTTTCAAAAATCAATAAAAAAAGGAAGGCCATCGGTCTGTTCGGTTAGTCGGTAATCATAAACATCCTAATTTGTTCTATAAATATCTTCAAGATTCTCAACCATCCTTTTATGTTGATACTCATGTACTTTCAATCATGAAGTAATCTGATCACATACTATAATGACTACTACAATTATTTTTCAATGAAAAAAGAATATTTATTCGATTTTTTTTGATTAATTACATATTAAATATAATTAATTAATTATAAACTAAGAATTAATTATAATTAATTAGTAATTATGATTTGAAATTATAATTATTTACTATTTACATAATAATTTGTTTTAAATAAATTATTAATTAATCATTAATTAGTTATTAATTATTTACTAATTAACTTTTAACATATTATATAAAAATTAAAAATATAATTTAGTTAATTGTTAATTATTCATTATGAATCATATTAATTGTTAATGATATTTATTAATTAATAACTAATCAAGTTAGTTATTATTTATTTTGATAATTAGATGATTTAATAATCATATAAATTAAATAATTATTATTTATTTGTTCACTAATTAGTTATATAAAGTTAATTTCAAATTGTAATTAATTATTAATTAATGGTTATTACTTCATTATTATTGTTAAATTAGTAATTATTATTCATTAAATAGTATTTATAATTAATTTATTATTACTTAATTAGTAATTATAATTAATTTCTCACTTATATTCTTAATTATAATATCATATTAATTAATTATAAATTTATTACTAATTTAATATTAGTTAATTATTAATTATATATTATTAATTATTCTCTAATAAATTTTTTTATTTTATTTAATAAATTATTAATCCAAATAAATAGTAGTTTCATTTTAATTGTTAAAGAATTCATTGAATAATAATTACTTTTTAATATTTTCTTTTACTAAAAAATTAAATAAATTTAAATAAGCAATCAATCAAAATAAACTACAAAATATAGGATACACTAAATAAGAAATACTAAAATAAATTGAACGCCCTTCTAACTAAACATAAAAAACATAGAAATAAATTATAAACAAATTATTAAAATAAATTGGACTTGAATATTAAACACTTAGTTATATAACATTGGTCATGAAAATTAAACAACAACTAAAAAATAAACATGCAAATTAAACAACTAGCTAAATAAATTGGACATGTAAAGTAAACAACTAACCAAATTTAGAAAATAAAAATAATTTTGACATAAAATTTTAAAATTTCTAATAAAAACATTATACAAAATTATAATACCGAAATATATAAAAATTAATATGGGAAAAGTTAGAGGACCAAAAAATTTGAAGAGAGATTTAGAGGAGCTTTGAATTGGTAGTGGGAGCTTCTATTTTAGTGGGATGGGGTGATTTCCATTTTTTTGGGAATCATGAGTAGGGTACCACATGAATTAGAACATTTAATATTTTTAATTTAAGGAAGAGAACCAATTAAAGTTGTTCTCCTCCCTCAATATTTTTCCGTAAAGTACAAATTTAAGTGGAGTTGTCGGGTTTGGAACAAAAAAATCCCTTTCATCTAGTGTTGTTCAATCTGACCCGTTAAGAACCATTTCATATGGTCCTCTATAGTCCCATTTTTAAAAAATAACCCTTAATCATAAATAATGAAAAAAATTACACTGAAAAAATTTAATGGGACAAAGAAGTTGGCTACCAGTATGATCACTAGTAGTCTTTTCCAACTTTTTTTCTTTGGTTTTTTAGCATTTTTGATGGCTGATGCAACCAATGATTATTTTTAATAAAAATATATCCCCTCAAGGTGTTATTTGTTTTAAATATAAGAAACAATAAGCCTATAAATTGTTATCAACATTTAATTTATTATATTATTTATTTCTTATAAATTATATAACAATAATAATGTTGATATAATTAATAATAAATAATTATCATCATGGTTTTTATTGTATTTTCAGTTCTTTAGTTATAGATATTAAATATTAAATTATATATCTAATATGTAGTAAACATTACAAATATAACATATATATGTTTGATATTAATACTATATATAATATATTTGTTTCTATATGTTTAATGAACACTTATTTTAATAATAATTTTTAAAAGAAGATAAAATTCTATAATTATAAATATAATTGATAATTTTAATAATTTCATGAATGTATTCCTGTTATTTTTTTTGGTTTCACCCACAACTATCATAATTATTTTTGTTAAATTTATTATTACTGGTGTGACTTTAGGGAAACAATTAGTTGTAGGAGACTTCTGTTATCTTATAGATATTTAATCCTTTGTCTCAAAATGATCTTTCTTATACACTTATGTTCGGTGTTTTCTTTGAATTTTCTCTCTCACATTATTGTTTCCATTTCTTATACTAATTTTACTTGCAGAAAAAAATTTATATTCATAATCTCTTTATTATATCGTAGAAAATCAAGGTAAAATTAAAGTAACCATAGAATATTTAATGTTATCCCCTCTATATATATAAACTTATAAAGCATCTTTGTAAAATATTATCATCTCTTATTTCCTGATACAAATAGTTTTTTAACACTTCAACGCATCAAAATTATCTCATTAATTCTAAAAAATAATTATCTTATTTGTTTTTAGAAATATATTAATAATGTTATTTAATTGTTATAACTATTCTATTATGTATTAATTTATATTAAAGTATAATTTTATTTGTAAATAGAATATAAAGTTATGTAAATGATATAAACATGACACAAAATTTATTTCTAAAACTAATGTGTTGTAAAGTTCAACAAACCAATTTTTATCACAAATACCTATTATATTATATAAAGCATAATCATTCAACATACACTAAAAGAGGCCCAAGTATTCTTCTTTCTCCACCAAAACACCATCTCAATATTTTAATGGATTAATTATTTCAAATTTCAGTACACTAAATTTTATTTGTACATTAATTATTGATGAAAATATTATCACTCAACTCACACAATTGATAAAATATTATTTGATACTACATGTCTGGTTGGGATTACATAACCAAATGGTATATCAATGCTGTACATTTTCCCTAGAAAAATAAATGGGATTTGGGATATGAATAATAATTTAAAAAAACTGAGATTAATGGGTTTTTTGTTGTACCTTTGGAAAGGTAAATTATTGTCCAACATATTTTCCACATTCCCTCAATATTGGGGACTATTTAGTTCATATAATATCTCTTAATGTGCACAAGGGTGTGAATAGTAGTTGTAGTACTATTTTCATTTTAACTTCTATAAAAATATTCATTCTGACTCTTATACTTTATTTTTCATATAATATTAATTCTCAATGTATTTATTGTTCATTTTTCAATTGATTATTATTATTAATAACTACATCCAAATTACTATTTTTTACACTAATTATCATATGTCTGTCAATTGACCCACCCCCTAAATTTTCCATCACTCTTGTCGGACATAAAAATATTTTTCAATGAGAATTACCAATTGTATTCTATTAATGTTCTGTCATTGTTCATGACATAATAGTCTAGTGGAGTGATTATTTTAGTATTATGGTGAAGGGATAATTGGTATTCATATCACAATGAACCCACTTTTATTGGAGGGTTAATACTATGGTTATTGGGAAGTGAATGTGGAATCCTACATCATGTTATTAATAATCAAGAATTAGAATATAATAGTAAAACCATACAGACTTTCATAAAAAACCCTACAGGTAATATTATATCTATGTCTAATCTTCACTATAACATCATGAATAATTTTTGTCATGTTATTAGTTGAAATTATTTTATTCATATTTCTACATGTAAAATTAGTCATGATAGTTGTACAATTTTGAAAGGTACACATTGTGGAACATATATGTTAACATGAAAAATTAGTTTAATATTGAGATCTGAGTACAAAGACATAAATATGGGAGAAAACATCAATATCAATAAAATATTACATAGGATCAAAATAATTTTTAATATAATTAGTGCACTTGGAGATGCATAGGATAGCACTTCTATAGTTGAGTGAGATTTTGAATCACTAATATATATGTGGGAATAAAAGAATATTTTATTATTCAAATAATGAATTTAAAAGTTGAAAATTGGGAGATAGTGTTACATCACTCTTATAATAAAAACGTTTGTTGGAAAACATTTGATAATTTAGATGATGATAAGAATAATGGTGTAACAACTAAAACTATTCTTATTTGTTCTGGATAATATGATTATGATTCATGTTGTTCAGCTAATATAAATTAGAGGATAACTAATGTTATTAAAATGTTATAAAAGTCCATAAATACGAAAATGTATACAATTGATATAATTATATACATGAAGGATGATAATGGGATAAAAAGAAATGTGTTACGAATTTATATAATAAAAAACAAATATCTTATGAGTTCCATAATCAGTTAAATAATGATCAAGACTATTATTGGTTCAAGAATTAATGAAATGAAAAGAATTTTAGTAAGATTGAAAATAATTTGATGGATAAATAGAGTAGAACAAATGATGGATATTCAAATGATAAATATGGATTTGAGGAAAAAACAATTAGAGTATTTTTATAGATAAATAATGTAACGTAACATATTCACTTAAACAAAAATGTTCTTCAATTGTTGTGAAAAAACATATAGGGAATTATTGAAATATAAGTTTTCTGAATAACATGTATTGTGAGAGTAATTCTGGTTATGATTGAAAAGGACACTCCAAATCAGTGATAATTCACTTAGAGGGGTGGGTGTGAATCAGTAAATTTGATTCCCTTTTCAATATAATTAAAAAAATCTTCATCACCTATTAATAACAAATAATTTATTGTTATTACATTAAAAATGTAATCATCAAAATAAGGAATTATATATTTTTTAAATGGTTTAAAATCCCAACAAATAGTTTATAAAATATATGGACAAAATCATATAAGACAAAATTGATCAATGGTATCATAACTATGATTAAAAAAGAGTATGTATTTTTATTGACAACATGTTATAAATAATATATCTTTACCATGTAATTTTAAAACATAATGTGAAGATATAGAATCTATTTTCAACAAAATTTGATTCTCTAAGAGGATCAGACATCAATCATATTACTAGAGTGATTATTATTTTTTTCCCTTCTGTATAAAATTATGTAAGAGAATGTACATTCATATTAATCTCATTATTATATATATGTATTTATTTTTCCAAATAAAAAAATATTTTTAATGCATCAACACTTGTTACCACATAATATTAAAATTTCAATTTTGAAATTCAAAATATGAACAACAATCAACATATCCCATGGTCATGTTCAAATTATACAATTTATTATGGTATTATTAAATCAACATAGGTAATAAAAATACTAATACAACTTTTCCATACATAGATATTACATCATTTTCAATTTAAATTACATCGTTGTAATACATTCATGATCAAAATCTTTAGTATCCTGTGAAAATTATGTTCATACCAAATATATACATAATATAAAATTAAAATTATTTAATTTCATCTTCATAACACTTCCAATTATTTATTTTTATCCTTATTAATTTTAATTTTATGAGGATATAAAAGAATTGGCTGAGCTAAAATATGAGTAGCTGGAAGAATAAAAGTGTAGGAACATTATATATAAAACAATTTAAAACATGTGGGGGTATAAACATTATCATCATATCATATGGAAAATTAAATCCTAAAATGAATAAGGTATTTATTTTAATTAAAAGGAATGAAATGATGAATATATATTAATGAACCATCATAACATAGTGTTCAAATACCAAAAATAGTTGTCAACAAATCTATCATCATGGTCACACATGAAATATGTGAATAAATCATAACATCAAAATATTGAACAAATCCATCTTCATGTTCACATATAATACACATATTCTCATGAGATATATAATAAGACCCAATTAATTATAATAATATGTAATTATGCTCCCACCATAAAAATTTATAATAATTATACATGTGACATACAATAGACACACTTATTGATGATATACATGAATTCTCCCATGAAAGGATAATTGGTTTCATGAGGGTGTATTGAATAACATATTAGTGTAGAAAAATTAATGATCAAAAAATTTGAATGGAAAAACATATTTTTAGTTAATATATGTTTTCATAAATGATAATGGGTAATTATGGTTTAATTGTTTTTAATTAATCATTAGTTTTTACACTGTGTGTATGAAATCAAATTTCTTAAAAGTAATCTTCTTCTATATTGATTATCAATACATGTTTTATTCCTAATTTTAATCATTTATATTGAAAAAAATACTATAATTTAATTACAACATGTCTATGAATTTTAACATGATGGTTCCATTCCAATAAAATCTCGGAGATATCAACTTCCTTAAATATGCAAGGAAAAATCATTCTTCATCTTATCCATTAATTACATTTCATTTTTTATGAACCCAAGATACCATATATCCAAATAACATATGGAATTGTAGTGTTTTTAGACAATATAATTTATTGACTCAAGACAAGCATCAATGATAATCATAAATTCAAAGGACCATTTAACACTGGAGAATATAGGAATATATGATTACACCAAAAAATGAAAAATTCTTAATGTTTTGTCTCTTATCATTATCTCCCATTTTAAAGATTACTAATTGAAAACATCATGAGAATAATCCTTGTTTTTTTATGTACTCGTAATTAAAATCCTACAAACTTTGTTCCCTATCATAGTACATTATCTAGCCATAGAACCATATTTTAGAATATCATAATGGAAATTTGATGTTTTCATCATAGTTGAGAACTAATATGATCTTTTTAATTCCACAAATACTATATGACATTATTACATAAATTCCACATTGAAAATTGAACAATATATAATAAGATTATATATTAATATTAGAACATTAAAATGTTCATGAAATTGAAAGTACAAAAAGATGGTTCTAGAATACTAATTCCAATATAATGACCCTCCCTAAACTAGGAGACTTCCAGGGATGTGTTCACTTTAACAAAATCTTTTAAATGACCAATCAGGAATTAGAATATGGAAGAAACTGTTTATCATTTGAATAACCATTATCAATATGTGGATTGTCGTGTTTTGAAAACATCATTAACAGTTAAACATATATTCACATAAATATATATATATATAACTACCCCATAAACCATTGTAAAAATTTAGACAAACTTGTGATTAAATATAAAGAGACAATCTATTAATACACACACATGTGTATATGTGAATAAGTCACATTTTAAAATAATAATGAGAATTTGAATGCATTTTGAAGATCTTTTGAAATCAACCATGCCTTTGGAAACATATAGATAAATTGTTAGAAGAACAAATAACCCTTTAAATCTGTAACATTTGTGAAGTAATATAATTTGAAAAACAGATCATGCACTGGGTCTGCATAATCTATTAAACTTGATATTGAAACACGTTTTATTGAGGAGAACACCTGGCTAAAAATAGTAAAACATAGAAACATGAAAGTGGAAAATTACATTTATAAATAAAATTTTCATTATTACATTTACTACATAATATAATTAAAATACCTTATTAAACACTCAAAAAATCATGGTATTTAATCTATAGGTTTATTCATAGTGTGAAATACTAAAAAAATGTTGCACCATTTACAATAGTGGAACAAATATTTCTCATGCAGCTCCAAAGGAGAACGGGTGACCCAAAAAAACATTATCAGAGGATAAAAAAAATTTAAAATAAAGGGACTTGAACCCTAGATCATAGAAAAATGGATTGGTAATATAATATTATTTAATATATAAACAAGTAAAGGAGTAATAGGATAAAGGTGATTTATCTTGAAGAGTCATGCATAAATCTTAATGGAACTCAAAGAACCCACCATTGATAGAAGAATAACTGGAAGAGAGGGATCACTATTGTTTCACGGGCTAAATTGGAGAGGTGACAAGTGATTTTGGGTTAATAACTATGGTGGATGAAATTGTGAAATATTATTTTTAAATGAACCTGGCTAGAACACATGGTCTAGAAAATTGGTTGGGAAAAACGTACCCCTACTGTGCGCCATCTACAAGGCATCTGGAGAACCATCATAGAGAAGACCACATGGTTTGGAAAATATTTATCTAACCCTGTGGTTAGATTTGAAAAACTACAGATATTGGTGCATAGTTTCCACATGGTTTAGAAAACCATGCACTTTGATGGTGGAATAATCTTTACATTCTCCCAAACTCTCAGTTTTAGGGAAAAACTACCTGAAATAAGAGATATCATAGAAGGAATCAAATATAAATAAAATATTATAGTAGTTTCTGGTAGGGGTGTGACACAAACTAAGGGTATTAATTGGTCTTTTAAATAGATCCTTACCCCTCTTTGTATCTGATGGAAAGATGGTTAGAATGAGTGAATTCGATGGGTTGATTGATTTTTATAAATGTCCAGAAAACCCATTTTCAGGTGTTGCAACTGGGTTCACATAATGAGTAACTTGAATCACAAACCCAATAAAATTGATGTCCTCACAACATAAAACATAAAGGTGCATATTCCCGCCAAGAATATTTTTAGCACATAACACTACTACAGATAGACCATTTAATAGAACAGAATAGTTTATTTAACAGTGCTAAAAAAACACTATTTTCATTAGATCGCTTAATAGAGGGACCCCTTTATTTAGAACTATAAAAGTATAATAAATGGGGGTCTATATAATCCCCAAAAATGTTCTTAAAAGTTAGCCCTTTATCAGTGCTAGTTCAACACTAATAAAAGACCCCATTTGTCAAATATCTTTTAGCACTCATAATGGACACCCTTTATCAGCCCTTTCATTAGCATTAATTATGGGGGATTAATAATTTATAGAAATATAACTGATAATGGCCCTACTAATACAGTGTACCATTGAATAAGTGCACACTATATCAAATACACCTGTATAAAAATGAACCATTATAATAATATGCATTTATAAAAATTAATAATTTAATTGAAATAAAATTTACATCAAAAATACCAAAAAACAATATATTATATACATTTATAAAAAACTATAATAACATTTGACATTACTATCCATGAATATTTGAAAACATCACATTGTATTTGACACCCATGACCCTCTCTCCAAAAATCCCAATTGTGGTATCAGTTTCTAAACAACCCCCCCACCCAAGAAAAATAATTCACTATTATAAGGAAAAAAACATTTGTTTTTAATACTATTAAGAAATAAATTAAACCTAAATATGAAAGAATACATTAATAAAATGTCAATTTTAAATAAAATGAGACACTTCGAGTCATACTGGTCATATCATCTGTTTGATTGAGGTGGAGCTAATTCCTATATGTCACAAATGAATTATAAATCATTTATCTAATGTTTCAATACAAGATGAATATGTTTTCTCTGTTTCACGTATTCCACTTGTCATTTTTATAAAATGGTATTTTAAACTACCAAAATGATCCTTGAGACATACCATTCACACCATGTGTTGGGTTGACATGATATTTATTCATACACATCACAAATGACTTAACAATAGTTATCTTAAATTATAAATACAATTAGAGTGTATTTTCTTTGTTATCAGTGAGTGACACACATTTCAAACTAAAATGAATGTTTTAGACTATCAATGGCTAGTTTCTGTCATAATAGGATCATCAAGTTTCTAAATGAGGTTTGGATGATTCTTAAATATCAAAAATAGTTTTTTGATTGTTTAATTAATGTATTAAAACAATCCAAACACATTTTATTTGTTTTGAGTATGTAACTTATGTATTTTACTAAAATGTAAATTTTAAATAAAAAGACACACATGGAGTCATAATGGTCAAATCTTGTGTCAGATTGAGTTGAGGCTAATTCCAATATGTTATAACTAAATTATGGATCACTATCCTAAACTATCAAAACAATTGGAATTATTTTTCTTAGTTTTGAGTATGTCACTTTTGTTTGTTATGAAAATGACATTTTAATCTTTAAAAATGAACTTTGGGTTCTATCAGTCAGATCATTTGCCGAATTTATTTGAGACTCATTCCTACACATTAAAAATTACATAAAAATTATTTTCCTAAATTATCAAGAAAATAGAAGTGTTTTTTCACATTTTTTCATGTAGTGAAACATGTTTTGAACTAAAATGAAAATTTTAAACTAATAATGGGCACTATAAGATATATCGAGAACACAGTGTATCATATTGAGGTGATTTGGATTCATACACATCAAAAATGACTTAATGACCATTTTACTGAATTATAAAATAAATTTAAGTGCTTTTTATCCATCCTGATTATGTCACCTATCATTTTTACTAAATGTAATTACATTATTAAAAAAAGGCACACATGGAGTCATATAGATCATATACTGCTTCATATTGGGGTGTGATTGATTCTTACACATCAAAGATGACTTATGGATCATTTTTGTAATGTATTAAAACAATATGAATGTTTTTTATTTGTTTTTAGTATGTCAATTATAATTTTAACTAAAATTAATGTCAATATTAAGTAAAAAAGAAACACTTTGACTCATACCGGTCACACTGTACATCAGGTTGTGGTTTGGTTAATTCATACACATCACTTTATGAATATTGATCATTTTCATAATGTATCAAATTAATATGAATATGCTTTAACAATTTCATGTATGTCAATTTTTTACTAAAATATCATTTCAAACAAGAAACATGCACTTTGAGACACAACAGTCAAAATGTTTGTTGTTTTGACATGATATTGATTTCTACAAATCAAAAATGACTTATGAATACTTTTAATAAATTATAAAGACAATTAGATCTTGTTTGTTTCAAAATTTAATGAGTAACACACTTTTGGAACTAAAATGTGAATTTAAAATTGATAACTAACACATTGAGACCTACCGAGCGCACCATGTATCGGAATTTGGTGCGGCTGATTCTTACATGTCAAAAATGTTGTCTGGATCATTTTATTAATCTAACAAAATTATGTGATTGTTTTCTCTCAGTTTTTATTATTTCTAGTTCCATTTTTACTAAATGTAATGTCAATTTTAGAAAAAAAGTCACAATTGGAGTCATATCAGCAACACCATGCATCAGAGTGATGTGAGGATGATTCTGAAACATCGGAGATGACTTATGGATCATTTTACAAATGTATGAAAACATTATAAATTTTTTAATTCATTTATAGTATCTCTCTTGTGTTTTTTACTAAAATTTCATTATAAAGTAGGATTGTTCAAATTTAGTCATACGGGTCACATCATGTGTCAGTTTTACTTGAAACCAGTTCTTACACATCACATATGAATTATGAATCAATTACCTAAATTATCAATGTAATAAAAGTTAGTTTTATCTACTTTCATTGATTGATAAAAATTTTAACATAAAATTTCAATTTTAAACTGATAGTGGATACTTTATGTTATATTTGGAATACCGTGTATAGGATTGAGGTACAGATTATTCCAACACACCAAAAATGATATATCAATCATTTTCCTAAAGTATCAAAATAATTTGAATTTGTTTTCTTAGTTTTGATTATGTCACTTTATTCATTCTATAATTAATATCAATTTTAAATAAAAAACACACATGGAGTCATACTAGGAACACCGTGTATTGTATTAAGGTAAACATGATTCTTACATGAATTATGGATGTTTTTTATAAAGTATAAAAAATCTAATTGAATTTAATTTGTTTTGAGTATTCCAACATAATTTTTACTAAAATTAATGTCTATATTAAATAAAAAGACACACATGGTGTCATTATACTTGTTTGTTAAATTTTTTCAAATTTATCCAATAAATTTTAGTGGATTAAAATGTGAATGAATCAATTTTTAAGCACAAATACTCTAATATTTTTTAAAAGGTCCATTTACCACCTTTTGAGAATGAACGCTTTTTAAATATAGTTTTTGTCACATTTATATATTATATTTGAAAAAATGAAATTATTATTTTGATTTAGGATAGGAAAATTTAATTTGGGTTAATTGTTTTTATTTTTATGATAATGTATGTTTTTAAATGAATAGTGCAAAATGTTGCATTTTAATTCAAAAATGTCATTTAATATAATTTATTTATATGGTTAGATTATCTTTTTAAATGGTTTTAAAGTGTAATTACATTATATTTTTACCATTTAATATAATTTTGGTCATTTAATTTAATTTTACTCTGAAATTGGACAAAAACATGTGTCAACCTTTTGATAATTATAATTTCTTAAAAAGACGCTTTTCTGTTTTGACAACATAAATTAATATTTAATTAATTTATAAAACTTCTATGTTTTGAATTTAGAAAAATGAATTCCATATTTGGAATCAGGAGTTCCAAATGTTTTAATTCGTTAAATTTTATTTTTAGACATTATGAATGTTAGCTTCAAAATATATTTTATTTATCATGGTTAAATGGTAAATCTAGAAAATAAGGGTAACAAAATAAAAAAATAATAATATTAAATTATCCTAAAACGTGTCCAAATCATATATTGTGATACATGTTGGACCATTGGCATTCATGGGTCGATTCTGGGACCCCATGGAGCCACTTGTTAGTGAAAATGACACATTATAAAAATTAATTTAATGTTAAGGAAAATGTAACATAAACAAAAAACTATTAGTAAAAAAAATTTATAACCGGATATATAAGAGATAATTGTTACTATATATAGTAATAATAAGTATAAAAATATTTCCTATATCATGGTATTTTATTTATAATTTTTAGACATTAAATAAAAAAATTAAATAATGACACACCGGTGATGCAGTAATTACATTATTAATAAAGAATTCGAATAAAGGATATTACAAATATTAAAATAAATTAATTTGAAACTTTTTATTCAATCTAAGTATTTTTGGAATAATAATTTAATGTTATATTTTAATTAACGAGGGATTTTATAAAGAACCAAATTTTTATAGATTTTTTAAAAGTCTTGATATGAATAGTTTATAAATTGAGATAAATGAGTTTTTAAAACAATTAATTTTTTAGTAAATGATAAAACAATCCTAAAAATATAGGATTCATAAAATAGTTATCATAAGTCTAAACTATTTATTGACTCTTTAATTGGATATTTGTCATGTTTTGGTAACTATTTTTAATCTCAAAGTGTTAAATGCTTGATAAAATGGTAGGAGTAAAAAAGCGTTGACTTAAAATGATAAGGATAAAAAAAACCTTTCCAATTCTTATTTAATGATTTTATTTAGACTTATATGCACCTTATAATATAATTAAATTAGTTTTTGACCTTTTGAAACCGAATATATGTTTATAATAAAATAATACTTTCCAACATTCTTAAAAATCTCATCCTCCCTCTAATAAAATGCTACAACGTCTTACCCATTACACACACCACTCATACCCCTTGGATCATACAAAATATTCTCCAAGATTCTCCCAAATTCCCACTATTCATCTTATAATCCTTTTCCTAGGATGAAGAAAATTCAAAACATCCTTTTGGTTCAAACAAAAAGGAGTTACCCAATTTAAAGGTAACGTCTTTTCTCATGTTATTTTATTTTCTTTTCATTATCCAAAACCGTAAACACTATTTATTCCATTATTTTATAATAATACTAGTATATTACATATAATAGGTTTTTTTTATTATGAGGATTATTACTACACTTCCATACACCTCCATCTAATAGATACAAATGTACTGTTTTTGAGGAAGGAGAGCTAGTGTCTCAAAAAATGATGATTGTTAAATTATCCCTAACCGCCAATCAAGGTGGCCATTATGATTGAATATATTTTAATGTGATATATATTATATTTATATATTCTCTATAAATTTTTTTCATATATATAATACCATTATGGTTTCCATAATGGTTAAATACGATAATTTCATTTGAGGATGTGTGGACTACTGCCCCCTCGATGTGATTTAACTCGTTCATTCCGTATGTGGAATGTATAAAGTATGGAAATAATTAAATTTTATATGATATTATATAGGAATTATAATATACCTATGTATCATTATGTTTTCATTCCATTAAATATGATATATAAATTAAAGTAGCATCCAAGCGTATGTTCGACTTACTGTCTCCCTGAATGGTTCATTTCATTTCATATCTACAAATGTTATGTATGGTTATAAATAGATATATATTGGATATATATGATATATATTTTATCCAATAATTAATTTCATTCTGGAGATAATTGGCTTTTGAAAACATAGATAACTTGTCGTTATAATAAGTTTATTTATGACTCAAGTACAAAATATCAAAAAACGATCGTTATTAACATAAATGATTATGTAATGTTTATAACATTGTAATAAGTGATATAAATGGAATAATAAATTTGAAAATGGTTCTTATTTAATTGGAAATTATCTTTAGTTTATTATTGAGGATATTAATGAACGAACGAATCAAGTCAAACATGAGGTAAGGTACTTCGTCTCAATCTCCTTTCATTGAGGCATACATGGATTTATAGACGAACTTCCATTATACATTATAGAAATTCCTTTGAATTTTTATTCCATTCAATGTGAATCATTTCTCTTTGAATAATTTTACTAAACTAAAAAGATATTGTTTATTTTTTTACATACTTAGTGACAACGTTCATTCTGTGGCCGCAAGAATTATTTAATATTTGGCTTCCTTAACAAGCCGTAATTTTTTTAAAAGGAAAATAAGTAACATATACTCTTTTAACATATTTTGGTATTGAAAATATTTTTTAAAATGGATTGATTATGTCAAATGATATATTGTGATTGAAATTTGAAAATTTTATATTTTCTTTATTCTTGTGTTATTTGTTATGATTGTGTTATGGTTCATGGGAATTGTTTACATATATGGGTGGTTCCGTGATAAAATTAGGGTGGGTGAGACCATGATAGAGCTCCAATGGATAGGGTAAAGTGATAATGTTAATGATTAATGTTTCTCCTAAGATATTTAGGGAATATACTATGATGGGTATTCCAAATGTAACTCCTTGTATAGTTGTGAAAGCTACAAGATAAGTTTGATATGGATGACACAAGTTACCTATATGATTTATGATTTCTATGTATTATTCATAAATCTTATTACTTGATGAGTTATGTTAAAGACCTTATGATTTGTAGGTATTGATGGAATAATGTTTTCATTATTTATTTTACAACCCTTACTAAGGTTTTTATTCTCAATGTCATGTTTATGAAATTTTTTTCCTAGGGAATAAGGATGTGTAAGATAAAGGAATAATTCAAGAAGATTTATAACATGAAAAGAATTCTTGTTTTCTTTTAAGGGATTTTATTTTATGAAAAAATGGATACATTGTAGTTGTGCCTACTCTATAATATATTATATTTAATGTAATACTTGTGTCTTAATTATCTAAAACTCTAAACCTAAAAATATTCTAAATGTTAATTATTAACTTAATTCAAGATTATGTAATGATTAAGGTTGGAGCCTTATAGTCGGTATCAAATGAAGATTTTGACAACATTAAGAGTTAGGATATTGTTAAATTAATATACATAAATTAGTTTATGGTAAGATTGAAATTATATAGCATTTAAAGATTACCATGTTGCTTCACCTAAGATATTTATGTGTTCTGAATGGTTTTCCTCATAGGAAATAAGGAAGCTACGATTGGACGACATCAGGGGATGATGATCTTCCAAATCAGCCACATGAGATGTTCGGAATCAGAACTGAATAGTTTGTTATAGTTATGATATAGTTGACTCATTATATAAATGGTGGTGGTATCCATGCACGAGATCATCCAGATCAACCACATAGGAACATGTCAGTAGTGGAGCATTTCATGAGGCAACATCCCCCATCATTCAAAGGATCATATGACCTTATGCTAGATGAAGGGTGTATTAAAGCACTGGAAGAAGATTTTTGATGTCATGGGATGTTCATAACAACAAATGGTTAGTCTCGTTGTTTACCATTTTTAAGGTGAAGTCTATAAGTTGTGGTCAATGGTTAAAATATCGGGGACAGCAATGATATTGAGGTTCTTTATTGGGATGAATTCAAAATTTTTTTTCTTGAGAAATATTTTCCTAAGGTGGTTCATCTTAGTATGAAAAAAATTGATATAATTGAAGGAGGAGATTGACTTAGTGGCTGGTTATGAAAGAAAAATTCAATCGACTGGCATGTTATGATCCAAATATCATATGAAATTTTTATAGTAAAATAAATTATTTTTACTCAATATTAAAGAAACATTATCGAAGGGATTTAACTTATCGTGAGTTCAAATGTAATGAGAAACATGTCCGATGTGCGAAGAAGGTGGAAATGGAGTTTTCATGATGATCAGGTCTTCTTTGAAAAACAACATAAAAAGAGGTCGTGGTGGAAGAAAAAAGGGAAAAATCATTAAAAAAGTCTGATGGTAAAAAACGTAAGTTTCCGGTTTTTTGAAAAATTTTGTACTATGAACGTTGGGGAATGAATTTTGAATTATGGTAAGTGTTACCAATGAGGTAAAATGGGACATAAGACATGTAATTGCACTGAAAAATATCATGGTAATGGTAGGAAATAATTGGATTTACAATAAGTATAATTTTATAAGTGCAATGAAATGGTTCATTATGAATATGAGTGTACAAAAAAGAACTCAACTGAGGGATAGTAGCCAAAATAAAAGACAAAAGGGGTGATGAAATCCTTTTCAATTGCTTCAATTGATGTTGGGACGTCGAATGAAGTAGTGTTAGGTACACTATCTATTTATTCATATTATGCCAATGTGTTGTTTGATTCAGTGTCTAAACATTCATTAATTTCTGAGAAGTTTTCTAGTAAATTGATAACACCATCTCAAGATATGAATCCTGAACATATGGTTAAAACACTAGGAGGAAATGATGAGTCAAAATGAAATTATAACAACCTTCCTTTACTCATGTGAAGAAAAAATATACCTGAACACCTTATTGTTTTTCCTCTAGTGGAGTTTGATGTTATTTTGGGTATAGATTGGATTTCCATTTATCATGTTATGATTGACTGCAGAGCTAAAGAGGTTTCTTTTTAGAATGAATTTCAGTTTGTGTACAAGAATGATCCCTTAATTTTGATAATATATCAGGAAGCTGATAAACTAGTAAAAGGTTGAAATTAATGTTACCTTTCACATATTGTTGAAAATGAAGGAACTATTCAGATTAATGATGTGTCGGTGGTAAGTAAGTATCCTGATGTTTTTATTGATGACTTTCCTGGTATACTACATTATCTAGAAGTTGAATTTACTGTTAAATTAATTCTTGATACTAATCCAAATTCAAAATCCCCCTATTGAATGGCTCAAATTGAATTTTTAGAGTTTAAGAAGAAATTGGAGGAGTTATTAGATAAAGCTTTTCTTCAGTCTAGAACATCACCACGGGGTTCTAATATCTGGTTTGTTAAAAAAATTATTGTTCAATGAGACTTTACATTGAATAACATCACTATTAATAACAAGTATCTTTTTCCTCATATCAATGGCTTGTTTGATCGGCTCCTGGGAGATTAGTATTTTTCAAAAAATGACTTGAGTTCGGTGTACCATTAGTTCAAAGTAAAATATATATACATTCTGAAGACTGAGTTTCACACTAGATATGGCCATTATGTATTTTTTAGTAATGCCTTTTGGGTTTTCCAATGCACATTCTATATTCATGGATCTTATGAATAGAACTTTCCATGAGTTCTTGGATATGTTTGTGGAAGGTTTCATTGATGATATTTTGGATTATTCTAAAATTAAAGAGATGCATGAAATTTATATATGGATTTTCATGAAAACATTAAAAGAAAATATACTATTTGGGAAATTCAGTAAGTGTGAGTTTTGGTTACAAAAATTTAATTCCATGGTCCTATTGTTTCAAAAAATTGCATAACTATTGATCCTGCTAAAAGTAAAGTTGTTAATGAATTACCAAGACACAAAAATCTAGACGAGATCCATAATTTTCTTGGTTTAACAATTTATTACTTGTGTTTTTTTGAAAATGTTTCATGGTTATCTATCCCACAAACTATGTGAACTCAAAAAGCTGTTATGTTCATTTTTACAAAAGAATGTTATGATTGTATTCAAAAATTAAAAATAAGATTGGTTAATGTTTTCGTTTTGGCATTACCTTCTAGAGATGTTGAATATTTTATCTACATTTATGCTTTGTTGAAAGGACATGGTTGTGTCCTTATGAAAAATGATTAGGTAATTGCTTATATTTCACGTCAGTTGAAACCTAATGAGTTAAATTACCCAACACATGATTTGGAATAATCTGGTGTTTTTTTTCTATAAAAATATGATGGCATCATTTTTATGGATTAAAGTGTGAAATACATAATGATCAAAAAAGTTTGACGTATATATTCACTCATAAAGAATAAAACATTAGACAGAGGAGATGGTAATAATCATGTATTATGATTGCACGATTCATTACCATCTAGGAAAAGAAAATAATGTGGTCAATGATTTGAGTCAGAAAAAAGTAATGTTACATTATCTATGTTATGTTTGGAAGAATATACTTTGAAAAATGATTTGACTTACTTGGTAATAGACATTGTTTGTGTAGGATATACCTCTGTTTTGTTTTAGGTGTCAGTGAAATCATCTCTATGAGAACGAATTAAGCAAGTGTAGAAGGAAGACAGTGAGTTACAGAAAAAGGTAGGGTTGGTTCAGAAGGGTAAGTTTCCTGATTTTAATAATGACGATGGTTGTATATTGAGATTTTGGTAAAGATCATGTGAGACTTGGGATTCAAATTTGAAGATTGAGTAGTTATGTGAAGCTTATAGTTCACTATTTTGAGTTCATCCTAGTAGTACAAAGATATATAGAGATTTTTGGGAGTATTACTGGTGGGATGGAATGAAATGAGATAATGCTGACAATACTGTGAAGTGTTTGACTTGTCAACAGGTTAAAGCATAGTGGCAGTTATCAAAAGTGATGCTTCATCCTTTACCGATGCTAGAGTGGAAATGGTAAAATATATCCATGGACATCATTTTGGGATTACCAAAGACATCTTGAGGTAATAATATAATCTAGGTTATTTTTGATCTATTGACTAAATATTATCCTTTCCTTCCTATTTGAGATAATTTGTCTCTTGATCGACTTTCTCAGTTGTATGCTAAAGAGATTGTTTGGTTGGGTGGAGTTCCCCTCTCTATTATATAAAATTGTGATCCCTGGTTTACTTCTAACTTTTATAAATACCTTTAGAAGTCATTGGGTACAGAATAAAATTTTAGTTAAGCTTTTCATCCTCAGTCATATGGGTAGTCCAAATGAAAAATTAAAACATTGGATGACATGCTATGTGCTTGCACAATGGATTACCAGGGAATTTGGGACCAATATATTTCTTTGGTTGAATTTTCTAATAATAATGATTTTAATTCTAGTTTACAGATGGATTCATTTGAGGCATTATATGAAAAGTGGGGTCCAACTCAAGCCTTTTGGGATGAAGTAGGTGAAAGGACTCTAATGGGACCAGAATTGGTAGAAAAGATTGCAGAAAAAGTTTAAGTGATTTATAATAACATGAGAACAACTTAGATCAGGCAGAAAATTTATTCAGATAACCGGAGGAAAGATATTTCATTCGATGTAGGTGATCTTATCTTTCTCAATGGTTCTCCATGGAAATGGGTGATGAGTTTAGATAAGAAGGTAAAGTTCATTATAAGGTTCATTGGACCTTATGAAAACCTATAGATCGTTGGATCAGTTGCCTACAGAGTGGATTTACCTCCATTTTTATCCTTGGTACATGATGATTTTCATATATCAATGTTGAAAAAGTATATACCAGATCCATCTCATATTTTTAGTCCAAAGATATTTTAGTTGGAAGAGAATCTTTCTTATGAAGATCTACCAGTCCAGATTCTTGATCAAAGAGAGAACGTTTTGCGGAATAAGGTAATTTATTATGTAATGGTTTTGTGGAAAACCCATATGGTGGAAGAGGAAAGATGGGTATCTAAAAATTCTATGACGGATAAATACCCCCATTTATTTGATTATTGAATAAAATTGCGAGGATGCAATTTCCAAAATGGGGGAAGGATGTATAATCCCATGTAAATAGAGAATATGACATTTTAATATTTATTAATATTTTTGAATTAAATATTAATTTTACATTAAAACGGATTGTAAGTTCGACAGTGTACCTAACACGCAACAATGTGTTTCTCCAAAATCTCATATTGCACGCAAGGTTGACTCATACTGAAAAATTATAATATAATATTATTATTTTAGAGGTTAGTTAACGCCTAGCTATTTTATTGGCATGAATAAATAGAACTAACCATATTATGATTATACATGTTTTTAATTTTTTTTACATTTATCCAATAAGATTTAGAGGAATAAAATGTGAATTAATCCAATTTTAAGAATTAATGCTATAATATTCTTTATAAGGTCTATTTACCACCTTTTGATGGTGAACCATTATTAAATATATTTTTTTCACTTTTAAATGTTCTATATGACAAAATAAAATTTTGTTATATAATTTGGACCTAAAAATTTAATTCTAATGAAATTTTGTTTTTTTCCTGATAATGTTCGTTTTTTAATTAATAGTGCAAAATAATGTGTTTTTATTCAAAATTTCCTTTTAATCTAAAATATTAATATTTTTAGATTATCTTTTTAATTTATTTTAAAGTATTATTAGATTATAGTTTTAACATTTAAACCAATTTTGGTTATTGTATGTAATTTGAATTTTAAATTGGACATAAACATGTGTCAATATTTTGATAGTTATTATTTCATAAAAACACGCTTTCGGTTTTGATGATGGGAATTAATTTTAAATTAATTTTTGCAACATATATGTTAGGAATTTTTAAAAATTAATTCCATATATGAAATAATGAGATCTAAATTCTTTATATAGGTAATTTGTTTTTATACATTATAAATAGTAACTTCAGTGAATATTTCATTTTTCATGGTTAAAGGGTAACTCTAGTAAATAATGGTAAAAATAATGTTTTAATAAAGTTAAAATTCCCTAAAACGTGTTCTAATCCTATTATTTGATACATTTCTGACCATGAGAATCCATGGGTCTATTTTGGGACACCTTGTAGCAACATGTATGTTAAAATAACACATTATAAATATTTATTTAATGTTTAGGAAAATGTAACATTAACATATATCTCTTAGTAAAACAATTTTTATAATGGGTTATTTAAGTGATAATTTCTACCATAAATAGTAATTAAAAAGATAAATGGATTTCCTACATCATCATATTTTATTAATAATTTTTTGAACATAAATACATAAATTTAATAATGACACAATGTTGATCTTGTAATTGCTTCATTGATAAAGGATTCAATAAAATGATGTTATAAATATTAAATTATATTTATAATGCACATTTTTTTGAAATACACGAATTTTACGGATAACAATGACTTGTTATATTTTAATTAATAATTGTTTACAAAAGAATCAAGTTGTTATAAATTTTTTTAAATGTCATCATATGAATTGTTTATAAATTGATATAAATGACTTTTTAGAGATATTAATATTTTATTAAATGATAAAATAATACTAAAAATATAATATTTATCCAAATAGTTATCATAAGTATAGATAATTAATTGACTCTTTAATGGGATATTTTTCATGTTTTGGTACTATTTTCATTCTAAAATTGTTAAATGCTTGACAAAATGGAATGAGTAAAAAAGGGTTAAGTAAAAAAGATAAAGATTAAGAAAATTACAAAATCAATCCAATTCTTATGGGATGATTTCATTTCGACTTATATAAACCTTATATTTAAATTAAATAAGGTGTAATCCAAATTAAATTTTAAAACTGTTTAAAATAAATTAATGATTTCAGACTATTCTAAAGATCCCCTCCTCCATCATATAAATGGCCACCACCTCTAACCCATTACACACACATCTAAATACCCTTGGATCATCTAAAATTTGATCCAGGAATCTTCCAACATCAAACTCTTCCTTTCAGAATCCTTCCCCTATGTAGAAAGAAATTCAAGAAAGCCTTTTGGTTCAAAGAAAATGGAGTTACCCAATTTAAAGATAACGTCTTCTTTCAAGTTATTTTCCTTTATTTTCCTTTTCCAACCCCCTGAATCTATTTATTCCATATAATGGATACCAACATACAATTTCTATGGACGGTGAACTACTGCCTCACGAAATGATGATTTTTCAATTATCTCTTGCCGCCTCTCATGGTTGCCATTATGATGGAAATATATTTATATATTTAATATATTATATTTATATTTTCTCTATTAATATGTATTTTTCATTTATATCATATCATTATGGTTTCAATAATGGTTAAATATGATAATTTCATTTGAGGAAGCGCAGACTATCGCCCCCTCAAAGTGACATGACTCGTTCATGTCATAGTTGGAACATATAAAGGATGCATATAATGAAATTATATATTATATTATAAAGTAATTATAATATACCATTGTACCATTATGTTTTCATTCCATTAAAACGAACTTTAAATGAATGTATCATTCTTGCATACGTATGACTTACCATCTCAAAGAATGGTTTATTTCATTTCTTATCTCCAAATGATATGTATTGTTATAAATAAATATATATACTAGATATACATGATATATATGACATATAAATATAGAATATAATTCTTGAGATATTGGAATTTTGACAACATGGATAACATGTAATTATAAGAAGTTCATTTTTGACTCATGTACCAAATATCTTAAAAATGACTGTAATTAACTTATATGATTATGTAATATCTATAACCTGGAAATAAATAATATAAAAAAGAATATTAAACTTGAAAATGGTGCGTAATATAGTATAAATTTACATTATATTATTATTTATGAGATTAAAGAATGAAATAGTCAAGTCAGACATGAGGTAAGGGACTTAATCTCAATCTCCTTTCATTGAGTTATTCTTTTATTTATACCCAAACATCCTTTATATGGTGTATAAAACCCTTTAAATTTTAATTACATTCAAAAGGAATCTTTTTTCAATAAAGTATTTTAGTAAATGAAAAAGGTAATGTTTCTTTTATTACGTATGTGGTGACAAAGTCCATTTTCCCGCTGCGATCATTGTTTGATATTTTTCTTCCTTAACAAGACATAATGTTCTTAAATGGAAAATAAATACAATATAAACATTATACATATTTTGGAATTGAAAAATATTTTGAGAATTTTTTGATTATGTCAAATGATATATTTTGATAGAAATGTGGAAATGTTATCTTTCCATAATTCTTGTGTTATGTGTTATGATTATGTTATTGTTCTTGGTAATTATTTACATATATTGGTGGCACTATACTAAAACTAGCACAGATGAGCACAAGATAGCTCTCCAATGCTTAGGGAAACGTGATGGAGATAAACGTTAATGTTTATCCTGAGAGAATTATGGAATATACTGTGATGGGTATTGCAAATGTAATGCCCTATAAAGCTGTGAAAGCTACAATGTAAGTAAGATATGGATGCCACAATTTACCTTTATGATTTATGATTTCTCTATGATATTCATAAATCTTATGATTTCATCAGCTATGATAAAGAGATTTTGTTATTTATGTATTTATGGACTAATGTTTTCTTTCTTTATTTTTATAACCCTTACTGGGATTTTTATTATCATCCCAATTTTTTGTAATGTTTTTCACAGGGTATAAGTAAGGATAAAAGAATGGAAGAATTCAAGAATATTTATTTCAAGAAATTAATTATTGATTTCTTTTAAGGGGTTTTATTTTATGAAAAAAATTGATACTAAGTAGAAGTGTCTACTTTGTAATATTCGAGATGTAATGTAATAGTTATGGCCTAATTCTCTAAAAATCTAAACCTAAAATGATCCTCATTGTTAATTATTAACTTAATTCAAGATTACATAATGTTTGAAGATGGGGCCTTATAATTGGTAGCAAAGGTCGGTTTAGACAACCTTAAGAGTTAAGATACTAATAAATTAATCTTCATAAGTTAATTTATTGTAGGATTAAAATGATATAGCATTTAAATATTACCATGTTGCTTCACCTAAGATAATTCTGTGTTCATAATAGTTTTCCTTTTAGTAAATTGGGCATCTATGAAGGGATGAAATCATGAGGAAGAAGACAATCCACATCAGCAACCTAAGATGGTTGGAATCAGAACTAAATAATTTTTTGTAGTGATGGAACAATTGACTCAAGATACAAATGGTAGTGGTATCCATGTCATTGAGAAAATGAGTCTCCAACTAAGAACTCAACTGAGGGAATGTAGCATAACTATAAGAACAAAGGGATGGTGAAATCCTTTGAAACAACTTTATCAGATGTCGGTCCATCAAATGATGTGCTGTCAAGTACCCTGTTTGTTTATTTAGATTATTCCATTTTGTTATTTGATTCAAGGTCTAAACATTCATTAATTTCTGAGACGTTTTCTAGAAAATTGCGAATTTCATCTCAAGATATGAATCCTAAAAATATGGTAAAAACACCAGGATGAAATGTTAAGATAAAAAGAAGTTATAAGAACATTATTATCCTTGTTTTTAGAAAAAATATTCTTGAAAACCTTACTATTTTGCCTCTAGTAGAGTTTGATGTTATTTTGGGTGTGGATTGGATTTCCATTTATCATGCTATTAATGAATGTAGAGTTAAAGATTACTATTTTCAGAAATTATTTTAGTATGTGTACAAGAATGATCCCTTAATTTTTATATAATATCAAGAAGCTGAGAAACTAGTAATAGATGGAAATGAATGTTACCTTTAAAATATTTTTTAAAACAAATGAACTATTTATATTAATGATGTGTCAATGGTAAATGAGTATCGATATGTTATTTATAATGAGTATCTTGATATAAAACCTGACGAGGAAGTTGAATTTATTGTTGACTTAGTTACTAATTTTAATCCAATTTCAAAACCCCCTTATCTAATGTCTCAAATTAAAATTCTATAGTTAAATAAGCAATTACAGGAGTTAATAGATAATGGTTTCATTTGACATAGTACATCACCATGCGGTGATCATGTCTTGTTTATTAAAAAGAAATATTGTTTGATGAGACATTGCATTGATTATAGAGAACTGAAAAACATCACTATTAAGAACAAGTATCCCTTGCCTCATATCGATGATATGATTTTTAAGCTCTAGGAAGCTCATTATTTTTCAATTATTGAAGTGAGAATGGGGTACCATCAACTGAAATGAAAGAAATCAGAAAATCCTAAGACTTTGTATTGTACTAGATATGAATGTTATGAATTTGTCGTTATGACTTTTCGGTTAACCAATGCACCTGTGGTATTCATAGATCTTATGAATATAATTTTATATTACTTCTTCAATATGTTTTTTGTTGTCTTCATTGATGATATTTTGGTTTATTCTCAAAGTAAGGAGGAGCTTGAAAGCCATTAATGTATTGTCTTAAAAACCTTAAAATAAAATAAAATATATGGGAAATTCATCAAGTGTGAGGTTTGGTTACAACAAATTTCATTCTTTAGTCACATTATTTCAAAAAATGGAATAACTATTTATCATTATAAACCAAAGGTTGTTGAAGAATCACCAAGACCCACAAATATAACCATGATTCATATTTTCCTTGGTTTAGTAGGTTATTACGAGAGGTTTGTTGAAAATGTTCATGGTTTTCAAGCCCACTGACTAAGTTAAATCGAAAAGGTGTTAAGTTCATTTGGGCAAAATAATGTGATGATTTCATTTAGGAATTGAAAACAAGATTGGTGAATGCTTCAGTTTTGGCATTACACTCCAGAGATGTTGAATTTTTTATCTACAGTGATGCTTCATTTAAAGGACATGGATGTGTCCTTATGAAAAATGATCAAGTAATTTCCTATTCTTCACATTATTTGAAACATCATGAGTTAAATTACCCTATTCAACAATTGGAATTAGCTACAATAGTTTTTGGTTTTAAAATTTGGAGGATTAATTTTAATGGAGTAACGTGTGAAATATAAAATGACCCAAAAAATTTTAAGTATATATTCGCTAAGAAATAATTAAACATTAGATAGAGGAGATGGATAGAATTAATCTAGGATTATGATTGCACAATTCATTACCATCCCAGAAATGAAAATAAAATGGCATATGCATTGAGTTGAAAAAGTAATGCTACATTAAACATGTTAACTTTGGGACATGATACTTTGATAAATGATTTGATAAAATTTGGAATAGAAGTTGTTGGTGCAAAAGATTCCAATTTTTTGTTTCAGGTGTCAGTGAAATCATCTCTATCATACAGAATTAAACAAGCATATATGTATGATATTGTGTTGCAGAAAAAGGTAAAGTTGATTAAGAAGGGTAATTTTCTTGATTTTAACATTGATAATGTTTGTATTTTTGAGGTTTTGAAAGAGATCATGTGTGCCTTTTGATTCACAGTTGAAGAATGATTTGATATGTGAATCATATAGTTCTCCTTTTTTAGTTCATCCTAGCAGTACTAAGATGTACAAAGATCTTCGGGTGTAATACTGGTGGGATATAATGAAAATAGATATTGTTGACTTTACTATGAAGTGTTTGACTTATCAAAAGGTTAATGCAGAGCGACCATTACTGAAACAGATTTATCAGCCTTTAGTGGTTCTAGAGTGGAAATGGGAAAATATATCCATGGACTTCATTGTGGGATTACCAAATATATCTCAATGTAATAATGAAATACAAGTTATTGTGGATTAATTGACTAAATTTTCTCATTTTTTTCATATTCAAGATACATTGTATCTAAATAAACTTTCTAAGTTGTATGTTTATGAAATAGTAAGATTGCATGGAGTTCCTCTATCCACTGTATCTGATTCTGATCCTAGGATTACATATAACTTTTGAAAAGTCCTTCAGATGTTATGGGGTACTGAATTATAATTTAGTACAGATTTTCTTCCTCAATCAAATGGGAAGTCAGAATGAACAATTAAGACATTGCAAGATATTCTACGTGATTTCTCAATGGATAACCAGGAAAATTTGGACCCACATCATTCTTTTGTTTAATTTTCATATAATAACATTTTTCATTCTAGTATACAATTTTCCCCATCTGAGGAATTATATAGAAATTGGTGTTGAACTCTTTCATTTTGGGATAAAGTAGGTGAAAGGAAACTAATGGAACCAAAATTGGTAGAAGAGATGGTAGAAAATGTTCAATTGATTCAAAAGCATTTGAGAACAACTTAGAATAGACAAAAAAGTTATGCGGATAACCGGAGGAAGGATATTTCATTCGAGGTATGTGATTATGTCTTTCTCAATGTTTTTACATTGAAAAGTGTGATGTGTTTTTCTAAGAAAGGAATGTTAACTTCGAGGTTCAGTTGACCTTATGAAAACCTAGATAAAGATGGATCAGTTTCCTACAGAGTGTCTTTACCTCTAGGTTTATACAAAGTACACAATGTTTTTCATGTTTCAATGTTAAGAAATTATATGCTCGATCCATATCATGTTTTGAGTCCAGAGGTAGTTCAGTTGGAAAAAAACTTTCTTATGAGGAACAACCACTCCCGATTCTTGAATAAATAGAGAAAGTGTTTCGAAATAAAGTAATTAAATAGGTAATGTTTTTTTGAAAAAACTGTATTATTGAAGTGTCAACATGTGAATCTGAAAATGCTATGAGGGATAAATACCACAATTTATTTGATTAGAGAATAAAATCGCAATGACACAATTTTCAAAAGGGGGAGGATGTAACATACAATGTAAATATAGAATATCACATTTTCATATTTATTAATATTTTTTATTTAAATATTTATTTTAATTTAAAGTGGATTCTATGTTTGATGGCATACCTGAACCGCGATAATGGGTTTCATCAAAATCTCATATTGCACACAGGGCTGAGTCATACTGTAAAATAAAATTATAATATTACTATTTTAAAGGGTAGTTAATGCCTTACTTTTTATTAGTATGAATGAATAGAACTAACCATATGAGGATTACACATTTTAGTTAAATGTTTTTTCATTTATCGAATAAAAAATAGAGTCTTAAAATGTGAATGAATCCTATTTTACGAACAAATAATATAATATTCTTAAAAACGTCGATATACCACCTTTTGATTACGATCTTTTATTAAATATTGTTTTTGTAACTTTTATATAATCTATTTGAAAAATTAAATTTCTTATTTAGAATCTGGAAATCAAAATTTACTTTGGATGACAATTTTTTATTTTTATCATAGGGTTTGTTTTATAATGAATAGTGACAAATAATGCATTTTAATTCAAAACTGCCTTTTAATATATTTTATTTATATGGTTAGATAATATTTCTAATTGGTTTTAAAGATTAATTATATTATATTTTTACCATTTAATCCAATTCTGGTCATTTGATTTTATTTCAATTTAAATTTGGATATAAACAATTATCAACCTTTTGATAGTTATTATTTCTTAAAAACACGGTTTTTTGTTTTGTCAATAGAAATTAATTTTAAATTAATTTCTCCAACTTTTTTGTATTGAATTTGGAAAAATGAATTCCATATTTAGAATCTGTAGGTCCAAATTGTATAAATAAGTAACTTTTATCTTTAGACATTATGAATAGTAACATCAAAAAATATTTTATTTACCATGGTTAAAAGGTAAATCTGATAAATTAGGGTAAAAAAATCATAATAATATTAAATTACACTAAAATATTTCCTAATCCTTTTTTATGATGTATTTCAGATCTTGGGAATCCTTGGGTCTATTTTGGCACCCCTTTGAGCCACTTTTATATTAACATGACACATTATAAAAATTAATTTAAAGTTGTGGAAAATGTATCATAAACATATATCTCATAGTAAAACAATTTTTATAATAGATTATATAATTTATAATTTAAAAAATACACAGTATTTAGGAATATAAAATGATTTTCTAAATCATGTTATTTTATTTATAATTTTTAGACATTTAATAAATAGATTTAATTATGAAGCAATGGAAATGAAGTAATTGATTCATTAATAAAGGTTTAAAATAAATGATATTATAAATATTAAAATAAATTTATTTTGAATCTTTTTATGACATCCAATAATTTTATGGATAATAATGACTTTTTATATTCTAATTAATGATGTTTTTATTCGAACATATAAAGTTGTAATAGATTTTTTTAAAAGTCTTGATATGAATAGTTTGAAAATTGACATAAATGAGTTTTTAATATAATTTATATTTTATTAAATGATATAATAATAATAAAAATCTATGATTCATCCAAATAGATTTCTTAAGTCTAAAAAAATTTATTGACTATTTAATTGAATATTTTTCCTCTTCTGTTAACTATTTTTATTCTGAAAAACATAAATGCGTGATAAAACAGTAAGAGTTAAAAAGGGATAAATATTAAAATATAAGGATTAAAAAATTTCCCAAACCACTAAAATTATTAATTTATGATTTTATATAGAATTATATAAATCTTATCTTTGAGAAAAAATATTTTTTGGTCCTTTTGAAACAATTTTGTTTTAAAATAAAATAATACTTTCAAACTCTATTTAAGAGCCCCTCCTCCCTCTTATAAAAGGCCACCTGCTATAACCCATTACACACACCTATAAATCCCCTTGTATCATCCATACTATGATCCATGAAGCTCTCAACATTCCACTCTTCCTATTATAATCCTTCCTCTAGGTAGAAGGAAATTCAAGAAAGACTTTTGGTTCCATCCAATGGGAGTTACCCAATTTAAAGGTGACGTCTTCTCTCAAGTTCTTTTCTTTTATTTTCCTTCTCCAACCACTTAAAATTTATGTATTACATTATTTTATAACTAAAAAATTATCTTTAATATACTAATTTGTTGATATGTAGATTATTTTAACTACACTTCCACACACCTCCATATAATGGATACGAACATACTGTTTCTATGGACGACAAACTACTGCCTCTCAAACGATGATTGTTAAATTATCTCCCACCACCTATCATGGTGACCATTATGAATGAAATTTATTTATATGTGATATATATTATATTTTTATTGTATATATGATTATTTATTTTTAAATTATAGCATACCTTTATGGTTTTCATAATAGGAAAATACGATAATTTCATTTGAGAAATTGTGGACTACCGCCCCCTCAAGGTGATATGAATCATTCATGCCATGCATGGATTATATAAAGGTGGGGGTTAATAAAATTATATATGATATCATACTGGAATTATAATATAAATATGTATTATTATGTTTTTATTCTAGTAAATATGAAATTGAAATGAAAGTAGCGTTCATGCATACGTACGGCTTACCATCTCCATGGACGGTGCATTTCATATCATATATCCAAATATTATGTACTATTATAAATACAAATATATACTAAATATATATAATATCTAAATCATGAAAATAATTCAGAAGATAATGTAATTTTTACAACATGGACAACTTCTAATAATTAGAAGTTCATTTTTTACTCGTACCAAATATCGACAAAACAATCATTATTAACTTAAATTATTATGTAATTTTTATAACATGTAAATAAGTGATATAATAGGAAAAAGAAACATGAAAATTTTTTGGAAGCAATTAGAAATTAACTTTGCTTTATTATTCAGGAGATTAACAAATAAACGAGTCATGTCAGACCAGAGGTAAGGGACATCATCTTAATCTCCTTTAATTGATGTGTACATGGATTTATACATGAATTTCTTATATATGAGGTATAAAACCCATTGAATTTTAATTCCATTAAAAGGTAACCATTTCTCTATGAAACATCTTACTAAAAGACAAAGGGAATGTTACTTTTTTTACGTACACTGTGAAAATGACCTTTTAGCCGTTGTGACCATTATTTGATATTTGGATTCAATAACAAGGCATAAAGTTTTTAAAAGAAAAATAAATGAAATATACAATTTTTACATATTTTGGTATTGAAAATATTTTTGAAAATTGATTGATTATGTGAAATTATATATTATGATTAAAATGTTGAAATGTTATATATTATTTATGATTCTATTTTGTGTTATGATAATGTTATGGTTCATGGGAATTGTTTACATATATGGGTGGTCCCGTGATAATCATTGGGTGGGTGAGGTTGAGATTTCTCTCTAATGCATTGGGTAATGTGAAGGAGGTAAACATTAATGTTTATCCTAATAGATTTAGGGAATATACTGTGATGGGTATTCCAAATGTATCTCCATACATAGTTGTAAATGCTACAATGTAAGTAAGATATGGATGCCCCAAGTTACCTTTATAATTTATGATTTATGTGTGTCATTCATAAATCATATGATTTCATGAGAATGTTTAAGAGCCTATTTTTTTTATATATTGATGGACTAATGTTTTCGTTCATAATTTTATAACACATACTGAGCTTTTTATTCTCATCCAATGTTTTTGAATTTTTTTTCATAGGGTATAAGGAAGTGTTAGAAAAAGGTGTAATTAAAGAAGATTTTTATCAAGAAGAAAATTCTTGTTTTCTTATATGAATTTTCATTTTATGATAAAAATGGATACTAATTATAAGTGTCTACTTTTTTAATATTTGAGATGTAATGTAATAGTTATGGCATAATGCTCTAAAACACTAAATCTGAAAAGATCTTCAATGTGATTTATTAAGAAAATTCAGTATTATTTATTGTTTAATTATGGGGTCATATACCATGGGTTTTTTACAAAAATCATTCTAAAAAAAAGATACAATTGGATTCATTTTTGTCACACCATGTGGTCGATTGATTTGAAGCTGATTTCTAAACATCAAAAATGAATTCTGGGTCATATTCCAAATGTATCTGTAAAGACCCATAAAATTCAAGAGAAATTTTTTCTTAATTTTTTCTGGGATTTTACAGGAACGCAGTTTTTGACAGCACCTGATTCCGAGGCCCGGTGTGCCCAGAATTGTTTTCCGATGTTTGGCTCGGGTACGTTTAGTGAATGAACGACCGGGTTTTCCTAAATTTTGAACTGGTGCTCGGAATTGAAATCCAAGGGCATCGATGGAATCGCAGCGCCGATAATTGCTTAGGAAAACCTATTCCGGAGTTGTGTTTACACGGGAGGAGCTATTAAAAAAATTGAGGAAGCTAAAAATAAAATTTTATTAAAAATTTTATTTTTCTTTCTAAGTGGTAGTCCTTTGAGTGGAATTTGGGAACCACCCAACTTCCCATGAGTGGTTATGAGGCGGGTGGGGCCCATAAGAACCCCACCCCTTCATATTCCCTAAACTCCCATAACCCTCTTATTAAAAGACACATGAGTTAATTAAGTGGTTTAATTCAATTTTTGAATTTAAAATTTGAGACATGAGTATGAAAATAAGGGAAACACTTATTTTGTTATTGTTGGGCATGATGTGTTGAGTCTTTGGGAGAAAAAGTGAAGTCATGAAGTTCTTTGTTCTTAGTCGAAGAACGCGAAGAATGCACTGCCGCCAACGAAGAACACCAACCTCCGACGACGAACGACAGCGAGGGAAACCTTCCTTGGAGATCAAACGCCAATGATCCTCTCCTTCCGTAACACCTTCTTCCATTGTCGCTCATCATGAATCTTTGATGCTTGCTATCGATTAATGGGAGGGGTCTGGACTGCACAAACACAGCCAACCCTCCTCCCTTATCGTTGTGTTGTTGAGGTTCGAAGGAAAGAGGAGCGGTGCAACGGCACCGTGCGGGATCATACGGCAAGGGTGTGTGGCGCCATCGCGCCACGCCGTTGAATTCGAACAAAGACGCGGCGCCGTTGCGCTAAGCCAGAGAATCACAAAAGTACTGCGGCCGGATCAGGACCGCGACAGAGGGGCACGACGCCGGCGCGCCACGCCGGACGGACCGAGGTCGTGGCGGAGCAGGGACCGGCGGCCGGTTCCGAGCCACCGGCGTCGGAGCTGGGGGACTGGCCCATGCCGGTCCCGTGGCTGCAGCAGCCGGCAGATCATATGAAGAGCTGGCGGTTACGACACCCGGCTGCTCGGACATCAGCGGCCCCCCACATGGGGAAGGTAGTTACAAACAGGTGGGGGTAGCGCGCACCCCCTTACCCGAAACTCTCGCCCGTTTCTGCCGAGCCACCTGGCCAGCCCGCCAGCACGCCGGGCCGGCTGCCCAGGCTGGGCCAGGCCACGCCCAGGTTGCACCCAGGCCGGGCTTGGTCCGGGCCGGGAAGTGCTAGCCGGCCGGGCCGCTCCCAAGCAGGCTAGACCCGGACCTGGGTCGGGTTAACCAAGGGGGGTCTCAGGCCGGGTCGATCCGGGCCCAGAACCCCAACTTCCGGACCTCTTACGGTGTTTTTCCCATAACATGGACTACGTACCTCCGATCGATGCACCGTCAGCTATGATGCGGTCCTTGGTTCAATACATTCATTTTGATATATCACACTCAAGGTTTCAGAGTACGTTGGGTTCGGCCGTGTTGGTTCAAGCACGAAACCAACCGGGCCCTCGAAGCGGAAACACTTATAACATGAGCTCTAGATGTCCGATTGATGTGCCGTCGACATTGTTGGTTTCCTCTTAGTGAGACGGACCTTTTGGCCAACTCCTCTCGAGGTTTGGTTGCAGTTGGTGTATGGTGGAGTTGGTTTTGATTTAAAAACCAACCAGACCCCTGGGACAAAAAACCAATAACTCTTAGACCGGGCGTCTGATTGATGCGCAGTCTGTCACATTGAGTTTTGGTTGACGATACAGAACATTTGGATACATAAACTCCTGAAATTGTGTCAGTTGATGTATCAGCCCTCGTCTCGTGGAGCGGGCCCTCCTCGGATGAGGTTGCTGTGTGCGGGAACCGTAGAGCTGGCTATGACTGCGACGATGATGACGACTGTATAGAAATCCTCTGTGGATTCGACAACGACGACTACAACAATCAGTGATCCTACATGGGTTAGTGCTACCGATCCTGTGTGGGTCAGATCCTCTTTGGGTCATTGCAGGTGTTAGTTACTTATCGATCCTATTTGGGTCATTGCGGGGGTTAGTTACCTATCGATCATGTGTGGGTCATTGCAGGGGTTAGTACCTATTGATCCTGTGTTGGTTCGACGTGTTAGATGAATCAGTGGCTACACCTGATTGTCTCTAAAGCCTTATGAAGAAGTATACCTTGTGAGATGAGTCTTGACTTTCAATCTTCTCATTGATAAGATTGACTTGATAACCTGTGTGGATTACGTTATGCTTTCCTGTCTGGATTGGGTTGTGAATTCCTATGTGGAACGGGTTACGTTTTCCTGTGTGGACTGTGTTGTACATGAGCTCATATATTGGAGCTGAATTGATGAAATAGGTATATGTATGTGCATATACCTAAGTAGTGTCAGATGTTACTTCATTATTTTATCTTTCCTTGTGGATTATCCATTGTGGATTTTGGGAGACCTTCGGGGGTCTCAGGGTCCCTATTGAGTAGCTTATACTCACCCTGCACGGGCTATGCCCGCACAACGTTGTGTGGGTTGCATACGACGGACATCACTGATCGTGGATGAGGCTTGTGGAGAAAGCCGGTACCTGGACCCGTGGAGATATTGAGACTATCTATACCCACCCTTCAGGTGGGACGTATACGGAGTGGACGGCTGGACCCGTGGAGCTATTAAGACTATCTATACCCACCCTTCATGTGGGACTTCTAGTGGACGACTCGATGTTGCGACATTACATCCAGTTGCTATTTTCCCTTTCCATTTGTATTGGACGTTCAGTTTGGGTTTGTATTCTAGCCCACTTACTTTCCGCACTTACTTTTGTACCCAATTTTACATAGTGTTTACTTTTACTTGTTTACTCTGTGTTTTTTTTTACATTATGTTTCCGACGCTTTTGTCGGGGCACGCGCGCATCTCCGTCCCGCAGAGGACGACGCGCCGCCCTTGTTGCCCCGCATTCCCACTTTCCAATGGCGGGCGACACTCGCTCCTTATTCAGGGACGTCTGCTCCTTGATCGAAACGGGATGATGGGATGTCGGTTCTTCCTTCTGTGGATTCCTCCTCAGAAATCGTCACCTAGTCCGGGTCTCCCTCATAGATTTAATACATAGTTCGTGAAAGTCTTCCTAGTCCCATGTTTCCATGGATTCCAGTTAATTACACTGCTTCTGTCAGGACATTCCCAAGGGTCCGGTCAGGGAAGCAACCTTCAGTCGGGGGAGTAGTCACGTTGAGTCACCAGTAGCGTGTCTGGATACTGGGGAATCTGTCGTGTTTGTCTATTATCCCTGATTACAGGGCTTCTCAAGGGTGTGGAATCCCGAGGAATCCCACATCGAGCGCGGGGAATGATGTCATAGACACATATCTGAGGTTTTCCTCAGCTTCCCGCATTTAACACAGGGCGCGCCGTGAGTTTAACGTCCAGCGGAGACGGATCAGCCCATGTGTGGCTATGAAGAGGATCATACCGACATGGTCCCACTGAGATACTACGGTCCGGGAGAGATTCGGGATGGGTGATAGGTGGATGAATGGTGTGGAGGGGAATGAAATGGGACCATCGCAAGGACGACGGCGAAGGGGGACCTTGGTCCGATGAATGTCATCAGCAAACCAACATGGGGGTGGACCTTGGTCCGACAGGCATTGTCAGTGTACCGACGTGAAAGTGGACCTGTGGATCCGCTAATGGTGGGATTGAACCTTGGGAAGGTTTCCTACGTATCCCCGTGGCAGGGAATCAAAGTCCTCGAAGTTCATATTGATGGAATACAGTTTAACGTCATGCAGGACGGAAGTGAACCCTGACGTGAATGAACGATGGGCAGTGGATGTCGGCGAACCGACGTAAATGAGAGACCTTGGTCTGATGGGAGATTGGCTTGAACCTTGGGAAGGTTTCCTACGTACCATGCCTTGACATGGATCAAATTCCTCGTAGTTCGGATTAGTCACAATGGCTTACTGTCAGATTGGAATTGCAGTTTAACGTCGTGCTGGACGTAGATGGAACTCGCCGTGAATTGGATGATGGATGGGATTGAACCTCGTAGAGGCTTCCTACGTACCATGCCTTGACATGGGTCAAAGTCTTCGTAGTTCCAAGAGTTGGGTCACAATGGCTTTCCATTGGACCGAAATGCAGTTTAACGTCATGCTGGACGGGAGCGTGCAGTTTAACGTCATGCTAGACGCAGGTGTGACCCGACGTGAAAGCATACTCATGAGTCTACTAGTGGTGGGCTTGAACCTCGTGGAGGCTTCCTACGTATCCCTGTGGCATGGAATCAAAGTCCTCGTAGTTCGAGTGGGGATTTGTCGGTGAACCGACGTAAAGGCGGACCTTGGTCCAATGATTGGTGGGCTTGAACCTCTTGGAAGGCTTTCTACGTACCATGCCTTGAACCTTGGGAAGGTTTCCTACGTATCCCCGTGGCAGGGAATCAAAGTCCTCGAAGTTCATATTGATGGAATACAGTTTAACGTCATGCAGGACGGAAGTGAACCCTGACGTGAATGAATGATGGGCAATGGATGTCGGCGAACCGACGTAAATGAGAGACCTTGGTCTGATGGGAGATTGGCTTGAACCTTGGGAAGGTTTCCTACGTACCATGCCTTGACATGGATCAAATTCCTCGTAGTTCGGATTAGTCACAATGGCTTAGTGTCGGATTGGAATTGCAGTTTAACGTCATGCTGGACGTAGATGGAACTCGCCGTGAATTGGATGATGGATGGGCTTGAACCTCGTAGAGGCTTCCTACGTACCATGCCTTGACATGGGTCAAAGTCTCCGTAGTTCCAAGAGTTGGGTCACAATGGCTTTCCATTGGACCGAAATGCAGTTTAACGTCATGCTGGACGGGAGCGTGCAGTTTAACGTCATGCTAGAAGCGGGTGTGACCCAACGTGAAAGCATACTCGTGAGTCTACTAGTGGTGGTCTTGAACCTCGTGGAGGCTTCCTACGTATCCCTGTGGCATGGAATCAAAGTCCTCGTAGTTCGAGTGGGGATTTTTCGGTGAACCGACGTGAAGGCGGACCTTGGTCCAATGATTGGACGGGAGCGTGCAGTTTAACGTCATGCTAGACGCGGGTGTGACCTGACGTGAAATCATACTCGTGAGTCTACTAGTGGTGGGCTTGAACCTCATGGAGGCTTCCTACGTATCCCTGTGGCATGGAATCAAAGTCCTCGTAGTTCGAGTGGGGATTTGTCGGTGAACCGACGTGAAGGCGGACCTTGGTCCAATGATTGGTGGGATTGAACCTCTTGGAAGGCATTCTACGTACCACGTCGCGAAGGGTGCATCTGTGAGAAGCGAAGAGGGGCTTACGCGTTAGGCGGCCCAGAGTGCTAGGACTTACTATAGGATGGAGGCCCAAGATCACAGTTTAATGTCATGTGTTAAGGACGTGGCGATTGGCAGTTTAACGTCCTACAACTCGGACGAGGTGGGGGTTCACTCCGCACCCCTAGGGCTTACATAACCGGTACCCTCTGGTCCTTGGGGAAGGGAAGGTACCAGTAAGGCCATGGTCAAGGGGGGTTGTGGAACGAACCATCGAGGGGTCCACGTTAGCGTGGCTATGAGAAGAAGCAATAGCCGTTAGCATGCCTATGCGAAGAAGTATCATGCGAAGCAACGCTATGGGTGGTGTTGTCCATGGGACTTTGAAATCACATCGCGTAAACCTGGAAGGTCGCACGAAAAGAGGAATTGCTAAGAAAAGGAGTGTGCTTAGTGAAGTGGAGTGCCCTGCCCTTAGCATGGGTCATAGGTGTGGGTGGAAGGTGCTTCGCGAAGTGGAACAGTGTTCGCGGAGCAACGCCTCGCGAAGAAGGGGTGCCTCGCGAAGCAGGGTCCTGCGAAGCAATGTGCTTCGCGATGTGGAGTGATCCGGCCTTGGCATCAGAATCACTAGCAGGGGTTGGGTGTTTTGCGAAGCATAAGTGCTCCGCGGCTGCCCGGGTTCCCTTGGGAATCCCCTTCCTTTGCGTACGCCCTTGAGCTTTGAGAAGGGCAACCCTCTCGGAAGAGGGGCTCAAAACGAGACAAAGCAGAGGCGTCTCGCGAAGTAGAAGTACCTCGCGGAGCTCATGATTCACGGGGCAATGTGTGCTTCGCGATTCGGGAGAGGAGAAGCCGATAGGTCGGATCGTCCATCGTTGGGACTCAGGGGGAGTCCAGTATTTATAGGGAAGGGGCGCCGCGAAGCAGAACTTGCGCGCCGCCTCAAGGGCTTCGTGGTGGCTCGCGAACGTCAAATGGGCTCGCGGAGCATTATCGCCACAGGAGCTTCGCGGCAGCTCACGAACGTCAAATGCGTTCGCGGAGAATCACCGCCTCTGGAGCTTCGCGGCGGCTCGCGAACGTCAAATGGGTTAACAGAGCATAACCGCCTCCGGAGCTTCGCGTGGCCATGATGGTCGGGGCGCTTCGTGGCGGGGCTTCGTGTGGGTGCTTCATGTCGGTGCTTCGCGAGGTAGTGTACCTGCCTTCTTTGTTGCTTTTCTTTCAGGCCATATTTTGGCGCCAACAAATGCCCCCCCCCCCCTCAGACTTGGAGCCGCGGAGGGCGAAGGGTCGAAGTCTGAGGGAAAATCGCCAAAATTGTCGGAAGTTCGCGATGCCGCTCCGCGAAGGGGGACCGCGATGCTGACTGGGGCAGTGGATCTAGATGCGCCGCGATGCTCCACGAGGGTGAGGTGTGCCGCGATGCTCTGGGGTCTCCATCAATAAATAGGGGGGTCGAACTATTTTGTCTTCACGTGAATCCTTGTCTTTTGTACTCTCGACTTCGCGAAGCTCCGTGTACTCCGTGACAGCCCTCCGCGAATCGAGCTTCGCGGCGAACCGCAGGTCTCTGGCTCCATGTCCGCGCTAAGAAAACTTTATGTCGGCCTTGGCCGGACTTCACGAACCGGTCTCGCAACCAATCTTCGCAATTTTCCTTCGCGATCGAGCTTCGCGATTCAACTTCGCGGTCGAGCTTCGCGATTCAGGGGAAAAAAATTTTCTGAGGGCCGACATCAAAATGGCCCATCAAGAGGCTGTGATGGGGGTGCTTGCAGATGCTGCTCGTCGGGACGAGATGGCCAACCGTACAGGCTTGAGGGAGATGGTTTGGAGCCACTAAGATCACACTTCTTTGACAGATCTGTTGTCGGAAGGTCAGAAGGATTATCCGCAGTGCAAGAAACTGCCATTGTACGGCTTCAGGCTGAGGGATGACGTCTTCATCCCTGAGGCGAGTTAGGACGAACCATCTTGCTGGATCAGGAGCATACCATGCCAGCACCAATGGTTCAGGGCGAACGATGGTCATGCGCGGGAGGACTTCACACCCATCACCGCCGACTGTCTCTACAACCATGTGAATGATATTGACGGGAGGCCACTGCAACCGGAGACGTCCCCTCTTCTCTACCACACCATGTTGAAGGCGGCATTGCAGGATCCAAGGAAAGGATGGTCCGATGAGTGGGAGCTGCGTCAGGGCAGCAATTTTACTGATGACTGGGCTTGGGCCTACTGGGTAGGTGCCTCATGCGAGGAGTTCGGGTCCGAGCTGAGGAGAGTCGGATTGTATGACGTGGCGTGGGCCTCCCAATTCCACATTTACCAACCAAAGCAGCTAATGCCGGAACTGCTGAGTAGATGGTCGTCCAGGACCAACACTTTTCACCTTCATCACGGGGAGGTGGGCATCAGCCTGTGGGATGTCCACCAGATTTCCAGGGTCCCGATCTTGGGGGCCATGTATGACGAGTTCCTCCCCATCATCAGCACGTGGGAGGATGCGGAGCAAATGTCGCGACTAGCGTTAGGGCTAATGGCACTTGTCCCTGGAGAGGATAAGGAGGCAGTGAGGGATGTCCACTTCAGGAGATGGTTCAAATGCTTTCTGAATTTCCCAGAAGATCGAGAGTTCCCTCTGAGGCCTCGAACATGTCCATGGGCGGCCCAACGGGGCAAGGGGCACTCCTATTGGCCGGTCTAGGAGGAAATCCAATGGAAGACATGGGGTTTTATTGTTAGCACTGAACAACAGCCGATAGTCAGGCTGGCGGCATTCATCGCGGCTCTCATCTTTGGGTGGATCCTACCGGTGAGGGATACAAGCATGGGGGTGCGGCCCAGCTCGTTTATCATGGCGTCGCTTCTGGCCATGGGGCAGCGGATCAACCTAGGGATTCTGATGCTCACCAAACTGTACAGAATGTTACAGCACATTAGTGAGGGAAAGAAGCCACCAAGGATATGCGGGCCCTTCCACCTCCTGTATGGGTGGATCGCAGTGCACATCAGGGGGATTTACGAGTATCGAAACCCCTTCTCGCCATCAGGATCGAACATTCGCCCCTCCATCCTGAACGCAGTTAGGAGCTTCCCATTCAAACTGTCTGTCCCGATGATACTGAATCAGGTATGGAGGGCATATGAGTTTAATTTCCACCCCTTCCCGTTGCTGACGAGAATACTTACTGACGACGAGTGAGGAACGGAAGAGCATCAGGCTTACCTTTTGGCCTTCCGAGGTGGAGTTTTGGTGGCTCGGATAGATCGTGAGCCTATCTGCGAACCGTACACCCCGCATCGGTTTGTGAGGAAGTTCCGGTGCCTCCAGCGGCTGACCCCGCACGTCTACTTGGAGGTGCGCCATGAGGAGCACCCATGTGTGATGAGGCAGTTGTGGATCATGTTCACACGGGAAGATGGGAAGATGTGGATTGCATTGCCTCCATCCACTGCCGCTTTCAGTTTGGTGAGGGAGTACGCCATCATTTGGGAGACTGCCTACCCAGGGGAGATGCTGAAGCAATCAACAATCCGAGTCGGTGACGGTGGTTCTCCTCTATCTCGAGGTTGGGGTCGGAGGGCAGCTAGGGCCGCTCGCGGTAGCAGGGCTGTCATGCCGGCAAGACCCGCATCGACCGAGGGTATGGCAGCAGCGGTGGATTTGGTGGTTCCAGAAGAGCAGGGCCATTTGGAGGGGCAGCCACCAAGGGGATTTCGTCGGATATCCACTCAGGCTCCGGGGAAGCGGCTGTGTCATATCTACATGGTAGAAGATGCTGTCTTCCAGGAAGATTGGGACATTTGGGATGTCAACCGGAAATTCCTCACCCCACCCAAGATGTGGGCCCTCCTGAATCACCTCGGGATGGAATTTCCGGGCATAGGCCCAGTTCGGGCTGGATTCATGGTGTCTCCGATGGAGGCAGAGCAATACCTGGATGAGCTGGAGGATTACGTCCACTCTAGTGGTGTCCCTCGCCCAATGACGGACCGGGTGAGGGTACTGTTGAATCAGACGGTCCCCCTGCAGTTATCAGCTACCGATCTGAGGGAGCTCTTCCCCTTGCCGGAGGAATCAGAGGACTCTTCTCGGGGGGATGAGGCTGGAGGAGGGAGCCCGTTGGAGGAGGTCGAGGTCAGAGACCGAGTCTCAGAATCTGATAACTTCGTGGAGGATCTCGAGGTAGCATTCTGAACATATCTCCTTACGATCGTTTCTTGGGTCACTATGGACTTCTCCACAATGTTTGGACCATGTAGGAGGAACTTGTTCACAGGCCTCGTTCTCGCCCCTTGGCAGGTGATGATGCGGGACCTTCAGAACCTGCACCTATGGCCGCGTCCAGTTCCACGTCTGGTGGGACTAGAGTACCCGTGGAGGCTCTCCCAGAATCTCCAGACCTTCCAAAAATATACGGAGGGTCTCGCCTTGGGGTTCTGTTAGTACCGGCTCAAGAGCAGCACCAGGAGGTCGATCTCTGTATGTCTCCTCCACCGGTTCCCTTGTCATCATATGTAGACAATGCCTACCAACTGACGTTTATATCCCTTTCTGTCATACAGTTCTCCGACTGGCGTGGGCTGCTGCAGCAAAACTGGTCGGGATGTCTGGTGGCATCCCTCCTAGGGGCATTCCGGTGATGGTGACAATAGTTCCCCCATCTCCTCAAGTTGCGACGCAGACCATTACCGGTGGGACCACCAGCAGGGTCGTGCCCGAGGACATTGAGGTGGACTCCGATGAAGAGGATCGGACGACCGGCCCTACTCCTGCCGTGCCTGCTCCAGCACTAGGTGTCGTGCCAGATTCAACGCCGGATGCAGATCCTGCCGAGGAGTTCCTGCAGGCGTATCCTACGTACAAGCCTGCCAATAGCGCGGACTGGGACGAAACTGCCTCTGACGAGGAAGACAACAACATAGTCCACCGCCTGTCCTAGAAGCTGATCACACACTTTATCAGGGACACTCCCCAAGCGCAATGGCTGGCCGAAATGGATAGGCTCTGCACGCGGTTGCGTGAACTGTGTGTCGGGGGAGTGGATTCCCAACGCCCTCACGCGCTCATCCGAGACCTAATGGCTGAGAAGATCCAGGAGCATGATCGTTGGCTGAGCGTGGGATGGCAGCGAAGGAAGGCGACCATCATTAAGAAGCTCCGGGATGCTGAAGGCGAGGTCCAACAGATGTAGATCTGGGCCAACGAGCTTTCAGCCACTCTTGATACGCAGTCTGAACTGGTCTCACAGTTGAAGGCCCAGCTGGCTGAGGCTGAGGAGCATATGGGGCAGACCTCTAGAAGGATGGATGTCGTTCAGGCCGAGGTAGAAAGGTCCAGAGCTAGAGTTGACGAACTATGCCCCGCCGCTGCTGAGGAGGAGCATGAGTTGAATCAGTGGCAACAAGCTTTGGACAGCGCAAGTCAGCGGGTGGTAGAGCTGCAACGCTCTTTTGATGGGGTCAACCTATCTATGGGGGAAGTCAACCCCCGGGTGTTGTAACAAACCCAAAAACCTTTTACTAGTACTTTGGTGCTTCAACTCTTTCTTTATCATTTGTTTTGAGTGCCGTAGCACGGACGATTTCCACTGTTTGAATTGCCTTGTTACATCCCTACAATGTTTGTGGGACATTCGGTGACAATCCTTCAAGCCCACATGGGTCGAGCCCAATTTGAGACACAGTAGGTAGTTGGCTTGATCAGAGAAGGAACTTCCAGGATAGCCGAATTACCGTTTCTTCAGCGTGCTCTTATGCATGAACGGTGTAATGCCAGGGGTGCTGAAATCGGTCCAAACAGACGAAAATGGGAAGTGTGAATCATGATACCCAAAATCCGGAACACTGTGGGGATGGCGTGACAATAAAAGACAACTGTTAACCGTGGCGGAAAAATGGTATCCATAATGCATTAGCCTGAAATGTGGACAACAAATGAGGGTCGACCGTTGACCATGTTTGAAACATGGGACCATGTCACAAGTTTTGTCGATCAATCATTTGGGACGTTGGCCCAGGACAGTAGGCGGACCATAGGTCAGACATCTATACTATTAGGGGGTCCTTCCACACATTACCCGTATTCCGGAACGTTGGCCCAGGATGGTAGGTGAGCCGATACGGCATGCGACCATGCCGTTAGGGGGGTCCTTTAGACATGAAAGAGGATGACGGTCCGAATAAGGGGCACGCAAAGCATGAAATATGGACTGATGGTTTGTTCAAACAGAATTTAACACTTAGGTAGTTACACCACCGTGGTGGGAGTATGCCAGATGGGCGCATCGGTCTGATCATGGATCATTCTTTCTTCCAAATAGCGCCTCTCTGGTGAGGGGATCTGTCACTTCCCAATGGGATCTTGGGGCAGCCTGAACTTGTTCAGGGTAGAACCGCAATTACATAGTTCCCCCCGAGGGGTCAGGTCAGAGGGCTGGAAATGGGGAGGAACATGATTTCGTGATTCCAGGGGCTGAACCCTAGGTGAAATGCCTGGGTGTCTCTACGTATCCTATGATGATGGGAATCAAGCCGTACGTAGTTCTGGAAGCGTAGTTTAACGTCATACGGGACGTGGAGCAGCCCGACTGTATTGGAACACATCCTACTAAAACTACTAAGCCCACGTGAGTCGTGTTCAGTGTGGGAAACAAGCAGTAGTGGTGGGAATTTCCCGACACAAAAGGGGCAGGTCAGGGCAAAGGGATGCTCGGTGAATACCAGCCCAATGAGACTAACATGATCATTTAGCGCACCTAGATGCGCGAAGAGAAAGAGCCGACTATGATGGAATTACACTTGAACATGAGGGAGTGGAAATGTGTGAATCATGGTGCTCGGGATTCGGATCATGATGATGGTGGCGTGACGATGAAGGATAACTGCTGACCTTATTCGCAACACAACATCCTGTCACGTTGGCCTAGAATGGGAACAAACAAATGTGGGTTGACCGTTGACCATGTTCGAAACATGGTACCATGTCACAAATGTTGTCAAATATCTGTAGGGACGTTGGCCCGAATTGATTGGAGGGCCCTTAGGTCCAGCATTCATGGAGAGCCCTTGAGCCTAGTATCCATGTCGTTCGATGGTCCTTTTGGATGTGGAATAGGATGAGGATCCAAATAGCGAGCTCACGAAGCATGGCCATGAAATGAGGGGAATGTCCCAATGAAAATCCCACACTTCGAGATTTTTATCAATACACATAAGAATACGACAACTAGACGTATTAGATAGAGGGAGCAGAGTCCTTTCCCAAAGGGAAATTTTAGTTTAGGGTCATAGAATTCGGACCATTGACGGGTAAGGGGAACATGGGATACATGGTGGAGTAACTCCGACACCTGGCGTGAATGGGAATAGGGGGTGTGTGCGATGCGATGAACAACCCGACGTGAATGAGGACATAATCCCATATCACACCGCAAAACCTCCTTAAGAGAGGTTTTTGGTCAAGGGACCGAGAGAAAAACTTAGGATGGGCCGGCGGAGAAGTGCCCAGGTGCTCCTACATATCTCATAAGGAAGAGAATCAAGCCATACGTAGTTCTGGAGGGTGGCATGGTAAGGTACCAGTGCCAAGGGAAAAGGGGAGAGTGCGGTCGAGGCCCTTACACTAAAAGAAGCAAATTTGATAAATCTTGTTTGTTCATTAAGGTGAGTGGTTTTTTTTGTGAAGTGACAGGCCTAGAGTAGTAGGCTGTGGTGTCGCCACAAGGATCAAGCCATGATGGGCGTTGACAAATGGCATGGCACGTGACCAATACCCAACGTGATGTCCTCTGTAACGAGGTCACCACAATGTGGTGCCATTTTTCGTCATGCAGCCAGGATGATAATGTCACAGTTTAGGGTCATATGATAGGACCATGGGTGCATTTTATCGTCATGCAGCGCAGATGTGAAAATAAGAGGTGAAACAGGGGGAGAGACTGGCTTCCTAAATGGGCTGTACCCGAAGACAGGGCGTCCAGGAGGTCCTACCCATTCTAAGAGGATGGTAGTCAAGCTGAACGTAGTTCTAGATGGATCTTGGATCTTAGTTTATGGTCTTAGAGCTAGGACCATGGGAGCCCCGAAGGACTCCGTATTGCAGCTTTGTCCCCCTGACATGCAAAGGTGCACTGAGGGATAGCGCCAAAAGTGTCGAGATTCCACCTGGGCATGATGGGGTGGAAAATGATGTGAATCATGAAACCAACATTCGAGGACTTAAAGGGTTGGCGTGACGACAGAGGATTACTGCTGACCATGTTCGCAACACAACATCCTATCGCGTTAGCCTGAAATAGGGACAAACAAATGAGCATCGACCGCTGACCATATTCACAACGCGGGATTTTATCGATTTGTTGTCCGACACCCTCGGGGTCATTGGCCCGTAACGGTAGGAGAGCCCTTGGGTATTGTATCCAGGCCGTTATTGGGGAACCCTCCGGGTGTGAAAGGTGATGGAACCCCAAATGGAGGGGAACACGAAGCTTGACATGTGGAAGGAACTTGATCAAGATGAATCTGAAACTCTTGGTTCTATACCGGAGTACTCTTAACAAATGGATGAACCACTACAAGGGGTCAAGGGACTCGACTTGAGGGTAACCAAGAGATGGCGGGTTCCCGGGGGAAGGGGGCATGGTGCCCAAAACCTTGTATCATACCTACATACCCCCTCCTGGAGAGGGATATGCCAAATGGCCTAGGTGACTGGGAGATCAAGAGATCTCTAAGAGATGAGGGCTGGACCAGGAGCCTAGACATCCAGGTGGTCCTACGTATCCCATGAGGATGGAATTCAAGCCACACGTAGTTCGGAAAGGTGCCTTTTAATGTCATGCTGGACAAGGAATAGGAGGGATTACTATCATAACGGGGGTGTGCGTGGTGCAGCTATTGAAAACCCGTCATGAATGAGGACATAATCCCGCACTACGCCACGCAGTCCCGTATTCGGGGTCCTGAAGGCAGGACTAGAGAGGTGACTTTGCTGAACTCAAACTGGACCCATTAGACAGGAGGTCTGGGAATTCCTACGTATCCCATTAGGAGGGGAATCAAGCTGAGCTTAGTTCCAGATGAGAGTCTTAGTTTATGGTCTTAGAGCTCGGACCGTGAATGGTGGAAACTTCCCAAGCAAGCACAGATGTCTGCCCAATCCCTAATCCTACGTGAGTTAAACTCGGCGTGGGAAACAAAGGGGGGTATCCTCATCGCAATACTTGGGGGCGAGTCAAACAGGAGTTGGTAGAGATCCCCGAAAGACACCTTCGACACGACCTGTTCACCCAATGTGCAGACGTGCACAGAGGAAATGTACCAAGAGTTCAGAGACTATACATGGACACGGTGAAGTGATGAAGGGTGTGAATTGTGCACACGACATTTTGGGCCTGATGAGTTGACGTGGTGGGGGAGGAAAACTGTTAACCATGGTGGAAACACAACTTCCATGTCGCGCTAGCCTGATGTGGGAACAACAAACGAGTATCGACCGCTGACCATATTCGCAACGCGGGATTTTATCGATTTGTTGTCCAAAACCCTCGGGGGCATTGGCCCGTAATGGTAGGAAAGACCTTGGGTATTGTATCGAGGCTGTTATTGGGGGTCCCTCTGGGTGTGAAAGATGATGGAAGCCCTGATGCAGGGATACACAATGCCTGGAAAGCAGGTGCAGATGTGTCCGAGTAAAGCTTGGCATTCCTGGTAATAAACCAGAGTACTCTTAGGCACATCGGTGAACTGCCGGAAAGGGATCGACGAAACAGCTCAGTAGGGAGAGGTATATGGCATGGGAATTACGAGACCGACGCGAACGAGGACGTAGTCCTACACCACACCACATAATCCCCTCATGGTGGAAGGGTAGGCTAAGGGGCCAAGATGGGATGATGATTCCCGAGGGATGGGGCTGGACCCGAAGCCTAGACATTCAGATGGTCTTACGTATCCCATGAGGATGAGAATCAAGCCACACATAGTTCTTGAAATGTAGTTTAACATCATACGGGACGAGGAGGGGAGTAATATACCCCTAAACAAGGGAGGTGTACGGTATGGCGAAGAAGACGACGTGAATGAGGACATAGTCCTACACCACACCATACAATGCTACAAGAGAGGACCTGGGCTGTGGCCCGGAAAGGCCAAGGGGCCTGATGGTTAGGCATTGGTCAGGAAGGCCTGACCTGCTTGTAGTGACGAGGGTCTGGGACCCGAAGAGGCCAAGGGGCCTGAGGCTGAGCCTTGTAAGGGAGGGCGTACGGTGTGGTACATGATCCTGATGTGAATGAGGACATAGTCCTACACTACACTGTGCATCCCTACAAGAGATTGGGCGGAGGGGCCCAAGAAGGCCAAGGGGCCTAAGGTCGATCAACAGTCAGTAAGGCCTGGCTGGCTTGCAGTTTAACGTCTTGCAGTGAGGACGGGGCCGTAGGCCTAAGAAGGCCAAGGGGCTTGAGGCTGGGCCTCGTAAGGGAGGGCGTACGGTGTGTTACATGATCCTGACGGGAATGAGGACGTAGTCCTACACCACACCGTACACCCCTATGGGAAAACATAGCCGTGGACCCGATTGCTAGCACCTCCTAGGGGGAAGTTTGTCACCTCGGGATGGGGCATAATGAATCACTGCGCTCGATGGCTGGGACATCTTGGGGTGGACCCGAAGATCCATGACACTGTTGACAATGTTCGAAACACAACATTCCTATGGTAACCGGACATGGGAGAAACAAATGAGCGTCAAACACTGACCAAATTCGCAACGCGGGACATGTATCGTCTTGTTGCTTGAAAACCCTCGGGGGTGTTGGACCGTATCGGTAGGAGAGCCCTTGGGCGTAGTGTCCAGACCGTTCTTGGGGGTCCCTCAGGGGTGTGCAAAAATAATGGAATCCTAGTCAAGGAGTGGGTGAAGCGTAACTGTATCCATGAAAGAGGCAAACATCCCCAGGGGGAATGTGCAGCCGGGTCGAGGATTGCTCGATGTGAGTTGGTGTAAAAGTGTGCACCCTGCCGTGTCTTGACCCAAAGGGAAGATTTTGGCTTTTGGGCTGGGCCAACGGACGAAATGTCCGGGCATTCCTACGTATCCCATTAGGATGGGAATCAAGCCATTCATAGTTCTGGAAGGCCCTGCAGTTTAGCGTCATGCGGTAAGGACGTGGGAGGGTAGAAGAACGGGAGTGGGTACATGGTGCGACCATTACAATCCTTGTGCGAGCGGGGTTGTATTCCCCTCGCTACACAAGAAGCCTCCGAGGAAACTATTCGCAGGGGGAAATAGTGGGAGAGAAGAGCTTTGGTCTGGGCTCGAGACGAGGTGTCTGAGCGTTCATACGTCTCCCATAAAGATGGGAATCATGCCACATGTAGTTCTTGTAGTGCAGTTTAACGTCATGCGGGACGAGGAGCATCTCACTTAGGGATATGTACGGTACGACGAGAAATCCGACGTAAATGAGGAAATAATCCCCACACCATGCCGTACAATCCCACAAGAGGGTAAGTCAGGAAAAACCAGCTCACGGCTTAATGTCTCATGGTGAAAACGAGGGGCCAGGGGCCCAAGGAGGCCAAGGGGCCTGAGGCTGAGCCTCGGTCAGGAAAGCCTGACTGGCTTGCAGTTTAACGTCTTATAGTGAGGACAGGGGACCAGGGGTCCAAGGAGGCCAAGGGGCCTGAGGCTGAGCCTCGGTCAGGAAGGCCTGACTGGCTTGTAGTTTAACGTCTTGTAGTGAGGACGGGGGACCAGGGGTCTAAGGAGGCGAAGGGGCCTGAGGCTGAGCCTCGGTTAGGAAAGCCTGACTGGCTTGCAGTTTAACGTCTTGTAGTGAGGACGGGGGACTAGGGGTCCAAGGAGGCCAAGGGGCCTGAGGATAAGCCTCGGTCAGGAAAGCCTAATTGGATTGCAGTTTAACGTCTTGCAGTGAGGACGGGGGACCAGGGGTCCAAGGAGGCCAAGGGGCCTGAGGCTGAGCCTCGGTCAGGAAAGCTTGACTGGGTTGCAGTTTAACGTCCTGCAGGACAAAAATGCAGTTTAAGGTCGTGCAGGAATTTACAATTTCAGGTCATGTTGGACATTTGCAGTTTAAGGTCATGCAAGACTGTTTCACAGTTTATCGTCTTACAGGATGTGGACGCAATTTAAGGTCTTGCTAGACCATTTCACAGTTTATTGTCTTGCAGGATGTGGACGCAGTTTAAGGTCGTGCGGGACCATAATGTGAAGTTTAATGTCATGCAGGACGTGGATGCAGTTTAAGGTCGTGCGGGACCATTATGTGCATTTTAAGGTCCTATAGGACTCTTTTTCCCTAGGCAAAGTACCGCTTAAGAAATTTGGCATTTGTTGGAGGGGTTACACGCTCTCCATCCGTGGTAACCAAGGAGTATGCTCCATTAGGATAAACCTTGTGGATAATATAAGGCCTTCCCATTTGGGTTCTAATTTGGGCGGCTTCCTACCGGGAATCATTGGCGCTCTAAGGGCCAGCACCAGGTCGCCCTGTAGGAAAGAGCGGAGACGAACCTTCTTGTTGAAGGCCCTTTCTATCATATCCTGATGCCTTTCCAGATTGTGCAGGGCATGAAGCCGGTTCTCATCCAGTGCTTCTAATTCAGCTAGACGGATCTCAGCCACCTCATCTGATTTCTGGTGATCATAAACTGTAGTGTGTAACGATGGAAGCTGGATCTCAATGGGTAAGACGGCCTCAGCTCCATACACCAGGGAATATGGGGTCACCCGGGTAGAGTTGCGAGTCGTCGTCCAGTAAGCCCAGAGGGCATTGGAGAGCTTGTCCGGCCAAATTTTATTGTTTTGACCGATCAACTTCTGCAGAATGTTAGTGAGGGTTTTGTTTAACGCCTCGATCTGTCCATTTTCAAGTGCATAGTAGCGGGAAGTATGGTTCAACCGGATGTCGTACTTGGCGTACAATTTCTTCAGTTCAGCCGCTCGGAAGTTGGTGCCGTTATCGGTGAGGATGGAGGGAGGGACCCCAAACCGGTGGATAATATTGGATCTCACAAAGTCAATGATGGAACGGGCCTTGACCTCTTTGAGCAGAACTGCCTCTACCCACTTGGAGAAGAAGTCTGTAGCAGTCAGGATGAACCTACACTGCCGGGCTGTTGCCAGTGGATACGATCCCACTACATCGAGTCCCCATAACGCAAATGGCCATGAGTACTTGGTGGGGTGGAGGGGTTCCGGCGGCCGATGCCGGAAGTTGGCGTGAACTTGGCATGCAGGGCATCTCTTGACATAACAGATACAATCGTGGATCACAGAGGGCCAGAAGTACCCCAACCTCCGGATTTGATGGGACAACTTCGCTCCGGCTTGATGGGCGCCACCGGAACCGGCATGAACCTCTTGCATAACTTGAGGTATTTCTACTCCTTGGATGTAACGGAGGAGGACACCATCGAAACTCCGCTTATAAAGGATCTGTTCAAGACTGGGGCCGCTCTGGAGGATAAATTGCAGTGCGCGGCGTCGGATTCGCTCGTGCTCGGCCCGGTCGTCCGGGAGGCGACCATTTTGGAGATACTCAACAAAAGGTTCCCTCCAGTCGGGAGTGGCTTCAACCACTGTGTCTGACGAGCCTGGGATCCCTGACATAGAGGGTCCCGCGGTGAGATGACTTACCCGCAGGCCGTCATCGTCCTCTTGGCTGACGGGGGAAATGACGCTCCGGTGTGCCACATGTATGATTAAATCATCTTGCTCGGGTTCTGCGAGCGATGCGGCCAAGACAGTCAATGCGTTTGCTTGACCGTTCTTTGACCGTGGGACATGGGTAACCTCTGGTCGAGAGGAGAACTGGTCCATTAGGCAGAGGGTGTACTCCAGAAATGGTGCAAGCTCTAACTTCCTAATGACATAGTCACCATTAACTTGTTTGATTACCAGCTCGGAATCTCCCTTCACATGTAGATGGGGGACATGGATCTCAAGGGACAACTCGAGGCCGATGATGAGAGCCTGGTACTCTGCCTCGTTGTTCATACAACCTTCTGACAACAGGAACGAGTATGTCAGGGCGGCTTGCGCCGGGGTAATGAAGACAATACCCAGGCCCACTATATTGAGCTTGGGGTCGTTGAGCCTTCTACCGGTAGGGCTCCGGGAGGCGCCGTCGAAATGCATTTGCCAACACGGGACATCATGATCGACTGAGATAATCATCTCATCAGGGAAATCCAGGTCCAGGGATTGATCTGTGGAGGTTGGATGGGCAGCTAAAAAGTCTTCCAATGCCTGTCCCTTAATGTCCTTCTAAGGCACGAACCTGATATCAAACTGCTGGAGAATCACCGCCCACTGTGCTAGTCGGCCTGTCAGCATGGGGTGGTTCATGATGTACTTCAGTGGATCTACCCGAGAGATCAATTGCACCTCGTGGTGCTGCAGGTAATGCTGCAAATTCTGCACGGCGAAGACGAGCGCAAGGCAACTCTTTTCGATAGGGGAGTATCTGACCTCCGTATCGAGAAGCATGCAGCTGAGATAGTAGAGACTGTTCTCAGTACCCTCGTTATTCTTCTGGGCGAGCAGTGCACCGAGGGATCTCTCCAGGGCGGTCACATAAAGGACCAGCGGCTTTCCGGATATGGGTGGCATCAAGACCAGAGGTTGGAGAAGATACTGCTTTATTTCCTCGAAGGTGGTCCGACACTCCTCATCCGATTCATAGGCGGCAACCTTCTTTATGAGCCGGGAAAATGGCTTAAACTTGTCGGCCAGATTCGCAATGAATCGGCGTATATAGGCTAGGTGGCCTTGCAGGCCTCGAAGCTCCCGAATGTTTCTCGGGGGAGGCGTTTGGATGATGGCCTTGATCTTCCCCGGGTCGATTTCGATACCTCGGTATCTGAAAACAAAGCCCATGAACTTCCCAGAGGTGACCCCGAAGGCACACTTTAATGGGTTCATCATCAGGCGACGGGAACAGAGGAAACCGAACACTTTCTCGAGATCTTTGAGATTGTCCTTTCGCTGATGTGATTTGACTACGAGGTCATCCACATAGCATTCCACCAATGTCCCGAGGATCGGTTTGAATATGCGATGCATGGCCCTCTGATAAGTGGCACCTGCATTCTTCAAACCGAATGGCATAACCTGGTAACAAAAGGTACCTTAGGGAGCCCTGAAGGCAGTGGACTCCTCGTCTTCGGGGGCCATCCGGATATGGTTGTACCCGGAGTACCCCTCCATGAAATAGAGGGCTTGGAACCCGGTTGTGGCATCAATCAACAACTTCGTCACCGGGAGTGGGAAGTCATCCTTTGGGCAGTGGCGATTAAGATTGCAGAAGTCGATGCAGACTCTGATATGCCCATTCTTCCTCCTGATTGGCACAATGATGGAAAGCCATTTGGGGTACTGGACCTCCTTAATGAAGTTGGATTTGATAAGCTTATCAACTTCGGCCTCAACCATGGCACCATGAGATGGGTGCATTTTCCTGGGAGGCTTCTTAAACCCACGATGTTTCGCCGGGAGGCCCAGAGGGTGAACGGCTACCCAGGGATCTAGTCTTGGCATCTAGTTGTAACTCCAGGCAAACACATCACGGTGCTGTTTGAGGAAGTCAACGTACTGCTGCCGCTCCTCAAGGGCCATGGAAATACTGATCAATGTGGGTTTCGGATCTACCTCGCTACCAAGGTTCACCTGTACCAATTCATCCACCGTGGTAGAGACGCCTTCTTCAAAGGTAGGGGGAGCATCCTTCAGGTCTTCCTCCCCACCCGTGGGGGAACTTCCCGCGACGGGAGATACTTATGGGCTCTCAAAATCCGAGGGGCAGCTGGTGCCGTCTTGGGCAGTAGCAGTCATCATATCGGGAGACTTACTTGCCATTGAGACCATAGCAATGAATGCATTTGATCCTATCCCATCTGGCCTTCGCCCTAAGGGACCACGTTTGATAATATCAAAGTAGTGGTGACGTGTCGACTTGAGTCAGTGGATTCCAGCCCGATGGAAGAGACATGTATGGAATACCGCCGTCATCATGAGCATGACGTCCCGGTACCGTACAGGGGTAGGAGGTTCCGGGATGACCTGAGCCTGGTTGATGTAGGAGTATTTGGTGATTTTCCGCCGTCGCTTGGACACGGGAACATGCCTTCCTTGCGTACCCAAAACAACAAAACATTGCCCCATGTCGGGGGTCGTGGCCTCCAACCGGTGGATCGGGAGGATGTAGGCGTCATCCATGCTTTCCCAAGGATCATTTGTGACCAGGGCGGGTCCATCCTCATTTACTAGGATCTATTTATCCTTTCTTTTGTAATAACCCACATCCAGATAGTAGGCCTCATAAGAAGTGAAAGGGGACGCATCTCCTTGGAGCATGCCTACTCGACCGTTGAGGGAGTATTTGAGGCACTGGTTATACGACGAAGGGACCGCTGCATGCAGATGGAGCCATGGACTACCCATCAATGCATTGTAAGCGGTGTCCTGAGAGACGACCATGATCTCAGTGTTGGCAATTATACCACCGAACTGAGTCTTCAGGAGGATCTTTCCTACTGGGGTTTGCTCAGTCATGTTGTACCCTTGGATTCTGAGATCAGAGGGAGTTAAATGACCTTCAAACAGACCCAGTTTTCATAGCATCCGTGTCAGAATTAGATTGATTCCAGAACCCGTGTCAATGAGGCAGTGGTGGACTTCCACGCCGTTGAAGTGGCCAGTGATGTACAACTGGCGAATGTCCCCCTGTATCGGAGGGTCCTCATCTTCACCAGAAAATGATATAACCGCCTGACACTCGGCGTTTTCAATCGTCTCGATATGGAAGGCTTCTGCAGCTGCAAACTCTGTCTTGAATTGGAGGGGGATTCTTAGGGCCTCAGCAAGCGCCTCGCGCATCTCGGATGACAGGCGCAGGGTCTCAAGGATAGAGAGCCTCGCTGGAATGTCGTCTAGGTGCTTCAGGACATCATACTTGCGCACCAAACGCGAACCTATGCTTAAAGGGGGTCTTTCGGCATTTGGAAGCATAGAGGGTCCTGCCGGTTGAACCGGCGGTCGGCTAGCATTGGGTACATCCTGCTGCCTGCTAGTAGAATCCTGAAGAGTAGTCGCCGAACTAGGATTGGACAGCAGAGGGTAGCCTGTAGCCAGGAAAGACTGACTGTGATAAGTACGAGGCAGCTCTCCCTGATCTAGTAGCACGAACGGCGGTAGAGGTAATGCCTAGGGCGTTATATGGGGTTGCACATGCTGAGCTCTGTGCTGAGCCTACTGTCTGGTCTCAGTATCATGTACGGCTTGACTGAAGGTGCCCACCGACGTACCTCGATGTCCAGCGCATTTGCGATTCTGCTGACGTTGACGTCGGCTGGGAACATTGGGGAGGTTCACCTGACATTCCCTCTCGCCGGGAGTCGTATAGGGATTTACCAGCACCACGGTGTTAACTGAAGTGTACCCCTGACTGTCAATCGAGGAGTCATCCACCATTGGGCGGATTCTAGGCAGAATCCCCATTTATTGGGGCATAAAGTTTCCGAGTGTGCGGGATGACGACGGCACCGGCTGTGCATGTTGCTTCTTCTTGCGTCACCGCTGCTTGCCCTTTTGGGAAGAGTTCAATTGTGAAGACGATGCAGAGGTACCAACCATTTATTCTGAAGGTTTCGACTGATTCAGGCTTGCCCGGATGATACCATGGGCACAGATGATGGTTTTTCGAGCCATCCAGTCATCATATTTCCGGGATCCGCGGTTGGGGACCTGTTGCCACTCGCCCTCGCTGTCGCTGCTGATCTCTGATCCTGCAAAGACACCCGCCACTTGGGCTGGAGCCGGGCCCAACTTGACTATGTTGTTATTGACCTGGTCTTGAAGCCAATCTTTAAACACATAGCATTGCTTAAGGGTGTGCCCTAGGATCCGATGATAAGGGCAGTAGTTGGGGCGATCGGTGGGATTCGCCTCTGCCGGCCTTCTGCACTCGGGTAAGCGTACAATCCCTTGCTCTAGAGCACTTAGGAAATAGCCAGGGACTTGATTTCCGTTGAACGAATAAGTCTGGTGCCTTCATTCTGGGTAGGGGGCCCTGGGGGCCTGGCCCTGACGAGTGGCCGGAGGGGCCTGCCGAGAAGACGGCGCCTGATTGTCTCGCCAATGTGGCGGTGGCACATTGCGTGGGGGAACCTTTCGGTTCTGAGGCGGTCGCTGCTGGGCAGGAGCCTTTGCTTGAGGTGGAGGACTTCTGCGGGGTTGCAGGGGTGGTGCCGCTGGCAGTAACTCCAGCTGTCTCGGGGCTTCTATTTGGGCCACCACGGTGGGTCCAGCCCTGGCAGTCCTCCTGGACGGGATCATAGGGGGCAACAAACGTGCCAAACTAGTCTGTTGCAGGGCTTCCTCAAGGCGCTGAGCCTTATCTGAGAAATATCTGAACCCTCCTGGGTAGTTCTGAGTAATCAAGGAGGGTACCGGCTCCGTTTTGACATTCCCCACACACATCGTCAGTAATTTCTCCCGAGTCAGTGGCATGTCGAGGGAATACGTATGTCCCTTCCACCGGGCGATGAAATCTGCACCCCGCTCATCAGGCCTCTGCTTGCACTTGAAGAGGTCCGAAATGCTGGTCTTCCGCGTGGTGGAGCTGAACTGGTACAGGAACTGCCAACGAATATCCTCCCAACCGGTCACCGATCCAATAGGGAGCTGGCCGTACCAGACAAATGTCGGACCTTCCAACGTCTGTACAAAGCATCGGAGCTTGGCGGCTTCTTGCTGAGCCGTGGTCCCCAGCATGGGGCCACACCTGGAAGAAAAATGTGCCAAGTGCTGTGGCGGGTCCCCTATCCCGTTGAAGGGTGAGAAAGTGGGTTTCCCAAAACCCGGAGGCGCGGGCATATCATCCACCCACGCGGGATAAGGCTTGCCATCCGGTGGAACCGCCAACTGCCATGTTTCCAACACTTTGAGGCGGGCTGTGAGTGCCGCAATAAGATCATCCCGGTGGGGGTCCCAGTCTTGACTAGGATCCCTAACCACCAGTGCATTGCCAGGTTCTTCAACACGGTAGACTCCCTCAGCTGCTCGTGGATCAACTGGTGGAACGACTTGCGGGGCGACTAGGGGAACCCGGGCTGGGCTGTTCGGATTTCCCCATCGCTTGGGGGGGGGGGTTGTCAAAACGTACCGCACCCTCTTGCCATATGTTCCGGCTTCTGCCCTGTCTAAGGTAGTAGCATGATCAGGGTTGCCGGAGGCATCTCACCGGGGGGGAATTGTTCCTGCCCCTACTACCCTGGCCTGGGATTACCATAGTCGGGTCACCGTTCCGCGGCACGTTCGTCCAAGAGTTCGTCAACCAGCCTCTTCTGCTCGGAAAGCTGTTGGCGTAACGTGGCCTTCTCGGAATCTTCGTTCGTTTTCTGTACAGAAGCGGACGGGTCAGAGTGCTTGATGGTTCCGACATGCTCCTTACCCTTGCCGGTGTTTCGACTGAGTAGCAGCGACTCGGTGGGTACAGGCAGGCCAAGCAGGTTCCTCTGCTGACGGGTAACTCTCCTTGACAGGTCCAGCAGTGGCGGTTCACCCTCTGGGGGGAAGTCTCCATCAAGGAGTTCCAGTTCTTCTTCCTTGTACACAATGTCGTCCATGTGGACCGCGACTCCTCTCGAGGGCATGTACTCGATGTCGCATAGAGAATTGGGATGTCGTCAGATATGATCGAAAAGAAGGGAGGCATAGTTTCCCCAACCATGGACTTGCACATGGGGGGTGGCTTCCCTGACGATCTTGATGAGTGCTTTAAAAAACTGAACGAATTTTCGTTGGAGGGCACTCTGGTGACATGGCGACTCGGGGTGCTGGGCCGCAAGGAGTGCGGCCGCATCGATCAGGCGGCACTGCTCGCCGATTTCCTCGAAGTTCTCTCGACTCCTGGGGTACACCACCTGTTCGTAACGGAGGCGGAAGTGTGTTTCCCATAGGGTTCGACAGAAACACCCCACTTCTTCAGGGGTAAGGGACTCGGGTACGCGGAAATTCAGCTCCGCCGTGGGCCAGAACTTCTCCGGGAAGTAGTCTGCTGCAAGAATACTCCAGAATCTCCTGGGCTCGGCCTCAGGGTCTGGCCATGTGTTGCCCCACTTGTCAACCGGGGGAGGCTGAGGGACCGGTAGTGGTACCGAGGTGGACCTCTGGGATAGCAAACTCGGCGGTGGAGAAAACGGCGAGCAAGCAGACTGGCCACCGAATTCTGGGCCTTCCTCTGAGGAGCGAGGTGACCTGGCCACAATGTCATGATAGGATGGTTCGATATCCACTTATTCAGGCACAGGAGTCGCCGTTACCGGCTCCTAGTCATGTTGTTTCTCTACCATCATTGGCCCCCAAAATAAATCTCCGTGATCTCGAGTAGAGGTAGAGGGCGCTTCGGGTGATGATGGCAGTGACTGCGCGGTCGAGTCCTGCGGCATTCCCAAGATTTCCTCCTCCTGGATGTACCTACAGGGAGAGATGGGAATTCGGTGGACCTCATATTCCGGGAGAACGAGACTGACCCGTCTGGTTCCTGCCCCGGTCCTTGATACGGAGGAGCGGGGAGAAGGTTCCATTGCTGAGTCGTAATCCACTTCAGAGTCGGAGAAAAGGGCAGGTTTGATCTCCACCCGAGCCTTCCCAGGATTCCTCTTGTGGCGGTGACGACCTGCTCTCCTGCCCCAGGGTGGCTCTTCAGGATAGGATTGATCCCTATCAGGCAGTCTCGGGGCGGCACTGGCGTCGTGACGGAGAGGGCCCCCACTCGAGATGGCCGAGGTGCGAGGGGCACTGGGGCAAATGTCAAAGGGTACCTGGGGAGGACCTCCACAAACACCCATTTAGGCGGAGCCTCTGTTGGGATCGGCAGGAGCATGGGAAGGACCTCCATGGTCGATGCGGGTGGAGCGAGGCTGACCTTCACTCCTTGAGTTGCTGGGGTGAGGAGGACCTTCGCCAGTCGCAGAGAGGACGTAGGGGGGACCCCCACGTTGGAGAAGGGCCGGTTGCACGGTGCCTTCAGATTGGCCGTCGGGGGTAGGAGGATGGGCTCCGTACCCTGTGTAGTGGGTGCGGGAAAGGTTTCCATGCCGAACGTCACTGCCACGGGGCAAGTCTTCCATCGGGATGGTGGTATCACGAGGCGTACCTCCATGACGAACTTCAGAGTGGGGAAGTCCCACGCTCTTTGGATTAGAGGAACGGGGAGGACCTCTGTATGGGGTGATACCACCGCGGGATGGCTCGCGGCGATCACCACTTGTGCCTGCAACCTAGAGAGTCAACCCAGCCTATCCATGGGGTGGTTGGGGTATCAATCTTGGTTGGGTGAAGGGGTGCCCCTGCTTAGTGCACGAGGGGGCTTCATGATGCATGTCGGCGGTGGCTCGGGCCACTATAGCTATCGATGATGACGTGCCTGGGTGAGCGTCCTCAGCCCGGGCCCGGCACTGACGTCGGGTCAGGCGGGCCGGTGAAGGGGGCGTAGGGGCATGGGCTGCCTGCTCTCCCTGCGGAGTTGGACGGTGGCGCTGGTGCGGCCAGGCGGGGCCTCTCGCCTGGGGCCCCTAGGTCAGGACCCTGAGCGGGCAAAGCCGAACGGCGCCCACCTCATCAGCGTAAGGTGAGGATTCATCATGAAGTTCCGGGGACAGGCTCCTGAAACGCTTGAATGTCGGGGTGGGGAGCAGGGGCTCCCTGCGTGGCATGTTAGGGCGGCGTTGATGGTGGGGCCTGGAGGCCTCCAGGTCCATGTGGGCCATATCTCTAGTCGGGATGACCCCTTCCTCCTCGTACCTGCGCACGAGGCTGTTGATCACCCTTCATTGGATGACCTCTGAGGGGGAATGGGGACGTGGGCGTCCCATATTCCGCGACGTGGCTGCTGTTGTGACGGTAGTGGCACCATGTGGGGTGGCTATGGCAATGTTTCCCCTGCCCCTGCGTAGGCTCGCAGGTGGTGATCGAATCTCTGTAACTGCAACCTAGTTCATGAGAAACAAAGGGATCAACTCATCATAACCGAGAGGGAAGAGGATTGATAACCAGTTCCCCAGCGTCCTTCCATTCTCCACGTTTGTAAGAAGGATCCATGCCAACACGCTGCAGGGCGGAATGCCCCACGTTCTACTGCCCCGACATCTGGTGAGTTTCACGACAGGCCCGCTATTTGCTTGGCAGGACCAGGCACCAGATATCTGGATCCGGTGACATGTCAATCCACTGGTGACTCGCACGCTACTAATCTCCATGTTGAGGAGAAGAATTTCACGTCGGGTTCACCATTTCTGTTTCCGACGCTTTCGCCAGGGCGCCCGCGCATCTCCGTCCCACGGAGGATGACGCGCCGCTCTTGTTGCCCCACATTCTCGCTTTCCCAAGGCGGGTGGCATTTTCTCTTTATTCAGGGACGTCTGCTCCTTGATCGAAACGGGATGATGGGATGTTGGTTCTTCCTTCTGTGGATTCCTCCTGAGAAGTCGTCGCCAAGTCCGGGTCTCCCTCATAGATTTAATACATAGTTCGTGAAACTCTTCCCAGTGACATGTTTCCATGGACGCCAGTTAATTACACTTCTTCTGTCAGGACATTCCAAAGGGTCTGGTCAGGACAGCAACCTTCAGTTGGGGGAGTAGTCACGTTGAGGCACCAGTAGCGTGTCTGGATGCTAGGGAATCTGTCGTGTTTGTCTATTATCCATGATTACAGGGCTTCTTGAGGGCGTGGAAGCATGAGGCATCCCACATCGAGCATGGGGAATGATGTCATAGACACATATATGAGGTTTTCCTCAGATTCCCATGTTTAACACAGGGCACGCCGCGAGTTTAACGTCCAGCAGAGACGGATCAGCCCATGGGTGGCTCTGAAGAGGATCATACCGACATGGTCCCACCGAGATACTACGGTCTGGGAGAGAGTCGGGATGGGTTTTAGGTGGATGAATGGAGTGGAGGGTAATCAAATGGGACCATCGCAAGGACAACAGCGAAGGTGGACCTTGGTCCGATGAATGTCTTCAGCAAACCAACATGGTGGTGGACCTTGGTCCGACAGGCATTATCAGTGTACCGATGTGAAAGTGGACCCGTGGATCTGCAAATGGTGGGCTTGAACCTTGGGAAGGTTTCCTACGTATCCCTGTGGTAGGGAATCAATGTCCTCGTAGTTCAGATTGATGGAATACAGTTTAACGTCATGCGGGACGGAAGTGAACCCTGGCGTGAATGAACGATGGGCAGTGGATGTCGGCGAACCGACGTAAATGAGAGACCGTGGTCTGATGGGAGATGGGCTTGAACATTGGGAAGGTTTCCTATGTACCATGCCTTGACATGGATCAAAGTCCTCGTAGTTCGGATTAGTCACAACGGCTTACTATCGGACTGGAATTGCAGTTTAACGTCGTGATGGACGTAGATGGAACTCGACGTGAATTGGACGATGGGTGGGCTTGAACCTCATGGAGGCTTCCTACGTACCATGCCTTGACATGGATCAAATTCTTCGTAGTTCCAAGGGGTGGGTCACAATGGCTTTCCATTGGACCGGAATGCAGTTTAACGTCGTGCTGGATGGGAGCATGCAGTTTAATGTCATTCTGGACGCGGGTGTGACCCGACGTGAAAGCAGACTCGTGAGTCCACTAGTGGTGGGCTTGAAACTCGTGGAGGCTTCCTACGTATCCCCGTGGCAGGTAATAAAAGTCCTTATAGTTCGGGTGGGGCTTTGTCGGTGAACCGACGTGAAGGTGGACCTTGGTCCAATGAGTGGTGGGCTTGAACCTCTAGGAAGGCTTCCTACGTACCATGCCTTGACATGGATCAAAGACCTCGTAGTTCAGGTGGGAATGAGTGTGCAGTTTAATGTCATGCGGGACAAGGGCGAAACTCGACGTGAATGAACGACCGAGAAATGTGGATTGAACCTCATGGAGGCTTCCTACGTACCATGCCTTGACATGGATCAAAGTCCCTGTAGTTCATATGGGATGAGTCGCAACGGCTTGCCATTGGACCAGAATGCAGTTTAATGTCGTGCTGGACAAGAATGGGACCCGACGTGAATGAGAGGCGGGTGGGCTTGACCCTCGTGGAGGCTTCCTACATAACATGCCTTGACATGGATCAATGTCCTTGTTGTTCATGTGGATGGCGGTCAGGGTCGGTGCTCACTCTAAGCCCACGTGAGTCGTGCTCGGTGTGAGAAACAAGAGGATGCAAGGAACTGACGATCACATCGCGAAGGGTACATTCGTGAGAAGTGAAGATGGGCTTACGCGTTAGGCGGCCTAGGGTGCTGGGACTTACTCCAGGATGGAGGCCGAAGATCACAGTTTAACATCATGTGTTGAGGATGTGGCGCTTTGCAGTTTAACGTCCTACAGCTCGGACGAGGTCGGGGTTCACTCCGCACCCCTAGGGCTTACATAACAAGTACGCTCTTGTCCTTGGGGAAGGGAAGGTACCAGTAAGGCCATGGTCAAGGGGGGTTGTGGAACGAACCATTGAGGGGTCCACGTTAGCGTGGCTATGTGAAGAAGAAATAGCCGTTAGCGTGCCTATGCGAAGAAGCATCAGGAGAAGCAACACTACGGGTGGTGTTGTCCATGGGACTTTGAAATCACATCGTGCAAACCTGGAAGGTCGCACGGAAAGAGGAATTGATAAGAAAAGGAGTTTGCTTTGCGAAGTGGAGTTCCTTGGCCTTATCATGGGGCATAGGTTTGGGTGGAAGTGGAACATTGTTCGTGGAGTACCGCCTCGCGATGAAGGGGTGCCTCGCGAAGCAGGGTCCTGCGAAGCAGTGTGCTTCGCGATGTGGAGTGATCCGGCCTTGGAATCGGAATCACTAACTGGGGTTGGGTGTTTCGCGAAGCATAAGTGCTCTGCGGCTGCCCGGGTTCCCTTGGGAATCCCCTTCCTTTGCGAACGGCCTTGAGCTTCACGAAGGGCAACCCTCTCGGAAGAGGGGCTCAAAACGAGACAAAGAAGAGGCGTCTTGCGAAGTAGAAGTACCTCTAGGAGCTCATGATTGCTAGGGTAAAGTGTGCTTTGCGATTCGGGAGAGGAGAAGCCGAAAGGTCGGATCGTCCGTCGTCGGGACTCAGGGGGAGTTCAGTATTTATAGGGAAGTGGCGCCGCGAAGCAGAACTTGCACGCCGCCTCAAGGGCTTCACGGTGGCTCGCGAACGTCAAATGGGCTCGCGGAGAATTACCGCCTCAGGATCTTCACGGCGGCTCGCGAACGTCAAATGCGTTCACGGAGCATCACCGCCTCTGGAGCTTCGCGGCGGCTCACGAACGTCAAATGGGTTCGTGGAGCATCACCGCCTCCGAAGCATCGCGTGGCCACGATGGTCGGGGTGCTTCGCGGCGGGGCTTCGCGTTGGTGCTTCGCGTCGGTGCTTTGCGAGGAAGCGCGCCTGCCTTCTTTGTTGATTTTATTTCGGGCCATATTTTGGTGCCAACACATTACAAGGCAATGCCTTCCCTTCTTTTATCGGGAATTACACCTTGGTGCTAGTCTCCAGCCCCTGGCCTATGGAAGGAGGGCTTGGGGTATTTACCGCACGGGCCCCGAGGATGGGTCATGAAAAATTGATATCAGAGGAGTTCGGTTATACCGTAGAACTTAGGACTCTGATCATTATCTATTTGAAGGAAGAGTGTTAAGAGTATTGAGTGTGGTTATCAATCTAGGGAGTCCAGTGTTGGTGCGGAAACAGACATATCCGTACACCAGGACCCTGACTTCTGATTTCCGACTTAATGCATGAAAACATTGATTGAATGTGTGTTTCAAATTTTATTTGTGATTACAATGTGTCAGCTCACCAGTTATACTATATTAACTGTGGTGCACCTGTTTCTTTGCAGGATGGCCCCACGATGGCAACCAGCAATGGTTCTGATTTTTGTACGTGACGACAGCCCACCGAGCAACGAGGCCGCGGTGCAGGGCCCTATTACTATAGAGGCACTGATGGTACCTCTACCCACTGAGACACTGATGCCACCAGCCCTAGCCACTGATTGTGCATGTCGCCATAGTGCACTGCACAAGTTTCAGCATTAGTGACCGCCCTGGTTCTGTGGGGAGACGGACCCTCAGGCAGCTGAGGAGTGGCTGGAGGCGGTTGTGCGAGTTTTCCGTTTGGTAGGGACACCAGCAGACCTCATGGTGATCTTTGCAGCGAGTCTCTTGCATGCGGCAGCTAGAAGACGGTGGAGCATGATGCTCCAGGTGCACGATGAGGAATCACTTCTCTGGACGAACTCTAAGAGCCTCTTCTGCTCGGAGTTCGTCCAATCCACCCTTCGTGCGGTGTGCATCCAGGAGCTTCTACAGTTGCGGCAAGGCAGATTGATGGTCGCCCAGTACTCGAAGATATTTACAGACCCATCGCGCTATTCGATGTACATTGTACGGGACCCATTCGTCCGGGCCCGGACCTTCGAGCAGGGACTGAGGCATGAGATTAGGGAATCACTGGTCTCCCTCATCATTCCGACACAGGCAGGGGTACTAGAGCGAGCCCTTCTCATCGAGAGCTTCCTTGCTAAGCCTACATCAGCAGCGAGACCTACAACAGGGTGGCGCGTAGAAGAGTCTTCTTGAATCAGGTTGTCGACGGATGACACATGGGTCCAGGTAGACCAGACCATCAGGCAGATGACCTCAAGACACTGGCTTAGAGGTGAGGGGAACTCAGCGTAGAGCCAGTCTATTGAGAGGCAGACAGTTCTATGCATACGGCGGGCAGGGCCACATGGCTTGTGACTGCCCTGCCTGCCGTGCTAAGGAGCAACAGATGGTTGAGGGAGCACCTAGGCAGAGGCAGAGGGTCGACTGTGGCAGTCCGCAGGGAGCAGGCAGACAACACAAAGGAGATGTCCGAGAAGCAGGTGGTTGGCGATGCTTTGAGGCTCTACCACCACCACCACCAGGAGGTCCACCCCGTCCACAGGGAGCTGGCGGGCAGAAACAGGCACAACCCCAGGCTGCGGAGGCCTACGACCACGGCGCGCCCGAGATGATTCGAGGTACTATCTCTGTATATTCCACCCTTACTGCAGTTCTCATAGACATAGGAGTGAGTCATTCATTCATAGATGTATCCTTTGTTCGGAGCTCAAAGATTCTGACGGAACTGTTGGCTTGATTTTTACGGTTAGAGACTCCTTCAAGAGCAGACTCGACGGTTACACACTGGTTCCGGTAGTGTGATATTACTCTAAGATGCGAGATCTTTGGCTGGGATCTTCTTGTAGCGGCGTCGAGGCCTTACGATGTCATCTTGGGCATGGATTGGTTATCTACAGTTCATGCTCAGATAGACTGCATTAGGCTCAAGGTGTGTTGTGTTCGCACTGAAGGGAGCAGGTTCACCTTCACTGGTGAGAAGGGAACCTAGGCAGCACATGATGGACTCACGCAAAGGAGTGGGCAACCCATCACTCATCAGTTGGCTACCATCATCCTTGGATCAGTTGACGTGTGGAGGACTTGTAGGGCAAAGGATTCATCCGACCTAGTGTTTCACCTTGGGCATCCCCGATTATGTTCGCCAAAAATGCGGACTGGAGCTTGCGACTGTGTGTCGATTACCATCGCTGGAACTAGGTGACTATGAGGAACAAGTATCTGCTACATGGTATTGAAAAACTCTTCGATTAGCTCAAGCGAGCATGGTGGTTCTCGAAGATAGACCTCAGGCCAGGCTATCATCAGCTCAGAGTTCGGGACGAGAACGTGCAGAAGATGGCCTTCCGGTGTTGGTATGGCCACTATGAGTTCTTGTACTAGACATACTCTGAGAGAACCAGATTTATGGTAATCTCTTGAAGTGTCAGTTTTGGATACGCGAGGTCCACTTCTTGGGACATGTCAACTCTGAGGCAGGATCTGTGGTGGATCCTGCGAAGATTGAGGCGGTACTAGCTTGGGAGCCTCCCAGGAGCGCGACAGAGGTGCAAAGATTCTTGGGGCTAGATGGAAACTACCGGAGAGTCATTCCAGACTTTTCTAGAGTTACGGAACCACTCTCAGCTTTGAAGAAGAATGGGAAACCCTTTGTGTTGTTAGACAGATGTTATCAGAGCTTCCAAGAGCTGAGACAAAGATTGACCAGCGCACCTATCATGAGGCTGCTGGAGGAGGGAGTAGGTTATGTAGTCTACTGAGATGCATCAGGGACTAGACTCTAATGTCTCTTGATACAGGAGTGGGCAGTGATCGCCTATGGATCACGTCAGTTGAGTTAGCATGAGAAGAACTACACTACCCATGATCTAGAGTTTGCAGTAGTGTTCTTCGCTCTTAGGATGTGGCAACACTATCTGATGGGAGAGCGCTTTATAGTCTATTCTGACCACCAAAGTATTAGATACATCTTCTCACAGAAGGAATTGAACCTGAGACAGCGACGATGGCTCGAGTTCATCCAGGATTATGACTTTGAGATAGTCTATACTCCTTGGATGGGGAACGTAGTAGCTAATTCTCTCAACAGGAGGACATGCATTAAACTACTTGGGGAGGTGACAGAGCAGCTAGTCACTTTGCAGATATCCTTCGTGGATAGCGATGGAGAAGCCTTTCTACAATCACCCAAAGTAACTCCTCCACATCTACAGCGGGTCCGAGAGACACAACGTGGGGACGATGACTGTGAGACACGGCGTGCAAAGATATCCTCAGGACATGCACCTGATGGATTCTCTATTGGTGGAGAGCACGTCATCCTTTTCAAAGGATGTACACTGGTACCCGCTTATTTGCAGGAGGTGGTGTTGATGGATTTCAACACATGTCCTCTAGTGGTACATCCATGAGTGTCAAAGATGTACTAGGACCTCAGATGACGACACTGGTGGACGGGTATGGAGAAGGCTGTAACAGAGTTTGTTTCTCGATGCCTCACCTGCCAGCAGGAGAAGGCAGAGCACCAGGTACTAGTAGGAATAGTACAACCCTTGGAGGTCCTGGAGTGGAAGGGGTATGGGATATCTATGGACTTCATGACTGGACTTCTAGGCTCTTCTATAGGTCATGACTCTATTTGGGTAATTTTCGACTGACTCACCAAGTCGGCACACTTCTTACCCATCAGAGAGTAGGGCTTAATGGAGAGCATGGGACACCTCTACGTTCAAGATATTGTAGGATTGCATGGTGTGCCATAGTCCATTGTCTTCGATTGAGATACTCACTTTACTTCACGGCTTTGGAAGGGGTTGTAGGTGGCATTCGAGACACAGCTATGTCTGAGAACCACCTTTCACCCTCAGACATATGGTCAGACGGAGAGGACCATTCAGACTCTCGAGAACATGCTCCGTGCATGTTTCCTCGACTTTGGTCATACCTGGGAGGATCACCTATCCGTGGTGGAGTTCGTGTACAACAACAGCTACCACTCCACCATCAGGATGGCACCATACTAGGTGTTGTACGACCGACCTTGTGGATCACCTCTGTGCTAGACAGACCCTGGGGAGTCAACACTTGTGGGACCGGAGATGGTCCAGGCGAAGACATAGAATGTCCAGGTCATCCAGGAGCGGATGAAGACAGCTCAGAGCTGGCAGAAGTATTATTCTTACCGGAGGTGGAGGCCACGAGAGTTCGAGGATGGCGACCACGTATTCTTGCGGGTCTCACCTCGATGTGGATTACAGAGATTGGGCTGAGGCTACATGTTGTCTCCACGCTTCATCGGACCATTCTAAGTTCTAGGCAGGATTGGAGAGGTGGCTTATCACCTAGATCCACCACCTCATTTGCACCGGGAGCACGACAGATTCCACGTATCTCAGCTGAGGAGATACGTCCATGACCCAACGCATATCATTGACCATGGGGAGCTGGACATAGATGATGTGGTGACTTTTGTAGAGGTCCCAGTGGAGATTGAGGATCGACAGGAGTGGGTCCTACATGGATGGTCAATTCCTCTAGTACGCATCAGATGGCAGCACGGGATCCACCAGGAGAGCACTTGGGAGCAGGAGTCTTAAATGCATGCTCAGTACCCACATGTGTTCCCCTAGATTATGATGTATCTTTACGGGGATGTAAAGCCCTGAGGTGGGAGTAATATAAAGTCCCTTAAAATTAAAGGTAAAGTTTTTCTTATTTTTATTTAGGATTTTAAAAGTATGTAGTTTCTGACGGCACCTGATTCCGAGGCCCGGTGTGCCCGGAATCATTATCCGAAGTTTGTCTTGGGTACGTTCAGTGAACGAATGAGCGGGTTTTCCTTACTTTTGACCCGGTGCTCGGAATTGAAATCCTAGGGCACCGATGGAATCGTAGTGCCCGTAATTTCATAGTAACACCTATTCCAGAGTTGTGTTTACACGGTAGGTGTTCTTAAAAAAATTGTGGAAGTTAAAAATTAAATTTAACTATAAGTTTTATTTTTCTTTCTAAGTGGTAGTCCTTTGAGTGGAAGTTGGGAACCACCCAACTTCCCATGAGAGGTTATGAGGGCGGTGGGCCCACACAAACCCCACCCCTTCATATTACCTAAACTCCCATAACCCTCCTATTAAATGAAATATCAGTTAATTAAGTGGTCTAATTCAATTTTTGAATTTCAAACTTGAGACATGAGTAATAAAATAAGTGAAATAATTATTTTATTATTGTTGGGCTTGTTGTGTTGAGTCATTGGGAGAAAAAGGGATGTCTTGAAGTTCTTCGTTCTTCATCAAAGAACGTGAGGAATTCACCTCTGCCAACGAAGAACCCTGACCTCCGAAGACGGACGAAGGAGAGGGACGCCTTCCTCAGAGATCAAACGCTAATGATCCTCTCCTTCCGCAACGCCTTCTTCCGCGATGGTTAATTCCACGATGAACCCTCTCTCAAAAAATTCGACGAGGTAGGGGATTTTGTTTTTGTTTGTGATTACTTCCATTATCTTTCTTCGTGAATCATTGCCACTTGCTATTGATTAACGGGAGGGGACCGGACCGCACAAACACGGTCGAACCTCCTCCCTTATCTTTGTGTTGTTGTGGTTCGAAAGAAAGCAGTGCGGTGCAGTGGCACCACACGGGATCATATGGCAAGGGTGCGCGACACCGTCGCGTCGTGCCGAAGAATCACGAAAACACCGCGGCTGGAGTGGGACCGCGAAGGAGGGGTGTGGCACCGTCACGCCACGCCAGACAGTCCATGGTCATGGATTAGGGCACGACGGAGCAGGGACTGGCGGTCGGTTCCGAGCCGCCAGCGTCGGAGCAGGGGGACCGGCCCATGCCAGTCTCGTGGCGGCAGCAGCCGGCCGCCCGAAGCGGGCCGGCCAGTCAGAGGAGGATCCATGGGTTACACCCCCTGGCTGGTCGGACAGCAGCGGCCCCCCACTTAGGGGCCACAGATACAAATAGGTGGGGGCAGCGCGCCCCCCACACCCCAAATTCTCGGTCGTTTCGGCCGAGACCCCTAGCCCGCGCACTAGCGCGCCAGGCCGGGCCTCGCTAGCTGGGTCAGGCCGTGCCCAAGCGGGCTTGACACAGACCTGGGTCGGGTCGACCAGGTTTGGGCTGACCCAAGGGGTCTCGGGCCGGGTCGGTCCAGGCACAAAACCCCCACTTCCAGACCTATTACGGTCTTTTGCCCATAACATGGGCTACATACCACCGATCGACACACCGTCTGCTATGATGCGATCCTTGGATCAAGACTGGCATTTTGATATATCACACTCAAGGTTTCGGAGTACTTTGTGTTCAGCTGGGTTGGTTCGATCACAAAACCAACCGGGCCCTCGGAGCAGAAACGCTTATAACTTGATCTCCGGACATCTGATTGACGTGCTGTCGACTTTGATGGATTCCTCATAGTGAGACAGACATTTTGACTTACTCCACTAGAGGTTTGGTTGCATTTGTAGTATGGTCGGGTTGGTTTTGACTTAAAAACCAACTGGGCGAATAGGACAAAAAATCCAATAACTCTCAGACCGTGCATCTGATTGATACGCCGTCTGTCACGTTGAGTTCATATAAATGATACGGATCTTTTGGATAAATCAACTCCAGAATTTGTTTCAGTTGATGTTTTATCCCTCAGCTCGTGGATCGGACCCTCGTCGGACAAGCATGTTGTGTATGGGAACCTAGAGTTGGCTGTGACTGCGATGACCATGACGACTGTACAGAAATCCTCTATGGATTAAACGTCGATGACTATAACACTCAAAGATCCTAAGTGGGTCAGTTCTATTAATCCTGTGTGGGTCAGATCCTATGTGGGTCAATGCTTAGCGGTCCTGTGTGGGCCAACGCCTACCGATCCTATGGTGGTCAGATCCTTCGTGGGTCAATGCTGGCGTTAGTTATCAATCGATCCTGTGTGGGACAATGCAGGGGTTAGTTCCCTATCGATCCTGTGTGGGTCATTGCGGGGGTTAGTACCTATTGATCCTATGTGGGTCTGATGGTTTAGATGAATCAGTGGCTACACATGATCGTCTCTACCACCTTACGAAGAAGTATACCTTGTGAGCTGAGTCTTGACATTCAATCTTGTCGAAGATAAGATTGACTTTATATCCTGTGTGGGTTACATTATGATTTCCTGACTAGATTGGGTTGTGTATTCTTATGTGGAATGGGTTATGTTTTCCTATGTGTACTGGGTTGTACTTGGTCTTGGATGTTGGAGCTGAATTGATGAAAAACGTATATGTTTGGGCCTATACCTTAGTAGTGTCAGATTGTTATATTCGTGATTGTATATTTCCTTGTGGATTATCCTTTGTGGATGTTGGGAGACCATCTGGGGTCCAAGGTTCCCTACTGAGTAGCTTATACTCACCCCTACAGGGGCTATGCCCGCACTACATTGTGTTAGTTGCAGACGACAGACAACGCTGATCGTGGTTGATGCTTGTTGAGCGAGTCGGTACCTGGAGGTGGACCATTGGGCGGGACGTATACGGAGCGAACGACTGGAACCATGGAGCTGTGGAGACTACCTGTACCCACCCATCATGTGGGACTTCCAGTGGATGGCTCGACGTTGCATCTTTACTTTCATTTGTTGTTTTCCCTTACCAGTTGTACTTTATATTCAGTTTGGGTTTGTATTCTGGCCCACTTACATTCCACACATACTTTTGTACCCAGTTCTACTTAGTGTTTACTTATACATGTTTACTCTATGGTGTTTGTTTACTTTACAAGGAAATTCCTTCCATTATTTTATCGGGAATTATGCCTTGGTGCTAGTCGCCAGCCCCTGGACTTTGGAAGGCGGGCTTGGGGTAGTCACAGCATGGGCCCCGAGGACGAGTCGTGACAGTATCAAAACAATATTAATGTGTTTTATAAATTTAGAGTATGTAATGTGTAATTTGAGATAAAATGTAATTATAAACTAAAAACATAGAGTTCGAGTCATACCCATCACACTGTGTATCAGATTGACATGTTTATGATTGAGTATGTGATGTGTGTTTTTCATTCAACTATACGAAATAATCCAAAATATATATAGAAAATGTTCCATTCGGATGGAAGAAAAATGCTCATGTTGCCCGAAACACCCCATCTAAAAAGCACTATGTTCACTCTATTCTGGCTTATTGTAGATAGTTTAATGGAAAATATGATATTCCAAAAGATCTAGGAAAAAAATTAAATAATTATTATATAAAAATAATATAGAAATTAAAATAAAATAGTACATAAAATGGTGTCCAAATTAAAAAAATAATAAGTAGGAAGTCACCATTTCATGACATGTGTATACATTCATGACGTATTTCCATGTTTCTGTTATATAAGTTACCGCCTTGAAGTCCAATCTCTCATGGGCGTGAGCAACATTGAACAAACCACCCCTACTATTACAAATAATTCACATGTATAAAGTATCAATTCTCATGTTAGTAAAAATTTATTGAAATAAACTAAACATATATATGAAATAATAAATTTATAAAATGTAAATTTTAAATATAAACCACAAAATTTTAGTCATACTGGGTACAATATTTATTGTATTGAAAAAAGTTTGATTAAAAAATGAAATTTAATCAAACATTGTTTGATTATAGTACATTAGTGAATCATAATTTTTTATTAATTCTTTTCTTTATGATCTCTTTGAAAAATATAAAAATAACATTATATAAAAATGATGACGAAATGAACTAAAAAACTAGATAAGATAATGATAAAATCAACTAAATATTTAGTAAGAAGTTGCATATTCGTGATATACATGTAAATTCTAACACCAGGTATTCTTCCTAGTCCTTTTATTAATAGGTAAAGAAAATTAACATTTAGTAAAATCAAAAAAGAAAAGACAAAGAGAGATTGTATGGGTCATACATGTAGTAATGCCCCCATTCCAAGAAAACTAAATACTAAGAAGCATCAAGGATCGGAATAAAATTTATAAGAAGAATCATAGTGATCATACCAGTCTATTTAGTATATAAGGTTCCATGAGACCTAGTAACCATGGTAGGATTTAGATATGAGTAATATTTTCTACGTCAGGATTTTAATGGTGGGATAGGTTGAAAGCCTTAATCATCGACAAGATATTTTTTACCTTTACAGAAGGCCTAAATAAAGGAAATGTTTTTTGGGTAATCATCCTCTATAACATTCCATTTTCCACCAATTTCATTTTTTTCTCTTAATTTATTTATTTCCTCCTAGATCATTGAAATATTATAATTATTACCCGTGTTAAGATTCTCATCTATAGCAATATTGATGGTCTGTGAAGTCCAATATCATTACATTGGATAAAACAATTGATTTCCAAGCATTTATCCAATCAATTTAGTTCTCCATTCCCCTATATCATGGTGTAGTAACTCTTTTTCATTATACTGGTCCTCCTAAGTCATGATCACCATCTATTTAGAATATTCATAAACCATTTCAATATCACCATCACTGACATGGTATTTTTATTTATCAATAGTGGATTGTTTTCCACCAACAGAAATTACAATATTCTATATTTTATGTCTACTCAATTTCTGCCTATAGGAAGCCTCATTGTGTCTTTTTAATATAAAAAAATACACACTTGTTAAAAATATCCTTAAAAAAGACTAATAACTAGATAATCAATGTAGAAATTAAGTAATATTTCAAATTCCACTTTTAGAGATATATCGTCATCCAATGCAGATTTTACTATGTTATTAATAAGACAATATCTCAAGTATACCTATTCTAAAATCCTTAATATGTGACCATATTTGGCAGTATTATTGGTCTTATCCATTTTAATTGGGATTCCCACAACATAGGCTATATCAAATTAAATCTTATATTACCATAAGATCCACTTATGATCAAAATTGAGATCCAAACATGAGCTCTAGTATTTTTTCACATGTGGATTGAATCAAAAATCCCATTATTAAAATAAAAGATTTCTTAGTTTTAATGACATTGATCTGATACCCAATGCTCTATTCATTAGATCCTCTGATTGTTAAATAATTTGAAAAATACCCCCACCCATTAGAATACATCTCTAATCAGAAGATACCCAAGTTGTATTCTATTTCAAAACCAAATCATCCAATTTCCAAATTTTTCCTTTAGTAGGTAACATGAGTCTGGTAATGATGGAGTGTTTTCAGATATTTAATCTATTAATAATATCCTCTTTGTTAGTGATTACCTGATCAGTTTATCCTTTATTCTAAACTCATTCTATAACAAACTCTTTCATGAATGAAAAATTCCATCTAATATTTTTTTTTCAACAAGTAAAAATTGGAGATTCTTGGTGGTTTCTATGAAATATAAAATCATCACCACATTAGCTACTGCCATAAAACAAAAATGATAAGGCTTACCCACCTCATTATTTAGAGCAACCCTTTAAAATGGATAAATCCCATCAATCATCTCAAAATCCACATATCTGAGAGCACCCTTTGAATCAACCACCACCTATACGACACAACTCATCTCGGCATCTAAAAATGTAGTTTTTTATAGGTTGATCTTCTCGACCACCACTACCTATGATCTCTACCCACCATACATCTTAGTCGGCATTTCTATATTCCACTAATCCTTGGTTATCTTCTTCGTTGCCTCATCCATCCATGTCATTCCAGATCAAGTACTTTCAATAATAATGTTAGTACTAGATAAACATAAATACAGAAATTATATATTATTATTTTAAATAAAACAGTAATTATCATGGAAAATACTCCTTTGGGGAAATTATTATTCTATTGTATATGATATCTCTCATAAATTTTCAAAAGTAATAAAAATAATCTTTTCCATTGTTTTGTTTTAGACATTTTAGACAAATTTGTAAAAATAATTAACTTGTTTTGATATGTGTTTCGATAGTGAACAATTATTATATATACCGTAATACTCATCCACATGTAGAGGTCGACAAGATCCTTATAAGCATGGACTATCATCATTCAATAATTTTTATGATATTAAAAACCACCCTATCATAATATAATTCTCATTAATACATGATAGAGAATATATAACTTGATGTTTTGATCTGAAATGATGGATGTTGTGTATTAAAAGTTGAAAATTGTCATCACATGTGGTCAGTTTTCTTGGCATCCATGTATTAAATCAAAAAAAAAATTCCTTACAGTATCCAAATTGACTGCATTGAGTAAAAAATGTTGTCTAAAAAAGAAAAAAACAATAATTAATTAATTTTATGAAACGATATTTTATACGATTAAATTGTAATGTTCACTACTAAATAATCTGTAATAAGATGATTTTTTTTCATCTGTTTTTTTTTTCATTCAAATTATGCATTTATTTTTTACATTATTCCATCAATTTCATATAAATCCAAATAGGATAGTTTTGTATAGGTGGTGTGGAGGCTAATGATTCTATATTTATGTTCATAGGGGTTTCCCTTAAATAGTTTTGATATAGATGCCTCAAAATAATATGAATTGTAATTATGACTAATTAAAATAGTTGATCATAAATAGAAAAACAAATCATGAAAACACACCTATATAATATAAAAAAAATTAAGCGTCCCATCTAGTCATACAATAGTATTTCATTTACATTCTCACGAGAAATGTTGTCGGTAATGTATTCTCAGTACATTTGTTCTTTAAAATCTACTATGAAGTTTCTACTATTTTGTATCCTTATATCCACATGAAAAATAAGTGTTAGTCATTGAATATATTGAACAAGTGGTGTAAATATGCTATGCGAATATATTTTCTTTTGGTCACTTTATCTTTTAGATTTTTTTATTTGGAATTTCATTTCACCCTATCCCTTTGTCCATTTATATTAACATCATTTAGTCAGATCTTTTTTCATTAATTTTTAAAGGATTTAATGAAAAATAAATTCCAAATGAATACCTTCTTTATCAATGTTTTTTAATAATATTTGATATATATGCTACGAATTCTCCAATAACATGGTCGATCATTTGAATATTTATTTCATCATGAAGAATAGGTAGCTCGAACTCGACACATGAGATACACTAATCCCCACTCTCACATGACCTGTTATAAGTAATATGTTGTGTATAGTATCTTAATTGATATTGAACATGGTATCCCTCTAAAAAATTTGATGGGTGTGTGTTGATAGATATAAATCACAATATTTTTCACCCTATAGAATATTAGTATTAGGAAGGTATTTGTGTTTGCCTAATTTACATTTCACAAAAAAATATGAGAATATAGATTACCGCATCTAAGACAGATCTTTAAGGGGAATGGACCACCTCAAATCTAGTGTGGGTGGGGGACCATCATGTAGTGGTTGTTCAAGATTTGTTTCTTCTGTTCTATTCCTCCCAATAACATTTTCAAGCAACTCATACTACTAATAAAATATTTATTCAAGGGTGTCTAATCATTCAAGAATCTCTTCAATTTATTTATTTTATCCACCTCTTCTTCTTTTTTCTCAAAAATATGTTTGGGGTGTCACACCAAAACCCACACCTCAGATGCAACCATACTATTCTTTCCTCTTCAAGGCAAGTGATTGTATTTTTTCATTCGACGTGGCTAGTGATTATTATTATGTCTATATCAAATGAAAAATATTTTCAAATTATTAATCATTGTTATGTGATACCAATTTAAAGAAAACCCAATTTTTATTATGTCATAATTTAAAATTATTCTTATAGTTTTTGTTTAATTTCATCTATTATAATCCCATATTTATTTAAAATTTCCCCCTTCTATAGCACATGACGTATAATGGAAATGGATTTGGATTGGATTCATCAATCGACACAAAAATAGAGAAAAATGATTTTGTTTTTCGTTCATGTCCCATTAAATTATTCCAGTAGATTTAAAACATGTACTGATTTTTTTTCAAGTGAATCATACCCTATCCTTGCTTTACAGTATGGGTATATTAGTTTTTATTCTCATTCATTATTTTTGGCAGACATTTTTTGTTTCAAAAATTAATAATTATTAATAAAGTTATTCAATACATGTATTGTCAGAAAATGTATTAACATCCATAATGTACCTAAAAATATGACTCCACATAACATCTAGTAAATTCATCTTAGGATTATTATCTAATTATATATCAAATCATTTTTGGTGGGTGAAGGTATATTTTCCATTTAAAAACATCGAAAAGAAACATTGTTAGAATTTTGTGAATGCCTCTATGTGCCCTTCTAGTAAGTATTAATACAAATTTATTTTAGGATTCATCTTATATAAATACACTCTAAAAATTATGATTATGTGTAAGTATTTAATTATTTTTTATTATTGGAAAATATTAAAATTATATTAAAATTTTACCAAGAAATCTTATTAAATCAATGTCTTAAACATGGACACAACATGTTTCCTTGAATATAAATTGATTGGAATGCACTACTGAGTAGTAAGCCCAAGGAATATAATGAACATGGCCTTTTGGGGTTCACAACCTGGCCATTACTCATTCCTTCCATCCTCGAATGTGATTATTTTTTACATTAATAACTCTTATGAAAATAGACACACTATAATTATCCTTTTTTTTATTGGGCACCGATTATTTTCCTTTTATCATTTCCATGGGTTCAACATTATCAATATGTTCTTCTTCTAGATTGGTATCATTGACATATGAAGAATTTTATTGTTCCTCTGCACTGGAATCACCAATAGGTTGAGGAACCTATAGTTTCTCACGATTATGATCATTGACATGTTCCTAATTAATTATCAATATAAGTGGTTTATCATTTAATTTATAATACATAAATAAAGTAGTGAACATATAATAATATGAGGTTACAAAATGTATATTAGAAAAAAAATGATTATTGAAATATCTTTTCTATATATTTGAATGGATTTGACCCCTCTATCACGTTTTCCAATATCTTATTTATTTTATTCTCAAACATATAAGGCCCCATCTACATTGGTACCATTGTGAAATTATCACGATGTCCTTATGTATGAGTCATCATCAGTTTAATTTTTATCTATAAATTCATTTGGTATGGTTAATAATAGAATAATTGACCACTTTGGGTTTATAAGATATTGAACATAAAATAATTTTACTTCTTATGATTCCATCATAAATGGTTCACATTTGTTCCCTTCCATATTAAAATCCACATTCATGAATCCCAATTCATCTATATTTACATTTTTCCCATTATAAACACACTTTCACTGAAAAATAAGTACTTGGAATATTTTTTAATCCAACTCCCTATTGTGTTGTTCCAAATTATGAAATATTCACATAAATTGGATTTCTATCCTTGGTACCAGATACATGCATCACCTTATCCACAAGTTGAACTCTACTATTTTTCATGGTACTCACATTATCATGTACATTTTTCTATTGTGTATAACAATTAATTAAAAAACCTTATAATATAATACATGCACACTTTGTCCAAGGTATATCCATTGAAGTCTTTCTATGTATTAATCCAAATTTGTTTCTAACTCCTTAAAAATATGGTCTCTAAATCATCCTATAAACTATTGATTATTTTTATTTGATATTCATCCTTTATCCCTTTATAGATTAAAATTATTAGGAATTGTTTTGAGTTTCAACATAGGGGAAAATTCTAAACCATTATGTAAATCATAAATATGGGAATACTCATGATCTATTATATTTATTTTAAAAAAATATGTTCTTAAAATTTCTTCACCCAAAATCCACCCAATGTGATGTGACCTAATAAGACCAATGATTTTAATACCATGTAGGTAGTTTTTAATGAAATCAATGGTTTCCTCAACAATATATCACTCAACAGTACCACCTTCTATAAAAAGTCTATTTTTGACATACCCTTTCAAAATATTCATAAGTCGTTTAATGGGGTACAACCATCTACAATATACAAGAACACATTTCCAAGTCGTTCCTATCAATTAAACCATCAAGTCATACATCATATCAATGAATTATGGTGGTAATAACATTTCCATTTTACATAATATGATATAAATATTGTTTTCCATAGTTGGTAATTTTTTCTAGTCTATATCATTGTGGAATATAGATTTGAAAATGAAATATAGCATGGTTAATGTGTGATGAAAATTATTGGAAAAAATGAAATGTATAGTTATAGTCATTAGATCTTTCTCCAAAACATTGCAATCCTTTTATCTCAGAACATTTATCATTAAATCAATAATTGATTTTATATTCTTGATATTCATTGAATAACCCTATGGAACCCTTAAATCATTTACAAAGATGAGAAACGGATATATCTTCTTCTTGGAAAAGAGTTTAGGTAAATGGAGGAAGAAAATTCTATTTTTCTCCCTTCATTAGAACCAAATATTCTTGTATTGCCATGTTAATCACGTAGAACCTAGCCTTAATTCCATACCTTTTTAGGTTTATTTAGTAGCGTTCCAATGCCAATGTCACATATATATTTTTCATCAAGCATGACATTATGAAATTTTATAATGTAAAAACAATCCCATTATGGTAATTCAAAATAACTGATATCATTTTCCAAGAGGTTTACATGTGGTTTTCCAAAAACGTTTTTCCAAAGGTAGTGTCTATATCATTTACTTTATCAAATAGTTCACCAATTGTTAGTGGATATAGTATTATACATTCTTTTTAACACCCATCGAATGATGTCATCCATAATCCATATTGAGGGTGTTTGGATAGAAAGATGTTATTTCCTATAAATATAGTCATTGATGACCTTTTCACCCTATTAGACTATGTACCATGTTCAAAAATTGGACACCCTGGAATTGCATTAATTCGATGTCATGAAAATAGTATAAAATAATGAAATTAGTATATCATCCCATTAATCTTCATTTCTCTATGAATAATAAATCCTAACACCTAAATCCCACAATAATTTGAAATCATCTATCAATGGATCGAAATAAACATCAATATCATTACTCAATTTTATTGGCCTGGATATAAGCATAGATAACATAATATATTTTCATGCCATACATATCCATGATGGAAAGTAATGATTTACCAAAATAATAATCCGTGTGTTATGAGATCTGTTACGAAAACAGAAATGTTTCCCTCCATATGGAGAAAGCACGAGATGATGGTTTCTCTGAACTTTTCAAAATTCATGGTACTCATGATCAATTATATTCTACTATGTAGAGTCTTCTGGGTGATGAAGTTTTCCAAATTTATTTCTTGTATCTAAATTTCATGTTAATTTCCTTATAATATCCTCAATTCATTGTAAGAACTTAAAAAATGGAATGATATTAAAGTACCACACAAATTTCCTAGGACTCAATCCATATTTCTTTCATCAATAATTAAATCACTTTGAGAATTACTCAAGAGATTTTTTTTGTCATTTTTAAATAGTAATAATTCATTTGGATGGGCATGTTTTTGTTTAGATATCAAATACATTAAACATATAATTAATTTACTTTCATTTTTCAGCTAGGAATCCAATTATCCTCTGTAAGGATTTCATTCAAGAGATGAAGTAGTACATTAAAACTGGAATCACATCATCCATTTCTAGCTTCTAAATTATATAGCTTCAGTATGGCAGAAAATGTTGTATATTTAGCACAACCAAATTATAATGGCATCTTTTCTAAACCCATTATATTCTCAAACAATTTTGGATAATCATGATAATAATATTCAATTTCCATTGTCATTTCCTCAATACAATAATCGTAATTATTCAAACCATTAATCACATCCTTGATACAGTCTTATTCATTTATCACCCATGTAATCATATCAGATGACCCATAAAATATTGTCTTTTCCTAGCCACTATCTATATTAACTTTTTATTCCTGTTTATTCCAACAATTATATCTTTGATCTATCTCTTAAAAGATATATTTTTCTTCCAACTCATATGAACTAATTTTCATTAATAAAAAACATTATAAACATGAATAAAATACTAGATAATATTTTTAAAACATGATGAACTCTTTCAACCCATATTCATATTATTTTGTCATAAGATTTTCATCCACCCATTTTCAATTCATATCTATCTTATTTTCTGTAGTAGTATTTTTATTCAAAAAAATGAATAAAATGGTCCATTAAAATAATGGGAACATTATATATGATGGTTTCAAATAATTTCAGCATGATTTGTTGGAAATGGGTAGTTGAATTTATGAAAATAATTATTCCACTGGTGGTAGCTGATGTCCTGTGAATTCATCCAAAATGATAAATGATACTTGATATAGGAAGATTATACCTTAGGTTAGTTCAAGAAACATAGGATCATATCTATAATAGATTGGGGATGAGTCATAGCCATCAAAATTCAATAATAAATATTTGGGAGATTAAGTTGATGAGGATGGAAGTTGAATCCTTAAATCTAAATATTCCGATGATAGAGAGTTTGTGAAGCACTAGACATCATTTAATAGTTTGTTGTCCAAAGATGAAAAAAACAAAAACTATAGTTTGATCCCTACAAGTGGATCCTTGATTATGGTGATAAAGAGAAGACTCGACTAAATGGTATTAAATGCACTCATTCTAAGAAAACCCTTCTAGATTCAACATTAAAATCAATCCTTATAATTACACAATGAAAATGATAATACATTCAATCTAAGGATATAATTTTTATGGCACTTAGCTTCCTATGAGGCCTAGATTTTATGAGTGGAATCATGGCATGTAGCTGATGGGTTAGATAATGTCAGTGACATTCTGATTACCAGTGAAAAATAATAACCTCCCTATAATATTCAATGTTCCTTTGGTTTGGTTAATGTATATGGTTTTCATGGATGATATAAAGGAAATACATTATTTTACTTTCCTAGTTTCGTGCTTCATATAAAAAAAAAACACATCAATAATTTTATCGATTTATTTTGATAAGATTTGAAGGACTAAAGTGAAAACATAATTAAAGTGGGTAATGTGGGAAATTAATTCAACTTGCATCTTAATATAGGAATCCAATTATTAAATAGAAATCTTTATCATATTATCCAAACAAACAATAGTGGGATCACTTAACGAGAAAATTTTTGTGACCTACCAATACCAAAAAGAGAATGGAATATGATGTTTTTATCGTTCCTAATGAAAAAAATTGTTAAAAGTTAATACAATAATTTAGAGATACAATATTTACAATAATAAAAGATCATTTATTTATATAATTGTATAATCATGAAGAAGTATTCAAAAAATAGGGAGAAATATATTATTTACATTATTTTTATATTTTCTAAAATTAAATCTATTTTCCTTGTGAGACAAAAATTATAGGTTCTAAATATGTTTAAATATTTCATAATATAAACAGAGAATGATTATAATTTATCCTTAAATATGATCCAAAAATATAATGGTATGGAATTTAAAAGGGGAACAATTGATGATTATTTTGAGAGGAATTCTATTCACCAAGAACTTAGTGTACCATAAACTTCATAATAATAGGTTTTTTATTAATAGAATAATAAAATTTTAGTTGAGATGGCTATTACATTACTGATAGAGAAGACTATATTATAGAAAAAACTAATGAATCTGTTCACTCTAATTTAAAATCACAAAATTTCATTTTTCAAGTACATGTAATATTTAAAAGATCATTTATTTAGATCAACATTGGAATCCAAAATATCATCCTCATTTTGAGACATCATTGAAATACAATTTATTAGCTTTAAGACCAATAATTTACCCTAAAAATCACAAATAAATTATAAAAAAATTATTAATCTTTTCGTAATAAATTATTTATACACATTGTATTGGTTATTAAAAAAAAATTTCATCCCTAAAAAATATTACACTATTTTTAAAATTACTTATCATCAAAGAAAATTTTCCATAAAAATAATTTACTAGAACATCAAGTACTGAATTCATTTTCACAAAACCTTATAAAACTCACTTACTATCTTCAAAACCAATCCCTTTCCATTTTGAACCATGTTTTCAAACTTATAAAAGTAGCTAACCCACTTTGATAATTTTGTCACACTTATTATATAGTATGATATGTATTATAATAAATATATATATATATGTGTATATGATGAAATATAAATAATAACAATATATTTTTTGAAAAAAATACAAAATATGTCTCTTCTATATAATAATGGTTTCAAAAATTAAAACATAAATTTCCATATTTTATAATATATTTTCAAAACTGAAAAAAATATAATGAATAAAATTGGATTACAGGTTTCAATATACTCGAAAAATAAAATGATCACCCCAAAATAGGTTGGGGTTTTAAATATAATTTTTACTTGATATTTATCAAATACTTATGATAGATAAACTAATTAATGATAAAGTACCATTATACATGAAATATTTATGGTAGTTGATGAGTGGGGTGAGAGAGGGAATCATCATGTTTTAGATCCATATATATCATAATATGTATATAATATTCTACTATTGAGATTTATAATGTTATCAGAAGATGGGTTCATGGTTGGAATAGAAAATAAATATCAAACAAGCACTGAAATGAAATAAAAAATAAATAAACAAAAGTAGGATGATGATGAAATGTGGTGGTGGAATAGAGTTCATCCCCATTAAACACAACCCTAGAATGATCGAGTCCGAGTATAATAAATTTAGTGGTGGCCTAAGTAGGTTACATTGAATTTATGAACTAAAAAAATCATGATTCACTCAATCAAACAAATAAAGGTGAATCATGAAGTTTATTCACTACAACATAAATACCCTTTTGCGGCAGTTTTTAATCAGTGATTTACTATACCGCAGATACATTTTTTTAAATTATTTATAGGAGTTTTATTAAAAATGACCATAAAGATGTTTAATTTTTTTAGTTCTGACAGTTCTCCCCTCGACCCCTGCAAGACCAGCCCCCCAGAGACCCATGAATCACTTGCCCGCCTCCCCTCAGCGCTGCTTTCCGCCCATCCCCACCAACCCCTTGAACCCCTAGCTCACCTCCCAACTGTAGTTCCGGACCCATTCTGCCGCTCGACACTTCTTGCCGCCCCGTAGTATCCTCCTTCTTCTTTTTCTTATTCCGTCCACTAGTTATATGTCATTTTTATACTTCAATCTATTTTTGATTATTATAGTTAAATTTATACATGATTTAATTTTATTCCACACTTAAAATAAATGGTGTTTCATTGTTTTTTTCCAAAGATATGTTCATATTCCAGGTGTTAATAAAATGTTTTAATGGATTTCTAAATGAATTTTTTGTTTTAAGGGGATTTAAACCTACATGTGTCTCGAATTTTTTAAAGTCTATTGTATGATATTTTTTAAAAGGAAAGGATGTTTGTGGTTATTTAATGGTTTTAAATGAAAGGGTTTAAGGTTTAATTAGATTTTGAATGGGATTTTAAATACTTATTTTTAATGCATTATAATAAATGTGATTTCAAAGAGGAATAAAGTGACTTAGAATTCTGATTATTTTCATATTTCCCATTTTTATCTTTCATAATGAACTACTAATAATGTATGTAATACCCTCAATGATTCCCCCATCTCTTTAGATTTATTTTTATGAAATGGATGATATTTTTGTTGTTGTTTTTTTCAAGGGTGTTGGAGGTTATGTTAGATTTATATTATGTTGTTTCATTAATCATGTAACTTGTTTAATTACTCGTCTCGTATTATTTATATCATGGGTACATTAGGGAATGATAGAGAGGTGTATATTTATGTTACACTAGAAAGTCACACACTATTGGTGTCCCCTAGTTGTGTTGTATACCATGGATAGTAAGGAGTTCCCCCTTTATGATTCTTGGTGCAAGATACTCTATTGACTTGTGTTGTTTGGATGAAACATATGTCAGTGGTCTGTATCATGTATTTATAAGGTCTAGGACTATCTTAATTTATGACCTTTTTTGTTTCCTATGATTCTATATGGATTCAATTTGGGGACTCTCAATTCTTGTGTCCCCTAGTTTGATAAATATTGTTGGAACCATGAATTTTTCTCCTTGTTTACTCATATCTCGTTTGTGATGTGGTGACTTGGTGTCTTATTTTTACAGATTATAAGAATGGGTTTTCTTCATAAAATTTATTTTGAAGTGTTTTCAAAAGGGTGTTTCAAAATTATTTTTAAAATTGAAACTGTAATGGGTAGTTTTAAAGAATTTAAGGGTTTTATAGTAATATTTTAAAAATGATTATTTTCATTTAAAGAAGAAGAAAATATAAGTTTATAAAATGGATGTTAAGGTGATATTTGGTTTTTCATGTAATTATAAACAAAAATATAATTTCTAACTATATTTTAAACTATCAAAAATGATATGTTTTTTGAAAATTCTTTCACAAAATCCTTGTTGAGATCCTATTGGGTTTGATTTTTCTCACACTCTATATACATCATTCGATATATAAAAATATTACGTTTTTATTATTTCGGTTCACTATACATTTTTTGGTTTCCTAGAATTTTACAAAACAAATGGATAAATTAAAAAATTAACCCACCTTTGTGATTTAGAAAGTGATACATTTATTTTTTCTTCGAGCATATTAAGAAGTGGAATAATAAATATTGAAAGAACATAAAACTATAGTAAAAAATATTTATTCATTATTTAATGTTATGATAATGAAAAATAATTGCATTATTAAAAATAATTACGCTCTAAAATAGGAAAATACAGTAAAAAGTAAGTAGATAATTAAGATATCAAATAATAGAATATAAATAAAATAATTATTTTGTATTGATAATTTTAGATTACAAATGAGTTTTGGAACACTGGTTTAATAGGTTATGGGGTAATATGAGAAGAAGTATAAGGCTCATTAGAAAAAATATTTTGTTGTTAGGGAATCATGAATAGTCTGATTCACTACCTTTAAATCTATTTTCAATAGTTAAAAGTTCTAATTCATTATCCCATACTATTCCTTCATCAAAAACCATGAATCATGGAACATATCCAATTCCACCACCAAATTTAATTTTTGAAAATTATAAATTGTCTTAGAATACTAAACATGTTTTAACATCTTTTCATTCATCGAGTTAAACAAACACTAAACACCATTCTCTGCAGAGGTTAACTAATCAACCAACACTTTCTGATTTTCAATCAAAGTATCAAGGGTATATTATCACAATATAATCTCTTATCTTATTTCTCATTTTAGAAAGATCTTCTAGAAATAATAGAATTCATCACGAGAAATATAAAACACCCATTATAGTAAAATTAGAATCTCTAGCTAGACTAGTAATGGATTTTATAAAATCAAACTTATTAGAAAAAATCTTTTTTAAATTATCAAAATCTTGTTTAGAAACCATTCCACTTGTAATATTTCCAACCAAAACTTATATCTCTCTCATAAAATCATAAAAATATTTCCTTTAATGTGAGAGTTTGTTTCAATTTTTTATTCCTAACTACTATTCAATTATTATAAGATTTATCAAGCCATTTCCTTAGTGATATCAACGTTATGAAATCATCAGTTTGTCCATCTATTTTGGTGTATCATGACATACAAAAAACTACATGGATGGGATCCTTGTTCTTCTATTATTTTATGTATGTTTTTAATTTTAATGAATTGGTTTTCTTGAGGGTGGGTTCATTATTTACAATAAGTATTCATATAGAAAAACCGTATTTGACATATTTATATATTTTTTAAAGTAGTATATATGAATCTCTTTCATTATTTATTAATAGGTTGGGGTTTCAATTTTTTTAATATTTTTTATGAACATTGTGATATACATGGATAAAAGATGGATCGTATTACCAAGGAACACACCTCAGTATGTTATGGGTTTGGATGAGCATTACAATTTTTCAATTTCCAATTGATCCTTTGAAGGGATAATAAGATGTCCATGTCCTAAATGTAAATTTAGAAGATAGTTGAAGGGAGATGAAGTTTATGAACATTTATTGTTGAAGAAATTCCATGGTCAATATTTGTGATGGATTTGGCATGGAAAATCAAACGTTACAGAATGGTTGAGCACTAATGTCAATCCACTGAATGATCTCCAAACATCGTTGATAATGAAAAATGAAATGCAAAACCTTTTAAATGATGCATTTGGAACTGGAAGACACCACCATCAACATCAAAACATATCAGAACAATCAGATGAGGGTGCTAAAAATATGAACATGATATGTTATATTTTTGAGCCTATTGGACAACGAGATCAAGAATGTAACATATCAGTGGATACACCTCTTGATTATGTGGAGACTAATGTAATAGAGTAATTCACTGAGTAAAATACATTTCATGATTTAGTTGATGGTGGAAATCAAGAGTTCTATAGTGGATGTTTGAAATAATCAAAACATTCTTTTCTGATGATGTTGTACCACATGAAATGTCTATGTAGAGTTACAAATAAGGCAATGTCCATGATATTGGAATTTATTCATGATGCATTTCTTGATGAAAACATCCCTGTGTATTTTTATTATATGAAAAAAGTTTTTAAAATGCATAGTTTTAATTATAAAAAAAATACAACTATGTCCCAAATATTGTATTCTTTATTGGCAAGAGGATTCAATAAGACAGGATTGAAAAACATTTATTCTTCGATATGGTAGTCAATGGGTGATTATGGAAGTATGAATCAAGATAATACCATGAACAAGAAGAAAAGGAATACACAAAAAATGTTTAAGGTTACCTTCATTTAAATCCTCGATTGAAAAGATTATTTATGTCATTGAAAACCACCGAACACATGAAGTCATATTCAGTCGATAATAGCAATGATGGTTTAATGAGATATCTATGAGATTCCTAATCATTGAAGTCATTTGATTCATTACATACAGATTTCATAGCTGATCCTAGTAATGTTAGATTGGGATTAGCTGCCAATGGATTCAACCCATTTGGGACTATGAGTAGCAGTTATAACATCTGTCTAGTTGTTTTAATCCATTACAATATGAATTTGTGGATGTGTATGAAACAAACATATTTTATCATTCTGATTATTATTACTAAAAAACTAATGCGTTGAAATGATATTGATGTATACTTGTATCATTTTATTGAACAATTACTGTTTTTATAGAGCAACGGTGTTGAGACATTTGATGCTTCTTCTAAACAAATGTTCAAAATGAATGATTCTTTAATGTGGACCATTAGTGACTTCTCAGGTATTTGGAATTTATCCGGTTGGAACACATACATGGGTTTGGATTATCCTATTTGTAACATTGATTTTGAACACAAATGGATACCTCACATTATAAAAATCGTGCATCATGTTCTATTAATGATTTCTCAATGCATCTCATATATTTTGGCTGAACATATCAAAATATAGTGGTTTTATTAATTGTAGGACACATCCAAGGATATTAACTGTTCTTATATATTAACACAACATATAAATGATGAAAAACAAAATAGGGAAGGATCTTCATTTGAATGATAGTAGGAAACTCGTTTGATGTGCATCGTCAAGTGAAATCGGAACACAACAATGGAAGAAAAAATGTATATTATTCAAACATCTGTGTTGTGAATTTAATTTGTTACAGAATAATCTTGATGTCATGAATATTGAGAAGAATTTATGTGACTATTTTAACTTCACATAGTTTAATGATAATTTAAATTCAATGGATCATCACAATGATTGGAAATACATACAAGTAATGAACATAAAACATGATCTCTAGATAGATGAAAATGAAAACTATGCTTCGTTAATTTTTGCAATGAAAAATATGGATAAAGATACAATGCTTAAAATTTTAAAGAATATGAATGTATCAAATGGTTATTCAAGTATCATCTAGAGGTTTTTTGACATAATAAATTGTATGTTATATGGATTGAAATGTCACAAATTACATATTTTGTTACATCACTTACTACTATTGGCAATGCACACATTATTACATAAAAACGTTACTGCTAGTGTAGTCCAATTCTACACATTTTTCAGACAAATATGTAAGAAATATCTACATCCATTTGATCTTGAAAACCATCAGGAGAGGTTTTTATTGACACTTTATGCAATGGAGATGATATTTCCTCCATTGTTTTTTAATTTCATAATGCATTTAACTGTGCATTTGGTGGAGGAAGAAAAATTAGGACGCCTCGTTCATTATCGACAGATGTAACCAATTGAGATGTAGTTTATTTATATGTTTTTAGTTAAGTTAAAAAAATTGACACTTGATTAAATTAATAATAATTATTTTTTATTTTATTTCATAGATATCTTGGGCATTTGAAATCATATGTGAGAAATAAAGCTCAACTAGAAGGTTAAATTGCTAAAGGATATTTTGAAGAGGAGTGTCTTACCTTTGGGTCTAGGTACTTAGATAATATTGAGACAATATTTAATAGAGTTAGATGTGATTACAACACATCAAATTAATATCAAATTAATGGGAAATCAAAAATATTTCCTGCTATTGACCGATCATTTGGGAGGACCTCAAATGTTACACTAACAGAAATGGAATTCTTACAAGCATATAGATATGTGCTGAATAATAGTGAAATAGTAGATCCATTCATTGAATACTTGATGATATAAACAAATAGATGAATGGGTTTCCGAACATGAAATTATAATGATATAATGAATGATCTTAATAAATATCTTGTAGAATGGTTTCCACAACATGAATGTTCTTAAATATTACAGTAAATACGAATATTTGGTTGAAACCAATATTTTGTAATTATAAAAAAATATATTTATTTTTTCAGATCATTAATACTGATATTGGAGTAGTGTTTTCAGATGATTTGAAGTTTCTTTCTAGAGGTACTCTAAAACATGTTATAAAGTTCAACGCTTACAAAGTGAACAGATTTAGATTTCGTACAGTCAATCAATAAGATTTTTTAAAAACACATAATAGTGGTATATTTACATTTTTTGAAGTGGGATACTATTTAAAACTGACTAATATTATTGAATTAAACTACTATGGGCATTTTTTAGTTGTTTTATTCAAATTCAATTGGGTTGATTTTATTAGAGGTGTTAAAAGTGATTCCTTGCAATTTACTTCTATGAACTTCTCTCGCTTGATGAATGTTGGTTATCGTGAACGGAATGATCCATATATCATATAATCACAAGATAAAATGGTATATTATGTGAAAAATGTTGTGTATGAAGGGTGGGTGTAGTTTATCACATAAATTAATGATATTTGTATGGTATTGGTGATGAAGTGGAATATTTGACATCAGACATTGAATCCCACAAACAACGAGATTTAAAATTATTTGTCCATCATGATGTTGAAAATATTATTCTACTAAGGATGAATGAATCTGATGAAGTAATGAGTAGGAAACTGACATTCTTAAAGGATAAAATTATTTTATGTATAGTTATGCATTAATTTATCAACCACTTATTTCATTTGTGCCATCATTCATTATCATTGTTTTGTATATTTTGTTTGTTAGTACTATGAAACTGTTATCAATTTTACTTTTTTATGAAGAAATTTTTTGAAATATATGTTTTGAACTTAATTATATTTGATTAAATGATAGGATTTCCTAGTACGAAGTGATATACTATTTCATCGACCACTACGACTGATTGAGATCCATTTATATACCTCCCTACGACATCAGAGCCATCATCCGCTTTCCCCCCTGAACCATCACTCACAAACACTGGGAGTGTCCCTTCATCATCTCAGTTGTCGGCTCCTGCTTCAGAAGCCTCAGTAGTGGTGGAGTTGTACTCCACTTTTAGTTCTTTTCAAGGATACTGGAGGGATGCTGTATAGGTACAAATATTAATATGAATAAAATTATTACACTTCATTATACCAACTACTTTTTCATTAAATATAGAAACAATGAATGTGTCAAGGAAAAAAAATTCTAGATGTATGGAATCTGGAAAAAGATATGATAGTTGTCCCAATTGATTCATAGAGAGTCCATATAGATGATGTCGTAGGATTAATTATCCAGATTTTAGGCCAGCAGGCCGCAGAGCCCGTTTCCCTTCTTATTTCATATGATGAATGGAGGCATAAGCCTGGAAGTTAGAAAAATGATGTTTTTGATTCCCTAATAAAGTTAATTATAATATAATATGCTTTAATTTAATATCATGTTATTAATACTTTCAAAATGAATTTTTGTGTACATATGTTTTTCCCCTTTACGGTTGTTGGTGTGATAACACGAATGTACACATTGAAAAATCTTGGTAAAAAATGTAATGACATTAAATTGAGATTATATGGAGATTTAAATGATAAATATTTGACAACCTAATAGCTATATTATAAGCTACCTGATGGGGTACCCAAAGATCAGTGGAATGTTTTTGTTGATAGACATCGTGATGACATGCATATGGTATTTAAATATATATTACTATGTTAATATTAATTTACATTTATACATTAATATTAAGTGATGATGACATTCAGTACATAACTATTAAATTTTATTTTATTTATTTTAGGATCTTTTTAGAAAGAATGCTTCTATCCGGGATAAGCAGGTAATCCCTCACAATGCGGGGTCAAAAAAGTTTCTTGGAAGCCAATATTCTCAGGTAATCTTTTTATTAGATTGAATATTTATAAGACAATATTTTTTTTAATAAATCATATTTTTGATTTATGTTTACTTAATGATGTCACAGAGTTTAGGGCATGATGCTTCTCGAATAGAAGTGTGGTTTAATGTTCACCAAAAATCTGAAGGATGTTTTTTTAATGAGAGAGTCACAGATGTTATGGTATGAACTCATTTTTATATAATAACTTATTATCCATTGTTACAATGATTAAATATATATCTTATAATATGACTGTTATTATTATTTATTGGTAAGAATTAAAGAAATGTGGGATTCCAATCCTACGCAATCCTACTCAGCCTCCCAGGATGACCTAGATGCCAATGTCATTGGGAAGGACTTTCCTGGTAAAGTGTGCGGGATGGGTTTTGGACCCATTCCATTTGAGGTCTTTGGCAGGCCACCAGATATTGAAGCTACATATACCCCTATTTTTAGTTAGTCCACACCTTGAGATACTCAGAGAGAGATTGTTCCTCTATGAAACACAGTTCAAGACCAAGGGCCTCAGATATCTTCATTACGGAAAGCACTGACTTATTTATATCATAATGTGATATGATTTCCCCCTGTGGGTATTGCATCAACTGGTGGTGAGAAGGTAAATAAAAAAATCAAAATCATTTTGTTTGAAAATTTTTATTGGTTTTGTGTTTAAATATTAATATACAATATTATTTAATTTTCAATATAATTTTCTTATAGGTCGTTGTAGGATGTAGATATGTAGGTGGAGAGGGTGACCAGTTGTGTTCATCATCTAACCCTGATTAGTTGTATTGTTGATATGTTGGAAAAATATGGTAACAATATATTTGTATATTTATCATGTGTGGCACATAGTTACAACTAAACATTTTAATGACCTAACATTGTTTTGATTTATCATGTTTCCTTTTATTTATTTTATTGACTTCTGATGTTTTCCTTTTATTTCTTGATTTCTAGAGTGTGGTATGCACCATATATGTAGATTCATTATTTTCATGAATCATTTTTTATGATTCATTTTTACTTCAATTATTATATTTTTTATCCAAGGATGAATGATTAACATCCTTATTTACATTCTTGGGAATATCTAGATTTGTACCACACTTCAACTTTTTTTTAGAGGATAGCCCTTCATTCTTAAAATTTTATAGTATTCATTTCTCATGTTTTATAGTTGCCATGTGATCACTCCCACATATGATTTCCTTTTATTATAAAATAGTTTTGATATGAATTTAAAAATATATGTTGAACACTTGAGTGTCTTGATCATGCTATGTTAGAGGTACTATCCTCTTTATTAATAGTAGAATTTACAAATATCTTTTGAACAATTGAATGTCTTACACTACCAGAATTTGTATCTCCCTAAAAGATGCATCTGGTGGATAAAATATATAATACAGTCTTGAAGCACATCATATATGGTTTGGATCATCCTTACTAACTTCTCATTGATCTAAGGATAAAAGGTTATACACAACTTCAACTATAATCTCATAGACATCTATTATAATTTCCAAAACTATCAAACATCATGATACATTCCAGAACAATATTCTAACTTGTCAATAATTTTTTAACAAATGAAGAAATTATCTCTAAGGATACCCACATTTATTCCCCTAAAACCTCAACTACACCCACAAACTAGTCTTACGGTGAAGATAAGATCTTCTAATTAGATAATAAAATCTGTTCTCCCATCTCCTACATTTTCTTGACCAATTCATTTAGCATTATATTTCCCTCTCGTTGAGTAATATTTATTTATGTCAAACATATACATGTAATCTATGAAATTTATATGATAATGATTATGTCCATGCAGTGAAAAAATATTATATGCACTATAGGTGCCAAAGTACCCATGAAATCACTCTCCAAAAAGGTTCTGTCATGATAATTTCAATGCATGGACCACTACTACAAACTAAAATATATGATTTGTGTATTTTCTCTTTTGGGTTAAAATATAATGAAACCCAAAGTGACTAATTTATCTATCTACATCATAAAATATTCTATCCTAGAACTAGATGCATCACATTTCACTACATTTCCAACATTAGGCTCAAGAATACTTAGGATCAGAGATGAGAACAACCACTTCTTCAACACTATGGAAACTTCCTCGCACTAGTATATACAGTCCAACACAATACATTCCTAGTAATTATGGTCATTGTCAATGATAAGTGAAATATCTCCAAAATGATTCTCATTTAATTCCCAAACCATCCAATAAAACACCAATTATCTATTACACTTCTCGGTAATGACAGATATACAAATACATCAACATACTCAGGATCAACTGATATCCCAGATTGTGAAACCACTATATCCAAATTGACACATTATGTACATAGAATAAATTTTATGTACCCAAATCATATGAAACCTATTATTCAAATATCAATCATTTTATTCTTATGAAAAATGTAGTTCTTATGGAATTCATTCGGATTTGGGATGCATGTGAATGTGAAATTGTAATGGTTTTTTATTAAAGGCACTGGTACTGTGGCTGTAGAATCATATTTTTTTTAATCTGGCTTTAGAAATAGTTTTAACTGCTTTGAAATAAATGTATTATATTTAGAAGTAGTTTTAACATTCACTAAAATTTTGATATTTTTCGATCTGTGACAGTTTTAACCACCACTACGGAAAATAATTTAGCTGTGGTTAAAACCGCTGCTGCACGGTTTTCATATTCCTTTATTATTTTGTGGTGGTTATCTTGGTTTTAGCGGGGGTTTTTTTGATGAAAATGATTATTTTTTTACAGTCGTTTTAAACACCATTAAAACCATAAAAACCCACTGTGAAATTTTTCCACTTTAACGGTTACCATAAACTGCCGCTAAATGAAGGAAATAATCTCGTATTATATGCCACCACATAATTCAACAGTGTTGTAATCCACCGTAATATCCATAAAACCCACTGTGAAATTTCCATTTTCCTATAGTGATTTCTCAAAAAAATGGAGGAATAAATAGAGAGTCTTAAAATAAATAATACGTGAAGTGGGTTAAAAATTTATCCTACATGATCTGGAGGGAATCCATTTAGCATGCTAGTGGATTTAATTGAAAATATACCAAAATAATATGATAGAAAGAATACCCTATGTAATTTTTATTTCCCCTTATGTGGCATTCAATCAGTCTATCTTGGTTGAATTTAATATTGGTATACTCACTTATTAAAACTCCAAAAAAAATTAATAATAATATATTCATTAGAAATTTGATGGTTTTTAAAAAAAATATTTCATTTATTAACAATACACATCCACAAAAAAATACAGATATATATTTCATAATGAAATAATCTCAAGAACCATATTTTTTCCAATTAAAAATACACACATATAAATACTTATAATAATAATTAATCACATTGAAAATAAATTTAAAGCACCGCTTAATATCATTTAAATACATTTTATTAATGAAATACACTACAAAGTATTTTTGTAATTAAAATTAAAAATTAAAACTCTGCCAATTATTTTTATCAATAAATTTTTTTATTAAAATTGTAATTTAAAATGTGTGTTTCACTATGGGTAGTGGATTCAGCCATTTTCTATTGATCAACGTTGTTTTTTGTCTTATATATGAAGTTAGAACCTCTCTCCTCCTTAGGGTATGGATCAGGATTCAAGTATTACCACTTTAATTCAAAAATCCAACCATCAACATTTTTATTACTAATTTATTTGGTTTCTAATTTTTTCCGAACAAAAGAACTACCATAGTTTCTCATCCCATCTATCGTCACATTTTTGTTGACATAAACCAATAGAAGATGACACAAATGATTTCCGAGATCAAAATCAAAGGTGATTAATGATTTAAACAATAAATTGATTTTAGATTATAGGTGGATTAATATTATTCCTTGTTTATTTAAGGAAATTTATCTTTAATATATGGGTAAAATTATATTTATGGGGAATAAAATTATACTAAAAGTGATTTTTGGAATCCCTTTTGAGTGAGGAAATGATAATTAAGGGCTTATTTCAAAAATCATTCCATCACATAATTCAAAACCTCTATGAATATAATATTAATATAAAGGGACAATGGGTCACTTTGAGAGTGCCCCCTATAGGATCAAACAATACCTCTTGTATTGGCATTAATAATATGGGGTGAATAATTTCTGAGCAATAAGGACCTAACACAAAAGAGAATGAAAATAGAAATATTTATAATGAAATGTGATTATGGAAGAAGGAAAAAATAGAAGAAAAAAAGTTCCAAAAAAAGGAGAAACCTCAATCACAAAAAAAAATATAGGAATGTAACTGGACAAGAGTATTTTCATGATTTAAACCTCATCAGTACTGCATACATGGAGGTTGGAGGTGATAAATACCTCACTGGAAGAAGTAACTAATTAGGAAATTAAATTATACCATAAAATATATCTTTATAAGACTGATTTGTTGATGAAGAGTGGTGTGGGTCTAGCTTAATGAGGGTTAGGTTCTTTAAGGGTTTGGTTCTACAATAGCATGAATAGGTGAGGGAAGAGAACTCTATTAGAGATCTATTTAAAACATCGAGTAAGGATTTTATTAGTTCTTTCAAAAAAGTGGTGATAATGGTAATTTTTATCAATGTTAAATATAAGGTATTGATAAAACTAATCATTATTAGCATAATAGTTCTAGGGCTGATATAGAGTGGTTTTATTAGTGCTAAAAAAGCATGGATAAAGATCATATCATAATATGTATTTTTTTATTTACAAATAAAATTATAAATACAATTCATTACAAATATTTTAATATATTTATAAATAAATTTATGTAATTATTTATATTTAATAGTTGAATTCATGAAAGGAACTGATCTATGAGGGATATGGGTCTCGAGAGCTCTCCACAGTGAATGACATATATATTGGGGCTACATTGATCCATGGTCTACTCATGGGAGGTGAGCTATATGGTTTTATTTCACATGGATATTATTCTAATCATGTAAATATGAAAGTATATTCATTCATGGAAGTATAATCGAGTTATTGTAGGATTTTCTCTTACTATAATGAAGGGGATTCAAATTACATCATTAAAAGAGGTACTAGTAAACATCTGATGGATGATATGGATGAAATTGGGAAAATAGTTGAAATATGTAGTTTTTTTATCATCTTCATACTGTTTATCCCTTTTGGAGGAATGATAAGTAATACTCAATAATCAGTCAATAAATTCTCATGTTATTGGGGTTTTACTTAATTCAAATGCATTCTGATCAGGAGAGGGTATTTTAATCTTCTCATCCCCTATGATGAACTCAATAAAAAGAAATAGGGATATTTTCTTATATCCTTGAAACTTATAATGGTGGGTCTTTAGGAATGGGAAAACTTCTTTTATCAAGTAGAGGTGAATAACTCAAAGGCTCGTGTTTGGGTGATTTTTTTTCTCTCAGTTGGATTCTATGGCATCAAAGAAACATGTATGAAATCGCTATAACTCGTAGTTTTCTCATTAATATGGATCAGGCTACTGAATAGTCTAAATTTTAATTTTTTCTTTTGATTTGATTTAATTTATCCTTATATATCCACTTAATGGGAAGGTTTTTTTTTTCTTATTTGGATTATAAAATCTTCTTAAGTATTGAATATGAGAGGATTCGTCTGTTTTTATTAGGAAACCAATCCATTGGGCATTCCAAAGATCAATGTCATAGGGATATCTCATTCTCTTTATATTAAATGGAATCACATGAAATATTTCACTTCCTTTAGAAAAATATAGCTAGTAATGTACAATAGGCCCTCTCTTTATCTGCTTCAGATAATTCATCAAGGCATAATGATAATTTTGAAAAGGAACTTCTTTCTTGGGAAGATCGGGAAAAATATACTTAAATGGAGGCAATACCATCAATAGATACTGGTGATGGTCTTTAAAATCAACTACTATCCTATTATGGTCTAATTATAGATATTCATTTGTTTGAGGATGATATTACTAGAGCAGTTCATGTTATTAATGCCTTTACAGAGTTAAAATATGAAACCACACAAAATGATGGATCATCTAGACAATCATAATGTATAAATATTTTTGGAATGAAGGATAAAGGTACCACCCAGCCATGGGATGAAGTTATTGAAGAATAATAAGATGTTGAGAATTATGTGGTTGTACAAGAACTGGATGATCAGCAGATCTTGTTGGATCAAATGATTGTTTCAAGTACCCATAATGGAAAACAAAAGATGTTTGCGGAAATTCCTACATGTTAAATGGATCAATGTTTCAACCAATGTCATAAATTTCATGCATAAACTTTATAAAATGATTTATTAAAAGCTTCAAAGTCACCAACATTGCCCATTATGATAGAGATTGTTACACATAACGTGATCATAGTTGCTTTGATAGTGGAGAATTATGTGGAGATGGTCGAATCCTCCATGAAAAAAGATCAAGATTCTTTCAAAAGAGTCACATACTGCAGTGAAAAAAATCCATGGTATTGAGAAGGTAATATCAGTTATCAATGATGGAAATTTAGATATGGATGGGAAATGTACATCAATATTTTTCGGATAGTCTCATTTTCCTTCTACAGGAAATGTGACCCATGGAACGGTGAAAGTGACTACACAAAACAATTTTGGAGTCCTGGATTTTATGACTGATGGGAAAGAAGATGAGTTTAGGGTAGATAACATGAATATTTTACAAGTAATGGATGCTATTAAGGAGATGGAAGAGGGTAAGGCGAATGTGGTTTCTAATGTTGTTTCTTCTATAAGAAATTAAAGGATTGAAGGTGACCCATCAGTTCAAAGGGAGATGACACCAATAGAGAAGGGAAACTCTAATGTAGATGAAGATAAGCCCGATGGGACCTGGCAACAAGTCAAGTCATTGTAACGGGATCTTCACCCAAAAAATCACGGATGGTGATGTGGACAGGCTGATTTGGCTGCTAGGAAGGAGGAAATGCAATTAGAGGACTCTGACTCAAATAACACTAACATTGAAAGTATATTCCATCCACTAGAATGATTAGAAGAGAATTATTCAGGGGTTCATGTCTATATACGTGGTCGAGGAATTAATTAGAGCACCTTGCAAGAAGAAGAGCACATGATTGGAATAATGATTAGAAAAAAATTGGTCAAAAATGTTCTTGATGAGGGTAGAGATCATTTTTCTGACCCAAACCATTAATTTTTTATGTTCCCTTGTTTTTTATTTCAATAATGGGGGTTTTTTCCCTAACATTTTAATAAATATTATTTCAAAAATTATAAATATAATAATTATATTTATTATCTATATATATATAATTATGAATATAATTATATATTTTGATATAAATTTATATTATTATACATATATATATATTAATATATAAATATATATTTATAATACTATAATAAATAAATTTATTATATAATTATATTTACTCAAGTTTTATAATTATATAAATATATATTTATCTATTTCTATTTAGAATTATAAATAAATATAATTAAAAATATTTCTATATTTATATATAATTATATTAATTATAATTATATTTATTAATTAAATATATTTTTATTTTTATTATAAAATTATTTAAAAATATATATGTGTTTATTTAATTATAATTATAATTCAAAAATTCCCTTGCACTACAAGGATTTCGACAACCAAAAAATCCATTGGGCCACACAGACTTCAAGACACCATAGGCCTTCTGGCCCCCAGGCCTCCAAGCCACAAATGACCAAAGCAGCACAGGTTTTCCACAAAGGAGGAGGCCCTAGAAGAGGATCCAGAGAATGTGGCATTCACCAGTGCACAACTAACCGGATTGGAAGAACGGGAGGGAATGTCACTTTCTAGTGGTGTCATCTCTGTGTAGCTATGTAAGTGGAAATGTTAGTTGATCCTCCAGGCAATATGTGAAGCTAAGTGGCTTAAAAGGAGCTAGATGTCGGGGTGGCGTAGTTCAAAAATATAGTCAGGTCTTGGGCCTTCAATGGTCATGTATTGGTCCATGTGCCTTTAGAATATGAGGTCATGTACGGGCCTTATGCCTCTAGGCCTACGAGTTATGTAAGCATTCTCCCTCAACCCTTGAAAGACGGATTATCCAATAAATAAAAAATATGTAAGGCCTTCAGGCTTTAGGAGGATAAATATAATAAATATATTTATAATTTAAATATAATTATTATAATTTTATAATAATTTAATATTTTATATATTTATTTATAATTAATTTTATAAATAAATATATTTTAAAATTATTTATATATAATTATAAATATATTTTTTAATATATAATTATAAATTTTATAAATAATATTATTATTTAAATAAAATTATTATAACTTCATAATTATTTAAATATTTATTTCATTATATCTTTTCTTATAATTTTATAAAAACTTTTTAAAAAAAATATTAATATTTATAGTTTTATGATTGAATATTTAAATTACAAAACTATTACAAAAATTATTTAAATGGGTTAATTATATAAAATTCAAACATATTTTAAATGTCAAAACATAAAAAATAAAATCAAATAAAAATTATCTTGATAAATTACAAATATATTAAAAATAAAACATGTAATTTAAATAAATATATAAATAAGTTAATATTATAAAATGATTAAATATATTTTTAACATTATTAATTAAGATATAATAATAAATGATTAAATTAAATAGAATATGTTACAAAAATATTATAATGTGAATTCGTAACATTTACGTGAATTATTACCATACTAATGTATACCTACAAGTCTACTCACACACATATACTTACACACATGTATATATATTGGGTCATGATGATTCCACTTAAAAAAAGATGAGAATTCCATCAAAATCAGAAAAGTGTAGAAATAAACCCAAAAGAATATTGAAGAATAAGGTTCATGGGGGATAAAACCATAAATGAAGGTTTGATCTCACAAAGTATAAATCGCTTCATGGGCCATTGCTCTATGTGCAATTATACTGCTTTGTGAATCTTATTGAGAATGGAATCATTTATAGGATGAGGCTGTATCGTTGGAAGCAGCAAAAAAACAATGACTTTTGTGGGGTCATGTAGCGATTTCCATCCAAATTAAAGACCTTATGCTATGAACAAAATCATTCATGAGACATGAAAGTTCCTACAAATACCTCAAATGAAAAAAATTATTTTTGGGGGAAAGTGGTGATTTCTTCCTTGGGAATGACTTTCCCTATGAAAAATTTTGTTTGCGGACCACAGAATCATCCTGGGATCCTGCAAAAGAATGCTTATGGCCCACCATAGAAGAATGGCCTTCAAATTACTCAGTCTCTACCATCCTCTATAATTGAACCCTGAGTAAAACTGATGGAGGAGGACAGTAAATTAGAGGTCGTAGGAAGAAAGCCCAAATGAAAGTAAAATCATTGTGTATTCTATTCTTTGTTAGTAAAAACCCCACCACATAACATTATTAGTGAAATAAAATTTCTTTTGGATGAATAAAAACTTGAAACCCTTTGTTGAAACCTTCCCAAGGGACATAAATGGATGATCCATTTGTAGACTAGTACACTGTATAACAAAACCCAATTCGGGCAGAACCCTGCCTTGTGTGGCAAAGTGCTACGTGGGAGGAACGTGGTCCCACATTGAAAAATGCTATGCAGATAGAACATATCCCATTGTAACTCCAATGAACATGGGTTGTACCATCACCCACATAGAAACATGATCCATGGAGGGAACCCCATCCCACATAAGAACATGATATGTGGAGTGGGGCCTCCTAGGGTTTTCAGTGATCCAACTCTCACCAATCAATTTCATCATCACATCAGGCCCCATATTGGATACTCGGAAAACTTTTCCAACAGCATAAGACTAAGGCCTCTTCCAAAGATACCTAACATGTATGATCAGTCCATCAAACATATCAAAATTTCCTTTCAATTCTACATACATGTGGTAAGAGGAGTCACATGTGTAACCTCTTCAACAAGGTGGAAACATGGAATCTTATTGATTTTATATTCTTGTGTTAACAAGGTATCTGAATATGGAGGCACTCACGTGAACCTCATAGTTATAGGTAGGGATGGTGTAGTTCATGATTTCATTTCCCTTCAATAGGTAATGATATCCTCCCCACCCATAACCAAATTTAGGGCATCCCCCCTGGAGTAATCCCCTAGTCTTTCTTATGGAAGGAGGAACTCTTGTGCCTCTTTTCCAGCTCGGGATGTAGCCATATAGTTCACCATAATTTTGTTGGATTTTATTCCCTAGAGCCAACTTATGTATACTTTATGATAACATATAATCATTGTTTTGAATATTAATAAACTACTTATCACATCATGGTTGTTCTTCTACGTGACATAGTTTGTGATAATATCCTAAGAGTGGTTGTCAAACTAATAGGTCATAGTAATTTCCCAAAACAATAAGAACCCTAATGTTCTACAAAACTATTCTTGAATAAATGTTTTGTAGTTAGGTGATATAATTTGATGAGAAAAAATTATACATGCTATGACAGGTGGAGACTCATAGAAATTGTAGCCACCTTATCATGGTGTATTCTCTTGGTAATATCTAGTAATATATTATGAGAACGAGACTCACAAGTAGGAAATCCATATTTCTATGTGTCATTGGATATTCCAATCATTTGATGTTTTTATTTTTATGTATACTTTAGTATTATTATTAATGAATATTATGATCTGCGCAATTTAATGTATTTCTTAAAACAATGATAATATATGTTCGTGGTGAGGTAAGATATGTTGGGTTCGTCTCGAGTAATATTGCATTAACTAATAATGCGAGAATGGATTTCTACCTTATGTTTTAATGGATGTTTATATCTCAGGCCCTTTTATGGAAATGATATAGCCTAAATTAACCCATGCGCATGGTGATTCATATGAAAGTTGTATTTCTAGGAAGTTAGTGAATGGTACATCGAGGATATAGGTTGATGGAACGTGCATGCAACCTACTAGATTTGAGATATCGTGATAAAGATATTATAATACATAGTATGTGTCTGTATGCGGTAACATTTTATTTCAACATTAACTTATTTATCTCTAGGTTCCTTGGAATATATCTCTACACTAACATTGGACTTTACGATGATTCACCTACTTCCATTAAGAAAGAGGCCTTAGGGTCACACACTATGTGTATCCAAAATCACAATTAAATAATATTTTACTATTTATTTTTTAATATGTTTAATAAATAGCATTCCCAAATATGGTTTAATAATTATTCATGTATGCTTCATCTCATTTATTCTATCACCAATTATTCGAGAGAATATAATGTAAGTGGAATATTTAATAAATAATAATTTTTTATTTAGTGAATATAATTTTTATTAATTTTTTGACAATAATACAGTGATATTTATTTATTAAAAAATAGTCAATATTCTAGGCCTGATAAATATGTAGAAATGGTGGGCCTATATTTTAGGTCAACTAATAAGTAATAAATATTGAATATTATTTAACTAAATAATATTTAACATAATTAGCAAGTTAAGCGTATGTCGAGAAATAATAATATTACTATTATTATTTGATATGGGGTTTTGTAGGGATTAACTAAATAATGAAGGGATCTTGTGCTATAATTTTATTTTAACCTCAAAAATATATAAACTCGTTTATATTATTTTCTCAATAATCTAATTCATTTTTTTGGTTTTTCACAAAAATATTAGAGAATCCTCTCGTGCCCTAGAGAGTTCTCTTCTCCAAGAATGATCCCAATAAAATAGAACAATATTACACCACCAGTTCAAGGAGAATTTTTTAAAATTGAATACCATAACAATCAATGGAAGAGTATGCAAGCTCAAGGATATGCCATGTTATCACATGGAGATTCCTTCAGAGACATTTGGAGAATCATGGATCATGTATGCATCCCCAATAGAAAGAATCTACATTAATTCATACAAAGCAATGCTTGTAAAACATAGATCCATTATTAGACTCATCAGTGAAGAAATAATTCCAACAAATGTAAATTTTTAATTATTTAAATTAATTATAAAAATTATGTGATGATTTTCCCTTTCGGTCTGGCGTGATTTCCATTTTCTAATCCTCTGATTTAATTCTGTTGATCAATATGTTCCTCATTGTGAAAAATCATGTATTAATAATCAATAATGGAGAAAATAAATGATGGGAACCACCCATCACACACTTCTGTTATGCGTAGAACCTTCATGTATTATTAGAGAAATCACATATTTTTATAATTATTTAATTAATCATTGATGATTCATGCATTTTAATTAAATTTCTCAATTAAAATATAATTTTCATTTATTCCTAATTGAGTGATATTAATCTCTCTCATTCATTTATAATGTATCTAATCGAAACGATTAATTTTATGATTAAAATAATATCGAGGAACTCATCTGAAGGTTCTGAGGATTCTAGATTCATATCACAGGAGTACACGCTATGTATTAGGAATTACACCTCTAGTAATTGTGGTTAATAAACCAAGAATAAAATAAACAATTAATCAGATTTTGTGCATTGATTAAACGCAATTCATTAAATTCCTAACATCGTTTGTTGATCGGGCCATGTTGGAACATGGTCAACCGGAGTACATGCCATGTAGCCTATGTAAACATAATGTTGTCCCTTTGTGACATAGATGGGTCGGGTATTACTAGACCTGACCTAGCTGACTGGTGTCATTGAAATTCAGAGATTGTATGATGTGTAGCCCGTTAGAAATTTCATGTACTCCAGTTTCCAAGTTAGGATTTACACACTAAGTCATGAGGCATGTACCTCAGATACATAGTGATTGAAATGAACACCATGTATCTCACTTGTACATGTCGTGTACTTATACCAAATCATGAAGATTTAAAATTTATTAATTATATTATGTAAACCTTGATACATGTTCTTGCATGTGGTAATTAGGTTTATAGAACACATCATGTGATGGGTATAAATATATATATGTGTGTGTGTGTGTGTGTTTTCAATTAATATCTCTCTAATGTTTAGATCTGCATGACAGGAATGAGTCATATTACAATTGTTACTCTATGTGCACTGAAGAATAACACATGACCGAAAAATCATGTAATTCGTGTAATCATTAAATTGATACTAGATGTCATAAATGTACATGATAATTCATGTATACCATATGTCATAAGAGTAAACAGTATATGATTATAATACATCTTGGGTAGATTCAGATGGGTATTCACTGTATTTCCTCCAATGTATATGTATATATAGAGTTAATTTTAAATAAATTTATTTCATTTAAAATTATAATGGATAATAATGTCAAGGAAATTCAAAGGATAATTAAGATAAAAGAATTGATTAAATAAAAATAATAAGTAATCAATTCAAGCCCAATTTATCTAAATAAAAATATTTAAGAATTGAAAAATAGATTTATTAAATTTATAATTCATTTCATTAATGTGGATGATCATGAGCATAAACCAAATCATTGTATGAGATTGGTTTCAATTTAATTTTTTATTTAAATTAAATTTTTGGCATGTGTGACTTCTCCCCTCTTATTATTTTGGGCCTATGTGCCCATGGGTTCTTTAATGTAAACCATTTTCCCATCACCTACATGAGACTAAACCATATTTAATGGAGGAAGCACTCAATCTAATAGGGGAAGTTCATGTTTTGATCCAAGGTGAATCCAATCCAACGAGATAAATATGTGGATAGGTGTAAAGGTGCAATATGAACTTTAAATGGTTCAATTTTTTTCCTAGGTAAACAGTTAGTTTATCAAAATCTAGATAAACTAACAATTAGTAAATCTCATGATCATACCATTTTATTATTTTCTTTCTGTAGGTTTCATGGTTATTTCATTTTGTATGTTTTTTCATGGTCACATAAATTAATGTAAATAATGATCTTGCAAGATAAAACTAAAATAAATTGTCTTATTAATAAATATTATCAAAATCATGTTTAATAACTTATGTAAATTAAATTAAAATTAAAAAAGGATATTAAGATAGTAATTGGAAATTTATGCAAAATGGAAAAAGTTGTAGTATTTAAATATGTATGATGATGCTCAATTACAAGAGGGGGTGAATTGATATTTTAAAAACATTCATTTTTAATTCTATGAAAATAATTTTATAACAATGTAAAAAAATAAGATTTATTAAACCCTCATACGTAAGATTAAGTAAAAACACCTTAGCTGAAATTTTATAAGCACACAAGTATACTTATACAATATTCAACCTTAAAGAATATAGAATCTTAAACCAGAGTTTATACAATAAGAAAATATATAATAAGTACACTTACTATTGATATCAAGTTGCAGTTGAATAAATGGACTTGTAACAAAACAAGTAGTATGAATGAAAAGAAATATTTTAATCCAATGATTAGGGAATACAATAAATTTGGATAATATTTCATTGATTTATACATTCAAGAATTTTTCTCTTACTCACACCAGGGTAATCCCTTGATCCTCAAAAGATCAGATGTAGCCTTGGTCTTACTATAGCCAAAATCCAATGATTAAAAAGGTAATTATAACATATGTCAACCATTATCTTCAAAGCAATTGATTAGGCATTCAATTGGAACCTCTATATTCCTTACACATATAATCCCTCGATTAATGAATCAAAGGCACAAAGCTAATCTTAAATAGACAACCTCCTAAGGGTTATTTTAGATTTACACTCCCACTAAATTAACAAAAATTTAGGGAACAAGTAGTTCACACTTTAGTATCAAAAGATAAAAATCACATCATGTAGACACACAAAAAATCCCATATTTTTACAAATGACTATGTTACCGGGTATTTATAGGATTATTTACCAACGTTCATCTTGATCTTCAACAGTCATATTTTTCATAAAATATTTGAGGCACCTATACAACTGGAAATTATAATAGTCATATAATAATAGATTAAACAACATCATTTTAATTTATGTTAAGATATCATATAGAACACTATCATTAAATATATGTAAGAATATGATTATATGAGTAAGAACAATAAAGAAATATAGTAACTAATAGGCATTATGAAAATTAAGAAATATGATTGTAATGATAATGAAAATATGATTATAGTAATAATGATAATTGAATTATTATATTATTGATAATTATATTTGAAATTATGAGAAAATAAAGATTGAGAAAGATAGAATATCATATTTAAATTTCGGTGACAAATGAGATCCTATTTTTGGGAAAATCGGATTTGAGAAATATGGAGAATCATATTCAAATTTCCCTATGAATGAGATTGTAATTTTTGAGGGAATTAGATTTCTGAAACATAGAAAAATGGTTTCAAAATTAAAAGAAAATCAGAATTGAGAAACATATTTAATTGGATTCCAAAATAAAATTAAACTGGATTACAAAATCTGAGTGAATAAGATTCTGTTTTTATTATAAAATAAAAAATGATAAATATAGAGAATTTGATTCTGATTTTTGAGAAACTCAGAATTGGGAAACTATAATAATATTATTATAATTAAGGATCTTATTATTCATTATCTTTGGAATATATTCAGTATTTAAGAAAATTTTACTAAACTTATTTGTAAAATGGCATAAAAGAGATTAAAGTACATGTAACCAATTATCATCAGATTTTCATACAATTCCAATTAGAACAAAAAAAATATTAAATAAAATGTGTTTCTGATTTCCAAAACATAATGTAATGAGAAAACTCATAAGAAATATATTGAATCAATAAAATCCCTCAATTAAATATATTGAGTCTTTAAAAATTTCCACTACTTCAATTAAAATCAATCCATATTTCAAAGTGTTTGACCAGGAAAAGTTAGGTAATTTAAATTATCAGGGAATTATTACTTGGAGTAATGGATTTACTAAATTTATTTCACATCAAGGGTTGACTATAAAAGTAGAACATGTTGTAACTGAGAGGAAAGAGTTGAGGAAATCCAAATTAATGATTTCAGGATTGCAGAGTCCATTCAACAAATCAAGGAACTGTGAGTTAATGTGATTGGAATTTGGAATTCCTACCTAAAACCATTCAAATTTCTTGACCAACCAATGTTTTGGTAATAATAAGGGGAGTATGGACCATTTACACTATAATATCCAAGCAACATGATTTTTAGAATCCAATGGTGTGGGATATTGGATTTTGATAAAATAGTGGGAGACAAATAAATTTATTATTTCATTATTTTTCTAAATTTTATCAGACAAAGTGCTAAAATTATTCTCATATTAAATTATAGTACCATCCTTAATATAACATAAAACATATCTCTATGATCCATAATTGATAAGGATAACCTTCTCACCACCATAAATTTCAAATAGTTGTAAAGGCGCTTACACCTTATACTTCTCAATGAAATGAAATGAAAGAAAAGTTTGTGTGCTAGAAGAAATTTTTCCAATTTTTCCTAGTAATGAGGCAAGTGACGAAGAGTTATCTCTAACAGAGAAAAAACTAAATGATTCTATATTTGTTAAGTGATTCATGTTTTCATCTATATCCAATAATGTTTTGAAGATACTATAGTACATGTATGTATATAAAATGATGTATCACCTTCGTGATCTCAATCAAGAGAAGGTGATACAAAAGATGTATGAGATCCCCGATTCCTTGATTACAACTAAGATTAAAGAGATTGTGCCAGTTGAGCCTTATGTATTCAAGATTATTGGCTGTATTTAATGTTTAAACATCTTAGGGATTAAATTCCCATATGATTTGTTTATATATCTCATACATTAATAACTATCCCAGACCTTCCCAAGTTTTATTTTTTATTACAATATGAGAAATAATGAGAAGTTTATTTCATAACATTTTAGTTTAATTCTAAAAATGTATAAAGAGATGTGGCATGATAATCATATGGTCATTTTTGTGAATAAGAATAGGGAGAACCACTAAAAGGGTCCCAATACCAAAAATAGTCTAAAGATCTTGAGCATCGTCATTACATGAAGTGGAAGATCAAAAGGTAGAGCAAGGAAAAGAAGGAATTATGTTTTCTTATGGAAATTCCGGACACTAGAAGAGGAACTCCACCCAAGAATCAAGGAGAATCCAAAGTTTTGTACATTATTTTTTGTAATCATTCAATATCCACACATTTGGTATTAGAGACGTCTTTTGTTTCTCATGTCTATATCCAAATACAGGAACCAATTATATTTTGAAATATTTCTCAAGGATAAGTTGATCTGAGAAATTCAAATTGAGAAGAACTTTCTGCCCTAACCATTATTGACTACCACTATTATTTTCCAACATGAATGATTTTAGTTTTAAAATATTTTTATTATGTATCTATGGTTACCATGAACATAATTTTTGTATTATTCCAAGATATAGATGTGTTTGTTTACAAAAATGTAACCAAAAGTTACTTATTTTATAAGGATAACATATTTTATGGTATGGAAGATTTAAATAATGGTATTTATGAATTAAATTATGAAAACCAAGTGATGGAAATTGATAAAAAATCATTTTCACATGGCTCATATAATAGGTAGCTATAGAATCCCCATCTAGGTCATGTAAATGAGAAGAATTTGACAAATATATATCAACTTTGTTAATTATAATCTTCTGATATTGAACCACTTGAAAGATATAATGGCTTTTTATAAGTAAAAATGACTAAACCACTATTTTGTGGACCAAGGGAAGATCCCATAGTGCTTCTGTGATTGGTAAACACTAATATGTGTCGACCATTTCTATTAGAAGATGGAGGTCGATATTATTACATCATAACTTTTACTGATGACATGAGTAAATATGGATATATCTACAGGATGATGTATAAGTTTTAGTCCTTTGATAAATTCAATTAATTCAAAAATTAAGTAGAGAATAATCTTAATAAGAATATAATTAATATTTGATCTGATCAAGGCGATGAATATCATAACCAATATTTCATTAACATTCTATGGGTGTTTTGGAGTATATCTCAACCCACAATACCTTACACAAAAAATATAATGGTTTTAGTAAAATGATGATTTGTACCTTGTTATACACGGTGCGGTGAATGAAAATTCATGAAGATATTTCATTGTATTTTTTGAGATATGCATTACAAACTACGACATGCACATTAAATTGGGTACCAACTAAAGTGGAAAATGGAATTTCCTTTGAGTAATGGATTGAAAAGAAACATATGTTGTCACATACATGTTTATTGGGGTTGTAGGGAATTTTTTAAGGCCTTATTAGGAATCAAATTGGATCTCTGGGGTACAAAGTGTACCTTTATAGAATATCCCAAGGAAACAAAGGGATATGGCCTAGACAAGCCCCCAAAAATAAAATTGATTGTCTCCTTACAAGACGTTCTTATTGAGAGGAAACACATCGTAAAAAGGATAGTTTGATAAATATTGACATCAATGAATATAATACTTAATATACACTTTATTTAGTATAAGAATAGATTCTATAGGTCCATGTGGAAGAATTATTTCCTTAAACACATGTACTACATAAGAGTGTAAGAGAGGTAAGATAACCAATGAGATATGGTTTTCTAGTCAACGAGGATGGTGAATCATTATTGGTTGACAATGATGAACCTCTCTCACACAAGGATGAAATATAAATCTAAAAAGTATCAATATTGCAAGAATCCATGAATTCTGAAATATACTCCATGTAACAAACCCATGTTTTGGTTCTAATCGATGTTTCAGTTGACCTAAATCCCTTTTGATTCAAATGGGTATTCAATATTAAACTAGACATGGAAGGTAATTTAAATGCATATAAATCAAGGCTAGTGTTTTAATATTTAAAAAAACATCATTGAATATACTACGATGGAACATTTTCACCAGTTTCCATGTTTAAATCAATCAGAATTCTACTTGCCGTAACATCTTACCCTGACTATGAGATTTAGAAGATGGATGTCAAAACTGCATTCATTAATGTGAAACATCATAATGATATCTATATGATATATCCATAAGGGTTTGTGACTCTAGGTGATGCGAAAAGTATTTTCAATTTGTATATATCCATTTATAGTGCAAATAAAGATTATAGGTCATGGGATATTCAATTTGATGACTCCATAAAGGAATTAGGTGAAGCATCCTATATTCATGGGATAAATATCATTTTTGATAGATACAAGAGGCTTATTAGACTAACTCACAGTATATATTTTGACTATATGATAAATATATATAGTTGGTAAAATTAAAGAGGGTATTGGTTCTGCTGTCACAAGGTTTACATATTTCAATGAAAATTTGTCCACATTCACAACATGAGAAAGAAGAAAAAGTATTATGTCATGTGCTTCAGTGACAGGATCAATAATGTATTACATGCTATGTACTAGACATTATTTGGAATTTGAATTGATTATAGTAGGCTGATATCAAGATGATCCAGGAGAACATTATAGGATTGTTTTCAAGGATATCCTTATGTATATGAGAAGAACTAAGGATACCATCCTTGTGTATGTGGGAGATGAGGATCTTGTCATCATGGGTTATACTGATATTGGTTTTCAGACATAACAAAATGATTTTATGTCCCAATTAGGATATGTAATCTATCATAATAGAGGATCCATGAGATGGAAGAGTTCAAAGCATCCAGTTGGTGTTGATTCTACAGTGGAGTCTGAGTATATAGAAGCTTCTGGTGCATCTACGGAATCCATTTGGATTCAAAACATTTTCCATGAGATTGATGTGGTACCTAGCTATAATGACCCTTTCAAATTGTATTATGATAATACAATAGTGGTGGCTCTTGAAAAATATCCAATGTCACACCAATTGAAAAATCACATACTTTGGAAGTATCAACACTTGAGGTATTTTATCAAAGGGTAAAGTTGAAGTGAGCAGAGTGCCCACAAAAGAGAATGTAGCAGACCACTTAATTAAAGTCATGTATCTGATGAAGCATGAGTATCATGTGATAGCTTAGGGACTAATGGTTTTTAGTAGTTGTCTCTAGTGGAAGTGGGATTCTGTTAGAGTTTGAGAGCTAGAAACAACTTCTTTGTACTTTTTGATAAAATGTATTCATTATTCTAAATGTGAATTAACTAATTATCACATCATGATTATTTTTCTGCGTGACATAGTATGTTATAATGTCTTTAGAGTAGTTGTCACCCTAAAAGGTAAGATAAGTTCCCCACAATTATGAGAACCCAGAAGTGCTACAATAATATTCTTGAATATAAGTTATATAGTCAGATGATATCATTTGAGGGACAAAAATTATAGAGGCTATTATAGTGGCTACTTATAGGACTTTGAGGCACCATATCATGATGTAAGACCTTGGTAATATCCAATAGGATCTTATGATAACGAGACCCTCTAGTAGTAAATCAACATTTTGATGTGTTATTGGATATTCTTATCTGGGGATGTGTGTATTTATCCTTAGACATCAATATTATTATTATTAATGAATTTAATGAGTCATGAACTTTAATTTATTGATGAAAACCATGAAAAAATTTGTTCATGGTGATGTAGGATATGTTGGGTGAGTCATGAGTAATATTTCATTAATGAAAAATGAAATAAATGACTTTCCCCTTTAGGTTTAACGAAATCAATTATCTCAATTCTTTTTATGGAAATTATTTAGCCTAAATAATTAATGGCCATGGTATTCTATAAGAAAATTCTATTTTCAGAAAATCAATGAGAGATTCATTGGGAATATAGGTTGATGGAACATGCATGCAACTTTATTGATTTTAGATATCATGATAATGGGATTATATTACACTATAACTATCTGTATGAGGTAGCATGTAATTACAGTATAAACATCTTTCTCTATGGGTGAATTGGCTTGTTTCAAGATGCTGACATTTGACATTAGGGTACATCTTCTAATTCAACTGAGAGATATTCCTAGAGGGTTATACACTATGTTTATTTGGAATCTCAGTTAAAAAATATTTTATTATTTATTATTTTACAATTGGAATAAATATTATTCCCATATGTGGTTTCAAAATTATTTAATTTTTCTTGATTAGATTTATTCCATCACCAGTTATTCGAGAAAATATAATTTGAGAAAATATTTAATAAATATTTATTTTCTATTTAGTGAGTTTAATATCTATTTATTTATTGGTGAATAATTAAATGATATTTATTTAATTTATTAATAGCCATTATTCAAGGCTTGATAAATATTTAGGAATGGAAGCCTGAGTTTTTAAGACTGTTGTGAAATAAAAAATATTGAATGTTATTTAATTAAATAATATTTAATGTCTAGACTCTATAGATTTCTTACTATCATATGTTGGGGACTATAATCAATGAGTCTTATTCTAATGATGTTCTCACTTGATGATCTATGGTATGGAGATCATAATGATAGACCCAACAATAAGAACACCACATGTTTTAGTTGTCCCTGGTGGCTCCTATCTATAGACATGTTTATTGGTCTCATGACCTGATATCATTAACAATGAGTATCATTTGATCGCATACTTTGATGCAAGGTGAAAACCTTGATAATGAAATTGTAGTGAGGTAGTTTTTTTGGGTTCATATTTGGTGATATGACATTGGTTGAATGTTTAAGAAAGTATTTGTCTCTTTTCAGTTAAGGAAGTTAAATATATCTCGAGTAATTTGATCAGGATGTTAGTACCTTAATAATTCCTTGACCAAGGCAGTTGAGGGTAAATCCATCCTGTTAGATAAACATATAATAAAGAAAAAATGGGTGGTAACACAAGTGTGTGTCTTTCATTATGTTATATGGAAGACAAAGAGATTATATTACACAATGAGTTTCCTTAGATTAGTAGTCATAAATATGAATGTCTTTGTCTCTTTATATGCCTTAATGGGTTGATATAATCCAATTTTGGTCTCTTGATTTTATTCACTACTATCAATATAAGGGCCTAGAGGGTCACCCAAAATAGTGTATTCAAGAATACATCATATTCTATTGAATATGTATGTTGAAGATGGTGGTACACACTAAAGGGTTTGATTGTTTTCCATGATACCTATCACCAATAACATAATAAATTATTATTTATCATGTTATTACTAATTAGGTTGAATTTATTTACTAAAATTATTTACATGTTTAGTAAATTTGAGAAAATATTATTCAAATGAATATTATTTTAATATTCAGGTTTATTTAATTTTAATTCATAAGAATGAGTCAAAATAATGTGATTAGTTTTAATCACGTAATATATTTAATATATATTAAAATTATGTGATAAATTAAAAATAATATTTATTTAATTAGTTCTTCCTAATTACTTATTTAGTGTATGTAAAATTTTCGGGTGTTAGAGAACCGTACTAGTTATTTTTTGAATCCCCTATAAATTAGTGGGAAAAGGATCTAACTCATCACTATTCATTCATATTTGATTAATATTATCTCTCTCATCCTTCTTAATATAGAAAGAGAGTCTCTTCTCTCTATGAGCGGTGATCCAAAAACTCCTTCAAGCATTGAAGGAAGAGGATCACAATGATCATCGGGACATCAAAGACATTATCAGATCTCCCCTGTCGCACTCGGAATTCAATGATTGACACTCCCATGAATTTTTTAAAAATGTGTTGATAATCTATAGGGATCATGTTATGGATCCTTAAAGGAATAATCGTTAACGACCAGTTTTTGTCGAGCATGGCTTCATATCTGAATAGAAATATTTTATATTAAGTTTTATGTGCTCCATTAATTTACTCAATAGATTCAAGACTCTATCAGGGCTCGAATCATTGGAGATGACAAGTTTCATCAGTCTGATGATGAAAAAAAATTAAAAATCCCCTGCCCAACAACTTTAGATTAGCACCATGATACCATTAATTTGAATCAATGGGATCATGTAAATTTTCATATCTTTGAAAAACTAAATTTCTTTAAATTTAATTAGAGGATTAGATATTGGTCCCAATGGTATTGATCGTGAGTCAATCCATGGTCGTATGACCAAATAATGGTTATCTAAAAACATTATGATTTTTTAGGGATTTTTGGTATTCAGATTTATTTTTATCAAATAAAAATCTAAAGAAATATTTCTTCTAGCCATATCTTCACAGAATCATATGTAAAGGGATGGGCTACTTTCCCCCTATCTCCCACCTCACACAAGACTGAGTGCACCATGAGCGCCCCTCCTGGTTGTGTCATGTCTCCACACCGAATGAATCTGCCACAGAAAGTTGGCATCCGCAGCTAGCTTAGCCTCCCCTGGAAGGTGAACTAGACTAGGTGTAGACATTTTCCACACCTCTCCCAAGACACCACCCTCATCAAATGATGCACCTGCCTCCACAGGTGCCCCCATCCGCGGATCTCCATCAAGAATCACCAACAACCCCTGCAGATCAAAAACGAGGAACTTCCACCTTGGCCACCTCATCATGTTCTGATTCACCCTAATCCCCGCTTTTTCATGGCAGCGAGCATCACCTGCTCCCTTCATACAGATCTTTTTTCATCCGCCACCATCTGCCACAAGTCATCCAAATCTAGGAAGTCATGTTTCCGAGTATGAAAACTAGCAATGTGGCACCAAATTTCCACCCCACACGACCAAATCTTTGGACCTACATCCCTCTCTACTCAATGTCGACTAGAACTCACTGCCTACCCGACACCACTGGACCACCGGTGGTCCCCTCGAGTTCCACCACACTTGTTGACCTATGAAAATAACCACCCTATGACTGCCCTCTAGAGGGTTTCAACATTCCGATATACCCACCAGATACTCTTTTTCCCTAATCGGACCCGGAATAGGTTTTGGGTGAGTCTTCCCAAACCATAATTGATCAACGTGAACCTCAATAGACCAGAATAGCAATGAATGGTCTTTTCCCAGGCCGTTATGGGTCTGTATGGGTTGGAGTGACCCGAAAAAAAAAACAAATAATTTATTCCAGGCCCTATAAATTTAATTAATTAATCAAAATTAATTATTTTAAATAATTTAATTTTGGTATTACAATAAATTTATAAATATATTAATTTTTATATAAAAAATATTTATTTTAATATCAGAATTATATTTATTCATTTTTTCCTTAAATTGAATTAATTAATTAATTTAATTTATTTGTATTAAAATTAATTTATTTAATGGACCAAAAATAATAAAATTATTTGAATTTATTTAATTTATTAAATTTAATTAAAATACCCAAATACTAAATTTATTGAATTTAATTTTATCATGCATTTATTTTATCATGGTCGGTCTTCATCAATTGAACCAACCAATGTATGTTCAGTTTTTTTATTTAATTAATTATATAAATTGTGTGCGATGATTGTAATTAATTAAATGTCGGTTTGCGCGTCGTTTTTACTTTTCAGACAAAATGTATAAGAGACTACATGTCTAATTTATGTGAGTTATATTACACCACTAGTCCCCCTCACCTACACATGAATATTTTTGTACATTGGAAGAAGAAAGTGTATAGTGTGGACCCTGCCAAGATGAAGAGTTTTTTCTTGAAGATGAATTTGCACTATGTGGGCCCCACCAAGTCGAGGCATTACTCTAGAGGAGCAACAAAAAAAAAGATGGGGGTGAACTGGTTCATGAGTCAAGTGAAAAATCTTTTATTATTCCCCTAATTTATTTATGATCCATTGAATTTAAATGGATCAACCATTGTTAGACGCTCAATACTAGTTAGTTTTCTAGTTCCCTTATGAGATTATTTATATTTTATGCATTTTATAACAGTGGATAAATGTATAAAATAAAAAAATGCATAAATAAGTGACGTATGTTTTACTATTAAAGAAATGTTGTCATCACAATAACATAGATGAATAAGATTAATAGGAATGGATTACATTCATCAATATAGAAACATAAAATCCTGAATTAAATATTAATTCTTAACTGCCTTTCATCATTTTCATTTGGATATAACTAAGATTATGGGCTGATCATCATGCCAAACATGAGGGATCCTCTAATTAGTGGCATAGTAAATTATTTTAGACTTTTAGGGGAGGTTCAGGGATCCTTTATACTAGAATACTCCAGTGACATAGTGTTTTGATTCTAGTAAAGTGGGTTCTAATAATTTGGTAAAATAGTGGGAAACATTTAATGATTAAAATAAAATGAAATGAATAATCTAGTAATCATGATAAAATTACAATTTTCTATATTTTTATTTTTGTAGAAAATGGCATTAAATACTGTAAGATAAAACTGTGAAAAATATTAAACAAAGAAAATGTCCAAACTAGCATGAGTATCCATGTGTAGTAAAAGAACATGATCATATTACTACTATCTCATAATTTCATGGTTCTAGTGTCCCTATACATTTTAAGCACCTAGTCAAGAAAATGTGTAAAATTGTTGTAGGATAGTTATGTGTTTAGCATATAATGGTTATGTCATAATGGGATCATCAATATATAATGTCAGTTGCAGATAAAAGGTCATGTTACAGATGATTTAACATGTTGTCTCATCTTCAAAAAACATCTTAGGAGAATGTGAATCAAGATATGAGTGTGATAAATTACACTAGATTATGTGTAAATATGAATTATGGATTTGAATCTTTCTTGGAATCCCAATCTTACACCAAATTACTCCAATTTTATTAGGTTACAAAATGAACATGATGGAGTAATCACATCATTACCTTTTAGGTAATATTTTCCATGTAAAGACATAACTCAAAGAAGGATTAATCATTAGTTTTTATGGCTATGAAGTAGAATGAAATGAAAAAAAGTCCAATGGAATGTAGCACTCTAAAATAACATTCACGTCATCCTTCAATTAAATAGGTATTAACATGAGGTTATTTTCTTTTCAGATTCTAGAATAATTTTATGAAATTTTAATCGCAATTGAATTGAATTAAAGAATCATGTTCCTTCTTTTTCATCATTATATATTCATCAATAAAACATAATGTTTTAGTCAAAATTATAGGATATTAACTAAAATATTCTTTTTAGATATTTGTATTGAAATAGAATAACCAAGTAAGTAATATAAACCTTACATGAAGTAAGCTGACCTCTCCATGTAATAGAGAAAGGGTGATTACTAGGTAAATTTTGAGAAATAGATAACTTCTAATTTCGAAGTCAATGATTTAAGTTAATTTATTATTGATTATAGCCAAAACATATACCTCATGTGTCCATTGGACACTATGATAAATTATTCTAGGTTCAGTAATTAATTTTGATTGTGGTATATCATAATAAAACAATAGTTATGTGATAATTGAATCATAGGCAATAAGTGATTGATAAAAAATTTAATATTTTATACCCATTTGTGGAAACATAATTCCTTGTCAAGTAAAAAATAAAAGTAGATGTCATGGATATAACTAGTTTGGTATTTAGGTTCAGTAAATCTAAACACATTTGGTATTATCAATGTCATTATTTTGGACAAATAAACCATAACAAATTAAGGTATGCCACAATGCTATAGTCATTTGTTTATCTAGAGGGAATTAACTATTCCAAGGGTTATATAATGGTATATAAGCTTTATAAGATTCCTTTAGGTAATTAAGGAATGTGACAGTGAAGTATATGAATGGTCAGAATATATGAGTTGCAACGGGTTGTCAAGTCAAATAATATCGTGACCCAGAATTTATCGATCAATATAATGTAGTGAGCAGAAATTCCTAATAGCACATTACCGTATTTTCATCACATCATTGATAAAAATAATGAGGATCTATGATAAGAATTACATGTTAACATTTATTAGCATAATGTAGTATATAGAAATTCCTAAAAGAACATTTTATACATCAGATATATGATGTATGTTGTATCAATGTTGAGAATTGTAGAAACTTACATTATATTTAAAGACGTGCTTTACATATAACAATGTAATCCCATCATAATATGTAGACTATAACGACTAAATCATATTATAATTGATTTATTAGGATGTAAATCCATTATTTACTAAGGATATGTGTTTTTATGCAAATATTTTGTTGAGGATATAAACTAACATGCATCAAGGTAAGAACACTGTGTATCTATTTGATTATCCTAACGGTTTCTTATGATATTACATAAATCCCTAGGATAGAAATTTGGTAGTCATGTGATAGGCTAAAATTATATAAAAGGGTAAAATTATATAATTGAGACAGTGTGAACCATATTGACTTGGGTTTAGTCAATGCTAGAGATAGCCATGTAGTTGTCATAGGAACATGTTCCATAAGTATATGTGGAGAAGGAATGTAATAGAGACATAAACTACATAGTAATGTTAAAAACATATTAATTTTTTTATATTCACCCCGACTAGGGATACGTTATTCCTTAATAAAAATAATACCTATAAGTAAGCAGTATATGAAAATTAGATAAGATTGAAATGAACAATTAAAATTCAATAATGGATTCCATGTATAAAACCGCAAATGGCATTATTAAATAGAATATTTTGGCTGGTATTCAAGTGAGATGATACATGGGTGGTACAACTGTAGTACTAATAAGACTTGATTGGTTATACCAATTTGGTACGCCTAAATTCAATAGAATTTTACAAGTCATATCTACATTCAATGATAATTTAATTAGTAGTGGGATGTCAAGACCACCTTTTGTGGAATGTGTCAATATGACACATCTAGAAAGTGATGGTGACATCATAAAATGCCAATATGGGTAAAAGTTACATAAATCTACATTACTGTTAATGTAGGTATCTCGAACATATATTTTTCGTTTTGAATGAGTGACTTCTATATTTCTACCAAAGGTTACTGGGAGTTTCATCGTTTTCTAATATAAATTTTTTCAGAAACATATCGAAAAAATATTTGTCTTACAATTTTTTAAGACTAGGATGAGGGTAATTCTCTAGTGATTGATTGAAATTAGAAACCTAAGATATAGGGAACAAGATCTAATGAGCTATATCTAACAGTTTTTTGGACCAGTTTAATCATACATATAGTGGTATGGTATTGAAAAATACAAGTTAAAACAATTAAAGAGAAGAATTGTTTCCTATGTCACCGAGAATAAATCCCTCCTAGTAAACATGTTATGGAAATGGAGGATATTATGTAGTGATTTGAATTACATTTTATTTGGTAATGCATCAATCCCTTATATTATCATATTTACAAGATATGATATTACCATATTATTCATTATAGTAAGAAAATATTAGTTATAATCAGGATAACTACAAGGGATGCAGCCAGAACTATCTGATTATACTTGTTAAAGTGCAAATGATATGTACATGTGATGTGGAGAAGAAGGGATACTAGTTATGGTCGGACACAAACTAGTATTCCATTGTATCAACATGGTCTTGTTTCATAGTTAAGATGAGGTGATGAGCAAGAAAAGATCATATAATCCAGTGGTATCCATACCTATAAATACCAAGTACATTAAAGCTTCTAAGGTAGCCAATAAGATGTTACTAAACCCAATTATTTGTTATAGATCTTGGAATTCCACCTAAAAAGTAGTGTTTAATCATAATAATAATAATTCTCTTTCTGGTACTAGCCTTGATGGAAAGTTTTGACAGTGGAAAAAATGGAAAATAATTAAGGATACCATCTCTTAAGAGGTTTTACTAAATGATATGAGGTCGCATATAGAATAATAGCCATGCAGTGGAATCATTGTTAACCTAGAAAATAAAGCAATTAATCAGAAGAAACATGATCACTATCATGTAAGATCTGACAAGAATGGTTAAAAAAGGTGAATCTCCTGAAAGTGGGAGTGTTGTAATAGTGGGTTCCCTAGAATAAACATTAATAGTACTTTTTATTACCATATCATGTATACATTTAGATATATATGATGATAAATTACCATTATAGTGATGATATTTATGCATCGACTATTTAATGGTAATTTCCATAGATTAATTAACATATCAAATGATTTTAGTAGATCCCAGACTATAATGATAACCTTGATATACTATTAAATTAATCATAAACTAAGGTCATTTTGTTTAGATACATCATACTGAATGGATACAGTAGATGATTAACTATCATGTGTTCAGGTATCATAATCATTGATACTTATTCTCATGAATTTCACACATGGCGATATCTAGTAGTGATATCATGGGGATAGGCCCGCAAATAGAAACAGTTCATGTTTTTATTGTCAATTGTTTTTCCTATCAATAGAAGTATGTATTGGACTCCTGAATTCATATCACTACCAATGTGTATCATTTTATCGTGTACTTTCATGCATGATGTATACCATTATAATGAAATCGGGGTGAGGTAGTTTGTGTTGGATGTTCCATTGGTTGTATGGAATGGGTTTTATGGTCATGAATGGATTTGTCACTTCCATGTTATGGACGTTATATATATCTTTGGACTTGATGATCATGATGGTATTACCTTTATAGGAACCTGGCCAAGGTAGTTGAGGGTAAAACAGTCAATTTATATCAACAAGTAATAATGAAAAAAATTGGTGATGACACAAGTGGGCATCATACTTTATGAGATATGGGAGCCAGAGAGATTATAATACATAGTTCATGTCCATAGGTAGGTTGTTGTTTCTATGACATTCTTTATCTCTTTAGGGGATTGAGTGGGTTTCAAGAATATACTCTTTCTCTATAGATATTATTCACTATTATTGAGATAAGGTCCTAGTGGGTTACACACCATAGCGTATTCAATAATCTCTTATATTCAGCGGAATAGGTATGTCAAGCATGGTGGGCCCCACCATGGGGTCGGAGTGTTGTCCAAGTTATCGATCACTGATAAATAAATAAATTCTTATCATTCATGTTATGAATAATTTGGTTGAATTTATTTATTAAAAGTATTTACAAGTTAATTAAATATAATAAAATATTATTCAACTAAATATTATTTTTATATTCCATGTTCATTTAATATTACGTGGAAATTACGAGTCAGGATAATGACTCCAGTATTTTTATCAAATTATATATTTATTGAATATTATAGGTATGTGATAAATAGTAAATAATTTTGATGAATTTTTGTTTTCCATAATTATTTATTTGATGGAAGTTATGTTTCCGATGGTCATGGAACCATACCGGGTCTTTTGTGATTCCACAATAAATACATGGGGAAAGCTTCTAACAAATCACTATTCATTCATCTTTTAATGAGAGCCTCACTATACTCATACTTCCTAGAGAGATAGACTCTCTCCGAGTGACAATCCATGAATGCACTCAATCATCAAAGGTGAAGGATTATGGTGATTGATCTTATGTTGAAGACATCGTTGGATTACTGCACTAGCACCCAGAATTCGAAGATCGATGCTCCCTTGGATTTTTAAAGCTTGTGTTGATGATCTAGTGGGATCCTTCTATGTATCATTCAAGCTATGATCACCAGTGACTAGTTGTTTTATATCGTGTCATCAAATCCAAATTGGAATGCTTCTTGAATGTTTATGTTCTCCTATAATTTCTGTGAGATCCTTAGGATCGTATCAGGGCTCGATCGTCGAATATGGAAAGTTACGTTGCTCTGATGATTATTTTTTTTTAAAATTCCTAGCCCACTAACTTCTACTGAGTATCATAGTTCCTTCACGTTTTCCCTATCTCATAACTCATTTAAAACAAAAGGGAAGTGTATGACTGGGCCGCATAGTGTAACCCTCTTAATCACCCTTCACCAGGAAGCTCGAAAGGGATCCCATAAATAAAGGGAGATATCCCCAAAAGGACACAAATATCCCTACTATAATTCACTAGTTATTATAATGGCCAACATGAAGTAAAAATTAGTGAATTTGATGGACATCAATCTTACAAACAACACTAGAAATGATACAAATATATAACAGAAAAGAGATGATGGTTCCACCTAGAATAAGGCCCACATAGAGAATTAATGTGTGCATAACCAAAACTGAAGAATCTCCCTAAATTTTAGTGATCTGTTAATCAATCCATATCTACCTCCTCATTAAATTTAAACTAATGAGATGAATAAAATAAGTTTTGAATATGATCCACCTCCTTCTTTTGATAATGGAATGCTCACTATGCTCGACGAAAAATTCCCTTATATGGAAGAATAAATGAAAGTGTTGAGGCGACTCAACACTAAACTGCTCCATGGTTTATTTCATACAAAATTTTCTCCCTGGGAAGAGCCACAACATACACATACAAAGTGTGTAACTCTACAAGTGTTCATACTAGTAATTGAAGCATGACCAATACATTTTTTCAACTCTGCACCAGGACCCTCAACTTACCTGGACCCAATCATGGATTAATATCAATATTTACCTTCATTAAAGAGACAACAAGAGAGTATAGTGACCCTAATTTTATTACATGATTGTTAAATCATTTTAAAAAACATAAAATCATTACAAAAATAGCCTCTAAATCTTTATCATCTTTGGAAAACTAAGAACATTCATAACTGTTACAAAATAAAGCATAAACATTAATTTAATTCCTTCATCTCTAGATTCTTAGTGCCCTTCACCTTATCCATAATAAAAGTAATCACCTGAGGATATACATAAAAAATTGGTCATCTAAAATAACTATAAGTGGATAGAGAAATAAATTATTCAATATAACATGCAGTGATCATAATCGTAATCATCATAAATAAGCATGGTATGATCACTCTAATCATGAGCGGAATCATTAGATAAAGGCAAAAAATGTGAAAATTCATAATAATGAAATATCATTTCTTAGTGGTAAACTACTACACATAGTTTTGAATAAATATATCATCATGTTGACACATATTATAATTTATCTTATGATATTCATTACGACACCCAATTCATTCTATCACTATACAATTCCAACCCCACACATCACCTCATAACATTTACATTATAATTCTTGCCACATAGAATGTATATTAAAATTGAACATAAAAAACAAATGGAAAGAAATTGGGTTTCGAAAATCCTAATTTCATGGATAAACATTGTGTTTCCCAAAATAAAATATTAATAAAATACATGGTATAAAAATCATCCATCTGGTGTGAAGAAGAATCAAAATCAATATAAATAAAACATTTGTTTTTTGAAGCAATAATTATTTTGGAAAAAATATATTTTCTTTTATCACAAAATCAGATTGGAATAATGTATATCAATAAATGGAATGGGAAGGATAAATAAATGATAAATAAAGAACATTAATGTAACACCCATACTAAAATAGATTGAAATATGGAAACCCCAATGAAAGAGAGTTGGGTTTGAGAATTTCCCTTTCCGTGTGTCTAAACGCTCTTTTCTCTTTAAGATCAAGGATAATAAAATAAAATACATTTATTAACAAATAAAAAACATTTTATAAACAAATTTTATTAATTAATGATTTTTTACGTTCATTTATTATCTTTTTGATGAGTTATATATTTTAATTGCATCGTTCAGGAGTGTTCATTTTCATTGTTTTCATGATCGGATAACTTGAATATGAGTTTGAAAGTAAATGTAGAATGGGTATAATTACCCAGAATTGAAATGATATTTTATTAATGAACATACATAAGTTTAAATGGTTATATATAACCTATGGTTAAAATTAGTATGTATGAATCATTAGATAAATAGTCAGTGATAATTTTTTGGGTTACTTTTGGTGGTTTTCGATCATAACAAACTCAATTTGTTTTATCATTAATATTATGTAAATATTATTTTCCAGAACATGAAAAGGGTTATAAAATATATTTCATAATATTTAAAATTCATTTGGTTTTATTAATATATTTGAAGGTATTAAAGTAAAATTAAAATGAATTGTCCATGATTTCGGTAAATTGACACATCAGGGTAATGATTTCATTTTTAGAATAAAAGAGATAGAGAAAGGAGTTTGAAGATGTATCTTCCATTAACATGGTATAATTGAAATATATAAAAGTTATTTTTGTTATCATTAATATTTTTATAGTTTAGTTGACGACAGAATAAGAAAATAAAAAATATATAAAATAAGTTAAAAGAAAAAGGAAGTGGATTTTACCTCTTAAATACCCCCTCCTTCAGAACCTCCTTAGGGAAAAGGTTTTGGTATTTTTATGAGAAAAATTGGATATTATAATTGAGGTATGGGATTGGTAATATACTTTATTAGAATACAGACAAGTATCAAATCTTGGGAGGTGTGAGGATAAGAGGTGGTTAGAGGTGGTATTTATAGTGGAGGAGAGGTGTTTTATCATTATTTTATTCATTAGTTTAGTATTTTAACTCAGGACTATGAATATATATATATATAGTATTATGAGTAAATATATTAAAATATTTAGGTACGTGTTTATATTTTGGTCTTAAATAATACATACAACACGCATTACTCAACAATTCATGTATTTAGTTTTTATCGTACTTTATAGTTTTTTACTATTCATCGAAAATTCAACTTTTTTCAAAAAAATCCCAAAAAATAGCCCAAATCATTTTTCTATGTGTATAATTAAAAATATAAATTCATTTCCTGGAAATAATTTTATAAATATGATAAAATTATTTTTTTAGTTAAAATCATCATATACTCGGAAAATACACATTTTAAAATTAAAACTGATTATTAACACTTTGAAAAATTAATTAAGGTCACATAAAATTATCTAATAATCATAAGAAAATATAATATTAATTTATTAATAAATTTTTTAACAGAATTTTATTTTAAAATTATTAAATTAATTATAAAATATTAATTACATATTTATGACATAATAAATAACAACAATTAATTTATCATTTTTAAAACATTTATTTATTTATGACAAGAAATAAATATATCATATTTTCATTCATAAGATACCAAAATTTTATTTATAATTTCAAAGGTTAACTTGTTATTCTATTGGACGTATTACTATTCTTAAGGGTCATGTTACCATTCCAAAGGTCAAAATACTAATCCATCAGTATATGTTCCTTAATTTCTGAAAAGGCCTCTTATTTATTTCATTTTTCATTTATGATTTTTATTATTCTATCAATTTGATTTTTTGTGATTTATAATATATGAAATTATTATAATATGTATCAAATTTAATTGATAAAATTTTGGGTTATTATACAGAGAGTTCAGTAAAATCCTCAAAAGATATCCCCAGCCGGATATCTAACACCAATAGTTGTGGAACTGGTGTATCATAACCTTCCCATTTCAAAACATTTTCATGTTCCAATTCAACCAAACACTCATCAAGTGATTATCAACACTATCAAGTCATTAGTAGCTCAACTGGAAGCTGTAGTGGGGTGACTTGCACCAGTGCAGCGAAAACATAAACCTTACCTCAACAAGGTGAGCGACACCCATCCACTACAAAATATTGGGAGTCTTATGTTTTTGATGTTCCATAGCTCAAGAAACCTAGAACAACCTCTGACACACTATGAGTCCCATTTGGATCCCATGATGGGAAATCCAGAGCAATAAATAACTAGTGAACCCCATATGATTCATAAAAAATTTACACAGCCAGATTTTGTATGGTACACAAATTTTCCAGCTCGTTTGTTCACCAAAAGGGAAGATATCCTTTAGTAATTCATCATTTAGATACTCGTAACACATAAAAAGTGGAAAATTAATGAACTCTATAATTTTAAATATAGATAGAATGAGAGAGTCTCATATTTCATTTCCATATGGTAAGGTATGACCCATTCCCTGAACAAGACACTTTACTAGGAGGATACGATCACTCTATGCATTGATAACCTTTATGAAGAGATGAAAACATCGATCATAACAATAAATTAATTATGAGTGTATTATGACTTATCCTCCATTATTCAAATAATAGAAGACTCCATGCAAAAGACTAATCTCAATTTCTATATAACTCCACCAGTCCCAGAGAAAAAAGTCGGGAAGGTAGAGGTGACATTTGTTGCACTTAATCTTGCCTTCACACTTGTACCCACTCCGAAACCTATAATTTATCATGTAGAACCCCCTGTTAATCAACAAAAACCCTGACCATGGTAGGAAGAGTGGAGAAGACCCTGCTGAAATCAATTTTATTATTTAATGGGAAAATTACTCATTCTGAGATGATCATGTTCATGGATATTTTATAGCCACTATGGATAATGATTTCTTCTCCATTACATAGCTTGAGAGGCTTGACCAGGTTGGTCACAATGAGTGGATAAATTATTTACCATTTCATTGGATAATGTTACACACCATCCATTAATTATTTGCCTTCAATTTCAACCTACATACAATGGTATATTACAGGAATGTAATGTTGGGAAGGCCACCGGCACAAGTGGCTTTTGTTTTTGTCACTACCCCCAAGGAAGGAGGTGAGTGAAATGATGTTTTTAGTAGAAGGGCATACAAATTTGATATTTGTAAGGCAAATAATATATTCAAATAAAATCATGGTATTCTCTAATATTAGTTGAAACAACCAACTATGCCCCCAGTAGCTCTCACTACAACACTGTCGATGTCGTCAGCCCCACTAACCTTCAAGAACTATCCTTCAAAAAAGGAAGGGATTAAACATAGTAAAATTAACATATATCAAAAAAAATTCATATTTTACCATCTTATATTTTATTACCATTTATTTTAAAGCATGTTCACCACCCCACTAAATAGAACCACCAGAAATGGTCTTCTAGGAAAAGTACTAATTAGATGAAAAGATTATCTTTGGTTCCCTTAATGTCATCAATTTGATGGATCTATTATCTGATGATGATTATGGTTGTGAACCCAAGTTCCCCATACCCGATTATGGTACTAGAGGTAGAGTTCATAGTAGACAAGGTTACAAATGAAGAAAGATTCTTGGAAGTAACTGGAATTCTATCCATGTCCCAACTCAAATGATAAATGTTTTAGAGACTTGTGGTAGTGCCCATCAACTGGTCCAATAGGAGCAGGAAAATCCCCCAAAAAATCCAAAATCCACTCTGATCTGATCACTAGGAAATATCAATTATAATATGAAAATGTGTCCAATCACCCTTGGTGTGTAGGAATACAAACCAGTCACAAAACACCAAGGGCATGAGAACCTATGGCTTCCTGTCTTCAGGGATGATCCATATATTTCAAATATTTAATCCTCTAAAGACAATGTGAAAGGGAATCCCCATAGAAATAAGTATAGGACATTAGAACATAATTTTGATATCCTAAAAAATTTATCTTTGTTAGGATTCAAGTTTCCAATCCTTGATGCCATGAGCTTGTCAAAAGACCTCAAAGAAGCACTCATAATGGATTTGAAAAGACCTTAAGAGTTTGAAGCTAATGTGGCCACTACGATGGAATTTTAGATAGGAACTGATCATATAGAGTGCCATATGGTTTTCAATTTCATAGATAAAGATAAATATTTCATTATAGGCACATATCAAACCCCTATACGTGTCCGGCAGGACAAATTGTGTTGATATCTAAATTGTTTTCATTGATAATGACTTTGTAATTAACCTCATTCCAGTATGAAGACTTCATCAGCTTGGCTGTGATGAGGATAAACTATAACCATCCCCCATAAAACATTATGGAAATGGAAAAATTGAGAAGAATCCATTGGGATAAATCATTCTCAAGGATCAATTTTGAGATTTCATAGCTGAGAAAGAATTTCTGGTGGTTTGGCAGAACTCGACCATCAAATTCTTGCTAGGAAGGCCCCAGTAGCATAAAAAATGGAAATATTATCATTGTTCCATCAATGCATCAAATATTTTATCAATGGAAAAATTAGGATGTTTTAGGTAGATAAGGCCTCATTCAAATACTACAAGTCAGATTATATAAACGTAAGATTCTATAAGAGGAAAGGGAAATAACCCCAAGTTGATGGTGTTTCTTGGGTCACTGCCTTGAATGATATAGATTTTGTCCTAAATAACCCTTTCAATAATATTAGTGGAGAGTATTCCTTTCCCATCAATCAGGTCAAGTAAATAATCTAAAATAAAGGCACATATTCATTAATATTTATGGTTTCAGTCAGGAATGATGAGTCCAGTCGTGTTGAAAGGTTTGATAACTCCCCAAAAATGGTAAAACCTCATATTAAAATGCCCCCATTCCATCCCTAGAGCTCCAAGAAATGCCTTCCTAAAAAATTAAGCTAGATGTGGTTTTTCTATCACCCAAAGAGGATGAAGACATCCTACATACCTCAGTCAATGTTCTCTAGCATTTTATAGAAATCATAATTTATCAACTAGATTAGAGAAATTCAAATCATCTTTTGAATATCAAGATATTTAATCATCTCTTAACTATAGATAATGTATCCCAATTATTGTTCCCTATGTGAAATAAGAGTAAGACGATTAATATGAAAGAGAAGAGGTAGATGATACCTTAGGGACTCCCCTCTAGAAATCTAGGTGGGTGTTTCCACCGCCATTGATGAATGCATAGAAAAAATAAGGGTACAGAAGAAATCCCATGACACACATTCATTAGCGTAGTCATTTATTCTAAATAAAAAATGGTATATACCTCATTCATAAAGTAGAATTTTGGGGTATTCTTTTATAACTATGTATAATTTTCATTCCTCAATCCCAAGGATTTCACTCACCACTTGGGCCTTCCAATGGACCACCAGGGCTATAAACATGTATCTAGAAGGATGCACCTGACATATTCTACTGTAATTAAGGTTGATGTTGACAATATCTTCATGTCCAATATCAATAGAGAATTATAATATCTAAAATGGTTGTCCAATATGATTCTGATCTTAATAAATAATGGGAAATTCCGAGTCTACATCAATTTTAAATATCTCAACCAACACTGCATAAAGGTTGAATTCCTAATTCTAATCACTTAACTACTGATCAATGAAATAGCTATATATCAGGATATATCCTTCATGGATGGATATTCATGATACATTCAAATCTGAATGGTCTACTAAAATGAATAATCTATCACCTTCAAGGCCCCCACGAATGTGTTTTTCTATCAGGTAATTCATTTTGTCTTGATGAATGTTGGAACTTCCTAGAAATGTTCCATGCATAACAAATTAAAACATGTACTGGGAATATTTTTCAAATTCTATGTTGATGACCTGGTGGTTGAATCTTGACAATCCTCAGACCACCCAGTAGATATAGAAACCCTCTTTAACAAACTGTGGCAAGATTGCCTAAAAATGAACCCCTTAAAATATATTTTCTACCTTACCCCATGGAAAATTATTGTAATTTTCATATGCCACTATGTCTTTAGAGTCATCCCTTATAAAGAAAAGGGATATCCCAGGAATGTCACCTCCATGAAACCTCACAAGTTGAGATGCATTTAATGAAACATGGACTAAATCTCTTGAGTCATATCTAACCTTCTTTGAAAATGTACTCCCTTCACCAAGTTGATAACAAAATGTGTTATATATTAGTAGAATGGTTATTGTCATGAGGAATTCAATGGTATCAAGAAATATATATTTATCCCTCAATTTATAATTATTATTGTTGAAGTATGGCTGGTTATTTTGTCGGTGATGTCCTTAGAGTGATCACCAGGTACCTTGCAAAACAAATTATATCGGGAGTGAAAAAAGACTTTATTACCTTGACCAAACCTTGATCGATGTGGAGACTCATTATTAAAATATCAATATGAGCTATTTGTTTCTAATCATCACAATCTAGAAGCTAATTCACTACATGATGCATCACGAGGTCCATTTGGACTCTCATAGAAATCCACTGAAACAAATTCTTGGACTTCCACTATTGACCAGATGTTTTTCATAGTGGGAATTCATCCTGTAGTATTTTTATATTTATTATGTGGCTCATAAAGAATTTAAAACCATATGTTTGTAGATTTTATAGTAGAGTAGACCGTGGAATAAATTACACCATTTGAAACTAAACTACCTAATTAAGAGGTTTTTTGAATTCAAGAGTGTGCCCAGTTATTAGAGATTTATTTTGAATGTGAATCCAGAAGTTTGATAGGGACATGGGTAGAAGGATTCGGGCTATATAAATTGGTTCTAGGGGTCATTTTCATCTCCCCAACAAAGATTGTCCAACCTTTCTACATATAACTATTGGAGGGATACACAAACAATGATGTAGAGAATCAAACTCTCAATGTAGGGATAGAGACAGAACTTCTGGTGCAACTCGATCACTTTAGGATAAAAAGAGATTCAAAAATAGTAATCAAGGAGTTCAATGGGGATTATTCAATCAAAAAGGGGGATTTAATCCCCCTAATAAAACACATTCAGAGAATAATGGTGGATTTCCCTTTGAAGATGATAGTGACTCATGTCCCATGGTTATAAAATTCCCAATACATTGCACTAGAGAATGTGTCCATAGCACTAGAAAATATTGACTAGGATGAACCATTCATCAGTATTTCATATTGTTAGATGGTCTCACTATTAATTCAAACCATCAAAGAAATGATCAATGATATTATCTCCATCCGCAAACTATATGATCCTACCATCTACTGGATAACACCCATTGTGTACTAACTTCAAAAGGTATATTTCCCACCATAAAAATTCGAGAGAGATCAAATCATAATATGAGAAATTTAATTTGTTCTATATGAAAACAAGAATCATCAAATTGTTCTCTATAAGCAGAGCCTTGATGGGGGCCTTCTCCGGTGCATTTATGGAGAAGATACTAACACATTAATGAAGGAAGTGAACACTGGAATACTAATTTCCCACCAATAAAGATCCAATATTTCCTATAAAATCATATTTCTAGTGTAGTACAAGCCCATTATAATGCAGGACTACACTAAATTAACCAAAATGTTCCATTCCTTCAAAGATCAATACAACTTCAGCCACCAACCCCCATAGTTGCTTCACATAGTCAAATAATCTTGGCCATTTTCTATATTGTGAATCGACATTATGGGACCAAATCCTCCTATTATGGAAAAATATTTTATGTATAGTATCACTACAACTAACATATTCTCCATATAGGACAAATTAATACCCCTCAAATAGTTTTGGTCAAGGAATATTGTCAGTTTTGTGAGAGCCAACACCATCACACAATTTGGTGTCCCTCGTAAAATACATATAGATAATTGAACAAATTTATATTCTTCTAGAGTGGAAAAATATTTCAGGAGTATGTCATCAATCCCATCCATTCATCCAACTACCTTGTAACAGCTAATTGATAGATAGAGGCCTTCAAAAAGAATCAATCAAGTATAATATAGAATATGGTAGACAATGATGAAAAGTCTTGTCTAGATAATCTCTTACATGTATTGTGGGATCACTAAACTATGAACCGCACTACCACATAGGGGTCCCTATACTCATTAGTATATAGTACATAGGTTTTTATTCCCATCAATGGTCAATTTCCCTTGCTCCGTATTTCCATTTTAGATCAGTTATAAATAAATGATAAATCATATTAATGGATGAATTAATTGGAGTAAATGGATGAGAAGATATTTAACACCATTAATCATTTGGAATCCCACTTAAACTAGATTGCACAATCCTTTAATAAAAAAAATCATACGGTTTTTCCCTGAGCTAGAGACGGTGTTGGTCCTTAGGACTCTAATGAAACATAGAAAGAAACCTCCAAAGTGGGATCCAATGTGGGAGGGACCAAAGGAAATGCACAATGTCTACTCTAATGGATCTTATTCAATTATCTTAATAGATATGAAGCTTACCCTGTCCCCCACCAATGTGATGTTACTTGAGAAGTATTATGTGTAATCATAAGACATTTGTTCTAATCAGATGACATTAAAGTATCTGGTAGAACGACCTAAACACATGACAACAAACTACATGGTAAATTGTCCCAGCTACACAACATGAAGTTATCTGGACGTTATATGACATAAGACAATAAAAAAGCATGATATTTTTTTCTATTTCACAAGAAAATAAATTGTATGGAATTAAATTCCAATCCATATGATGTTAAACTACATGTGAATCATCATTTCAATCAATGATTCACTACACAAGAGCTTGAACTACGTGGGAGAATGATAAAATTCCACTACCCTTGAATGGGAGTCAGATCTATGTAGGGAGTACCTTTTTCAATAACTTTTAGTGGCTTTAATCATGTAATCACATGATACATAATAAAGCTTAGACCTCTCACATCAGTCCCAACCACAAATATCTTAGTATTCATGAGATGATTTTCTTACAATCCCTTGGCCTCAAGGACTCTATTCACATAAGAATGATGTTTCTCAATGGTCTAAAAAATCATTCTTCCCATAACTGCAAGACATTATTCATGATAGCATGATGTTAAACTGCACGGTAAATCATCCATGTCGATATGAAATAAATATCATGAAACAAATGTACTCTATGTATGATCTTAAACTACACAGAACCATAAGGTTCTCACCAAAGAGGACATATACCTCAGCATAGGTTATCTACCATGACATATTCAATAACGAAGGTTTTCTTGATTCGTATCTATTGGATTTGGTTGCCTATAACCAACTAGTTTGTACATTATTCATTAATAAATATCTTATCACATCTTGATTTTTCTTCTGCGTGACAATGCATGTCATAATGTCCTAAGCGAAACTTTTTCATTAAAGGGTCATAGCGGATCCCTACTACGATGAGAACTTGGAAGTTCCATAACATTGTTCTTGAATATATGTTCTATGGCTGGATGATTTTATTTGAGGGACACAAATAATACTTGCCATTATGGGTGAGGACTCATAAAACTATGAGGCACCTTCTCATGGTGTGCACCCTTGGAAATATCCAGGAGGATATTACGAGAACAAGACCCACCAGAAGGATATCCACATTTCATAGTGACATTGGGTGTTTTTATCTGTGGAAATGTGTATTGGTCCTTAGACTTTAAGATTTTTATTAATGGGTATTTCAACTCATGCACTTAGATGTATTGACAAAAACTGTGATGACACAGTATTCATAGTGAGGTAGGATACATTTGGTGCATCACGAGTAAAACTGCATTAATAGATAATGCAAGAAAGGATTTTTCCCATTTGTTCCATAATGGAAGTAGATATCTCAGGCCCGTTGATTGAATTGATATAGCTTATATAAATCCATGTCCATTGTAAGGTATGGGTGAGTTCAATTTCGAAATGTAAATGAAATAACAATTGAGCACATGGGTTGATGTCACTAGCATGCAACCCAATTTATTCGAGATATCGTTACAAAGGGAATATATTACACTGTAAGCGTTCGTATGAGGTGACATGTCATTGCGGCGTTAACTTATATCTATATCGGTGCCTTGGAATGTTTCTATATATTAACAATGGACTTTAGGCAGGATCTACTTAATTCCACTGAGAAAGAGACCTAGAGGGTCACATGCTAAGTGTGGCCATATATCTCAGTTAAATAATAATTTAACATATTAAATAAATATTATTCTCGACTTTGGTTTAATAATTATTTAAGGATTCCTGATAAAATTTATTTTGAAACTAGTTATTCGAGAGAATATATTGTGGAAAAAATAATATATATTAATTAGAGAGTAATGTAGTTACATTTATTTATGAAATAAATAGCCATTTCTCAAGGACTTATAAATTTTGTGGAGAAAATAATGAAAAATGGAGAACAAAAGTACACGCCAAGTATGTTAAATATACAGGTCATGTAGTTTTATGGAAAACAAGTACACACTGTGTATTACTGATTACAAGACATGTAGTTGTTTCGGTCAGGATTTTGAGGAAATAATATCGTTTTATTAAATGATATTTATTATAATCAGTGTGGGCGCATGTCAAGGAATTAATCATTCTACATGAGGGTTTTCAATAAGTGTTAATGAAATAAATAAAATTTGTAACGCTTTTATTTATTGTCATAACTCTATAACCTCAAACCCGATTATAAATATCCTCAAAAAACCAATAATTATCCCCAATAGTTGTGCACAATAGTTCTGCAGAGTACTCTCAAGGACGAAAGAACTCATTCCTCAAAGAATGTTCGCAAGCCCGAGAGATATCCACCACAACCAAATCAAGGCGATCGAAGGCGGACATCGCAAGTGAAAGGTTCTTTCACACTAGCACCTGGAGATCCCTTCGGAAATGTAAAGAGATAGCTGGAGCACATGTGGATCACCTCTAGAGGAATCCTACACTTGGATACTATGACACAACGATGGATCATACGGGAACGTGACCGGAGACATCAACGAAGAAAGAATTCCATCAAGGTAATTCATGTCAATTAAATAGATTAATTATAATGAAAATATGATGATCTTATCTCTGTGGTTCTGGAACAACCCATTTTTTTCGTTATTCGTTCTATTCTAATGATCCAACATTTTACATCTTGACAGATCTTGGATTGATCATTGGTAATGCTAAAATTAATGTTGGGTACTCACACCAATGCGCTTCTGCTGCGCCCGGAACCTACTAGTGGTATCAGAGCGGTCATATCGTTTATTATAATTATTTAGCTTTTTGTTTGTGATTTAGACATTTAATAATATATTTTTTTCAATTCATGTTAATTGTTCTTTATAATCTGAATCTTGAGATATTCTCCTCCCCTCTCGATTCTCTTTCACCATACAGAAACAATTGTTTCTTTTAATTTATATTAAAATAAAATAGAGGAACTCATCCGGTGGTTCCATACATTCCTGGTTGTACAAAAACAGAATACACGGCATGTATTCGGAAGTACACACTGTGTAGTCAAGGTTCAATGCTTTGGAATGGTCCACCAAATCAGGTCGTGTATTGGATCCCATCTAAGTCATTCATGACACCGTGTGTTAACCAGGAACAGGCGGCACATGGTTTCCAAATTACACAATGTGTAGTCCACTGAACATGGCATATAGTCCCATTGGGCTGGGAATAGACCATGTACCTCATACACAGCTTTCCTGGCTAGAAACCGTGTAACACGGATACAACACAACGTGTGACCAACTGAACACGCCGTGTACTCAGAAAATTTCCGAAGTACATCAACATGCCATGTCCTCGGGCATGTACTTCGGATGGACAGTGGAGAAAAGTACACACCATGTAGTTGGTACTACATGTCGTGTACTCACCCAAATTACATAGATTTATTAAAATTTATTATAATATTATACAAACCCTTGAGACATGTTCCATAGTGCAAGCATAATGCTGAGACACAACACATGATAGGTGTTTTATATATGTCTGTTTAATTTAACATCTGCGAAATGAACGAGAATTCACCGGGTTTCCTCCAAGGTACATGTTTTGTACAAAGATAATTTTAAATGAATTTATTTGTTTAAAATAATTATTGATGAGAATTGCAAGGATATTCATAATAGGGTTTAAGATAAAATTATTGATTAATTAAAGATAACTAATTGATTCGAGCATGATTAATCTTAATCAAGAATGATTAAAGAATTTAATGATAGTTTTATTTATGTGTAAATATCATGGCATGTATGGATGATCATGAGATAGACCAAGTCCTTTGTATGTGAATGGTTTCATTAATTTTATTTTAATTAATTTTTTTCAGGCAAGCCTTGTCCTCAATAATATGTAGGGCATGCATGTCCAAGGATTCTTTTATGTAAAACCCCATTTTTTACCCCTGACCTTCTTGTGAGATAAATTCATATGTAATGGATAGAGCTCCCAAGCTAGTGTAGGTGGCTCAAGTCAGGTACCAAGTCGAAACCAATCCAAAGAGATACAATAGTGGACAGGTGGAAAGCTGTAAACACGAACCCAAAAGGTTCAAGGAGTCTTTCCCCTAGGTCTTGGGTAGGTTTATCAACCACTAGATAATCTAACCAATAGAACAAGCTCATGATCATGCCATTTATTTCTAAAAGTTGCATGTTTTATTTATTGTGGTTGTTTTGTCACGACAAAACAATTAATGAATTAAACAAGCATGCAAGATGGATCTAAAATAAAGACTAGCTTATGCGTAAATATTATCTTATACATGGTTAATCACTTAATTATATTTCACATAATATTAACAAGCATGTAATTAAAGTTAATAAAATGGTAATTTACAAAAAAGGATAAAGTCCCTCAAAAAAATTTAATGTCTGTAGAGCCTTCCATAATCATGGTTAGAATCGAACCATAGTTCAAAGAGCTTGACCAACCCTAGTTGGGGTGCTTTTAATTATCAGGGAATTATAATTCAAGGTTTTTGGATGACTTGACTTGGTTCGCATCATGGGTGGACTACCACAGCTGGACTTGGTGTGACCAAGAGGCAAAGGTTGAGGAAATCAAAAATAAAAGGATTTTAGGATTGGGGAGTCCACTCACTGGATCAAGGAGCTGTGAGTTAATTCAGTTGGCATTTGGAATGCCTACCTAAAACCCTTCAAGTTTATTGACCAACCCTAGTTTGGGTAATGAAAAGGGAAATATGGATCCTTGCCACTAGAATATTCAGGAAATAGAATATTCTAAATTCAATGGTGGGGGAATTGGATTTCGATAAAATAGTGGGAGACTAATAAGTATTAATTTATTTATTTGTCTCATTTTTTATAATAAAGTACTAAACCCTCTCTCATCTTAATTTTTATAAATATTAAGAAAATGACATCAAACATATCATTGCAAAACATACTCAAGAAGAAAAACCTTCTCACCGGCACCAATTTCCGGGAGTGGCAGAGGCGTTTACACGTCATCCTTCACCATGAAAGGAAATTGTATGTGCTGGAAGAGCCTATTCCAGTTGCGCCTGGAAAGGAGGAAAGTGATGAGGAACTATCTCTCTACATGAAACATGTGGATGATGCCACATATTTCCAATGTTTTATGCTATCGTCCATGTCTAATGAGCTCTTGAAGAAACATGAAAACATGGTCGCGTATAGAATGATGTCTAAACATAAAGACATCTACCAAGAGAAGGAGAGACCAGAGAGATATGAGATCTCCAACACTTTTTTACAACAACGCTTGGAGAGTTTGTGTCATATGGGCCTCATGTTGTCAATATTATTGTCTACGTTGAATGTCTGGACATCTTAGGGATTATGTTCCCAAATGAGTTTCATACAGATCTCATCCTATCATCACTGCCCAAGACCTTCTCTAGCTTCATTTTCAATTATAACATGAGAAACAATAGGAATATTGTATTGGAACTTCTGACCTTGATTCACCAAGTATATAAGGACATGGGGCATGATAAACCCATAGTCCTTATGGTGAATAAGAAAAATAAGGACAATGAAAAGGGGACAAAGAATTATAAATGGTCTGAAGCCCCCAAGCATTGTCCATCCAAGAAGGGGAAGATCTAGATTCATGGTAAGGAATGGAATTCGGTGTGTTTTGAATGTGGAAAACCAGGCCACTAGAAGACGAACTGCACCCAGAAGCATGGGGATGCTAAAGGTGTGTTCATTATCGAGTGTAATATTTCTATTTCTATAGATTGGGTATTAGATAAAACATGTCGTGCTCACATTTGTATTCAAATGCAGTAACCAAGTAGATTTAGAATGATTTCCAGAGGAGAGGTGGATCTTCGAGCTGCCAATGGCGCAAGTCTGGATGTGTTGGCTACGGGTTATTACCAAATATCATTGCCAACTGCGATGATTTTGGTTTTTCATAACTGTTATTATGTTCCTAGTGTAACCAAGAACATAATTTATGTATCTTTTTTTGGATATGGATGGATTTATATTCAAGATTGGAAATAAGGGTTGCCTCTTTAATAAGAACAATGTATGTTATGGTATGGAGAATTTAAATAATGGTTTTTATGTATTAAATTACAAAAATCAAGTGTTGGAAATCGATAACGAAACAAACTCACATGACTCATACATCACACTGTTGTGGAATCACCATCTTGGTCATGTAAACAAGAAGCGATTGACAAAGCTCTTCCACGGTGGATATTTAGACTCTACTGAGCTAAAACCACTTGATAGATGTCACTCTTGTTTACAAGGTAAAATTACCAAGCCGCCTTTTGGTGGTCAGGGTGAAAGGGCCATAGTGCTTCTAGGATTGGTGCACACAGATGTGTGTGGATTATTTCCAGTAGAAGCTAGAGGCAGATATTCTTTTATCATTACTTTTATTGATGACTTAAGTAGATTTGGATATGTCAACTTAATGAGTTATAAGTCAAATTCCATAATGAAATTTACGGAATTCAAGAATGAAGTGGATAATCAGCTTGCTAAGAAGATAAAGAAACATCAATCAGATCTAGGTGGAGAATATCTGAACCAATAGTGTATCGATATTCTATAGGATTCTAGGATTCGGTATAAGCTCACTCCTCCTTATACACCACAACAGAATGGTGTTAGTGAATGTAGGCACCACACCTTGTTGGACATTGTGAGGTCGATGAGGAGTGATGTAGATCTTCCATTATCCTTTTGGGGATACGCATTACAAAATGAGGCATACACATTAAACCGAGCACCAACTAAGGCGAAAAATGGAATTCCATCCGAGTTATGGAATAGAAATAAACCCATTTTGTCACACACACGTGTATGGGGATGCGAAGCATTTGTTAAGGCCTTATCAGGAAACAAACTAGCACCCTGAGATACGAAGTGTATCTTTATAGGATATCCGAAGGAAATGAAAGGATATTACCATTATAACCCTTCAGACTAAAAAGTGATTATTGCCAGACAAGCCATGTTTCTCGAGAGGGAGAACATCCTCAAAATGGTAGTGTGAGAAATACTGACTTCAACGAAGTTAATGCTCAAGATACAGAAGAGTTGGAATAGGAACAACTTCCACAGTTCCACATGGAGGAGGTTCACGAAACACAAGTACGGTGTAAGAGCTCCAGAGATGTAAGGTAACTAGAGAGACTTTGTTTCCTAGTCACCGATGATGTTGAATCATTATTTTTGGACAATGATGAACCTATCTCCTTGATGGAAGAAGTAGAATGCTCAGATGTTGCTTGATATCTAGAAGCTATAAATTCTGAGATGGATACCATGTATCAGAACCTTGTCTGGGTTCTGGTTGATGAGCTAGCTTCTGTAAAGATTTTTGGATGAAAATGGGTATTCAAGAGAAAAAATGGACATGGAAGGTTAAGTTAGCACCTATAAAGAAAGGCTAGTGGCTAAAGGATTCAGACAGCATCAAGGAATTCACTATGATAAAACTTTCTCACCAGTTTCCATGTCTAAATCCATAAGAATAATACTTGCCATAGTAGCATACCATGACTATGAGAATTGGAAAATGGATGTCCAAACATCATTCTTTAATGGGAACCTTTAGGAAGATGTATTTATGACACAAGAAGAATGTTTTTTGACACCAGGAGAACCCAAACTGGTTTTCAAGTTGCAGAAATCCAATTATGGATTAAATCAAGCATCCTGGTAATGGAACATTCGATTTGATGAAGCCATAAAGGAATTTAGTATCATTTAGAATGAATGTCAGTCTTGTGTTTATAAGAATATTAATGGGAATATGATCATTATTCTAGTAGTAAATGTTGATGACGTATTGATTATTGGAAACAATGTACCAGTATTAGAGTCAGTTAAGGACTGGTTGAACAAGTGTTTCTTCATGAAGGACTTTGGTGACGTAGCCTAAATTCTAGGGAACAAGATAATTCATGACAGATCCAAAAGGCTGCTTCGACTATGTCAGAGTACATACATTGAACAGATACTGAAGATATATTGTGTAGAGCAATCCAAGAGTGGATCAGTTCCAATGTCACATGGCCTATATCATTATAAGAAAATGTGTCCATAATCACAACAGGTGAAAGATAGATTGAGTAATATCCCATACTCTTCGTTTGTAGGATCCATCATGTATGCCATGTTATGTACCAGGATTGATGTTGCCTATGAAATGAGAATTGTAGGAAGATATCCTGCAGATCCAGGATAACAGCATTGGACTGTTGTTAAGACTATCCTTAAGTATCTGAGAAGAACTAAGGATATGTTTCTGGTTAATAGAGGATACGAGGAGATTTTAATTATAGGGTATTGTAATTATGGTTTTCAGATAGATCACAATGATCTTAAGTCACAATCTAGATATGTTTTCTGTCTAAATTGGGGAGCTGTGAGCTGGAAGAGTTCAAAGCAGCTAGTTGTCGCCGATTCAACAGTGGAGTCTGAATATATAGCATCTTCTGATGCATCCAAGTAAGCATTATAGATTCAGAACTTTCTCCAGGAGCTTGATGTGGTTCCTAGAAGTAAATAACATGTCACATTGTATTGATATAATACTATAGTGGTGGTTCCTTTAAAAGAACAGAGGTCACATCAATGGAAAAAGCACTTACTCCGAAATTATCACCTCTTGAGGTATTTCTATTTGAGGGGTGATGTTGCAGTGATTAGTCTATCCAAAGAAGAGACTGTGGTACACCCCATGACTAAAATCCTATCTTAGCAGAAGCATGAATATCATGTGAGAGATAGCGTGTTACAGGTTGGTAGTAGTTGGATCTAGTCCAAGTGTGAGTATGTTGTTGATGGTGGCCTAGAACCATTTACATTTTAATTTATTCATTAATAAATACCTTATCACATCATTATTGTTCATCTGCGTGAAAATTCATGTGATACTGTCTTAAAGACATCTGTTTCATTAAAGGGTCATAGGGGATCCCAACTATGATGAGAACCCGGACGTTCCATAACAAGGTTCCTAAATATATGTTCTATGGCTGGATGATTTTATTTGAGGGACACAAATAATATAGGCCATTAGGGGTGAGGACTCATAAAACATTAAGGCACCTTCTCATGGTGTGCGCCCTTGGTAATATCTAGGAGGATATTCTGAGAACGAGATCTGCCAGTAGGAAATCTACATTTCATAGTTTCATTTGATGATCCTATCTACAGATGTTTGAATTGGTCCTTACACATTATGATTTTTATTAATGGGTATTACAACTCACGCACTTGGATGTACTAAAGAAAACTTTGATGACACACTATTCGAGGATAGGTAGGATACGTTGGGTGATTCACGAGTAATACTGTATTAATACATAATGCAAGAATGTATATTTCCCTTCTGTTCCATAACAAAATTAGATATCTAATTCCCTTAGATAGAATTTATATAGCATAAATAAATCCATTTCCATTGTATGGTATGAGAGAGTTCAATTCTGAAAATTCAAAGAAAGAATAATCTAGCACATGGGTTGATGGCATGATCATGCAACCTGCTTGATTCGAGAAGACATCCCAAAGGGATTATATTACATGGTAAGCATTCGTATGAGGTGAAATGTCATTGCAGTGTTAAATTATTTCTCTATGGGTTCCTTGATGTGTTTCTAGACGATAAAAATGGACTTTAGGTAGGCTCCGGATAATGACACTGAGAAAGAGTCCTAGAGGGTCACACACTATGTGTGTCCATGTATCTCAGTTAAATATTAATTTAAATGAGATAAATAATGTTTATTCCCAACTGTTGTCTAAAAATTATTTATGGATCCCTGGTCACATTTATTTCAATACTAGTTATTCGAGAGAATATATTGCAGATGAAATAATATATATTTATTAGTGAGTAATGTAGTTACATTTATTTAAACAATAAATAGCCATTACTCAAGGACTAATAAATGTGGTGGGGGAAATGATGAAAAATGGAAGATAATAGTAGAGGCTGTGTATATTTAATATAAAAATAGTGTAGTTTTATGGAAAACAAGTACATGTCGTGTATTAATGATTACACAGTGTGTAGTTTTTCAGATTGGGATTTTGAGGAAATAATATCGTTTTATTAAATGATATTTATTATAATCAGTGTGGGCACATGTCAAGGAAATAATCATTTGAGATGGGGGTTTTCAATAAGAGTTAATGAAATAAAATAAATATGTAACACATTTATTTATTTTCATAACTCTATAACCTCAAACCCAATTATAAATATCTTCACAAACACAAAACCTTTCCGCAATCATTATGCACAACAGTTTTGGAGAGTTCTCTTAAGGATGAAATAAGTCCTTCCTCTAAGAGTAATCTTAAGACTGAGAGAGATCCACCACCACCAGATCAAGGCGATCGAAGGCAGACATTGCAAGCGAATGGTTCTTCCACACTAGAACCTGTAGATCCCATTGGCAAGGTCCAGAGATACGTGGAGCATGTTTGGATCACCACTAGAGGAATCGTACACTAGGATTCTAAGACACAATGACGGACCACACTGAATCATGACTGGATGCATCAACGAAGAAATAATTCCATCAAGGTAATTCTTGTTAATTAATTAAATTAATTATACCCAACATATGATGATCCTATCTCTATGGTTCTAGAACTCCCTATTATTTTCATTCTTCATTCTATTGTGAAGATTCATAATTTTACATCGTGGCGGATCTCATATTTATCATTGTTACTGCTAAAATTAAAGTTGGGCATTCCCACCAATGCACTTCCACTACACTCGGAACCTACACTATCCACAAATGATACATAATGGTGCCCATATTGTACATCATCATTCATCCAGCCAAAAAAAATTCCCCCTCCCTGTGTACGGGTGAAGCCTACACAGGGAGATTTCTATCAAGAAATATGTGTAGATTGGTACATTCCCTTGCAGGATACATAGTGGTGTCCAGATCTTTATTCATGGTCCCAGTCATGATGATAATTCATTAACGTCATGTTACCAATAACATTACCCCAAGATGTTAAACTTTTTGGTTGCTCAAAAACTATGTGTGGATTGTTTCATGTCCACATAGGATATATAGTTATTCAATGATCTATAATATTGGGACAAGACACAACAATAATACAAACAATTGGAAAAATTCTCCCCTCTACATACAGATCATACCTGCATAGAGAGTTATCACTTAGAATAGTGTATGTCTCGATTCTTGTCATCATATGATACTTATTGAAAATTGATTTATAATTCTGGGTCTAACAACAACATTCTCCCTCATTCACATTGATTCATCATCATCCTTACTGCTTGATGTTAAACTGCAAGGGGTTCCAAGAACTACATGTGTCTTAATTCTCACTATAATGAGATATGTAGTGATCTCTTGATTTTCAATCCTTATCCAGCCACCACAAATAAAAAATTCCCATATCCTTCATTTTATCTCCTATATGTGGTGAACTGAATCTTTTCCACCCCTTATTTATCACACTGAGCATATATCAAATGGGATTAAGAGTTTCAGTTGGGGATTTTGTGCATGATCAAGGCATGTCCAGCCATATCAAGGTTTATGCGGTCCTGTTAGATAGAATTTGAAATAAATGCTGATATTTCTTTATCGTATGGTGTTAAAAATTATGGAAAATGTCCATACCACATGATGTAAAATAGTATGGATTCAGGAAATCCATTTTCATTCACATTGGTTGACCTAAATGTTTACTACAAGACATTAAACTACACAAAAAATGTCTTTATGACATGATTTTAATCTACACAGGCTTTCTACAACTATATATACCAGGATTCTTATTTTAATGTCATACGTAGTGACACCTAGATCATTAATCCGAGATTGAATTGTAATATTTTTTCTACACATCATGGATCATAAGTCTTTAAAATATGAAATTAAATTTCACAGAGAAATTAATTTTTTCATTACATTAAACTACAGGGTATCTCAATAACTATGTGTATATTTATTCTCATTTCAATGAGATTTGTAGTGATTTCTGGGTCTTGTGTCCTAGTCCTATCCATGAAGAAAAATAAAAACAAAAATTTCCCCACCTCCTGTATACATACAAATATCTATGTAGGTGATCTCAACATTAAGTTCCTCATAAATGGATCTATCCAGGAAATAGAAACCCCCCCAACTTATGAGTTAGATATATGTAGATAATTTCAAACTCCATGGCCATTAAAAGTCTGAATGTTTCTTACATGCCCAATCATATTCCATCCATTCATTATACTCTATACCTAATGCAATTTCAGATCATCATAATATTCCTTTTTTCATCAGATATTGGGGTGTCAATGTGCTGAGGACACCTTTGTTTGGCCATGAAAAATATACCCCAATTTCATTTGTATTACTCTCCCAAAAAAGGCCTTCCAACAAAAGGAAACTTTTTACACATGAGCGGCCTATTCAATCTCCATAACCCCCAATGTAATTTTAACCCCATATCAATTTACCTTATATGACAATCCCTAAAATAATGGTTTACACTTTCTCTTCACCCCACAAACGTGGTAGGTTAGAACATCCCGACCTGATGAGAATCATAATACTCATCATTTTTATGACTATGATCCTAATAATATGAGCTCAAAATGCCAGACCCCATGTCTTACTAGATACATGAAATTAAACTATATGGTTGGTATCGTAGTCTCATGACACTAAACAATGTTATTTTTAAGAGATATTTATAGATTGATTCCTATTATCATGGGATATTTAGTGACACCTAGATCCAGATTGTTGGGATAGTACATTAGATAAAAATGTCTCCCCTATTATTTTTTATTGGTCAATCCATCATAGGATGTTTCTAGAAACAAAAAATAAATTTACCCCATGTTCATATATATGAGGTAGACCATGATAATAGGGTTCAATACATATCTCACCACACTTGTGGGATCATATTCAAAAATAAAAATCCACTTCTCCATACAATAACTTGATAGATATATTTGGAAACCTTCCTATAACTACATATGGATTTATTCTCATTATTAAAAGAGATGTATTGAGGTTTGGACATCACATCATGGACCTAGCTATATCAAAAATTATACTTTTTATGTATGTGTCATACTAGCATAAGAAAAATGATTATACCCATTCCTAGAAAATTTCTACCTGAAATTCCCTTTTTATGTTCAAGAAAACTACTTCCAAAAACCAAAATATGTCTTCGGAATGGACTGAATCCTCATAAACCTCCCTGACTATCATAAATGGAGGGTGGGTGTCCTATGCACACCCATATTTGACTATGAAAAATATTTCCCATTTTCCTCTACAAAATTTTCTCATAAAAAATGATTTTAATCCAAAGAAAAATTAATCCCCCATAGAGGATTATCTTATCTCTATATTCACCGATGATTTTTATGTCCCATAACACTCCTTAGATTTAAAAACCCCTATATTATAGCTTAATAATTTCAGACATCATGCATAAAGATGATGGAACATTTGTGGGAAGACTACCTTGAAATAGAACAATCATTTATCACTTGGTCAAATATAAGTGACCATAAATTTTAGAATTTGAATATACATACCACAAGATATTAAAATACATATTATGTGTCCTAATTGAATGGAATTAAATTACACCACACTCTAAACCTCATTTACAAAGGCAAAATTCATGTTTGAGTGTTCTCTGAGTCATGTCCAGTGTTGATAGAGATGCCCTTGTAATTTTCATAATATATTCCCTTGAAAATACACTCATTAGGGTATGGAGAAGTAAGAATTTTCAAAAATTACATGTCCATTTGAAATAGAGAGTTAGTGTAATTAGGACACCTTTGTTTGACTATGCATAATATTTCCCATTTGGATCTACATAATTCTCCCACAAAAAGGCCTATCTACCATGATAAAAGTCATCACCTTGAGAGGCTTCTCCCACTATTATATTCCCCTGACAATATTGTTTTTGAAACCATAGTAATGGTTAATCCTCATGTACATTCCCCAAATCATGTCTCAGATCTAGAAATCAAAAAACCAAAGTCCAAAAATCCTTCAATCTTGTCTGGAAAATATTGGGACATTATTAGCCAGTAAGACCTATTGGGGTCCTCACCCCATAATTCTTGGTCAAATATATTAAACCTAAAAGATCATTTTCCTTAGTCTAATTTTAAAAACTCTAAACCATCCATGAAAAGATACATGGAACTCGCCCTTTTAAAAATCTGGAAAGGGAACCCTAGGTAAAAATCGTTTCTTCTCTCAGTAAACCTATTATTTAAATTGTTTTGGAAAAAAAAGATAAATAAAAAATATACAAAACTTGTTAGGTAAAAACCCCTCAATGTAAGGACTTTCAAAAAAGTCAAGATATTCCCACTAATCTGATTTATAGTGGACATAGGAAAATTTAGTTAAATATAAGAAAATAAGCAATGTTCATAGCATTTCCCTTGTAACCCTAGTAACAGTCAATACAATGCTTCTTATGTCCCTTTAATTAGAGAAAAATTAGATCATTACAAGATCATGTTAATTTAGTTATCCTAAATTATGAATGAAATTTATATCCAGTGATGAAGCAATTCAAGTCATCTGATATATTATCTTTCAAAACACAATGAAACTTGTGATTTATGGGCATTACAGGAAACTATAAAAGATATGAACTGGAGGTAATAAGTGTTTTAATTTTTTTATTGAATGAGAAATAGGGAGAATACACATCTTAGAGTCTCTCCCAAATGATAATTAAGAATAAGAAATTTAAAAAAGAATAGAACAATAAAAGTAGATATAATGTATCATAGTTTTTTTAGTCAGCAGAATGACTACCACCTCATGCAGGCCATATAGGGTCCTTTCAAAAATGGTTCTTATCACAAATTCGGTTTCCTATTTTTGGAACATAATTTAATGATGGTCCAGATATCTCTACCCTTATTCTTAATAGCTTAAAAAAGTTCATATTTTGATGAAACAATTTATCTTTGAAATCATCACATTCTCATAGCTATATATTTTACGAGGCAACTTGATCATCAGTTCATGTTTATTTAGCAACCATGTGATGTAGCTCAGTGGTAGTGTCATTTATTTTTTCTATAATCATTAAACTATGAAATTTCACATTCACAATGCAATATGTTTTCTAAATCAATGAGGATCTACTAGATAAGTATTTGTAGTTATTGGTAATTAAGACCACATGAGAATAAAACAATTAAATGCTGGTGAAGGATGGATTCCTAGTCATGCATTTTTACCAGGGTGAGTCCTTAATAATAGTGTGAATTTGATGTCCAGATAATTTTCATATGGCTTGGTGTTCGATAGTAGTGTTGGGATCCTAACCCTTTTCACTCACTAACATATGAATATAATCTAGAAATTCAATTACAGTAAATAGTTTTGTGTTAACAATGACTCCAAAGTTCAAAAATATTATACATTTTCCTTCTGTGTAGTCTCAAGAACCATGATGATTGGACTTATATCATTTGGGGGATTTCCCAAAATCACTCCACTATGTCCAACATCAGTAGAGATTCTAGAAATGTCACTTAAAAGTAATGGATCACCACCACCTTCGGTAATGGGGATCTGGATAAAAAGGACCCCCTGATATTCTTAGAGCGTTGGAACGTAAGTATTTCTCCATATGAAATCGATGAGGAAGGTGTATGTGTCATTGATCTGGGAGATTCTAGTGGTTTATGAAACATTCATATTTCCTTCCATAATATCCCATAAAGACATCACTCTGTCAAAATCCTGGAATAATACCATGATAGATTGATGGAATTCACCACATTAGGCAGGTAAATTCTCATGCTTGAATATCCTTTCATTCTTATCAGCCACAGCTGGTGAAGGATAATAGGGTGCAACTCCTTAATTTGGTGAATATTCAAATTGGAAATCTATTGCATGCATTTAAACATTCATGTGAATATATATGGAAAATATAATTCATAGGTGGTTACTCCATCTACCCGTGCAGTTAGATCTCCATCTTGGAAATAAATGATATAAGTGTGTTCCTTTGATGTTCCTTAACCGTTATCAACCACCATTCCCTAACGTATAGGGTAAGGGATGAAATTAAAGTGTTAAGTATTTATTAAAATCCGAATAGAACCATCGAGGACTAGGGGTTTCAAGAGAATGATAAAAAATATTAATCAGTGAGGGGAGGAAGGTGGGATGAGGGATTATTGCGATATGTTGATATTCATAGCATCGATAATGTTCTACCACCTAGAAATATATGAATCTGAATGGCTTGTAGAGACGACACGGAGACCTACCTTCTTGCATATTGAAACGTCCCGGTTCTGAATGCCACCTAGAGGCGCCCTATAACCGGTTGGTGACATGGCCTCAATCGCATTTCTCTGAATGCCAGATGTTGCCGACTAGCAGCGAGGGCCTTGGGTGTGATAGTGGGGAAACTATGCCCTCATTGGAAGAGTACACATTAGAAGTAAACAAATATATACAAGAGTAGAAGTAATAATATCATACAAAAATAAATAGTGGATGACTGATGGAATAAACTATAGCACATCTATAAAATGATGAATGATACATATCTCTAGTAAAGTAGTGAAACAAAGCACAATCTTGAAATATAGTACTCAATCATATACAATAATAAAAAAAGTAATCAGCTCCATAGCATCGCAATCCAAAGCTTGGTCCTGTGCTCTCTAGCTCCAAATCATGTCATGTACCCAAAGTAGAAGAGCCTTTTCACTTGTCTATAAATGCAACAATATAATCTGGCTGGGCCCAAAATCATGGCCCAAATATGGTGTGAGACTAAATCCCAGTAGGCAACCACCACGAGATTTGTGCCTAACAGTAAATGAGTATATGGAAGGTAAAAGTTCAAGAAATAGTAAATTAGAAATTGATCAATAGGGAACAACCCACAGTTTAAATATCAAGAAACAAATAACCAAGCAGATAAACAAAAACAGGCTACCCTCTGGGATGTACCCAGAGCCTATCCCCTCTGGTCCTACCTTGCAATGAAAGAATGTATCTAACACAAAGGAAACCCTATGGGAAGTACCCACAGCCTAACCCCTCTGGTCCTACCTAACAAGTAAAAGTAAACCTCTGGGAAGTACAATCAGTCAATCCACTCTAGTTCAACATAATAATATACTCTCTGAGGAAGAACTCACTGTCAATTCTCCCTATAGTCTCATACCATAACTAATGGCGATCATAGGGAATCACTTACATCACATTCTCTCAATGGCCCACATCAAGGAACTACAGACTCTATGAGGAATTACTGAACATCAATTCCCCTTGTGGTCTCACATCGTAACTAGGAAGGACACTTTGTAGAAGCCCGTACCTCCATTAAACCTATGGTCTATAAATCAGGATCACACAGCCCTATGTAAGTCAAGAAAGTATCGTTGTGCATATCGGCCAAGGTAACCCTCAAGAACTACTGGGCCATAATTCTACAGCATAATATCGAAACAGAACCACAGTCACACCATCCTACAATACTTGGCATGGTAATGTAAACATCCACGTAACAGGAAAACTAGACCCAAAGGTTCAAAACAGGAAAAACATGCATGGGAAAAACATCCAAATCCCATCAATACACCCTATTCTCAATCAAATATCATATACATATGCATAAAATCATATAAGATAAACAATAGGGCTAAAATGGTAAATGAAAAATACCTCGTTCATGTGTACTGGGTAAAGTTTCACATAAAACTCAAATACATTCAACATAAAGGCACAAACCACCTAACATTGAATTTAGAGATCAATATACGTGAAGCTCGATGCTTGAATCGACTTAGAATATTGTAGATATATGAAAACATATAAAACATTCAACCCACTATAACACACAAAAGGGCAAAAAAGAGAAGATGATTCTATAAGATAAGAGATAACTCAAAAATTCAATTCCAACACAATAGATGGTGTTTGATTTATAGGACAGATGATCACTCAGGGATTCGTCGAAGAATTACAGTCGTACGGAGCTCTTGGTCGAACGAGACATATATGGAGAGATTTCTGGAAATTAGATGTGACCCCAGTGTGTTTAATAAAAAAAGAAAGTACATAGATTGTACATTTGAAGTACATGCAGAGTACTCACTGTTTCCAAACTTCGCTTTAGGCGACCTCTGGGTCACCCCCACATGGTCATGTGTGTGGCCGCTACATGGCCAGCACATGACTTCATGTGGAAATCGAGTACATGGTGTGTACATAAAATGTAAATTGCGTGTACTTCAATAATTTCCAGAAAAAACCCTTTTCTACAATACATGTCCAAAAAAGGAAAACATACCTGAAAAGAAGATCCGGGTTATTACAAACTTCTCCCCTTAATGAAATTTTTCCCCAAATTTACCTAGCAAGGTGGAGTAGAAGAAGAAACCTCAAACAACTTTGGCCACTACGCTCATACATCAGTCTCCCTCTCCCATGTCTCGTCATGTACTCGCCTATGCTGCCATAACACTCTTACCAGAAGAACAGATCGACTATGGAGAACATTTGTACAACGATCAACAATCTGGATTGAATGCTCCTAGAAATATGTGTCCACTTCCAACTCATCCTACTTGGGATGGAAAACAATAGAGGGTTCTGAAAATTAATGTCGAAGCTAAGAAACGTGGAAGGCGTCATGCATAGATCAGTACCTCTTAGGTAACTAAAACTGATAGGAAACAAATCTGACTCTCTCCAACACCTCAAACGGCCTGACGTACCTTGAAAAATTCTTACCATGTCTCCAAATGTTCTTGTATCCCAAGCTCAGTGTGACATGCAGGAAAACATGATCCCCGACCATGAACTCCAGAGGTCATCTCCACTGATCAGCATAAGACTTTTGTCGAGACTGTGCAGTATCCATCCTCTTTTGAATCAACTCTATCTGCACTGTGGTCTCCTGAACAAGATGAGGTCCCAGATTATTAACACTGATGGTGTCCTTGATCGGAAAGAAGTGAGATACCTTCTTATGTCTATCAATGATAATCCATACTGCATCACTCCCTCGAGGAGACCTCAAAAACCCTGTTATGAAATACATCGTGGCATCATTCTACTTCAACTTAGGAATGGGTAAATGGTGCAGAATCCATGATGGTCGCTAATGCTCTACCTTCACCTACTTACATGTGTAACACCTAATGAGGAAACCAACAATGCTCCTCTTCATTCCTGGCCACCAATACTGACGGTGTAGATCTTGATGCATCTTGGTGACACTAGGATGAACTGCCCAAACTAAGGAATGAGAGTTCCACATCAGCTCCTCATGTTTTTTTATTGGCACCCATACACTGTAACGTCGTTACCCTAGTTACCCAGAGTCGGTGCATTATTATGTAACATTGACATGATCACAAAAGATCAAGTCTCTAATGACCGATTAGTTTAGTATCCTTGGAAACACTAAATACATTCATAAATGTTACATTACATCACTATGTTTAAAACTACAATAACATAGCCACCATAGTCCACTATCAAAACCCCTTCAGACTATCCCTACAGGTCAGTCATAAAATATTTCTTCACATCTAGGGAATAATAATACATAGAAAGTGGTGAGCTCAGATGCTCAGTAAGGATAACAATATAGCTGAAGCTTTCATAAATAAACATAAACATTTACGACAATGTAATACTAAAACAAAAGCCTTTTAAACTTGAACTTCAGCATAATATGGGAAAAATAAAATGAAATAATTCCATTTACTTATTCACATGGATATTCCTCTAGTCGAATAATCACATGCAATATCAATAACCTATTTCATAATGATGGAATGCATAATGCCAGCCTATCATAACCATGTAGCCAGGGCATCGTGCCAAGACTATAAATAAGAATTTTTCAAGGCCCCTTGCCAAGACACTAGTTTGTCTCATTAGACCTACTGATGCATCAAGGAGCTATAGAGGGCTCCACCTGTCACATACTAAGTCCAATGCATTCCTTATATGAAATGGTTTAAACATACTATAATCCATAACATAATCGTATCACATAAAACATGCATAAATGAAACATGACATTTCCACATTTCAATCACAAGATATAAATACAACACATTGATTTAATAAAACCATTTTCAAAACAAAAATAAAAGAAAACTAAATATTTTTATTTATTTTTCATTAAAAAAAAGTTATGGCTTGTAGATGAAGACGAAGATTAAATAATGGTCACGGGGGAAGAGAAGTCGTTGTTGCCGCATACATACAACAAAAACATTACCTTTTGTCATTTAGTAAAAATATTCATATTAAAAAGATTCCTTTTGAATAAACATAAAAGTCAAAGGGGTTTACACACCATATAAAATAATGTTGTGTATAAAACAAAATATGCCTCAATGAAAGGAGATTGAGACGAAGTCCTTTACATTGTGTCTGACATGACTCGAACATTCTTTAATATCCTGAATAATAAACTAGATTTATTTTCAACTTTATTAAGAATAATTTACTTGTTCATTATTCCTTTTATTTCACTTATTACCATGTTATGAAAATTATTTATTTATTTAAGTTAATAACAGTCATTTTGTCGATCATTGGCACCGGAATCAAAAATAAACTTCTTATAATTACATGTTTTTCATGTAGTCAAATATCCATTATATCCAGAATTATATTCGTAATTTATATATCATATATATCATATATATCCCATATATACATTCATTTATTATATTACATAACATTTAGAGGTAAGAAATGAAATGCACCATTCACGGAGACGGTAAGTCGTACGCACACATTACCGCTAGATTCAATTATATTTCGTATAAAATGGAATGAAATCATAATGATATAAAGGTATATTATAATTCCCATATAATATCATATATAATATAATTTACTCCATCCTTTGTGCGTCCCACATATGGCATTAATGATTTAAATCACTTTGAGGGGGCAGTAGTCCGCATTTCCAAAAATGAAATTATCGCGTTTACTCATAATGGAAATCATAAATATATGCCATAAATGAAGAATAAAGAAGCATAAGGAAAACATAATCATAACATATATCATATATAAATATAGTTACATCTTAATGGCCACCATTAATGGTGTTAAAATAATATTGAACAATCATTAATTCTTGAGGCAGTAATTCACCAACCATAGAAACAGTATGTTCTATAACCATTAGACAGTGGTGTGTGTAATTGTAAATAAATCCATATCATAACAACATCCTAGTATATTTTTGATACTGGTGTTATTACAAAATATCAGAATAAAAAGAGTTTAGGGGTTGGAGAAGAAAAACAAAACAAAAGAACACAAGTGAAGACATTACCATTAAATCAGGTAACTCTTTTTTATTTGAGCCAAAGGCTTACTTGGGAAGACTTCTTGCCCAAAGTGAGGGTTCTAGGAGTACAATAGGGAAGTTGGGAGAGTATTTGGGAAGATTTTGGCCGAGACAAATGGCTTTATGGTGTGAATAAGGTGGTATATGTGGTGGCCTTTTATAAGAGGAGAGGAGGGGCACTCTTGGAAAGTCAAGAAATGTTACTTTATTATATAATGAATTTCAGATTTTAAAGTCCACCAAATTATATATTTCGAGGATAAGTTGATAAGGGTTCTATATCTACTCATCAAATAGGTTTTTGACAAGTTTATGTTTTAGATTTTACATTATCTTTTCATTTTATTTAAATCGTTAATTAATTTGGTAATCGCTGCATCATCATGGTGTCATAAAAAATTTAATTTCTTTAATGTATTAAAATTATAAAACAAATACCATGATGTAGGAAATCATTTTTTGTTTCCAATTAATATTTATAGTAAAACATATGAATTGTATAACCCCTTCTAAATTTTTAGTTAGTAAATCAATACATGTTTGTGACATTTTTTTTACTTGAATAAATTGTATTAATGTCATTATCTTGCCAAAGTGGTTACATGGGGTCCCACAAATTGTCTCATGGGTTGTAATGGTCTGCCATGACTCATAAAATATAGGTAGGACAAGTGTAAATATATTTTCATATTTTTATAATATCATTTGTACATTAAATTTCACTAATTACCTTTAATCACGATTAATAAAACTTAAATGTTACTATTCACCAAAAATTATTTTAATCCCATTGAACCACATTTTACTTCCTAATTACAATAATGTATATTGGATTTTTGAAACTTAAATAACAGAGGTGGTAAATTTTCATTTAAACGAAAGATCAGTTATTTAACTACCACTTAGTGGTTTCACTATTCATCGAAAATCGATTTTTTCAGAAAAATAATGAAAATTCACTCCAAGATATATTTGATATTCCAAATTCAAAAATTATTTCCATTTTACCAATTCAAAACAAAAAATATGCATTAATTATTTTTATATGTAATTCCCACTGTCAAAACAAATAACGTGTTTATAAGAAACAATATCTATCAAAAGATTGATACTCGTTTATGTCCAATTTCAAAGTGAAATTAATTCTAATTACAACCATTGGATAAAATGGTAAAATTATATTCTAATTATACTTTAAAATCACTCAAAAATATAATTTATGAATATAAATTATTTTGAATAAAAATAATGTTTTTAAGGATTTTTCACTATTCATCGAAAATTGGATGTTCTCAGAAAAATACCAAAAATTCAACATAGGCTAAATTTGATATTATGAATACAAAAATGAAGTCCATTTTGAAATATAAAATTAATATAATTTCAAAAAGTGGGTATTACTATTCATAACGGCTACTTTCATCAGACGAGGTGTGTTAGAACTCGAACATGCGTACAATGCAAGCTATTGCATTATTGAAAGAGAATCATACCGTGGAAGCTTGGGGTGTTACATTCTCCCCTCCTTCAATAAATTACATCCTCAAAATTTTAAAATTTTCTTTAACATAAAATGTTGAAAATATAAAATAACTTTGTGGAAAACCCACATCAAAAATAATGTTAATAAAATTTAGCCTTCATAAGAGGGAAAGGGAAATGAAGAAGTCATCACCAAATTATGATCTCGATTTGGAGAACATTGGTGAAAATTAGAGACATATAATTTGAAGAATTACGTAAATATTTGTAGAGATTGGTTGAGGTCATCAATCACAAACAAGTGTAAAATTGAGGGCTTCAAAGCCTTCAATCTATGTTCATTTAAAATATCATCAATTCAAAAAAACATAAGGTATTAGGATAACACATTTTTCTGTTTTAATATCACTTTCCTAAAGTTAAAAATTAATTTATTCATAGAAAAAGAGATAGATATACATATATATATATATATTATTTACAAGTAGGGTTTCAACCTTTATCTAATTTCCACCACAAACTCATCATTCACTCAAAAAGATAATAGAACTCAAAAATAATATATTTATCCTAATCATACAAGGTTCAAAAAAATAAAAAATACCATTTAGATTAGGAAAAATATTTTTTAATAACCAGAGACCTCTTGTAGGGTAGTGGTATGAAATAAAGGCTTGTCTTACTATGGTTGTAGGTTAGATTCCTGCGGCTTTGTCTGACATGACGGGTTATCCACTGACCTACAGGTTTTCCTTTTCCTAAAACTGTAGTATTATAATACTCAAAAAATAATCTTCAGAAATGTTTTAACCTTAAACAATACTATCCAAAGTTAATCTTAATCCATTCCAACCATTACAGTTATCCAAAATACCTCTGTCCAGACTTTCCCTAAATGGTCTATAAAATCCAAAATCAATTCATCAGATTCCCCAAACAAAGTAAATTTTCTATTGTTGTCAAATAATAAAAATATGATTACCTTCATCAAATTAGCACCTTAATGAAAACATCAAGTACTGTAGTACAAACCTAATATATGTCACGTTATTCTTATAAATAGAATATAATCATTGAGTCAAAAATCACCAATACATTAATTATTCCACTTCAATAGTAGTAACAACATAAGATTGGCCTTTCTCTCTTGGCCTTTTCATAGGTATGTTACCCTGATGCTTAGTACATTTATTTGAAAATTCCCCTTTTATCTACAATTGTATCATTCAACAATGATAGCCTCATTCTTTCCCTTGCAATCACGAGCCTGGTGACCTTTTTGTCCACATTTATAACAAACTCTCATTTCTTTTTAGGCAAGTACCAATGTGATTCTTCCCACAATTATCGCATAATAGAAAAATCATTATTTCCCCTTTTCCCTTTATCTGTCTCTTGTTACACCATTCACCTCTTCTCTGGCATTACTTTATTGTCATAAGATTTAGTGGATTCATTTTCGGTATTGATAGAACACGATACTATATCCTCATATGTTGAGAAAGATTGTGATACTAAATGTCGATAGATAAATGGCTTTAACCCATCAAAGAAATGATCAATATTACTTCTTGGGTTACGTATATAATCTGTAGCATGACTCGCTAACCTTGTAAAGTTAGACTCATACTTTGCGACATTGTCATCCTCCTTTTGCCTCAGACTCAGAAATTGCCTTTCCATATCTGCTCGATGGTCACAAGGAAAGTATTTTTCTCAAAAATGCACTTTGAACTCTCTCCATTCTATACATGATAAATTTTCATCATCCTTTTTATTTCGAATCAATGACCACCATTGATCAGCATCTCTAGTGAGGCGGTAAACTGCCATGTTAAACATTTCCCTTTCACTACTCCCCAAGGCATGGAATATTTTCTCTAAGGAATTTATCCATTACTCAGTAACTATGGGATTTTAACTCCCATTGAATGTTGGTGGTTTTTGCCTCATGAAGTGGTCTGACATTGACCCTCCACGTTGCAGAACAAGGTTCTCCATACGAGTAAGGTTATTATTCATAACCTGAGTGAGTTGTCCCAGTATAGTGATAAGATGATCAGCACTAGTTGTATCACCAACTCCACAATAATTATCTTGAGTAGGATGGAAATTACTATATGTAGCGCGTGAATTGATAAGGATTCCATTCCATCCACTAGGCACTATTTATAAACAATGTCATAAACAAGATTAGTTTATTAATTGAAATAAATAATAAAAAACATTCAAAACACTTAACATATATTGAACTATTTTTGGATATAATCCATAATCATAAAAATGTTTTCTTTGAGAAAGTATATACTCATAAACCCTTAATAATGGTTTGTAAGGAAAATGAGAATTATCCTAAGCATATCCCCCGGGAGAGTCGTAACCAAGAGTGCAGCAAGGCCGGTTGTGGTGCACCAGTTCCATTTTGAGTCTATCTCAAAGCGGTGTTTTCGGGATTTACCCCTAGGTAAATCTGTGCTAGAGCTGCCTCTACCTACTCATATCTAGATAGGGATGTATTACTCTAAAAACTCACAAAATCTCTATAATACCAAAATTCTAGGAAGTTCTTGTATACTAATCCTCAAAGTCTATCTTAGGGCTATGTGCTCTAATCAGAGTTTATCTAAATCTATCTTCCAAGGTTAGTACTAAACTTTCTCTGATACCTACTATAATGCCCCGACCCCAGTTACCTAGAGTCGGTGCATTTTTACGTAACATTGGCATGATCACAAAAGATCAAGTCTCGAAAGACCGATTAGTTTAGTAGCCTTGGAAACACTAGATACATTCATAAATGTTACATTACATCATAAAGTGTAAAACTACAATAACATAGTCTCCATATTCCACACTCATGTCCCCTTAAGACTATCCCTGCAGGTCTATCATAAAATATTACTTCACATCCTTGCAAAAATAAAACATAGAAAGGGGTGAGCTTAGATGTTCTGTAAGAATAACAATATAGCGGAAACTTTCATAAATAAACATAAATATTTAAGGAAATTTATAACTAAAAAAATTCCATTTAAACATTAACTTTAGAATAATATGGAAAAAATAAAATGAAATAATTCCATTTACTTACTCACATGAATATTCTACTAGACGAATAATCACATGCAACTTCAATAACAACTTTCATGATGATGGATTGCATAATTCCAGACTATCATAACCATGTATCCAAGGCCTCGTGCAAAAACTAAAAATAAGAATTGGTCAAGGCCTCGTGCCAAGATACTAGTTTGTCTCATGAGACCTAACGATGCATCGAGGAGCTATAGTGGGATCCACCTGTCACATACTAAGTCCAATTCTTTCCTTATATGAAAAGGTTTAAACATATCATAAACCATAACATAATCGTATCACATAAAACATGCATAAAGGAAACATAACAATTTCACATTTCAATCATAAGATATCAATACAATACATTTATATAATAAAACCATTTTCAATACCAAAATAAAAGAAAAGTATAACATGGTATTTATTTTTCATTTAAAAAAAGTTAAGGCTTTTAGAGGAAGTTGAAGCTTAAATAATGGTCACGGCGGCGGAGAATTCGTTGTCGCCGCATACATACAACAAAAAAATTTGATTTTGTCATTTAGTATAACACTTTGTATAAAAAGGATTCCATTTGATTAAACGTAAAATAAAAAGGGGTTTATACACTGTATAAAGGAATTTTGTGTATAAAACAAAATATTCCTCAATGAAAGGACATTGAGACGAAGTCCCTTACCTCATGTCTGACTTGACTCGATTGTTCTTTAATCTTCTGAAAAATAAAAAAGAGTTAATTTCTAATTTACTAATAACCTTTTTCTAGTTTATTATTCCTTTTATATTAGTTATTACCATGTTATTAATATTATGTAATTATTTATGTTAATAACATTCATTTTGTCGATCATTGGCACTTGAGTCAAAAATAAACTTCTTATAGTAACAAGTTGTTCATGTGGTAAAATATCCATTATATCCAGAATTATATTCATGGTTTAGATATCATATATATCATATATATTGATTATATACATTCATTTATAATATTACATAACATTTAGATGTACGAAATGAAATGCACCGTTCATGGAGACGGTAAGTCGTATGTACGCATGATCACTACTTTCATTTCTATTTCATATTTAATGGAATGAAATCATAATTATATAAAGGTATATTATAAATCCAGTATAATATCACATATAATATAATTTACTCCATCCTTTATACGTCCCAAATATGGCATTAACGATTCAAATCACTTTGAGGGGGCGGTAGTCCGCACTTCCTAAAATTAAATTATCTCGTTTACTCATAATGGAAATCATAAAGGTATGCCATAAATTAAAAATATAGAAGCATAAGGAAAACATAAACATAATATATATCATATATAAAAATAGTTAAATCTTAATGGCCACCATAAAAGGTGATAAAAGAAGATTGAACAATCATCGTTTCGTGAGGCAGTAATTTTCCAACCACAGAAACAGTATGTTCATTAACCATTTGACAGAGGTGTGTGTAATTGTAAATCAATTACATATCATAATAACATCCTAGTATACTGAGTATACTGGTTTGGTTACAAAATATTGGAATAAAAAGAGTTTATGGGGTTGGAGAAGCAAAATAACATAAAAGAACACAAGTGAATACATTACATTTAAATGGGATAAATCTTTTTTATTTGAGCCAAAGGCTTCCTTGGGAGGACATATGCCCAAAGTGGGGCTTCTAGATGTAATAGAGAGATGTTGGGAGAGTTTTGGGGATGAGTTTGGCCGAGCCAAATGGCTTGATGGTGTGAATAAGGTGGTAGTGGTGGGGGCCTTTCATTAGAGGAGAGGAGGGGCACTCTTGGAAAGTCAAGAAATGTTACTTTATAATATAATGAGTTTCGTATTTTAAAGGACCCAGAATTATATATTTCAAGAATAAGGTGACAAGGGTTTGAAATATACTCATAAAAAAGGTTTTTGAAAAGTGCATGTCTTTATTTAAATCGTTAATTAATGACGTAATCGCTGCATCATCATGGTGTCATAAAAAATTCAATTTATTTAATGTCTAAAAATTATAAAAAAATTATGATGATGTAGAAAATAATTTTATCTTTCCAATTAATATTTATAGTAAATAACATTACCTGTATAACCCCTTGTAGAAATTGTTTTAGTAAAATAATACATGTTTGTGACATTTTTATTTTTACTTTAAATAAATGGTATTAATGTCATTATTTTTCCTAAATGGATACATGGGGACCCACAGATTGATCCATGGGATGTAATGGTCGGCCATGACTCTTCCAATAGAGTTAGTACATGTTTCATGATATTTTCATATTTTTATATTATCATTTTTACCTTAAATTTCACTAATTACCTTAAATCGTGATTAATAAAACTTAAATGATACTATTCACCAAAAATTATTTTAATCCCATTGAACCACATTTTACTTCTTAATTACAAGGATGTATGTCGTATATTTGAAATTCAAATCACAGAGATGATAAAATTTCATTTAAATGAAAAATCAGTTTTTTAACTACCACTTAGTGGTTTCACTATTCATCAAAAATAGATGTTTTTCAGAAAAATACAAAAAATTCACTCCAAGATATATTTGATATTCCAAATTCAAAAATTATGTCCATTTTACCAAATTCAAAACATAAAAGTTGAATTAATTATTTTTATATTTAATTCCCACTGTCAAAACAAATAATGTGTTTTTACGAAACAACTTCTATCAAAAGATTGACACTCGTTTATGTCAAATTTCAAAGTGAAATAAATTCTAATGACCAAAATTTGATAAAATGGTAAAATTATATTCTATTTATACTTTAAAAACAACCTATATTATAATTTATAACTATAAATTATTTTGAATAAAAAATATTTTTTAAAGTATTTTTCACTATTCATCAAAAATTGGATGTTCTTAGAAAAATAAAAATATTCAAAATATGCTAATTTCGATATTCTGAATCCAAAAATTAAGTCCATTTTAAAATTTAAAATTTATATAATTTCAAAAAGTGGGTATTAGTATTCATAACAACTACTTTTATTGGTCGCGATGTGTTAGAACTCGAACTTGCGTACAATACAAGCTATTGCATTATTGAAAGAGAAGTGTACCGTGGAAGCTTGGGGTGTTACAAACACGCCCCTAGAAATTAAATATCTCATTCCTTCCAATGGAACATCTATGAATAGGTTCCTCTCTTGACACACTTTCTCATAGTACTATGCCTTCGGAATCGGATAGCTACCTCATTCGTACGCGATCAAGAAGGGTAGAGGTAACTGCTACATAAGAAAGGAATATCTTCCCCTTTCTGTCATGCACCACCAAATGCATCTCTGAGAACAGAGCCATAAGCTTCTACTCAGTGATGGCCTCCTGAACTGCTTGTATCTGAGTCCTCCTCAATGCATCAGCTACCGTGTTGCCTTTTCTATGCGTGTAGGCAATCTCAAATTCAAAAGACTGAAGGTACCCAACCCACCTTCGTAGTCTCAAATTCATATCATGCTGAGTGAAGATGTACTTGAGACTTTTTTTGGTCGGTGAAAACTGCAAAATGCTCTCCAAAAAGATGATTTCTCTAACAGCGTAAGGCATGAACAAATACTACTAACTTGAGATCGTTTGTCAGGTAGTTCTTCTCATGTGGTCTCAACTGCCGAGACTCGTACGTAATGACTCCATCTCTGTGCATAAGCATATCTCCTAGCCCAATACTAGACGAATCACACTAAAATGTATAGCTCTTTCCCAGCTCTTGAAATACTAGTATCAGGGCTAAATTCTTCCTTCCATTCATCTCCTGAAAATCTAACTCAAAATAATCTGACCATAAGAACTTTGCACCCTTCTTAGTCAAACTTGTCAGTGGTGATTCTAAACGTGAAATGTAATGAATGAAACATATGTAGTATCGAGATAACAATAGAAATATCTACACCCCAAAGACATTCTTTGGCTGCTCCCAGGAAACTACTGCTCTCACATTCTCTAGGTCTACTGCCACTCTTGTCTTTGAGATAACATTAACAATGAAGTGAATATAATCTATCCAAAAGTGAAATTTTGAGAGCATAACATATAAATAATTCTCTATTAGTGTAATAAAAAAGATCTCAATATGGGTATCATGGTCGTTTCGAGTGTGATAGTACAACAAGATATCGTCCACGAAGACAATAATGAATGAATCGACGTACAGATGGAACACTCAGTTCATCAGTTCCATGAATGCTGCAGGCATGTTCGGGACACCGAACGACATAACCATATACTCGTATAGACCATACATGCCCTGGATTACTGTGAGAGGTATATCAGATGGTCTAACACACAACTGATGATAACATGACCTCAAGTCAATCTTCCAGAACACCCGGGATCCTTGAAGCTGATTAAAGAGATCATCAATCCTTGGTAAAGGATATCGGTTCTTGACCGTCAATTGGTACAACTTACGATATTACACACAAAGCCTGAGGGTGTCATCTTCCTTCATCGAAAATACTACAGGGGAACACCAAGGAGAAGTACTAGGTTGAATGAAACTAATTGCCTACAACTCTTCCATATTCTTCTTGAGATCCTACAACTCTGGTTTAGCTATACTATAAGGATGAATGGACACTGTTGCCTCTTCTGACATGAGCTCAATAGAAAAGTTTTCCTCTCACTCTGAAGGAAACCTGAAAAGTCTTCAGGAAAGACGTCGCTGAAACGATCCACCACTGGAGGAAAGTCTATTTGTGATGTCCCCTAATCATCCAGATATAAACTAGCAGTCTGGGATGTAACTCCTCCTAACCCATGATGCTCTGGACCCACTCTACTTTCCAGGACTCCCATTCACCCTTATAAAGAAATGATAAACCCTCTAGTGATGTGAAACTCACCCTACGACGATAACAGTAGATGACTTCATGAAAAGGTACTAACCAGTACATTCCGAGAATGACATCATAGCCTATCATCTCTAGGACATAGAGATCCCATAAGAAGTGACACCCACCAACCTCTATAGGGAACACCTTTCACTAACTTACACTAGTTGTTCTAGTCCCCAACTGACTGTCTAGTGTCAAAATGTCAGCAGAAGAAATGATGTAGAGCCCAAGGATCTCCAAAACAGCGACAAATATAAATCAATGGTATGCCCTGTATTGAAAAGAGATAAAGATAAAACAAAGGCAACAAGGATCGTTCCTCATACTATAGAAGGTCTGTGATCCTACACTTACTCGGTCTGCTCGGCTACAAAGGTTTGGCCTGCTCCATGGCTCTGTGACAACGCCTAACCACTCTAAGCTGATCCACTTTGTTTTCGCTGAAATACGGGTGAATGACCACCATATCCATGACCTCCACCTCGGCCTAAACGACATGATGTTCTCGAGTTCCCAGACTAGTGAGAAACTAGCGATGCTGCTCCTGAACACGAAGTCAGAGAAGAACCCCTATCACCGGCTACTAGTGAGAAGATCTGAAAGAAGCACTAAAGTTGACCCATATTACAATATGATGGTCACTCCACTAGGTCTTTTGGGAAATGTGTCCTCGTATTCTCGCTACATCTGCATTGGTAGCACACCACCTGGCTACTAGAAGATGTGTCTTGCCTCCTTGGATCATCATGAGAAGACTCCTTGTGGTGCTTCCTTCTGTTAGTTGTAGGGATTCTAACTCTAGATGAAGAACCGCCCTGGGTCACAACTCTATAATCCCTTATATTGTGCTCTGTGATTAGTGCCTTGTTGATTATAGGATTGATAAAATTAAACCTGATGATGTTCACCTGTGAACGGATGTTATGCCTCAGACCAACCTCGAAATTCCATTCCAGGAATAACAGATCACCTCCTGGAATAGGCATGAAGCACTAAATCTCGGTATATCATTAGGAATAATCCATAACAGAAAGAGTACCATGCTCCATACTCAGAAACTCTTAGGGTGAATCGGCCCTCAGGGTCTCCGAATAGAAGTAATCATAGATGATTTGCTGAAACTCGTCTCAATCCCTAACCTGATGGCATCCCACCTATGAGATCATATCCAACCACTTCATGGAGGAGTCCCGAAGAATATAGGTACCGAGTTTGAACCTCCTCTCTGGAAGTGTCTTTAGATTATCAATGACAGTTAGAATAGAATATTTCCATGACTCTATAGCCTGAGGTCCTCCTTCCCCTAAGAATGTGGGATGGTGTTGCTGTTGGAAAAACCACGTCAAATCTGTCATAGACGAGGAAGGAGTTTGTTCTCCCTGAAATGTCTACATCATCCTCATGAAGCCTTCTCTGATCTGTGCATCAACACCAGTATTAGGTATAACTACTGGTTCCATGACTGGAACAATAGGAGGATTTGCAGGAAGTCCCTGATCAGATGTATCTGGCGTCTGATCACCACCCTGTAATAGGAGGACAACCAGAGGACTCCAAGGTGGCATGACTCTACAAGGTCAAACACACACCATAGATTATGATTAATATGGACTGAAACATAGAAATGTAAGAGGGCAACAAGAGAAAGAAAACATTCATGTTTACAAAACATGACTACATGGTGTGTATAATCCATACATGGTGTGTTCCCTTACATCATTAACATGGGTGTGTACTTTTTCAAACCTATGTCATGTATCACCCCACACACATGACATGTTGTATTAACACCTGGCATGTACATGAATCCTATTCCCCATCCCAAGTCCTTGTACATGGTTAAGCCACACAACTCTCTTAAAATAATACTACATGGTGTGTATTAGATGAGCTTCACTGACCCGTGTCGTTAGTGACATGGTCGGGTACACTACTCACACTACATGGTGTGTTCGAGGTGGACACGACCTGTGTAAGAAGAGACTCAACTGAGCTGTGTTGTTAGCAACATGTTCGAGTTCCTAGGATTACACTACACAACGAGTTAAAGCCTGACACGACGTGTATAACCGAATATTTATCTGTTTGTGTTGTTTGTCACACAGGCGGACTCAGGGTCAACACCAGACGACATGCACAATCGGTACAAGGAATGTTCCAATAAGAATTTACAAATCGCATGTCTCTGCCCACACTGCCTACGACACGGTTAGATACTGCACAGCGTGTACATAAAGTACACAGCATGTACTTAAGAAAAATAGTATTTCCTGAATAGAAGAATAAAAGGCATGTAGTCAAAACTACATGGCGTGTATTCTGGATTTTTTAAGATAGTAAGTTTTAGAAACTACTCCAGAACCTAGAAAAACACTGAAATGAACATTAAATGTTCCTAATTCCGAACTGTGAGGGCCCACAGTCCCTACTAATTGAATATTGGCATCTTATATATGTTATAAAATGGTAAAAGAGTCAATGATTCACCAAGTTCCAGTCATTGATGGCCCATAACACCTCAAGAACCAATGTTTGGTGTTCATTCAGAAAAAACCTAACAAAAAACAAAACCCAATCAAATAGCACGTATTTTATCAAAGCAACTATGACAAAAACATTGATATTCTACACAACATCTATCACAACAACATGAAATTTCTAATGCACCCTAGATGACATGGTAAGAATGAATGACATGTGATTTATAGAAATTTCCCATATGATGCATGAGATGGGATACCCTCATCTCGTCAGGTTTTAATGGAAATTGAACCTCAATAACATCAATGGTAATAACAGGAAACATGTGAATCACCGAATAGTGAAATCGAATCAACTATAAAATTGAAAAACTAGAAAATCGAAATAAATGTGGAAGATTGTCTTTTCCCTATACACAAGTTAGCTACTCCAAGGCACAACTTATTACCAAATACCTATTTTGTTCTATCCCTAGCTATAGGATCCATGCTGTATGTAAAGAAAAAAGAAAACTTCCTCTGATACAACTTTTTAACACCCCAGTTCCGGAAGCCTCCCAGAGGCACCCAATAACTGGTTGGTCACATTGCCTCAAGAACATTTCCCCGAATGCTAGAGGCTGCTGACTAGCAGTGAGGGCCTTGGGTGTGATAATGGGGAAATTATGCCCTAATGGGAAGATTACACAATGGAAGTAAACAAATACATACAAGAGCGAATGTAGTAATAATATTAAACAAAAAATAAACAGCGGAAGACTGATAGAATAAACTGGAGCACATATATAAAATGATGCATGATACATATGTCTAGGAAAGTAGTGAAACAAAGAACAATGCATAAGTACAGTACTAAACCAAGTAAAAAAGAAAAACAGTAATCATCTCCACCGCATCGCAATCCTATGCTTGGTCTCGTGCTCTCCAGCTCCACAGCATTTCATGTACCATATGTATAAGGCCTCTTTTCATTGTCTATACTCGCAACAATATAATTGTTTTGTGCCCAATCTGGGTGGGAGACTAAATACCAGTAGGCAACAACCACAAAATATGTGCCTAACAGTCAATGAGTACATGGTAGGTAAATGTACAAGAAACAGTAAACAGGAAAGTACTCAACAGTGAACAATCCACAGTTTCAACATCAAACAACAACTAACCAAGAAGACAAACACAAATAGGTAACCCTATGGGAAGTACCCACAGCCTATCCCTTATAGTTCTACCTAGAAACACAAGCATGTAGCTAACACAAAGGTAACCCTCTGGGATATACCCACATACTATCCCCTCTGGTCCTACCTAACATGTAAAAGAAACCCTTTATGTAGTACACTCAGTCTAACCCCTCTGGTTCAGCTTATGCATAGACCCTCTGAGGAATCACTAATAATCAATTCCCCATATAGTCTCGTATTGTAACTAACGGCGCTCTAGGGAAGTACTTACATCACATTCTGTTTGTAGACCACGTCTATGAACTAAATACTCTTTTAGGAAGCACTATACGTTAATTTCCCTTTTGGGCTCGTATCATAACTAGGAAAGACACTCTGGAGAAGCCCTTACACCCATTTTCCCTATGGTCTATACATCAGATTCACACAGCCCTATGTAAGTCAATCAAGTGTCACCATGCGTATCAGACAAGGTAACCATCATGAACTAAATAGCTAGCATTCTATAGCATAACAGTATAACGGAACAACAGTCACACCATCCAACAATACTAGGTATTGGAAAGTAAACAGCTGCCTAACAAGAAAACTAGACCTAAAGAGTCAAAACAGGAAAACATGCATGGGAAACACATCCAAACTACAAAAAGGTAACCTATTCATAGATAAATATCATTTACTTAAGCATACAAGCATAACAAAAAAATAATAGGGCTAAATTGGTAAACGCGCAATGTAACGCCCCGACCCCAGTTAACCAGAGTCAGTGCATTATTACATAACATTGGGATGATCACAAGAATGATCAAGTCTCGAAAGACCGATTAGTTTAGTAGACTTGGAATAACTAGATACATTAATAAATTTTACATTACATCATAAAATGAACACTACAACAATATAGTCTCTATAGTCCACACTCTTATCCCCTTATACTATCCCTGCAGGTCATTCATAAATTAATTCTTTACATCCTGGGAAAAATAAATCATAGAAAAGTGGTGAGCTCAAATGCCCAGTAAGGATAACAATATAGTGGAAATATTCATAAAAAATAATAAACATTTAAGGAAATGTATAACTAAAACAAAATCCATTTAAACATGAACTTCAATATATTATGGAAAAAACAAAATGAAATAATGTCGTTTACTTATTCACATGGATATTCTACTAATCGAATAATTACATGAAAAATCAATAACCACTTTCATAATGATGGAATGCATAATGCCAGACTATCATAACCACATAGCCAAGGCCTCGTGCCAATACTACAAATAAGATTTTGTCAAGGCATTGTTCCAAGACACTAGTTTGTCTAATGAGACCTACCGATGCATCGAGGAGCTATAGCCGGCTCCACTAGTCACATATTAAGTCCAATGAATTCCTATATGAAAAGGTTTAAACATAACATAAACATTCGTATTAAAACTTGCATAATAAATGTAAATACTTCATTCATAAACCACGAATGGTATAAAAATAAAACACCCATAGTCAAACATATCACAAAACCTTCAATACAATATTGATTTTTTGTATCATAATAAATAAACTTAAAATAAGCTTAAAATCCATCAATGGATGTTGACATAGATGAAATCAAAACTCTTTTTAGAGAAATATTTCTTTCTATTTTGAAATCATGTAAGAGTAATATATCTATAAAATAAGACATTTTCATTGAAAATATTCTTATAAGCATGTAAGGTAAGCTTCAATGATTTTATAAAGGCAGAAAATAGCTGCACCTGCCGTATAAGATAGAAAAACATTCTTACCTTAATTCGGTCGAAATGGTTAAAAGGGACCTTGTTTGGAAAATGACAGAAAGATTCCTTTATAAACCACTTACAAAACTAAAAAAGGGCATAAATGACTTTAACCCATATCTAGTAAATAGTAAAATAATTTTGAAATACATTTTTATGAAACATGGATGCGGATGATAAAGAAATCCCATTAGATTATCACGTATAAACAACCACGGATAACGAAGAGATTGAGAAATAATCCCTTACCTTGTACTTTTCCTTGGTTGGGGTTATGTTAACCTCCTTTATAATGGTTAAATGATTTTTATTAAATTATACAAGAATCATATACATTAATATGATATCATATATGATCTTTTAACATTGATTTGTTAATAATATCTTAGTATTATCGTTGTTTCAGGTGTTAACATACTCATTTTCTTTTTTATGATTTGTTACGTAAGCCGCGTTGTCTTGGATAGGTTGTATATTATTCATATACAGAATTATATCAAGTCCTTAAACATTATTTTTAATCATCAAATAAGAATTATACTTGAATGGATACGATGGAAAATGAATCTCATCACGTTCATGGATACGGTAGTCCGTACGTACGCACGAGCGACAATATCATTCTTTTAATATAAAAATAATAATTAATTGGATGGTATATCATATATACAGAAACAATATCGTGTTATATTTATTATTTACATGAATTACACATCATTATTATAACCATCCAAATAATATTGTTTTGAATAACAATTACACCACGACGTGGAGACGGTAAGCCGTACGCACGCACGTATGGTGACATGTCATTCAAAGGATGGATAGAATACTGAAATATGGTTGAACCATGTTTATAATAACATCAATGTATATAAAATATACTGGAGTTATTATTTTATAATGGTAATAACAATGATAGATGAAGTGGAAGAAGAAAGGAATTTGAAAAGGGGTGGTGAAATCATTACCTCTTCTTCGGGTTCTTCCTTTTGATTTGATCAAAAGGTCTCCTTAAGATGGCTTTCTGACTAACATAAGGCATCTTGGATTAATTGAGGGAATTTTAGAGCATATTTGGGAAGGTTTTGGTCGATCCAAAAGTCTTTTAATGTGTGAATTAGTGAGAAGGGGGGGGGGGTTCCCTTTTATAAGAGGAGTGAGAGGCACCTTTGGAAAAGCTAGAAATATTATATTATAATAAATTTATATTCAGTTTATAATCGATCCAAAGTGGATTATTTAAAGTTAAGGGTAGGGATGGGTCGAAAAACACTCAAAAAGTATAATTTATACAGGTTTGGGTCTTTATCTGTACCTTATCGTTTAGTTTTAACTCTTAGTTATTTAGTTTCACTTTTACAATGTCTCTTTGTATTTTTATATTAAATGGTTAATAAACATACTATATACCAACAAGAGACCACCAAGTGGTCCATTAATTATACACCTATCATGATATATGTCTCTATGCTGATCCTTATATTTTTAGGAATTTAATATCAATTAATAATATAATATTTTTTTAAAAAACTCTTTTATGTCAATTTTGACACTATTCAATAATTGATTTTTGTGAAAATCATAACCGAGGTATTACTACTAAAAATGTTAATTAAGTCAATTATAACATGTCATTAAATCCTCTAAAATTAGTTTAATTCATTAAAAGAATAAAATTATATTTCTTTTGGTATTTATATTATCAATTATTTTAATTTTCCAATATTATGGTAATTACAGCATCATCATTGTGTCATAAATAAATTAAATTATTTATTGTTTAAAAATTATAAATAAAATATCATTATGTAGAAAATCCTTTTAGCTTTCAAATTAATATTTATAATCGAAAATACAACTTATATAAAATTGTGTAAAAAATGTTTTACTAAAAGATATATGCTTATGTCATTTTTTATATATTATAACTTAATTAATATAAAGTGTCATTATCAGTTACAAGTGGCTCCATGGGGTCCAAAAATCTACCCAAAGATGCCCATGGTCGGACATGTGTCATCAAATATGGTTAGGACACGTTTTAATGTAATTTATTATTATTATAATATTATTTTTTAACCCTTATTTACCAGATTTACCCTTTAACAATGGTAAATAAAATATTTACCGAAGTAATTATTAAAACTGTCTAAAAATATCAGTTACCTATTGACACAATTTGAACATCCAGATTCCAAATATGAAATCCATTTTTCCAAATTCAATACACATAATTGGCAGAAATTAATTTAATATTAATTCATGTTGTTAAAACAAAAAGCGTGTTTTTAAGAGATAATAACTATCAAAAGATTGACACTTGTTTATGTCCGGTTTAATTGTAAAATTATGTAAAATGACCAAAAAAAATTTAAATGGTAAAAATATATTCTAAATATACTTTAAAACAACTCAAATTCATAACTTATCAATACAAATTATTTTGATTAAAAAAGTTGTTTTTAAATAGAATTTAGTAATTTTCATTATTCATCAAAATATAAATGATATCCGAAAAGTTCCAAAATTTCACCCTAGGATAAATTCAATATTCCGAATCCAAAAAATAAGTCCATTTTGAGAGTTAAAATTTATGAATTTTCAAAAAGTAGGTATTACAATTCATAACGGCTAGTTTGATTGGTTGTGGTGTTTTAGAACTCGATGTTACGTACAACACATGCTGTCGCATTATTCAAAAAGAAGCGTACCGTAGAAGATTGTGGTGTTACATTCTCCCCTCCAAATAATTTCGTCCTCAAAATTTCTAGAATACTAACACTTGAAATGACTCGGGTTGTTCTTCATCATATGTTCCTTGGGTTCCCATATTGCCTCTTCTATCTTATGGTTTCTCCAGAAAACGTTTACCAGACTCATCTTCTGGTTTCTCAGTACTTGTTCTCTCGTATCAAGAATCCTGACGGGCTCATTGCAATAATACAGATTGGGGTTGAGTGTCAATTCACCATAGGTGAGTACATGAGTTGGGTCATGCATGTATTTCCTCAACAGAGATACGTGGAACACATCATGATCTTTGGAGAGACTTGGCGACATTGCCTATTAGTAAGCTACAGCCCCAATTTGTTCTAGAATTTCGAAAGGTCGATGTACCTGGGACCCAATTTACCTTTCTTACCAAAACGTATGACTCCCTTTCATGGAGATACCTTCAAGAAAACATGATCACTGACTTGAAATTCCAAATCCTTCCTTCGATTATCAGTATAACTATTCTACCTACATTGAGATGCTTTGATATAGTTTTTGATTACCTTCACCTTTTCCATCATTTCCTCCTCCAGTTCTGGGCCTACATGTTTTCTTTCACCAATGACATCCCAACATGTTGGTGTGCGACATCTCCTTCCGTATAATGCATCATATGGTACCATCTGAATATTCAAATTGAAGATATTGTTATAGGAAAATTCTACCAGATTTAAATATTTATCACACATACCCTGAAAGTCATGTGAGCAGGATCTCAACATGTCTTCTAAGGTTTGAATAGTTCGTTCTGGTTGTCGATTTGTTTGAGGGTGGTAGGCAGTGCTCAAATGAAGTTTAGTATCCAAGGCATTCTGAATACATTTCCAAAGTCTTGATGTAAAATGGGGATCATGATCAGAAACAATCGATAGGGGTACTCCATGAAGTTTCACAACTTCATCAATATATAGTCTTGGTAGACATTCTAGTGGTAGATCTTCTCTTATAGCAAGAAAATATGCTGACATATTAAGAAAATCAACAATAACCCATATTTCATCTTTCCTTCTAGGAGTCTTTGGTAGACACATGACAAAGTCCATCGTAATATTATCCCATTTCCACTCAGGTATGGGAAGAGGTTTCAAAACTTCACCAGGTTGTTGCCTTCAAGATTTTACTTGTTGAAAAACCATACATCATGATAAAAAATCCGCAATATCCCTCTTCATGTTGTCCCGCCAAAAATGGTCTTTCAAGTCTCTATACATTTTGGTGCTCCTAGGGTGTATTGTGAAATTAGAACTATGAACATAGTCCAACAATTCCATTTTTAGATCAGTTAAATTGGGAACACAAAGTCTCTTCCCAAATTTCAAAGTTCCATCTTTATACAAAAAGTCATTAAATCTCCCATCATTCACAGCTTTAATCTTCTTTTTAAATTCTTTATCATTGGTCTGAGAACTCATAATCATTTCTAGTAAAGATGGTTTGGCAAACATTTAAAAATACACTGATGTTTCACCTTCCATGGTTATTCCCATGTCCATCTCCACTTGATCCTTGAAAATTGGATCCCTTTAAATTCTCATATTGTTCAAAATTAAATGATCTTTTCTGATCAAAGCATCTGCCACCTAGTTTTCGTTCCATGGGTGGTAGTGTATCGTACAATCATAATCCTTAAATAATTCAATCCATCTCCTTTTCCTCATGTTGAATTCTTTTTATGAGAAAATATACTTCAAACTCTTGTGATCGGTATAAATCTAACATTTTTCACCATAGAGGTAGTGCATCCATATCTTCAAAGAAAAGATCACAACTGTTAACTCGAGATCATGAGTAGTATATTTTTGTTCATGAATTTTCAACTGTCACGATGCTTATGCAATAACCCTATCATTCTGCATAGGGACACAACCAAGTCATTTCTTCGATGCATCACTATATATAACGAACCAATCTTTCCCCGATGGTAGAGTCAATATAGGATCATTGACTAATATTCTCTTCAGTTCTTAGAAAAATTATTCACACTCTTTTGTTCAAACAAATTTAACCCCTTTACGTGTGTCCTTCGTTAATGGGTTAGCCAATCGAGCAAAATTCCGGACGAAACGTCGATAATAACCTGCTAAACCAATAAAACTACGTACCACTGTTATACTCGTAGGTGCTGGCCATTCTTGGATTGCCTTGTTCTTAGAAGGATCAACCGAGATTCCATCATTAGGGACAATATGGCCAACAAAAGAAATCTCCTGAATCCAGAATTCACACATGCTAAGCTTCCCATATAATTTATGTCTTCTCGGAGTTTTTAGGATAATGCGCAAGTGATTTTCATGATCTTCATAGTTTTTGGAGTATACCAAGATATCATCAATTAATAAAACCACAAGTTCATCATGATATTACTTGAAAACTTTGTTCATCAGATCCATGAATACAGAGGGTGCATTAGTCAATCCAAAAGGCATTACTGTAAACACGTAGTGCCCGTACCTGGTTCGAAATGTTGTCTTCGGAATGTATTCCTTATTCACACACAACTGATGGTATCTAGATCGAAGTTCAATCTATGAAAAGTATTGAACTCCATCGAGTTGGTCAAATAAATTATCAATGCAAGGTAGGGGATACTTGTTCTTTATTGTTATAGCATTGATCTCCCTATAGTCGATACATAACCTCATAGCTCCATCTTTCTTTTTAACAAAAAGAATAGAGGCTCCCCATGGAGAAACACTAGGCCGAATAAATCCATTATTACTCAATTCCTCTAGTTGTTTCTTTAGTTCAACTAATTATATCGTGGCCATTATATAAGGGTTCTTCGATATAGGCCTTGATCCAGGAATTAAAACAATGGGAAACTCAACTTCTCGTTCTAGAGGATGTCCAGGTAAATCATCCAGAAACACATCTACATATTATTTCACAACAGGTACATCCTCTATTTGAACATTCCTTTCCTCACCCATATTCATTTCATTCTATTCCTCCCCAATAATTGAATTTAGTTGAGCTACTAGGGGTGGATCTTGTTAATAATTAGGTGGTGAAGATTCTGCTCTAATGATAAGGTGTTCCTTATCATCATCATCAAAAATTGTAACCTCCTTCTTTATACAATAAATCTTCGCATCATGGTCCGAAAGGTAATCCACAATGAGTATTATATCAAACTCAATCATAGGTATGACGATGAGATCAGAGGATAACGATCATTTATGTGATCTATTGGGGACAGATTCACTAAACTCTTTTGCAATGATACTTCCCTTATGAGTTTTAACTGACAACTCCCTTGTTAAATAAAATTAGAAATATCTAATTTTCTTAGCAAAATGGGAAGATAGGAAACAATTCGATGATCTAGAATCAAATAATGAATTTTCTACACATGAGGAAACCATTAAATTACCTGCCACCACGTCTTTAAGAGCTTCCACCTCAGTAGTAATGATATCATAAGCTTGGCCTTGATCCCTTGGACTTTTCTGAGGTATGTTTCCCTGACGCTTAGGATATTAATCTGCATAATGTCCCATCTCCCTGCAATTGTTGCACTGATCATCAGTAGTTTCCTTCTTCCTTTTGCAATCACGAGCTTGGTGGCCTTTTTCACCACACATGTAACAGACACCCATTCCCTTCAAGCAAGTTCCGTGGTGTTTCTTCCAACATTTACCACTTGATGGATATTAAACATTTCCCTTCTCCCCCTTATTTTCATTCCCATATTGATCAGCATATATCTTCTTCTATTGATTTGATTTAATGTCATAAGACTTAGAGAATTGTTTTTCTGTCTTGCTAGCACATGAGACAATGTCTTCGTACGACGAGAAGGATTGTGAGACTAATGCTCGACGGAGAAATTGTTTTAACCCATCAATGAAATGATCAATCTTACTTCATGGGTTACGTATATAATTTCCAGCATACCATGAAAACCTTATAATGTTAGCCTCATATTTTTTTGACATTCTCATACTCCTTTTGTCTTAGACTCATAAATTTCCATTCCATATCTGCTCGATGGTCGCGAGGAAAGTATTTTTCTAAAAACAGGTCCTTGAACACCTTCCATTACATATTTTATACTTCATCATCTCCCTTCATATTTTGAATCAATGACCACCATTTATCATCATCTCTAATGAGGCGATAAAATTCCATGATAACTTTTTCCCTTTCACTACTTCCCAAAGCCTGGAATATTTTCTATAGGGAACTTATCCATGGCTCAGCTAATAATGGATTTGTACTCCCATTGAATGTTGGTTGTCGTTTCCTCATGAAGTGATCTAACATTGATCCTCCATGCTGTGGATCAGGGTGCACCATATGGGTAAGGTTTTTATTCATAACCTGGGTGAGTTGTCCCGGTATGGTGATTAGTTGATTAGCAACAGTTGTATCACCAGCTCCACTATAATTATCTTGACTAGGAGGGAAATCCCTCCATGGAGTGCGTTCATGGATATAGTTTCCATTTTTTCCACTAGGCACCATTTCTAAACAATGGCATAAACTAGATCAGTTTATGAATCAAAATACATAATTTCAAACTTATAAAACACTTATCATAAATTGAAATATTTATGGATATAATCCATAATCATAAAAATGTTTTCTTTGAGGAAGTATATACTCATAAACCCTTCCGAACGATATGTAATGAAAATGAGAGTTATCCTATGCATATCCCCCAGGAGTGTCTTAACCAAGAGTGCAGCAAGGCCCGTTGTTGTGCACCAGTTCCTGTTCAATTCTAGCTCAAAGCGGTGTTTTTAGGTTTTACCCCTAGGTACATCTGTTTCATAGCCACCTCTACCTACTCGTATCCAGACATGGATGTATTTCTCGGAAAACTAACAAAATATCCACAATACCAAAATTCTAGGAAGTTCTTCTATACTAATCCACAAAGTCCATATTAAATCTATGTGCTCTGATCAGAGTTTATCTAAATCTAGCTTCCAAGGTTTGTTCTAAACTTCCTTGGATACCAATTGTAACGCCCTGACCCTAGTTACCCATAGTTAGTGCATTATTACATTACATTGGCATGATCACAATAAATATCAAGTCTTGAAAGACCGATTAATTTAGTAGACTTGGAATAACTAGATACAATAATAATGTTATCATTACATCATAAAATGAAATATACAACAATTTAGTATCAATAGCCCACACTCTTATCCCCCATACTATCCCTTCATGTCATTCATAAATTACTTCTTCACATCTTGGGAAAAATAAAACATAGAAAAGGGGTGAGCTCAAATTCTCAGTAAGGATAACAATACAGCAGAATTTTCATAAACAAGAATAAACATTTAAGGCAATGTATAAATAAAACAAAAGCCTTTTAAACTTGAACTTAAACATAGTATGGAAAAAATAAAATGAAAAAAACGCTATTTACTTATTCACATGGATATTCTACTAATCGACTAATCACATGCAATATCAATAACCAATTTCATAATGATGGAATGAATAATGCCAGACTATCAGAACCACATAACCAAGGCCTCGTGCAAAGACTAAAAATAATATTTTTCCAAGGCCTTGAGCCAAGACACTAGTTTGTCTCATGATACCTACCTATGCATCGAGGAGCTATATTGGGCTCCACCCGTCACATATTAAGTCCAATTTATTCCCATATGAAAAGGTTTAAACATAACATAAACATTCGTATTAAAACTAGCATACGAAATGTAAATACTTCATCCATAAAACACCAATGGTATAAAAATAACACATCCACAGTCAAACATATCACATAACCTTCAATACTATATAAAAGTTTTGTATCAAAATAAATCAACTTCAAATAAGATTAAAATCCATCAAAGGCTGTTGACATAGATGAAATCAAAAATCATTTTAGAGAAATATCTCTTTCTATTTTGAAATCTTGTAAGAGTAATATATCTATAAAATAAAACATTTTCATTGAAAATATTCTTATAATCTTGTAAGGTAATCTTCGACGATTTTATAATGGCAGAAAATAGGTGCACCTGCCGTATAAGTTAAAAAACATTCTTACGTTAATTCTGTCGAAAAGGTTAAAAAGGACCATGTTTGGAAAACGATGGAAATTTTCCTTTAAAAACCACTTATAAAAGTAAACAAGGGCATAAATGAATTTTTCCCATATTCTAGTAAATTGTAAAAATGTTTTGAAATACATTTTTAAGAAACATGGATGTGGATGATAAATAAATCTCAGTATATTATCACGTATAAACAACCTCGGATAATGAAGAGATTGCGAAATAAACACTTACCTTGTACTTTTACTTGGTTGTTGGTAGTTAAACCTCCTGTATAATGGTGAAATAATTGGTATTAAATTATACATGAATCATATTAATTAATATGATATCATATATGATATTTTAACATTGATTTGTTAATAATAACATAGTATTATCATTGTTTCGGGTGTTAACTTACTAGTTTTCTTTTATATGTTTTGTTACATAAGTCTTGTTTGTCATGGATAGGTTGTATATTATTCTTATCAATAATTATATAATGTCCTCAAACATTAGTTTTAATCATCAAATTATAATTATAATTGAATGGATACGATGGAGAATGAATCTCATCACATTCATGGAGACGGTAGTCCGTACGTACGCACGAGTGACAATATCATTCTTTTGATATTAAAATAATATTTAATTGTATGGTATATCATATATAAAAAATCATTATCATGTTATATTTATTATTTACATGAATTACACATCATTATTATAACCATCCAAATAATAATGTTTTGAATAACAATTACACCACGACGTGGAGATGGTAAGCCGTATGTACGCACGTATGGTGACATTTCATTCAAAGGATGGATAGAATAATGAAATATGGTTTTAACATGTTTATAATAACATAAAATTATTTATAAAATACTAGAGTTATTATTTTATAATGGTAATAACAAATATAGAAGAAGTGGAAGAAGAAAGGAACATGAAAAGGGCTGGTGAAATCATTACCTCTTCTTCGGGTTCTTCCTTTTGATTTAATCAAAAGGGCTCTATAGGTTGGCATTATGACTAAAGGAAGGCCTCTAGGATGAAGTGAGGGATGTTGAATGAGTATTTGGGAAGGGTTTGTCTGATCCAAAAGGCCTTGAATATGTGAATTAGTGAGAAGGGCGAGTGCCCTTTTATAAGAGGGGTGAGGGGCACCTTTGGAAAAACTAGAAATATTTTTTATAATAAATTCATATTCGGTTTCTAATGGCTCAATAGTTTATTATTTAAATGTTATGGTGGTTATGGGTCTAAAATCACTCAACCAATAGAATTTAGACAGGTTTGGGTCATTATTTTAACCTTATCTTTTTGTTTTATCTCTTAGTTAATTAGTTTCACTTTTACAATGTCTCTTGGTATTTATATATTATATGGTTAATAAACATACTGTATACATCTAAGAGACCCCCAAGTGGTCCATTAATGATACAAATATCATTATATAAGTCTCTTGGATGAACCATAGATTTTTAAGAATTGAATATCAATTAATAATATAATATTTGTTTCAAAAACTCTTTTATGTCATTTTTGACACTATTCAATAATTGATTTTTGTGAAAAGCAAAACAGAATTATTAATTCTAAAATTGTTGAATAAGTCAATCCTAACATGTCTTAATAGCCTCTAAAATTAGTGTAATTAATAAAAAGTCTCCAATTATATTTATTTGGGTATTTATATTATCAATTTTATTAATTTTTCTATATTATGGTAATTACTGCATCATCATTGTGTCATAAATAAATTAAATTATTTATTGTCTAAAAATTATAAATAAAATGTCATTATGTATGAGATCATTTTAGCTTTCAAAAGAAAATTTATAATCGAAAATACAACTTATATTACATTATGTTAAAAAATGTTTTACTAAAAGATATATGCTTATGTCATTTTTGTATATATTTTAACTTAATTAATTTAAAGTGTCATTATCATTTACAAGTGGCTCAATGGGGACCAAAAAACGACCGAAAGATTCCCATGGTGGACCTGGCTCATACCATAAGGTTATGACACGTTTTAAAGTAATTTAATATTATTATAATATTATTTTTTAACCCTTATTTACCAGATTTACCCTTTAACCATGGTAAATAAAATTTTTACCGAAGTAATTATTCAAAATGTCTAAAAATAAAAGTTACCTATTTAAACAATTTGAACATCCTGATTCCAAATATGGAATGCATTTTTCCAAATTCAAAATATATAAGTGGTAGAAATTAATTTAAAATTAATTCCCGTTGTTAAAACGAAAAGCATGTTTTTAAGAGATAATAACTATCAAATGACTGATACTTGTTTATGTCCGGTTTACTTGAAAATTATGTACAATGACCAAAATTGTATTAAATTGTAAAAATATATTCTAGATATACTTTAAAACCACTCAAATTCATAATTTATCAATATAAATTATTTTGATTAAAAATGTAGTTTTTATTTAAAATTTAGTAATTTTCACTATAAATCAGATTATAAATGTTATCCGAAAATTTCCAAAATTTCTCCCTAGGATAAATTAAATATTCCAAATCCAAAAATGAAGTCCATTTTGAGGGGTAAAATTTATAAAATTTCAAAACATAGGTAATACTATTCATAACGGCTAGTTTGATTTGTTGTGGTGTGTTAGAACTCGATGTTGCATACATCACACGCAATCACATTATTCAAGGAGAAGCATACCGTAGAAGTATGAGGTGTTATACGCAATACCCCATTCATGGGTACAGGGAAAATGTTCACTTAAAACTCAAAGGCATTCAACATAAAGGCACAAACAACCTATCTTGGTGTTGGGAGATCAATATACTTGAACCTAGAGGCTTGAATCGCCTTAGAACTCCATAGATCTATGAAAAGGTATAAAATTTTCAACCAATGATAACTCACAAAAGAGGATAAAACAGAAGATGATACTCAATGAGAAGAGAGAACTCATCGATGGCATTCCAATGCAAGTAACAATGGTCGATTCAGAGAACGACCGCTCACTCAGGGGTTCGTCAAAGATCTGCAGTCGTACGGAGCTCTCGGTAAAACGAGTCCTAGAAGGAGAGATTTATGGTAATTAGACGCGACCCTAGTGTTTTTAATAAAAAAAAGTACATAGTGTGAACTCTTGAAATACACGGCGTGAACTCGCTGTTTCCGTACTTCTCTTTAGGCGTCCTACAGGTCACCCCCACATGGCCATGTGCATGGCTGCTACACGGCCAACAGATGGCTACCTGTGGTAACTATGTAAACAGCGTGTACTAATAAAGTACACGACATGTACGTCAAAAATTTCCAATAAAAACTATTTTCCTAAAAAATTACCAAAAAAGGAAAACATACCTGAAAAGGAGACCTGGGTTCTTACAGATATGTCCCAGTGACTCATAAATACAAGAAATGGTGGGTATATCTAGGTTGATGGTTTGTACATCGTCATGTTTGGACAACATCATCTGTGTACAAACTCTGACATTGGTATAGGAGTCATGGGATGGGACTATCCATCCACTCAAAATCTTGTGAAAAATCCCACCAAATTGAGGTTAGGAGATATGTAAGGAATAATTCTTTATCCCCACATTGAATATTGTCCTACTTAGAGTGTCACAATATAATCCCTAAATTCATCATGATGGTTGAGTTATATGAGTCCTAATACTCCTAATATTTGGCCTCAGAATTCTAAATTTTTGAAACTACTTTACCAATTAATTTAATGGAATTATTGAGTGGGTATGTAGGGTATGACTAATAAATTCATCTTCTATTATTAGAAGGTTCCATGACAATTGATATACTTGTTCGGTGATTTCCTATATATTTTCTGTATGAAAGAATTTTTCACACATATTATTGAGAATTGGGATTCTACCGAACTATTAGACATCCCATAATACAACCCCTTCTTCACCATGTGATAAATAGAAGGTATTTGTTCTAGAACATCAAAAAATTATCAATTCAAGAAATATCTTAGTCAGTGATTAGATGAAAAAATTGAGAAACAAAAACTTCTAGATATTGGACAATGACCTCTAGTAATATTGAAAATTCCATAAAATTCTAGTGAACCTAAAATACCCAATCCCATTCATCTAAGAATCTCCCTCTATACTAAATGATTCACTTGGATCTCCATCCATCTTTGGGGTTTCTACGTGAGAGGCTGAATATGGAAGAATAAAATCGGATATAAGATTTTAAGGAAATGTTATTTCTATTTTGATTTCTTTTAGACTACATTGATAAATAAAAAAGGAAAATAATTTCTCTTGACATAGCCTAGAAATGATTTTCCCATTAGCAGAGATGTTAACTTGTGCATGATTATGGGATGTCTCAAACCAAGGAGATGAGGGATTCTGATTAACTGGTCGATGGAGAGTATCATCTTGAAGTTTGAATTTATAAAGTGTTAGCTGGTAGGAAAATGGGTAACTCATATGCTCTAGTGAAAGGATGGTCTTTAGAATACTCTTCTTAGGTATCATATGTTGTTGATGATTGTTTGTAATATTATCACCCATGTCGATTCTTCTCTTGTTCATAATCGTCAAGGTGGAATCAAAATCCATTTTTTCCTTATAATGGGTCATCCCAAATAGATGATAATCCATATTGAAGGATTCAATAGAATTTAAGGAGAAATTGGAGAAATGTATGATTGATTTTAAGCCTTGAGTAGGCTCAATAAGCCCCAATATTTGAGGCATTATCTGATGAAATATTGGTCCAAGAAGTGTTGGAAATCAAATGATCAGATCGTGAAGTGTTGTCCCATAAAGCATTTGCCAGGAAACTGTCATCACAGGGGGAACTCCATCTTCTATGAATATATTCACTTTGTGGTAGATTAAAACATTACCATTCATGGGTGTCGATGTTCAGTTTGTTGAATGGGATTCCATAAAGGAAGCACTATTCATAAGTACTGGGGGATCAAATAGCTTGTAGAGCACATAGTTTACCAAGAAATATGGTAAATGAGAAATTTTTTAGGCCCCCAATTTATAGGCATGGACCCCTCTTTAGGGTCAACATTAATACCACAAACCGATTAAAAATAGGTCTATATTCTTTATCATAATAACCTCTTATTAGTCCTAATTATAACCCCTTTAAATGGGAGGAATATTTTGGGTCTTTAAAATTATTCATACAATAAGAAGAGATTCCCATAAAAATCATAAAATGTTAGAAATAAACCTAGATGAAGAATGAATAAAAAGTCTCAAGGGGTATGAAACCACGATGGACTGGTTAATCCCATGAAGAAAAAATCACTATGTGGCTTCCACTCTGTGGATAATTTTGCCTCTTCACGGAGCAACCCACTAACCAAATCGTTCACGCGATGACGTGGTACCATCGGTGCCCACACACAAAACAAACTCATTTTTACAACTGGGAGGTGATTTCCTCCCCCTATGATTGACCTTACCCCCTAAACCAAATTGTTTATGGGATCAGGTGTTACATCCAGTGCTTGAAGACAAACCAAAGTCTTTTATGGGGCAGAGCATGGATTGTTTCACCCATGAACAGCTTCACCTGTGAATGAAATCTTTTAGGGGCTAGGTAATCTGTCTAGGCTACCACAAAAAGAAGGCCGACATCCCACTGTGGATGACCAACCATCCCGGTACTCGGTCCCTCCATTCCTATAAAAATAACCATGAGGGAAGTTGAAGGAGGAGGAAAAAATGCTGAGATCACCTAAGGAATTCCTGAATGAGAACCAATGCACAAATATTTCTGTTCTTGATAGGTAAAAATCCACCACATAACATTAAGAGAAAAATAAAAGAACATCAATCAAAACATGAATTCTTTTGTAGACACCATCCCACAGTGCATAAAAGGATGGACCCTTTTTAAACCAGTACCCCCACATGAAAACACTATGAGGGAAGAACCCTACCCACCGTGGAAAAATTCTATATGGGAGGAACATGTACCCATATAGTAAAATGTTATGCAAGCTTAACCTGGCTCTGTATAACACCATGCTATGTGGATAGTACCCTCAACAGTGTAGTAACATGCTATGAGGAGGGAACCCCATCTCAAATAAGAACATGATACACATAGAGGAGCCTACTAGGGTATTTTGTGCTCTTTCTACCATCACTCCCTTCCATCATCTGATCAGGACCCATATTGGGCCCTCCATGAACCAGTCTAGTGGCACCATTCAAAGGCACCATCTAAAGCCTCTTAACATGTATGATCAGGACATTGGACAAATTAGTGGGTCACTTCTAGTATATATACCCATTGTTTTTGGAGTAATGTTTGTAACCTTCGCAACAAGGTGGACCCTCAAATTTTCATTAGGCATACATTTCCGTGGTAACAAGGGATCCAAACAAGGAGGTGCTCATGTGAACCTCCTGATTCCATGTAGGGAGGGTGAGGATCATGCTGGCCTTACACATTGATAGGGAATGATGTCTTCCCCATCAAAACCAATTTTAGCTCATCCCTTTGGGATTAATCCTGTAGTCTTTCTTGTGGGAGGTGTCGTTATTGCTTCTCTTCACCATCATAATATGTAGCCAGATGGATGGCCATACGTGACTATCCTGGCTTGGAAAATAAAAGAGGATACATTCACACTCAAGCCCCACTCCCTCACCCTTTTGTCTTTAGCACATCGTACATCAGAGGATTGGGTGCATCATGTAATATTTAGATCCACATATTCCTATTGTTTCTCAAAAAAATTATGAATCATGTAGGATTATAGGATATTGTAAATCATAAATCTGTACAGTCCCAATCCAAATGGGACTTCCCCATAGATGTAAGCCACATCTTATATTAATATGCACCTCTAATACAGTATAATAACCAATCTTATCCAGTCAAATGGTATTTATCCATAGATTTATTCCCAAAAAAATTCAAATGGGTAGTTCCCAAGCATAATCCCCAACCATATGCTCCTATGGGCCTCTTAAATGTGTAAACCACAACTTACCGAACAATATGGTCTTTATTCCTGACTAAATCGAATTCTTATGAAGCCACTATGAGATCCAAAACTGACACTAAAGTATTCCATAAACTAACTAGAGCCACATTCATGATAGTTTCATATCCACTTGAGAGACTAAAACTCTTCTCGTTCCCTTTTTCTTCCTCAACATAAGTCTCACACAGTCCTTGAAGAGGAATATTTTGCATTGACATCTTTGTTGCATAACATTAAACTACATGGTTGGGTCCTTATCAGATGAACTTAAAAGGATATGAACCCTATTAAGTGGTATCAAACTACATGGTTTCTAATTACTTTCATAAGGATACATAGGAATCCCATTATATTGCTTTGATCTTGACATCAAAACAAACCATGTCTCATTGGATAAAAAAAAATTCAGAGAGCCTCACTATTCAGCTTTAAACCAGCGTTGTACTAATAAAAGACCAATGAATCACCAATTCATATATAAAAGGGTTCCATTTATGGAAAACCTCAGATAAATTAATAAATACATATCAATCGGGAACCATAGATACATACAAATGATTCAGAACTCATGCATGTTCATAATTGACCACTAACTCAATGTGATCCAAGTATCATACTTTGGAATGAACAATGGATTTATGAACATATCATAGATTTGTAAGAGAGTCATGTAATTGGAAATAGCTCCCCTTAAAAGGGTGTAATGATCTTGACATCACATCCTATTGACCAATGTGAGTTCTTACGTTTCATTATCCACGTTCCCCAACGAACTCATGCCTTTGGAATGTAAGCCCATGAGTTGTCATGGATATGATGGTGGTTGGGAGTTTTCGGTTCCATGAACAAAACTCGTTGGAAACCATTCGAAGGTAATATACCAGACGTGAGTGATTGCACGCAATTCAACCCCTATAATTAATTTCCAAGTGAAAAATGAACTTTATTCAAAAAAGAACATTGTTCCGCACGGAATCTGGGGATGACCTCCTGGACGGGAGATTCAAACGTTCCGATCGGTTTCTAGTGGGTTTATTCGTAGAACCGGAAATATCAAATGATTCCACATCCGTTTGGACCTAATTTCCAAAGTTAGGCGCTCATTAGTTTGTGGACTGATGAGGCTTAAGAATTTGCATTGGTCGAGAGGATGGGAGGTCGGACTCATCACACCTTTTTAGGGGAATTATTGTCTACTCCGGGACTCTCTTTATAGATTTAAGTTATGTTCGTGAATCCTTATTATATTACCAAGTATAAAATGAGCTTTCATTTAGTTTTAACAATCAATGATTAAATATACAAGAAATTTACAGAATCTTTTATATGTATTTGAGGTTCTTCATCAATAGAGAATCATCTATATCTGTTTAGATATTCTTGGTCAATGGTATCCTTCAAAACATTTATATAAAAGTTCTCTTGGTCATTATGACGACCAGGCTGGTTTTAAAGCCACTCAGTGGGGCACTTGAAGTTTATCGTCATTCAGAAGGACAAGGATTATTTAAAAGTTGGGATCGAACCCACAAATGGGCTACCTACGTATCCTTTGTTTTGGAAAAGAAATCAGAACCCATGTAGTTCGAGTAATGGAGTAAGACGTTTATGATTGATGGCTCATAGAAGGATGTCATAATTAATTTTACACTCTAAGCTCACGTGAGTCATGCTCGGTGTGAGAAACAAGAGGTATTGGTAAAAATTAGACAATTGTGCCATGAAAGATGCAATCATAAGAAATGGTTTGGGGCTTATGTATGTATGACTGCCCAGATAGATGAAGGTTTAGGATTTACTTTTCGAGAGAAAATCCATGAACAGGGTCCATAAAGGTATATGTGCTTCATGGAGATTTGAATACTCTAATTTTGGGGCTTACTCCTAAGGAGGATGCCCAAGTTAGGAGGAGACTTATGATTGGGTTTTATTCCTGAAAAGGAAACCCAAATCAAGGCTAATTTAGGACTGGTTAAAGCGAAATTAGGGAACTTGGGGCTTATTCCTGAAAAGGAAGCCCAAGATTATAACTGGGTTTTATACCTGAAAAAGGAGACCTAGGTTAGGGATTAAGGCTTGGGGCTTACTCCTAAGAAGGATGCTCAAGATTTATGACTGGGACTTATTCCTAAGAAGGAAGCCCAGGATAGGGGACTTGGTTTGGGGCTTACTCCTGAAACGGATGCCCATATTTAGGGATTGGGGCTTACTCCTAAGGAGGATGACCAAGATAAGGAATTAAGGTTTGGGGATTACTCCTAAGGAGGATGCCCAGGTTTGGGAACTTTAAGAATTTGGGGCTTACTCCTAAGGAGGATGCCCAGATTAAAGAACTTATAACTGGGGATTATTCCTAAAAAGGAGACCCAAGATTATAACTGGGTTTTATACCTGAAAAAGGAGACCCAGGTTAAGGACTCTTTCATCTTTAAAGGATGAGGTTGAATTAATGAACTCTCAATCTTTGATGACATAAAGATGTTTAAATCACTATATTTTGAGAGATATATCATAGAATTCCTTTCATATAAGGAAGTCAAATCAAGAAATCATGCCATAAATGGCTTTGAAGAGTATCTTGAAGACTGAATCTTGAATAGGAAAGGTGAAATGGCTTAAGAGGGGTAAAATGGGCAAGATGGGCACCCAAAAAGGTAAGGGGCGCATAAGTCTTAAAAGGCACGCAAGTATTGAGGCGGTGCACAAGTATTGCGGCGGCGCGCAAGTATTGGTCGCACAAGTATACTTGCGCGACATGAGGGGTATTTGCGCGATTCTCAACCATCATTATAATATTTGAGCGACTCTTTATAAATCCCTTTAGATTCCTCTTGAGGTCTTTCCAAAAAAGAGACGCGCATGTTCTATTGAAGGAATAAGGCGGCGCGCAAGTGTTGATGAGTTTCAACACATAGTCCTTCCTTCTTCTCTTTAAATCTTCCGTTCTAGGTAAGAAATTACCTTAGAAGTGTTCCGGAAGCTTTGAGAAGAGACTTGGGCGTCGGGAGCTTCAATCCGAGTTTCTGGTAAAAGATCTTTTTTTCGAATGGGGGGCCCACAGGGTCTGTTTATAGGCAAAACAAAACCCCAGGCGGTTATCGGGCGGTTACCACTTAGGTCGCACAAGTCACTTGCATGACTAGAAGACGTCGCGCAAGTAGGTTTGCATGACCACTAGGCAGTGCGCAAGTACATGCACGCCCACTAGGCGGCGTGCAAGTGTACTTGCGCGACCATGAGGGAACTTGGGTGACCTATGTTAAATGTTCTCCTTGTTCATCCTTTTGTCGATTTTTGATGTTTTCTTCAAAGGATGAATCATTTTGAGCTCGGATATTCCCTTTTCTGATCTTTAGATTCTGTGACGAAAGGAGCATCAACAAAAGTCCCCCCTCAGAGTTGGATCCGGAGAAAAAAATGAGGATTTGACTCTATGGAAGTTGAATTCCTCTAAAGGAAAAGGGAGGCGCGCAAGTATTCAGTGCACAGAGGGCGGCACGCAAGTTTTCGTCGCGCATGCCTTAAGCGCTCTGAGTACGGCGCACAGATAGGCTTCCAGGCCTATAAATACATGGCCTCACCTCCGTACAAGCATCTGGATTTCCGAACCTCATACCTTCGAGCTCTCACCGCGCAGGTCACCTTAACCTCGCAGGTTGCTATGTTTTCTAGTGTTTTCCTTGATGTCGCGCTACTGTAAAGGTATTTCTACTTGCGCGGTTTTACACTTGCGCGTCAAAAACTAGCGCGACACATGAATACTTGCGCGACATGTTTAGACTTGCGCGACTTAAATTCCTAAGCCATTTTTCCAAATTTCTTCACAAAATTTATGAAAAATAAACCCATTTAAGAGTTAGTTTATTCATCTTTTGTGCAGATTCAGTGGTTCCCAAGGGAATTGGAACGGCTGATGAACTGGCTAGCAAGCGGATTGATGACATGATGAACATCATTGGCCATGATTACTATGATATCTGCAACAGCACTCTCCCAGATTTGGCTAAGTACTTGAAGAAATATCATCCTAATTTTCCACAGAGCATCCATCTGCCTCTATGTGGTCATGGTCACCTGCAAGGAGTCAATGTTTCAAATGCATAAAATTATACACCTGAGTTGCAGTTGCACTGATACTCCTCTATTTCGGTTATGTTGTGCATTAAGATCAACAACAATGGTGTGAACTTTCAAGTTCTTCCTCTATGCCATTTCCTTGCAGATATGAAAATGGCAAACCCATGGGCTGAAATGTTTTCCACTGCCGATTGGTGGAGAGAAGACAAACATGGCATTAGAGCAATATCTGAAAAGAGTACTCTCTCCAAATGGCTCTTTACTTCCAATTCTCCATTCCCAAATCCATGTATCCATCTTCCAAGTCTCTTGGACAGAAACAGAGTCACTGTTTGATCAGCAAAATATTTTCTCAAACCGCACTCAAGAACTTCCTTTTACAATTGTTCCAAGAAGATCTAGTATCACTACATCTCTTATTGTATACAGTTGAACGAATGAATTCCAGGTGGTTGCTGATGAAGCTCGGGATGCCGTAAATCAAATGAAGTGTTAGTTAGAAAGCCTCTTGTAATTCTTGAAAAAGAGAAGAGACTCCAGCCTGTTGATGTCCTTCTAACTCTTGTGTATCAATGAAAAACACTTTTATCTTCAATCATTTGTACCTGCATTCTTTTACTACCTGCTTCAAATTTACTTAAGCCAATGGGCCTAGTAAGCATAGTTTTATTTTTACTAGGATTATTACAAACAACCCTACAAACTTTGAATATTTTAATTGCTCAATATTACCTAAATCATACAAAAATGTATATTTAGTGAGCTGGAACTTGACTTTTATTCAGAGTTCCTTTGTCTTTTGAGGGCAGTTTAATGTCATGCATGCCGGACATAAAGGGGCTAACGTTTAAGGTCGAAATAGCTTTGACCAAAATGGATTAAAAACTGATTCAATTCCTTGACAATTTATCTGAAAACATATTACCATACTCAAGTATGAGAGAAAATATGTAAACTATGGCTTAGGAATATTAGAATCTGAGGAATGATATGAAAAAGAGCTAAAAGGCATTACAAGAAGTAGTTTCCAAGAATGAAGTTACTATTATTTAACAAAACCCGTTAGGGGGTTGAAATATACAGGGCCACCTAAGGGCATTGGCTGCATGGTTAAATAAATAACATCTTTCGGCTGACAAGTCTGTTATGTGGACTATTTATGCAAGGCCACCTATGGGCACGTGCTGCATAGTCAGGAAAAAGAACTCCCAGAAATTTACTTTCCTAGTGCTAAAAGCCTGTGAATGTTTATGGAGATTCAAATTTTCTAAAGTATAGAGTTTGTTGTATGGAAAGAGGGACTTGAATATGGATAAGATATTTCCAGACAAGATTATCGACGAACTGGGTGAATATCACTCCCACGAAGGTCTAACCCAAACGTAGGGAAGAAGAATAAACTATATACTTGAATACTTTCAGATCATGAAAAAGTATATGAGACAAATATGTTAAGGATGAATATTTTTTTTGTATCCCTACATACTGTCGTTTAAGAAAAATAAGGACAAAAGAGGCATTCTTCACAAAAATGAAGTTATTATTATTTAACAAAACCCGTTAGGGGGTTGAAATATGAAGGGCCACCTAAGGGCATTTGCTGCATGGTTAAATAAATAGCATCTTTTGGCTGACAAGTCTGTTATGTGGACTGTTTATGCAAGGCCACCTATGGGCACGTGCTGCATAGTTAGGCAAAAGAATTCTCAGAAGTTTGACATTTTTGTGATTAGAAGTCACGAAAACGGTTATGAAGATCTGAAAATATTTAAGGTTAGGATTATAACACATAAAGATGGGTATTGTCCAATGTATATAGAGATACATAGGTCAATGATAACCATAATCATGTTGTGGCTGGGTCATGAATTGAAACTTGGACTTCACTACGTATCTCATAAGAATGAGAATCAAGCCATACGTAGTTCTTGAAATTCAATTTAACGTCGTGCAGGACGAAAGTATGAGTGATCTTAGTTTAGGGTCATAGAATTCAGACCATAATAATGAATACACAGTGTGTGTTTTCATGAGGACTTTTCAGCCAAGGGACTGATAGTGAAACTTGGGGTTAGGCCCGAAAAACTTGGGATTGGATTCGAGGGATACTCGAATGTTCCTACGTATCCCATAAGGATGGGAATCAAGTCCACGTAGTTCTAGAACTACCCTCTGTACAAATTTGGTTCGTACATGTGAAGGGTGAAAGGGGACTTTAGTGCAATGATGGTTTAACCTAAGATAAAAAGTTTAGGCATTACCATGTATGCACGTAGTCTTTTAAAAATGAAAACCATGATTGAAAAAATCAATGTCAATAATAGTTCTCACTCAAATGAGGAAATCAAAGAATATTGTAGTTTATTGACGTACCGGACAAAAGTGTTGTATAGTTGAACTTCTTATAACAAGGACGAAAATGAATCAATGTAAAGATATTGATTCCAGGGGCGGTTTCACGAATCAACATCATATGAGATGGTGGTGAACCTCTGTGAAGAGATTGTTTTTGGGCTTGAACCTTGGGAGGATGCCTACATAACCAGCATGGAGGCCAAGGATCAAAGTCCGTGTAGTTCAATTAAAGAATGAATTAATGATCAAGTTGTTCTTGGGGACAATGATCTAATTAAAATGTTGCTGGGACTTACACATGGTTAGCGGCCCATAGGGAGTGTTATGGTTGATGTTTGCTCTAAGCTCACGTGAGTCATACTCGGTGTGAGAAACAAGAGGTAACCATAACCTTAACAATGCATAGTTTAATGTCATGTAGGACATATAAAGGGACTATGCAGTTTAAAGTATTGCAGTTAGGACTATTGGTGCTGCACAGTTTAGTGTCATGTAGCAGGGAAAAAATACAGTTTAATGTCATGTAGAACATATTAAGGAATTTCTGTACAGTTTAGCGTCATGTAGTTAGGATGATGGGGATAATACAGTTTAACGTCATATTGGACGAAAGGGGGATTGTGCAGTTTATTGTCATGTTGTAAGGACAAAAGAGTGTTCCATTTTAATGTCATGTCAGACGAAAGTGTGAATAGTTTAAGCTCATATGCATGGACCGTGAATGGTGCAGTTTAATGTCATACTGGACCTTTGAGATTATATAGTTTAACGTCTTTCCGGACGTAAGGGACTTTTATACAGTTTAGCGTCATGTAGTTAGGACGTCATAGTTTAACGTCTTGCTGGACGTAAGGGATTTGCAAATAGTTTATGGTCATTTGCATGGACCAGGTATGATGCAGTTTAAGGTCATGCTGGATGGTTTTAGGGAACATTTTCACAGTTTAATGTCATGTGGGACGAATTTGCAGTTTTAAGTCATAATGGACCATTGCTGTATACTTTAATGTCATATAGCAAGGACGAACTGGTGTTGTACAGTTTAAAGTCATATAGATAGGACTAAGGTGAACCAATATGAGGATATCAGTTCTAGGGACATTTTTACAGTTTATCGTCATGCTGGACGCTGAAAGTGCCACACAGTTTAATGTCATGTTGCTAGGACACAATATAGTTTAATTTCATCTCGGACAAAATATAGTTTAATGTCATCTCGGACAAACAAGGAACTTTTGTATAGTTTAATGTCATGTAGATAGGACATAATACAGTATTGTGTCATGTAGGACATAATAGTAACCAATGTGACATTTTAACGTCATGTTGGACGATAAGGGAACTGACACAGTTTAACGTCATGCTGGACGATGAAAGTGCCACACAGTTTAATGTCATGTAGCTAGGACACAATATAGTTTAATGTCATCTCGGACAAAATATGGAACTTCTGTACAGTTTAATGTCATGTAGATAAGACATAATATAGTTTAGTGTCTTGTAGGACATAATTGCAGTTGAAGGTCATACTGGACCATGGCTGTATGAACCAATTGTAAGAGTCTTGGTTCTGGGGACCATATTTTGTGTTTATACAAAATACATCTTCAGAAATCTGGCATTGGTTGGAGTCGTGATGAGTTCCCCATCCATTGAGATTAGAGAATACGCGCCATTGGAGTAGACCTTATGTATTGAATAAGGTCCTTCCCTTTTTGTTTCAAGCTTGGGAGGCTTCTTTCCTGGTATCATTGGTGTTCTGAGAACCAATACCAATTCTCCCTGGAATCAAATTAACAGAACCAAAGATTAACTCTTCGTCTGATAAAGACTCTGCCTGGTTAGCCTGTTTAGGCTGTGCCGTTCGATGGGGCGGTGCCCGTTGCTTTGAAGTAGATGGCATGAAACCTGCTAGAGTCAAAGACAATTTAGGCTTTGATACATACTCATCTTCTTCTGATTCCTCTTTCTTCTTTGAATTGCGCTGCCCTTTTGAGGATTTGTCTTTTGATGGAGGCTTTACTGCAGCTTTTGTAGGAGACACAATTGGCTTCTTCAATTGTGTTCGCAAAATGGAATGGGTTCGATTGATTGTCTTTCTGACCATCCAATCATCATATTTTTTTCGCAGTTTTGCTTTTGACTTCCTGCCACTCGCCTCCTTCCTCTGGATCTGTAGCGGTAATGCACGCTACATGAGCTGAAGAACCCTTCAATTTGACATGTCCCAAGTCGACCATCTTTTGCAGGAGGTCTTTAAAAACAAAACACTGCTGGATGGGATGCCCCAACATTTGATGAAAGGGACAATAATTGGGACAGTCTTCATCTCCTTCCTTGTTTGGCCTCTTGGGCACTGGTAATTGAACCAAATTATTTTCCAGAGCTGAAATGAAGTAACCAGGAACTTGCTCATTTCGAAAAGAGTATGTTTTACTTTTCATATCCTCAAATTGTTTTCGTCGTTGATCTCTTTGATCATTTGGACGAAACGGCCTTTGTTGTTGGCGTTCAGGAGGTGGAGTCCTTCGAGAAGATGAAGGTTTTGAAGTAGATATAGGTACAAGTGCTTGTTTAACCATAACTGTAGCAGTTTCTGCTTTACCCATTCTTCTTCCTGGAGCTGATGGAATTACACGAGATTTATCCTTAGCCTGTATAAGGGAATCTTCAATCTTCTGAGTTATTAAAGTAAGGTCTCGAAACCCTCCTATGTATTTCACAGGGATTAATGGCGTGCGTAATTCGTCACGCAAATTTGCCACACAGATTGGCAACAATTCCTCCTGTGGGAGTGCTAAACTCAGGGAATACATTAATCCCTTCCAACGAGAAATGAAATCAGAGACACTTTCATTCTCCCTTTGCTTGCAGTTTGTAAGATCAAAAACTGTCGTTTTTTGAAAAGTTGAGCTAAAATGACGAAGGAATTTTTGACGAAGATCCTCCCATCCGATGACTGACTGGGATTGCAAGCTTGTATACCAGACAAAAGCTGGTCCTTGCAAGGTTCGCACGAAGCATCTGAGTTTCACTGCTTCTTGCTGCTCTGGAGTTCCCATCATAGGATCACAACAAGACGCGTAATGCATCAAATGTTGTTCAGGGTCGCCTGATCCATTGAAATTAGGGAAAACAGGGTTTCCAAAACTGGATAGAGGAGAAATTGAATCTACCCATTCAGGGTAAACTTTATTTTCAGGTTGAACATGCGCCCGTTTCCCTTCCATAGTTTCTAGCCGAGCGGTTAATGACTCAATAGTAGTTATTAACTTTTGAGACACGTCAGGTTGAACTTGGTTTTTGGGTAGGTGCAATGAATGGAGCTTGGACAGATGTGGTGGTTGGTGCTGCAACTGATGGTAGTGCTACAAACCGTTTTTGCGTTTGACCCGTAGGATTAGACCTCTGTGGGTGTACTGATAAAGGAGGATATTCCTGATCTATCTCAGTAGTTACAAAAAATTCCTTCGGCTATCGGACTTCAGCATTCTTAAGAAGAAGACTATTCTGAAGTAGTTCTGCATTAAACCTTCTTAATTATTTCATTTCTTCCTCCTGTTGTGCAAAACTTTGCTCTAATGAGAGCGAATGACCTCTATCAGAGGAAGGGTGAGAAGTAACCTGATTCTTTCCTTTCCCCTTATTGGATCTTTTTCGGAGAGGTGGAAGTGGGTTACTTGAAGGAATACCCAGATTTTGGGTAAGCCTTTGATTACGTGTGCGCACACCTTCTTCATTTAGGTCTGTGTGCGCAACTTCATGAGCAGGAACCTCTTCGTCTGATCCCTCTAATTGAGCCTCATATGGTGAATCAGCAGCAACGGCATTGATGTCATTAATGGATGCATATTGCATGGAATCCTTTCTATCAGCATTTCTGTGATATTGTCTCCTTCCATGTCCATGATGAGACATGGCATTCCGTTGACTTCATCCCTCAGGAACTTCTTGGAGAACCGTCACTTGGAGAGAATCTCCTGACTACTTGGTTGTTAGTTCCTCTTGAGGCTTATTCCCTAATCGAGATAATACTGACTTTCTCTGAGGGATCGATTGAGGATTTGAAAAAGTCCCCAGTCCGGTGGACTGGAGATGTTCTTACTGTTTCTGCTCAACTCCTTGAATCCCATTTGTTGACTCTGAGGGTTGGGTTAGAGAAGTACCCAGTCTGACAAGCTGGGGTGTCTCTTGACATGCTATGTCTGAGATTTTCTTAAAATCTCTCTTGATCTTGCGAATCTTAGTTAGGAAATTAGCTGGATGCATCAACCTGTATCCACTTTTATCACCTGGTTCAACAGACCGTTGGATGATTTCCAAAACATCTGTCATTTGATGACATGTTTGCTCCAGACGAGAGGCTTGTGCAATATTCTCGCCTGCTTGATGTATGAGCAATTCAACAACTTGTTCTCTATATACTTGATTTTGAGAGGAACTAGTTGAATCCTGTTCTTGAGCATGTTTTTGATTATGAACAAAGCCCATTGATTTTGGCCGGCCATGGGCAATAACATTGCATGATACCATTTTTGGCGGGCTTTGTTTACTGGGAAGCACTGTGAAATGTAGTGCTCCGTGAACACCCCATCCTCTGATATGAACATCAGATGGAGTATTGGCAATTAACTGAAGCAATTTTCTTAGTGCACCAAGGCATGAATGTTGAAGGGTTCTCTGTTGCTTTTCAACCTTCGGATACCGAGAGACTGATAGAGATGCCAAATCAATCTGACGTTGTAGCCCTTCTATTATCTTATGATGATTTTAATATTCATCATAAGATAATACCTTCTTCTTTAATTGACAAAGAGTTTTCCATATGTTGAGACGAATATCATGGATTCCATCATCCGTCAACATATTTGGAATGTCGTACTGGGAGTCAGCCAATGGCCAAAACATGACTGGTACTTCACGTTTTGCCAGTTTTTTCCTCATGTTCAGCATTTCCTCTTTATCATTAAATGAAGATTATTCTACCTGTTTTGACCAGAGTTGGTGTTTCCTGGTTGCTTCATCGGATTTCACAAGACTGGTAGAGAGTCCGCTATTCATGCTAGAAGATGAATGACCTGGGGATGGTTCAGAGAATAACCTGAACCCCAGGCTATCTTCTGATTGAGAAAGTATTTCACTTGTTAGCGATAAAACATCAAACATGACTGGTTTCGCATTTTCAAGTGCCTCCAGATAAGAGGGCTTTCTCGGCACTACATTTCCTTCAGAAGAATTTTCGAGACAACGTGAATCACTACTGCGGAGAGGACTTTCGCAGCGAAGTTCATCACCATGAGGAGGACCATCATGATGGGTTACAACAAAAGATGAGATCTCATGCTCCTTGGTGTTCTGACCACACAGAGGGTTCCTGTGGTTCTCATCTGAAGAAGAAACTTCAAGATTGACCGAACTTTCATGAAGCAATTCTTCATGAGGAAGTGTCTGTTGAAGACCTTTCGAATTAATGTTCCCGTTATTGGGAACTGAGGGAGTAGAATCTTGAATTCCGATAGATAAATGTCTGAGGGCTTCAAGAACTCCAGCATCGAGCAAGGCTTGGTTACAGATTGGCCTTTGATCTCCTGACTGTGCTAGGCAGATCTTTTTCGTAGATGCCTTCTTACTCGCTTTAGAAACCAGTTGATGATGAAAGTGATTGCTCTGAGCAGGTATATGTGCCTGATCAGGAAAGATGGTCAGGTTAGGCTGACGATCTCCACTCAAATCAGGTGTATGTGCCTGACTTGGCAGTCCGTATGATATGGGGGAGTATGCCCCATAACCCTCTTGGACTGGAACAGATGTGTGTGTCTGTTCTGGAGTGAATCGTTGATGTGTCACTCCACTGCTAGGGATATATTTATGTGTATGTCCCTGTGATTATGCTGAAGCTGTTATGATATCCTGGCAAGCATCCAGAATATGAGCAGAAATTTGCTTCTTCTCTTTCACCATTGACAAAATATTTTTGGTGACTTCAGCCGCCGGAACGGGGATATACGTCCATTCCGGGCTTGGAGTAGGTGTATGTGCCTGCTCGTGTCCTCCTTTTCCTGTCAGTGAATCCTGACAGTACTCAAGTGTGGAGGCAGAGAGTAGAGTCTGCCTACTGTTTGTCGTCGGGACTTTCCGACTGACTTCTCCGTGCGCTACCAAGCGAGACTGTTGGTAGGCTTGATTAGTATTAGCAGGTGTATGTGCCTGCTGATTACACTTCTCCAAACGCGGTTGACGAGATCCATCATATGTAGTCAGACGAGCCTGCTGACTAACTGGTGATGTATAAGTAGGTGCATGTTCCTGCCTATAGTACTCTGCCAGAATTGCCTGGCGGGATTGGCTTGATGCTGCCAGATGAGTCTGCTAGACAGCGGAATTAAAACGGATAGGTGATTGTCCCTGCTCGTTATTTTCCACCAAGTTAGGTTGGTGGACTTCTCCGGAGATGGCAGGGATGACAACCTGCCTATTGTTAACCGGATTCTATCTCTGGCGGTTCATCATGCCTGCTCGGGTTCAAGGAACCTGAGCTGAATGCATGGAGTCGGTACCCACATCATGTTGAGGGTGCACTACCGTACGAGTCTGGCGGCGATTGTTGATGGGAGTCCTTGGGAAGGACTCCTGTCTTTTTGAATTAAGGACCTTCGGGACCTGTTCATTCACTTCCTCAGAGTAAGGGAGTAAATAGAAATTGCGTTCCGGGGATAACGACCCAAAACAGTTGGAGACGGTAGTCAGCACCACCTGCTTCTTGATTGCTGACCGCCGTTGTCCGGACGACCAGGTAGAGTTGTTAACTTGGAGGGCTTGACGAGCGGCCTCTAGAGTTGGGATAGTACCATTGGGACGATACTCCTTAACCAGTGCATTAGAAACCCAGCGTTGAAGACGCTTAGTTGGTGATGTCATCCTCAGAGCGGATGACGTTCCAGCAGGAGTAGCAGCATTGGTTTTCACAGCAGCAGACCTCAAAGTAGAGGTGTTCACAACAGCAGTATTCACAGGGTTGAATTTAAGGAAAGCCATTTTGCAGAAGATCTTGAGAAAAGAGTGCCTGTTCCGTATAACAGACCTAATCAAGATGAATCCGGCCACTGCATCTTTTGGAATAGCACATGTCAATGATTGATTTTTTGGCCTAAGGGGCCTATCAAATAAGAAAAACATCACTTTAACTTGCTTAAGGATTCACGTCGGGTTCACCATTTTTGTTTCGCATGGAATCTGGGGATGACCTCCTGGACGGGAGATTCAAACGTTCTGATCGGTTTCTAGCGGGTTTATTCGTAGAACCGGAAACATCCAATGATTCCACATCCGTTTGGACCTACTTTCCAAAGGTAGGCGCTCTTTATTCTGTGGACGGATGAGGCTTAGGAATTTGCATTGGTCGAGAGGATGGGAGGTCGGACTCATCACACCTTTTTTAGGGGATTATTGTCTACTCCGGGACTCTCTTTAAAGATTTATGTTATGTTCGTGAATCCTTATTATATTACCAAGTATAAAATGAGATTTCCATTAGTTTTAACAATCAATGATTAAATATGCAAGAAATTTAGAGAATCTTTTATATGTATTCGAGGTTCTTCATCAATAGATAATCATCTATATCTGTTTAGAGATTCTTGGTCAATGGTATCCTTCAAAACATTTATATAAAAGTTCTCTTGGTCATTATGACGACCAGGCTGGTTTTAAAGCCACTCAGTGGGGCACTTGAAGTTTATCGTCATTTAGAAGGACAAGGATTATTTCAAAGTTGGGATCGAACCCATAAATGGGCTACCTACGTATCCTTTGTTTTGGAAAAGGAATCAGAACCCACGTAGTTCGAGTAATGGAGTATGACGTCTATGATTGATGGCTCAAAGAAGGATGCCATAATTACTTTTACACTCTAAGCTCACGTGAGTCATGCTCGGTGTGAGAAACAAGAGGTATTGGTAAAAGTTAGACAATTGTGACATGAAAGATGCAATCATAAGAAATGGTTTGGGGATTATGTATGTATGACTGCCCAGATAGATGAAGGTTTAGGATTTACTTTTGGAGAGAAAATCCATGAACAGGGTCTATAAAGGTATATGTGCTTCATGGAGATTTGAATACTCTAATTTTGGGGCTTACTCCTAAGGAGGATGCCCAAGTTAGGAGGAGACTTATGATTGGGTTTTACTCCTGAAAAGGAAACCCAAATCAAGGGTAATTTAGGACTGGTTAATGAGAAATTAGGGGACTTGGGGCTTATTCCTGAAAAGGAAGCCCAAGATTATAACTGGGTTTTATACCTGAAAAAGGAGACATAGGATAGGGATTAAGGCTTGGGGCTTACTCTTAAGAAGGATGCTCAAGATTTATGACTGGGACTTATTCCTGAGAAGGAAGCCCAGGTTAGGGGACTTGGTTTGGGGCTTAATCCTGAAGAGGATGCCCATATTTAGGGATTGGGGCTTACTCCTAAGGAGGATGCCCAAGTTACGGAATTAAGGTTTGTGGCTTACTCCTAAGGAGGATGCCCAGGTTTGGGAACTTTAAGAATTTGGGGCTTACTCCTAAGGAGGATGCTCAGATTAAAGAACTTATAACTGGGGATTATTCCTAAAAAAGAGACCCAAGATTATAACTGGGCTTTATACCTGGAGAAGGAGACCCACGTTAAGGACTCTTTCATCTTTAAAGGACGAGGTTGAATGAATGAACTCTCAATCTTTGGTGACATAAAGATGTTTAAATCACTAGATTTTGAGAGATATTTCATAGAATTCCTTTCAGATAAGGAAGTCAAATCAAGAAATCATGCCACAAATGGCTTTGAAGAGTATCTTGAAGACTGAATCTTGAAAAGGTGAAATGGCTTAAGAGGGGTAAAATGGGCAAGATGGGCACCAAAAAAAGGTAAGGGGCGCGCAAGTCTTAAAAGTCGCGCAAGTATTGAGACGGTGCGCAAGTATTGCGGCGGCGCGCAAGTATTGGTCGCGCAAGTATACTTGCGCGACATGAGGGGTATTTGCGCGATTCTCAAACATCATTATAATATTTGAGCGACTCATTATAAATCCCTTTAGATTCCTCTTGAGGTCTTTCCAAAAAAGAGACGCGCATGTTCTATTGAAGGAATAAGGTGGCGCACAAGTTTTGATGAGTTTCAACACTTAGGTCTTCCTTCTTCTATTTAAATTTTCCGTCCTAGGTAAGAAATTAACTTACAAGTGTTCCGGAAGCTTTGAGAAGAGACTTGGGCATCGGGAGCTTCAATCCGAGTTTCTGGAAAAAGATCTTTTTTTTCGAATGGGGGGCCCACAGGGTCTATTTATAGGCAAACAAAACCCCAGGCGGTTACCGGGCGGTTACCACTTAGGTCGCGCAAGTCACTTGCACGACCCGAAGGCGTCGCGCAAGTAGGTTTGCACGACCACTAGGCAGCGCGCAAGTACTTCCACGCCCACTAGGCGGCGCGTAAGTGTACTTGCGCGACCATGAGGGAACTTGCGCGACCTATGTTAAATGTTCTCCTTGTTCATCCTTTTGTCGATTTTTGATGTTTTCTTCAAAGGATGAATCATTTTGAGCTTGGATATTCCTTTTTCCGATCTTTAGATTCTGTGACGAAAGGAGCGTCAACAAACATACATACACACACATACATGCATGCAGTTGTACATGTACGTACATTTTATATTATTTAATATCAATATAAATATATGTGTGTAAATAAATATATTAATTTATATATTATATAATTTTTCAAATAAAATATTATTATATTATGTTTATTTTAATTTTATACACATTTTGTATTAATAGTTTATAAATAAACTATTAATCATCTTGACTAATATAATTTTGATAAATTCATATATAAAAATTTATGAAATTAAGATTAATTTTTTATTAAAAGTTATTAAAAACATATTTAAATATTTATATAAATATATAAATATTTACTTATTATAATATAAATCTTCTTTAAATATATATAAATATGTATTTTTTTTATTTACAATAATAATAATTATAAATAAATATATTTATAAATATTTTCATATAGTTATAGTTAGGGTGGCTCCTGAGTGATACACCTTGTAATGCTACATCGAAAATACTAGGGTTTGAATCATGGAGAACCCCTTGGGGTGATTTATGATGAAGGCGGTGATGCAGGCATGATGTAGGTAGGTGATGATACTGGCATTAAACAGATCTAGTGATGCAGACAGGATAGTGTAGGCATGACGCCGCATTAGGCCTTTAGGCAATGTTCATGGGCCACTTGGCCTTGCAGATATGAGCAATGTAATGGGTATCCCTCTACTAAGATAAAAGGATGACTTTTATTTTATAATGAAATGAGGCTTTGGCCCCAAATTTAAAAAAATCATATAATTATAAATATATTTTTATAATTATATATATTTATATAATTATATATATATATATAATTATATATTTGTATTAGTAAATAAATATATGTAATTATAAATACAATAAATATATATTATTTATATATATTTATTATTATTTTATAATTATTTATTTATTTATTTATTTATAATTGTAGTTATAAATAAATAAATATATATATATATAAATTTGTATATATATATAAATATATTTACATAATTATATATATATATATATATATAATTTCAGTTGGGGGTTTACCCGAGTGGAAAAGTCTCCCTGTAATTCTGCATCAGACCTGGGATTAAATTTGGGTCGGAGAGAATTTACACATGTACTATACCAAGATACTATATTGGCACTATAGTAGGCTACAAAAGAGAGGTTTTGCAGAAGTAGTATGATTCATCTTCAATGGGATTTTGGGTCACTGGGACTTTGAACCATCATAGGGGAACTGATGTAGGCATCATGTACAGGTGGTGATGCAGACATGATGCAAGACGGGCCTTTGGGCCAAAAAATATTTAATGTAATATAATGGCTGGTTAGGTTTGTTGTCCCTTGGGGGTGGGGGCAATAACCATCCTTTCTAGCCATTGTGTTTATGGTGTGTGTGTGTGTTTGAATTTAATTACACCCCAAAGCTCCAAATATAATAATAATGTATTTATATAATTAAATATAATTATATAATTATATATAATTATATAATTATATATAATTATATATTTATATATATAAGTATAGTATTTTATATATTTATATATATTTATATAATTATATATATTTTTATAATTATAATTATATATATTTGTCAACATATAAATATATATAATTATAAATATAATAAAAATATTTATTATTTAAATATATTTATTATAATTTTATTATTATTCAAATATATATATATATTTATTAAAAAATTATAAATAGTTTTTTAATTTATATACATATTATTAATATATATATATATATATATATTAATATATCATTTTTATATTAATTATTTGCAAGAATTTTTTTAATTAATGTGTATATATAAACATAGTTTTTTGAATATTAATATGATAATTTAATATATATTAATAATGTTTTTTTATTAAAAAAATTAACATCCCTATGAATAGAACTCATAAAGACGCACAATTATCAAAGCATTTATCTAGTGCACATAAAGGTAGCACTATTATCAGTTCATTTTGTTTAGCACTAATAAAATCAGGAGTTGTGTAAGCCACAAACATTGGACGTGTAACAAACAAATGCTTGTTTATAGACCTCCTAAATGTGAACCCCTTGCATGATCTAAAATCTCTCTACGAAGCACAGTCATGTTGTGAATCATACGTTCACATCATGGATATTCCATGCATCTTAATTTCTTTCTTCATCAGCACTTTTACCACCTCCAAACATAACTAGCCCCCAAAATAAGAAAGTAAGGAACTAAAAAGGTCTAGATAGTCACACCCATAGACTCCTCTCATCCCTTCCCATTGAAACCATTTTTGGGTTACTTATAGATCATTTCATTGGTAGTTAAAGGTGGTAAATATTAAATAAGTTTAAAAATTATTATAATAAAAGAGTAATAAATAATTTATGTTATAAAATGGGTGTAAATATTCCATTGTTATGGATCACTTGATAATAAATAAGTGAGTCAGTTGAGCTTAGAAAAGTATAAAATGATGGACCGGTTCTGAGGAAAATATGAGTTAAAATATTATATTATTAAATTATAATGATAATAATAGTACAAAAAGTGATTTTGTTATACTATGTAGTGATTTTGAATTATACATTTGGATGAGTTAGAGTTTGTTTTTAGCTCACAATGATGACTCAATGGTCACAATAAGTTTCTATATCTTCTTAAATAATATCATTGAACTCCTAGAAGATTATTTTTGGAATACATTTTTCAATCTATGAATGATATGAAATTCATTATGAATTAATGAATGTAGACATCAATGAAATGAGATAGTTGGTAAAGCCATTTACTGATATGGATATATGAGGTTTGTGTTAAGTATAATGGTATGAAAAATAATTTTAATGGGATATATAATAATGGATAGTTATGTTTGAATGTGGGGAGTGACTTCATAAATGATAAGTGGTACATTCAAGAAACAATTTTTACTCATTAAGCAAAATTTTTTCTGGATTTTGTAAATTTTGAAATCAATATCAAGTTGAAGAATTAAATTTGTTGAAACCCATGAATGAAGAATAATGGGGGACTAATGTGGTAGGAATTAATGGATGTGAATAGATATTAATTTTATTTTAACTCAATCACACCACACTTGTTTTCCTTCTAGACAAACCCATTAAATAATATCATTTAAACATAACAATACTCAAACACACGGAACCAGTTTGGCTTCAGGGGAGGCCCATTCAAGAATAACATTTAAATCTAACAATACCCACCCACCATGACATTACCCATACAACATGACACATTTATGAATTTTATTTAAACATGAAAATTCCCAATGAGGATTATCAAGGAACTTACTCTACCCCACAGATTATAAGTACCCACCTACATTGTCCACCGATAGAAGACACGCTGTGGATAGATCTACTAAACCCTCTCGATGTCATCATAGATATTCTAGAGCTGAAGTTCCAAGTGACAGAGTCCCCTTTAATCACCCACCCCCTAGCTACCAATTTATTAATCCTTACACTCATCTTACACTACATAAGGAGTTTCCCACACAAATCTCTATTTGACAGATCCTGCCATGTTTTCCGCACCAGGATCCTGCTGGTGTTATTTTCACTAGGGCTTATTGAGGTTCCTCTCACCTTTCTAATCCCCCCTTCTATTCTCCTCACCCTCCTGTCCCTGAACACAACCTTCCACAAGAACAATCTTCGAGTAATGGTAAAACAAAGTAATGTAAGGGAAAAATATAGTTAATTAAGGGTAAAAAAAGTAACATAAGGGTATAAAGAAAGTTATGTGAGGGTAAATAATAGTTAAACAATGGTAAGATAAATTTTTAAGGGTGATACTAATGATATGTATGGGTAAAAAAAATTATGTAATGGTAAACTAAATTTAAGTAAGGGTAAAACAATGTTATTTAATGGTAAAAAAATTAATAAAGGGTAAACTAAAGTTATGTAAGGGTAAATAATTGATAAGGGAGGGTAAAGAAATATTTAATTAAGGGTAAATATAATTTAAGTTATGTTAATAGTCAAAAAAAATTAATTAATTGTAAAACAAATCTATATAAGATTAAACTAATGTTATATTTGTGTAAAAAAGATGTGTATGGGTAAACTAAACTTATGTAATGGTGAAACAGTGTTATGTAAGGGTAAACTAAAGTCAAGGGTAAATAGAACTTAGGTAAGTATAAAACAAAGTTAAGTGAAGGTAATCAGATGATATTTAATGGAATGTAGAAGCTATGTAAGGGTAAAACAATGTTATGTAAGGGTGAAATAATGTTAATTAAGGGTAAAAACATTATGTAATTTTAAACTAAAGTTAATTAAGGTAAAAAAATTATTTAAGCGTGGAATGAAATTTTGTAAGCATAGAAAAAAATTAATTAAGTGTAAACTAAAAATATGTATGGGTAAAAAAATATTTTTATAGGTAATATAATGTAAATTAAACATTAATAGTTGTTAATTAAGGGTAGAACTATGTTGTGTAATAGTGAAATAATGTAATGTAAGTTTAAATCAATGTTATGTAAGAATAAAAAAATTATGTGAGGGTAAAACAATGTTATGCAAGGGTAGAAAAAATTTATGAAAGGGAAATATGTAGTTAAGTAAGGGTAAAAAAAGTTATTTAATAGTAATCTAATGTTACCCAAGGGTAAAAAAATATATTTAAGGGTAAAAAAATATAATAATGAGAAATCTAAAGTTATGTAAGTGTAAAAAATAGTTTAAGTGTGGGTAATTAAATTTTTTTAAGGGTAAATAGAAGTTATGTGAGGGTAAAAAAAAGTTATGAAGGGTAATAAAAAGCTATTTAAGGTTAAACTAATGTTATGTAAGGGTAAATAAATTATGAAAGGGTAAAATAAAGTCATGTAAGGATAATATAATGTTATGTAAGGGTAAACACAAATTACGTAAGTGTAAAATAATATTGTGTAAGGTTAAATTAATACTTTAATAGGATAGGTAATGGTAATGTAATGTTAATTAAGTGTGAAACAATGTTGTGTAAGTGAAAAATAATGTTATTTAAGGGTAAAAAAGTTATGTAAGGGTAATATAATGTAATTTAAGATTATGAAGATGTTGAGTAAGGTAAAAACTATGTTATGTAATGATAAACTAAACTAAAGGATAAAATAATATGTTTCTATTAAATTTACTAAAATTGGTTTTATTTTTGTTAATTAAATATTTTTTAAAATGTGTTGTTTTAAAAAAAAAATTAATGTATTGTTGAATAATAGTTTTCTATATTCAATGTCATTGCCGAAGACGGTATTGAACATTGAAGGATGTTAACCTCAAGTAAATAAAATCTCAAACAGAAAGAAGAAACACAGATGTTTTATAAACAAAAATTTATATATTCATATAGATTATAAAGTAGAATATAATTTTCTAACTAAATAGGTTTTTATATATTTAAATTATTTAATTCCAGAATAAATCAATGTTGACACCCCTCAGTAACAAACTATGATATATGAACCTCACTTTAACTCCATGTCTGGTATGTATGTCATCCTAGTTTCATAACTATATGAGTGGGTTCCTCCTCATGTTGTTCCCCAACCTCAACCAAGGTCATAGATGGTTTTCATTCTAATACAGTTGTGTATTACTATACTAATGATGGAAGATCAATATGTGGTGTTGTAGGTGACTCCTCATAACACTAAGTAGAGTAATTCCATGAATTATATGTGGATTTATATAGCCATGATTTTAGAGGAATGAATGTAGCTCTAATATATGAATGAAATGTTGTATCAAGGAAGTTGTCACTGGTGGAAGCATCCCCCGATGTCTATATAATCTGTGATATCAGAGAAAATTCCCACATTATTGATAGTATATAGATGCATAATTAATGATGTATTTGAGATGAATGTATATCAGATGTATGTGTAGAAATATATGGAATAGAAATCGATCACAAATGTGCAAGATCAATAATATATTGTGTAGGATCCTTTCTCTGTAGTAAAAAAACATATTTATGTTTCTATAAATATTGTCACTCTATCTGTCATCACCTCTAAACTTGTATATGTTTTCATTTATTTCCTCTATATGTAATTCATGGTGGTGGAGCATCAACCTTAGTAGGAAAAAAAACATCACCATACCCAAGTGCATTGCTTTGAGCATGTGGATCAGGATAAATTTTAGGATCCTCTTTATAGACACTTTAATGTATGAAATAGAGAGGATCTCCAAGATCCATCATATCTTGGTGAAATACATCATACCTGATAAATTACTCTTCCTAAGGATCAATAATTTTTTAAATTTGAACATGTTTTTACTTTAAATTAAATAACCATAAAATTATTATTAAACCTTTACTTAAAATATAATTAATGTTAATAAAAATACCAACTGCTAAATTTATATCATATGGAACGTAAGGTAGATGATTTTGTTCCTTCAGTACAAATTTTAATAAACTCCTTGGTCAGCTAACAGGAAGCATGTTGTGGTATATCCAAGATGAGAGATATTGTATTGGGAAATCATATCCCAACACTCAATGTAATGTGAATGATACTGTGGAAAACTCATTGCATGTTTACCTATTAGCATAATATAATGTAATCCATTAACCTGTCATGTTGAAATGATTATATGATGTATACAAATAAACTATCACATTACTCTATCTAGTTGTTTTCAATCAATGTTATGGAAGAGGATGAGTGATGCCATTGTAACACAATCTTTAACCACATATGTGGGTTATGGTGGAAGCAACAAATTTAAATATCAAATATATGAGGCACATGCAACCTGAAAGGGTAAATCAATAAAAAAATCGTAAATTATCACATGAATTCTAGTGAAATAACATTGAAATATCTTATAAAATTAATAACAAATTTAATTTTTCTACAAATTTTTTTATCATACGTTATTGGGCTTCATAGAATCTATAATCTATTGGAATCTATGCACACTATGTATCAAGGTTTGTTCATAATGTTGATCCTAACTCCACCCTATATAAAATGAATATAATATATGTAACATCCCATTATTTAATTTTAGGTATTTCTAATATATCATTTCATTTTCCTTTTGTTTTGATGTGTTTTTCGACTTTCGAGGATGAAGAGCATATGTTGGGGAAAATTACGTAATTTTCATGGATTTTTGATTGTTGTAGTTAATGGTATCTAGGTATAAATTTGGAAAAGTGATTAGAAATATATCCTTTAGGGTGTGGGTTGAATTGAGGTATTTTTCAAAATATTTATATAGAATCTATGTATTGGGAATTTTCACATCATAAATTTGTTACACAATGAGAATCCTATTATTGGATGTGTCGTGAACTGGTGGGGAGTGTGAAAAGTATCGAACACATTAAAATGGTTCACATCATGAAATGTCAAATTGTTTTATTTTTTAACTGAGGTGGTTTCTTTTTTGTATATTATTTTATTGGATTTCATGTTTTATCATTCATACTATTGGAAGTTCTATTTTTAGTGTCATTTGGGGGTGTTACACTAAAAATAAAAATAACATAAAACCATAAATATGAATAGCTACTTGGATGGTGTGTTAGATTATTTAATATACACCTTAAAAATATATAAAACAATGTAAAAAGTTATGCGACTGAAAAAAAGACATTTATATGAAAAAAATGAAAAACATTGATTGGAATTGGTAAAAAATATAAAGAAAGAATAGAGTTTGAAAAGAAACTAGTACCCACCTCGTGCCTATCCACTACATAGTCATCAAATTAAAAATTTTCATTAACATGCTCAAAAAATTCTGGTGATAATATATCAGACATGTGTCCCTCTTTGGGAGAGTGGGAGGAAATTTGAAAAAGAAATGTAGTGATTGGGATGCTCGTGAGACATGAAAATGGATTGAAGGTTGGTGGTGAAAGGTGTAGCTTCGTTGGGAGAGTGGGAGGAAATTTGATGAAGAAATGGAGTGATTGGGATGCTTGTGAGACATGAAAATGGATTCAAGTTTGGTGGTGACGGTGTAGCTGGAATAATTATATAAAACTATACATGTGAATTTATTTGTACAAGTGTGTACAAATTAAATTAATGTATGCATAAATAATGGATTACTAACACCCTATATCATGGAAGATTATCATCTTTCATAATTGAAGATCCCACACCCCATCATGTGGGGAAGTACTGACTCCAACTGTAGTATGGGTGACCCACACCTCATTGGGATGGAGGAAGTTCTGACCCCATACATGAACTGGTTTATACAGAGGACTCATGGCCCAAAACAATGTATTATCTCAATGATTAATTTTTACCCTAGCATCATAATTTCACCATGGGAGTACCTGAACCCAATGTTTTCTTCCAACATATCAACCAAACTCTTCTCCTATGACGTGATAAGATACTAAAACATCAAAATATTCATTGTAAATGGTATGTGATGTCTATGAGAATCATTTAATCATGATATGTATGAAAATTCGATTTGAATAGACTATTTACTTTTTTTTTATTTTGATACCCAATAAATAAGATATGTAAACCATGGAAGAAAGCATAGTACATGAGATGTGCTCTACTAGACATAGAAGATCTTGGGAATGTATTTCTACCCATGTAATATGATTTTTACCCATACCAATGTCTAAATAATGGTTGAGAATATACTCTTCCCCTCCTGAGGTTGTGTGGTTCCGTGGAACATGGTGTGTGACCTATAGTCACACCATATGTGACTATATGAAAAATCAGACTACTAAAAGGAATTGATACATGAAATGACTCAAAAGGTTACAAGATGTGTGATATTTATAAGACATGGGAACCTCAATGACACTAAGACATTAATGAAGTGTTTTAGTGGTCTTTTTCCTTTTATTCTACAATTCTAGATCCAAAACCTTCAGCTGTCTGCAATTTGAACCATCATCATCGCTATTTTTCCATTTTTGTTTCTGATATCTCTACCATCTATGCTTGGATACTACAAACACACCTCATGTGGTAATTTCTTCCATTTATCATCATCCTTTACACATTTGGGTCAAGACATCATATTCTTGACACCACTTCCCCATCAATTCTGAGCTCCAATCATCACCCCGAGGCATTTTTTAATAGCCTTACCTAAAATATCTTAAATATAGTTCATTGGGTTTGAAAATTGATGAGGGAAAACTACTTAACACAACCCCATCAACAATAGTCATCCCATTCTGCCCAACTTGTTTAGGGAAGCCACTATTAAACTGACCAGGTGTCTCTATAGAACCCCATGAACTGGATTTTCATGTGCAGGCACTTCCATACCAGAAATCCCATCCTTCTAAACATACATGTCATCATCTCCACACATTTTGACCTGGACACCATACTCATTACCAGCCCTCGACCTGTGTGTAGAGTCACCCGAAGGATGATCCATTTGAAGAGGAGTTGCATCATGGTCCTGCAATGCCTTTTCACTAAGGAAGGATGTGTATATATGTCAACTATAATTAAATAATATGATTAATCTATATGAATATATGTAATATTTTAATATGTAATAATAGATAATATAAGGGAAACACAGAACTATGTATAGCAATTCATGTTTTGAATTGAAACACCTTAAATAATAATCATGATCTCCAACTTATTATTCATAAGAATATAAACACCTATTTTGGATAATTAATTTGTTCATATTTATATATAGTTGATGTTGGAGCACATACAGATAAAGATGATAAATAATATGAGTATTTTTATAAACTGTATTCATATATATTACTAAATTCGGTACAATTTGGAAATATTAATATGTATTCATATATGCAGGCACTTTATGAAGATAATACATATTTTTTCACAACATAATGAAAATTATAATGCAAATTTTAATAAAATTATAATGAAAATTATAATCACATGAAGTGAAAATTATAATGCAAATTATAATTACATCATGTGCCTACATATATGAATACATATGTATTCATAACACAATGTAAATTAGAATCATATATGAAAAATGATATAAAATCTATGAATAAATTTAATCCTATAATATATATTTTATTTCCACAAAAAAATAACGGTAGATAAACATGTCCAACAAAATTCCTTGAATACCTTGACCTGATTTCAATGATGAAAATGAAGGAAAAACCCCATGATAATATTATTATATTCAAGAAAAGGTACAATTTCAACAATTTTAATAATTAACTCATAAATTTTCAATGCTTAATAAAACCCTCAATGTGTTCTCTAGAATCATCAAGAGTTAAACATTTCTATTCATATATGTAGGGACATCATTTTTGAGCTCATACAGTTTATACAGTTTCAATTCGAGCTCATACAGTTGATGATAATAATGTGTATGAATGTATTCATGGGAGGAACACCTTACTATGGATAGAAAAACTTTTATGGGATGAGGGTTGATTGTAGAGGGAAGTTGGAGGTGATCAAAATAGAAGAAGATATTAGGCTAGGGTATCCTGAAAGATATTATAGAAGGGGTTGGGAGGGAGTGAATGGTGGATAATAAATAACATAATGTGATAAAACATCAATTTAATACAAAAAATCCATTTTTATTTATTGGACAAATTCCATTAATTTAATTTCCTATTAAATTCATGTGGGATATTCTAAGTACAAATAAAATTGATCAAAAATAATTGTATAATAAAAATATAATGTGATAAACATAAATATGAAAAAACTATAATGTTATAAAATGAGATGGGAATCATTTAATAAATTTAAATGCATCAATAATAGTCAAAATTTAGTATAAAAGTTAGAATTTAGATGATATCCAACATCACAAATCTATATTTATTTAGATTATTATCAGAGAACCATTGATGAAAATTTTCATAATTTGATCATTAATTTAATACAAAAAATATTTAATGAAAAACTAATAAAGGATAATACAACATCATGTTTAGAGCCTTTATGATTCTATTAATATGTGTCCATGTAGTAATGGGACTTCCAATAACATACTAAAACCATCTTCAGGCCACACAGATCTTGACATTGCATCCATGTCCCTAACATGACCACATATTGCAACAACATCATGCATGTCACTATGGTAATCCTGGATAACTTTTTCCTTTGGAAAACTCTCCAAAACCAATAAAGATTTTCTAGTATGTGTTATAACTGTGTGAATTTTAATTTTTTCTTAAACCTCCTTGTAGCGCTCTCTATTGAAATCCATGTGGGCTTCCTGCTTCTATAGTGACTCATGGTTGCATGAAAATTGTGTATCATTTTTTCCAAGCTCCGAAAGACCTGGATTACTTATTAGAAATAGTTTCTTTCACATGGTTTTCTTTTCAAGAATACTTCTTTGTAGTCCTCTTTTAATTTCTTACTACATCATGAAGCAAGCATCAAGGTGATTTTTTTTGGAAAAAAATTAAGTGTCAAATATTATAGTGTGACAGAATAAATTTAAAAAAACAATGTAGGTTTCCTCATAATTCACTCACCCCTGAAGCCTATAAAGGATAAACTTTTTATCATTATTAAGCCTTTTGATGGTGAAACTCTTTCAGAACCCATAGACAGAACTACATTTGAAATTGTAGTTGCATCTATTGATAATTAGTGAAAGATTTAATAAATATGTGATTTTTTTGTATAGAATTGCATAAATAAAACAACAGATAAGAGAACATTTTAATTATCCAAAATTGAATTATTAATTGTTACCTAGAATAGTTGATATATTGGATATTAAAATTATATAATCAATGAAAATACGGATATACACAAATAGATATGTTGAATCTTTTATTAAATGGGATATCAAACACCATGGATAACAAATTAGATGATTAACGGGACAGCATCAATGAAGTGAGATAGAGAAGTGACATAGGATAAAGATATGGATGATGGTAAAGAATGGAAAAAATGAATGATAATGTAACCTCATTGGACATCATTTTAGAAGTTGAACAATCAAAATCATTAACATTTCGAGGTTCATCATAAATATTAAAATAATGTAACATATCAATGTGGTAAAAAAATTAAAAGTAACATTAGTAAACAAAACTAAATATACAATGACATATGAATTTAGTTTTCATAATCTACAAGAGAATGTAATAGATAAAGTGTACAGATTAGTACAATACACACTTATTCTTCACATGTAATATTATGTAACAATACAAAGAAGTAGAATTGAAACAACATGTTCAAAATTCATATTTTAGTTTTTAAACCAAGACAAAAATCATTTAAAAAAATAAATTTGTACCCAATTTAGTATTTTGATATACAATATAAGTATTACAATGAAAAAAAATTACTAATGTCGTGGGGGTATGTTTCAAATTGTGTCCAACTCATGGTACTCATACTCTTGGGTTATGGTAAAATCCATGATGCATGTGTTCATGGCTTACAACCAAGTAGTTTCCATAATTCCTTGAGAGTAGGGAGAGTTTGTATTATCTGAAATCAAAAGTAGTTTTAAAGATTCAAATTTAAATCATATAATGAAAAAGAATTCGATAGAGGGAGTATTTTGATAAATCGCATTTGTAGGATGTATTCTAGATGTACCTACAACCAGTATTAGAAACATTTATCTACCATACCTTGGAAATACATCTGTGTTACAATAATGTCTTGGAAGTACAATGTTTCCTCGAAGATGACTTCAATATTATCTTAAAAATATGGTGCCTTGTGAAGATTGAGGGGGTGTTTGAGGGAAACTTATTTTTAGGTTTCATTTTCTAAGGAGCCTAAATCTATATCAGGGTATTAGATCAAAGATAATAATATCAGGATTACCAAAACTATAAGATTTTTGGGAATAATATTAAAGGAGATTGAGATTTATCAAGGGAGATGGTATTTTATGAATAATTTAATGCATACCTGGAGATTGTGGATATTAAATAAAAGAAACCATACCTATCATGAGAAATTAAATGCCGATTTTGGGAGATAGGACTGTTGAATGAAAAATATAAGACTGTTGAAGTAATGATTGAAGGAGAAGAAGGTGAGGTTGCATAACAAGGCGAAGGTGAATTTGCAGGTGGAGAAGTTAGAGGTTGATTTGGGGGTAGAAAAGAAGGGTGCAAAGTTGCAAGTGGAGAAGGAGTGCATGGAGTTGTAGGTGGAGAAGGTGAACGCATAGTAGAAGATTGAGGCGGAGGATGATGTGGAGGAGGTGGAGACCTAGGTGGAGGAGATGTAGTCAGAGCTATAACTGTTTGGAGGGGATTACAACAATTCTGAGGAAATCATGTGTAAGCGGAGGAATCTGTGCTATGGGAGAGGGGGTTTGGAGGAGAAGGATTTGGAAGAGGAAATGTAGAGAGGTAGAGATGGAGGCAGGGACTGAGGAGGATGAGGAATGAAGAGTTTGTGGAGGTGGAGTATGTGGAAAGTATGGATCAGATGACACGTCAACAAAATGAATGTGGCTATGAATCGTGGAAGGAGAATTAAATTATATAGTATATATAATGGATTTATAAAAAGATGAATGTAATAAAAATAAAAGAATATTAATTCTTGTGAAGTCAAAACCATAAAATGTAGAATGGTCACCTCTCACTCCCCATGTGAATATGATTGACAGTGAAATGAAATAGTCAAATATATTACTACTATAAGAGACAAAAAAACTTTACAAACTATGAAACTATGTGAGCAAGATCATATCTCTCCTTTCACTCTATCTTGTATAGTTATTTGAATCAAGAATATTAAATATTTTACATGCCCCAAAAAATTTATATAAATTTTAACATAATACTAAAATCAAACACAAATACATGATAGACACTAAAATAGATATTTAGTTCTAAATAAATATACTTTTATGATTCATAAATGAAATACTAACTAGTTTGATTTGTAAGTTAGGATCAGCAACAGATTGAGATAGATCTTTAATCCAATCAGGATTTATATTCTTTGTGATAATCTGAGTCTTTAGTTTCTACGTTGAAAATTTACATATTTATAAAGGGGATGAAAATTGAAAATGTTTCCAATGGATTAAATAACTAATCTCTGTTTCGTCTATTACAAAACACGTGATTCAATTAGAATCATCTAAAAATAAAATATAATGAGGAGGAATACCAACCTTCTTTCCCATCTTGATGACTATATAAGGATATCTTGTTTCAATATCTTGAATAGAGAGATTTATGCCCTTGTTGACCCAAACCCAGAGGATACCCCTAATGCTCTCCATCATAGATGTTGGGTGGAAGGTGGGGTAGGTTGTCATCTCATTCATGTCCATCAAATCAAATCATTCTATATTGAATGTGCGACAACCCTCTTCACAACACACCCCATGCCTGGAAACAACGAATCCATTAATTGAAATTTCATTGGTGAATTTAAGGGGTTCCACTATAACAAAACGGGGCAAGGGAAGCATCTCATTTTATCAGTGCTAAACAGAAAGCACTGATAAAAGTTTTTAATAAAAATTTTTATTAATTTATATAAAATAATAGTATTTATATTCAAAAAATAATGTTTATTTTTATACATTAAATAAAAAACCATATGTTTATAATTAATGTATTTTTTTAAATAATTCAAATATATATATAATGTTTTCAAAACGTGTTTCCAATATTATAATTAAATATATATGTGTTTCCAATGAATTTGATCAACAAATATATTGATAATGCATGCATATATGTTATCTATCATCATGAATGCTTATTTGTACATTACACTATTTTTATTATTCATGTTGTCCATTGATGACTCGTTTTTTATAAATAATGTATATTTGACAAGGCATATATGATTAATTAATGCTTGTTACACATATATAAACTATATTATGTTTTCAATAGTTATAAAATTGCATTAAATATATTTAAATAATAGATACATTTATTAAATTTATAATTATTAAATTTTAATTATATATAAATACTTTTCAAATATATTTATTATAATTATAATTAACTATATATATACAAATATTTATAAATAAATAAATAAAAATTATAATAATAATTCATCAATAAATATAGATATATTTAAATAAATAAAAAATTATAACAAATCTATTAATAAATTATATTTATATACGAATATCTATATATAAATACAAATAGATTTAAATAAAATAATATATAAATGTAGATATATTTAAATAATTAAAAAATTATAATAAATATATTATGTATATATGTTTATAAAATTATTAAAATATTTGTTATAGTTTTATAATTATTTATATATTTATATTTAATTACAACTATAAATAATATATTTATTACAAATTTTAATTAAAAGTCAATATATATATATATATTAGTTATAAATATTAATAAATATATTTTTATTTAAATATTTATTAATTCATAAAAAAATATTTATTATTTTCATATATAATGTTATATATTTCTAAATAAATATATTTTTAAATATTACAAATACATAGAAATATTGATAATGAAATAAAGATATTTATATTTTTAATTATAGAAAATAGAGACATCATTAAATAAATATAAAATTATAATAAATATAATAAATATATATTTTAATAAAATTATAAATATTAGAAATAATTATTATTTTATAATTATTTTAAAATGTATATATATATTAATTTAAAAGTATAATTATAAATATAAATATATTCATACATATAATTATAAAATTAGTAGAAATATAGTTATATACAACTATAATTTATAAATATATATAATTAATATATTTATTTTATATTTTTATAAGATTATAAATATAATACCTATATTTCATTTAATTTTATAATAATATAAATTATAATTTTATAAATATAAATATAAATTTATCATGTATATAACATTATAAATATATATAATAATATAAATAAATTATTAATATTATATCTTTATCAGTGCTTTTTTAGCGCTAATAAAGTTATGATTTATCAGCGCATTCTATTTTAGCACAGATATGACATACATTTATTAGGGTTTTTTTGCTAACGTAGATTAAAGGTTCACGTGGTTTTATAAGGAAACCCTAACTTTCTCCTCCTTCCTCGCACCCCTCAAGCTCTCGTGGAAGCCGATCAACACTGTCGCAGCCTCCCCCTCATCCTCATACCCCTCATCTTCCTCCTCCTCTCCCACCACCTCCTCACATGTGAACTCTCCTTCCTCATGTTCCTCTCCTCTATCATATGCATCTTCTCCTACGTCGTGATTTCCTTCGTCGCATGGCTCTCCTATTTTGCTTAATCCTCTGCTACCGTGCACTTCCCCTCTTCCGGGTGCCTCTCCCCCACTGTGCGACTCTCCTCTAATACTGACTCCTTTGTCACGCTCCTTTCCTCCATCGGAGGCTCCTCCATCGTGCGCCTCTCCTCAGCTACAAATGCACCTCCTCCGCACGCTGATACACACCTCCACATTGATTTTTCTCCTCTTTCTCATCTATTTCTCATGTTATTACAGTTTGTTATTGATGGTGATGTTGTGAATTGTATAGGATAAATTCCCTAATGAAAATCATGGGTGTTGGTTACCCTTTTCTTCACACTAAATGAATTTCATATTGGTTGGTTAATGTTGAACATTTGAGTTCAGTTAAATATTTTAGAATGACTAGTATTTGTAATGTCATTTAGAAAGAGTTTTTGAAGATTTTAGAAAGTAGACTATGAAAAATCATACCATCTATTAGTTTAGTACCATTGTTTTTTTTCTTATTTTGACGGGATACATGATGTACTTAAATGGACCGAGAATGAAATATAGTTTCTTGTATTGAAGAGTGGAATCAATAAATTATTTGTGTGAAAGGAATGACAGTTGATAAATTTTTGATTTTGTAATGGGTTCATGATTATATATTTTCATAGCTGTATTTATAAAGGAACTAATAGTACTTCATGTTACAGACATATACATTGTTCTTGGGGTGTAAAACCAATTGATTAGGTGTGATCCGGGGATCATTGGGATAATGTAGTGTTTGTAGTAAACTGGAACATGAGTGTTTCCTGGATTATTAATGTGGTGTGAAACATGTATTTGAAATGGTTTGAAAAACATATGTGATGAATGTTTTTTTAAATACATTAGTTGTATTTATTATGTTCATTGTGGTGGTGTTCCTTGAGAATGTTTTATTCCTTATGTAAAAGGTGATAATTATTCAAAATTGATTTAATGGTGAAAATTTTTTGAAAATGGATTTCTCCAAGGGAAAAGTATTTTTAGTGTGTGTTGGTTTCCATTTTGTGTACCTTAAATACATCTTTGAATTGTGAGATTATTGTGAAGAATTTTATGAAATAGTTTTTATGTGAACATGATTTTAAAAATTGGTTTTACCCATTTTCTTGAATCATTGATTAAGATCCCAACATGAAAGAGATAATTTGATCTCATTAGTGATGTATACTCATAATTTTCCCTTGTTTGGTCTTTCTTTTGAGGTAGTTATAATGTATATGAAGCGAGCCACCACTGAGTGACAATACGTTCTAGATGGAAAGAAGTTTTTCTATTCTTTTTATTCTATCCACAATAATATTCTATGTAGACCATATTTTGGGGGTGGTTCCTCCTTTGACTATGTAGTAATCATACTCTTTTTTTCCCTCTACTACACATCCACATTTAATTCATAACACTATTTATGCATTTTCCTTTTCCCTCTTGGATCCGGATTTTCTTGGACACTCCTTTTAAAAAATTCTTAATGATTTCATCTCATGGTGTCCCATTCTTCTAAACACCTTGCTTCTGACTAATTAAAAATAAATATAACTTTTGAACTCTCTAAAAGTATCGAAGCCATTTTTTCCCAAACTCTAAATCCTCCACCATTGAAGATCAATCTATACCTTACCCATTTCAATGGAACCACCACTTTTTTACTAGTGTAATTCCACCAAATCATAGAAAACCACTTCACAAGAGGAAACCCAAAAGTCTTCAAACCATGATTGTTTATCGATTGTTAATAATTATTGATATTCAATGTTATAATGTTCTCATGAAATTTATGTTCATGCATCCATCAAATGAACCTATCATATATTTTCTTTATGAAATTTTCATTAAAAGGATCTAGAATATTTATGGACATGATTTTGTTAACTTATTGAAATGGGTGGACACAAATGTGATGTTTCATAGGGAGTCTTGGGTGGGAATTAGAAATCAAATGCTTATCTTGGCTTTCTGAAATGGTTTTTGGAATAAAGAAAAATGAATTCCAGAATTGGATATATTTTAAAAATTGGAGTTATTATATTGTCAAAAGTGTCCTTACAAGAAGGTGGTTTGAAATTTAACGCTGAAAAGGGGGTTTTTAAGAGATAATTCTTGTTTTGTTTAGAAATTTTGCTTGTGAGCCACTTGTTTTGGCCCAATGTGTACTTTTAGGTTGTTTTTTAAATTTATTCTGAACCTGATTTTATGATTTTTGTGTTATTCGGAATATGCCACCCAGAAAGGTCCCCAATGTTTCTAGTGGGTATCACCTAATTTCTGGTTCACCCCAGTTCATATCCATCATTCGTGTCAATTGAGGTTTGTTAAAGGAAATGAAGTGTCTTGATCATGTTGAGAATATCTTCATAGTGTTTTAACTCTCAAATATGTTAGATTTCATGTTGTTCATGGTCTTCTTGAGGGTACATCTTTGGAAGAATGGGAGTCGTTTTCCCCACAAATGATAATATTTGAGATGACATTGGAATATTTTAAGTCTCTATTTTTCTGATATTTTATATCTAAGGAGGTGAAGACAAATAAAAGGGAAGACCGCATGAGTTTCTAGCACGGTCAGCGAGCTATGGAGGATCATGTTGAATTATTCAAAGAGATAGATTGTGTTAATCTAGAGGTGGTGTCACAGGATCTGTTAAAATAATCTATTTTCACTGGGGGTCTTCATCCAAAGATCAAGGAGTGAGTCCTATTCTCCATGGATCTATCTTTTAAGATGTTGGTGGAGGAAGTTTTTTTTACTGAGATGTTTTGAAATAAGAATAAACACGTTGGATCATATTTTGTCTCTCCTGTTGGGGTGAATATGTTTAGACTGTCCTCATTTTTGTTTTGTGGTTGTTGTAAGTTCATATTTCATTAAAAAATTCAGATAAAATGATCCTTGAGTAGTTCAAATGGTTTTGTTTTTTTAATTTGAACCTTTAAAGGGTTATCAATTCATGAATTAGTTCCCCTCTTTCTATCGTGCTTGTTTGAATATGTTTATTTTTGTGAAAATATCCTTTTATGCCTTGTTTGTCGGTTCATTTATTTTTTATATTTTGGTCATTTCTGCTATTTTTCCACTAATGTAGTGTATTAGAAGAATATTGGTGTCTATTTGGATCCATTGATCAATAAATCCAAAACATGGATTGGTTGTGCATCACTCAAAAAATTAATATCAAAATTAAGGATTCTATGTGCCTTTCACTGCTGTTGGTTAACTGGTGCTATGCATAGAATCTGATCTGAACTTCCTACCTGTCATCCCTATTTTTCTCTCATCCCACATAGGCTTGCCAACATCTGTATCATTTCACCATTCAGTATTCATATTTAATTCTCTTCCTTCACGTATTTACTACTAGTAAATGGGTGCAAGATGGGACGGAAAATTCAATGGTGAATGGTGATATGATAGAGATGGTGGGGAGCATGTGTGGGATGAGAGCATTACAGGGATAAGGGGTAGGAATTTTAGATTAGATGTTATGCTAAGTGGTATTTAACCAACAGCAGTGAAGTGTACAAAGATTCCTCAGTTTTTTTATTAGCTTATATCTAGGCCAAAGAAACCCTTTTGAAATATGTAAAGGTAATGTTATGATATACATTCTCTATTGTACGAAAAAAAATTATATAATGAAACATTGAATTGATTTTTGTTATTCCTTGTAAAGTTTATTTATTTTAGAAGATTTATCTACATGTTTACTTCCTTTTCAAGAAGAGAAATGATGCTATCTCTACTCAATCCCAAAGGTAATCTTCATGGTCCATGGTAAAATCATTGTCAATAGAATTAATGCATTTTTTTTTAATATTTATGATTAATTTATTTCTTTTTTAGTATTACTAGTATAAGAATTTTTTTCTTATATAGGTGGATTTCTTTGTTTTAGTTGGGTAAAGAATTTATAAAGTTTATTTCCAACTACTTATTTAATTAATTAATTTTTTCATCATTAAATCATCTATATTGAAATTGATTCCCTTATCATTTTTATCTAATACTTATTTTTTCAGATCCATTGTGAAGTCATATTTTCTTTTTAAATATTTATTAGGATCAATTGATCAATAATGTCAAAACATGGATTGGTTGTGCATCACTCACAGTAGGGAAGTGCATAGAGATTCCTTAGTTTTATTATTAACTTTGTGAGTGATGCACAGTCAATCCATGTTTTGGATTCATTGATGATCATTCTCGTGAGATATTGGACTTTGAGGCAGCAACTTTGATAATGAAAAGAAGTAAATAGAGAACATGTATAATGAAAATTAAGACTTCTCAATAGTTAAATACGAAGTATGACTTCCCAAAAGATCTTTCATAAATGTTTTCTTGACCACTGTACTAATCAGTCACATCAAAATATGATGCACAATGTGACCTGTATAACTCCAAATGTGTCTATTTTTTGAAAATTGGAATTTCATTAATATATTCATTCTTATTAATGCTCAATTTATTTTTTTATAGTGTTACTAACATAATATTTTTTTTCTTATATAGGTCAAACCGTTTTCTTGAGTTAGGATGTTTTTTCATCAATTAATATCATGGGAAGTCATTATTTAGAGGGGATCATAGATGAAAATGTATAAAAAAATAACGTTTTAAGTGTTTGTTTAATAATTTAAAATATTATTATATAAAAAAATTGAAATGTATATAGCATTGTTTGTGAAAACCTTGTGTGTGTTTTTTTTGTTCTTGTGTGTGATGTTATGTGAATTTCTTTGTTCTTGTGTGCTCTATGCAGGTGGTGTGTGTAGATATTGGTGGGTGTGATGTAATATAAAAATTACATCACATGAATCTACGACTTTATCCTCACTATTTCGAGCGTTGATAAAGGCCCCATTTGTCAGCACTTTTATATCATTGTTAAAGGGGACACCCTATCTCCGCTGAGATTAATAGTGCTTTTCTAGTATCTTATAGCTCTTTTAAATGCACGATCTGTAGTAGTGATTTGAGAAAATGGATCTTCGTTTTTCCTAATGATTTTCTTTTCCACCGTGATGGATTGATAGAATTGATTCAGAAAAGGTTTGTTTCTTGTATTTTAATATATAAAAGGTAAATGAATCAAGGAAGAAAAATTCATCGATTGATACAGTAAGTACAGACTCGCCTAGATGTATTTATAGGTACCTTATATAGGGTTGTGGAGGCAGCGATGTAGGGGAGGCATAGGCAGAGATGCAGAGGCAGAGGCAGAGGTAGAGTTGGAGACCAAGGTAGGCGAGGATCTGATACGGATGTGGGACGGATGAGGGAAGGAGAGTAGAGGGTTGGAGAAGAGGCGCAACCCAGGACAGGTGGAAGGAGGGGAAAGGGTTTGAGAAGAGGCGGATCTCAGGACGGGGGAAGCAGGGTAGAGGGTTGGATAAGAGGTTGAACTCACGACGTGGTATGGAGGGGAGCGGGCTGGAGAAGAGATGGAGCTCGGGATAGGGGAAGGATGGGAGAGAGTTCGAGAAGAGGTGAAGATCAGGATGAGGGACGAGATGCAGATATATGATTAGGGGAGGAGAACCAGTTGTGTGGGGGGGGGGGGGAATTGGGGAGGGCTCACAAGATGAGGTCCCATGTCTCCTTTTGTTTGTGAAGACGGTAATTTGCGACAGAGGAGTAGGCAGAGTTGAAGACGACTATGAGGCCGAGATGGCGAGGAAGAATTAGGGACAGAAAGGCGGAGGTAATGATGGAAAGGTATAGGTGGATTTGAAGGATAATCTTTTAGATGCGAATGGTTTGGAATAGATGGAGATGCAGAGAATGGTAGGAAGATGGAGGAGATGAATGTGGAGGAGATGGAGGCGATGTCAGAGGAGGAGTCGGTGGAGGAGGTGGAGTCTGCAACGATGGACACTACTGCAAATATGGCCTTTAAAAGCGCTGGAAAATGGAATTTACAATGATAAAAAGTGGTGTTAATCTCAGAAAAGTTAAAGGGGTCCCTTTTATCAGTGCTCAAAAAAAGCGCAGATAAAGGCCCCTTTATCAACAATAAAAAACATTAATAAAAGTAAAAAAAATTAAAATATATTTTAATCGAAACCAGCTTTTTAATAGTGCTTGCCACCCCCCTTTAAAATTACTACATGCACCTACCCGTGCCCCCACGACCCCCCTTTAACAGCACTAGCCACCCCTACACCCGCACACATGCCTTAATCTCCCCCAGGATTTGAACTCGAGATCTTTCCCCTGTGCGCCTGGACCCTTTACCATTCCCCCATGTTGTTTTGTTCTCCATTTAATGATATATAAATATATATATACTTTTATTTATTCGTATATTAATATGGATTTATAATAATATATAGATGTATATTTAGTTATATTAATATATTTATTTATTCATATATTAATATCTATTTATATTTATTTATTTATATATTTTTTTGTTATAGTTTTTATCTGTATATTGATTCATATATTAATATATATTTAAAATATTGGTTTTAAATACCTTTACAAAATATTTTTTTTGTGTTTATAAATAAATAAATACATACATATATACAACATATATACAACATACTTACACTTGTATATATTATATATATATGTGTGTATCTGTAAGTATAATTATACACATTTATATATATTTACATATATTGTATATTCACATGTATATTCATATGTATATTCCTAGGTTAGAATATATAGATAATATATGTCAGTTTGTTAATACAAACACACACTAACAAAGACACACACACTACATATAGGTATATAAATTTTCATATATTGGTTTTTTTCATTTTATGATATATTTATATATTTATATATATTCCGTTACATTTTTTATCCACACATATATATATATTTATTTATTTAAAATATGCTCTGTTTGTTTATTTATAAAGACATACATACATATATTTATATATGTGTGTGCATTTATAAATATGATTATATATATTTATATTTATTTATATAGATTAAAAAAATCATTATTTATATACATTTATTATAATATATATATATAAACATTATTATGTTTGTCAATACACACAAAAATATATTTATATATATAAACATTATATATACATTAATTGTATATGTATATGTATATAAATATCCATTCAATTAGATTTTAAATAAAATGGATATATTTTTAAGACGAGGCTTATATATTGAGAAATATACTTTAAATGTAAATATGTTTAATTATTTATTTATAAAATTAAAATTTTATGCGTGGATATATATATATATATGTATGTATATATGTATATATTTTTATATATTTTATTATAAATGTCATTTCATTGTGAAAAATGAAAAAAATTCAAAGCCATAATATCAAACAGACACCCATATCAAATGTTATAGTCCTTTGATGTTTGAATTGTGTTTCCAACTTATTTTAGATCTTTTATTAAATTTTTTTTTTAATTTTTGTGTCTTCAAATTATTATTAAATGATTATTAGTCAATGATAATTATCAAATTATTAATTATTATGGTTTTTTAAAATATCTTTAAGCGGTTTTCACTGTATTTCTTATATCTTAACTATAAATGTCTATTTATACTTATCTAAAACAAATTTAAAAAATATATATTATATTTATATCAATATCAATATATTTATTTATATTTATTTATTTATATATATATTTATATATTATTTTTAATGAATTTATTGAAATATATCATTTAACAATGCTAGTAAAATAATTAGGATAAAGAGCCCCCTTTATCAGCAGTTATAAAAAACCGCTGATGAAGGGGTTCCCCGTAACAGCGCTAAAAAAAGTGCTGATAAAGGGGGTACCTTTATCAATGATAAAAAAAGAGCTGATAAAGGGGTACATTTAATAGTGTTCTTTAGGGATGTTAAACGTACCCTTTATCAGCAATTTTAGCACTGTTAAAGGGAAGTGCTATGGAAACCCATTTTTGTGGTAGTGGGAGCAGATGAGGAATTGTGTTTTTGAGGGAAGTGGAAAGTGGGAAGAAGAGGGATCATTGCCCAAATCGATATGGAAATGACACGTGGATGAAATTGCACACCCTATAGTATAGATAATAGATATATATTATAAATTTGTAAAAATATATAAAAGGGATAATGAAATAATTAATTATCTTTATATATAAGGATAATTATAATTATAAAATTAATAGAATTTATAAAAAAACGTTACATAATTAATGCAGTTTCAAGCTTCTTGTTCTTTCCATTATGGTTATATTAGTCCTTTCAACCATGGGATGCATTTCCACAAACTGTTTTTTCATACTGTAGTTTTATGTGTCTACAGTAATACCCGAAATTCCAACTACAATAAAAAACAATTTTAACAATGGGGTTTTCAGAATTTAGTGGTCATTTAAAACACTAATAAATTATGTGCGATTCATTCTAATAACATCACATATTTTCATACTAGGAATATTTTCACACCATTTTTTTACAATGGTTTTTTACTTATCGGTGTCTTAAACAATCGCTGAATATTCAGCCATGATTTCTAATTTTTTAAAATTTATTATATATTATATAATTACAAAAAAAATATTTCTATATATATATATATTGAAATAATATATATTCTTGTTTATAAATATTCATAAATATATATAAATATCTATAAATATATATTATGATAATGATATATTTATATATATTAATATACATAAATAAATATAACTATTTATAAATAGTTAATAAAGTAAATAGATAAACATAAATATATATAAAGAAACATATAAAAATATATACTTAAATATAATTATTAATAAAGAAAAAAATATACAGAAAAATATATATAGATGGTCCACACATCATCATCACCTACGTCTAGGGTTGCGCTTCGTGTTCTACAATCACCGCGTGTCATTGCTCATTGACCGGATTGAGTAATATGATTTAACAGCCATCGTTTTAACATAAAACACCCAAAACCTACGTTACTCATCTAGCAAACAAAAAATTATGAATTTTAGAGCTCCTTGATGGGATTAATGGATAAAATTTAACCAACATCATTTTAACATAATACACCCAAAAGCTATGTTACAAACATTTATGAATTTCACAGCACCTTGACGGGATTAACTGATATCATTAAACCAACATCATTTTAACATAAGCCACCCAAAACCTCCGATACAAACATTTAAATTTCACAGCAAAAGACAGCTACCGCGGATTATAAAATCCCTTGTTGTCTAACATATTTTGAAATCCAACTTTCATCCTCCATCGACGGAAGATACCTGCCATGGATCGGATGACTCTTCTTCAGGTCATCAAGAGCATTTTATAACTGAACATCGATTCTCCTTTCCTAACAAACCACACATTCAGCAACATCCTAATAATTATTTTGAAGGTACAACTTTTTAGAAGTTCCCACAGGGATCTTGGAGCAAGGCATGCCACATTCTGTGAATGGGGTCCCTAGTGGCATCTTCCACACCGCTGATCATGGCGGCCCCTCTAGCTGTTATGATCCCCCTAGGGTCTTCTCCACCCTCATTGCCTTCAAGATGTTGTGGGACATCGCAAAGCGACGCCTGATGGTGTTCGCCCGACAACCAGTATCATTATCCTTCATACTCCTCCCGCTGCTGCTAATATATACACAACGACCCACACAACTCACACTTTTTGGACTCACTTCATTGTATTATTTAATGACGAGGGCCCGCATTTTTATTATTAAAAAACTTTTCTTTTGTAATTGATCCTATATATATTATTCCAAAACATTTATTTAAATAATATATAAATAATTATATTAAAATACATATTTATGTATTTATAAATTCATTTATATGTGGCCCCCTCACCGTCCCTCCATTCCACCTGCCCAAACATCATCAAAATATTGTTCGACCATGACTCCCCGACATTTATGTTAGTGTGAAATTCCACTTCTCCTACACCACACTAAACTGCAAGTGAGTCAGAGTCACCTAGGGTTCACCTATGGCGGTGCCTCCACCGACACATTATACATGCCCTGCACATATGCCCAAAGTTGTCGCATGCTGGTTCGTGCCCTTGTCTCACATGGGCTTCGTGGTATTTCTTTCTATGGTGCAGGCGGTGGCGATGAGAGCAGACTTGATGGCAGAGGGACTCCAGTCCTGGTGTACTACTTTCAAAAGGGTCACCATCCATGCGCCCGACAAGATGTTGAAGTTAGAATGCCCTCTATCCTCAGGCAGCAGAGAGTCCCGCCTCTCCAGACCACACCTCTAGGATATCGATGCCCGACGCCATGCAGTCGGGTTTCAGTATGGAGGTCGTCCACCATCACTCCACTGTCCAAGTCACCCATGAAGAACTCAGAAATCAGAACTGTCCGGTGCGAACTGAGGTTGAAGACGACACAGTGAGGACCGAATGGTCTGGATAGATTAAATAGGATGGAACATGTTAATTCTGATTTTTTTAATAGCGGAACTCGACGAAGAGAATCAAACAGGCCAGATAAAACATAAATATATCACATGCCTCTGATTTTTTTGGAGCTACAACAACCTACAAAAATGCATTCTCACATCCAAATGGATTGACTGGTCGTGATTACTCAAATGACTCAGTGAAAAAACAAATCAGAGCTACCATAACAGGAAAAAATGCATTCTCACATTGAAACGGTTTGACAAGCCGTGATTACTCATATGACTCAGTGCAAAAAACATACTGCAAAATTCTCATCTCTTCCCTCTGGTACCGTTCCCTATAGGTTCTTCTTGATCACTTATTGAATCACCACATTCTTTTTAAGATCCATTTTGTGTACATAACTTTTGCACTCCATCTTCATATTTGAAAACTCTTTCAAACTAAAGACCAATTCTGCAATTTTAATTTATTGTCCTTTTCATCATGTCAACTAATTGGCAACAATTTCAACCTTAACAAACGGATTGGATTTTTGGTCATGACCTTTTTGAATAAATAAATGATGATTCTGATGAAATAGTTATATATATATATATCATAAATTTATTTATTTATAAATATATAATCATGTCATCATAAATATATTCATTTTAAAGTTCCAATTTTTGTACATTCAAAAATATATACATCCTTCTTCGATTTTAAACGCCCAACCAACTTTATTAGGGAATCTTCATATTTGTAGAGTCTTTGGAACTAAAGATTTGTTATGCCATCGTCACAATTATAACTCATTGACTTTTACATCTTCTTAACTATTTGACAACAATTTCATCCTTAACAAACCACTTTACTTCTTCATCATGACCTTTTATAATAAATAAATGATGTTGATGATGATAAAATATTTGTAAATATATGTATTAATAATATATATATATATATATATTTAAATTATATAAATTTATTTATAATTATATGAACATGTAATCATAAATATATTTATATATAAATATTTTTTTACAATTGTATGTATAAATAAATATTTCTATATAATTATAAATATTTATCCATATTTACAATTGTATAAACATTTTTATAAATATAACCATATAACTATATACATACATTTATTTTTTAAATATAGAAAATATACATTTAAAAATTTATTTATTTATAAATATATAAATAGTTATAATTATAAATAGATGTATGATGATATAATAAAATTACATTTATAAATATATAAATAGTTATAATTATATAAATAGTTATAAATACATGTATTCATATATATATATATACACATAAATTTATAAATATATAAATTTATTTATAATTATATAATATGTCATTGTAAATATATTTATGTATAGTTATAATTATTTACCATTTTTTACAATTGAATAATCATAGTTATAAATAAATAAATAAAAATATATTTATTTTTATTTATTAAATATAGTAAATATACATTTATATATATTTTTATATATGAATATATAAATATTTATAATTATAAATATGTGAATACTGATATAATAAAATTAAATATATATTTATATTTATAATTATTTAAAAATCTATAAATATACAAATATTTATAAATATGTGTATTGTGATATAATAAAATAAAATTAATAATTATATAAATAGTTATTATTATTTAAATAGTAAAATGTATATGTATACATACATACAAACATACATATATATATACTTATAATTATATAAATTTATTTACAATTATATAAATATATCATCATAAATATATGTATATAAAAATATATATACGTATTATTATAATTTTGAATATATATATTTAGAAACATATATTAAATTATTGAAATTTTATGGTAATTATCAAATAAATTGGACAACATAATATATATATATATATATATGATCAATTAAAAAAGAAAAATTTATTGAAAATAAAAATTCTGGCTCACACAATAAAATAAAACAATGAAAGAGTGACTAGAAAGATTGATCACAGTTGCAGCGGGGGTCTCAGTGCATATATTGGCAACACTAGGTGGAGTCAGAAGGATGATATGGGTTTTCCAATGAAGGCCATTTGTCCTAATTTAAACATGTTGAAGAGATTTCTCCTCACCCTCCACTCCCTCAAAACGCCCTTCCACAAGGTAAGCAACGACTGATGACCTTTGCCCGACAACCTGTATCGTCCTTCTGACTCCACTAATTGCTGCCAATATATGCACCAAGACCCGAATAAGCTTGTGTGATCACACTTTTCGGTCTCTCTTTCATTGTTTTATTTTATTCTATGTTCCCACCATTTTATTTTTAATAAATGTTTCTTCTATAATTGATCCTATATATATTATGTCATCATATTTATTTCATAATTAACATAAAATTCCAATAATTTAACATATGTATATATATATATATATATATTTACAATTATAATTATACCTAAATATATTTATAGATAAATATATTTATGATGATATATTTATATAATTGTAAATAAGTTAATATAATTATAAATATATATATATATTTGTGTGTGAATACATAAAATTATTACTATATAAATAATTATAAATATTTATATAATTATAAATTTAATTTTACTATATCATTATACACATATCTATAACTATTTATAACTATTAAAATAATTATATCTATTAATATATTTATATACAAATATATTTATAAATGTATATTTACTATATTAAAAAATTAATTATATATTTAAATTTATATTTATAAATATGTTTAAATAATATTAAATATAGCTAAATAATTAAAATTATACATAAATATATTTATTATGACTATCTATATAATTATATATAATGTTATATAATTATAAATAAAATTATATAATTATAAATATATATATTTTTAATGAATACATATATTTATAACTATTTCATCATCATCATCATCATTTATTCAAAATGGTCCTGAAGAAGAGGCCAAGTTGTTTGTTAAGGATGAAATTGTTGTCAATTACATAAAAGGTGAAAAATTCAATGAGTTATTATTGTGAAGATTGTATTGTTGGTCTTTAGTTCCAAAGGCTTGTGCAAAGATGAGTGCATCAATTTTTTACTACATTGATTTGAAGAGTAAGAAGAATATTCCATGCAAAAATTGTACCACAAAAAGTTTCCAGAAAAGGAGGTGACCCTGGCCAACTCAACCCCTGCGTATTTGGGACCCTACAGGGTCATCATCCACGACCAAGGGTATCCCAGGTCCTCACAAGGTGGCATGATGGATGTAGGTGCGTTCATGTGTGCATCAGTAGACGGAGAAACTGTTAGAAGTGGCATGACGACGGAGGCAGGAGAAAAAGCATGCTCACAGAACCAGTACAGGGTTGTACTACAGGAGAGAGAGGAGAATTACGAAGTAGTGAAGTGAGTAAATCCATTTCAATGTGAAAATACATTTTATTGTGTTACTATAGCACCAAAAGTAACCAACTCATGCTTTCTGTTTATGTATTATCTAGGCTGTCCAATTCTCTTAGTCTAGTTCCGTTGTTTAAAAAATCGGAATAAACATGCACCATCGAATTTATTCTATCTGGACCATTCAATCATCACCGCATTGTCTTCAACCTTATTTCCTCCTGAGAGTTCTGCTCGCCGATTGATAACTCAATATATAGAAAATTATATCCATCCAATGGTGACCATAATCTTTATATTCCAATTAAATAATACTATATGTAAAATAAAATGAAAATATGTATATATGGAGTTTTTTCAAGATTACAATTCATTTATAATAAAATATATTTTTTAATCAAAATAATTTCACTAAACAAATGGTATTGATCTTACAACAACACCAAAAAGTCATTCTAACATTAATTACCCATTTATGTCTCAATATATATGATTTATAATTCAACACCTTATTAAGAGGGAATATAATATTTTACCTATTTCATACAAAAAATAGTATTTCCATTTAAAAAACACGTAGTACAAAATTATGCATTTAGATAACATTTTTTATTTAATTTGGGTTATTGTGAATCAAAATAATGGAAAAATTTTGTAAATTAAAAACCATAGACTACTTAATTACCAAGTTGGATCCATAATAATATAAAATAAATCATTCACCACCATTGTTAAAATATTTTTGACTATAAAATAAAATTATTTTTTTCAATATTTAAATGTAAAAACGGTCTATTAAAATGAATTTATCATTCCGTTATTCTTTTTTAGGGAAGGGTAAAATTAATCTATCATGATATTAAATTATCATAAACTCTAATAAAACCTTGATGATGGAATGGAAATGATATTTATATTGATGGGAGAATAAAATTTATTACTTATATTATCAACCTTGTATTATTTAATTACATCACTCATTATAAATGGAATAGTTTTTATATTAAAAATATTAGAGATAGTTTCTGAAATTTTATTTTCATCGAGTCCGATTATGAGAAAAAACTTATTCTATTCACCTAGAATAAAATTTGAAAGACTGTTCGTATGGTTTTCACTATTGTGAAATACATCAATAAGTATAATGCAAAAATTTTAAATCATTTATTTTTCATACTGTTTCATTATCATTTACTAAGATTGTGATTCACTAAATGTGGATGCTAATTAGAAACATGTAACTAAATTTATTGTACAAAAAATGTCATTATGATTTAATATGTGATTCATGAAATGATCAAAATAATCTATGGTTCATTTTTTATATTTCCTTTGTAGACTACTTTTATGAATTTCCTTAGTTTATTCTGAATAATCAAATTTCTCAGGAACATGATGTTGACTTCATTAATAAAAAATATTCTGATTCGGAAAATATCAATATTAGGTGTTTTAAAATCTATGATTTTTTATATACATTATTTTGGATCACCATTACAATAAACTAGAACAATTATAATATTCCACAAATCATTTATTCCTTCAAGAAAAACAACCATTGATTAGATATTATGGGTGGATCACATCCCTGTTAAATAGATAATACTAAAACGTGATTGGTAGTTTCCCCCTCATAATTTCTTCTCCATGACTTTTAATAAATATTCAAAACACATTTCCGTGATATTATTTTCATATAAATTTTTTTTATTCACGTCATATAAACTTTTAAAAGTATATTTTTCCATAATTATGATATAAATAGATTCCGGATTTTGGTTGTCATGACTCGTACCCTCTGGCATGTGTCGTGACAAACCCCAAGCCCACCTTTCATAGGCTAGGGTCTAGCAACTTGAACCAAAGAAGTAAATCACTAAACTGGGAATGAATTGGCATTAAAACTTGACAATGCACACAACAAAGTACAAGATGGAAGAAAAACACAATGTAAAACTATATACAAAAGGAGAGATGAAAAGTAAAAGGTGTCGGAAATACAAGCACATCTGTAATGTACAAGGAAAAATGAAATCAAGTACAACTAAAAAGGGAAAAATAGCTAAATAGTGAAGAGAAGATCTTGGATCACCCACCACGGATCCTACATTAAGAGTAGGTACAGATAGCCTCCTCATCACTCATGTCCGCCAGTATCCTTCGGGTACCGAATTGTTGTGAGGTCCACTTCGAGTATCGTCCAGTCCTCGTGCACCCAGCCTCGGTCAGTGTTGTTTGTCATCTACATCCAACACAACGAGGTGCGTGTGTAGCCCGTGCAGGGGTTAGTATAACGATACTTAGTATGGACCCCGAGACTCTCAAGGTCTCACAAAATCTAACAAGGATAAACCTCAATGTAAGAAATAAACAGATAACCCCACTTTGGTATATTACCCTATATATAACTATGTTATCATGTATTAAATCTCAATCATGAGGTAAACACAAAAGTTACTGACTCATATCAACCAAGATATTTATTATAGAAACCACGACTGCTGGAGGACTCCTCCTGGGTCGAGTATAGTGGGCCCTCCATGACACCAATGTGCTTCCCACTAACCTTTAACTAATTAGGTACTCCTTCTGTTGAGTACCGTGGGTCTGCCGCGCTCACACAGAGGTCCTCGCCACTAAGGGTCTACCACCAACTACTAGGCTCTCCCCCTAATAGCCTGTAGAGGTACTCCTCCTATCATTTACTGCGGGTCTGCCTCCAAAAACAGGGCGCTCCTCCTTCGTGGGTGAACCGTTGCAACCAGGCACTCCCCACTGGGCTAGTCGAATCACTTCGAGTCAAACTGGTCAAGAAGTCTTTAGGTCTAATCTATCTTCTGGGTCTCCGTAATCCTCTCGCTCATCTACGTACTCCTCTTGCTTGTCTATGAGAGAGTCTGCTTCACGAGCTACAGGTCGATACTCCAACTGTCAAGAAGCCCCACGAAGATGTTTCTCAAAAGATCACCTCATCAAAGGGGTCTCAACGCAATATATTGTGCGTCAGTCAGATGCACAGTTAGTGAGTTATAAGATTTTTAGACTCGGGGGCCCGGTTGGATTCGTGTACGATCCAACCTGACCGTATCTCAACATTACCCTGAACTCTAGTGGAGTATACTCAAAAGTACCTTCATGAACCATGAATACTATCACCACTGATGGTTCATCAAATGGTTGTCCAGTGCCAAAGATATAGACAAAGGAAGTAAAGGGTCGATAGTGGGTCTTGGTCTTGTCCCACCCAGTCGGACTGACCCGACCCAACCCAATCTGGTCTAACCTGGTTCTGGTTGACCCGTGCTGACCTGAGTGGTCTGGCCTAGCCAGTTTGGTTGGAAGGCTCGTTTGGTTTGGCCCGGATCGTGGGGCCTCGTTCAATAGGCCACTAGAGCTGTCCGGACCTGGCTTAGGGACGGTTCAGCCCGGAGCGCCGTGAGGGCGTGGCTCGGCATAGGTCGGCCCGTGATCGGGGCTAGTCTGGCCAGGGTGCCTAGAGGGGGGCCGGGACGCCGCCTCGGACAGGAGGCTGCGAGGGACCCCGGACGCTGGCTCGACCGGGTGGCCGCGAGGTGTCCGGGACGCCATCTCAGTTGGGAGACCGCATGGAGACCGGGACGCCAGATCGGATGGGAGGGTCGTGGTTCGGAGGGCCACGGTTCGGCCCATGGTGACGGCGTGGCTCCTGTGACTTGGGAGGTGGATTTTGGTGGTGCGTAGGGTGCGCGGTGGCCGGAAGGAGGCCAGGCAGGCCGGTTTGGGGTGGCGCGTAGCCAGTAGGCGACCAGGCGGGCGGCTAAATGGGTTGTTCAGGCAGGCGGGCCGCACGCTTGGTTCAGGGTGGCACGCGGCCAGGTGGGCCGGCGGCCATAGGCGTGCAGCCTGGCAGTTGGTTCGGGGTGGCCAATGGTGCGCGCGGAGGCCGGGATGCCAGGGGGCCGAGAGGTCGGATGGTCGGGCTGGTATGGGCCGACAGTGTTCGGCCAGATGCACCGGAGCGCCATGTGGGCGGCGCGAATTGCGGGGCTACGGGTTGAAAGGTAGGATATCCAAAACAGTATGATCTCACCTTTTACCTATGTATGGTTAGTCGCATGGTTAGTCGAATCATGCTCTAGCTTCTATTTGAAGGGGGAAACTCACATGGTTGTCTCACAAAATATTAATACCATGTTCCAATCATTCCAAAGTTCACTATCCCATGTAAGAAGGTTTATCATTGGATTTTGCACGGTTTGGAAAAATTTTGCACCACCCATGTGCATTCCCTTCATGCCCTTCCTCATTAGGCATAGTTTCCTGTAGGTGCACAGTTTTCCCGCACTTTTCGCCAACCATTCACCTGTATAAAATCCCCAAAATACTATAAAAGTACTCTATTATCTAATAAACTATAACTATATACTTTACATAATTAAAAACCTAAATAAATGGTTACGTACATAGAACAATTGGTACTACATTCTCCCCACCATTGGCCTTTACTTCCTCAGAAAGTAGAAAACAATCCTTTTTCTAAAAGAGTATTGGACATAGATCTTTTAATTTTTTCTAGAATTCTAAAGTTTCTTCCCGATACTGACCTTATTGACACAAAACCTACACTATACTGATGGTTTTTTCATGAAAGGAATTCTCTTGCGTATCCACAATCCGCATTGGGATATGTACCAATAAAGCATCCAACTATAGTTTAACACAATCCAATCGAGTCACATTGTTAGGATCATATAGATACTTTTTCTACTGGGATACATGAAACACATTATGTACCACACTGTATCATGGTGGTAATGAAAACTGATATTCCAGCTCATTTACTCATTCAAGTAACTCAATATGGAATATGTATATAAGAGATAACACGGCTTACATCCAAAAATGATGATGTCCATGTCTTGGTGAGATCCTCATGAACACATGATCACTCACAACAAAAAGGAAATAGTTTTCAATGATGATCCATATAATATTTTTAATGAATCCAAGCCATCTCAATCTAGTTTATGATCATATGAGTCCTATACATTGTTTCTTGGACAAGGCTCAGCCCAACCAGTGAAGTCTCAAATGTTTCCACTAAACAATGTGGGGAAAGACAAGGAAACCAACACAATGCATCAAAATGAGTCATATGTATCTATTCCCAATAGTTGTTGTTATATGAGAACTCCACCAAGCGTATGTAATCTTCCCATGTTCCACTAAAATCTATCACACAAGACTGCATGTCTTTCATTGTTTGTATCATCCTTTCAAATTTCCCGTATCTTGAGGATGATACGCCATATTCATTTTCAACTGGGTTCCATGGTCTCTTTGTAAGGATTTATATAAATGAGATGTAAACCTCAAGATCTCTATTTTTTATGATCAAAACTTGATTACCATTCCAATTTACATCATCTTGATTATAAATTTTAGATAGATTCTACAGTGTAGAAGTTTCACAAATAGGGATGAAGTGAGGAGGCTTTTGTGAAGAGATACACTATCAACCATATGGATTCATGTTTACAAACCATTATTGGGATACATGTTATAAAATCCATAGATATTTGTTCCCATTTCCACACTGTAATAGGTAAATACTACAACATACCTTCAAGTCGCTAATGTTCTTCCCTAACTTGCTGACAAGTTTAGCATCTTGAAACAAGCCCATCCACAATTTATTTTCAGGCCAATCCACCAAAATTTCACATTCAATTACATATAAATATTTTTTATTCTAGGATGAACAACCCATATAGAATGGTGGTAAGCATAAAGAATCTATTTCTGACAAGCCATAAGTATGACCATTTTATTTCCGAACCATAGTACTGAACTCTCATCCAGATTCTATCCATTAATGGTCTCCACACCATTGAGTTTTGAACCCATCACCAAACATTCTAAATCAGAAATTTGTACCTATTTTACTATTATTCCAAATGAAGAACCCCCAAAACTAAAAAGAAAACTATAAAATCACCTCAGCCTTCACATTATAAGTGTATTCCATCTAATACAGACATCAAAATCCACTCATATGAATCTTCTTTTTCTAACAACGCATATGAATTTATGATTAATGCATCGACCATAGAATTTCCCTTACCAATTTTATTAATGAAGTAAAATTCAAACATTTAGAGACACTAAATCCACCTTATTTTCCTCAAATTCAAATCTTTTTGTGATAAAATGAATTTCAAGCTCTTATGATATGTGAATATAGTAAATTTTTCATAAAAGTGATAATGAATCAAAGTCTTCAAATCATGGACTATGACAGCTAATTCAAAATCATGTGTTGGAGAGTTCTTCTCAGGCAATCATAAATACCTGGATCCATAAGAAACAACATGTTCTCCTTTCATGATAATGCTTCCCAACCATAATACCAACGCATGACAATACACTACGTACCCTTCTCATAATTCTAGTAAAATTAGTATCAGTGATAATGTATGAAGAAACATTAGCTCTTCGGAAGAATTTTGGCATTCATAATCCCATTCCAATGAAACATTATTCATTGTCAATGTTTTCATCAATGAAGCTTGTCATGATAAGTCATGCACAAAGCATCTGTAATAATAACCATCTTGAACACGGGATCTTTGTATCTCAAAGATGTTCTTCAGTGGTTGTCTAGAGATTACAGCTTCTATCTTTCTTGGATCCATATAAAATGAAATTTTATATATATGATGTCCAATAAATTCTACTTATTGTATCAAAAAGTCACACTTAGATAATTTGGAATACAACTGATGGTATCTCATAATTCCCAACACTATATATCACTAAGTTCTTCTCATTCTCATCCATTTTACTTAAATACACCAATATATAATCCACAAACACCACCACAAAAGAATCAATATACCTCTAAAATATATTATTCATCAATACCATAAAGAGTATTGGTGCATTCATAATACCAAAAGGCATTACCACATATTTATAATTTCTATATCAAATTCTGAAAGCTATCTTCATAATATCCTAAATCTGAAATTACATTTAGTGATATCTGGACCGAATGTAAATTTTGGAGAAACACAAATCTCCCCTTAATTTATCAAACAAATAGTCATGTGTGGAAGTTTATAAATGTTATTTCTTGTAATTTGGTAAAGCATACAATAATCCACAAACAACCTTAGAGTTCCATCCACCTTATTCAGAAAAAATACCAGTGCTACACCGAGAGACGTGCTCAACAGAATGAACCCTTGGGTTTCCAGATCTTCCAGATTAACTTTCAATTCCCTTAATCTAGTTGGTTTCATACTATAATATATAAGGGGAATATTATTGGTCATCGCAAGGAGATTAATTATAAAGTACAATTCCATTATATGGTGAAGCCCTGAGAAATTATCGAAAACAATATCTAGAAACTAATTGAGCACCACTATAAAATTGTTCGTCTTGATACTCTACCATCTAATACAAGATCATTCCAACTATTGGTCACAACCATCCCATTGAACCAATATTTTTTCCACTGTTATCCTCGAAAGAGATGCTTAACACCATTATTAGTTGTAAAATTGACCATTATGTTATAAGAGTCGATGTGAGAATTGAATTTTTTCAACCAATCCATACCCATGATTATATCAGAAACATTCATCAATAGCATAGTAAAATCCCATTTCATATCATCTCCATCAACTGTTATAGAACATGCTCTATACACAAAGGCTCGACATTCTCGTTTCCAAAGAAATGTTTCTAATTTTATCACATATATAATCATATCAACATTTATATTTAGAAATTATGTAGAATAAGAGTATATTAGGGAATATAAAAATCCAATATTAAAAAAAACATTAATGATGGTAGAATTTATAAGAATCACACCAATCACAATGAATGTTCTTGCCTGATCATCCGCAATAACCTACTCTGCTCAATATAATTTATTTTTCACTACACATTGCTCTTTGTTTCCCTATTGAGATTGCATAGTCTATGGATTCATGGTATTCCAAGAATCACCATGGTTAGCTATGTTCTACTACTATGATAGATTAGGATTCCCTCATAGCGTTGAAGCATACAATGCATACGATAACTGAGAATTGTCCCGATCACCTGAACTCATTGCACTACAACAATAGAATTGAAGATTCCCCATCTGATTGTAGTTGTGGAATGATCTAGGTGGTTCAGTACACTATCGATTCATGTGGTAAAACAAACCACATTGAAGGAATATAGGCTGGCTCTTTGGATTTGGATGAATATTCACTGATCCAGCCATTTGATTCTGATTCACACTCCCACCTTGGAAATATGTATCCCTATTTAGCATTCAACTAACTATAGAGTTCCCACCATTTCTTGTGGGAATCAACATGCTTCCTCATCCCATAGCTCCCAAAATGTCCCTTTCATCCATTGTAACTCTATTTACCATATCTATATAGTCAGTAATACAGAGCATATAAATCTTCAAGTGAATATCAGGCCTAAACCCTGATTCAAAGATTTGTGCCTTCAATGATGTATTAGAAGCAACTGTGGTAGAAAATCACACTGAATTCATTTATCACCCTAGATGTTTGGTGGATTTTGATTCTGAAATTGTATGGACTGATCCACTTGAGATAGATAATCACTCTAATTCATTATGTATTCCATTGGAAATGCTTGGACAATACTCTGAACCACTTGTTGATTCACCTTTGGCTCAGGTGAAACCACAATTTCAGCCACTTCCTCTAGTTTGTTTCTATGATTCCTATCTGGATAGATTTTCTATAACCAAAAAAATTGAGTAAGTCTGAATCTTTATCAAATGATTTATTAACATTTCTAATTTTTTCACATCATCTATCACAACATTTCATTCTAATATCAACATGTTCTCATTCAACTTTTTTTTTAAAAAACTTTACTTTCTTTTGAAAATTAAATTATATTCAAAATACTATAACCATGATCTTTTTCAGAATCATTCCATTGAAAACTAATTCAACATTTATTAAAAATCAATGTATTACACCAAATAAAAATTCATTGCTAAAAGTGAGATATGTAATATGAGTGGGAAGTCATTCGTATAATGCTTGTTATGCTCATGTCATTGGCTAAACCAATGAAAATGATATGTTCATCCAATATCTCAAAATGCATTCATTTTTTAATGATTTGTTTTTCATATTTCACCTTTCAAATCCTATAATTATCCCCAAAACAGTTATATACACAACTCCCTGGTACCATGAAGTTCAATATACCAAGGATAGGTACATGTTTTTACTATTTATATTTCATGCTCTGACAATCCTACTACATTCTATAATCCCAACTCTAGTAATATACAATAATGAAATTCAATTGTCAGACAGATAGAAATGGTTACTACTTCTTCCACAAGGAAAGGACCAAGTTTATACCACATGTAATGCCCCTCCATCTACTCATCGTATTAAGAAGTTTAAGGAACATTACTTGGACTTCAGAGAAATCCCCAGGATGCTGAAGGTAGGAAATAAATGAATAAGGGATTCAATACATATGAGGGATGATTTTCCCTTTAACAAATAAAAGATAATCCAAACACGCAATAACTGAAAAACACACTATATGATGCATGATACAATAAAGGATAACTCAAACATTTAGTTTACATAAAAAGAAATCTAAAACAAATTTCCAAAATGGAATACTATAATATTAAATTACACAACGTAAGATAAAACTATCAAAACTCAAATATGACCAAATAACTCCAAAGCTCTACAACTCTAGGCTCTAACTCCACCAACAACTGAAGTATAACAAATTACTATAGAATATTTATGATAGATTATATTCTCCCATGTATCGATTACTAACATCTATAAAAACACCAATGTGTCAAATAAGGGTTGAGTAATCAAACTCAGTATATTTTCACCAATGACATCCCCTCTCACTCCCCTATGATAAAACATGTTAGCAATATTTATATAAAAACATTTTATATGATTTTTTGTAAAATAGTTTATAACTAAATAAAAAATTTGAAAATAATACTGTTTTATAAAAAAACATCAAGTTACAAGGATAACAACAAAAAAATTGTTATAAAATATTTCCCAAATTATATTTTTTCAAAACCATTCCATTTCACTTGTCCACACGTCTAATAATTCATGAAACCCTAAGTCTCCTGATATTAATGAGTGGTGAGTCATACTTTCACTAAGCCAACACCCAGTGAACCAATTTTGATGGTGGAGAGACCATATCATTATCCATACCACTAATTATGTGGTAGAATCCTTACCATTATCCATCATTAAATCACATGAACACAATCATCCATTATACCAATATAATGCCCAGCAACAATTTCATCCATTTTAATGAAACCATTATTTTATTCAATACCTTCCAACAAACCCAAATCAAATAAACCATTCTAATTAATTTAAATAAAACCATACCTTTCATTGAAAACATTTTGATTAATCCATTTACTATAATTCTAGGAAATCCACATTTTTTAATCATCATTTTTAAATCAATAACCAAGGAACTTTCGATAAAAACACCGAATTTACATGATTCCAAAAACTATAATTTAAGAGGGTTTTTAACAATAATTATTTATAAAATTAAAAATAAATATCAAAAAATTATTAATTTGAAATCAATCCTACATATTATAAATATAGGAGTTAAGAGTGAAGACACCAATCATTGGTTTTATGATGAAAATAAAGAAAATATGTCAAATGCCAATGAAACTAGGTTAAATCTCCACAAACCCAAATTAGATATATTACCATATTAAAAAAAAGGAATACATAGTCATATTTATTATGAAATATCTTATATCAAACCCCATTGGATATAGATATAATAAGCTGAGATAGTTGGATAAGTAGATCTAAGAAAAAAAATCCAAGAACAATTAAGAATGATCACATCCTACAAGAATCTAGCTTCAAATCACTAAGGAAAGCCTTCATATCAACTCTATATCTATTGTAGACTTATAATTTGAATTTGGGAAGTGATAATTATTATCTAGGGAAACATAGGGGAAAAAATGGAGTTATAGGGGAAATGAGTAAGATCCACAATTTTAGGATCTCAATTTTGACCCGTGCATGGTTAGTCGCATAGTTAGTCAAACCGTGCACTAATCGTTTTCTAGATTTTTCATCAAGGGGGAACCCCACATAGTTTTCTTGCATGGTTTTCAAACCATTCACAATCCATGCCATTACCAATGTCTCATGTTTCACTATTTCTCCTAGGTTTCACCATGTTTTGGACAATCCGTCAGCCACTCGTGCACCTTCCCTTTAGCTGTCGCCTCATTTTTTAGGGTTTTCTGTAGATGTTTCAGGGGTTTACCAAACCTTGAATCGAACATGAACCTATAAAAAATCCCTAACAACACTCCAATGGTTCTATAAACTCTCCTAATCTTTACACGTATACATTACATTTTTCAAAATCATTAATAAATGGTTACTTACTTGAAATAAGGGTACTACAATATATGTGATGATGTAATCTCAATGATCCTTTAGTTAATGGTGAAACCTGAGGAAATAAATCCATACATCCAAAACAATTTTAAATAGAGAATAAAGGGATATGTGACTATAATAAACATATCATTCTATTTTATGATCCTTACTCCCAAATTCAAAACACTCCCCATACATGTCTAAATGAGTTTGACCAGTATTCTACCCATATTGATCTAGTTACTTTGGAGTTTCCTAATACTAATCTGATCCATATTTTCAGTGTTTAATGGGATTTAATTGTCCAAAAATTAGTAATGACGTTATTGAATAATTAATCATGGTACAAAAACAATGGATGATATTCCACATCTAGAAATTCATCCACACCATTATTGTGGAGGAAAATATCATCAAATTTGTCTCAAACCACATGGTGTATCTCCCTATTTATAATGTTTCCCTTGAATAATTTAAGTTCACCTTATGTTATAAGCCATAACCATCCAACAAAAAATCATTAGAGTCAATTCCTATTGACATTGCACTTCATATATACGTAAAATTCAATGAGTTCCTTCCCATGTCTGTATAAATAACACCCATAGTGTTCATACCTTTAGTGATTTTCAGTTCCACATATAGGGGGATATTATATGATGATGTAAATCAACTACCAATAGATTAATATAAAAGGTTTTCTATAACCCTACCCCTCCACCCATGTTTATAAATAAAAATTTATATTCCATGGATCAACAATATCCTTTATTTTATATTATGGATAGAGATTGTCGATCTTATTTTTATGGGATTAATAAATGTAGACCATATCAGAGTAACTTTTCATATTAATCTACCTTAGTACATGGAAGAAAATATTCACATCAAGACATTATAGCCTCTTGGAATTATATTTTGATCATTTTCTACTATGAAATAACATATTGAAACATGTACTTCATATAAAAATATATTTATATGTCAATAGGCAATCAAGAAACCTGGTCCAAAATATTCAGTTGATACTGTTATAACTAGAGAAATACCATCCAATTTAATAGACACGATTATAGAATAGACATTATTGGTCCATCCATTATAATAATTGAATTTCACAATGATTATAAATATAAAAGTGTTTCAGTTACCATTGATATTAATAATGTAATGAATCCATTTTGTTTAAAGAAATATTGGACACAAATAATTTATTCATTTCATAGGGAATGAATTTTTTCAAGAGAATATATAATTTAAACACATCCCACTGACCAAAATCGTGTTTAAAGTTATTAATAATTGGTTAGAGAAATATAATCTATATACCATTAAAATATTCTATAGAGAAAACTAGTACTAGAAACTATAATAATTTTTCAAAAACATAATGATTTTTAATTTCTTTAATCATGATAGATGTTTAAGGTAGTTTTGGATTGTGATGGTTATAGGGATGAAGGAGCTTTCCCCTAACTATTTTTATTTCCCCCCTTTTCGTTCGGTTTATTGTGATTCCTCTTTCAGGGTTACAATATTATGGTTTTCAGTTTCATAATATTTTTATCATTTTTTTATATTCTTGGTTTTTAGGTTTTGTAATTTGGTTATCTATTCTTGGTATGGTGTTCATATGGTGGTATGTCGGTATCTTTATGGTTCTATTACGTGATGTCTATGATGTGGTCTCTGGTGTCATCCCCTAATGAGGCCTTCTTTGGCTCAATATCTGCTCTAATGTCTAGGTCCAATGCTCCATTCAAAATTAGTTTGGCATGATGGTCTTCATGAAGGTTCTAGGATGTGTTTATTCGATCAAAAATTTGTCTCTGGGAGGTGTATCTGGCATGGAGATTTCACAGTGGCGATGATGGTGCTCAATCAGAGGTGTTGAGGGTGTTTTATGGTGGTGAGAAGGGTGCTTTATGGCGATTTCATGATGGTTTTATTCATTTGGTGATTATGATTGTGGTGAAATGTTATGTGTGATTTATTCTAATGGTTCAATTGTTTATTTTATGGTGTTTTTGTTCTTATGGAACCGATTCAGTCCTTAATTCCACTAGACAATGACCGGAGATGTTCATGACGATGACATTTGATGAGGAGGATGATGGTTAAGGGACGGTGCATATGGTGATGTGATGATGGCATTAATGATGTGAATACAACCCGAAATTCCTTTACTGGGTCCACACGATGGATATCATGGCCTTAGAGATGCCAATTTGGTTAGAATTTAGGATTTCATTATTTTGAATATGTGGATATTGTTTGATTTATGTTTTCAATTTTGAATATGAAACTTTAAAATTTGTAATCCTGGTTTATTTTATTCTAAAGAGTATAATTCCCACTGAACCATAATGATACATAATTAATGGTTCATTCTATTTTCTATGTAGGAAAAAAATATTTTGATGATAATATGTTATATCAGTATTATAGCTATGGAACTCTCAGAATAGTTCAAATCTTGAAATCAATTTATTTGTACATTTACAACAGTTCTATCAAGGTGTTCAATGATGTTCAATGATTTTAACAAAATGAATTTCCGTGTATACACTAGAGCATAAGGTAATGTTTTACACAATATTTCACAAAACTATTTTATTTAGATGATGGTCCTATGTGTTTATTTAAGAACCATTATTTAGAATAATTGTTAATTGAAGTGTATAATTTTTCCACCTTTGGTGGAAGATAAATAGTAAATTAATGAATATAAATTACATTTAATTTAATAATCATTCCCCATTTTCAAAGTAAAACAGGTTATGTGTTATTGTATTGATCATTAAATAAGATCAACCATGATTTTGTCTCTAAATAATTGGAGTTATCCAATCCAAAAGGGTTGAGACATGCTAAAATATTGATGCTCCTTTATAATCAAAAAGTAATTACAAATATTTTAGTTTTAATTTCCCCCCAATATAAATTATATATTTTTAATTTTCTTATAAATGAAATATATAATTAAAATGTTGTTTGGATAAAATAATCTAATGTTCTTAAATTTTATAGTTATAATGTCATTAATAATTTTTTTACAAATAAATGTATTATTTAAATGAAGTCATGGTGAAATTCTATTTAGTAGAAGATGTACTACGTACGAGGAACATTTATCATTTCTTGGGAATGAGTTTTCTTTACTAGTGTTATCATTAGATGAATCCCAAGGCGAACTCCTAAATTAATTCATAATAAATATTATTTTTCAGAAATTCTCATGATCCTTGAAATTATCATGAGATCCATTATAACAGGATCACCACTCATGATTACCTCTAGTTCTTATCCTATTCATAGGTTATATATGGATATCATAAAATGATATTTATGTAGACATAAATATCATATAAACATGTAATTATCAATATAACACCAAATTTTAAATTTCATCTTTTGACTTTTAAATAATTTTCTTTTTATTTTTAAAACCAATTAATAGATATAAATTAAATAGTGTATCTAAATGACTAACAATACCATTATAGGAAAAAAAATTTATTATTCTAATAATTGGTTTGTTTAAGTGATCTATTTGAAACTAAATAAAGTATTTCTCTATAATTATAGAATATATTGTCTATAAGAATATCTATTTAGCACTAATTTAATTAGAAAATGATTATATTGATGAATAAGTACAGTATGTATAAAAACAATATTTTCTGATAAAAATAAATTTCATAATAATTTTATTCATTTTTTTAAAATTTAAAACTATAAAATTTTTGGAATCTAAATTTGAAAACATTAACTTATTTTTTTGTATTTAGAACAATAATATTTACAAAGGATGGATTTTTATATTTTTTATACAATAGTTTATTTTTAGGATAATAATGAAAACTATAGTTTTATCCAATACCATAGATTTTTTGTTCTTATCATTAAGTAAGTATGAAATAAATATATATGAAACATTTTTATTGTTTATATAATTATTTAAAAATTAATATAAATTATTTAAAAGAATTACTTGAAATAAGAAAAATAATATTTTATATTAAGAAAACATATTAATATTTTATCATAATGAAATATTATTTTCTATCATTCTTTATTAATTATGATTCCACATGGTGTATTTTATATAATTATTTGAAGGACACCTAAAATTTATTTTTATAATAATAAACCAATTAATTCCAGAAAAATTAATATCATTTATAGACTTATATTAAACATTATTTTGTATGGTTAAAAATATATTTATTCTAAAAATGATTGGATGTGTAATGTGTAGTCATATTAAAATAAATTATGTCACTATTAAATTTTTTTTTGGGAAAAATGGCTTCTAAAATAAAAAATAAAATTGTCAAATTAGGAAAAACGGTTCTTTTCTTTTTTATTAAAAAAATACCTATGAGGGACAGAAATGAATATAACACGTTAATGGTAAATTTTGGAAAATAGAGTTTAAACAACTATAAATTGGATAATAGATGTCATAAAAATAATCCAAATGATTTATTTTGGATTTGATCAACCATACCTGATACACATTAAATTACTTCCCAAATTAGAGTCAAATTTTTATATGAAACATGTGTTCCTACATTATTATAATTTAATATTTAAAAATTCCATCATATCCAATTATAATGGGGTTATTCCACTAATCATTTAAAGATTATCAGAAAGATTAATTTTATCTTTAAAATATATCTATTTTACTTCCACTAGAGTATTCTTAGATATATTTAATCATGTGGTTAAAAATAATTTTCCCAATGTCCACTATTTCGAAGATGTACATCCACAGAATGTTCAAATTGTTGATGTATATACTAATCACTCTCTAGTCATTTTCCTTATCTATAGATCTACTAAAAAATCATACACATTAAAAAATGAAATAATTATTATCATTATATAATGTTTTTTAATATTTATTGTAAAATCATTATGGTTCTTTCACCATTTTCCACGGATAATGAAAACGACATCAAGTGGATGTGTAGACTACTGCATCCATAAACAATAATTTTTATTTTTCATCGATAAATTACATTGATAGTTAAAAGATAATAGCTGAATAAATAATATTGAATTTAAAACATGTCTATGTTTATAAAAATAATAATCCATTTTTAACCCTTATCACATTCTGTGGAAAATGAAAACATTATCGGTGTGTATATGTGGAATATAGAATCTACAACGTTTTTAATTTCATTTTCCACATATATTGCATTTTAACAATTATCTAAAACTAATAAATTATTATTTTATGCTTTATAAATATAAATAAAATAATTAATCATATTTAAAAATAACATTATTCAAAAATAATTACTTTCTATATTATATTAACCCATCAATTATTGCATGTTCTTGTTTGGGTCAGTTTTCCCACATACAATAACAATGGAAAAAATTTATATCATGGATGACTATGGAGTAAAAAATGATGGTATTATTATATGATAATTATAAAAAATTTCTTAAAATTATGAATCATGACTGAAATTATCATGGAATGAATGTAATGCTTAAATTTAATAAAAATAATCAATTAAATATCTATTTATTGCCTTTTATTTATTAACATGTTATTAATTTAATTGAATGAACATTGATACCTTAACGCATGCACAAAACAATCAAAATCGCAAACAACATATGATGAAAAAAACTATAACTAACTAATAAATATATAACAAATGATTATAAATGATCAGTAAAAAAGTTGATACATAATAATATGGATATAAAATAGGTTATTATTATGTTTATGATAATGATAATGGAGATTAAATCACATTCATAGAAATTAATTGTAGAGGTTATGACTTTTCTTGACTCAAATTCATTAAATAATTCATAATTATTCCAAATTGACTATGGTTTTATAATATAATTTTTTTAAAAAATATGATGATATTATAATTTCTTTCCCCCATTGAATTTTAATACATACATTTAAGTATTTCAATCAATTTTAAATTTTATGATTTGAATAATATTTCGTTTTATCTCTAAATAAGCTCCTTCTCATCCATCTCCAAATTTACTTATTATTCCAATGTTGTTAACTATTATATTGAAATAAATATAAATTTTACTTATGGAGTTTTTTGATAAAATATTAAAATATTTCTAATTATAATATTTATCTATCAATGAAGAGGGTATCAATAATTTTATTTTTTAACAAATTTCAAAATTGTGTTTTCTTCTCTACTTGTACATTTTATTGTTGACTCTTCATTTCATTTGGATGAAAATTATATCAATTAAAGATATTGATTATTATAATTTTAGTTCAATTAATTATTGAAAAGTATTTAATTTCAATTTTTTAGAAATTATATTTCTATATGTGACACATAAATTCTTATTTTTAGGAAAAAGTTAAGAAATTTTTTCTAAAGACTATTTTATGGTTCAAATTCATTTTCCCTTTAAAATGAAATTACTCATATTGAGTTATGATTTTATAAATCAATTTATAAATTCTTTTATGATATAATAGTTTTTGGTTGTTGGTATTCATGTAATGACAAATACACTTTTGATATCATGTTATGTGATACTATTTGGAAATTATAAGAATCCCATTTCTTTTCTAGGATTTTTTTATGATATGATGAATAATTGATATCATAAAGAACACATATGTAGGAATGATTATGGGTGGGGACTTATATTACCCTAAAATGAATTGATTAGCAAGTTATATAGAAATAGATAATTATTGTAAACATGTATATAAATTCCAGGCCCACTATGTTATGGGAGAAAGGTATTTGAATTCCTCAACCACTATGTCATGAGAGACAAAGATGCAATTTCTTGAACAACAATGTTATGATATAAATGGACATTATTTTGAAACAAAATTTGTTATGAATTTTAAGCATATATAAATTCCCTAATTCCTTATTTATTATATATTTCAATAATATAGTTCATTTCTATAACATATTCCATAGATTATTCACCATGTATTATGTTTCTTATCCCACACTCTTAATAAATAGTACATGTTTGTTTATCATAGACTACATGTTTACTCCCCTTGACCCACACTCCAATATCTAGCGTAAAAATGAAATATTTTCATACTATATTTGACATCAATTATTAATACATTTAAATATACTTCATCCATGATGAAATTATAAATCTACTATGATCAATATAATGAGATGTTATTATGTCAATATCATCACCTAAATCCATCTCCAATTTCATCAAATGGGAAAGGAACATTTCGTTCGTGTGTATGGTGGACAACCTCCTCGTGAACCGATATAGTTCATTGTTCATTACCATCTATCAAGACTAGTTATAATGAAGGAATTCATGTTTTTATATTATATTCAAGAAATATTTATTATTATAATAGAATAATAATTATGTCCTTACTTTCCATTCACGTAAATATGATAACGTTTTTCGTGCGTACGTGTGAACTATCACCTCCACGAAGTGATGTGAATTGTTTTTATTCACCAATCAACTTGTACGATATATATAGGTATATTTAAATTATTATTATGATTTTAATAATATTATTATAATTATGTAAATCTAAAATACTAATTACTTATGACCATAATGATCAATGGAAATTATTACATTTTTCATGTGTATGTACGACCTATCATGTCCATGAATAAAACATAGTTAATTATTAATATAATAAATAAATTTTTTGATTTAATATAAAAACTAATTATTATGTCATGTATATTATTATGGAGATTATGGACTTATGACCACCTGGAAAATTTATATCATAACAAGTTCATTTTCAACTCAAGCACCGAATATCAACAAAATGTCTGACATGTACTCAAATAATTATCTAATTGTTAAAACATGGTAATAAGTGATATAAAGGTAATAATAAACATGAGAATGTTTATCAAGAAAGTATAAATTATCCTATGTTTATTGTTCAGTATGAACAATGAACATACATGACGATTCAGACTCACAGTATGTGACTTCATCTCAATCTCATTTCATTGAGGCGTATTTTGATATTATACACCAAATTCTTTCATATGTTGTATAATAAACAACATTGAAATTTAATTTTATTAAATGATTTTCTCATGGATTATTTTTATATAAAGTGTTTTAATAAATTAAAAAAGTTATGTTTTTAATGTATGCAGTGACAATGACTTCTCTGCTGTAGTAACAATTATTTGATATTTGGATTCGTCAATAATCCATAATGTTTTTTAAAAGGAAAAAGAAATATCTTATTCTATTTTGGGGTATATTGGTATTTAAAATTGTTTTAAAATTAGATTGAATATTTAAATATCTTGAAATTATTTCATGTGATTGGAAATAAAATTTGATATGTGAAGTATTAATAATTGAAATAAATTATGTGTTATGATTATATAACAGTACTTTAACATTTGACATGTGGTTACATGATAAAACAAGGATGGGTGGATATGTGATATCCAAAATATGGGTCGTTATATGATAAAATAAGAATGGGTGGTTATTTTAATACCTCCACTACATTTTGTATGGAAGTTGTCCATATGGTTATTCCATTTGTAAGAGTGATATGTGTGGATGTCGATCGTATGGTTATTCCATTTATGTATGATTATGTCCCAAGTTACCTTTTTATTTTATATGTTCTTAATATGGGTTTTATAGTAATATTTTGATTAAAAAAAGGTAATAAATGATATTATATTTAGTGATGAGTATTTACTACATCATAAATTAGAAAAGTTTACTTATGATAAAGTATTCATGGTTTATATATTTTTTCAAGGCTAACCATTTTCCATGTTTGTGTATCCATTAATAATATTTTTATGCTCATACCAAGTTCTTGAAATGTTTTTAACATTATTTTAAAGGATAATAGAGCCATTTATGGGATTAGAAAAAAGTTATGATGTTTAAACATGAAATGAAACCATGTTTGTTTCAAAAAGTTTTTTATTTATTAAAAAATGTATAGTGAGTATAGGTGTGTACTTTGTAATATTTAAGTTTCTATATATGAATTATTTCCTAATTATATAAAAATCTAAACTTAAAAAGATCCTCATTGTGAAATGAAGAAAAATTCGTAACATAACATATGATTATGTATTGTTTAAGGCTGGTTAATTATAACAACAACACTCTTTTTTCACTGTTAAACTTTTTTTTCAATGTTAAAGGGTTGAAATATGGTAGTTTCATCACCTCAAATTACCTTGTCCCGATGAAGTTAGTCTTTCCCTCTCATTACTATAATCATGTTTTTTTATTTTCTGGTTTATACATTCTTTATTTCCTCTTTTGGGGTATGTTGTCATGTGGTCAGACCTGACTACTTCCTGGCATGAAGACCATATGCCCCTGGAATCCATTGGTCTGATGGGGGCCATTACTCAATGCCAGATCATACGGTACACTATGGAATAGAGAAGGAGGTCATAGGGTATTATGAGAAATCCCATAGATGATTCCTAGATCCTCGGTAGGTAAAACACAACCAATACTCTAATATAAACAACCTTTATGGATCTGTTGTAAAGGTAGGTGACATGAAGTTGTCATACATAAATATATATATAGTGGAGTGGAAAATATATCATTCTCATAAAAAGGATCATGAATGCACCAAGGCCATAGGGTTTCCACTTTAGTCTCTATTGGGGCGCCTCCTCATCTATCCCCCATCACATTCCACTTAAGTAAAAATAAAAAAATAGATATAAAAAATGGAGAGTTACATGTCTTTGAGAGGTAGACATTTTTTAAGGATCAATATGTGGGATTATCTCTCTATTATAAGTGTGCGGCTCTCTTATACATGGTGGGTCAGGGAAGTTTGGGTTATATCCAATAATTCTCATATTTTTAATTTGAAAATTTATCCAGATCTAATGGGATTTCATCTATGGTGGTATTTAATCTAATCAAGATGATTTTCATCTGCACCTTTTATTCAGATAGAGAACACCTAATTCTCATAGGTAGGTCAATTTGGTTTTCATTATTAGGTTGAGTTCTTTTTTTAAAGCTTCCTTCAAACAACATCTACTTCCTATCATTGATCAACTATTTTATCTGAGTATTATTTTTGAGATACCACTCATCTTTTTGGAGTCTCTGATTTGTACACTTGGTTATTAGTGGTTTTTGCTTTATTGTCTACATTATATGGTTTTTCTTTTTGGGTTTTCCATATTTAAATTTATGGATTCAACATTTATTTTTCTATACATATATTTTATTACTACGCATTCTCTTTAAGTTTTTTTGGTTTTCTCGAATGAAAAAGAAATTTATTTCCACTATGTGTTTGCTTTGGTGTTTTCTTTCACATTCATTAATTTTCATATTTACCAAAATATAGTATCATAGGGTTATCTTTTTGATCATATAATTTATTGAAAACAATTACATTTGGAAAATTTATTGTATGGTACCAACTACCATAAATAGTGATTACAAATGAAGGATATGATTTTCGTCAAGAAAATACAAATTCCAGTGTTTAGTACTGAAAATATAGAAATACTTTTTGATGATTAATTTTAATTTGAGAATGTTATGGTTTGTGGTTTCATTAATCACTAGTTCAATGACAGCGTGATAAACCATATTGTCGAAATCTATCATGCTAGAACTTTTTTTGGGAGAATATTGACACTACCTATACATACACGACTTGAAAGAAAGAATTTTTTTTCTCCCAAAAAATGATGAATTTGTGGTAAAATGAAGTTACATATATTTCAAATTATTTTAGTGAATATCAAGGATTTTTTGGTCAATTTTATGGTATTGGTATTAATTTTTAAGATAACATATTTGTACATTTTTATTAAAATTTTACCCAATTATTGGGATAATTTTCATGTTACTCTAATTGGTTTTACTCCTAATGGTATAGTAACATTCAGTTTTTTTATATTTATTTTCATTAATATTGAGGTCAAGAGATGTAATTAGGAGAAATCATCTTCAGATATTTTAGTCATAGAGATCAGGGGGAGAATTCAAGAAACAAATCTGGGATAGAGTAGTCATGGTATGAGAAAAGGTGGAAGAAAATCTCGGTCGAAGGAGTTGGAATGTCATCGTTGTTATAAGAAATGAAATATAAAGAAGTTTTTCTATTAGATAAAAAGAGAAAACATATTGAAGGAAAATCTACAGAATAATAATGGTGATGAAGAAGATCTTGTCGCCACCACTATAGGGGTGATCATGATATTGTTTATGAATCCATTTATATTTATTCTGATGATTCTTGTTGGGTTCTTAACAGTGGTTTCTGTTTTAATGTGACACTAAGGAAGCAGTTTTTTAAATCTTAAAATGCTAGAAATTATGGGATTTTAATGATAGGTAATGATGATCATGTAGATGTTTTAGGTATTGGGACTATTTGATTTGAGACCATCTCATGAAGTAAGATGATTTAGAAGAATGTTCAACATGCGCTTGAGGTTCTTCTGAATCCTATTTATACCAAAATTCTTTATGGTGAAGGTTTTATCAGTATTTTGTTGATGGGAAATTGATGTTTTCAATGGGATCATTAATTGTGGCTCGATGGAAGAATCTGTTAGGTTTGTACTAGACTATTCCTTATATGCCTTCTGATACTGATTGTGTTTTTGAGTTCATTTTGTATTCAAAGTTACGGTATATGAGGATCAACCACATTAGTGAGAAAGTTCATGTTTGTTTGCAAAATAAAAATTTTCATCCAGGTTTACACAGTGTTAAATTGGTCACGTGTGACCACTATATGGTTGTCAAATAGATCAGGGTGAGTTTTATTAGTCTTCCTTTCTATTGGAAGTTACAAGTACTTGAATTAGTATATAATGATATATGTCGCCCTTTGAAATCTAAGAACACTTATAGAAGTATTTATTTTGTGATATATATTTTTGAAAACCCATATAATCGTTGGGATTATGTTTTGAATTCAAAAAGATATGAGCTCAATATTTTTAATAAATTCCATATTTTGGATGATAAAAAATATCAGAAGATGTTGAAATGTAATCATACTGAAATGGGTTAGATTATTATGGTATGTTTGATCACTATTGGTGGTCGGAAGTCATTCGGCAACATTATAAATCTCCTATGACAGCACAAAACAATGTTGTAGTTGACTGGATGAGAATGATGTTATTACAAAGAGTTCATTGTTTAGTTTTGGAATCAAAGTTTCCTAGACATTTTTTTGGTGATTCTTTAATTAATGTTCATTGTATTATTAATTTATCAACTATGGTTTCTTTGTAAATAGGAACTCCAAACATATTTTTCTATGAAAAAAGATCATTTATGATTATTTATGTGTTTTTGGTTGTAAGGAATTTTTTTTGATCCATTAGATGAGATGTTGAAACTGGATTCTAAGTCATGATAGTTTATTTTTATTGGCTATTTACATGATGATTTTGGATATAGGTTCTATGATCCTGATTTTAAAAAACTTATCAGAAGGCATGATGTAATTTTTAAATAGGATTAAACTATTATAGATATGTATTAGTGTGGAAATTATTCTTCTCCAACTTCTAAAGGATTTCTCAATATTGATCTAGTTTCTAATTAACATTTACCTCATATTATTGATTCCGAAAATCATGTTGATGTGCAGAATGATGTTTAGGGTGAATAGGTTGGGGTTGATGTTTCTGAGGCACCGTCTGTTTTTTATGATCATGTTCCATGTGTTATTAATGAACTCATAGTTCAACTATGGAGATCATCTCGACATTGTAATAATTCTACTTGGTATTTACCTGATGATTATGTGATCATGGATAAAGGGGAATATCCAAAATCCTTTGATAAGGTAATGGAAAGTGATCATAAGGATAGATAGGTTGTGGAAATGGATGACATGATGAGATCATTGCATGAAAATCATAATTTTGAGCTGGTGAAGTTACCTACAGGTAAAATATAATTTCAAAATTGATTGATATATAAAATTAAAAATTAAATATCAAATTCTATTCCAAGAAACAGGGATTTTTTAGTTATCTAAGGCTTTAATTAGAAAGAAAGTATATATTTTGATGATTTTTTTCACCTGTGGTCAAAATGTCTTTCATTCAGGTTATTCTTTGTTTGGCTACTATTTTTTATCTGCAGATTGAGAATATGATTGTGAAGACCACTTTACTCCATTTAGATTTAGTGTATGAGATTTAAGTGTACCATTCGAAGGATTTTATTAGAAATAGGTAAAGATAATTATGGATACAATTTAAAGAAGTGTTTGTATGGTTTAAATCAAGAACTGAGGATGTGGTATAATAAGTTTGAATATGTTAATTTTCAATAGGGTTTTAGAAATATATATTTCGATCATTATTTTTTTGATAAGAGATTTACTAATAATTATTTTGTTATATTGCTACTTTATATTGATGATATTCTCATTGTAGGTCATGATGCTTCTAGAATTGACATATTAAAGAATGATATTTGTTAGTATATTGTGATGAAATACTTAGGGACAATATGATAGTTTCCTAGTATTTCAATTTCTCATGATAGAAAGGCCACGAAATTGTTGTTATATCAAGTGACATATATTGAGACGATTCTTTAGAGATTTTCTATAGATAGAGAGAAATTGTTTAATACTCATCTTTCTTTACCTTTTAATCTTACTAATAGTAGTTAACCTTCTATCACTGAAGAGAAAGAGGAGATTCAACACATACCTTATTCATATTTAATTGGCTATTTTATAAATACTATAGTATATACTAGACCGGATATAGCTCATGGATTTGGTATGGTCTATCATTTTTATCGAGTCTGGGTATAAAGAATTGTTGAGTAGTGAAATATATATTTTGTTATATTCTTGGTACTTATGACATGAGATTATGTTCTTTATATTTGGAGCCTATGATTTGTGGCATTACATATTAAAATTTGTATGGATATATAGATTCGAAGAAGTATACATTGGGATATTTGATCACTTTTGAATGGGGAATTATCTGGAAAATGTAGATTCCAGAGATTTGATGATTTATCTATCACCAAGTCCATGTTTATCGCAACTACAATGGAATGAACCGAATGGTTGTAAATGAAAACATTAATTTGAGTGATCAATTTTAGTCAGGAGTGGTATTCTTTATTTTATGACAGCTAGAGTGCAATTTTTTATGGTAAATAATCCAACTTTTCAAGGAAGGTAAAAAAATATCTATGTTTGGTATCATTGGATCTGATAGGTCCTTGATTCGATATAGTTGGATCTCAATAAGATCCACACAAATGACAATTGGTCATACATGTTGATCAAGTGTTTACCAAAAAGTTAATTAAAGATTTATCTATTGATTTTAGGGTTGATGGTGATCCACAATTGAGTCATAGGGGGAGCTTGTTGGGGTGCCTCCTCATCTGCCCCCTAGCACATTCCACATAAATAAAAAGGAATAAACATATATGAAAAGGGGTGTTTATGAATCTTTTAATGGAAGACATTTTTTAAGGAACAAGGCATGTGTTCATATCTTTATTACAGGCTTGTGACTCTCTTCTCAAATTTGGGGCAGTGTTGTGAGGGTTATATCTAGTGGTTTTTAGATTTGTATTGGAAATATTCTCTATGTCTATTCATCTTTCATTTGTGGTGAGTTATTTGATCTGATCCCTATGCTTTCATCTGCACCTTTTATTTAGAGAGTGAACACCTGATTTTCATGGCTAGATCTATTTGAGTTTCTTTATCAGTTTGCGTTCATCATTTCAGGTTGCCTTCAGAATCTATTTTTTTCTGCCTTTGATCCACTATTTTATATGAGTATTATTTTTGATATCTTTCTCATCTTTGGGAGTCTCTAATTTATACTCAATATTATTAGTGTATTCTTATTTAGCGACTAGGTTTCATGGTTTTTCTATTTTTGGTATTCGATGTTAAAATTTCTAGTGTCAACATTTATTTTTGTGCACATATATTTGGTCAATGAGCATCCACTTTAGTTTGTTAGGGAATGTCCAAAAGGAATGAAAATTTATTTCAATCTCACAATCGATTGGGTGTTTGCTATGAAGTTTGTCATTTACTATATTTCCAAAGAGTCTCACACACCACTACTATGAGCCTTCCTCCACTTCCTTTTCTCCCACATCGTTTTCACTTTACAAGTCTCTTCCCTAATATATCCATGATGTTAGTATCAGTTTAAATGTCTGTGGTGCTATTTATATTGGCATTTGGTGGTGTTATAGTCAAAATAAAAAAAATGTAAAACCATAAATATGAATGTCACCATGAATTGTGTTTAAGTTTATTTAATAAAAACCTGAAACATACATAAAAAATGTAGTAAAAATTCATCAAATGAAACAAAAAAATGAAAAACATTTATATGAAAACATTTGGGGAAACAAATTGGTGGGAATAGGTAAAAAATATTATGAATGAATATCATTTGAAAAGAAATATATAGTGTAAATTTGTAAAAATATATAAATGGGATAATTAAATAAATAATCATGTTTAGATATTAGGATAATAAAAATTATAAATTAAATAAAATTTATAGAAAATAATAAAAAACTTCATATAGTTCATACAATTGAAAGATTCTTTTTATTTCCATTAATGTATGATTCAACCTCTAAATCGTGGGATTCATTACAAAAACAATTTTTATTCACAAAATAGTCCTTTGTGACTATAGTAATACCTGAAACTCCAACTACAATAAAAAGGAGTTTAACAGTTGTTTTTTAGCATTAAGTGGTGATTTAAAACACTGATGTAACATCCCAATGTATTTCAATAGAAAATTCTCTTCTTATATCTATGTCATAAAAACACAAAATAATGAACTACTAAGTGATAAGTGACCTTTAAACATAATTTTGTCACCCCTATGTTTGGAATTTTAAAAATCCGACATACACGGTTGTGCTCAAGATTGTTTTTGGTGTCTAATGAAAACAAAATTCGTGGATAGTATCCTACCCTTATGAATAGTAACATACCCTTATGAATAGTAATATGACCCTTATGAATAGTAAATAAGAGTAACATTACCTATGAATAATAAAATAAAATTTAGACATCATAGAAAGTGATAATTTGACCTTAGTAAACGTTTTTGGTATTTTATAAGTCATAAATAATTAATTATAATTAATTAATTAATTTAAAAGAATATTTATTCCCCTGGAATGTATTCATAATGTATTGAATCAATTTCTAATAGTTTTTAGATAATTTTATAAGACCCTACGTAATTTTTTAAGGAACTATAAAATCAGTTTAAATCATAAAAGCTTTTTTTAAGTAAATTATGATTTCATTTAAATATAAAATTAATAATATTTAGAAAATTATTTCTAGAAAATGTACTTCATTTTTCGATTTCACAAGTTGAAAAATGGTTGGTATATAATTTTGGGATTTTTCTGAGATACTTGAATTTTTTATGAATAGAGGAATCCGATAATTCACAATAAAAGCTAAATAATGTATTAATTGAGTCATTGATGATGTTCTGCTGATGTAAGACCACTTGGATCGGCTTAACATTATAAAATTACTATTATTGGTCATCCAATACTAACTATTCCTTGTCTTTGGTAAAATTAATAAACTAATCAATTTTATATTAAGGAAACCCCTCTCCCCTCCACTATAAAAGACACCCTTCACTCCCTCTTTTCCTCACAGCTCTCAAGTTCCAATCCTTCTCTAAAATCTTCCCAAAACACCATCCCTAGCTCATACCCCACGTCCAAAAGCTGCTGGTCTCATCAAAAGACAAAGTCTATCTTCCTTAAAGAGGATCTCAAGAGAAGGATTCTAAGGGTAATTTCTCTCTCTCTTCTCCTTTAATTTCCTTTCAAGTTCAAGTTCCTTTCTTGATCTCTCCATACCTATATTCATCCAAATTGTTCTGTAAATCCAGTATTATATATATAATATAATATTATGATTCTAATGTTATATTATATCACCCCACACCCTTTCCCCCTTCCTTTTATTTTATTAACGAGAACGTTGGTCATGTGGTGATAAATTATCACCTTCAAAAACGACATGCTCTCTTTTTCCATTTCTAAAATAAAATCTGGTCATGAAACCATTTTTATGGTTGAAACAGAATATTTTATATGTATTATGTTCTATTTTATGTTCTGGAAATAACCTATGGCCATATTACTAAGTTAAATGTTAAAAAGAGTTCGTTGTGATCTAAAACCCGCACAAATTAACCCAAATAATCTTCATTTAATTCTTATCTAATGATTCATCCACATGGATCTAATATAACTCATAATAAAATAATTAAAGCTTCTATAATATCATTAATTTCATGTAATATCAGTTCGGTATGTTTACCCATGATCTACCCAAACATCAATTTAAGAATACAAGTGTACCGCTCATGAAAACCATAAAAACGAACATCCCCGAACAATGTTTTTAAACTCTATAAGTTATCCAAAGGAACATAATATGAAATAATGAAACCAGAATTAAACCTATTATTGTATAAAAGGTTCTGGAATTTCTAATTAATGAATAAAATGTCATTATACAGGACATTAAAGAGAAGTAGGCATTCGAGTACAAGGTAAGGGGAAATCTCGAACCCAATTTTCTTCCTTCAGGTTCTCCCTATTTCACTCCATTTTTGATATGGTTACTCCTCAAATATCATTTTTTCATCATTTACATTACTTTTCTAGGATATTCATGTTTTCCAGTAGCATTTATGTCCATCGAAATATTTTCCAAAAGAACTCTTCTTTCAAGATCTCACCTTTCACCTCTCATTCAAGGTTGATAGTTCTTGTATCAAGTATGTTGTTCCCTCTTTCTTTTGGGAACCCAAAGCATATGAATGTGCTATTATGAGATGAAACCCATTACTTTCCATGGGTTATTTATGTACATGTTTGATATGTGTTCTATGTGGAAATCAGGATAATGGTAATGTTATGATGTGATGGGTGCACCCAGAATTATATAGCGCAATATGAATGTTTAAATATGACGGGTGCGCCCAGAAGTATATAGTGCTCCAATGCATTGGGTATAGTGATGAATCTCATGATTAAATGTTATATGATGTGTGTCATGATTCTAGATTTTTTCACAAGTATATGTGGTAGTCAACCATTATTACATGATGTTTCATTTTTATGCATTGCCACATTTCAAGTCTTTTACTTATGCTCCTCTCATGATCATGATCTTTTGCCTATGTTATGATTATGCTCACCCCATGATGTATTATTCTTATCTATCCTCTTACTGGGTTTTTAGCTCACCCCTTTTGATGTATATCCTTAGGTGGCTACATGTACTAAGGAGAGGAAAAGTGCCGCTGGGAATCTAGTGAAGAAGAAATTAAATTAATGTTTATGCTTGATATTGTATTTGTTATGTATTGTCCTAGTTTTCCCAAGACACTAAACCTTTGGATCCTCCATGTGTAATACTATTATGTTTTTTATCTTTGAAATGACTTAATAGTAATGTATGAAAAGGTCGGGTCGCTATAGTTGGTATCAGAGGAAATTTTTAGTTAATTTGGGAATTAGGATTAGTGAACCCTAAAGAAAACCTCTAGCATGAGACTAAGGAAAAATATGCACACAAGGATATTTACCTAGGGATCCCATTGTTATGTTTTTGGTATAATTGTTTAAATGAATAAGTTATTCATGACTTGTTTACTTATGTTTTCTTCTAACCTTTTCTATTTTAGAAAATGGTGGGAACCAGGTGAAATCAGGCCAACAACTCTTGCGAAGGCCAATGCAATGATTGCCCGAATGACATCCCCAATGATTTTGGAGGTGGAGTTCAAATCTCATGGTGATTCTTACCCAATTATCTCGAGTTATAAATAATAACCATAATAATGGGTAACGTTCTCCTTCACCAAAGAGGGAGAAACTAGCTATCGAATGTTTTATGCGGCAACAACCGCCGACGTTTTGTGGATCTTCTGATCCACCAGTTGCGGAACAGTGGGTCAACTCCATGGAGAAGATCTTTGCTGTTCTTCACTGTTCCGAGACAGAGAAGGTGACTCCAGCTGTTTATCGTCTAGATGTAGAAGCTGATCAATGGTGGGCTTTGATTAAGAACACCAAGCCATGGGATGAATTGAATAGATGGAGTGGGAAGACATTAAGATAACATTTCTTAATAAGTACTTCCCACGAAATATTCGCACAAAGATGGAGAGAGAATTCATAGAGCTCAACAAAAAAGAAGGATAATCTGTCACAACCTATGAAGAAAATTTTACAAGGCTCGCAAGGTATGCTTCGAGTTTTGTTATCAACAATGATAGAAAAATTGATAGATTCTTTAGTGGATTTAAACCACATATTCGAAAGGCTCTTGCAATTAGAGACTTTGGGAATTATGAAGAAGTTGTTCGGTATTCTCGCAAAGTAGAGATGGAGTTTTGAGAATGGTCCCATGGCTATGGTGATAAGAAATGAAAGATGTAGTTTCAAGCTGATTGATCTAGTGATAAAGATGGGAAGAAAACACAATGACCCACATGCCAAAAATGTGGGAAGTTGCACCATGGGAACTGCCTAAACGGTACGACGAAATGATTTAAGTGTGGGAAGGAAGGACACCAAGATCACGAGTGTCAAAAAGAAATGAAAAGGAAGGATAATATAGCCGATGAAAGGAGAGAACCACTCGTGGTTCAATGCTACAATTGTAGGGAGCTAGGGAACTATTCAAACCAGTGCACTAAACCTCGAGCTCTCGAGGGTAATCAGCGCCAACAACCACCAAAGCCAAAGGAACAAGGGAAGGATTATGCCATCACTACTGCAGAGGTGGAACATGATAATGAATTCATATAAGGTACACTTCCTATTCAATCAAGAATGGAAAAAGTCTTATTTGATTCTGGTTCTACGCATTCCATTATACCTTGCAATTTTTCTAGAACTATAGAATCGAAACACCGAATCCTTGAAGTAGAGATATCTTTAAAAACACCAAGTGGTGCAATCATTGCAACCCAAGTGCTTGACACTTCTCCTATTGACGTATGGGAGAAGATTCTTCCGGCAAATCTTGTAATACTTCCCTTGGTGGAATACGATGCTATAATGGGAATGGATTGGCTCTCGTTATATAGGTTACATATCAACTGTCGAGATAAAGAAATATATTTTCATATTCTAAACCATCCTATGCTCCTCTAAAAATTAAAGGAAGATCATGAATATCCTTTGAAAAATCCTTCAATGGTGTCAGTGATGATTCCCTATGAAGAAGCTTACCTCTCCCAAATGGTTAAGTCGAAGGAAAGTGCCAACCATGAGGAAATTCCCATCGTAAGGGAATAAGGCGATGTATTTCCCGAAGAGATACCCGGAATTCCCCCGGATAGTGAGGTAGAGTTCTCAATTGAACTCATACCTGGAGATACTCCTATCTCGAAGTGCCCCTATAGGATGGCTCCTATCGAACTGGAGGAGTTAAAGAAGCAGCTGCAAGAGCATCTGGACAAAGGGTTCATATGCCCTAGTGCATCACCTTGGGGTGCACCAGTGCTCTTTGTGAAGAAGAAGGATGGAACCATGTGGTTGTGTATCGATTATCGGGAACTCAACAAGATCACCATAAAGAACAAGTATCCTCTCCCAAGGATTGATGACTTGTTTGATCAGTTAAGAGGAGATCAATGCTTCTCAAAGGTGGATCTTTGTTCTGGATAAGATCAAGTAAAGGTGAAGAAGGATGATATTCAGAAGACTGCCTTTCGTACAAGGTATTGGCACTATGAGTTTTTGGTGATTCCCTTCGGACTTACTAATGCCCCTGAAATCTTCATGGATTTTATGAATAGAGTCTTTGGACATTACCTCGACAAATTTGTGGTGGTGTTTTTTGATGATATTCTCATTTACTCCAAGAGTAATGAGGAACATGAAGAACATCTAAGACTTGTGTTGGCGACATTGAGAAAGGAGAAGTTGTACGCCATGTTCAGCAAGTGTGACTTCTGGATGAATCAAGTCACGTTCTTGGGACATGTGATCACAAGCAAGGGAAATTCTGTGGACCCTTCAAAGAAAAAGGCGATTGAGGAATGGCCCAGGCCCTCTAGTGTCACAGAAATCCGTAGTTTTCTTGGATTATCTGGGTACTATCGACGTTTTGTGAGAATCTTCTCACGATTGTCAAGCCCACTAACTAAGTTAACAAGGAAAGGGGTAAAGTATGTATGGACGGAAGAATGTGAGGGAAGATTCAAGGAGCTAAAGAGAAGGCTGATCACTGCACCTGTACTCACACTATCGAAAAGAGGAGAATGTTTTGTGATATACAACGTTGCTTCAATGAAAGGCTTGGGTTGTGTACTCATGCAAAATTATAATGTGATAGCCTACACCTCACGACAGTTGAAGATCCATGAGCAGAACTACCCGACGCATGATCTAGAGCTAGCAGTCGTGTTTTTTTCCTTGAAAATCTGGCGGCACTACCTTTATGGCGAGAAGTGTGACATATACACTGACCACAAGAGCCTAATGTATATATTCACACAATAGGAGCTCAACATGCATCAAAGGAGATGGTTAGAGTTAATCAAGGATTACGATTTCTCTATTCACTGTCATCCTGGAAAGGCGAACAAGGTAGCTGATGCTCTAAGCAGGAAAGAACATGCTACTCTATCCATGTTGAGGATTGAGAAAGACTCTATCTTCTTGGATATGAAAAGGATGGATTTGGGAATCGTAAGGGCTGGGGATACATCCTACCTTGCCCAAATGATTGCGCAACCATCCATCAAACAAAATAGTAAGGAAGAACAAAGGGATGATGTGGAGATACAAAAGAGGGTGAATGCAGTAAAGGAAGGGAAGCTGCAATAGTTCCATATCGACGATGATGGTGAGATTCGGTTTGGAACGCGGCTTTGTGTGCCTTCATCACCCGGAATAACGAAGGAGCTATTGGATAATGCATATAGCTTAACTTTCCCTATTTATCCTGGACGTACCAAGTTGTATCGTGATCTCGAAGAATACTTCTGGTGGGATATCATGAAGAAGGAGATTGCGGAATAGATATCAAGGTGCTTGGTATATCAGCAAGTTAAAGCTGAGAGGCAAAATTCCAAAGGTTTGATGCAGCCATTGCCTATACCCATGTGGAAATGGGAAAATGTTATTATTGACTTTGTCATGAGTCTCCCGAAAACGTCAAGAGGAGATAATGCGATATGGGTTGTGGTTGATCGACTCACCAAGACTACCCATTTTATCACTATTCGGGAAGACCTATCACATGAACAGCTTGCATGGATATATGTGAAGGAAGTGGTGAGACTGCATGGTGTTCCACTCTCGATTTTCACTGACCGTGATCCATGGTTCACATCTAAATTCTGGAGGAGCCTTCAACATGCTTTGAGTACTGAATTAAATTTTAGCATGGCCTATCACCCCAAACTGATGCCCATTATGAAAGGGCTATTCAGACGCTTGAAGATATGCTAAGAGCCTACTCTCTTGAATTCAAAGGTGGTTGGGATCAGCATCTCCCATTGGTTGAATTCACATACAACAATAGCTTCCACTCGAGTATTCAGATGGCTCTGTATGAAGCTCTTTATGGGAAGCGATGTATAACTCCAACATGTTTGGATGAAGTTGGAGAACGAAAGCTACTTGGTCCCGATCTTGTTCAAGAGATGACAGAGAAGTTTCAAGTCATCCCGAAACACATTGAAGCTACTCAATGTCATCAAAAGAGCTATGCTGATAATCATCGAAGGGACTTGGAGTTCGAAGTTTGAGATAAAGTCTTCCTTCGAATATCTCCATGGAAGAGAGTCCTAAGATTTGGGAAGAAAGGGAAGCTAATCCCAAGGTACATTGGCCCCTTTGAGATCCTTGATCGTATTGGAGTCGTGGCCTATCGTCTGACTCTTCCACCGAATATGGCTCAAGTTCATGATTTGTTTCATGTATCACTACTGAGGAAAAACATACCAGACCGCTCACATGTACTAAACCTAGAGGTGGTACAGCTGGATGATAATCTCTCCTATGAAGAGCAGCCGGTAAAAATTTTGGATCGAATTGATAAGGTTCCATGTAACAAGACAACCCGCCTTGTCCAAGTGTTGTGGAGGAACCAAAAGTTTGAGAAAGCAACTTGGGAACCGGAAGAGGCATTGAAGGAGAAGTACCCTCACCTGTTTGTGTAAAGTAAAATTTCGGGGGTGAAGTTTCTTAAGGGGGGAAGAATGTAACGACCCAAAGTATTTCAATAGAAAATTACCTCCTTATATATATGTCATAAAAACACAAAATAATGAACTACTAAGTGATAAGTGACCTTTAAATATAATTTTCTCACCCCTATGTTTGGAATTTTAAAAATCCGACATACATGGTTGTGCTCAAGATTGTTTTTGGTGTCTAATGAAAAAGAATTGGTGAATAGTATCCTACCCTTATGAATAGTAACCTACCCTTATGAATATTAATATGACCCTTATGAAAAGTAAATAAGAGTAACACTACCTATGAATAATAAAATAAAATTTAGACATCATAGAATGTGATAATTTGACCTTAGTAAACGTTTTGGGTATTTTATAAGTCATAAATAATTAATTATAATTAATTAATTAATTTAAAAGAATATTTATTCCCCTGTAATGTTTTCATAAAGTATTGAATCATTTTATAATAGTTTTTAGATAATTTTATAAGACCCTACGTAATTATTGAACGAACTATAAAATCAGTTTTAATCTTAAAAACTGTTTTTTAAGTAAATTATGATTTTATTTAAATATTAAATTAATAATAGTTAGAAACTTATTTCTGAAAAATGGACTTCATTTTTGGATTATAAACGTTGAGAAATTGTGGGGGTAAATTTTGGGGTTTTTTCTGAGAGACTTGAATATTTGATGAATAGTGGAATCTGATAATTCACTATAAAAGCTAAATAATGTATTAATTGAGTCATCGATATTGTTCTGCTGATGTCAGACAACTTGGTTCGGGATTACATTATAAAATTACTATTATTGGTCATCCAAGACTCACTATTCATTGTCTTTGGTGAAATTATTAAACTAATCAATTTTATATTAAGGAAACCACTCTCCCCTCCACTATAAAAGCCACCCTTCACTCTCTCTTTTCCTCACACCTCTCAAGCTCCAAGGCTTCTCTAAACTCTACCCAAAACACCTTCACTAGCTCATACCCCACGTCCAAAAGCTTCTGGTCACATCAATATACCTAGCCTAGCTTCCTTAAATAGGATCTCAAAAGAAGGATTCTAAAGATAATTTCTCTCTCTCTTCTCCTTTAATTTCCTTTCAAGTTCAAGTTTCTTTCTTGATCTCTCCCTACCTATATTCATCCAAATTGTTCTTTAAATCCAGTATTATATAAATAATGTAATATTATGATTCTAATGTTATATTATAACACCCCACACCCTTTACCCCTTCCTTTTATTTTATTAAGGAGAATGTTGTTCATGTGGTGATAATTTATCACTTTCAAAAAAGACATGCTCTCTTTTTCCATTTCTACCTTCAAATCAGGTCATGAAACAATTATTATGGTTGAACCAGAATATTTTCTATGTATTATGTTCTAATTTATGTTCTGGAAATAACATATGGCCATATTACTAAGTTAAATGTTAAAACGAGTTCGTTGTGATCCAAAAACCGCAGAAATTAACCCAAATAATCTTCATTTAATTCTTATCTAATGATTCGTCCACATGGATCAAATATAACTCCTAGTAAAATCATTAAAGATTATGTAATATAATTAATTACATTTAATATCAGTTCTGGATGTTTACCCATGATCTACCCAAACATAAATTTAAGAATACAAGTGGACCGCTCAAGAAAACCATAAAAACGAACATCCCCGACCAATGTTTTTAAACTCTATAAGTCATCCAAAGGAACATAATATGAAATAATGAAACCAGAATGAACCCTATTAATTTATAAAAGGTTTTGGAATTTATAATTAATGAATATAATGTCATTATACAGGACATTAATGAGAAGGAGGCATTCTAGTACAAGGTAAGGGGAAATCTCGAAACCAATTTTCTTCCTTCGGGTTCTCCCTCTTTCACTCCATTTTTGATATGGTTACTACTCAAAGATCATGTTTTAATCATTTAATTTACTTTTAGGGGATATAAATGTTTTCCACTAGTTTTTATGTCCATTAAAATGTTTTCCAAAAGAACTCTTTTTTCAAGATCTCAGCTTTTACCTCTCATTCAAGGTTGATAGTTCTTGTATCAAGTATGTCGTTCCCTCTTTCTTTTGGGAACCCAAAGCTTATGAATGTGTTATTATGAGATGAAACCCATTCATTTCCATGGTTTATTTATGTACATGTTTGATATGTGTTCTTTGTGAAAATCATGATAATGATAATGTTATGATGTGACGGGTGCACCCGGAATTATATAGCGCAATATGAATTTTTAAATGTGATGGGTGTGCCGGGAATTATATTGCGCTCCAATGCATTGGGTAAAGTGATTAATCTCATGAGTAAATGTAAAATGATGTGTGAACATGATTCTACCTTTGTTCACAAGTATGTGTGATAGTTAACCACTAATACATGATGTTTCATTTTTATGCATTGCCACATTTCAAGTCTTTTACTTATGCTCCTCTCATGATCATGATCTTTTTCCTATGTTATGATTATGCTCACCACATGATGTATTATTCTTATCTATCCTCTTACTGGGCTTTTAGCTCACCCCTTTTGATGTATATCCTCAGGTGGCTACATGTACTAAGGATAGGACAAGTGCCACTGGGAAGCTAGTGAAGAAGAAATTAAATAAATTTTTTTGCTTGATGTTGTATTTGTTAAGTATTGTCCTAGTTTTCCCAAGACAATATACCTCTGGATCCTCCATGTGTAATACTATTATGTTATTTATCTTTGAAATGATGTAATAGTAATGTAATAAAATTCCAGGTAGCAATAACTGATAAATGATGTGTGGCACTTTATAATAGCATCACGTATCTGCATGCTAGATATCATTTCACAATAGTTTTTTTTGCAATGGATTTTTCTTTATTGGAATCTTAAACCATCACTGAATACTTATCCATAGTTTCTATGTTTTTAATATTTATTATTTGGTATATAATTACAAAAAATATATATTTGTATATATATCGACATAATATATATTCATGTCTATAAATATTCATAAATACATATAAATATCTATAAATATATATTAACATAAATTAATATTCATAAAAATATAATATATATATTATTAAATATAATTGTAAATATATATATATACCCACATAATATATGTTAATAAATATAAATACCAATTAATATAAAGTTATATTAATTTATATTAATATACATAAATACAAATAATTCTCTATAGATATATATTAATATAAGTAGATTAACATAAATATACATAAGGATATATATATACATATAAATATTTAAATATAATTATTAGTAAAGAAACATAAATAAACATAAATATATATAGATAGCCTACCCACCATCATCACCTACATCCAGGGTTGCACTGCTGTTGTATGCTATGTCATGTTCCACCATCACCTGGGTGTGTCACTGATCCTTGATACTACTATCCATATCCGATTAAGTAATACAATTTAAACACGACACTACTATCATTAAAATAGAACCAACCCACCACGTCCATTACCCATCCATCCACACACATTTATGAATTTCACAGCCAAGGTTGTCACCCCATGGATTATAAATTCCAACCTTCATCATCCCCCAATAGGAGACACCCAAGATGGATACGATGACCCTTCTTTTTGTCATAATTGCCCTTTTTCAGCTGAAGCCCAATTCTCATCTGATTACAAATCCCAAAATAGAAAACCTACTAATCTTAATTCTCATCATACAGCTGTTAAGACATCCCCCACACTGTTCTCTGTGCCACACATCGTTCCACCTAGTCTGCATTGGGATCCTATAGGTTTTCTTGACACCTAGGCTCATGGTGGCCCCTATAACCATTTTCATCACCCACCATTCTCCTCACACTCTTATACCTAAAAAACCTCTTCCACAATGTGAAATTTTGACTGATGGCTTTCACCCAACAACCTGTATCATGCTTCCCACTCCACCCAATGCTACATATATATGAACTGAGTGGCCCACCGATAGTGTGATCCATAACACACTTTCAAGCTTATCTTTCTTTGTTTTATTTTAATATGTGTTCCATAATTTTTTTTTTATTTTTTTTTATTTGATCCTATAAATATCAGGTCATGGCATTTATTTGGTAATGATAAAAAAATTCAATAATTTTACATATGTATTTAAATATATATATTAACAATTATAATTATACATAAATATATTTATATATACACATATAAATGATGACATATTTATATAATTGTAAATAAATATATATAATTATTAATATATATATATATATATATATGAATGTATATACATAGAACTACTTAAATAATTATAACTATTTATATAATTATATATGTAATTTTATTATATCATTATACCCATATTTATAGCTATTTGTATATTTAAAAATGTAATTTTATTATACAATTAGAAGATCCTATCATGCCTCATTCTCCTGGAGATTTCTATATCTCGGCTCGCCCTTCACGTTCCACCTCTTAGGGTTTCATCCCCCCGGTGGCAACGACTCCTCCACCCCGCCCCTTTTAGGCTCTCCGTTATCTTCCTCGCCCACGCTTCTTTCTATTGGTTTCATCTTCTCCCTCACTCTTACTCATAGGGTTTTTCCTTCTTGATCCACCCCTAAGATCCATGAAGGCATTTTGGTTTCCCATCGGTTACCACAACTATGTTCTAAACTTGAGCTCCTATGCTCCCCTCTTGGTCTAATTTGAAATGATGTGTAAAGACCCGTAAATTTCAAGAATTTTTTTTTCTTAATTTCCATTGGAATTTTACATGAACATAGTTTCTAAAGGCACCTCATTCCGAGGCCCGATGTGCCCGAAATCATTTTACGAAGTTTGGCTCGGGTACGTTCAGTGAACGGACGAGCGGGTTTTTCTAACTTTTGAACCAGTACCCGGAATCGATTTTTGAAGGCACCGACAGAATCACAACGCTGGTATTTTCTTAGAAACGCCTCTACCGGAGTTGCGTTTGCTCGGATGTGGTTTTTAATTTTTGGTCTTAATGTTATGAAATAAAATAATTTGTACGACAACTTTATTTTATTTAACTGAAATCCACTTGAAAGCCACTTAGAGCCACTTAAACTGAGTTGAAACGGATAGGGTACTGTCCAAAAATATCTTACCCTCTTGGTAGTATATTTGTGAGGTGGGGCCCGCACAAGCCCCACCGTTTCTTTTCCGCTAAGTAACGCACCCGCGAAAACCCGTCATTTTGTAAGTCAACTGATGCATTTTCTTAAATTCATAACGCACCAATTAATTGGGCAGTTTTATTCGTTGAATTAATTGGGAGGTTTATTTCGTTGAATTAATTCTACGAATTAATGGGTTGTTACTTACCTCTTTTTCGTTTGTTGGCATAATAATAAAATAAGGCCAACACCGACTTTTGGAAAAAGGTCTGTTGAGAGGATTTGTCAGAAACCATGAGTTCTTCATCCTCCTTCGCGAAGAACACGAAGAACTCTGGCCTCTGATGAAGAATGTCGAAACCGCGGAAATCGACGACGCGACGCCGTGTGCCGCAACGCCGGCATTTCCTCTCCCGTGACGTTATTCTGCGACGTTCTTTCCTCCGTGACAAAAACCTTCGATCATATGTTGAGGTGAGGGTTTGCGATTCTTTAAATTCCTTTGTGGTTTTAACTCAAGAAGGACTTAATTATTAAAATTAAATCTGTATGTTCTTGAACCACGGAGTTCGTCGATGCAACACTGTTTTCCACAACGACGTGATGCCCTTCCACATCACGACGATCGCCTCCTTCCGTGATGAACAAATCCGCAAAGAACGTGCGTACGATGATGACTAAGAGGTAGAGGTTTTGTGAATAATTCCTTTTCCCCGTGACCGTTTCTTTTAAAAAGTGCAGAACCCGGACAATAAGAACAATTTTAATTCATTAAAATTGTTGTTTCATGTGTTGAATATATTTCTCCTGTTGTTTTTAACTATCGCAAAGGGTGCGGGCCAAACGAACAGGGCCCGACAACCCTCGGTCGTTCGTCGTGGTTGTGCGGAATTGACGGGCGACGACAAAACATTCCACAAAGGAAATTTGATGATCCCGTAGTGAAGAACGGATCCTAGGAGGAGCAACGGCGCTGACGAGAAGAAAAACGGACCACCAGAGCTACTCCGGGGGCTTGCGGAAGCCGCCCACGGCGCGGGTCGCCGGCGCGGCGGCGCCCGCGGCCGGAGGCGGCGGCCAGCGGACCCGCGGCCGCGCGGGACCAGCTCGCTCGCACGGGATGCGACAGAAGCCGCGTCCGTTGTCCCAGTGCGGCCCGCTCGCGGGCCTCGGCTTCTCCCGACCGTGGAGGCAGCGCCCCGCGCCTCCCCGCGTGTCGCTCGGCCGCGCGGCAGAGCCGAGCCAGGCTGGCCGAGCCGGGCCGGGCCAGCCGGGTCAGACCTAGGTAGGGTCCGACCCGGTTCGGTTCAACCCGGTTCGACCGACCCAGGGGGGGTCGGGCCGTGTCGGCCCGGACCCGGACCCCCCGTCTTCGGACCATTTTCGGTCTTTTGCCCGTACCATGAGCTACGGGCCTCCAAACGATGCGCCGTCAGCGGCAACGCGATCATTGGATCGAGACGGTCGTTTCACTATATTGCACTCAAGGTTTGGGAGAACATTTGGTTTGGCCGGGTTGGTTCGTACATGAAACCAACCGGGCCCTCGGAGCGAAAACGCTCATATCTTGATCTACGGACGTCCGATTGACGTGCCTTCAACTTTGGTGGATTCCTCTAAGTGAGACGGATCATTTCACATACTCCGCCCGAGGATTGGATTTTGGTGGAGTGCGGTCGGGTTGGTTTTGCCTTAAAAACCAACGGGGCCCCTGGGACGAAAAAGCCAATAACTCTCCGACCGGACGTCCGATTGATGCGCCGTCTGCGAAGTTGAGTTCCTGTTGACGATACGGAACATTTGGATACATCAAATTTGGACCCTATGTCAGTTGATGTATCAGCCTCTCGGCTCGTGGAGTGGACCCTCCCGAACGAGCTTGCTTTGTGCAAGAACCCTAGTGTTTGCTGCGACTTCGACGATGACGACTGTAGAGAGATCCTCAGTGGACTATGACGATAAAGATTACTGGTCTTGTATCTTATGTGGGTCCCAGCCGTGCTGGTCTTGTATCCTGCGTGGGTTCCAGCTTAGATGATTCAGTGTTGGTCTTGTATCCTATGTGGGTCCCAGTATAGATGAATCAATGAATAGTGCTGGTCCTGTATCCAATGTGGGTCCCAGCTGTGCTGGTCTAGTATCCTATGTGGGTCCCAGTTGTGCTAGTCATGTATCCTATGTGGGTCCTAGATTAGATGACTCAGTGCTGGTCTTGTATCCTATGTGGGTCCCAGCCGTGCTGGTCTTGTATCCTATGTGGGTCCCAGATTAGATGATTCAGTGCTGGTCTTATATCCTATGGGGGTCCCAGCATAGATGAATCAATGAAGAGTGCTGGTCTTGTATCCTATGTTGGTCCCAGCTGTGCTGGTCTTGTATCCTAGGTGGGTCCCAGCTGTCCTGGTCTTGTATCCTATGTGGGTCCCAGCCGTGCTGGTCTTGTATACTGTGTGGGTCCCAGCATAGATGATTTAGTATCTATATCTGATCATCCCTTTCACCTTTTCGACGAAGTATACCTGTGTGAGCTGAATCCTGTTTACTCTCCTTTGTGAATTGTGTTGAACTATCCTATGTGAATTTACTGTTTCCTCTCTTTTGTGGATTGTTTTGAACTATCCTGTGTGGATTTGCTGTTTTACTCTCCCTTGTGGAGTGTGTTTAGCTATCCTGTGTGGGTATACGTTTTTCTTTCCTGTGTGGACTGGGTTGTGCTTGAGCTCGGACGTTGGAGCCGAGCGGGAATTGATGACTTAGGTATATGTATGGGCATATACCTAAGTAGTGTCGGATGTTACTTCGTGATTGTATCTTTCCTTGAGGTTTATCCTTTGTGGATTTCGGGAGACCATTGGGGTCTCGGGGTCCCTACTGAGTATCTTATACTCACCCCTGCACGGGCTATTCCATCACTTCATTGTGTTGGTTGTAGACGACGGACATCACTGATCGTGGTGGAGGCTTGCGGAGCAGGACGGTACCTGGAGGTGGACCACTGGGTGGGATGTACTCGAAGCATTCAGGTGGACCCGAGGAGCAGTAGAGGCTATCTATACCCACCCTTCAGGTGGGACTTCCAGACGATGGCTCAACGCTGCGGCTTTTCCTTTCAGTTGTTGTTTTTCCCTTCAGTTGTACTTTACAGTTGGGCTTGTATTTCCAGCCCCTTTACTTTCATCACAGCTAGTTACAGTTTTAACTTAGTGTTTACTTTTCTGCTTGCTTACTTTGTGGTTCTTGTTTACTTATCAAGGGCAACGCCTTCCCTTTTTGTTGGGATTTACGCCTTGGTGCTAGTTGCCAGCCCCTGGCCTACGGATGGCGGGCTTGGGGTAGTCACGGCACAGGCCCCGAGGACGGGTCATGAAAAATTGGTTTCAGAGGTGGTTGGTTCTACCACAGACTCTTATCTTTATTCTGGGTGAAGCAATATTGTTTAGCATATTGGGTGTGGTTATCAGTCCAGGGAGTCCAGTGTTGGTGCGGCAGCCGACGTATCCGTACAGCAGGACCCTGACTTTTGATTTCTGACTTAATGCATGAAAACATTGATTGCATGTGTGTTCAAGTTTCTTTGTGATTACTTGTGTCAGCTCACCAGGTATAATGTTCTGACCGTGGCGCACCTGTTCCTTTTCAGGATGGCCCCACGACGACATCCAGCTAGGGTTCTGAGACCCGAGCGTGATGATACCCTACCGAGCGACGAGGCCTCGGTGTAGGGCTCCTTGTCAGCAGAGGCACCAACGGTACCTTTACCCGCTGATCCACCGATGCTACTAGCCCCATCCGATGACGATGCACATCGCCTTGATGCATTGCATGAGTTCCAGCACCAGCGAATTCCCAGTTTCCTTGGGGAGACGGACCCTCAGGCCGCCGAGGACTGGCTAGAGGCAGTTGTCTGGGTTTTGAGATTTGTGAGGACACCAGCAGACCTCATGGTGATCCTCGCAGCGAGCCTCCTACACGCGGCAGCAGGCAGATTGTGGAGCTTGATGCTCCAGGTTCACAACGAGGAATCTCTTCTCTGGACGGAAATTGAGAGAATCTTTCACTTCGAGTTCGTCCCAGCCACCCTCAGTGTGGTACGCATTCAGGAGCTTCTTCAGCTGCGGCAGGGCAGCTTGACAGTGGCCCAGTAATCGGCGAGATTTACTGATCTCTCGCGCTACTCCACAGATATGGTACGGGACCCGTTCTTCCAAGCCCGGACCTTCGAGCAGGGATTGAGGCATGAGATCAGGCCTTCGATGATCTCCGTCAACATTCCGACAAAGGAAGAGGTGTTGGAGTGGGCCCTTCTAGTGGATAGTTTTCTCACCGAGCAGGCTCCAGCGACAGGACCCTCCGCAGGTCGGCCCGTAGTAGGGTCTTCTACAGCTGGCAGTAGACAGTTGACGCAGAGGTCCAAACGGGCCAGAACATCCGATGGGCATTCTCAGGATGAAGATTTTGTTGTGCGGGGAACCCGAAGGAGAGCCATCTACACGAGGGGAAAGAGTTGCTACGCATGCAGCGGGTGAGGTCACATTGCTCGAGACTGCCCGACTCGTCTTACAGATGAGCAGCAGGTGGTAGAGGGACCTCCCAGATAGAGGTTCGGCCACGGTGGTCCGCATGGGGCAGGTGGACGAGGCGGAGGAGCTGGCCGAGTAGCAGATGGTGGGCGACACTTCGAGGTGTGGCCACCACCACCACCAGGAGGTCCACCCCGACCACAGGGAGTTTGTGGACATGCGGGAGCTCTGCTTCAGGCAGCTGAGGCCTTCGATCATGGAGCTCTGGGAGAAAATGGACAGGAGTGGAACTAGTGGATACGTCCTTGTACTTCTTGTTCCTTGTTTCTTTTGTGTAGCGTCTTGTATTATGTGCTGCAATAATAAAAGATGCATTCCTTTGTGATGTTTTCATTCCGTCCTCTTTGGTGTTGTTACTAAGAGGTTCCAGTTTTGACTGTTGACTTGACCCTCACTTGTGAGACATCTTCTGGAGGAGACCCAGTTACAACACATTGATGCCGACAGCATGACTCAACCCTTGGAGGTGAGAGTAACAGTTGGATCTCTTGGTAGTAGCGTCGAGGCCTTACGATGTCATCCTTGGTATGGATTAGTATCATCCATGTCGGTATTGACGGTATTAGGCAAAGAACGTGGATCATCCAAGGGATGAGACCATATTTCTCTTATCGGCAAAGAAGAAATCATAGCAGCTCTTGTGGGACCCGAGGTGGTCCAGGCCACGATAGAGAAGGTCCAGGTCATCCCGGAGCGGATGAAGACTACTCAGAGCTGGCAAAATTCATATGCTGACAGGAGGCGGAGGCCACTAGATTTCGGGGATGGAGACCACGTATTCTTGCGCGTCTCACCTCGACGTGGATTATGGAGTTTTGGCCGAGGCGGCAAGTTGCCTCCATGCTTCATCGGACCTTTCTAGGTCCTCAGCTGGATTGGTGAAGTGGCTTATCGCCTGGCTCTACCACCTCAGTTGCACCGGGTGCACAACGTCTTCCACGTATCTCAACTGAGGAGATACGTGCACGACCCGACGCAAATCTTTGACCATGGAAAGCTGGTCTTTGATGATGGGGTGACTTTGGCAGAGGTCCCAAGAGAGATCGAGGATCGATAGGAGTGGGTCCTACGTGGACGATCGATTCCTCTTGTGCGCTTCAGATGGAAGCACGAGACCCTCCAGGAGAGCACTTGGGAGCAGGAGGCTCAGATGCGTGCTCAGTACCGCCATTGTATCCCTATGTTTGTAGTGAAGCTTTACGGGGACGTAAATCCCTATAGTGGGAGTAATTTAAAGACCCTTAAATTTCAAGGAATTTTTTTTCCTAATTTTCCATGGAATTTTACATAAACATAGCTTCTGACGGCACCTGATTCTGAGGCCCAGTGTGCCCGAAATCATTTTCCGAAGATTGGCTCGGGTACGTTCAGTGAACTGACGAGCGGGTTTTTCTAACTTTTGAACCAGAGCCCGGAATCTAATTCTGATGGCACCGACGGAATCGCAGCACCGGTATTTTTTTAGAAACGCCTCTCCCGGAGTTGCGTTTTCTCGAGTGTGGTTTTTAATATTTGGGCTTAAAGTTAAGAAATTAAATAATTTGTACCACAAATTTATTTTATTTCACTGAAAGCCACTTGAAAACCACTTAATGCCACTTAAACTGAGTTGAAACGGATAGGGTACTATCCAAAAATATCCTACCCTCTTGGTATGATATTTGTGAGGTGGGGCCCACACAAGCCCCACCGTTTCTTTTCTGCTAAGTAACGCACCTGCGAAAACCCGTCATTATGTAAGTCAACTGACGCGTTTTAACGCACCAATTAATTGGGAAGTTTTTGTAACACCCAAGACTTTTATGTTATATAAATCATCAAAGGAATCTTTTTCTACACACAACACTTGCCTGACTTGATTTACATGAAATCGCGACCTTCCTCGATAGCTTGTATCGTACGCAATATCGAGTTTCACTAAACAACGATATACTATTAAAATATTATTAAAACTAGCTGTTATGAATAGTAATAACCACTTTTTAAAATTTTATTTTTCAAAATGGACTTCATTTTTGGACTCGGAATATCAAAATTAGCCTAGGGTGAAATATTGGTATTGTTATGAAAACATTCAATTTTTGATGAATAGTGAAACCACTAAGTGGTAGTTAAAAAAACTGAATTTTTCATAAAACATAATTTTACAGCTTCTGTGAGTGGAATTTCGAAAATCCGGGAGACACGGTTAATATCAAGGACTAAAATGTGGTTCAATGAGATGAAAATAATTTTTTGTGAATAGTAACTTTTTACTTTTTTTTCCACGGTTAAAAGTAAATAGGGTAATTAAGGGTAAAAATGATATTATTATTACCCTAACACATGTCCTAATTCTATTTGACAAGTGTAATTCGACGAAAAACAAACATAGGAATAAAATATGACCATTTAGGACAACTTGGATTTGATTAGGACATTTATTATTAATTTATTTAAAGAAGGGTTAAAATAGTTAAAATCAATGTTTAATAACTAAATCATTTTTAATAGAGGGTTATACATAATCTAAATTCTACTATAAATATTAATTAGAAAGCTAAAAAGATTTACTACATAATGGTATTTTATTTGTAATTTTTAGCCTTTAAATAAATTAATTTATTTATTACACAACGATGATGCAATAATTACCCTTTTAAGGAAATGTTAACAAAAATGATGTTATAAATGCTCAAATAAATGTAATTTGAGCCTTTTATGAATTCCAATCATTTTCAATGTTACTATGATATATTAGTGTTGATTTTATCAACTTGTTTCGAACATATAATTCTGTTATGACTCTCATAAAAATCATATATCAAATAGTGTCAAAATTGACACAAAATAGTTGTTAAATCAAATATTATATTATTAATTGTTATTTTATTCCTAAAAATCTAAGGTTCGGCCAAATGACTTAGATAAGGTTATATATATTAATAGTAAACAACTTGGGGTTCGTTTGGCTTGATATAGTAAGTTTATTAACCTTATAGTATAAGAACACAAGAAGACACGGTAAAATTAAAATTATTTAACTTAATGTTAAATCTAAATGATAAGGTTAAAATAGGAACCTAAACATGTCTAAATTCTATTGGATTAGAGGATTTCGACCCATCCCCACCTTAGCCTAGAAATAATTCATTTTGGAGCTATTTAAATCCTAACTTGACTTTATAATAAAATAATATTTTTGGTTATTCCAAAGGTGCCCCTCTCCTCCCTTATAAAAGGGAACCTCCTCCCCCTCCTCCTCACACCAATTTGAGCACTCATGCACGGCCAACCCCTGCCAAAATCCCTTCTCCACTTCCCTAGAATAATCCTAGAGGTCCTGGTCTTCTTCAAAGACCAATCATAGTTCCCTAAGTGGAGGATTCAAAGAGGCGTTTCAAAGAAGAGGTAATATCCATTACCGATCTTTTCAATTTCTTTTTTCTTCAACTTCTACTTATTTAGTTGTTTCATGATAAAGTAATAACATCAGTATTACTTACATACAGATATGTTATTATAAATATGAAACAACCCTAATTCACCTTCTATCCATCCTACGGAAAAATGAAATCACCACGCGTGCGTACGTACGGAATACCGTCTCTACGCCGTGGTGTAATCTATTTTCCACCATCACCTTACAAGGATGGGTATAATGGTGTAATGAGTTACTATATATGATTATTATAAAGTGATATTGATACAGAAATATTATAAATACACTTAAATACAATTCCACGATCATGGGAACAATATCATCGCTCGTGCGTACGTACGGAATACCGTCTCCACGATGTGATGCGACTCGTTCTACATGATCATCATTACATAGTAATTATATAAACGAATTGAATGAATAAATATGATATATGTTACACTAATACCATTCTTGATATATGGTATCTATACCCTTAAAAGAAGAATAAGAATTTATTCGGCAAAACACGCATAAGAACAAAAGGCAATAAAGACCCGAGTAACAAGTAACAATGAAATATTACTAATAAGAAGCTAAGAATATGACCATATATTATATTATATCAAAATGTATGATTCTGGAATAAGTCAATAAAATTATTTAAACTATTATACAGGAGCTTCGGACACGTACAAAGCAAATCGGACCTAAGGTAAGGGAAATATCACAATCTCATTTTTATCCGAGATTGTTTATACTTTAGCATTTACTGGGGTGTATTTTATCATCCACATCCATGTTTCATTAATATGTAATTTTATTTCCATCCACCTAAAATTTTTTAAATCCAATTTTACCCTTCGGTGAGTTCTTAGTAAAGGATATAAAAGGAATCTTTTGTCGTTTTTCATACGAGGTACTTTTTGACTTTTCCGACAAAAGTACGAAGAATGTTTTTAACATATACGACATGAATGGATTTTTAAAACATTATTTCCAAAAATATTCCTTTAAAAGTTTTCAAGTTTATTTTTAATCAACTTCTTTTAGTTTATAATTGTATGACATGTTAAGAAAAGAAAAGTGTTTTTGAAGTAGAAAGGATATTTTCCTCAAGAATGGAGTTCAAATGTTTTATCAAAATTATTTTCCATCTAAGATAATATAGGGTTCTGTTTTTATCCCTATTATTACATTGATTTGATTATTTTTTGAGGGAATTATTTTTATGAAGTCATTTACCTTATATGATTTGTTTTATGATGTCATGATGTTTCAAGAATCCCATTTTTGTTACATGTGTTATGTGATGATGTATGATTTAGGATTATGTGGCACACATAAGAAAGGATTCATTATAAGATGGGTGGGACCTATATATCCCTCCAATTCATTGGGTAAAGATTTATATCTCATGAGATAAACATGGCTGGAATGGAAGGTTATTTCGGTTCAGTGATACAGGACTGAAACGAGGAGTGAACTCGGTTCAGAAATGGATTTTGTCCGCTAAGATAGTCTTGGCAATGAGTCATGACTCACAAGAAATGATTTTCCATGATTATGTGTGCATGCCACAAAGTTTCATGTTTTATGTTATGATTATGGGGATCTCATTTTCACTTCTATGATTTATTCCATGTTAAGATATTATGATCTCTTTTGCAAGTTATGATTTTCAAAAAGATATGATATGAATTTTATTTCCTTTATTTGCCCTTTCTGAGCAATTTAGCTCACCCTTTTTTGTATGTTTTCTTTTCCCCAGGTCAGAAAGATGGATATTAAGTAGAATATGATAAAAGGGACCCTAGATATGATGAAATAAATGGGAGACACTGTAGAAGATTTATGAACTAGTTGTTTATGTTTCCCAGTTTCTAATGACACTATACCTATACGGTCCTTTGTGGTTTTGTCATATGTTGTAATAAGTGTGCTTCAATTTTGAAGTATTAACAATGTATATAAAGTATGGGTCATTATAGTTGGTATCAGAGGAAAGGTATAGTCAACCTTTGGAAACTAGGATGAAAAATCCTTCGTAAGAAACCTAAGGATAAGTCTAAGCATAGAACACAATCTTAGTGTTTTAGAAATGGCCATGAATAACCTAGGATAAGACCTTAAGTGTGAAATTTTATTCTTGATTATGTGGTTTTCATATTATAATTAGTGTTTCTCACACTATTCTTATTGGTTTTAATCAATGGATGGAACCCGGAGGAACTGTGTTAATGCGGAATGTGACGGGCAATGCAATGATTGTCCCCCTGAGCAACCAAACATTATGGGAGATGGAATGAAAAATCTTGTAGCCATGCTCACACAACATTCTCAAGATATGAATCATGCAGGATTTCCAAACGAGCAATGGAAGGAGCAACATTCTGTTGAATCCTTCATGAGACAGCGTCCACCTTCATTCAGCGGGTCTACTGATCCATTAGTTGCTGAAAAATGGATTAGTACTACTGAAAAGATATTTTCAGTTCTTCAATGTTCTGAGCATGATAAAGTCATCTTAGAGGTGTATCGTTTGGAAGGTGATGCTGATCAATGTTGGAATCTTATTAGGAATACGAGGCAAAGGGATGAAATTGAGTCCATGGAATGGGACGAGTTCAAGAAATTATTTTTCAATAAGTACTTCCCTCATATTTTCCGAACAAAGATGGATAAAGTGTTTCTTGAACTGACGCAAAAGGATGATGAATCTGTTGGTACCTATGAAGCAAATTTTACAAGACTTTCAAGGTACGCTTCTGGTATTATTATCCAACCTAAGAGTAAGATCGATCGATTCTTTAGTGGCATAAAACCAAGTCTTCGAAGGGCCTTAGCCATAAGGGACTTCAATAGCTACGAGGAAATCGTTCGATGTGCTCTCAAAGTTGAGAAGGAGATTGGAGTAACCCATCAATCATATGGGTTTGATAAGAAGAGGACAATGGAATTCAAAGGAAAATCTAAAGATCACACTGAAAAGAAGATGAACTTTCCATTACGCACAAAGTGTGGAAAGAAACATGGAGGGATTTGTCTTAAAGGTACAAGTAAATGGTTCAAATGTGTAAAGGAAGGTCATCAGGCATTTGAATGCCGCAATGATGGGAAGAAGATGTATAATTATGCAAGCAAAGTAAGGGATACACAGAATGAACCTACTACACTTCAATGTTTCATGTGCAAGGAGATGGGGTATTATGCCAATCAATGCCTTAATCCAAGGGTTGATGATGATGGTCGACGTCAACAAACTCTTAAGGCTAAAGAAAAAGGAAAGTCACGTGCAATTTCTATCAGCAATGTGGAGTACGATAACGATGTGGTGAAAGGTACACTTACCATCCACTCTAAAGTAGCAAATGTTTTATTTGATTCTGGATCCACCCACTCTTTTATTTCTGAAGAATTTTCTAAGGGTATCACCGTATTACCTCAACAATTAGATGTTGAGTTAGCTGTGACAACCCCTAATGGCACAACAGTCGCATCAAAAGTTTATAATGCTTCTCCGATCGAAGTTTGTGGGAAAGTGCTTCCTGCAGATCTTGTGATCCTTCCTATAGTGGAATTTGATGTAATTGTTGGCATGGATAGGCTTTCTCTACACGGAGCTCATATCAATTTCCAATGAAGGGAAGTCACATTTCATATTCCAGATCAATCTACGATCGTCTATCGATGCAAGGATGAATATAACCTTCCAGTGGAAATTCCTTCCATCTTATGGGTCTTGATTCCACTAAATGAAGGTTATTTATCTCAAATGGTTGGTGAGAAACTCATGATTAAGAATATGCCCATTGTATGAGAGTTTGATGATGTCTTTCTGGAGGAATTACCGGGTCTTCCACCGACTCGTGAAGTTGAGTTTTCAATAGAACTCGTACCAGGTGCTTTGCCTATTTCAAAGACACCTTATAGAATGGCCCCAATTGACTTGCAGGAATTGAAGAAGCAACTCCAAGAGAATCTTGAAAAGGGGTTCATACGCCCTAGTGCATCACCTTGGGGAGCACCTTTTCTGTTTGTTAAGAACAAAGATGGATCAATGCGACTCTGCATTGATTATCGAGAACTTAACAAGATAACTATCAAGAACAAATATCCTCTCCCACGCATTGGTGACCTATTTGACCAACTACATGGAGCTCAATAATTTTCCAAGATTGATCTTCATTCAGGGTATCACCAATTAAGGGTAAAAAGGGAGGATATACCATAGAAGACTTTCCGTACAAGGTATGGACACTATGAATTTATTGTGATTCCATTTGGTCTTACAAATGCCCATGCTATCTTCATGGATCTGATGAATAGTGTCTTTAGAGAATATCTTGATCAATTTGTGGTAGTCTTTATAGACGATATTCTTGTCTATTCAAAGAGAAATGAAGAACATGGAGATCACTTGAGAATTATATTGAAGACCTTGAGAAAGGAGAATCTTTATGCCAAATTTACCAAATTTGAATTTTGGCTTCAAAAAGTTGCATTTTTGGGTCACATAATCTCCAAAGAGGGGATATCTGTGGATCTAGCAAAAATATAGGTTATCGAAAGATGGTTGAGACCAACAACAGTAACTGAGATCCGAAGTTTTCTTGGTTTGGATGGATATTATCGACGTTTTGTGAATGATTTTTCACGATTATCTAATCCACTCACCAAGTTGACTCGGAAAGGAGTTAAGTGTGTTTGGACAGAGGAATGTGAAGAGAATTTCAAGGAGTTGAAAAGAAGGTTATCCAGTGCACCTGTGCTCACACTGCCTTGTAGTGGAGAATGGTTTGTGATCTACAATGATGCATCCAAGAAGGGATTGGGGTGTGTCCTTATGCAAAATGATATGGTGATAGCTTATGCCTCACAATAGTTGAAAATACATGAGCAAAATTACCCAACTCATGATTTGGAGTTAGCTGCGGTAATCTTTGCATTAATGATTTGGAGGCATTACCTTTATGGTGAATGGTGTGATATTTATACTGATCATAAAAGATTAAATTATATTTTCATACAAAAGGAGCTGAATTTGCGCCAAAGAAGATGGTTGGAGCTGATTAAGGATTATGAATGCTCAATCCATTACAACCCTGGGAAAGCAAACAAGGTGGCAGATGCGTTAAGTCGACATGACCATGCCAGTTTATCCATGATGAGGATCACAAAAGATCCAATATTTATGGATTTACAAAGAATGGATCTTGGAATTATAATGGAAGGGGAAAATCTTATCTTTCACAAATGAATGTTCAACCATCTATACATGTAAAGATTAAAGAGGCACAGAAAGAAGATGTTGAGTTACAAAAGAAGGTGAGAAATGTTCCTGAATTCAACCTTGATTGTGATGAGATAATAATGTTCAGGAATCAGGTTTCTGTTCCTCCCATTCCCGAATTAAAGAAGGAGCTGTTGGATGAGGCTCATAGTTCTTTATTCTCTATTCATCCTGGAAGCACGAAGATGTATAGGGACCTGAAAGAATACTTCTGGTGGGATGGCATGAAAAGAGAGGTTGCTGAATATGTCTCTCGATGCTTGGTTTGTCAGCAAGTTAAAGCTGAGAGACAGAAGTCTAAGGGGATGTTACAACCATTACCCATACCCGAATGGAAATGGGAAAACATCACTATGGACTTTGTCACATGACTTCCTAAAACATCCAAAGGCAATAATGCTATCTGGGTCATAGTTGATCGTATTACACAGTATGCACACTTCATTGGTATTAGAGAGGATTTCTCTCTAGATTAGTTTGCCAGGATATATGTAAAGAAAGTAGTAAGATTTCATGGAGTACCTCTTTTTATTATATCTGATCGTGATCCAAGGTTTACCTCAAAGTTCTGGCGAAGTCTTCAACATACTCTAGATACAGAGTTGAGTTTCAGCACTGCTTATCATCCTCAGACAGACGGTCAGTCTGAGAGAACAATTCAAACTCTAGATGATATGTTGAGAGCTTGCTCTATGGATTTCAAAGGTGGTTTGGATCAACACCTACATTTGGTGGAATTTTCTTATAATAATAGCTTTCACTCCAGTATTCAGATGGCTCCTTATGAAGCTCTCTATGGAAAGAAATGCAGGACTCCAACTTGCTGGGATGAAGTAGGGGAAAGAAAGCTATTAGGACCTGATCTCATTGATGAAATGGCAGAAAAGATCAGATCTATTCAAAAACACATAAGAGCAGCTCAGAGTTGATAGAAAAATTATGCCGACAGCCGAAGAAAAGACCTAGAGTTTTAAGTGGGCGATAAAGTGTTCTTACGGATATCTCCCTGGAAGAGGGTTATGAGATTTGGAAAGAAGGGGAAGTTGAGCCCCAGATATATCGGTCCTTTTGAAATACTGGATCGTGTTGGGAAGGTGGCTTACCAATTGGAACTTCCACCAAATCTTTCTCAAGTTCACGATGTGTTCCATGTATCTCTCCTGAGAAAGTACATACCTGATCTTTCACATGTACTCAGCTCAGAAGTTGTACCACTGGAGCAAGATCTTTCTTATGAAGAACAACTGATAGAGATTCTGGATCGTAGCGAAAAAGTCCTATGAAACAAGACCACTCGATTGGTGAAAGTTTTATGGAGGAACCACCAATTAGAAGAAGCTACATGGGAGCTTGAGGATATGATGAGGGAGAGGTATCCTCATTTGTTTGTTACAAAGTGACGAATTTCAAGGGCAAAATTCATTTTAAGGGGGGTAGAATGTAACACCCGAGACTTTTATGTTATATAAATCATCAAATGAATCTTTTTCTACAGACAACACTTGCTTGGCTTGCTTTACACGAAATCGCGACCTTCCTCGATAGCTTGCGTCGTACACAATACCGAGTTTCACTAAACAACAACATACTATTAAAATATTATTAAAACTAGCCGTTATGAATAGTAATAACCACTTTTTAAAATTTTATTTTTCAAAATGGACTTCATTTTTGGACTCGGAATATCGAAATTAGCCTAGGGTGAAATTTTGTTATTTTTCTGAAAACATTCAATTTTTGATGAATGGTGAAACCACAAAGTGGTAGTTAAAAAAAACTGAATTTTTCATAAAACATAATTTTACTGCCTCTGTGAGTAAAATTTAGAAAATCCGAGAGACACGTTTAATATCAAGGACTAAAATGTGGTTCAATGAGATGAAAATAATTTTTGGTGAATAGTAACTTTTTACATTTTTTGACCACGGTTAAAAGTAAATAGGGTAATTAAGGGTAAAAATTATATTATTATTACCATAACACATGTCCTAATTCTATTTTACAAGTGTAATTCGACCAAAAACAAACATAGGAATAAAATATTACCATTTAGGCCTACTTGGATTAGATTAGGACATTTATTATTAATTTATTTAAAGAAGGGTTAAAATAGTTAAAATCAAAGTTTAATAACTAAATCATTTTTAATATAGGGTTATACTTAAGATAAATTAGACTACAAATATTCATTAGAAATATAAAAAGCTTTCCTACATAATGGTATCTTATTTATAATTTTTAGACTTTAAATAAATTAATTTATTTATGACACAACGATGATGCAGTAATTACCCTTTTAAGGAAATGTTAACATAATTGATGTTATAAATTCTCAAATAAATGTAATTTGAGACTTTTTATGAATTCCACTAATTTTCTAGGTTACTATGATATATTAGTGTTGATTTAATCAACTTGGTTTGAACATATAATTCTGTTATGACTTTCAAATAAATTATCTATCAAATACTGTCAAAATTGACAAAAAATGGTTTTTAAATCAAATATTGTATTATTAATTGTTATTTTATTCCTAAAAATATAAGGTTCTGCCAAATTACTTAGATAAGGTTATATATATTAATAATAAACAACTTGGGGTTATTTTTTCTTGATATAGTAAGTTTATTAACCTTATAGTATAAGAACACAAGAAGACACGGTAAAATTAAAATTATTTAACTTAGTGTTAAATCTAAATGATAAGGTTAAAATAGGAACCTAAACTTGTCTAAATACTATTGGATGAGATGATTTAGACCCATACCCACCTTATCCTGGAAATAAATCATTTTGGAGCTATTTAAAACCAAACATGACTTTATAATAAAATAACATTTTTAGTTATTCTAAAGGTGCCCCTCTCCTCCCTTATAAAAGGGCACCCCCTCCCCCTCCTCCTCACACCAATTTGATCACTAAAGCTCGGCCAACCCCTGCCAAAATCCCTTCTCAACTTCCCTAGAATAATACTAGAGGTCCTGGTCTTCTTCAAAGACCAATCTTAGTTCCCTAAGTGGAGGATTCAAAGAGACGTTTCAAAGAAGAGGTAATATCCATTACCAATCTTTTCAATTTCTTTCTTCTTCAACATCTTCTTCTTTAGTTGTTTCATGATAAAGTAATAACATCAGTATTACATACATGCTGATATGTTATTATATATATAAAACAACCCTAATTCACCTTCTATCCATCCTACGGAAAAATAAAATCACCACGCGTGCGTACGTACGGAATACCGTCTCCATGCCGTGGTGTAATCTATTTTCCACCATATCCTTACAAGGATAGGTATAATGGTGTAATGAGTAACTATATATGATTATTATAAAGTGATATTGATACTGAAATAGTATAAATACACTTAAATAAAATTCCACGATCATAGGAACAATATAATCGCTCGTGCGTACATACGGAATACCGTCTCCACGATGTGATGCGACTCGTTCCACATGATCATCATTACATAGTAATTATATAAATGAATTGAACGATTAAATATGTTATATGTTACACTAATAACATTCTGGATATAAGGTATCTATATCCTTAAAAGAAGAATAAGAATTTATTCAGCAAAACACGCATAAGAACAAAAGGCAATAAAGACCCGAGTAACAAGTAACAATGAAATATTACTAATAAGAAGCTAAGAATATCACCATATATGATATCATATCAATATGTATGATTCTAGAATAAGTCAATAACATAATTTAAACCACTATAGAGGAGATTCGGACACGTACAAAGAAAATCGGACCTAAGGTAAGGGAAATATCACAATTTCATTTTTTTCCGAGATTGTTTATACTTTATCATTTACTGGGGTGTATTTTATCATCCACATCCATGTTTCATCAATATGTAATATTATTTCCATCCACCTACCATTTTTTAAATCCAATTTTACCCTTCGGTGAGTTTTTAGAAAAGGATATGAAAGAAATCTTTTGTCGTTTTTCATACGAGGTACTTTTTGACTTTTCCGACAAAAGTACGAAGAATGTTTTCTTTAACTTATACGGCATGAATGGATTTTTAAAACATTTATTCCAAAAAGATTCTTTTACAAGTTTTCATGTTTATTTCAATCAAATTATTTTATTTTATAATTGTATGACATGTTAAGAAAAGAAAAGTGTTTTTGAAGTAGAAAGTATATTTTCCTCAAGAATGGAGTTCAAATGTTTTATCAAAATTATTTTCCATCTAAGATAATATAGGGTTATGTTTTTATCCCTATTATTACATTGATTTTATTATGTTTTGAGGGAATTATTTTAATGAAGTCATTTACCTTATATGATTTGTTTTATGTTGTCATGATGTTTCAAGAATCTCATTTTTGTTACATGTGTTATGCGATGATGTATGATTTCTGATTATGTGGCACAAATAAGAAAGGATTCATTATAAGATGGGTGGGACCTATATCTCCCTCCAATGCATTGGGTAAAAATTTATATCTCATGAGATTGACATGGCTGGAATGGAAGGTTATTTCGGTTTAGTGATACATGACTGAAACGAGGAGTGAACTCGGTTCAGAAATGGACTTTGTCCGCTAAGATAGTCTTGGAAATGAGTCATGACAAACAAGAAATGATTTTCCATGATTTTGTGTGGATGCCACAAAGTTTCAAGTTTTATGTTATGATTATGGGGATCTCATTTTCACTTCTATGATTTATTCCATGTTATGATATTATGATCTCTTTTGCAGGTTATGATTTTCAAAAAGATATGATATGATTTTTATTTCCTTTATTTTCCCTTGCTGAGCATTTGAGATCACCTTTTTTTTATGTTTTCTTTTCCCCATGTCAGGAAGATGGATATTAAGTAGAATATGCTAAAAGGTACCCTAGATATGATGAAATAAATGGGATACACTATAGAAGATTTATGAACCAGTTGTTTATGTTTCCCAGTTTCTAAAGACACTATACCTATACGGTCCTTTGTGGTTTTGTCATATGTTGTAATAAGTGTGCTTCAATTTTGAAGTATTAACAATGTATGTAAAGTATGAGTCGTTATAGTTTTATTCGTTGAATTAATTGGGCGGTTTATTTCGTTGAATTAATTCTATGAATTAATATGTCGTTACTTACCCCTTTTTCGTTTGTTGGCGTAATAATAAAATAAGACCAACACTGACTTTTGGAAAAAGCTTCATTGAGAGGATTTGACAGAAACCAAGAGTTCTTCATCCTACTTCGCGAAGAACACGAAGAACGCGAAGAACGCCGACCTCCGATAAAGAATGCTGAAACCACGGAAATCGACGACGTGATGCCATGTGCCGCAACACCGACGTTTCCTCTCTTGCGACGTTCTTCTGCGACGTTCTTTCCTCCACGACAAAAACCTTCGATCATCCGTTGAGGTGAGGGTTTGCGATTCATTAAATTCCTTTGTGGTTTTTAACTCAAGAAGGATTTAATTATTAAAATTAAATCTGTATGTTCTTGAACCTCAGAGTTCGTCGATGCGACACCGTTTTCTGCGACGACGCGATTCCCTTCCACGAAGCGATGATCGCCTCCTTCCGTGACGAACAAATCCGCAAAGAACTTGCGTACGACGACGACTACGAGGTAGGGGTTTTTGTGAATAATTCATTTTCCCCATGATCGTTTCTTTTAAAAAGTGAAGAACCCAGACAATAAGAACAATTTTAATTCATTAAAATTGTTGTTTCATGTGTTGAATATATTTCTCCTGTTGTTTTTAACTAACGCGGAGGGTGCGGGCCAAACAAACACGGCCCGACAACCCTCCGCCGTTCTTCGTGGTTGTGTGGAATTGACGGGCGACGACAGAACAAGCCTCAAAGGAACTTTGATGATCCCGCAGTGAAGAACGGTTCCCGGGAGGAGCAACGGCGCAGACGAGAAGAACAACGGACCACCGGAGCGACTCAGGTGGCCCACGGAAGTCGCCGGCGGCCGGAGACGGCGGCGCCCCGACGCACCGTCAGACAGGGCCGCCGCGGCTCAATCGCGGCGGCGGCGGCCAGTGGACCCACGGCCGCACGGGTCCTTCTCGCTCGTACGAGACACAACAGAAGCCGTGTATGTTATCCCAGCGCGGCCCGCTCGCGGGCCGCGGCTTCTCCCGACCGCAGAGGCAGCGCCCCGCGGCTCCCTGCGTGTCGCTCGGCCGCGCGGCCGAGCAGAGCCGGGCTGGCCGAGCTGGGCCGGGCCGTGCCCTAGCTGGGACGGGCTGGGCCAGTCGGGTCAGACCCGGTTCGGCCGACCCAGGGGGGGTCGGGCCGGGTCGGCCCGGACCCGTACCCCCCGTCTTCGGACCATTTTCGGTCTTTTGCCCATCACATGAGCTACGGGCCTCTGAACGATGCGCCGTCAGAGGAAATGCGATCCTCGGATCGAGACGGTCGTTTCGGTATATTTCACTCATGGTTTCGAAAAACTTTGGGTTCGGCCGGGTTGGTTCGTACACGAAACCAACCGGGCCCTCAGAGCTGAAAGACTCATATCTTAAGCTACGAACGTCTGATTGACGTGCCGTCAACTTTGGTGGATTCCTCTATGTGAGATAGATATTTTGGCATACTTTGCCCGAGGTTTGGACGCAGGTGGAGTGTGGTCGGGTTGGTTTTGCCTTAAAAACCAACCGGGCCCCTGGGACGAAAAAGCCATTAACTCTCAGACCAGACGTCCGATTGACGCGCCGTCTGCGACATTGAGTTCCAGTTGACGATACAGAACATTTGGATACATCAAATCTGGACATTGTGTCAGTTGATGTATCAGCCTCTCGGCTCGTGGAGCGTACCCTCCCGAACGAGCTTGCTGTGTGCGGGAACCCTAGTGTTGGCTGCGACTTCGACGACGAGGACTGTGCAGAGATCCTCAGTGGACTGTGATGATAAAGAGTGCTGGTCTTGTATCCTATGTGGGTCCCAGCCGTGCTAGTCTTGTATCCTATGTGGGTCCCAGCATAGATGATTCAGTGCTAGTCTTGTATCCTATGTGGGTCCCAGCATAGATGAATCAATGAAGAGTGCTGGTCTTGTATCATATGTGGGTCCCAACTGTGCTGGTCTAGTATCCTATGTGGGTCCCAGCTATGCTGGTCTTGTATCCTATGTGGGTCCCAGCTTAGATGACTCAGTGCTGGTCTTGTATCCTATGTGGGTCCCAGCTGTGCTGGTCTTGTATCTTATGTGGGTCCCATCATAGATGATTCAGTGCTGGTCTTGTATCCTATGTGGGTCCCATCATAGATGAATCAATGAAGAGTGCAGGTCTTGTATCTTATGTGGGTCCCAACTGTGCTGGTCTTGTATCCTATGTGTGTCCCAGTCGTGCTGGACATGTATCCTATGTGGTTCCCAGCTTGGATGATTCAGTATCTATATCTGATCATCCCTTTCACCTTTTCGACGAATAATACCTGTGTGAGCTGAATCCTATTTACTCTCCTTTGTGGATTGTGTTGAACTTTCCTATGTGGATTTACTGTTTACTCTCCTTTGTGGATTGTGTTGAACTATCCTGTGTGGATTTACTGTTTTACTCTCCCTTGTGGAGTGTGTTAAGCTATCCTGTGTGGTTATACGTTTTTCATTCCTGTGTGGACTGGGTTGTGCTTGAGCTCGGACGTTGGAGCCGAGCAGGAATTGATGACTTAGGTATATGTATGGGCATATACCTAATCAGTGTCGGATGTTACTTCGTGATTGTCTCTTTCCTTTTGGTTTATCCTTTGTGGATTTCGAGAGACCTTCGGGGTCTAGGGGTCCCTATTGAGTATCTTATACTCACCCTTGCACGGGCTATGCCGGCACTTCGTTGTGTTGGTTGCAGACGACGGACAACACTAATCGTGGTGGAGGCATGCGGAGCAGGATGGTACCTGGAGGTGGACCACTGGGTGGGACATACTCGGAGTAGTCAGGTTGACCTGAGGAGCAGTAGAGGCTATCTGTACCCACCCTTCAGGTGGGACTTCCAGACGACGGCTCGACGATGCGGCTTTTCCTTTCAGTTGCTGTTTTTCCCTTCAGTTTTACTTTACAGTTGGGCTTGTATTTCTGGCCCCTTTACTTTCATCACAGCTAGTTACAGTTTTTACTTAGTGTTTACTTTTCCGCTTGCTTACTCTGTGGTTCTTGTTTACTTATCAAAGGCAATGCCTTCCCTTTTTGTTGGGATTTACGCCTTAGTGCTAGTCCCCAGCCCCTGGCCTACGAATGGCGGGCTTGGGGTAGTCACGGCACGGGCCCTGAGGACGGGTCGTGACATGATGGATACCATGAGGTTTTGGGCAAGTGGTTTGCCAGACATCGAATATCCAGGTGCCTTCGGAGTTAGTTCTTCTTTCTTGGGTTTCATTACCGTTTTTTTATTTTCATGTTAGGGTTTCATCACTGAATTCCATTAGGGTTTCAACCATGGATATGATTCCTTTTGAGTCTCATCTCCCATTAATCTTGTTTCAGTTTCTATTGGGTTCTTCCCAGGTTTCAATTTATCTTATGGTTTTCTTCCTCGCTAGTGTTTCATGCTATTCAATGGTGGTTTTGTGTTCTGGTGATGGTTATTTTTGGCGATATATCGAAACATTGGCGATGGGATTTGGCATTCTGGTGGGATGTCTAAATAGTGATAATGATGTTCTTGTAGATCAGAGTTAGAGATGATGTTCGGTACTGGAGGAAATCACTAGTGAAGTGGCCGATGGTGATGATGTAGTCGACAGTGATGGATCGATGTGATGGATGTTAAGTGGCGTAAGGATAAGGTCAAAGGTGCAATGATTGTGGAGTTTCAGGCGATGGTTTTCTTTGATGGTGATGGCAGTGCTAGTGTTTGAGCTTTTGAAGGAGGCAGCACTTTCCCTAAGATTGGGGTTGTTTTCATTTTGAAATTTAAATTTTAAAATATGAATATTTTGGGAGTCGTTCATTGGGTATTTGTAGTTGTGGGTTATGATTTTGTATCTGGTTGGATTTGTGGTGGGTTCACACAGAGCCTTTTAAAGTGTAATTTGGAAATATAAAAATATAGATTAGGGCAATTTTATTATATCATTATACACATATTTATAATTATAACTGTATTTATATTTCTATATAAATATATTTCTAAATGTATATTTACTATATTTAAAAAATAATTTTTTTTATATTTTTAATATTTTTATTCATAAATATGTTAGTACTATAAATATAGTTAAAAATTTATAATTATACATAAATATATTTATGATTAAATTTATATATTATAAATAAACTTACATAATTATAAAATTTTATATATAAATCTACATATATTTTTTATGAATACATGTATTTATTACTATTTAATTAACTATAACTATTTATATAATTTTAAATGTAATTTTATTATATATTTCACATATATTTATAATTAGAAATATTTATATATTTGTATAAAAATATATTCATAAATGCATATTTACTATATTTAAAAAATAAATGTATTTATATAATTATATGGTTATATTTATAAATTTATTTAAGAAAGTATAAATACATAAAAATAATTATAATTATAAATTACTATATATTTACACTTACAATTACACATAAATACATTTTTAAATAAATAAATTTATACATACACATTTATATAATTATAAATAAATTTATATAATTATAAAAATATATATACATATATTTATTTATTTTTGAATACATATATTTAAAAATATTTCTTCATCGTCATCATTATTTATTTATTATAAAAGGTTGTGAGAGCAGAAACAAGAGAAACATCAACAAAATTTGGGTCTATAGAGGCATTAAATAGGAGACCAAGGGAATCCCCTCTTACTCAGTTATCCCCCTTAGGCCTAAAGAAGTCTGAGCTTGGGAAGCAGGTGACACTAGATCCTTGGATTTCCATTGATGCAAGGTGGTCTGTAACCATGATTCCCTGGCATCCAGTGTGATGTATATGAACATTTTTGTTGAGTAGAATCTTCCACCTTCTCATAACATAAGAAATTGACAATGGGGTAATAAATGTTCAATGAATATAATTGTGTATAATGATAGAGATCGTTTCCTATTCTACTAGTTCTATATTCCTTCAACAGTATAAGCATAGTCCAGTTAGAAAAACCATGGCTTTGGCCTAGAGGGAGTGGTCCCAACCAAAATGTTCTGTAAAATAAAAAATAACATATTTCTAGGGGTGTTAAATGACACACATTCCTCACAATTCAATTGGGACACAAGAACTGTCCATGTTAAATTTGCGGCCCAAAAGGGGCAGACACCATCGAATCCACTGCCCCTGGGAATTATTGTAGATGGAGTTGTACAAGGGGTTGCTCGCCTACAACAGTCTCAGAGTAGGAGCATCACACCAGTTCATAAAAATTCTTATCATGTTGAGCATCAGGTTCCTTGTTCTGATGATAAGAGATTTCTCTATTATAAAAACCTCTGCATGTCGAGCCCAGTTTCTCACTTTCCAGATACAGAAGAAGCCAGTGATCATCAAAGTTTCCCATTCCATTTTTCGATGCTGGCAACACTCACACCGTGAAACCCTCTGTCCCAGAAAAAAAATACCAAGGAACTCTTGGGAGTATAAAGACGTAAAATAACCAAAAGTGATCGATATTTCATGCACCTAATCCCAATTTAAAATATATGGTTTGAACTATCTTACCGACATTCCCTACAACACAACACATGGAAGCTCTGTAGATGCTGGTTCATTTGATATTGTCATCAGTAAGTACCACATGGTTCCTTATTCTCCACACACAGAATTGTACGTAAAAGGAATAATATTACAACATATTGTCTTGCTCCAACAATCAGTTTCGTCCCAAGCTATCATCTCCAATCAGAAGCCTCTTATGGAAACAACCCCAGAATTGAGGCTGTAAAGATACACCTGTCCAGTTTTGTGTTCATGTCAATAAGATCAAAATATACTTCTTAGTTAATATCTAGGAAAACCTTGATGAAATATGGGTATATACTAGAGTCCCAAAAAAATTCTAGGAGATGGATATCCAGTGAAATTGTTCCATGATCTAGCCTAGTTGTGGTGCCAGAATATAATATCATCTTTCCCCACAACCCATTAGGTAAGAGGTTATAGAGTCAATATGTGGGAAAAATAATGGGCCATAATGTAGAAGAATTCACTCCCAAACCCTATGTACCCCTCTATATTTAATATTCATGACCTTGTTGCAGAGGGTTCAATCCTCTATGACTTTCCACCTTAGAATTGTATGCATGAAACAATGAGTGTTAGAGTGACTTATCGAGTTAATACCCCCTTCCAAGATTGTCCATTCCATTATTGTTTAGGATAATTGATGTATTTTTCCTCTAAGTGATCATCCCAAATATATTTATCTACAATCATATCAATATTGAATATTACTGTTTTCATAACCATAACAACTGTAAGTGGATGTATTGGTATGGATGAGGGAATACTGTTAACCGAAATGATCCTACCTTGGAAGGATAAATAACTATTTTTCTAATTCAAGACATGACCCATGATCCTTCATAAAATGTTATAAAAGTGATGTATAAACCACCTACAATGAAGACATGGTGGCACCTACTTACTCCATCATAAAGCTTCATCTCTATAAGGCTAAACTATTACACAAGGAAGAAACCCATCTATCAGATCATATGTTTGAGATGTAGAGACCATTCTTCACCTGGTTGATTATCTATCCTCTCCAATGAAAATACTCTTCAAGAAATATAATTATTCCTCAAATTGACCTCTTATTGGAATTCAAGAATATAATTGTGTCATATGATAACATAAGATGGGAGATACAATGAGGGTTCATCCTGCTTCACTAAGGAAGAATATCTCTCTTTGGAATGCTCCTATTAATAAGGTGGCTAAGAACAATGTGGGAAATGATGAATTTTTTTTTGGGATACGGGATCTCCCTATATAATCCCACAGGTTTCAATGAAGAATCCATGATTCATCCCCTTAAACTTTACTTCTAGATATGAGGAACTGAAGCACCTAAAAATTAAATAGGAGGCCTAGGAAGAGAAGCCTATACCTGTAAACACCGTGATGATAAAGCTCCACTAAATTCCATCATAGTCTTTATCCATATATATTTTTGTTTCCAACATTGAACAATGAAACTTGAGGTTAACGTTAGTAACTACCTCTTGGGCCAGCGCTATGGACCCTTTGATTGATCATGCATTAATGAATCCATACTAAATCTTGGAACTACAGTGAAGAATATTTAAGGATAGCCTTCTGTTGATGATGCTCAAAATAAATTTATTCGAAAAAACACACATGCTCATTGGGATATAGTGTTGGAGGGGGGAATGGTCATTAATTTTGGGCGTGATCCCTAAAGTATTGGTGTAGGAAAAATGTGGATGTCTTCATCCTCAGAATATCTCTTGAATGTCTAGAACTGGATCACTCCTAACCACATTCCATGATTCTCTGTAGATAGATAATGGGAAACTATTTGGTCCATGATCACTCTTGGGATTAAGTGATGGTTCAGGGCGCAGTGGAAGCGTGTGGGTGGATGTGCCCACATGGCTTTTTTTCATTCACAATTATCAATTCGGGCTCAATACGACGACACATGCCAGTATCCACGGATTGAATCACAGAAATATACAAAAGAAAAAGGTTTGTCCTAGTACCACAAACAAGGATTGCTGCAGGTTGATTATAATTAACTTAATCAAATGAAAAGAAGTACCTTTTGGGTTTTCTTTCTTCGTTGATGTTCTTAATCACGTTCTAGTGTGATTCGTCATTACGTCGAAGAGGCCAAGTGTAGAATTCCTCTAGTGGTGATCCACACATGTACCTCGTATCTTGGGACGTCGCAAATGGAGTATCCAGGTGCTAGCATGGAGAAACCATTGCTTGTGTTGTCTGCCTTAGATCGTATTGATCTGAAGGAAGAAGATCTCCCTCGGTCATGATAGCATTCTTGGAGGAAGATGTTCTTTCGCCCTTGAAAGAATTCTCTTGTGTGTTACACACAAGAAAAAGGGTTGGGGTTGTGAGGATATTTATAATCGCGTTTGAGGTTGTAGAGTTATGACAATAAATAAATGCATTACGTGTTTTATTTATTTCATTGACTCTTATTTAAAACCTCCATGTCGAATAATTAATTCATTGACTTGTGCCCACGGTGATTATAATAAATATTATTTGAAACAATCTTATATCCTTAAAATCCTGACTGAAAAAACTACACGAGTGTACTTGTTTTTCATTGAAAACTACATGGTGTGTACATTCAATGTACACGGCGTGTATATCTTGTTTTCATTTATTCATTTTCATTCCATAATGAAAACTACACGGCATGTAATTATTAATACACAACGTTTACATGTTTTCCATGAAAAAACTACATTGCGTGTAATCTTTAATACACGACGTGTATTTCATGTTTTTCCATTTCGTTCTTCCACCATCATTAAGATGATTGAGGCATCCTTGAATAATTATTAAACCACGTAGGGGATTAATATTTATTCTACTTGAGATACTTGAATACACTTAGTGTATGACCCTCTAGGCCTCTTTCTCGTTGGCATTAGGCGGACTTGCCTAACATCCAATATTACTGTCTAGAAACAAGTCAAGGCACCGAAGAGAAAGAAGTTGACACCGCATTGACGTATCAAATCATACGAACGCTTACTGTGTAATTTAATCCATTTTTCTTGATATCTCATCAAGCAGGTTTCATGGCAGTGTCATAGACCTATATGCTTGATCTGCCGTTCTTTGACTACCTGAAATAAAATAATCATTTACACCATGGCCATGGAATTTAAGGCAATAGTTTTATTTCAATCAAAGGGTCAAGATATCAAATTCCCTAAATGGAAGGGACAAATCCATCCTCAACTTATCCATTAACAACATGTCCCTCATGACGCACCCAACGTACCCTACTTCCCGCCAACTGTCTGCGTGACGATTTTCGTCAGTAAATCTAAGTGTGCGATTCATGACATGAGTTGATGATAATATTCCAGTCTAAGGACCATTACACACGCTCATATATAGCAATGTATGATGACACCAAGACATGCGGAATTGCTACTGGTGGGTCTGTTCTCATAATCTCCCATCATGGATATTACCAAGTGCGATCTCCATGAGAGAGGGTCTCGTCATCTTACGAGTACTTGCACATGATGGTCTGTATACTATGTGTCCTATCATAGTATGTCATCCAACTGTCGAACATTATTTAAGAATATTGTTATAGAATTTCAAGGTTCTCATCATAGAGGGGATCTTCCATGACCTTATCAATGCAACAAATATTCCAAGACATTATTATATTATAGTCATGTAGAATAATGAACAATATATAATAAGTGAACATTCATGTAATCAATGTACAAAATAGTTGGTTCTCAGGACACCAACCCTTACAAACTCCCACATGGACTAGAGACAACTGCATACGACTTTTAGTCCTCTAGACCTCACATGATGATTATGTTTCTGCTGAGTCAAGGCTTTAGTCAAGTGGTATGCCACGTTGTCTTCCGTGGAAATATAGCTCAATTCAACTTCACCTCTCTGAGAAAAATCGGTCAAGAGATGATACTTCTGATGTATGTGATTTGTCCGATGATGTGACCTTGGATCTTTTGCAAGTTCCACCACTGTAGTATTGTCACAATAGAGTGTGATAGGATCTGTAATGCTCAGTAATACATATAGATCTTGGATGAAGCTTCGTATCCAAACTACTTCTTTAGCTGCATTAGAAGCTGCGATATACTCAGAATCCACTGTAGAATCTGCCACCACACTCTTCTTTGAGCTCTTCTAGATCACTGCACCTCCATTCAAGCTGAATATGTATCCAGTCCGCGACTACATGTCATATTGATCAGTCTGGAAACTTGCATCTACATTTCCTCTGATAACTAGTTCCCCATCTCCTCCATAAACCAGGAACATATCCTTAGTACGTCTCAGATACATAAGGATAGTCTTGACTGCCATCCAATGGTGGTCTCCTAGATCAGCTTGATATCTGCCTACCACACTTAATGCGTAAGAAACATCTAGCCTCGTACATAGCATAACATACATGATTGACCCAATCGCAGATGCGTAAGGAATCCTTTCCATTCTATTTCTTTCCTCATGTGTCTGAGGGCACATTTTTATTGAAAGATGAATGCCATCTGACACTGGCAACAATCCCCTTTTGGATGGTTCCATACTGAATCTCTTCAGTATCTTGTCAATGTATGTACTTTGACTCCGGCCCAACATTCTCTTGGATCTATCACGATGGATCTTGATCCGAAGAATACATTCTGCCTCGCCAAAGTCTTTCAGGGAGAAGAATTAATGAAACCATGCCTTAACTAACTGTAAGACAGGTACTTCGTTTCTAATTAGTAATATGTCATCAACATTACTATTAAGAAAACGAATGCACTTCCACTAAACCTCTTGTAGACACAAGGCTCACATTTGTTATTAACAAAGACAAATTCTGTTACATCTTCATAAAAATGAATATTCCATGACCTTCATGCATGCTTTAATCCATAAATGGATTTTTTCAACTTTCATACCTTATTGGCATCCTTTGGGGTCACAAACCCTTCAGGTTGTTTCATGTAGACATCTTCCTAGAGGTTCCTGTTATGGACAGTTGTTTTGACATCCATTTTCCAAATTTCATGGTCATGGTAAGCGGCAATGTCCAATAGGATTGTAATGAATTTCAGCATCGAAATCGGTGAAAAGGTGTCATCATAGGCAATTCTTTGACGCTGTCTAAAACCTTTGGCAACTAGAAATGCTTTGTAGGTGCTGACTTGCCCCTCCATGTCCAGTTTCTTCTTAAATACTCATTTATTACCTATAGGCTTTATGTCAACTGGAGGATCTACCAAAATCCAGACATGGTTTTGGTACATGGAATCCATTTCAAAATTCATGGATTCGTGCCACTTGGCAACGGCTGTGCCTTCAACTGCTTCCTTGTAGGTAAGAGGATCATCATTTTCAACCAATAATGAGTCACCATCCTCAGTGACAAAATCCATATCTTTCTGGTTCTCTCACCTCTCTCGTGCTTCTACACAGTTCTTGTGTCGATGTAATAGAATGTTCTTCCACGGGGCTTTGTGGAATCTATTCTTTTACCAACTCTTGTGTTTCTTGAGCCTTGACTTCATCGAAGTCTATCTCGCTCACACAATCTCTTTTGGATATGTTCTCCCTCTCATGGAATATGGCGTGTCTTGACACTGTAACCTTTTTGTCTGAGGGGTTGTATAGGTAATATCCCCTTTTTTCCTTAGGATATTCTATAAAGATACACATTGTGCCTTGGGGTGCAATTTTTTTACCTGAAGAGGACTTAACAAATTCTTCGCTACCCCACACATTTAAATTCGATAAAATGGCTTTGCATCCACTCTATAACTCTTATGGAATACCATTTATCGATTTAGTTGGTAATTGTTTTAGTATGTGTGCTGCTGTTTGTAATGCATATCCACAAAAGGATAATTGAAGACTTGCATGACTCATCATTGATCTCACCATGTCCAACAGGGTGCGGATCCTCCTTTCACTTACACCATTCCATTGTGTCTTGTAAGGAGTGAGTTGAGACAGAATCCCAAATTCCAGTAAGAAATCGATGAAGTCTTGATAAATATATTCTCCTCCTCTGTTTGAGTGGAGTTTCTTAATCTTATTACCAATCTGGTTCTCAACATCATTCTTGTATTCATTGAACCGATCAATATAATATGACTTATACCTCATTAAGTAGATATATCCATATATACTAAAATCATCAGTAAAAGTTATGAAGTATGAGAACCCACCCCTTGCCTCAATTGGAAATGGCCCACACACATCTGTGTGTACTAATTCTAGAAGCTCTTTAGCTCTTTCACCATTCCCACTAAACGGGGCTTTGGTCACTTTGCCTTGTAGACATGAATGACATACACTAAGTTGTTTTAGTTCGAAATAATCTAAATACCCATCTTGATGTAATTTTGTCAAATGTTTCTCATTGACATAGTCTAGCAAATGATGCTAATGTTTGGTTTGGTATTAGTCATGTGAATTAACTTTTTCATCGATTTCCATTACTTGGTTTGTGTAGTCTAACACATAAATGTCGTTATATAATTATGCCCTACCAAAACAAATGATTTCTTTATAAAATACCAACATCCATTTCCAAACTTGAATATGAATCCATCAGTATCTAATCTGGATACTAAAATAATGTTTTTTGTTACAGAAGGGACATAATAACAACCCCATAACACCAAGAACATTCTAGTTGGCAACGTGATGTGGTTGTCTCCGACAACTACAACAACAATTCTAGCTCTGTTGGCTACTCGTAGATCTACCTCCCCTCGGTCAATCTTCTTGAATCTATAGGGTTCCTATATTTGGATACATATGTGAGAACCATAAGCCGTATCTAATACCCAATTTGTAGAAACAGTTAGATTGCATTCGATGACAAACACACCTAATGCTTCCCCATGCTCCCTTGGCTGGGTGCAATTTTTCTTCCAGTGGCCCTTCTTGCCACATGCGAATCAAACATCATCATGATCCCATGCCTCCCCTTTGATCTTCCTTTTCTTGGAAGGCCTTTAAGAAGCTTTGGGATTAAAGCTCTTTGCCTTCCCTTTCCTTTTATTCACCATAAGGATCGAAGGCTTTACATGCTTCATGACATTATATACTTGGGAAATAAGGATAAGAAGATCGGATAGAGACTTCTCAAGGTTGTTCATGTTGAAATTAACAATGATGTTTGAAAAACTCCGGGGGAGTGTTGCGTGAATGAGATCGGTGCCCAGTTCTTCGTGTAGTTTAAACCCTAGAACCTCCAAGCGCTCAATATAGCCAATGGGCATGACAACATGAGGCCCAGCTGGGGAACCCTCTCCAAGCTTGCTCTGAAATAGAGCTTTGGAGATCTCAAACCTTTCTTGTCTTACTCTCTCCTGGTATAGACCACAGAGGTTCTCGAGTATGCTATAGGCTTCCAAGTCTTCATGAGACTTCATGAGATCACTAGATATCAATGATATCATCAAAAATTATATGTCAATTGCGTCGTTCAAATGTTGATCATAGACCATGAAATCTTTATCACTCAACCCTGGGGCAGGAGAATCAGGAAGTGGGGACTCCAGCACATAAAACTTTTGTTCACGGTGTAGGATAACCCAAAGGTTCCTAAACCATTCATGGAAGTTACTACCAGTGAGGATATTGTCTTTATCTAGAATTTATCTCATTGAATATGTGTTTGACGAGTTTTTCATTTCGATTCTACAAATTAAAAGAGCAGATTTATTACTGCTTTCTTGATTACGTTTTATGAAAAATAATAAATCAATTTATTAATTCTCCCACTATTTTATCAAGTCCCAATGGCCCTCACCATTGAACTCAGAATGTCCAGTTTCATTGAAATTCTAGTGGAAAAGATCCATATTCCACTTCGCATTACCCCAAAAAGGGTTGGTCATGCTATTTGAAGGTATTTAGGTAGGCAGGTCTTTGCCAACTATGAGCTTACAGTTCCTTGATCTGTTGAGTGTACTCCCCAATCCATTTATCCGGACATGGATTTCATCAACTCATGCCTCGAATATTACACCATGTCTAGTAAGGGCTACTTCTCATGATGTAATATGGTTAAGTCAAACCTAAACCCTTCATAAGGTATTCCTTTATAAAAGTAAGTGTCCCCATAAGGGTTGGTCAAACACATAGTTTTGTCGAGTCTTTCCCTTAATTACGTAATGGAAGGCTTGTTCTGACTTAATTTGGTATTGAGGGATTTTAGTCCTTTATGCATAGTTTCACATTATCACATGCTTGTTAATATTAAGTGATGCTTTCTTAAGTGACTAACCAATTTCTGATAATGTTTACGCATAGTCCAGTTTTTATTTTATTCCATCTTTGCATTCTTGTTCATTTTATTAATTATATGATCGTGAAAACACATACATAATAAATAAACCATTCAATTTGACAGAAATAAAATAAGATGGCAGGATCGTGAGATTCTATTTGGTTTATCATATCTAGCATTTTTGATAAGCTCACCCTGACCTAGGGAAAACTCCTTGAACCTTATGGTTCATGTTTTGCAGCTCCCACCTGTCCACCTTTGTATCTTCTTGCGTCAGTTTCACCTCGGCTTCGGGATTTGAATCGTCTCCTTTGGCTTGGGAGATCCTCCATTACATGGGTTTATATTAAAGAAACTATGGGAACACATGCCCTATATTTTATTTTAAGAAGGCTCGCAGACCAAAAAAATTAAGTAAAATAAATTTAAATGAAACTATACACACATACAAAAGGTCTTTGGTCTAGCACATGATCATCCATAGCATGCAACGACATTTACGCACATTTAGAATTCAAATTATTTTAATCGTTCATTAATTTAAGATAAGTCGCACTAAAATTTAATTAATTATGATCTAATAATTAATCAATTATTTAACTTAAATACCTTTCTGAAATTCCTTGAGATTCTTCTCATCCATATTCCTTGTACGTGTCTTTGTACTTTGGAGGATACCTGATGAAATTCCATTTCTAGAAAGTAGACGGCGTGTAGTTTATAATTACACGATGTGTATTTCTTTTCACCTTTTTTCCAAAGTACATGCTGGGGGCATTGGTGTGTTTTCTGTACATTGGAAATTTTGGAGTACACGGTCGTGTGGATGAATCATACATGGCGTGTACTTCCTTGTTATGCGGTAACCGGTTTGCCGATCTCGTGTACGCCGTACATGGCTTATCTTTGTAAACGGTTTCACCTGGACTGAAATGGACTACACGGCGTGTTACTCCGACATACACGTCGTGTATTCCGATTCCACGTGCCATTTAATTCTGGTCAACACGGTGTGATTAATACTTAGGCATATTAAATTTACACGACATGGTTTGGTGGACCAGAGCTGGTTCATTGAACCTAAGTACACGGTGTGTAGTTTTAAGTACATGTCGTGTAATCATGTGTTGTAAAGATAGAATGAGCTGCTCCTCCGGATGAGTTCCTCGTTTTAATTTTAATCAAAATTAAAATTAAAAGTCCATTTCTATTATATGAATCGAGAAACGAAGGAGGAAGAACAGATCTCATTTATTATTATTTATAGAATGATTTATTTTAATTGAATCAAATATAAATCCGTAAATTATCAAAGAAAATTAAATAACTGTAATCAACGATGTGACCTTGCTATGATACCATTGGAAGGTTCCAGGCATAGAAAAAGCAGATGGGTTGATGTTCTCACTAGGCTTTTTGTCATTAACAATGATCAATACAGGACCAATAAAATGATAAATGCCAGTCTCCACGGATTGAATCATAGAAAAAGACAAAATAAAATGGTTTGTCCCAAAACCACAGGCAAGGATCATTATAGTTTGATTATAATTAATTTAATCAATTCCAAAGAAGAACCTTTTGGGTGTTCTTTCTTCATTTATGTTCTTAATCATGTTCTGGTGTGATTCGTCGTTGCGTCGCAGAAGCCATGTGTAGACGTCCTCTAGCGGTGATCCACATGTGCACCTCGAATCTCGGGACATCACCAATGGAGTCTCTGCATGCTAGCATGGAGAAACATTTTATTTTGTCGTCCACCTTAGATCGTCTTGATCTAATGGAAGAATATCTCTCTCAGTCTTGAGAGTATTCTTGGAGGAATAATTTCTTTCGGCCTTAAAATAATTCTCTTGTGTGTTACGCACACGAAAAGGGTTTGGGTTGTGAGGATATTTATAATCGTGTTTGAGGTTGTAGAGTTATGACAATAAATAGATGTGTTACACATTTTATTTATTTCATTGACTCTAATTTAAAATCTCCATGTCGAATAATTAATTCCTTGACATGCGCCCATGCTGATTATAATAAATATCATTTGAAAGAATGTTATATCCTCAAAATCTCTACTGGAAAAACTACAAGCTGTGTACTCGATTTTCATTGAAAAGTACACGGCGTATACATTCCATTTTCATGGTGTGTATATCTTGTTTTAATTTATGCATTGTCTTTCCATAAAGAAAACTACACATTGTGTAATTATTAATACACAGCGTGTACTTGTTTTCCATTAACAACTACACGGTGTGTATTCTTTAATACACAACATGTATATCTTGTTTTTTCATTTCATTTTTCCTCCATCATTAAAAATATTTAGACATCCTTGAATAATTATTAAACCACATACGAGAATAATATTTATTCTACTTGATATACTTGAATACACCTAGTGTGTGACCCTCTAGGTCTCTTTCTCGTTGGCATTAGGCAGACTTGACTAAAGTCCATGATTACTGTCTAGCAATGGGTCAAGGCACCCAAGAGAAAGAAGTTGACACCGCATTGACGTATCACCTCATACGAATGATTACTATGTAATTTAATCCCATTGTCTCGATATCTCATCAAGCAGGATTCATGGCAGTGTCATAAACCAATATGCTTGATCCTTCGTTCTTGGACTACCTGAAATAAACTCGTCGTTTACACCATGGCCATGGAATTTAATGCGACTGTTTTATTTCAATCAAAGGGCCGAGATATCAACTTCCATAAATGGAAGGGAAAAATTCTTCCTCGACTTATCCATTAACAACATGTTACTCGTGACGCACCCAAAGTACCCTACTTCCCGCCAGCTGTCTGTGTTACAGTTTTCATTAGTAAATATAAGTGTGCGAGTCATGACATTTGTTAATGATAATCTTCCAGTCTAAGGACCATTACACATGCTCGTAGATAGCAATGTCCGATGACACCAAGACATGCAGAATTTCTACTGGCGGGTCTGTTCTCATAATCTCCCATCTTAGAGATTACCAAGTGCGAACTCCATGAGAGAGAGTCTCGTCCTATTACAAGTACTCGCACATGATGGTCTGTATACTATGAGTCCTATCATAGTATTTCATCCAACCATAGAACTTTATTTAAGAATATTGTTATATCATATCAAGGTTCTCATCATAGCGGGGATCTGCCACGACCTTATCAATGCAACAAATATTCCAGGACATTATTATATTATAGTCATGCAGAATAATGAACAATATATAATAAGTGACCATTCATGTAATTGATGTAAAAAATAGTTGTTTCTCTAGTCACCAACCCTTACATTAAGATCCATCAAAACCTTATGACTTTATTTCTCATTAGGTACAACTTCCAAATAGAGAATTTACCTGATTGGAGACTGTGTTTGAAACCACTTCTAGAAACTCAGTGTTCCCTCCCGGATACCCTTAAGCATATGTGGGTTATGCCTTTCAAGGAAAATTTTGAAATGGGATTTAGCCATACCACCAAAGACATCACATTTTTTAGAGTATGAGACATATTCTATCAAAATATTTGGTCTTATGAGGAATAGATTCTCCTAAATTTTGGCTTGCGAATATGTTGAATTCCTATCAGCTTTACTAAGCCACATGAAGATTCCAAGTTTAGTTATATCCTTTAGAGGGGGAGGGGATGGATAAATTATGTAATTTTACAAATTATACGTTTCAAATAAACCTCTATGATAGGTTAATATCTCCATACCTCACTATTTAGCGTTTCATTTCTCCAATATTCAAATAACTGAAAACACCAAAAAAGAACACATAGATTTTTACAAGGTTCATCCCCAATGTGGGTGACTATGTCCTTTCTATGTTCGGGATAATATATGACACATAATTTCCACTAGTAATAACCAATTTGATTATAAATAAAGAAAATATCCCAAAATTCATGATAGATAAACTCTTGAAATTTCTTCACAATTAATGCATGCACTAAATCATGCATATGCACACTGTCTCTTTAATTATTTGCACACACATTCTAATTATTTGTCGATTTCATACACTTTTCCTTGTGTGAAAATGCACAGAGCACTTTCAGAACATACATGAAAACCACATGAATGTACATCATTCAGGAAACTTCAATCATCATGAATCATATATGGGCTTCTCATACATATCATACAAAACACAAGCCCTTTTACATGAGATGCTTTGTGTGTAAATAGAGTCTGCGGTCCCCCATAATTGTTCATTAAAATACCATAAGATACATGCGTTATTGTATCACATAATATTGTTAGCTTTGCATAACTGTGTTCATCATGAAGCACTATGAGTGTGAAAATCACATTTCATATGCACACAGAATCAGTTCTTATTCTTCACAGAAACAGAGTATGTGCGGAACTTTTGTCTATTGTGTACCAGAGTGTTCACGGGATTTTCTGTTTCTTATGAAATAAGATCTTCTCACAAAATTATCAACACACACACTACCTTTGTGTGTACTGGTATGTATAGGAAACAATCATCATCTCATATACTTCTATAATCACATAGACCACTCTCCTCATTCATTCACTGCCTCGGGTCCATGTCAAAGAAAACACCAGCACTGTAAATTCATTTGTTTTTCCACACTATATATCAACATTCTGATCTTAATTTTTTCATGAAAATAGAGTTGAATAATATTTCAGTGAGTTTGATATCTTTTGAATATCCAAAATAATATCATAATCTTGGGTTCATGTTACTGTCAATGTCACTCTAGGAATCTTCAGTGAATAGATTACTTGGGGGCTAGCTGAGGTTGAAGACGACACTGCTAAGATGATCGGACGACCCAAAAAAATCATTCAGTATTCTTAGAATAATGAAACATTGATGAGAAATATATTAATATATATTAATATACATAAATATTTATAATTATCTATAAATTTATAAATATATAAAGATATTAACATAACTATATATAAAGACATATATATAAATATATATTTAAATATAATTATGAATAATGAAAAACAAATATACATAAATATATATAGATAACCACCCATCATCATTGCCTACATCCAGGACTGAGTTCGGTGTTCCATGCACATCATAACTCCAAGATCCAATTAAGGAAAATCATTTAAAGATATTCATAATTTACCATAACTTACCCACCACATACGTTTCCTATCACATACGTTACCCATCAACTTTGTTACCCATTAATTACATTACCCATCACCTATGTTACCCATCACCTATATTACCCATCACCTTTGTTACATATCACTTATGTTAGCTATCACCCAATTTACCCATCACCTACTTTACCCATAACTTATGTTACCCATCACCTACGTTACCCATCATATTTTACCATCACACAAAATCATATTTTACCATAACACACCCCCCATCTTCATTACCCATCCAACCAAAACATTTTATGAATTTCATTGATAGGGTCATCATCCCACATTATAAAATCACAAATTAATCCTCCATGGATAGAAGACACCAACAATGGATTCGATGACCGTTATTCAGGTCATCATCAAACTTTTGTATCAAAATCCTGATTCACCATTCGTAACAAACCCCACAGTGTAAAACGTACTCATCATAATTATCATTTTATATTTATTAAGATGCCTCCATTTTCACCCTAAAAATAGTATTTAACATGGAGAAGTGAAGGATGATGGCATTCTACCTACTACATTGTGCTACCAATACATATGAAGAGACCCCCACAGCGGGTAAACGAGATGCTGATCCTAGCTAACCCAACCCCTACCATTGTGGGACTAGGAGACATCGATTGTAGAATCAAAGGAAGATTAGAGAAGATAGAGACATCTAAAATGAGATTTATAGTTTCTCCCTTTGTATTTCTTCTTGATGACTTATATTAAATATTCTAGACACATTTCCAGGGTTTTATTCACATATAAATGTTCTGTATTCATGTAATTTATAATTTTAAAAGAATATTTTCCCATAATTGTGATATTAATAAAATATGGATTTTGGTTATAAATTTATCCTTCGATGATAAAATTTACAATATTCCATTGGGGTTTATTTCAATTGGAATATATTTTCATTGGATATCTATGAATATCATCTTACATGATTGGGAAACATTTTTTTTAACAAAGGATACTGTATTGAATAAGGATATTCATATGGATATTATTGTATAATTGTTTTCCCACAATAATAACATCCATGATTTATGTATTTCATCTTGATTGGTGAAATATTAATACTATAAATGATATACCTGTACATTTATTTCATATAATGACCTGTGATAAGTCTATATAACTATATTTGACGTGATGATGAGGGAAATGATGTAAAAATATATATTATAATGATATAAAATTATGTCATACGCCATGGGAACAAATTTAAAAATAAAAGTTCAATTGATATTCTTAAATTATGAGATATCAAAATATCACAACTCATTTCTTCCATTAAACTATATTGGGAAATAAATTAAACATCATATGATGGGGTTTATGTTGTTTTCATGACATTAAAATTAATATTTAATAATTTAAGATTTGGGTTTATTTTTTATAATGAAAAAAATATATGCATTAAAAACATATATTGTTTGTCTTTATTTTGAAAAGTTCAATTTTTTAATAATTATTTGGATTGTAAGATGCTGTATATAATAATGAACTCATACTAAGAGGTTTTACACATTATCTAAAATGAGCTATGTATTATTATTAGTGCCTTAAAATATTTATAAAAATTTTCTATGAATATCTTGATATGATCCACATCTTGAAGACATGAAGGTGATGGAGTAAGCAATTCCATGAAAAGGATAAAAATAGAATATTCATATAATGCATGATTTCTCAGTCATTCAATAATGGGGATACTAAAAAATAATTTCCCAATTTAGTGATGTGATTATGGGAACCACCTTTATAGAGATGGAATGAATTATATCCTATGATTAAGGAATGTTTGATGAAATACACACACACACACACATATATTTGTGTGTGTGTGTGTGTGTTTTATCCTCTTATATCTATGAAGAATTTTTTTTATGGGTGTTAGAGGTAGTTATTTTATTTAAATAATTATTCTTGTTTAAAATGTATGCCACATGGAATTAAAATGGACACACATATCAATAGTTATGACCATTTTAAATTACTAATATGTTTGAATAATTCCTGAAGAAAAAAACCACGAGGGGAGATATCTACATTCATTTGAATGTAACAATTTTGCTCCAATGTCCAAGACAGTCACATCTGAAGAATACTTAAAAAAATGTATTGTGATGGTCTAGATATATTTATAGGGAAAAATCACACACATTAATTTAAACATTAATATGGATAACATGAAAACATGCAACACATATGAAAATTATACATTGAGTTTTCTATGGATGGAATAATTATGCTCTAACATCCATGAATTTAGTGTATTGGGAACACTAAAAAATCATTAACTAGATTCACCATATAAATTACCATAGGTCATGAAAATAAATTTTATATACATGTTCATAAAACACATATGATAGTGTGTCCCTAACTTTTGTACATGTGCAACACATATAAGTATACATCCTTGATTTTCCAGCACTTGAAATAATATTTCCCTTTATCCTTGATTCTAAACACCTGTAAAGCATACACAATTGTATAAAAAGGAACCATAATAATCAATATATTGAAATATTACATTCACACATGCACAACTACAACCAACCTATAGAAAAAAGCATGCACACAACACATACACTCCTACATCCTTAACTTTGAAATGAATGAAACACATTTGCTCTAAAATATTTTACATTCATTCATATGGAGGTATTTCATATTAGTGTATTATAAAACCTTTTTTTATATTGTTCATCCATTTTTATAATGGTAAAATTAATTTATGTAGTAAAAATATAGAGTTTCAATACCCAGTTATGTAGACACCAAGTGAAACGATCAAAAGCCAAAAAATATTTTACATGTTTATAACTAATCTAAAAAATGAATAATTTTTATCCATAATACCCCAATTTCAGTATTTTTCCAACTTCTCCCTTGTGCATGTTAAATATTTTTTCATATGCATAGGGTAACTGAAATATATATCAGTCTAGGGACTCATGAAGTACATATACTAACATAAGTTCTATAAAATGGGGATGCCTATGTATAACCATCACACATGTTCAAAATCCCCTTGTGAAAAATAACAAAAAAAAACACACACACACACACACATATATTCATCCATATTTACATCGTTTTTTGTTTTAAACATGATTTTTTTCTCTTGAGTATATCTGAACATTCCTTTATGGATTCAATGATTCAACACATCCAAACAAACCCAATTTCAATTGTATTATCCCCATTATGGGGTTTCCTTTTACCCATTAATATCTCTAATATATCAATATATATTTAGGTATATATAGTTTTAAATGAAAATATTAATGAAACGATGTAGAATGTTTTAAAATTTATGTAAAAAAATATCAATGTTTGGTTCCTCCGAAAACATTATTATTTTTACCCATGACTATCACCAATGGGATAAGAGGCATTTATAGCTATATTTATGTAATTCATAAATATTAAATGTTGGTAAACATTAAAAATTAATTAAACCCACAATAAAAATGTATTTATCAAAACATGGGGTCTCATTATACCCTTTCACATAATATATTATCCATTGTTCAGTAATGTATTCACATTTATAATGGCCAAATTTCTCACAATTATGATGAATTTCAATAAAATTACACTAAACCCTCTAAAATTGGTTACTATTTCAACACACGGTGTCCTTATATGATTTCAATTCTCTATTAGGATATTTTAAATTTAGATATATTCATGCGTAAGTCCAAACATACACATAATGATATTAAACATCCCCATATTTACTCACAACTATTTCAAATAGTAATTTCCCGTTACATGGCCTTTAATTATACTAATTATCATCTACAATGGGTAAAGGTACATTGACACATGATGTGTCTATCCTATAAGATGAAAATGTTCTTATTTATTACTATTGATAGACCAATCATAAGTATTAATTAGTGAAACTACAACATCACCCCTACTTGTTTCCACCGCATGTGTTTCTAATATTATACATCCTTTATATATTATATTAAGATAGATTCATTTATAGAAATACTATATAGTATAATTTATATATCTCTATATAATTTAACTATTGTGGAAAATTATTAGTGGTTCATTTTGTGTATATCAGTATCTCGAATACAATTTCAATGATCATTTCACATTAATGTACTAGTTGTATAATCTTAAACATCATGTCACAGATTATGATTAAATGACCATAAAAAGCACAAAAATGATAATCATTTAATGAAATTAAAAATTATAAGAAAACATATCTATATGGTGATATAAAAAATGATAATACGTTTTACTAGGTCATAATTTTCAAGACATATAAAAAGTATGAATTTCATTCCTTTTCATATGCCTTTAAACGGTGACATCGAACTATATGGTTTTTGATTCCCATAAAGTATAAAAATAGAAATAATTATAAATGACCAAATCCAATACCATGAAACCTTATTTTCTATTATAAACTAATTATTCATCTAAGATGAAACTAATGTACACACAATCTAATTTCATTATATATAATCTGAAACACAAACATAATGCAATTTCACATCATAAAAATATAAAACTCCTTACCCTTTACTCATCATGTAGGGCCACAAACCCCAATGTAAACAAATTTTACATCAAGGAATATATAAAATCATTTTTTCCTATCATTTGTTCTTATGAATCTCTAATCTCCTATATACCCATTATTTTATCACAGGAGACCTTAAACCCTGACATAGTTACAATTTCCATGTTTATGTTGTACTAAAATCCAATATAATCATTTATTCATCCTAGAGGAACATAAAGTATCTATATTTCTTCAAATATTTTTTATTATTAGTCTATATATAAAACCCTATTTATGTTTCTCCCTGATAATAAATTGTGTTTTATTAATAAGGTTTCTTGGAGTAAAAATAATTTCCAGCATCACCATCTATAAATTCCTAAAACATTTTAAACATAAATTTAACCATTAGGTATTCTGGGTTGAAGCTGAAGTCTAATATAAACAATAATTTATTTATGTATATATTTACACTCAAAAAAAATCCTTACATATTTTTAAATTACTATAAAAACTATTATTAACCTTCACACCATCCCACAATGAATTAATATATGGATTTAAATAATGTCATCTTAGATGACCTATTGAAGACCAAAAAATCAAAAAATAACATTCATTGATGTATTTAAATTGTTACAACTCCACATTAAATAGGGATACCTCAATCATTTTTGGTGTTTTATTAACAAAAAATTACCATGCCTGTATGAAATTCACTCATTCCACAATTACTGTGGCTGCTGCAACATATTTTCTGAATGGATTCTAATATTCTAACACTAATTATATTCATAAATAAATTTTTAATGAACCTGTTTTGATGTATATATGTAATGTTTCTACTTATCCTCATTATCTCGAGAAGGTAAAGGAATGTTACTTGCCCTTAAGAGACATCCTCAAGACACCAATGGATGACAAGAAATGTCAAAGGGCATCAATACATGTGTGGGATTATGTTCCCTATAAGAAATAAAAAACATCCCAAACAAGAAATAACCAAACATTACACTACATGATGCATGATAATGTTAAGGATAACTCATATATTTTATTTATATCAAAACCACACTATAACCAAGTGCAATTATGGAAGAATATAATATTGAAGTACATAATGGAAGAAAAAAATATAAAGAAAAAATACAACTAAATAAATCAAAATCATCACATGATTAATTCTCCAACTCCACCAATATCCAAAGTATCATGAAGTACTACTAAATATGTGTGATACATTACCTTTTCTAATGTTTAAATAACCATCATCTGTAGAAACGCCAAAGTTCCAAAGCAATGGTGAGTAATGAAACTCATTATATTTTCCCAACAAATTCCCTACCAATTACACTAGGATAAAAAATTTTAGCAACATTTATATAAAAATATTTTATTTAAAATATTTCATAAATAATTTACTACTAAATATAAACAAGATCCAATGAAACCATTTTCTCAAAATAAATATCATAATACAAGGAAAATAACCAAAAAATGTTGTAAAATCATTTCACAAAATAAATTTTTGAATAACCATTCCAATTCACTTATCCACACATCCAACCATCCATGAAAACCTGGAACTCCCTACGCTAGCAAGTGGTTTGTATTCCATTCACTATGTCGTCACGTAGTGAACCAATTATGATGGGTAGATCCCTAACCATTATCCATCCCATTAATTATGGGGGATACTACATACCCTTATCTATCATGAATTAACATGAACACACACAACCATTATTCTTAACCAATGAATAAAAAATAGTTCATCTATTTCAATAAAATCATTATTTTATTGAAAACCTTCCAACAAAACCAATTAAAATAAACCATTAAAACTTATTTCAATTAAACCATCCATTTAATTGGAAATATTTTGATTAATCTATTTACCACTATTCCAAAAAATCCACTTTTTTAAATAATCATTTTAAAATCAAGAACCAATGCACCATATACAAAACACCAAATTTCCATGTTTCCAAAATACATCACATAAGATGGTTATAAAAATTCATTACACAATACATTCACAATAAATTTAACAAATAAATATAAATTTAAAATAAATTTTTTGTATTCTAAATATAAGAGTTGAGAGTGAATCCACATACCTCAGGTTTCATGATGAAAACAATGTACGACACTCAAATGCCAACAAATCTGGGTTAAATTTTCATAAACCTAACATAGATATATTCCATTATCTAAAAATGAGACAAATATAATCATATTTGGAATCAAATATCATATATATAACCACAACAGATGTAGATCTAAGAAAATGAGAGAGATAGAGATGTATATATAGGGAAAAGCGCCACGAACAACCAAGAACGATCAGTTACCGCAAGAACCTGAATTCAAATCACTAAGGGAAGAATTTAGATCACCTATAGATTAATGATATAACCTTCATTATCCCTTGGGAAGATAGAATATTGAGTTAGGTCCACATATGAGAAAAAACGAGGGAGTTAGAGGGGAAAATAGTGAGATCCAAAATTTTAGGATCTCACTTCTCACACGTGCATGGTTAGTCACACGATTAGTACAACTGTGAAATAGATTCTATCTCAAGGGTGAATATCTAGCGGTTCTCTCATATTGTTTTGAAACCATGTTTCAACCATTCCTAATAATACTATCTCAAGTTAGACAATTTCTCATAGGCTTCCACACAGTTTGGACAAACCATGCACCGCCTGTGCACCTTCTCTTTTTCCCTTGCCTCATTATGCATGGTTTCCTACATATGTTGCACAATTTTACCACACTGATCACCAAATGTTTACCCATAGAATATTACCAAAACAATAAATAAGTTCGCCGAACTCTCCCAAACATTACCTATATTATTTATATAATAAAAAATCATAAGGAAATGGTTACTTACATAGGATCGGGGGTACTAAATTCTCCCCACCATTGGCCGTTCTATCATCAGAAAGTAGAAAAACATCTTTTTGCTGAAAGAGATATGTACATAGATCTTTCATTTCTTTCAACTATTCCCAAGTATCTTCCTGAATATAAATATGTGGACACAAAACCCACACTAAACTAATGTTTTTTCCAGGAAAGACACACTCTTTCGTATCCACAATATATATTGGGATATATAACAACATAGCATCTAGATATAGTTCAACATGATCCCATTGAATCAACATATTGATCCAAATAATAAATCATTACTCAAAAATGAGATATGTACTCCTAGTGGAAATTCATTCCAATAATTCTTTTCATGCTCGTATTATTGAATAATCCCATGATAATGCGATTTTAATTCCTATTAGTGTACCCAAAAACATATGTACCCATATCCCTCATAACATGAAGTTAAACATACAAAGGTTGGCATCATCATTTTATTCTCTATATTTAATGTTCTAACAATCCTACTCATTTCTATGACCACAAATCAAGGGATAGATAATTCTATAATACAACTCTTAGACCAATAAAAATGATGACTACATTTTCCACAAGGAAAAGGAACATGTTGACATCACTTGTAATGCCCCACCTTCTCCTCGTTGTCTTGAGTAGGCGGAGGAATTTTACATGGACTTTAGTGAAGTCTCTACGGTGAAAAAGGCTATAAATAAATTTTGAAGGGATTCAATACACATGGGGGATGATTTTAACTTTAATAAAAAAACTGTCACTGGAAATAACAAAACAAGATACTACATGATTCATGATACAATGAAAAATAACTCAAACATTTCATTTATATCAAAACCAAAATAAAACCATGTGCCATAGAAGAAGACTATAATGTAAAATTACATAGCAGAAGACAGAACAATCAAAACTCAAAGATGACCAAATAATTGTAAAGCTTCATATCTCTATACTCAAATTACACTAACAACCCATGTACTAAGAATTACTACAAAAGAAGTGTGATACATTACCTTTTCGCATGCCTTGATTACCAACATCTAAAAAACACCAAAGTATCAATGTAGGGGTGAGTAATGAAGCTTAATAGATTTTACCCAATGAATTCCCTACTCACTCCACTAGGATAAAACCTGTCACCAAGATTTATATAAAATAGTTATATAATTTTTTTAATATATTTTATAACTATATACCAAAAAGATTCAATGAAATGATTCTCTCAAAACAAAATCAATTTCTAATGAAAACAACCATACAATGTTCTAGAATCATTTCAAAATTTCTATTTGGGAATAACCATTCAATTTCACTTTTCCATACATCCAACCATGCATGAAACATAGGCCTCCCAATACTAGTGAGTGCTGAGTCATCCTTTCAATAAGTTTTCACCAAGTGAATGAATTTTGGAAGGGGAGAACACTGAACCATATCTATACCACTAATGAGGGGGTTGAATCCTTCTCCTTATCCATATTAAATGAACATGAACACACAAAACCATTATGAAAAACTAATACCAAACAACCATTTTATCCATGGTCATGAAACCATTATATTATATAAAACCTTCCAACAAATCCAATTAAAATAAACTATTACAATATATTAAAATAAAACCATCCATTTCATTGAAATTATTTTCATTAATCCATTTACCACATTTCTAGAAAATGCATATTTTTAAATCATCATTTTAAAATCTAGAACCAAGGCACATCCTACAAAACACCTAATTTCTATGTTTCCAAAAAAACAATCAATTTAGAAGGTTTTAAAAAATCCTTACTCAAAAAATAAAAAATTAATTTTTAACAAATGATTAATTTTAAATTATGCCTTCAAATTAAAAATTGAGGAGATTACAGTGAAGCCACCTACCTCAGGATTTATGATAAAAACAATGAATAGAACTCAAACGTCATTGAAACCAAGTTAAATCTCCATGTACCAGCCATAGATCACTTAGCCTATCAAGAAACAAGACAAATATATTCATATTTATCATCATATATCTTAGATCTGACCACAATGTATTTATTTCTAATAAAATAAGAGTGGTAGAGAAGTAGATCTTAGAAAAAGTTCCTATAGAAACCAAGTGTGATCACTTACCATAAGATTCCGACTTCAAATTACTAATGGAAGTCTTCATATAACCTCAAGATCAATGGGAGAAACTTAATTCAAACTTTTTTAGATAGAATATTGTGTTAGGGACACCTAGTAATATGAAAAGGTAGTTATAGAGGGAAATTAGTAAGATCCATAAATTTAGGATCTCACTTTTTGCCCGTGCATAGTTAGTCACACAGTTAGTAAAACTATGAACTAATTGTGTGCTATGTTCTTCTTCAAGGGTGAAACACACATGGTTGTATTGCATGGTTTTCAAAACATTAACCAACTAATACCAAGAACATTGTATCCTGGTTCATGGTTTCTCCTAGGCTTCATCATGTTTTCGAAAAACAGTTGGCCACACGTGTTCCTTCCCTTTAGCTACTGCCTCATTATTCATAGTTTCCTATAGGTGTTTCATGGTTTTCCAAAACCATGCACCAATCATACACATATATAAAATCCCCATAACGTACTAATTTTTCTCCAATATCTCCCAATCTTTATATATACACTTTACATTCATCAAAATCATAAATAAATGGATACTTTCTTGAAACATGGGTACTACAATATATGTGACGATGTAATCCCAAAGATTCTTTCAGTAAAATAGAACCATTAGAAAATAAATTCGTACATACAAAATAAAAGTAAATAGATAATAATGGGATATGTGATGACAATAAATGTATCATACTATTTTAGGATCCTTACTCAAAAATCTAGAAGACACCCTATACATGTCTAAATGAGTTTGACCATTATGATACACACATCGATCTAGTTACTTTGATATCTCCTATGATATATCTCATCCATATTTTTAGTGTTTCATGGTATTGAATTGTCCAAAGATTACTGATGAAGGTATTTACTAATTTATCATGGTATAGATACTAATGGAAAAATACTTCTTCTAGAAATAAATCCTCTCCATCATTGTGGTGGAAAATACCATCAAATTTGTCTAGAACCTCAAGGTGCATCTCCCTATTTAGAATATGGTCCTTGAATAATCTAAGGCCACCTTAGGTTAGAATCAATAACTATCCAATAACAAATAATTATAGTCCATTTGTATTGACACAATACATAATATATACAAAATATTCTACAAGTTCCTTCCCATGTCAGTATAAATAACACCCATAGTGTTTATACCATTGATGATTTTTAATACTACAAATTAGGGGATTTTATATAATGATGTAAATAATCTCATGATAGATTCATATAAAATGTTTTCTATAACCCTACCCCTCCACACAAATTAATAAATAAAAATTTAAATACCTTTAAACAAATATATCCTTTGTTTAATATTATGGATAATGATTTTCGATATAATTTTTATTGGCTGAATAAATGTACACCATATTAGTGTAACTTTTCATATTCATATACCTTATTAATTTGGATGAAAATATTCACATCATGAAATTATATCCTCTTGGAATAATATTTTGATCATGTTCTACTAAGAAATAATATATCAAAACATGTACTTCATATAAATTATATACAGATATGTTAATAGGTAATCTAGAAACACGATCCAACATTTTTTGTTGATGATGCTATAACTAGTGAAATCTCATCCAATTTAATAGACAAAATCATAGAAGATACATTATTGGTCCATCCATTAGAATAATTGAATTTTAAAAAACATAAAACTATAAAATCTTTTCAGTTACAACTGATAAGAATATTGTAATGAAGCCATTTTTTTTAGAAGAAAAAATAATATTTAATATTGGACAAATAATTTATTCATTTGACGTGGAAAAAATTATTGTGAGAGAAGTTATCATTTAATTGCATCCCACTCACCATAATCATGATAAAATTTCATATGAATTTTTTAGAGAAAGATATTATATATACCATTGGAATATTCTATAGAGAAAATTGTACTAGAAACTATCATAATTTATTGGAAATATAGTGCTACTTAATTTTTTCAAGCATGATGGTGGATTAGGGTAGATATGGAAAGTGATGTTGGTTTGGATAAAAGATCTTCCCGTTAACCTTTTCTATTTTACCCTATTTCCTTATATGTATTTTGATTCCTCTTTCATTGTTTTAGTTTTTTGGTTTTTGGTATCATTATATTATTATCGATTTTGGATCTTCTTGTTTTTTGGGTTTTGTTTATATGGTTATCTAATATTGTTCTGGTTTACAGATAGGGGTAAGTTTGTATCATTCTATTTCAATTACTTGATGTTGATGTTTTGGTCTCTGGTTTCATCCCCTAGCAAGGCCTTCTTTTGCTCAATTTCTTATTCGATGTCGAGGTCCAGCACTCCATTCCATGTTTGATTGGGGTAGTGGTATTCATGGATGTTCTAGGATGTGTTGATTCTTGTGGAAATTAGTCTCTGGGAGGAATTTAATGGATTGTGAATTCACGTTGGCGATGATGGTGCTCAATCAAAGGTGTTGAGGGTGTTTTATGGTGGTGAGAAGGATTCCTTATAGAGGTTTCGTGGTGGTTTTGTTCATTTGGTGAGGATGATAGTAGTGCGACGGTATATGGGATTTATTCAGAGAGTTCCATCATTTATTTTTTAGTGTTTTTTCTCTTGTGGTATCGATTTAGACTAGTGGTTTCTCAGGCTGATGACCAATGATGTTCATGACGACGATGCCGGGAGATGAGGAAGACAATGAAGAGATTATTCATACGGTGATGTGATGATGGTTGTGATGATGTGGATATGACAAAGCATTACTTTAACTCGGTCAATGTGAGAGATCTCATGGCATTTTAGGTACCAATTTTGTTAGAATTTGGTATATTTTTAGTTTAAATAGGTGGATCACGTTTGGTTTATGTTTTGAATTTTAAATTTGAAAATTTTAATTTTTTAATCATAGTGTTTTTTATTCTAAAGTTAATGGTACAAACTAAATTATAATGATACTTAGGTAATGGTTCAAGCTATTTTTTTATGTATGTAAAACGTCTTAGGATTATAATATGTTATATCGTTAGTATAGATATGGAACTCTCTGAATTGTCTAAATCTCGAAATCTATGTAACATTTTTTCCCTTGTATCAGAATTCCATCAATGTATTCAATGATTTTCAATGATTTTAAAGAAATGTATTCCCATGTATGCACCAGAGCATACTGTAAAAGTTTATACAATATTTCACACATAAATTTCATTTAGATGATGATACTATGTGTGTATTTAATAAACATTATTTAGAATAATTTTTGATTGAGGTGTATAAATTTTTCACCTTTACTCGAAGATAAATAATAATGTAAAGAATATAGATTACATTTCATTTAATAAACACTCCACATTTCCATTGTAAAAAGAGTTATGTGTTATTGTATTGATAATTCAATAATATCATCCATGATTTTTTCTCTAAATGATGGGAGTTATCCAATCCAAAAGCGTAAAGACCTCCTAAAATAATGATGTTGCTTTATAATAAAAAAGTTACACACTAATATTTTAGTATTAATTTACCCTAAATATAAATAATTTATTTCTAATTTTACTATACATGAAATATATAATTAAAATGATGTTGGGATAAAATAAACAATGATTATTAAATTTGAAACTTATAATATCATCAATAGTTATTTAAAAATAAATGTATTCTTATAATGAAACCATAATGAAATTATATTTAGTGGCACATTTATTCCCTACAAGGAACATTTATCAATTCTTGGGAAGGTAGTTGCTTCACTACTGGTCTTCCCGGAGGAATCAAAAGGTGAACTCCTAGAATTAAGGTCTAATAATTAATATTTTTCAAAAATTTTCAAGACCATTGAAATTATCCTGAGATCCATTGTAATAGAATCAACATCCAGGATGACCATTAGTGCTTTTTCTGTTCACAAGTCTTATGTGGAGATCCTAAATTTATTTTTATTTGTAAATTAATATCATATTAAATATAAATGATCACATTTATAACAAATTTTAAAAATAATATTTCTTATTTTTTTTAAAATAATATTTATTTTTAAAACCAATTAATTGGAAAAAATTAAATAGTGTCTCTAAATGACTAACAATATCATTTTAGAAATAAAAATTTATTATTCTAATAATTGGTTCATTTATGTGATATATTTGAAACAAAATATAGAATTATTATGAAATCATAGAGTATATTGATTTTTTGAACATATAATTATCACTAATATAATTATAAAATGATTGTATTGAGGAGTAGGTACATTATATATAAGAAAATTATTCTATAATAAAATTACTTTTCGTAATATTTTTATGCATTAATTTAAATTTAAAATACTAAATATTTTAGAATTACAATTTGATTACATTAAATTAATTTTTTGTATTTTGAGTAGCAATATTAAAATAGGATGGATTTTTATAATCTTTCTACAATAGTTTATTTTTAGTAGAATAGTGAAAAATACAGTTTTATCCAATACCATAGTATTTTAGTTCTTATAATTAAGTAGGTATGAAATAAAAATGTAAAAAACATTTTTATTATTTACATATTTATATACAGATTAATAAAAATGATTTAAAATTAAAATTTAAATTATCAAAAATCATGTTTTTTATTATAAAAACATATTAATCGTTGTTCATGATTAAATATTGTTTTTTATCATCATCGATTAATTATGATTCCACATGGTATATTTTTCTTATACATTTTAAGGATACTTAAATTTATATTTAGAATAATAAACGAATTTATTTCACAAAAATTAATATCATTCATAGAATTATCTTATACAATATTTTTTATGGTTAAAAATATAGTTGATCTAAAAAATGATTGGATGTGTAATTTTAATCCATATTAAAATAAATTATGACACTGTTAAAAATATTTTTGTATAAATGGTTTCTTATATTTAAAATAAGATTTTTAAATTTGGAAAAAATTTTATTTTCATTTTAATTCAAAAAAATCGCCTATGAGGGGAAAAATTTATTTAACAAGGTAATGTTAAATTTTGGCCTATGTCATCTATTTCCAAAATGTAATTAAACAGAATGTTTAAATTGTAAATGTAAGTACTAATCACTCTCCAGTCATTTTAATTATCTATAAATCTCCTAAAAAATTATACACATTACAAAACGATGAAATAATTTTTATCTTTATACAAATTTGTTTATATATTTATTCTATAATTATTATCATCCTTTACCATTTTTTCCTAAGGAAAATGAAAACTACATCAAGTGGATGTGTAGAATACTACATCCATAAATGATATGTTACATTTTTCATCACTAAATTTCATGATAGTTTAATGATAATATATAATGAAATAATATTGAATTTATTACATGACTATGTTTATATAAATAATAAACCATTTCTAACCCTTATCACATTCTATGATAAATGAAAACATTATCATTGTGTATATGTGGACTAATATATCCACAAATTTTGAAATTCATTTTACATATATATTGTGTTTTATCATTTATCTAAAACTATTATATTATTATTTGATGCCTTAAATATATAAAAAAATATTTAATCATCCTTAAAAATGATATTATTAAAAATTAATTAGTTTCTAAATCATACTAACCGATCCATTATTGCATGTTCTTGTTTTGGGTCAATTTTTCCACCAACAATAACAATGGAAAAAATTTATATCATGGATGACTATGGAATAATAAATAATTTTATTATTTAATTTTTAATATAAAAAATTCTAACAGTTATGGAATGGTTATCATAATATTTAAATTATTATTAAAAATTTATTTTTTTCATCAAGAATTATTGTAATAGGTTCATCACCAATTCATCCTTTATGAACTGTGACTGAAATTATCTTGAAATGAATGTAAAAATTTAAATTTAAGAACAAATAATCAATTAAATATCCATTTATAACCTTTTAATCATTAATATGTTATTAATTTACTATAACGAACATTGATACATTAAATCATGCACAAAACAATAAAAATCACATAAATACATTGATGAAAAAACTATAACAAAATAATTAATATATAATAAATGATTATAAATAACCATAAAAAAGTTGATATATATTAATATGGTTCTAAAATAGGTTATTGTTATGTTTTTAATAATGATAAATGAGACTAAAACACTTTTAGAGAAGTTAATAATATAAGTGAGAACTTTTATTGACTCAAATTCATTAAATAATTCATAATTATTCTAAATTGACTGTAGTTTTACACTATCATTTTACAAAAGTTTTTGATAATATTATAATTCCTTTCCTCCTTATAATTTTAATAATTTTAAGTATTTTAATTATTTTAAAATTTTCCAATTTTAAGAATATTTCCCTTTATCCCTAAAGGAGATCCTTCTCATCCATCCCCAAATTTTGTCATAATGCAAATTTTGTTGACTGTTTTATGAAATGTAAATAAATATTATTTATAGAGAAGTTTGAAGCCTTATTTAAATATTTTCAATTGTAATATTTATCACACTATGAAGAGGGTATCAAATTTTTTTTAACAAAATTTCAAAATGGATTTTTATTTTCTAATTGTATATTTTATCATCCACTCAACATTTCCTTTCGATGAACACTATAACCACTAATGATATTTATTATTATAATTTTAGTTCATTTAATTATTTAAAAATATTTCATTTCATTTATTTGGAAATGATATATCTGAATGTGACACATAACGTTTTTTTAGGAAAATGTTAAGAAATGTATTCTAAATACTATTTTATTGTTCAAATTCATTTATCTCTTCCAATTAAATTAATTATATTTGGTAACATTTTTAGAAATAAATTAATAAATCACTTTTTGATATAATAGTTTTATGATGATAGCCCTACATGCATTGTTAATTCCTGTTGGGTTACCGAATTGAGAAATTTATAACACGAAACACAAAAAACACCAAACTACAGTGTAGTATAGGAATTGAATGTTCGAGGTTGAACCCACAGAGATAGGGTTATAGGAAATATTAATTAAATATAATAAAACTAAACAAATATATATTTATTGAAAATAAATCTAAAATACCGATAATACGGTTTGGTGATGATGGTGAGAGAAGAAAACATAAAATTGGTGCCAGAAATCAATAAATCCATGTTCACAGAATAAAAAGGTATAAAATAATTAATAAAAATTTATGAATGAATCAGAATCAGGTCCCCGTGAGTACAATGGCCATACCAAATTCTATCCATCCTATGTTCTCCTTTTCTCATGGTCAAGTACATTGGATTACAAAGAATGGGTAAACCAATAATTTATTTAATCATGGTGAAGAAACAAACCCCAATGGTCACAGTGCAAACCTAAAACCTAGATCGCATAAAAAATAGATTCATTAAATCAAATTAGGCAATGGTCATGAACAAATATAGAACGAAATTAAACTCATCCCCCAACCCCACTCACAATGGTCATGCATGAAGTATTAAGAAGGAGGATAGTATTGAATAACAGGTGTGAAATCCCAATATGAATTGCATTAATTATGAAATACATCCTAAAATGAATTCCCCTTTATCATGCACAAACCAAAACAAATAAATCACATGCTCATTCTAACCATGAGCAGGTGTAGAAAAATAATAAATAAAAATCTTACAGAATGTGGTGAAGCAGGTGGGTGCATCTCCATAGGTGTACCTTATGGATAATTCATCCAGAAGTTATGCCAAATGGTGCAGCAGAGGGTAATTTTTATAGGCACTAGATGGGATCTTCCTGAAATATTTCATGTCATATAATGTGATTACACATTGTGTAATCATGGTCCGTGTTTGTCCCACATTATACAAATATTTCATGAATCATGATCATAAATTTCAAACTTTGACTCCTTCCAGGATGTGAAATAGGGATCCATGATATGTAACTTGCATTCACATCGTCTAATCTCTTAATGACTTGTCTCGTCGCCATCAAATTCTATCGATGTATTCACAATCTATAATATAATCACATGTAATGTAATAGTGTTTCTTCTATTTATAGATCCTTTTTTTCCTCCAAAGCCTTTTTTCATGCCACATTGCTTTGCTCACCGTGTGATGTTCCTTTTTTTCATAATTTTCTCCCCTTTTTGTTCCTTTTCTAAATATTCATCATCTATTTTTTTAAAACATAAAACAATTCAAATAATTCCAAAATTAGAAAGATTATTCATTTAATTACAAGAATCAATATGCAAAAAACTCTAAAATATATGCATGAAATACACTTATCATAGATTGTGGGTATTCATGTAACAACCAATATTCTTTTGATATCATGTTATGTGATACTATTTGGAAATTATAAGAATCCCATTTTATTTTTAGGGTTTTTTTATGATATGATTAATAATTATTATCATATAGAACATATATGTATGAATGATTATGGGTGGAGTCTTATATTACCCAAAAATGAATTGATTAATGATTTATATAAAATTAGATAAATATTGGACACATGGATATAAATTTTTGGCCCACATTGTTATAGGAGATAGGTATTTGAATTCCTCAACCATTATGTTACGAGAGACAAAGCTTCAATTTCATGATGCACTATGTCATGAAATAAATGGACCTCATTTTGTAACTAATTTTTTTTACTTTGATGCTTATATCTATTCCATAATTCATTATTTATTCTACATTCCAATGATATTGTTCATTTCCATATCATATTCCTTGGATTATTCTCCATGTATCACATTTATTATCCCACAATCTTATGAAATAGTACATTTTTTATTATCAAGGATTACATTGTTGTTCACCGAGACTCGTCCTCCCATATAAAGTTCCGAAATGAAATATTTTCATACTTTATTTGATTTCAACTATAATTACATAGAAATTACTATTATAAAATTACATGTCTTAATTAAAAAATGTTATTAGATAAATTATTATGACCATTTAGTATTATGTCTTTAGAGAATTATGAAAAAACAATAATTAACAAAAACCCATGACTTTTTTCATCCAAGGTAAATACTTCCCACTATATACCTAACTGCATAATTTATAATAAATCTTTAACAACACTCATAAATTCTATACAAATTTTATTTTCTTATAGATATATCATGTGATTCACATTTCATTATAAGATGAGGTAAATGTAACATAAGGTGGGAAATATTTATCTGACAGTAATTCCAATTATTTATCAAAATTTATATTGAAATAAATAATGTGGTACAAATAATTAGTTGAAAACTAATTCTATATATTTTAACATATGATATTGATATTAATAAAAGGTTTAAAAAAATATATAAATACATGGTTAATAATAAATGATTTAATTGTGGTGGAATTCATAATGTTAGATATCATGATATTCCCCCACCCCATCCACAAAATGTGTAACCCTCCCTAGATCACAATGGGAGACGACATATTGTGACCCCCGAGTCCCTCCTCCAGTAGGCCCCGACATAGATACTAGCATTGAGGGTATAACAAACATGAATATGGGGGGAATTACCCTATAAGAGAAACACACGCAGAAGAGAGAGATAAGATATACACCAGCCATCTCTTACTTAGAATACAATATAAAAGAAACCACAAGTACAAAAATGTAATTTCATAAAATAACTACTATAACTGAAAGGAAAATACAAGTACCAAAAGAATGTAATTGTGGTGGTGACCACAAAGCCCAAACAACTCATGCAACCCACAAGCTAGTAGTAACCAACATGATCTCCAACCTTCTCCAACTGACCTGAAAAATAGTTTTTATATATGTTGGGTGAGTATATAAATATACTCGATAGGATCACCCCCAATTCCTCTTATGAAAAATGTATTGAAATCTTGCTAAAGAACAATGAAAAATAAGTGAAACTAACTTTTCACCTAAATAGGTATACTAAGTTCCCAGCATCAGCATGGATACTATCACCAAGTGTCACATGCAAGATAATATAATATAATAATGAATATCAAAGGGTGCCCCGACCACTTCCCCACGGGTTCTAAACTATGTCCCAACATCACAGATCCTAAGCATCTTTATCCAAAAAGGCAAGCGTATAGACACCTGGGAAAATCACTACAATGTGCACGTCCTAATTTGACATGCACCTCATGCATCAAGCCACCACATCAATGTAACTAATGTAACTAGGTAGTTTATAGGATCCACCACGGTCCACACAACAAGTATCATTTATTAGATATTATACATCAAGACATAAAAACCTATAAACCGAGTAAGGATCCTCAATCCATCACAGCCTATACACATTATACGTATAATATCCCTTATGAAACTATATCTAAAATAAATGTGTCAAAAATAACCACAAGACATTAAAAACCTTTTTACACATATATGGGTAAAACTAACCATCCTGTAGACCAATTCATGTAACTTCCAAGAGAAGAGAGTGGGGCCATGTGGGGTAGTTATCCATCCATCCTACCACCATTATGTTTCGGAAAATACCCCCAGGGCTCAGAATATCCTAGGTATCATTTTCTATAAACAATAGGGTGGTGTCATGTACATAAACCAATCATTATATCATATAATATAGATTACAACCAAAATATGGGCATTTCCTAATATCATATACAAATACTGCTAATGTCACTAGGACTCGTAACTTCCACTGATAAGACCATATATCCTACAATCACATAACCATTTTAAGAGCTACTTTAATTTATTTTATCCATTTGTATCAGTTACTATTTATGTTAATAAATTGGTCACCATTAATTAACCATTAGAAATTTAAAATTACATTTCATTACCATTTCAATAAATATCCATTCCCTCTTAGCATAAGCAAACAGATTCCATGGATTCAAATAATTTCAAGCACATCATTTAATCCTAGAGAGATCGAACCCCATGGGTTAATCATCTCTTCATTTATTTATAGCATTAAATTCCATATCACCAGGTGATCTAGGAAAATATTCTAAGATCACCAAACACAAGGGTCTCAACATGTTGAGTAGATGAACTACCTATTGAATCATTTCCACATATAATAGAAGAGTAAACTCATCCAACTACAAGGATATAAAAATAAAAAGAACATGAAAAACCCTGTGTGTCATTGACTTCCGTGGAGATTGATTAACCAAACAACCCTATCTACATTATGCAATGGGGAATGAAATAAAGATAAAAAACAACATGTATTCCAGCCAAAAAAACATATTCAAACAATTGACCAACTTTTAGAACAATGGGTAAACCCATTTTAATCCCATTCCTTCATCTTTGATGTCTTCTATGACATCCACATGTATATATTGATATATCTCACCACTCGAGGTGTCAACTGATGCAAAAAAACCGGGCCTCCATACCCTTCAAACCATAATATCCATCCAATCTCATCTGTCCTAGGCTCACATCACATCAGGGAATCCCATCCCCACATACCAAAATATCCCTCCTGGGTTATCCATCCTAGGATTATATCACAAGCAATAAGAAACAAACATATCAACCGAGATATATGACCTAAAGAATTGCATACAACCTATACACACAATGATATCTCATGGATCCAAAAAAACATGGTACCCATCCTTTACAAGAAAATAAAAAAATCATGTCCTTGAAAGGAATTATCCTTTATCACAAAACCAGTTCTTATTCTATCTTGAATTAACTGGTTCATTATCACATGTTCCAACTACAGTAAACTAAGCAATAAGCTATCATAAGATATCAAAAATAAATTAAATAATTAATTTAACATTCCATTAATTCCATTACTAATAATAATAACCATGCTTCAGGTTCATTAACCAAATCAATTAAACATGCATACTTTCATCAATTTGATTTATAGAAAATTAAAACAACAACTAGATTCATTAAACATGCCTCTTTAATCATTTAACCAATTACTTATCAGTAAATTCATGATTTAATTTCTATACCAATTTATATCAAGAAAAATAGGATAAACCAGGAAAGGAATAGATATGACACTATCTAGAAAATCATGACGCAAACCATTATGTCATTACAAAGCAACAACATTGATATGCGATCGATACCAATTATTTAATCAAGTTCAAAAAATATTTGGTCAATTACTTTATGATACAAGGTGGTAATTCATGATTAATCTATCATTGAATGTAAATAACTTGATAATAAATGAATCCACTGCCTCATAATGACATCAATGTTCTTCGCACAAAATTTTACCATGCAACAGGTCTCCAATCACCTCTCCTGCACGATCTGAATCCATCCAAGGATGTTGTGGAACCATCGAACCAACAACAACTGAGAGAAACCCCATTATAAAAATGGGAGATCATTACCAATTTCATTGAATGAATAACAAGTGGAAAAAGATAAAAAACCAAGAGAAAATGTTGGAAAACAAAGGAAAACACACCATGGATCAACCTTGGTCACCACAAATCAAATATTGAAACATGAGATCGATTCCTATTGAAGGGACCTCCAAAATGCTAAAGAGGGGAATACTGGGTCACCTAGGATGAGAGAGAGGGAAGCTGCAACCGTAGGGTTTGAAAACTGGATCCTTTTGAATAACACATAAGACATTACAACATTAGGGATTATAATACATATAATCCCATTTCACGCCGTGTAATGAATCGAGGTTTATTTCCACTGAAAAAACCATCAATTTCAAAAAAAAATTCAAACCCAGAAATATTACACAATAAGAAACTCTCTTTAATGTTTTGAAATTAGTTTAATTGATTTTAAATCCTATAAAGACCCTGAAATTTCAATGAAATTTTATTTCTTAAATACTTATTAATTCTAAAAGTCTGTGGCTTCTGACGACACTTGATTCTGAGGCCCAGTGTGCCCGGAATCAATTTCTGAAGTTCAGCTCGGGTACATTAATTAAACCAATGAGCGAGTTTTTTTAACTGTTGAACCATTACTAGGAATTGAAATCTGAGGGCACTAATGAACTCGCAAAGCCAGTATTTTTTTGAAGGGACCTTTAAAGTATTTGATTTTTAAGAGGGTTGAGAATTAATTTTTGTGGACTAAATAAGAAGTGAATAAAAATGTGGAATTTTTTTTATTTTATATCTAATGTTGTTATATCCGACATGGAGGAGTTGGGGATGGACCCACAATCACCTAACTACCAATGTAAGAATATTTGTGAGGTGGGGCCTACATGAGCCCCAACCTTTCACAGTCCTTGAACTCCTTAAACCCCTTGTCCTTAATTGTTAACTCCTCTTTAATTGAGTAACATTTCCTCTCCCTCTCTCATACCATTAAATTTTCCAACCTACCTATTAATTAATTAAACAAATCTACATTTAATTAATTAAGGGGATTTGATTTTTGAATTTTGAAATTCATGGAAAATTATATAAAATAAGGAGAAGCCTTATATTATTTGGGGGTTGTAAATTGTTGTGTGGGAGGATTTGGGGGAGATCTCTAGAGTTTTGAAGAACATCATCCTCAACGAAGAATGGTTCTTCTCCAACGAATACATTTCCTCTCAGCAAAGAACACACCCCATCCCTCCAATCTTTTCTTTTTCCTCCATGAAAAATGGAGGAGACACCGACGTGGGGAAACTCACCAACAACAACACTCTTTCATTTCACTTCTCCGCGACATGTGAGGAGACTCCGCTTTCTCCTCGGACGTTCTCCACTGACATCTATAAATCCTCACCTCACGACGATGTCTACCGTGACACCGACGTTTTTCATCAATTGTTGAGGTTGGGTGAAGTGTTTCAATTTTAATTGTAAATAAAATTGTTTGGTTGTGCATCGTGAACCTTGTTCATTCATGGCTATGTGTTTCCGTCTAATGCAGAGGGCGCGAGCCGAACAAACATGGCCGGAAGACCCTCCAATAAAACATATCCCTTTGGAACTAGAAAACTGGTGGTGGGGGAAGAACAACCTTGTTGCACCGTGCCAGAAACATGGCAAAGGAAGCCGGCACTGTCGCGCTGACATTGTGGGAAAAAACCGCGGCCCTCATCGCGGGCTTCTTCGGTGGAAAAACTGGTTGGCCCGTCGGATGGCTGAGCAAATCCGGACCATAGTGATAGGAGGGTGCCATGCTAGAAGACTGGTGGACTCCCCATAATAGCCGTGTGCGCCAAAAGGCAATTCGACCTAGCTGGCCGATTAGGAAAGGGAGGCACCGCTTGGCGCTGCCGGTTCGGCCAGCCGGGGGGCCGCACCCCCCCACGGAACCTCTTGGCCATTGGGGTGAGCCACTCGGCCGCTCGGCCAAGCCAGCCGAGCCGTGCCCAGCCAGGCCGCATCAGGCCTGGCCGAGCTGGGCCGCGCCCCACCAGGCTGGGCTGAGCCGCTTCGGGCAGGGCCGCACCACTTCTAGCTGGTCCGCGCAACTTCGGGCTGGGCCGCACCCCTTTGGGCTGGGTCATGTCCTTTTTGCTGAGTTGTGTTTTTTCATTCGGACCGGTCTGAAACCCCTGTCAGGTCAGACCCGTCAAACATGATTAGCCAGACCCATCGGCCCACTGCGCTAAATGGATCGGGACTATTTTTCACTTAAAAAGGAATAACATAAAGACCATGCGTCCAATTGATGCGTCGTCTACCTCACTTGGGCCCGTATGACGAAACTGTTCTTTTGTGATACTCTAAGTGAGCTTTGGATGACTATAGATATCAGACAGGATAGAAACGAGCATATTTCTAACTGGGGCCCTGGAATGGAAAATCCATTATCTCTTAGACTAGGCGTCTGATTGATGCACTGTCTATTGCTTTGAGTTTCTATTAACGAGACCAAACATTGGGATACATCAAATCTAACATTTTTATAGTTTATGTATCAACCTCCTTGACTCGAGGAGAGGAACCTATCAGAATCGAGCGTGCTGTGTGCGGGAACCCTAGAGCTGGCTGCGACTATGACGACGACGACAACTGTACATGGATCCTACATGGGTCTGGCAGGGAGGACAACTATACATGGATCTTATGAGGGTTTGGTGGTGAGGATGAATGTACTTGGATCATCCATGGGTTTAGCAGTGATGATGACTGTACTTGGATCCTACGTGGGTTCGGTAGTGATGGTTACTGTACTTGGATCCTACGTGGGTTCCACAGCGACAACATCTGTACTTGGATCCTACATGGGTTTGGAAGAGGAGATAATTTAGAGGCTACAACTAATCATCTCCACACCTCTTTGTGAGTATTATACCTGTATGAGGTGAGTCCTGACTTTCAATCATTATCATCAATATGATTGACTTGCTTTCCTGTGTGGACTGGGTTGTGCTTGGGCTCGAGAGTTATAGCTGAACTGTAATTGATGACTTAGGTATATGTATGGGCATATACCTAAGTAGTGTCGGCTGTAACTCGTGATTTTACCTTTATGTTGTGGTTATTTCTTCGTGGATTCTGGTAGACCTTCATGGGTCTCGGGGTCCTTATTTAGTATCATATACTCAGCCCTGCACGGGCATTGCCTGCACTACGTTGTGTTGGATGCAGATGAAGGACAACACTAATTTAGTTGGAGGCTTACAGAGCTGGACGGTATCTGGAGGTGGAACACCTAGCGGGACGTATACGGAGTAGACAGCAGACCCGTGGTACCGAAGAGACTATATGTACCCACCCTTTAGGTTGGATTCATTGAGGAAGACTCAGTGGTTGCTGCTTTACATTTCAGTTGTTGTACTTTCTTTCTCAGTTGTACTGTACTTTTAGTTGGGTTTGTATACTGGCTCATTTACCTTCCAGCACTTACTTTTATACTCAGTTTACTTTGTGTTTACTCCAGCTCGCATACTCTATTGTGTGTTGTTTAATTTTATAAAGGCAATGACTTCCCTTATTAGTATTTACGCCTTTGGTGCTAGTCTCCATCCCCTAGCCTATGGAAGGCGGGAATGGGGTAGTCACGACACGGGTCCCAAGGGCGTGTCGCGGAAAATTGGTAATAGAGGAGTTGGGTCTACCACAAAACGCAGGACTCTAATAATTTCTTCCCTGTGGAGAAATAATGTTTTGAGTGTTGAGTGTGGTTATCAGTTTAGGGAGTCCAGTGTTGGTGTGGTGGCTGACATATCCATACACGAGGACCATGACTTATGATATCCGACTTAGTGGCCGAAAACATTGATTGCATTTGTGTTTCAAAAGTTTTCTATGTGATTATGTTGTGTCAGCTCACCAGGTATACTGTATTAATAGTGGATCACCTGTTACTTTTTAGGATTTTCCCACAAAGGTAGCCAGTTAGGGTTTCGAGCTACGTGCGATATGGCAACCCACCGAGTGACGAGGCCTCGTTGTAGGGCCCCATCACAACAGAGGCACCATCAGTTCCTCTACCCGCTGGGCCACCGATACCACCAGCCCAACTGCCGAGAGTGCACGCCGCCCGAGTGCATTGAATGAGTTTCAGAGACAGAGGCCATCCATGTTCCGTAGAGAGACAGATCCTCAGACCACCGAGGATTGGCTAGAGGCTATTGTCAGAGTCTTCAGATTCGTAGAGACACCAGGTGACCTTATGGTGATCCTTGTCGCGAGTCTACTGCATGCAATAGTAGGTAGATGGTGGATCCTGATGCTACGGGTGCACGACTAGCCATCTCTACTTTGGATGGACATTGATAACCTCTTCCACTCGGAGTTTGTTCCAGCCACCCTCCATGCGGTGTGCATCCAGGAGTTACTACAGTTGCGGCAGGGCAGCATGACAGTAGCCCAGTACTCGGTGAGATTTATCGACCTCTCACGCTACTCCACATACATGGTACGAGACCCATTCTTCCAGGACCGGACCATTGTGCAGGGACTGAGGCATGAGATCAGGGCATTAATGATCTCCCTCAGTATTCCGACGCATGCAGGAGTTCTGGAGCGAGCCCTTATTGTAGAGAGTTTTCTTGATAAGCCGACGCTAGTAGGGAGGCCCACTGCAGGACGACACGTAGCAGAGTCTTCTGCAGTCGAAAATAGACATATTTCGCAAAGGTCTAAGCAGACCAGACCATAAGGTGGGAGACCTCAGGATACTGGTTCGGATGTGCAGGGCACACGCAGTAGAGCTAGTCATACGAGAGGCAGGTAGTGCTATTAATGCGGCGGGCAAGGCCACATGGCTCATGACTGCCTGACCCACCATGCAGAGGAGCAGAAGATGATTGAGGGACCACCCAGGCAGTGGCAGAGGTTCGACTGTGGCGGTCCGCAGGGAGAAGGCAGACGAGGTAGGGGAGTTGGAAGAGCAGTGGGTAGTGGGTGATGCTTCGTGGCTCTACCCCAAAAACCACCAGAGGACCACCCCGACCACATAGATCTGGAATACAAGGACATGATCAACTCCAGGAAGTTGAGGAATAAAACCATGATTCACCTGAGATGATTTGAGGTACTATATGTGTCTACTCTACCCTTGTTGTAGTTCTTATAGACGCAAGAGCGAGTCATTCTTTTATTGCCACTTCCCTTGTTCGGAGATCGGAGATTCTGATGGAGCCGTTGGATCGATTCATACCGCTAGAGACTCTAACGAGAGCATTCTAGACTATTATGAATTGGTGCTGACAGTGTGATCTTACTCTAGGAGGCGAGAGCTTCGGATGTGATCTTCTTGTAGCAGCATCAAGGCCTTTCGACGTCATCTTTGGTATGGACTGGTTATCTACAATCCATGCACAGATCGACAGTATTAGGCACAAAGTGCACTGTTTCTGCACGGATGGGAGCAGGTTCACCTTCACTGGTGAGAATGGAACCTTTTCAGTGCAGGATTGACTTACGCAGAGGAGAGGGCAGCCGATCATGCATCAGTTGGCTAGTCCCATCCTCAGAGCAGTTGATGTGTGGAGTCCATGTTTTCCTGTAGTGGTGGATCAGTATGCTGAAATTTTCCCTAACAACATTCAAGGACTTCCTCCTCACAGAGAGGTAGACTTCTATATTGACCTATACCCCAGAACAACACCGATATCTACTTCAACATATCATATGTCCCCCGCTGATCTTCGAGAGCTGCAGGTACAGCTGGAGGGCTTTCCATGCAAGGTATTCATTCGACCTAGTGTTTCACCCTGGGCTTCTCCAATTTTGTTCGCCAAGAAGGATGACAGGAGCTTGCGACTGTGTTTCGACTACCATCTCTTGAACTAGGTGACCATGAAGAACAAGTACCCACTTCTGGGGATTGATGTTCTATTTGATCAGCTAAAGGGAGAATGATGTTTCTCGAAGATAGACCTCAGGTCAAGCTATCATCATCTCAGAGTTTGAGATGAGGATATGCAGAAGATGGACTTTAGAGTTTAGTATGGCCACAATGAGTTCTTTGTTTGCCTTTTGGCATAACCAATGCTCCAGCGGTGTTCATGAGTCTCAGGAACAGGATCTTCCAGCCTTACCACAATTTTTTGTCGTCATCTTCATCGACGACATACTGATTTACTCGACTAATGAGGAGGAGCCTACCTACCACTTGTGTGTTGTACTGGATACACTCCGAGAGCACCGACTTTATGGTAAGCTCTCGAAGTGCCAGTTCTATTTTCAAGAGGTTCATTTCTTGGGGCACGTCATGTCGGAGGCTGGGGTTGTAGTGGACCCATCGAAGATCGAGGCGGTACATTCTTGGTAGCCTCCTAGGAGTGTGACCGAGGTGCGGAGTTTCATAGGTCTGGCTGGGTACTATCGGAGATTTGTGCCCTACTTTTCTAGAGTTGCAGCACCGATTTCAGCTTTTACGAAGAAGGGGAAACCTTTCATGTGGTCAGATAGATTCCAGCAGAACTTTTAAGAGCTGAGATAGAGGTTGACCACTCAACCCATATTGAGGCTACAAGAGGAGGGCATTGGGTACATAGTTTACTGCGACACATCAGGGAACAGAATCGGGTGTGTCTTGATGCAGGAGCGGGTGGTGATCACATACGGTTCACGACAGTTGAGGCAGCATGAGAAGAACTACGCTACCCATGACCTGGAGTTAGCAGTAGTGGTCTTCACCTTGAATATGTGGTTCCGCTATCTGATGGGCGAGCTCTTTACAGTCTACTCTGACCACCAGAGTCTCAGGTAAATCTTCTCGTCGAAGAACCTGAACCTGAGACAACAATGATGGCTCTTGTTCCTCTAGGACTATGACTTTGAGATAGTATATACTCTTTGGAAGGGGAACGTAATAGATGATGCTCTCAGCAGTAGATCTGGCATTCAACTACTTGGAGAGGCGACAGAGCAGCTAGCCTCATTGCAGATATCCTTCGTGGATAGAGATAGAGCAGCCTTTCTACAGTCACTCACAGTCATTCCTCCACTACTTCAATGGGTCAGAGAGGAATAGTGTGGGGATGTTGACTGTGAGACGCTACGTACACAAATGTCCACAGGATAGACACCTAACAGATTTTATGTAGTAGGAGAGCATACTATCCTATTCAGGGGAAGTGTCGTGGTACTAGTTGCATTACAGGAGGAGGTGCTGAGGGAGTTTCACATTTCCCCTCTGGCGGTACATCCAAGAGAAGTGAAGATGTACCATGATCTCAGATGACAACAGTTGTGGCCGGGTATGAAGAAGGTTGTGGTATAGTAATTTTAACGATGCTTGACCTACCAGTAGGTGAAGGTGGAGCACTGGGTACCGGTAGGTTTGGAATATCCCTTAGAGGTCCCCGATTGGATGTGGGACAGGAAATCCATGGATTTCGTGACTGGTCTTCCATGTACTTCCAGAGGAAATGAATCTATCAAGGTGACTGTTGACCGACTCACCAAGTCGTCCCACTTCCTACCTATTTGAGAGTAGGGATCAGAAGAGATCTTTGGATGCCTCTACATTCAAGAAGATCGTACGACTTCATGGTGTGACATCGTCTATCGTCTTTGATCAAGACACTCACATTACTTCTTGACTTAAGAAGGGGTTATAGGAGGCATTGAGAATGCAGTTACACATGAGCACCGCCTTTCATCCTCATACGGATGGCTGGATGAGGAAGACCATTCAGACATTTGAGGTCATGCTTAGTGCACGTTTCCCTGACTTTGGTCACAGTTGGGAGGATCACTTACCCTTGGTGGAGTTTGCGTATAACAACATCTACCACTCCACCATAAGGATGGCACCATACAAGACACTGTATGGCCGACATTACAGATCATCTCTATGCTGGAATGACCCTAGGGAGTCAGAACTTCTAGGACCAGAGATGATTCAGGCTACGTCGGAGAAGGTGTAGATCATCCAGGAGCGGAGGAAGACTGCATAGAGCTGACAGAAGTCCTATAATAATAGGAGACAAAGACCACTACTATTCGAGGACAGAGACAAAAGTTTCCTACGGGTCTCACCTCAATGTGAACTATGAAGATTTGGCTGGGGCGGAAGGTTATCTATGTTCTCCATCGGACCATTCCAGGTCCATAACAGGGTAGGTGATGTGGCTTACCGCCTGGACCATCCACCTCAGTTGCACCGGGTGCACGACGTCTTCCCCATATCACAGCTGAGGAGATACGTGCACGACTCGATGCATATTATCGACCACGGGGACCTGGAAATTGATAACATGGCTACTTTCACAAAGGATCCAGTGGAGGTCGAGGATCGACATGAGCGAGTCCAACGTGGATGGTCGATTCCTCTAGTGTGCATTCGTTGGCAGCCCGAGAACCTCTAGGAGACAACATGGGAGAGGGAGGCTCAGATGTGTGCTCAATAAACTCATTTGTTTTCCTAGTTTATGATGTAGAAATATAGGGATGTAATTCCCTAAGGTGTGAGTAATTTAAAGACCCTAAAATTTCATGGAATATTTTTTCTTAAATACTTTAGAATTATACATGTCTGTGGCATCTGACGACACTTTATTCCGAGGTCCGGTGGGACTAGAATCTATTTCTGAAGTCTAGCTCGGGTACGTTCAGTAAACCAACTAGCAGGTTTTTCTAACATTTGAACCAATTCTCAGAATTGAAATCCCAGGGCACCGATGAACTCGTAGCGCCGGTATTTTCTTAAGCATACCTTTACCGCAGTTGCGTTTTATGCAGGTTGAGAATTAATTTTTGTGGATTAAATAAGAAGTGAATAAAAATTGTGGAACAATTTTTATTTTATATCCAAGGTGTTTATATTGTACATGAGGGAGTTGGGGTGTGACCCACAAGCACCTAACTATCCATGTGAGGGTATTTGTGAGGTGGGGCCCACACAAGCCCTAACCTTTCACATTCCCTAAACTCTTTAAACCCTCCTTCTTTAATTGTTAACTCTAGTTTACTTGAGTTACTTTTCCTCTACCTCTCTCACACCATTAAATTTACCAACTTAACTCTTAATTAATTAAATAAGTCTACATTTAATTAATTAAGGGGATTTGATTTTTGAATTTTGAAATGCATGGAATGAATAAATAAAATCAGGAGAAGCCTTAGTTTATTTGGGGATTGGAAATTGTTGTGAGGGAGGATTTGGGGGAGAACTTTAGAGTTTGAAGAACATCTTCCACAACGAAGAACGATTCTTCTCCAACGTAGTCCTTTCCTCTCCGTGAATAACACACCACGTCCCTCCAATATTTTCTTCTTCTTCCGCGACAAAGGGAGGATACACCGATGTGGGGAAACACTCCAACAACAATGCACTTTCCTTCCTCTTATCTGCGACAAGTGAGGAGATGTCGCTTTCTCCTTGGATGCTCTCCGTTGACATCCACGAATCCTCACCTCGCGACACCGTCTACCGCGACGCTGACATTTATCATCAATTGTTGAGGTAGGGTGAATTGTTTCAATTTTATTATAAATAAAATTGTTTGGTTGTGCTTTGTGAACCTTTTTCATTCATGGCTATGTGTTACATTCTAACGCGGAGGGCATAGGCCGAATGAACATGTCCTGAAGTACCTCTCCTGGAACATATCCCTTTGGAATTAGAAACCGAAGGTGGGGGAAAATGACACCATCACGCCGTGTCAGAAACATGGAGAAGGAAGCCGGTGTCATTGCGCTGACTGTGCGGGAGGAACTGCGGCCTAATTCAGCGGAAAAAACGGTCGACCCATCGGCCGGCTGGGCGGAGGCGAACCATGACCCCAGGAGGGTGCCGAAATGAGGAACTGGCCGGCCCATCGAATAGACAAGCGGAGATGTATCGTGTCCCCAGGAGGGCACCGCACTAGATGACCGGTGGCCGGCCCATGCGGTCCGCATGCGCATGAAGTCCGGTCAGCCTAGCCGACCGGTTTGGGAAGGTTGGTGCCGCTTGGCACCACCGGTTCGACTAGCCGGCCCCACCCCTCAGAATCGCTTGGCCTCTTGGTTGAGCCGGTCATGCCGCGCCATGATAGGCCTCGCCGGGCCAGGCTGAGCTAGGTCGCGCCACTTCGAGCCGGGCCGCGCCACTTCGGGCCGGGCCGCGCCACTTCGGGTCGGGCCACACCACTTCGGGCCGGGCCGCGCCCCTTCGCGCCTGGTATCATCCTTCAGGACGAGTTGAATTTTTCCTTCAGAATGGTCTGATAACCCTTTCGGGTCGGCCCCATCAAAATGGGTTAACCCGACCCGTCGATCCACTGGGCTAAACTGGTCGGGCCTATTATTCACATTAACGAAAATAACATAAAGACCGTGGATCTGATCTATGCGTTGTCTGCAACACTAGGTTCCTTACGACGAAACGGTTCATTTGTGATAATATAATTGATTTTTGGATGACTATGGATATTGGTCGGGTTAGAAACGACTGTATTTCAAATGGTGCCCATGGAACGGAAACACCATTATCTCTCAAACTAGGAATTTGATTGATGCACCGTCTGTCGCTTTGAGTTCCTATTGGCAAGACAGAACTTTGGGATACATCATCCTTAGGCTTTGTGACTTTTGATGTATCAACCCACCTTGACTCGAGAAGCAGACCCTCCCCGAATCGAGCATGCTATGTGCGACATCCCTAGAGCTGGCTGCGACTACGACGACGATGACGACTGTTCTTGGATCCTACGTGGGTTCGGCAGCGAGGAAAACTGTACTTGGATCCTATGTGGGTTCGGCAGCAAGGATGACTATACATGGTTCCTTCGTGGGTTCGACAATGATGACGAATGTACTTGGATACTACGTGGGTTCGGCAGTGATGGTTACTATACATGGATCTTATGTGGGTTCGGCAGCGATGACTTCTGTACTTGGATCCTATGTGGGTTCGGCAGAGGAGATTATTCAGAGGCTACATCTTATCATCTCCAACCCTCTTCATGAGTAGAATAATTGTGTGAGCTGAGTCTTGAAATTTAATCATTATCATCGATTTGATTGAGTTTCATTCCTATGTGGACTGGGTTGTGCTTGGGCTCGAGAGTTGGATCTGAACTGTAATTGATGACTTAGGTATATTTATGGGGATATACCTTAGTAGATTCAGTTGTTACTCTTTATTGAACCTTTACATGGTGGTTTAACCTTCATGGATTCTGGGAGACCTTCGGGGGTCTCGGGGTTCTTACTGAGTATCTTATACTCACCCCTGCATGGTCATTTCCCGCACTACGTTGTGTTGGATGCAGATGACGGAAATAACTTATTGAGGTGGAGGATTACGGAGTTCGACGGTATCCGGAGGTGGACCACCTGGTGGGATGTATAAGGAGCAGACAGCAGACTCGAGGTACCGACGAGACTATCTGTACCAACCATTCAGGTGGGATTGCCAGAGGAAGACTCAGAGGTTGCTACTTAATTTTCAGTTGTTGTACTTTATTTCTCAGTTGTACTATACTTTCATTTTGATTTGTATACTGGCTTATTTACCTTCCAGCACTTACTTTTATACACATTTTACATTGTTTTTACTCCAGCATGCGTACTCTGTTGTGTGTTTTTTACTTTTATAAAGCCAACTCCTTCCCTTATCAGGATTTATGCCTTTGGTTCTACTTTCCCACCCCTAGCCTATGAAAGGCGGGCTTGGGATAGTCACAACACGGGTCCCGAGGGCGAGTCGTGAAAAATCCACTTTCACATCATGAAATTCTTCTACATGGCGTGAAACCCACTTCCATGCCATGAATGTTCCCTGCTCCTTGTTCTCAACACCTAAATTCATTCAAACTTCCTCTGACCCTCCTCTATGATCCACAAGCATTGGGAACAATAAAAGAGTTTATCCATGATGATTTGGTCCCTTAGATCAGATTACTTTGAAAAAATTATCATCCTTGATAATCCAAAATCAACCCCGAGATGAAACATAAAAGGGGGTCATAAAAATATCCTCCCCGTGAGATAGCTCTCAATGATATCTCTATCAAATGATATCAACAACCACACTAGAGGAACAAAAAAAAAGAAACAACCTCAACCAGTTAATAAACACTCTCTTAGGGGAGAAAAATCTAAAAAGAGAGCATGCCACAAAAGGAAACAGGAGAAACCCATATCACAACAAAGAAAATACTACATCAAAAAAATGAACAACATCACAAGAAAAGAGATAAACATCAAACAAATCAAAAAAACTGGGCACATATTTACCAATCGCTTTCATGGGTACTCTACTCCATGCCACCGTGCCGCCACAAGACATGAACTAAGGGGATTGCATGCCCGTGAAACAACTTCTTCTGAAGGTCATAGATCTATACATGCTGCTCTTCAATGGTGAACGTTGGAACTCTCTAATAACCATATCGCACATCACTAAAGGTATGAAAAACCTTATCTGAAATAACACTTGGTGTTGGTCATCATTAGACAAACCATCGGGGGCCCCACCACAAAAAATTAGTATCCCTATAACTTTTCCTCAAGATCCCCCAACTAGGACTCCTCTAACTTCTGCACCAGTGATGACTACCGTTGGTTCCTGGTGCAGCAGAAGTGAGTGGTGGTTGGTGATATATTAACTTTTTTAATACATCATTGCCTAAAACCAATATAGATGATCTTTCACATCAAATTTATAATTAATTTAATTAATATCAAAATACCTAGGCTTATGAACATTCATTGTTGATGATTGTTGATCATTTGAAAAGGAACATTGAGATTGTATTCATTGCACTTGTGAGGATCCATGTGTAGAATCCCTCTAGCAGTGATCCACACGTGCTTTAATGGTCTCCAAGCAATGCCACTTGTTCTCTGGGTGCTAGCACGAAAAATTTAATGTTTTTCATTATTTTTTCTTGATCGATCATTCTTCAGTCGTGAAGAAATTATACATTAGGTATCTCATTCTTGAGAGGGATAGAGGAGAACGATTTGAAAGTGAAACTTTTGTGTGCAAAAATTCTCTAATCCAAAACGTGGAATTGGTTTTGAATGAATCACATAATAGACATACAATCTATTTATTGAGATGAGATATCAGATACAAAATTTCATTGCATAAAATCAATAAAATATAATTATAACCATTAATGAAATCCCATGACACATTATAATAATAATTGTATTATTATTTTGTGGTGGACCAACTTGTGCAAAATGATACCATTAATGAAATCACATTACACATAATAATAATAACAATATTATTATTTTTTTGGTGTGCCAACTTGCGAAAAAATGGAGAAATAATATTTACTGACTTCTAAATAAATATTTTATCACCAGACAGAGTCTCGGTTCATTAAAACTCCCCTTTAATTTATTGAACAGTCGAATAAATATTTTATTCTATTAAATAAATATTTATTAAATATTCAAAAAAATAAATAAATATATTTTTATTCACAATCCAATAAATAAATATTTATTTAATTTTTGTGATAAAGATAACTTGAATAAAATAATTCCTCATTATCGAGAATAATATTTATTCTATTAATTAACTTCCAAAAGAATTTAATCGGGACGAAAAAAAAGCATAGTTTGAGACCCTCTAGGACACATTCTCATTTGAATTAGGTGGGCTTTCCTAAAGTCCAAAATTACAATCTTACAATGGGTCAACCAAGATAATGAACATAAAGTCACAATGAACAAAACCACATACAAACTCTCACTGTGTAATATAATCCCTTTCTCATAATATCTCATCAAGAAGGTTTCATGATGGTGTCATCAAACTATATGCTTGATACATAATTCATTGACTATATGAAATAAACTCATCATTACACCAGGTACATGGAATTTAGGGCAAGAGTTATATTTCAATAAAAGTGCTGAGATATCAACATCCATAAATATGGAAGGTAAAAATACTTTCATGAATAATCTATTAATAACATCTCATTCGTGATGTACCCAATGTATCCTACTTCCCACCAACATATGGCATGAAAATGTTTCATCAAAAAATTTAATTGTGTGTGTCATGAAATGAATTAATGATAATCTTAATGTCTATGGACCATTATACATGTTTGCATATTGTAATATATGACTTCACCAAGACATGGGAAATTCCTATTGGGGGGTCTGTTCTCAAAACTCCAATCATAGAAATTACCAAGTACGAACATCATGAGAAGAAGTCTCATCTTATTATGAGTACTCTGACTTGATGGTCAATATATTATGTGTCCCATAATAGTATGTTATCCAACCAAAGAACTGTATTAAGAATATTTTCTTATCACTTCGAGGTTTTCATCGGAGCGGGGAACTTTTATGGCCTTATCAATGCAAAAGATATTATAGGACCTTATTACATTATGGTTATGAAAAATTATAAACAATTTGTAATAAGTGTTTAATTAAATATTTAAAAAATAAAATATTCATGTAATCAAAGTAAAAAGTGTTAGTACTAGGACATAATCTAAAAAACTCCAACTTGGACTAGAGGAAATTGCCTAAGAATTTCAGTCCGCTAGACCTCACATGATAATCACATTTATTCCAATTCAAGGCTTTAGTTAAGAGGTCTTCCGCATTTCCTTCCATGGAAATACATCTCACTGAAACTTCACCTCTTTTATAAAAATGTCTCCAGAGATGATACTTACTATGTATGTGTTTCATCTGATGATATAACTGTGGACCTTTTATGAGAGCCACTACTGTAGTATTATCTAAATAGAGTGTAATGTGATCTATACTTCTAGGTACCACATTAATCTCTAGAATGAAATTGAACATCCAAACTACTTCTTTGGCTACATCAGAAGCTGAAATATTCTCAGAATATACTGTAGAATATATAACCATAGCCTTATTTGAGCTCTTATAGCTCACAACACTGCCATCCAATGTGAAGATGAATCTCATCTGTGACTTCATGTCATCATATTCAGTGTGGGAATTAGCATCTATATATCATTTGATGACTACCTCCTCATATCATCCATAAACATGGATCATATCCTTAGTACACCTCTGATTCTTAAAGATATTCTTGAATTCCATCCAATGATGGTCACCTAGATCATCTTGATATCTACCTACTACACTTAATGAATAGGCAACATCAATAGATATCAATGAATACATTACTAGAACAATTGATGATGCCTATGGAATCCATTCCATTATATTTCATTCCTCATGGGTCTAAGGACACATTTTCTTTTAAAGATGAATGCCATGTGACACTGGAAATAATCCCCACTTGGATTGTTTCATTCATAATTTCTTTAGTAACTTGTCAATATATGTACTTTGACTTAGGCCAAACAACCACATAGATCTATCATGATGGATCTTGATCCCAAGAATATATGCTACCTCACCCAAGTCTCTTATAGAGAATAATTTATTATTACATTCTTTAACAAACTAAAATATTGGTATTTTATTTCTAATAATTAATATGTCATCAACATATAATTTTATGAAAATAACCACACTCCCACTAAACCATTTGTAGAAACAGTACTCACATTCAATCTTTATAAAACCAAATACCATTATGGATTCTTGAAAATGAATGTTCCATTACCTAGATGCTTTCTTTAATCCATAAATTTATTTTTGGAACATTCATATCTTATTGGCATCATGTGGAGTCACAAACCCTTCAGGTTATGCCATGTAGACATATTCATAAAGGTTACCCCTAAGGGAATGCTATTTTTAAATCCATTTTCAAAATATCATTGTTTTGGTATGATGCAATGGAATGTAGAATTTTGATGGATTTAAGAATTTCAACTGGTAAAATGTTTTCAACATAGTCAATAACATGATGATATTTAAACACTTTTGCAACAAATAACACCCAAATGTACTAACATGTCCTTCCATGTCCAATCTCATCATGAATACCCATTTGAAACCAAAAGGCTTTACATCCACTGGAGAATCTACCAAAATCTAGACTTCTTTTTGGTACATGGAATCCATTATGAATTCATTGCTTATTACCACATGGAAACATCTATGACACTGACTACATCCTTGTAGGTTAGAGGATTATTATTATCAACCAATAATGAGTTACCATCCTCAATAACTAGAAAAAATAATATTCTAGTTCTATAACATATCTTGTACTCCTACACAATTCTTGTGTCTCTGAAATTGTTTCTTTTTTTCACAGGACTTTGTGAAATATGATCATGTAACAACTCTTGTATTCCCTGAGCCTCAATTTCATTGATTTTTCTATCTCTCCCACTATATCTTTTGGAGATATTATCCCTCTCATGGAATATGGAATGTCTTACCACTAAAATCCTTTTGTATGAGGGATATTTTTAATATCCCCTTATTTCCTTATGGTATCCTATAGAGGTACACTTTTTGAATCAGGGTGTATTTTTTTACCTAAATTTGACTTAACAAACAATTAACTTCCCCACACATGTAAATTTGATAACATGGGTTTTTTCCACTGAAAATTTGTATGGAATACCATATATCAGTTTAGTTGGTACATGGTTTATTATGTGTGTCATGAACTGAATATTGTCACAATCAAAACCAGTATCTTACCAGGGCTATGGAAAGGCCCAAAGGGTGTCCCCGATTACCACGGTCTAGCAGAAGTGCCTGGGTATAAATAAAGAAATTTGGGAACGATTTACCTGAGTTTATAAACATAAAACAACAAACTAATCCAATAATAAAATCTGGATACTTCAAACTAAAACATCTTTCAAAATATTCATAATTTAATTACATAATATAGAAAAAAATTAAAAGAATATAAGAAATGAACAAAGTCAAAAATGACATCCCAAGAACCACCTCATGGCAAGGGGCACTGTACTCAATCCATCTCCATGACACCACACCAAGAATGACTGCCAGAAACCAAAATCCCTGGAACTAAAAGCTTTACTCAAACCTGTGACAAAATAACGAAGCATACCTAAACCCTAGGGAATATGTAGGGTGTGAGAAAAATACCAATAGGATTCCACCACAAAAAAATTCTATCGAATAATCATTATAAGAAAAAACTCTTATATGTTTTGTAAATAAGAAATGATAGAAAGAATTTCTAAAAGATGAAACACTAAATGAAAACAACTTTCAAGTGGGACACATTGAAAAAAATAAACCCTTTTAAATAGAATTAAAAATATAATATATTTATATATCCAAATATACCATATGTCGAGGGTAAGTATAAAATATCTAATGAATACTAGCAATGGAAAAATAAACATAAGCACTAGATCATTTTGGGTCCTAGGTACCTCATACTCGGTGAAAGTAACCATATAAATATCTGTTCTTGTGCACACGATCCACTAGTATGTATCATACCTATAACCTATTTGTCCCACAACATTATTATCATCATTGTTTAGTTAGTTTTTTCATCTTCAAACTTTCTACGAGAAATAGGGGCCAAACCCGACGGGATCACTAGCATACTAGTACATGTCCACCAACCTAGATACCCGAGTTTTCCTTATTGTGATAAAAAACGTTCCACAAGCCATGAAATACAATTTTCAAATGAAAATACACATTCCAAGTAAAACACACACCAAAAATCCCACACACATGTCACATGATCCCCTCTTTATTTAAAATAATTTTGGAAGTCATACTCATACAAAAACAACCCACAACATGTTTCACCTCTATTTCACACTTCAAAAAATCCTTTAAACAATTTTACAAAGAATTTCCAAGATAGTAAACATCACATAAAATCCATTTAAAATTAAAATATACCATTTAAAAAGTAAACTCCTACCAATATAGTTTGGAAACATAGTTTCACCTCTTACATTAATCAAGAATCCATTTAAAACCTTCATAAAACAATTCCAAAGAGTGTAACCTTGTTTTGCATATAAATTCCATCTAAAACCCGACTATGAAGACAAAAATCATGCCAATATTACATTAATATATAATTTGGATCCATAACATAAATTAATAAAACTATTCCATGAATAATAAAACAACCCCAATGGACACAACATGGAATACACAACAAAAATATTTATTTCATCACAAAAATTCCACTTAAAACCAATAGCTTAACAAATTCTACAAAATATATTTTTTTCACCAAAAACAATTTTATATAATTATTTTAAATGAATAAATAAATCAAAACTAACTCATCTAGTAATTCTTACACAAGGAATCACCTACCATTTGTGCCAATAACTCCAAACTGTTGTGTGAAACTTCAATTACACCACTGCCACACCACAAGGAAGTCAAATGCAACCATAATCCATATTATTTCACCAAATTCATACCAAATAAAACCCTAGGTATAATTTTTAGCTATTGGACATTTTATAACATCACTTAATGTGGAAGAAACCATAAAAAATTGGAGGAACATGAGAGGAAACCAACATACTAGAGATATAATGAATAAAATGCCACAAATAAACTTGTATTTGAATGTAAAAATAGAAAAAAATTAATATGAGGTTTGAATAAAGATTATTAGGTCATTTTGAAACTAGAATGGGGGAATACAGTGAAAAATGAAGGATTTATGAAAGAAAAAAAATACCTCTTCAAATGTGGACGATTTTAGTAATCTTGAGAGATTTTTCCCTAATCCACAATGAAAATGAGCTCTAAAGTGGGAGATAATAATATGGGGGATATACTAGAGATTTTGGATTCGAGTGGGATCTGGAATAAAAAATATATATTAATAAACTAATAAGTTATTAAATACAAAAAATTTTGTTGTTAAATCTTGAAATGAGCTCACAGTTTGGACAAAATAATGAAAAGTCACACTTTCCTACAAAAATGTATGGGAAAACCCAAAAACAAATAATATAAATTAAATGAATATAACATTAAAATAATTCATGGATGTGAAATTTCTCCCCACTATAGATTTTTCCACCCTTTAGATGCCAAAATAAGGTGAAAGTCAAAAACCAAACCCAACTGATAGACCAAAATGGAATCCTTTTCCATGTTTCACCTGCCCTAAAAACACTAAGATATATCCAGTTGATAAATAAAGGAAAGGATACTATCACCCACCAAAACATACATGAAATTCCTGAAATGATCAAGATCATTCAAACATCAACCCAAAACAAAACACCTCAAACACTATCTGAACAAGACTCATAGAATTTACCCGAACAAACAACAACATCGAACAGGGTTACCATAGTCTCACTTCAAAAAAAACATTGCATGCACTCAAATACCAACATTTACCCAAAGGGGATGTTGGTGGTTAAATATCTTTGAAAAAGAAAATCTATTTCCAAGACAAGACTATGGAAAAAACCAAGTTACTGGTACACAGAGACACAAATGGGCTCCCCACCATAAGAGACAACTTAAATTTTCCCAACACAGAATTCAGACACTATCCGGGGGAGGCAAGAATGGATTCCACAACATAAGTGGTAGAATTTAATTATAATTTTATAAAAGAACTTACATGAGACCCATAGTGGGTCTCACCGCCATAAGAACCAACCATCTTAACCAACTAGCATGGGCCAACATGAAAAGTCCCCAAAATTTAAAGAGTTGGTATGACCGCATGATTAGTCTGCACAGTTTGGGAAACTGTGGGATAACTATGTGCGGAATTAATTCCATATGGGAAACTTTTCATGATTGCATGGTCCAAGGTGCATGTCTATGCAGAGACCGTGCAATAGCTACTATCTCTTATCGCATTGTATCCTAGGTTGGCACACAATTACTACTAACTGTGCACAAATCTTACGCTACCATCTGCATAGACCAATTTTCATTCTTTTCTCTAAAAACTCAAAGGAATCCAAATAGGGAAAAGAATTAACTTAGTAGATAATGTGAGAATGAGATTTTCCCACCTCTTTCCACCGAAAAAGAACATATGGAGAAAGACAACAATACCAAAGGTTTAAACTTTTCCCATCTTTCATACTAAGGATGGTAATTAGACCCACAATTTTGAATGACCCTGGGATTTCCCTAAATACACATCAGATTCACTCAGGGACCATGGGAAAGATCTCATATGATCAAATAATATTTGTCCCCACAGTTATCCATTATTAAACCCCCAAATGTATCTTATTCTTTCAGTAGCACAAACAACTAACCTATGATCCCAGATGGGTTCAATGAGACACAACACACTCCAAACTCACTTTACCAAAACCTGAAATTTTTCCAAAATAAGAGTTTAGATGATGAACACACATCACCCCTTGTTTTTTCCTATCAAAAAATTTAAAGAGGAAATGACATATGAGAATAGCTTTCCCTAAATAGAGGATGTGAATATTTTTAGAATGGAGGAAAACTTCTCAAAATATAGAGACTCATAGAATATTGAATAACCTTCACTTTTGTAGTCAAACAAGCTTATGACATTGCAAGGTGTCACTAAACATGAACCTTGCGACTGATAGAAACAATATATGAATAGGGACCTTATGTTGAGTCCCAAACAACACATGTTTTCTTATAAATCATCATATCATCTTCTCTTGACCATATTCCCCACACCAGTGGTTTAACATGAACCCTCATTTTAGAGAGACTGATGAACGACCCAAAGGCCCTCTTAGACAAAATTTTACACCAAAAATCCTGGAATGCATCCACCTTTGGTGACTTAGCTAACATAAAGAACTATGGCCTCTTTCAAACATCCATGACAGCTATCCTATTATAAGAGGATCCAAAAAACCAATAAAATAAATGGTGTGGACTCAAACTCCAAAGCATGGAAAAAATACTCCTAGCATTGATCAAATGGAATATAGATGCAATCTGGGTTGCACTTCAGACATGTATTAAATCTTTATGGGGGCGTACCCTATCCAAATAGAGAACCCAAGTACCCATCCAAGCTATTCAATTGGTCAGAAAAAAATATCACTAGTCAAAACCGAACACATGAGGGGAGCCACCACAAGGGACTCACGAACTTTTCTTAGAAAAGACCAATAAACACACCTTCAAGCCAACATACCGACCAAAAAAATCCCAAAACATCATTCAAACAATAGGGTTTCTTGAAATCAAAACAACACGCACCAAAAATGTTTCCAAAAACACATAAGACACACCACCCAAATCAGTCAGTAAGACATCATGTTTTCCTTTAAAATAAGTCACTTCATTGAAAATAAACGGGTCGGTGATTAGGGTAGCCACCAATGGTATCCTATGGTCTATACACATGCATGTTTCTATGCCACACTGGGCACCCTCCTCATATACATCCCAAAAATCATCCATTCATGACATTAACCATCCATCCTTCTATATAACCCCATGCATGTGGTCACTCATGGAAATACCAAAGTAAAAAAAAATCCTTTTACTTTTCAAAATCAAAACATTCAATTTGACACTTCCCTTTTTCTCAAAACCGCAAACCACAGAATAAAAACAAAATTTAGATCATAAAAAACATTTCAAAAATCCCCAATCATTAAAATAAATAATTACTTTCAAGACATATGATAATTTCAAAACCTTTTATCCCATTTCAAAACACTCCCAATTTTATGAATAAACATCCCCATTTCATCAACACCAATCAATTTGAAAACCCAGATGTTCTTAGTTAAACAAGATTCCAATGATTCATAAACTTTTTCAAATTCTTACTACTGACCAGATAAACATTTATCATGAAACCCCACACATAAATTTCCAAAACACCACATACAACTCAAAACACTTTTCAATAATTCAGAAAAGTCTATTTGGAATAGATTTTCCAAACCCACTCTAACATAATTAATACTTTTAAAAGATGTGTAAAAACACCACTCTCTATTTCTTAATAGTTCAGAAAATTCATTTCTACCATTATAGAAATCCATCCACTTCTGATTTACTAAAAAACTGTTTCATAAATGTTCACATTTCATAAATCAAGTCTTATTTAGAATTTTAAAACCAAGATCCCATGATTTCAAAACAAAAGGACATAAGAAAATGCGAGAGGAAACTAGTTTTGGTGGGTGACTTGGTAATATGGTTGGTGGTGCTATGAATATCACTTCGCCATCATGGAGAGTATTCTAGGAATATATCCCTGACTCCACATGGCTTTCCAAGCCATGCGAGCTCATTGAGACCATTGACCCAACTCTCTTTTCAATTCCCCAAACATTGATAACCCATGAAAACAAAAGGAATCATATAAAACCTGACTTCCCATGGTGACTTCAATGCTGTCATGTGGTCTGATGGATAGGCACCCTACTTGTAATAAGAATTCATGTCTTGACAGCCCTAGCTCTAGACGATCATGACTCTTCCCCAAATAACATGACCCAAGAGAGAAAACCTAAACCTTTGATACCATTTTGTCATGAATTGAATACGGTCGCCATCAAAACCGGTACCAAACCCGGCCTATGGGAAGGCTCTAAGGGAATTACAGATCCCCAAATGATCTGACAAGTTCCCAAGTATAAAAAAAGAAATTTTGGAACAATTTACAAGAGTTTATAAAGATCAAACATCAAACGAATCAAATAAACCAAATCTGGATTTTCCAAAACAAAAAATCATTTACAAAAATTCATAATTGAATTAAATAATATTGAACAAAACTCAAATACTGTAAAAAAGGAAAAAAGTCAAAACGTACTGCCCAAGAACCACTTCATGGAGTGGGGAACCTCCCTTAAGCCATCTCCACGACATTACGCCAAGAAGGACCGTAAGAAACCCAAACCACTAGTACTAAAAGCTTTATGCAAACCTGTAATAAAATATCCTATTCTAGCTACACCCAAGGGTGTATGTAGTGTTGTATACAAAGCCTATTAGGATTCCACCAAAAACAATATACCTTGTTATACTCATTTTAATACAAAAATCATGCAATTTTAGTAAACTTGAATTGTTAGTAACAATTTATAAAAGGTGTAACTTTAAATAAAAACACATTTCAAGTGGGAAATTTTAAAAGAAATAGACACTTTGAAATAGAATGAAAATATAATAAATTTCTCTAGCCTAACACACTATATGCCGAGGGTATGAATAAAATATCTAATAAACACTAGCAATGGGAAAAAAACCATAGGCACTAGCTCGCTATGGGTCCTAGGTACTTCATATTCGGTGAAATAACCATACAAATATCCATTCACGTGCACATGATCCACTAGTAGGGATCATACCCTTAACCTAGTGGTCCCCCCAACTAAATCATCGTCATAGTTTAGTTTTTTTTGTTATCATTATACTTGCTATGTGAAATAGGGGGAAACCCCCATGAGATCACTGACATACTAGTACACATCCACCGACCTAGATACCCAAGTATTCTCTCTTGTTCCCAATGATGTTCCAAAAGTCATGAAATACAATTTGAACCTGAAAATAACAAATCCATGTCACATAAACACCATATATCTCACACACATTTCACATGATCCCCTTTTTCATTCGAATTCATTTTGGAAATCATACTCACACCAAAACAGCAAACAACACATTTCACTTCTCTTTTACACATAAACAAATCCTTTAAACAATTTTAAAAAACAATTCCAAGATATTACACATCACATAATGTCCCTTTCACATTAAAATAGTCAATTTAAAAAGTACACAATTACCAAAACAGTTTGGAAACATAGTTTCACCTCTTACATTAATCAATAAACAATTTAAAACCTTGACAAAACAATTCCAAGGAGTGTAACCATTTTTTCACATAAAATCCTTCTAAAAACCCTATTTGAAGAAAGAAATTATAACAATATCACATCAAACCAGAATTGGAAGCCATAACACCATTTAATAAAACTATTCCATGAATCATAAATCAACCCTAATGAACACAATATAAATTATGCACCAAAAATATTCATTTTTGCACAAAAATGCCACATAAAAACCATCCACTTAACAAATGATACCAAATAACATTTTTTCACCAAAAAAATCAAAGATAATCAAGTTAAAAGTATAAATCAAGCAAAACTAACTCATCCAATAAATCTTACGTATGGATTCACCAACAATTTGTGCCAAAAACTCCAAACTGTTGTGCGGAACTTTAATTGCATCACCACTGCAACACTAGGAAGTAAAATCATACACTAATCCACAAGATTTCTCCAAAATGACACCAAATAAAACCCTAGGTATAATCCTCATATTCTGGAAATTTTATAACCTCAATATAAGTGGAATAAACCCTATGAAAATTGGAGGAACATGAGAGGAAACCCACTTACTTGAGATATCTTAAATAAAACACCCCAAATAAACTAGTATCTGAATTTACAAAAAATCAAAAAATGATTGTAAGGTTTGAATAAGGCTAAAGAGGTCATGAAGGAACTGTAATGGGGGAAAATATTGAAAAATGAAGAGTTATAAAGGAAACAAATTACCTCTTCAGATATGGATTATTTGATAAATCATGAGAAGTTTCACCCTAATACGTGATGGAAATAAGCTCTAAAGAGGGAGAGATGAAGATGGAGGCGGTCCTTGTTCTGTTGGATTCGAGTGGGAGGTGGAATCACCGAAATAGAGTAAAACATGAATAAGATATTAAATAAACAAATTTTATTTTTATATCTAAAAATAAACTCACGTTTTGGCCCAAATCATGAAAACTCACCATTTCTTCCAAAAATTTATGGGAATCCCCAAAAAAAACAATAATGGAAATTAAATAAAAAAACCATTAAAAAAAGTTACGGATGTGACAATGCGTGCCACTTTTTTTAATGAATATTCCTAAAAGGATAATAGAAGACTCACATTATTCATCATTGATCTCATCATGTTTAACAATGTGCATTTCATCTTTTATATTACACCATTTTACTGAGGCATGTAAGGAGGAATGATTTGGGATACGATCCCAAACCCCTATAAGTAATCAATGATTTCATGATTAAGATATTCTTTACATCAGTATACAAATATTTTATTATTCTTCATTCCAAGATGGTTCTCAAATTCAATCTTTTATTCGTTGAATTTATTAAAAGAATCTGACGTATACCTCATTAAATAAATATATACATATCTACTACAATCATTATTAAAAGTTATGAAGTATGAGTATCAACCCCCTACATCAAAAGGAAATGGTACACACACATTAGTATGAAGTAATTCAAGAATTAATGTATCCCTTCATCCTTTCCAACTAAATGGGGCTTTGTTCATTTTACATTGAAAAAATTTGTGATATACACCAATTGATTTTAGTTAGAAGGAATATAAATATCAATATTGATGCAATTTGTTCAATAATTTTTCATTTACATGACCTAGCCAGTGATTCCAAAGTTGGGTGTGTTATGGGTCATGTGAAGTAATTTCATTATCAACTTCAATTACTTGGTTTATGTAATCCAACACGTAAATACTGTTATGTAAATGTACCTTACAATAAAAAATTCTATCTTTATAAAAGATGAAACATTTATTTAAAAATTTGAAAATCAATCCATCTGTATGTAGTATGGATATAGAAATAATGTTTTTTATAATTGATGGATCTTAATAAAAATCCTTTAAAAACAAGATCATATATTTTATAAATGTGATGTGGTAAACCCCAATAGCTATAAAAACATGTTTAGCTCCATTGGATGCTCTTTGATATACCACCCCTCAATCATTTTTTTGAATATACATAGTTTCTATATTTAAATAAATATATCAGAATGAAAAGCTATATCCAATACCCAATTAGTAAATACATATATATTGCAGTCAATAAAAAATTCACCTAAAGCATCTCCTTGATTCTTCAGTTGGATGCTGTTTTTCTTCCAGTGGATCTTCTTTTCTACATGTGAAAGAGGTAATATCCTGTTCCCTTGCTTCACCTTTTGTCTTCTTATTATTGAAAGGACATGATGAATCTTTGGGATTAAAAATATTTGTTTTCCCTTTCCGTTTGATCACCATAAGTAAAGAAGGATTTTCACAATTCATATCTTTATGTATATGGTGAATGAGGATAAAAAGATCCGGCATATACTTCTTAATGTTGTTCATATTGAAATTACCAACTAAACTGGAGAACCTCTAAGAGATGTTATAATGAAATTGGTTCCTAGTTCATTAGGGAGTTTAAACCCTAGAACCTCTAGGCTCTCAACGTATAGAATGAGCTTAACTATGTGAGGCCCAGCTAGGGAATCCACTCCAAGATTACTCTAAAAGAGTGTCTTGGAAAACTCAAACCATTCCTATCTAGCTCTCTCCCAGTAAATACCGCAGAGGTGCTAAAGCATGCTATATGCATCCATGTTCTCATGAGACTTCATGAGTTTCCTAGATGTAAATGAAAAAACCAAACATTGAACTTTTACCACATCATTCATATATTGTTCTTAGTATAGTAAATCTTCATCACTCGCCTCTTGAGAAGGAGGATCATGTATTGAGTATTCTTGCATGTAAGATTTTTATTCATGTCATAGAACAAACTTAAGGTGTCTAAACCACTCCTAGAAGTGACTTCCAGTTAGATGATTTTATTTTTCTAGTATTTATTGTAGGGATAGTGTGGACGACGAGATTTTAATTTTATTCAATAAAAAATGATTCAATTATCAGTACTTTTATTTATTAAAAATTTTGCGAAAAAGAATAAATAAATAATTTTTATTAATTCTCCCACTATTTTATAAATTTCTAATAACCCTCACTGTTGAAGATGGAATATCTAGTTTCTTGTACATTCTAGTGGAAAGGATCCATATTCCCTTTTTTATAACCCCAAAATGGGTTGATCGATATATTTGAAGGTATTTTGGTAGGTTGGTCTTTGGCAGCTATAGACTTGAAGCTCCTTGATCCATTGAGCAGACTCACCAATCCAAAATTAATGACTTGTATTTCCTCAAATATTATCTCCAAATTAGACCAATTCTAGAAAGGGCTACTAATATTTATATAAAATGGTTATGTCATCCTGAATCATTCATAAGAACTACCTTTTTAAAAGTAAGTGTTCTAATAAGGGCTGGTAATACAAATAGTTTTATTGAGTCATGTTCTTAATCAAGTAGCCTAAGTCTTAGTCTAAGATAATATTATATTGAGGGATTTTTTCTTATATGTATAACATTCATATTATATTTATCACATGCTTGTTAATATTAATACTAATTCACTTATGTGATTGAACATGTCTTAGATAATATTTATGCATAATCTTAGTTTATTTTAGTTCTATCTTGCATTCTTGTTAATTAATTAATTATGTGATCATGAAAAAACATCCATAATAAAATAACCATGCAATTGAAAGAAATATTATAAATGGTATGATCATGAGCATATACTAATGGAATGTTTATCTAGGGGTTCATAAAATAATTGTTGTCCTAGGGGAGAAATACCATGAAGTAATCTGAGGTTTGTGTTTACATATTTCCACTTATCCACCATTGTATTTCCTTAGATAGCATTCTCCTTAGCTCCTAACTTGATCCTCCTCCACAAGCTTGGGGTGCTCCATCCATTACATATTATTTCAATCACACACAAATCATGGGTAAAATTGGGTTTATATAAAACAAACCATGGGTACATAATCCATACATATTAACGAGGAGAGATGGCATGCATGCCAATAATTTAATTTAATAATAAATTAAATTCAAACCCATCACATTCAAAGGTTATCTATAGCTCATGAGCATCCACATGCATGAAAAAAGTTACACATTTAATAAATCTGGCAATCAATTCATTATTCATTATTGGTTAAGGTAAATCATACTTGAATTGATTAATATTTATTTTCAATTACTCAATCATTTTATCTTAATTATTTTTTGAATTCCCTTGAGATTTTCATCCATTATTATTCGTAAAAAATTAATATATTCATTTAAAATTAAACATTTACATAAATGTACCATAGAGGAAACATGGAGAATACCCATCCAAATCTACCCAACATGTATTATACTCATATAATGTTTTACTCTTGTGGCATATGGAATACACGATATATGGGTACTATCAGAACATGTACATCACAGATGATTATGCCAACCACACATTTTTTCAGCTATGTCTGATGATCCAATTCACATAAAGTAAATACATGTAACAATATTTGTACATGACATATAGACCTAATAATTAGGTGGATATTAATGTTTTAAATATGTTTAATTTGGTAAAGTACAAGGCATGTAGATTTGATCTACATGGAATGTACAATATACACCATCCATCAAAAGTACATGCCTAGGGACTCAATATGTGAGCTGTACTTCAGAAATCGTGGAGTACACAATGCGTCTAGTAGGCCACATTCCATGTTGACTCTGCATTACATGCTCACAGGTCAGCTAGGCTGTGTATGGGATACACGATCTAGACATGACTCTAAAGGGACTAAATACCATGTCCACACAATGTGTAGTCCAGTAACAATGTGCATGTCTGTCGGTCAACACGCAATGTAAGAATTAACTACATTATGTATCATTAATTCACATAGGTTGAGTAAATTCCAAATTACTCCTGATGCAAACACAGATACATGATGTGTAATTCTAACTACACGACGTGTACTAGTGTGTTACCTTGATAGAATCCTTGGAACCTTCAATATGAGTTCCTTGATTTAATTTTAATCATAAAATTAATTATTTTTGTTAGATCTGTGAGAAATGATAGAGCATGAAATAGATCTCGTAATATAAATTAAAATAAAAATTACAATTGAATTGAAAAACTAAATTATAAATGTGAAAATAACAAATGTTTATTAAATTATTATAAATTTAAACGTACCCTCTCTAATACAACTTGTTTGTTCTAGGTTTAATGGAAGTGTATGGTGGTAAGAGATATATTGAAATTTCTATTAATTAATCATTTATCCAAACCAAGAGAGAGTATCTTCCATGTAAAATTTTTAAATAATTTATTTATTATTAAAACATTTGGGCTTAGGAACATTCAACATTTATGATTTTTGATCATCTGAAAATGACCATTAGGATTTTCTTCATTTCACTTATGGAGATCCAAGGGTATAATCGCTCTAGCTGTTATCTACACATGTTTCAAGGGTCTTCGAGCAACACCACATTTATCTAGGTGATAGCGTGGTAAATCGAATGTCTTTCATTTTTTGTTCATGATTGCTCATTCTTCAGTCTTGAAGAAATTATCCCATAGGTCTCTCGTTCTTGAGAAGAATGGGGGAGGTGGATTCAAAAGATAATTCATTGTGCACTAAAATTATCTAATCCCAAACATGTAGTTGGTTTTGAATGAATCAGAAAATAGACGTCGGAATATATTTATTGAGATGGGATTTTGGTTAAAAAATATAATTACATAACAACAATTATATATAATTATACAATGAATAAAATCCCATGCCACATGATAATAATAAAAGTATTATTATTTTCTGGTGTGCCCACTTGGAAAAAATGGAACTATTAATGAAATCTCATACCACCTAATAATATTATTATTATTATTAACTTATGGTGCACCAACTTGCATGAAAAATGGATAAATAATTTTTACTAACTTGTAAATAATTATTTTATCACCGGACATGGTATAAATCCATTTGAACTCCTCTTGCATTTATTGAACACCCAAATTAATATTTTACTCTCTTAAATAAATATTTTATTCACAAACTAGTAAATAAATATTTCATAAATATTCAATAAAATAACTAAACATTTTTTTATTCACAATTATATTATTAACTAATTGTTTAATTTAGGCGATCAATATAGCTTGAATAAAATTATTCATTAGTATTGAGCATAATATTTATTCCATTAAATAAATTAATATAGAATTTAATTGAACCCACAAAAAACACATAGTGTGTGACCCTCTAGGATTATTTATCATTGGAATTAGGCAATATTTATTATATTCCAATATTACTATATATAAATGGGTCAAGACACCCAAGAGAAAGAACATAATCTTGCAACAGCAACAACCACATATGAACGCTCACTGTGTAATATAATCCCTTTATCACAATATCTCATCAAGTAGGTTTCATGACAGTGTCATCAACCTATATGATTGATACATCATTTGTTGACTATATAATATAAACTCATCCTTAAACCATGGACATGGAATTTACAGAGAGAGTTATATTTCACCCAAATTGATCAGATATCAACTTCTATAAATATAGAATTAACAAATCCATTCTTGACATATCTATTAATAAAATGTTATTTGTGACGTACCTAATGGAATCTACTTCATGAGAACATATGGCATGAATGTTTTCATCATCAAATCTATGTGCACGAGTCATGACATGCATTAATGATAATCTTAATGTGTAAGGACCATTATACATGCTCTCAGATAGGAATACCCAATGACACCGAAACATATAGAATTCCTACTGGAGGGTCTCTTCTCATAATTTCCCATATTTTAAATTACCATGTGTGGACTTTATTAGAAGTATTCTCATCATCTTATGATTACTCAAACATAAATATATATATACTATGTGTCCCATCATTGTATGGTATCCAACAACAAAACTACATTAAAAATATTATCATACCACTTTTAGGTTCAAATCATATTGGGGAACTTCTATGAACTCATCAATGTGACAAATATCCTAGGACATTATTGAATTATTTTCATGAAGAATAATGAATAATATGTAATAAGAGTTTTATTTTAATATTTAATACACTACATATTCATGTAATCAAAGTAAAATCAATTGATTATGGGCCACCAACTCTAACAACAAAACTGTCATCTAAAAAATTCAACATATGCCCCCAACTTTTCCCATATCTAAATGCAATGGTGGATGTTCTTCCATCACTCTCTATGAATCATCTGATTCCCATACTACATCACTGTGTGACGTATTTCTTAGTGCATCGGCTACAATATTACACTTTATATGTATATATAAAATCTCAAAGTCATAATCCTGTAAGAACTACACCCACCAATGCAGAAGCAATTTCAAGTAATGTTTAGAGAAAAAATACCTCATGCTCTTATGATTGGTGAAGACCACAAAATGATCAGATTTGAGGTAATGTCTCCAAATAATCAGATAAAACACTACTACCACCAACTCAATGTTGTGGGTGGCATAGTTATGCTCATGGTGGCATAATCGCTGAGACCCATAAAAAATGACTGATCTTTGCTTCATCACAAAAAAACCCAACCGAAGACATGAAGCGTCATATAAAACCTCAATCTAAACGTATTCTACTAGAATAAAAAAGAATGGATCAATTACTAACATGTCCTTTAGATGATCAGAATCTACATAACACTCATCACTCCATAAGAATTCATAATCCTTCATTTTCAACACACTTAGTGGAGTCACAAACTAATAGAAATAAGGTATGAGCCTCCTATAATAGCCTAAAAGACCAAGGAAACTTCACACCTATACCACTATAATTGGGGATTCCAAGACAAAAATTCTAATATCATTGATAGTTCCTCACCTAATCCATACTAAGAGACAATATTCCCCAATAAACTGACTTCTTGAGCCCAAAAATCACACATCAAAAACATTCCAAATAGTTGATGATCACGAAGAACTCAAAAAATGGCACACAGATGATCTGCATGCTCCTCCCCTAATTTAGAGTACATAAGGATTTCATTGATGAAATCCACCATAAACATATCCATGAACTCATGGAACACAACCTTTATTAACCCAATGAACACAGCTAGAGCATTCGTCACACCGAACAACATCACAACAAACTCGTAATTCCCATGATGACAATAGAACGTAGTCTTCATGATATCATCATCCTTTACATTCATCTGATGATATTATAACCGCAAGTCTATCTTTTAGAGGCAACTTTCAACCTTCTGTTGATAAAATAAATCATCAATCTTCATATTATTTTGATTCCATAAGAAAAGGATCTATACGTCATTTTTTATCTGTACGAATCATATTCACCTTAATTTGATGTACAATATGGATGGTATGACTCAAAGTGTTTGGTATCAGTTTAAAATTGACATTTTAGTTCAAAATGTGAGTGACCCACTAAAAATTGAAAAAACACCGTATGATCATCTTTATAAATTAGTAAAATGATTGATAAGTAATTTTCGTTGTATAGGAATCACCATCACATCAAACTAACATATGATGTGACTGTTTTGGCTCAAAGTGTGTTTTTATAGATTAAAATGAAATTTTAGTAAAAAACACTAGTGGAATGCTAAAAAACATGAAGTCAAATTCATATTGTTTTTCTATTTTATTAAAATGATCCATATGTCATTTTAACATGCATGAATTATACACACCATAATATTGCACAAAATGTTACTAGTATGACTCCAAGTGTGCCTTTTTATTTTTAAATGTCATTAATATTAGTAAAAAGAACAAGTGAAATGCTCAAAACTGAGAAAACACATATATATTATTTATATTCATTAGAAAAATTATCCATAATTCATATTTATGTGCAGGAATCAGCTTCTCTTCGACCTGACGCACGATGTGAATGATATGACTCCAAGTGCATATTTTTATTTAAAAGGATCATTAATTTTAATAAAATAGACAAGGGAAATAATCAAGACCAAGAAAAATAATTCATATTTTTTTTAGAGATTAGTAAAATTACTTATAAGTAAATTTTTATTTGTAGGAATAATCCACACTTCAATCAGATACACTATGGGCCATGTATGAATCAATGTGTCTATTGTTAGATTAAAATTGACAGTCTAGTTTAAAATTTGTGTCACTCATTGAAATCCATGAAAATGTGCTCTGTTTGTCTTGATATTTTAGAACAATTATTCATAAGTAATTTGTGACATGTGGGAATCAGTCTCACTTCATGACGATACACGATGTGACCGGTATTGCCAAATGTGCATGTTTTTTAGTTTAATATGAATCATTAGAAAAAAACACAAGGAACATACTCAAAACCAATAAAACATATTTATATTTTTTTCATACCATAGAAAAATTATCCATATGTTATTTGTGATGTGCATGAATCTACTTGACCTCAATCTGACGTACAGTGTGACGGGTTTTACTCAAGTGAATGTTCTTATTTAAAATTAATATTTTAGCAAAAAATATAAGGGACATACAAAAAGCTGATAAATCGAATTTAAATTATTTTAATAATTTATGAAAATGACCCATATTTCATTTTTTATGATTATGAATCAGCCACACTGCAATGTGATACACAACGTGCCCAGTATGCGTCATTGCACCATTAACAGTCTAATTTTGAAATTTTATTTCAAAATGTCTATCACTCACTGAAAAATGAGAAAATAAACTCTAATTCTAATGATATACTAGTTAGAAAATTAATAATTCATTTTTAGGTGTATGAATTAGTATCACATCAAACTGACAAAGGATGTGCTCGGTATGACATAAAGTGAGTGTTTGCGGTTTAAAATGAAATTTTAGTTAAAAAGACATATGGCATACTAAAAAACAACCAAAATTATACATATTGTTTGATAATATAGGAAAACAACCTATATGTCATTTGTGACATGTAGGAATCATCCCCACCTCAATCTGTTGCATTGTGTGACTAGTATGACTCGATGTGTGTCCTTTTATTTAAAATTGAAATTTCATTATTTTTTTCGACATATTTTTTATTAATTTATTTATTTATAGTATTTAAAACATAATATTAATTTTCATATATAGGTGTATTCTTTTAATCGAGTTGGGTTTGTTTTTTCATCAACTGATATCATTGTCAGGGTTTTTTGAGAGTGGTTTTTATATTCTAAAGATGATGAAACCTCGATGTTTTTAAATATCTGTGGATTGTAATTGAAAATTGAATTAAAAAAACGTTTTTTTGAAATGTATATAATAGTGGTTTTTTGTATTTGTTATGTAAAATTAATATCAATTTAATTATTTATTTTCATACAGGTGTATTTTTATATAGGTGCATACATGTGTATTATTTTTTAGTCTTCTATTATACAAACAAAGCAGTGCAACAGTAATTCCTTTATCAATTATATTTCAAAAACTAATAATGGACACCCTTTATTAACCTTAAAAAATGTGAGGATAAATGGGGTCATTTACCATCACCTTATTAGCACTGATTAATGGGTCCCCCATTTAACGTCACTGAGAAAAAAAAGTTTTTTAGCACTGTTATTGATTTTTTGTGATGTTAATGGTTTGAAATGTGGTAGTTTCGACACATTATATTACCTTGTACCGATGGATGGTGTCATGAATTCTAATTATTCTAATAAACTTGGTTCTTCTCTAATGGTTATTAAATTTTTTATTTCTTATTATAGGGTATGATCCCAAATTGCCAGAACTGCCACTTCTTGGAATGGAAATCCTATTCCCCTAAAATCTATTTGCTCGACGAGGCCATTACTCAATGCTAAATCCTATGGAACACTATGCACTAGATAAATTGGGATTAGGGGAGTATGGGAAATCCCATAGATGGTTCATGGAGCCTCATAATGAAGAAAACTACCAATACTCTAATATAAACAACATTTATGGATCTGTTGTAGAGGGAGGTGACATGAAGTTGTCCTACATCAATTCATTGGAAGTCGGGTGGGAAATATATCTTCCTCCAAAGAAGGCTCCTAAAGGCACCATGGAAAAATGGTTTACTAGTCATTATCTATTGGGTCACCTCATCATCTGTCCCCCAAATATTCACACATAAATAAAATTAAAAAAATAGATATAAAAAGTGGGGAGTTAAATATCATTGAGAGGTGGATATTTTAAGGATCAAGGCGTGCAAGTATCTCTCTCTTCCAATAAAGATTCTCTCTTTTACATGGTCGGGTATGGAAGTTATGGTTATGTCTAATGGTTTTATGATTTGTAACCATAAAATTTATCCATATATAATGGTATTTCATCTATGGTGGTATTTAATATGATATCAGTTCTTATCATATGACCCTCTTATTCAGAAAACAAGCACATACATTTCATAGTCAAGTCTATTTGGGTTTCTTTAGTAAGATGAGTTATTTATTTTAGGATACCTTCAAACACCATCTTCTTTTTTCTTTTGATCAACTATTTTATATGAGTATTATTTTTTATATCCAACATATATTTTTGAGTCTATTATTTTTACTTTGATTATTATTGGATTGTGATTCATTAAGAAGGTATTATGCCTTTTCTATTTTTGGTTTTCCATGATTAAATTTATGGTGTAAACATTTATTTTTCTGTAAATATATTTTTTTACTACACATCTGATTTATGTTTTTCTACCTTGTTCAATGGGAAAAGAAATTTATTTCGATTATACATTATCTTTGGTGTTTTCATTCACATTAATTGCTTGTCGTATTTCAAAAAATCTAGTATCATAGGGTTTGTTTTTTTAGAAATGTAATGTAATTCAATTACATTTTGATGATTTTTTTTAATGGTACCAACTACCTTAAATGGTGATTAAAAATGAAGGATCTGATTTTCGTCAAGCAAATAAAACATACAGTTTTTAGCACTCAAAAATCCAGAAGGAATTTGTGATGAAGAATGAGAGTTTGAAAATGTGATGGTTTTTTGTTTCATTAATCAGTAGGTCAACGAAAACATGATGAATCATATTGTCAACATACCTCATGCTATAATGTTTTGGGAGAAACTTGACACTACTTATGCATACAAGAAAATAAAACAATTTTTTCTCCTCAAACAAATGTTGAATCTGTTGTATAAAAAGGTAAATATATTTCTAAGTATTTGAGTGAATACTCAGAATTTTTTTTATCATTGTTATGATATGGGTATTAATTTTTAATATAATGTTTTGGTGATTTTTTTTCTTAATATTTTACCCAAATTTTTGGAGAATTTACATTTTACATTAATTTCCATTACACCTAATTGTATTGTAACATTTTTTTAGATATGTATATTTTCTTTAATAAAGTGGTCATGAGATATAATTAGGTGAAATCTTCTTCAGATATTTTAGTCACAGAGATGAGGGGAGAATCCAGGAAACAAATCTTGGATTGAGTAGTCATTTTAAGAGAATAGGGTGAAGCAAATACAGGTCAAAGAAGAGATTTTTAATGTCATCATTGTTATAAGAAAGGGAATTTAAATAAATTTTTTCTATTATATGAAAAGAGAAAAAATAATAATGTAAAATCAGTAGTAGAATAATGGTGATGGAGATGATTGTGTCGCCACCACTATAGCTGTGATCCGGATATTGTTTATTAATCCATTTATATTTCTTATAATAATTATTTTTGGGTTGTTAACAGTGGTTCATATTTTAATGTGTCTATTAGGATGATGCTTTTTACATCTCAAAACTCTAGTAATTTTGGGATTTTAAAGATAAAAAATTATGTTCAAGATGATGTTTTAGGTATTGAGACTATTTCATTAGATAATGACAGAAGAAGTAATATGAATTTGAAGATTGTTCAACATGCTCCTAAGCTTCTTCTGAATCTTATTTTACCAGCTTTATTTATGGTAATGGTTTTAATAGTATTTTGGTTATGGGTAATGGATTTTTTCAATGGCATCCTTGATTTTGGATCATGGTAAAATTATACCAAGATTGTATTGGACTGCAACATGTATTTCTTATTATACTAGTTGTGCTGTTGAGTGTAGTTTGTCTTCAATGTTATGGAATATGAGTCTTAGCCACATTAGTGAGAAAGGGTTTTGTATTTTGGAAAAGGAAAGATTTATTATAAATTTTAAAAATGCTAAATAGGACACATGTGACCAATGAATGGTTATAAAAGAGATCAGGTTGAGTTTCAGTACTCGTCATTTGTATAGAAAGTCACAAGTACATGAATTAAGAAATTTATCATATATTTGGCCCTTAGAAATATAAGAAAATTTATGGAAGTATTTATTTTGTGACATTTATTTATGACCACTAATGTAATCTTTAGTTTTATGTTTTGAATTCCAAAAGTGATGTACTCGTTGTTTTAAGAAATTTCTGGGTTTGTATGAGAGGGAATCTCATATGAAGTTGAAATGTATTAATTATGAAAATTATGAGGATTATAGTTCCTAATTTCATTAGTATTGTAGGTAATAATGTATTTGGAATCATAAGACAGATTATAGGAAACCAAAACTAAATGGTGTAGCTAAGTGGATGAACAAGACTTTGTTAGAAAGAGTTAATTGCTTTCTTTTGGAAGCAATGTTTCCTATATATTTTTAGGGTGATTCTCTAATTAATTATGATTATATTATAAATTTATCAACCATTTTTACTTTGTCTATAGACATTATAAAAATATTTTTTATGGAAAATATATCAAGTATGATCATATATATATTTTTGGTTACAAGGAATTTGTTTATGTTCCTAGAGATGAAATGTCAAAACTGGATGCTATGTCATGATAGTGTATATTTATTAGATAAAGGCACGATGAGTTTAGAGATTGGTTCAAAGATCGTGCTTTGAATTTTTTTTCCAAAATCCATGATGTAGTTTTTAAAGATCAATTTATTATTGATATCGATAAGGGAGAAAATTATTCTTTTCCAACTTTTGATAGATTTATCAATCTTGAGGCAGTTTCTAATTAACATTTACCTTGTATTATTGATTCTAATAATTGGATTGATGTGGAGAATGATTTTTAGGGTGAATATGTTGGAGATGAGGATTTTTATGCAACTTTTGTTTTTGATGATCCTATTTATGAACCCAAAATTACACTATAGAGAACATTTCAGCCTTATATTATTTCTACATTGTATTTACCTAATGAGTATGTGTTCATCACTAAAGTAAGAGAACCAAAATCATTTTATGAGGTGATAGAAAGTGATTAGAAGGACATATAGGTTGTGGAAATGGATGATGGGATGAGATCATTGCATGAAAATCATAATTTTGAGCTGCTGAAGTTACCTATAGGTAAGAGATATTTTCAAAATCAATGGATATATTTGATTAAAAATGAAAAATTCAGTTCTATTCTCTGAAACAATGCATGTTTAGTTATATGAGGAATTCATCATATGAATGGTATCAATTCTGATAAGGTTTTATCACCTATTGTCAAAATGTGTTCCATTTGGGTTATTCTTGGTTTGGATACTAGTTTGGATCTGAAGAGTGATAAGATGGTTGTGGAGACCACCGTACATATATGAGATTTAATGTATGAGATTTATATAAATATTCTTGAGGGTTTTGTTGAAATAGGTAAAGAGAATTATTTTTGCAGGTTAAATAAGTTTTGTTATGGTTTAAATCAAGATTTAAGGCAGTGGTATAATAAGTTTGAATATGTCAATTTTTAATTGTGTTTAAAGAAGACATATTTTGATCATTGTGTTTTGGTTAAGAGATTTTCTGATGTTGATTTTGTTATATTTTTTCAATATATTGATCATACGATCATTTTTTTTCCAAAATGCTTATAGAATTGACAATTTAAAGAATAATCTTTTTTAGTATTTTGTAATGAAAGAATTAGGGAGAACATAATAGATTCTTATCTTGTCAATTTTTCTTGTTATAAAGTCCAAAAAATTGTGGTTATCTTAGGATATACGTATTGAAATCATTCTTGAAGATTTTATATGGATAGAGAGAAAGTGGTTAGTAATCCTCTTGCTTTTCATTTTGAGCTTAGTACTAGTCATTATCCTCTTACCATGTAAGAGGGAGAGGAGATGTTGCAAATACCTTATTCATATTTCATTGGTTGTTTGATCTATGAAATGGAATGTACCGGACTAGATATAGCTCATTGATATTGTGTGGTCAGTCATTTTTTTCCTAATCTAGGTAGAGAGAATTGTAGAGTAGTGAAGTATGTATTTTTTTATCATCATGGTAATTATGATATGATAATGTATTTTTGAAATGAGGAACCTATGATTTGTTTCTTTATATATACATATATGACTAGAGATATGGATTTGAGGAATTATACTTTGAGCTATTTGATCACTTTTTCAGCGGTCAATACATGGAAATCTAGATTGAAGAGATGCATTGATTTATCCTCTATTGAGTCTTAGTTTATCGCAACAAAAAAGGAATTCAAGGATTGATATAAATGAAATCTTTTATTTGATAGTTCAATTTTAACCAGGAGCAGTGTTTTTTATTTTGTGACAATTAGAGTGTTATTTGCTTGTGAAATAATTCCACTTTTAATGGAAGGTTGAAACATATCGATGTTTGGTATCATTAGATTTGAAAATTCCTTGATTCTATATAGTTGGATCTCAGATTGATCCACATGGATGACAATGAGTCATCCATGTTGACCCAGAGTTTACCTAGAGGTAAATTAGAGACTTATCGAATGATTTCAGGGTTGGAGATGATCCAAAGTTGAGTTGGAGGGGGAGTTTTTTGGGGTGCCTCCTCATCTGGCCCCCAATACATTCCACTAAAATATAAATGTAAAAACATATATGAAAATAGGTAAGCTAAGTATTTTTGAAAGGAGGGTGATTTTTAGTGCCCCAGGTGTGTTCCTGTCTCTTTATTCTAGGTGTACGACTCTCTTATCATCTTCTTGGAAGTGTTATTAGGGTTATATTCTACATTTTTTAGATTTAAATCGTCAGAATTTTCCAGGTCTATTCGGCTTTCATCTATGATGGGGACTTTGATTTGATCCTGGTGCTTTTTATCTTCACCTTTTATTCGAATAGTGAACACCTACATTTCATGGTCATATCTCTTTGAGTGTCTTTATCCGATTGTGTTCTTCATTTTATGGTACCTTCAAACTCCAACTATTTTCTACCTTTAACCAACTATTTTATTTGAGTATTATTTTTGAGAATCCACTCATCTTTGAGAGTATCTACTTTGTACTCTTGATTATTAATTGATCTACTTTCTAGACTAGGTCTCAGTGTTTTTCTATTTTTGTTTTTCCATGTGATAATTTCTAGTGTCAAAATTCAATTTTCTATAAACATATTTGGTCAATGAGCATTCACTTTAGTTTGTTATGGTATGTTCAAATGGAATGTAAATTTATTTCCATTAACCATTTAGTTTGGCGTTTTCTAGTGAAATCGTCACATGCTATATTTCTCAAGAGTCTCACACCCCACTACTATGAGACTTAGTCCTGTTCCTTTTCTTCCACATCCTTTTCACTTTACAAGGCTCCTCCCCAAAGAAGTCTTAAAGGTGGCATCGGTCATACTATTGGTAGTGCTATTTATAGTGGCGTTTGGGGGTGTTAAAATAAGTATTTGAAAACGTAAAAACATAATTATGAATGATTACTTGAATGGTGTTTGATTTTAGTTAATATACACCTTAAAAATACATATCAATGTAAAAAATGTTTAGAAAATTAAAAAAAAAATAAAAAAATAAAAATGTTTATATGAAAAATGTTGGTGTAAAACATTGATGGTAATAGGTATAATATATGAATAATGAATATAATTTGAAAATAAATATATAGTATACATTTTTAAAAATAAATAAAATGGATAATTAAATAAATAATTATTTATATATATTAGGAAAAAAATTTATAAAATAAAATTAATCTATAAAAAATAATAAGAAACATTATATATTTAATGCATTCAAAAGATTCTTGTTCTTTCCATTAACATTCTATTAATCCTTTAAACATGTGATACATTCAAAAAACTGTTTTCTCACATCATAGTCCATTATTTCTATAGTAATATCTGAATTTCCAACTATAATAAAAGTTGAGTTTAAAAAATGTTTTTTTGAATTTAGTAGTGATTTAATCCATCGATAAATAATCTGTGATGCTTTCAAAAAGAATCATATATTTCCGTGGGGTGAATGTTTTCACAACTATTTTTTAATAGTTTGTTATTTATCAGTTTTTTTAACCATCACTGAATACATAGCCATAATTTATTAGTTTTTAAAATTCATTATTTCTTATATAATTTCAAATAAATATATTTTTATTGATATATTGACATAATATATATTCAAGTATATAAATATTCATAAATACAAATATATATCTATAAATATATATTAACATAAATAATGTTTCATAAATATATAATATATATATCATTAGATATAACAGTATATATATATACCCACATATTATATATTAATAAATACAAATACCAATTAATATAATGATATATTAATATATATTGATTTATATTAATATAAATTAATATATATGAATATATATAATTATTTATAAATGAATAAAAATATATGTATATTAAATTAAATAAAGACAATGATATGTATATAAATATATATTTTAATATAATTATTAATAAAGACAAATAAATATACATAAATATATATAGATATCACACACACCATTATCACATACGTCTAGGGTTTATAGGGTTGTGTTAGTGTTTTAAGCTACTTCATGTTCCAATATCACCTAGGCCTGTCTCCGCTCCTTGACACCACTTGCCAAAGATGATTAAAGGGTACCATTTAATCATAACACCACCATCATTTAAACATATCCCACCCACCACGTACATTAACCATCTATCCACACACATTTTTTTATTCCGCAGCTAGTGTTTTCACCCCACAAATTATAAATTCCCACCTTCATCATCCCCCAACGGAAGACACCCAGGATGGATCTGATGACCCTTCTTTAGGTCATCCCCATTCTTTTGTACCTGAAGCCTGATTCAACTTTCATTGAAAATCCAACAACATAAAACCTACTAATTGAAATTCTCATCTAACAGAAATTAATATGTCTCTCACACTGCTCTCTGTGCCACACATCCTTCTACTTAGTTTGAATTGGGATTCTACTTGTTTTCTTCACACCTAACCGCATGACTGCCCCTCTAAATATTATGACCCCATGAAGTTCTCCTCACCCTTCACTCCCTCCAAACACCCTTCCACAAGGAAAAGTGTCATATTATGGCCTTCGCCCGACAACTTGTATATTCTTCCCACACAACCTGGTGCTTCCACTACATGCCTCGAGGGGCCCGCCTCCAGTGTGATCAATTACACACTTTCCAGTCCCTCTTGCATTTATTTATTTAATTATGTGTGTAATAAATTTTATTACTAATAAATTTTCCTTTTTATTTGATCATATATATATATATATATATTATGTCAACTCATTTATTTGATAATTATAAAAAAATCAATAATTTCACATCTGTATTGAAATATATATATTTACAATTATAATTACCCTTAAATATATTTATACATACATATATTTATGATGACATATTTATATAATTTTAAATAAATTTAGATTATATATATATATATATGAATACATATACCTATTAAAACATAAATAATTATAACTATTTATATAATTGTAATGGTAATTTTATTTTATCATTATAAACATATTTATAACAATTTATATATTTATAAGTTTAATTTTATTATATCATTATAATCATATTTATAATAGTAACTATTTATATATTTATATATAAATATATTTATAAATGTATATTTTATATATTTAAAAATTAAATATATTTACAAATTTATGTATTTTTTTTATAAACATGTTTATAAAATTGTAGATATTGAAAAATAATTATAATTATACATAAATATATTTATGATGACATTTATATTATTATAAAAATAATTACATAATTATAAATTTTTATATATAAATACACATATATATTTTTTAAAAATACATTTATTTATTATTATTTAAATAGTTATAAATATTTATATATTTATAAATGTAAATTTATTATATCTTTACACATATATTTATAATCATAACTATTTATATATTTCTATATAAATATATTTACAAATGTATATTTACTAAATTTAAAAAAATGTATTTATATAATTTTATGGTTATATTTATTAATGTATTTAAGCAATTGATAATATATCTAAATAATTATAATTATACATTAATATATATTTACATATAAAATTATAAATAAATATATTTATATATAAAATTTTTTATGAAGACACATTTATATAATTATAAATAAATAAATATATATATATATATATGAATACATATATTTATAACTATTTTACCATCATCGTCATCATTTAGTCATTCAAAAAGTTCATGAGAACATAAACAAGTGAAACAACTAAAAAAATGGGACTCTAGAGGCATGAAATAGGAGTCTAAGGGAATCCCCTCTTATTAGGTTCTCCCCATCTGGACTCAAGAAGCTCGATCTTAGCAAACATGTGACACTTGATCCTTAGTTTACCAATGATGCAAGGTGGTCTGCATCTAGGTCTCCCATCCACCAATTGTGGAGTACATGAATATTGTTGTTTGGGAGACTTATTCACCTTCTCATAACAAAGGAAATCAACCACAGGATCATATATGTTCAATGTAGATAATTTTTTAGAATGATAGAGGTTGTTACCACTTATTCTAGTTCCATATTCCTTTGACGACATAGGCACAATCCAGTGAGAAAAACCTTGGCTTCATCCTAGAGGAAGAGGCCACTACAAAAATGTACTATAGAATATAGAATTATATATCCCATGGGGTCTTGAATAACAACACTCCCTTCATGTCACCTAGGATATAAGAACTTTCCATGTTATGTTTGGGGTTCAAAATGGGTAGACACCATTGAAACCACATCCCTTGGGAATTGTTGTAGATGAAGTGGTCTTGGGGGTTGCTCACCTATAGTGATCTCAGAGTGGGATCATCGTGCTTTTTCAAAAAAATTATTACCATGTCGAGCAGTAGGTTCCTTGTTCGGATGATAAGAGTTTTCCCTGTAATAAAAACCTGTCCATGTCGAGCACTATTCCATTCCTTCTAGATTCACCAATAACCAATGATCATCACAGTTTCCCATTCCATCTCCTCCATACTTACAACACCCACACTTTGAAACAATCGGCCTAAGAAAGAAACACTATGGAAATATTGAGAGTAGAAAGAAATAAAATCACCATAATACCTCCATATCATGTGCAACAAATCATCTATAAAAAACAAATGGTTCAAACTATACTCCCAATATTCCCTACAAAATAGATGCCTAGAAACTAGGTCGATGCCATTCTTTTGATATTGTTATTAGTAAGCACCACATTGTTCTTTATTCTCAATATAAAAAAATTTTACTTATAAGGAATCATATTACACCATTTTGTATCGCTATAGAAATCAGTTTTGTCCCGGGCTATCATCTATATTCGGAAGTCCCTTTTAGAAAGGGCCCCTGAATTGAGGCCATAAAAATACAACTGTCCAGTTTTGTGTTCATATCAATAATATCAAAATATTCTTCTGGTTATGTTCCAGGACAACCTTTATGAACATTGGGTATATGAAGATGTCCCTAAAATAAATTCATGGAGCTGTACATCTAGGGAAACTGATCTGTGATCCAGCACAGTTGTGGTGACAAAAGTTATTATAACATTTCCCCACAATCCATAGTGTAAGAGATTTTATAAATGATTTTTTCTGAAAAATAATGGGCCAAAATGGGGAAGAATTACCTCTTACCACCTCTTCACCCCTCTACATTTAGTATCCATGACCTTAACTCTGAGGGTTCACTCCTCTAAGACATCCCATGTGAGCTTTGCATGCATGAAATAGAGAGTTTCCACATTATTTATCATTTTAAAACCCCTTCCGGGATTTTCCTTTCCATTCTTTCCCAAGAGACCCAATGTATTTTTCCCTCTTAGTGAGAATCCCAAATAAATCTATCCATGATCCTTTTAATTTCTGATATTATAGTTGTCAAATCCTTAAGAATTTTGTGTTCGAGTATTGGTACGACTAAGAGAATGTTATTAACCAACTTGATCCTACCATTAATGGATAAATAATGGGTTTTCCAATAAAATACACATCCCATGATCCTACTTACAATGTGATCAAAGTGATTTATACACAGCCTACATGATGACATTGGATAACCTAGTAATCTTTATATCTGCATGGATATACTATTACATAAGGAAGAAACCCATATATTAAAGCATCTATTTGAGATTTAGAGTCTTATCTTCTCCTAGTGGATTATCTATCCTCTCTAATGAAAATACTTTTCAAGAACCTAATGATGCCTCAGACTGATATCTTATGAGAACTAAAGAATATAATTGTGTCCTCTAATAATATATTATGGGAGATAAAATGAGGGATCATCCTACTCCGGTAAGGAAGAATATCTCCCTTTGGGGTGCTCCTGTTAATAGGGAGGTCAAGAAAATATAGAGAAAGGATAAACATTCTCATGGATATGATATCTCCCTATCTAATACCATGGGATTCCTTGATGAATCCTTGATTCCTCCCCATGAAAGTGACTGCCATCCATGAGGAATTAAAGTACCTAACCATTAAATAAGAGGCCTTGGAAGAGAATGATATATCTGTTAATAGAAATATGATAAAGATATAATAAATTATATCATAAGAATTATCCATATCTATTTATATTTCCATGTTTGATCCATGATCTGTGAGGTTAATGTCAGTAAACACCTATTGGTCCAGTGCTATGGCCTCTTTGATTGATCATGATTTAACAAATCCATGCTTCTCCTTGGAGATCCAGCGAGGAATATATAAGGATAACCATATATTGATGACACTACCATGTAATTTATATAGAAAAATATAAATTGTCATCGGCCTGTAGTGTTTGAGGGAGGAAGTGTCCTTAATTTTAGGCATGATCACTTAAGTATTGGTGCCTGAAACATGCAGAAGACTTACTCCTCAGAAGAAGTATAGAATGGATAGAACCATATCACTCCTAACCACATTCTAAGATTCTGAGTAGAATGATCTTGGGAAACTATTTGGTCTGAGATCACTCTCGGGATTAAGGTCCATCATAGCCTTATGAATGTATTTCTCATTAGGGACTGCTTCCATGAAATCAATTTTTTGGATTAAAAATAGTGTTTGGAACCACATATAGCAAATACATCTTCTATCATGAATACCCTTCATGTATACATGGGTTTGGACCTGCAAGGAGTGTTTTTAAATAGTATTGAGCCATACCACCAATGGAATCACAATATTTAGGGTAATATACATCCACTAGACATATATTGGGTCTTATGAGGAACTTCTTCTCCTAGATGTTGGATTGGGAATATTTTAAATTCATATCACCCTCACGAAGCCACTTAAATAGTCCAGGTTCAGTTATATCACTGAGAGGGTAAGGGGTGAATCAGTGATGTATATTTACAATAAATTATTTTGAAATCAATCTCTGTGATCAGTTAAGATCTAGATCCCTCATTTCTTAGAGTATCACTTCTCCCGTATGAAAACCACTGAAAAAACTAAAAATGATCACATAGATTTTTACAAGGTTATCCCTAAATGTGTGTGACTACTTCTTTATTTTATTTAGGATAATCAGTGACACATAATTTCTACTAGTAATAATCAATGTGATTACAAATTCAGTCAATCTCCCAAAATGCCACATAGAAGAACTCACGTAGTGTCTAATCACAACTGATTACTGTGGATAGTCTCCTAATATGATCTTTAGATTGGAATCCCATACTGACTACCTCCAATTAAGATATCTCCTAAATATCTCGTGTTTTTATACTAGAATCCTTCCAATTATTCAATGAATACATTTTTTCAACAGGTCTTCAACTTCCACCAACTTATGATGTAGTGATATGATGGACTTGTTCTTTTTCTTGTCCAATAATAATAATATTATGAATAACTATTGGGATTTCTCACATTAAAACTGATCACCTGTAAATGGTCACATACCTTAGTTCAACACTGCTTGGGATATTACTTCATCTACTGAAGACACGACCTAATTGTATACTAATAACATAGATAAAAAAACTTATGATACACTAATTGATTTAATTCCCTAGCTTCAGCCTCAAATTGCTGCACTAAAATCATTCTATGTATTTTTTATGTGAACTGATATACCAACTCCATGAATATGTATAAAATACATTACATGGTCTTCACAATTAATGAATTCATTGAATCATGTACATGCACACTACCTCCTTCATTCCCTTAACACACTTTCTGATTCTTTCTCAATTTCATACATGTTTCATTAGGAGACTCTACTGAGTGGAGCTCTCTCTATCATCACCTCTACCCCTAGACATGTTTTTACTTATTTCCTCTGGAAGGAAGTGAATGTGGAGGTGCATTATCCTTAGTTGGAATAATAGGCACATTAGCATCCCCAGGTTCCTCAGTCATAGAATGTGGATAAGGATATAGTTGTAACTCCTATTCATATAAACTCTATTGTATGAAATGTAGATGATCTTTAAGAGCCATTAGAACTGGGTAAACCTCATATTATCTAATAAATACATCTTCCTAAGGAATACTAATATAAAAAATTCTATCATTTTTTTATCACTGTAAATGAAATAACATTAAAATTAATATGAAACATAACCTAAAAATATTATAAATGATAATATACATAAAACTACTGAATTTGTATCCTATTTCATATAAGGTACATGATAGTGTTTCTTATATACCAATATTCACAATCACCTTGGCAAGCTAACTGGAAGTATGATGTGGGATATATGTTCTTAGAGACACTGTACTGGGATAACATGTCCCAACAATCAATGTAACATGAATGATACTATGTAAAATTCATCGCCTATCTTCCAATAGGTGTAATATATTATAATCCATCATTCAGACATGGTTAGATAAGGATGTGTTATATATAGCTAAACAATAACATGACTCAATCTGGTTGGTGCCACTCAATGATATGGAAGAGGATGAGTGACACCATAACACCATGATATTGAACCATATATATGCAATATGGTAGAAGCGGGAATAGAAAAATCTAACATATAGGGTCCATGTAAAATTAAATGATATATTTTGAAATAATATATAAATTAGCAAAATAATGTTACTAATATAACATTGAAATATCTACTAAAATTACTAACAAATTTATTTTTTATAAAAAACAATTAATGATTAAATTACATCAGCACGATTTATAACATTGGAAATCTATAAAAATCAATGTGCACTATTCATCGGACATTGTACATAATACTGAGCCAGAATCAAACTGTTATAAAATAAATTCACTATAATTAAAATCCTGTTACCATCTTTCAAGATTTTCTGATATCTCTTTTCATTTTCCTCTTTGTTAGGGTGTGTTTGGGTCTATAAAAATAAGGAGATAAATTTCGTAAAAAAGTGACCTAAATTTCAGCAATTTATGTTTTTTTTGGAATTAATGGTGTTTGGGTATAAATGCTACATGGATTGAGAGGATGTTATTTGGGGACCTAGTTGATGAGAGTTATTTTTCTATATGTTTTTGTATAATCTACCTTCTAGTAATATTCACATTGTGAACTAGTTTGAAGATATGAAACTTTTGCAGGGATGATGCAATGAAATGGATTAAGGGATGAAATGTTTAGAAGTTATGAAATTAGTTCATGTTAGGAAAAGGTGGATCGATTTATTTTTTAACCGATATAATTTATTTTTCCGCATATATGCTTTCAGTGGAACTCATGCCGTTAAAGAAGTATTCTTGACTTGCAATTTGTGCATCCTGTAGGTTTTTATTCACAACACATCTAATTATTTTTCATTCAGTATGATTTCACCTATCTCAAAACATAATAGCTCTGCTAGGTGATTTTGGGTATCTATTTTACTTCCATGTCATTTCATTCGGTGATTGGTCTTCGCACTACTAGAAACTAAGCCTATTCCAATGGTTTGAAACCAATGGTATAGCACAAAAAAACTGTTGATATAGGTTATACCAATGGTTTGGGTGGCCATAGACTTGTCTGTAATCAGTATATTGCTATACAAATGGTTTTGGGAAAGGAAGGGAATTTATTTCCATTGCACATTCACTTTTATGTTTTCTAGCGCGTTCTTCACTTACTATATTTCGCAATAGTATCACACCCAAATCCTATGATCTCTTTTATTCATCCTTCACTTCCAATTCCTTTTCACTTATCATGTCTTATTTAAAACAGAGCCTTGATGTTGGTATCAATAGTATTATTGGAAGTGTTATTTATTGTGGCATTTGGGGGGTGTAACATGCAAAATAAAAAAAACATAAAATTATAATTATGAATTGTGCCTTCAATGGTGTTTGGGTTTTTTTAAGATAAACCATAAATGACATAAAAAATGCAAAAAATTATCTGTGAAGAAAAAATGAAAAAATGAAAATCATTTATATGAACATATTTGTGTAAAAACATTGATGTGATTATCATTTAATAACCATCATCACTAACGTCCAGGGTTGTGTTCAGTGTTCTATCTAAATCAAAACACTTTAATCCTATTAATTAATATCATTTTAGAACAGTCCTATTTTAACATAACCCGCACCCACCACCTATATTACCCGTCCATCAAACAAACATTTACGAATTTCACGTTGAAAAACTTACAGATCATAATTATTATCATGAAACTGCTCAGAGATATCTATCTTCGATCTATATGACCAGAATCCTTCCATCTTGTCTACATCGTGATCCTAATTGTATTATTCTTACTGGGGATCATGGAGGACCCTATGTCTCTTCTGACCCCCACGGTTCTCCTCAGAATCGTCATCATAAAAACGGTCTTCAACATAGTGAATGGAAGGCAGATAACCTTCGACCTACAACACTTGTTGCAGTGAATACATGCAGAGAGACCCCCGCAACCCTAAAATGAGATACTGAACCTAGCCATCTCAACCCTTTCCAATGTGGGGATATGAAGATGGAGACATAAATTGCAGAATCACTGGAATATCAGATTAGAGGGAGACCTCTAAAATGTGATTTGCAGTTTCCCCTCAGTATTTATTCTCCATAACTTCTATTAAATATTTTGAACACATTTTTATGGTTTTAGTTTCATATAAATATTATGTATTCACATCATATATTCTTTTAAAATATTATTTTTTTGAATTATTATATTAATAGATTCAGGATTTTGGATATAAATTTAACCATTAATGATAAAATATAAAATATTCTATTGGGATTTGTTACAATTGGATGACATTTTAGTTGGATATATATGAATATCATCTTACATGATGGAACAAATATCATTTTTTAACCAAATTTACAATAATGAATAAGTATATTAATATCAATATTAATGTATAATTTTTTCCCCTCAATAATAACATCCACGATTTAGGTATTTAATTTTGATTGGTTACACAATAATAATCTACTAGATATAGATACAGATTTATTTCATATAATGACTTGTGATAAGTCAATGTTACTATATTTGACATGATGATAAGGTAAATGATATAAACATATCTCTAATAATGATATAAAATTATTTCATATGTATTACTATAGAAAACATTAACACATACTAAAATTTTGTAAATGATACCTTGAATTATATATTGATGGAATAATTATTCTCTAACAACCATGAATTTAGTTTATTTAAAACACTGACACACCAATAACATAGAAATTACCATAGAGAATGAAGATAAATTCTATTTACATGTTCATGAAACACATATTCTATTCTAACCCAGACTTATGTACATGTGAAATACTTAAAAGTACACATCATTGATTTTAAAGCATTTGAAATAATAATCTACCTTATCCCTATTTTCAAACACATGGAAAACATAAAAAATGTATCAAAAGGAATCATAATAATTAAAATATTGAAATATAACATTCACACATGCATAACTACAACCAACCTATAGACACACACATACCCACAACACTTACATTCCAATATACTTAACTTTTACATGAATGGAACACTTATGATCTAAATTTTTTTACCTTCATGTATATGGTGATATTTTAGATTAGTGTCTTAGAAACCCTTATTTTTTATTGTTTAACCATTTTTAATGGTAAAATTCATGTTTGTGGTAAAAATATAGTGGTTTTAATATCTAGTTTTGTAGACACTAAGAGAAAAGATAAAACCCCAAAAAATATTTTACATGTTTATAACAAATCTAAAAATTGAACAAATGTTTATCCATAATAGCCCAATTTAAATCTTATAAAAATAACCCCTTGTGCATGTGAATTTTTTAAATGCATGGGGTAACCTTAATATCTATGGATCAAGGGACCCATGAATATCACCAGTGGGATTATAGGAATTAATACTATCCTTATGTAAATCCTAAATTTTAAATGTTGGTAAACATTAAAAATTCATGAAACCCACAATAAAATGAATTTACCAAAACATGGGGTCTAATTATTGCCTTTCCCATTTTATATTTTTCATTGATCAGTCATGTATTCAAATGTATAATTCCCATCTTTCTCACAATGAAGATAAATTTCAATACAATTACATTAACCCCTCTATAATTGGTTACTCTCGCAGTATAGGGTATCCTTATATGATTTCCATTAATTATTGGGATATTGTTAATTTAGTGATGGTCATGCAATAATCTAAACATACACACAATGATATAAAATATCCCCACATTTACGAACAACCTTTTAAAAATGTAATTTCCCATCAAATGGGAATTACTTATACTAATTATAATCTACAATGGGTAAAGGTACCTTAACACATGATGTGTTTATCCTCCATGATTACACCGTCCTTATTTTTTACTACTAATAGAACAACCATATATATTCATTTGTAAATTTACTACTTCAACCCTTCTTGTTTCCCCCACATGTGTTTGTAATATTCCACATCTTCTATGTATTATATTAATATAGAATCATTTATGGAAATACTAAACTATTTTAGAAAATTATTATTGGTTCCCTTTGTGTATATAAATATCTCCCAATAAATTGAAATGATCATTTCACATTGAGGTACTAGTTACATGATCTTAAACATCATGTCGTAGGTCATGATTACGTGACCATAAAAATGAACAAAATTGATACTCATTGAATGAAATTAAACATTATAAGATAACCTATCTCTATGGTGATATATAAAATGATTATTATTTTTACTCTGTAATAATTTTCAAGACATATCACAAAGGATGAATTTTTTCTATTTCTTATGCCTTTAAACTGTGACATCGAACAATAAGGATTTTTATTCTCAAAAAGTGTGTAAATAAGAATAATTATATGTGACCAATTCCAATACCATGAAACTTTCTTTTCCATTATAAACTAATTATTCTTCTAGGATGACACTAAATGTACACACACTCTAATTTCTTCTTATAGGACCTATAAACGAAAATAATCAAATTTCACATCATAAAATATAAAACACTACACCCTTAACTCATCATGTAGGGCTATAATCCCCAATGTAAAGTAATTTTCCATCAAGGAATATATAAAATCATAGTGTATTGTTATGTCATCCTAGGAAGCCTTAATCTGTAATATACCCATTATTTTCTCACAGGAGACTTTAAACCCTAAAATATACATAATTTTCTTCTTTACATAGCACTAAAAATCCAATAAAACCATTAATTCATTCCCTAGGAACATAAAATACTGATTTTCTATGATTAGTTTTTATAATTAATCTATATATAAAACTCACTTTATGTTCCTCCCTAATAAGAAATTGTGTTTTATTAATAATGTTTCTTGGAGTATGATAAATTCCATAATCACCATATATAAATTCCCACAACATTTTAAACCTCAATTTATTATTATTTTATTTCATGTTGAAGTTAAACTCTACTATAACCAATAATTAATTTCGATATAGATTTACACTCAAACTAAACCCATACATATCATTAAATTACTATAAACTCTAGTATTACCCTTCATACCATCCCACCAATAAATAATATATGGAATTTATATAGTGTCATCCTAGATGACCTATTGAATCACTACCATTAATTCCATTATATATGGATTAAATAATTAATGTAACCTTCAGGACCTCTTGGATAACATTACACATTGGTTAAACCCTTCTAAAATTCCCCTAAATTCCATCATGGTCACATTCTAGTAAAAAACATCCACGATTGAATTAACTTCTAAAATCACTTTATATAAATATTTAAAATATATAGTACCACAGAAAAACAAACACATACCACAAAAATAGGTATGAGATTCACTATGATATAAAAATATTTTGACTTTAGTCCAATGAAATGTTTTTAAATGAACCAATGTATATATATATCATTCGTAAATGGTTTAATCATGTTAGGGTAATAAATAGAAAAATGGTATTGTTTGAAGGATGTATATCATGAACATCATATGAAATTATAGGATCTTCCTAAAATGGAAATGAATATACTTTATTATATGGTATGATCTCAAATCCTATCAGTTTCAATTATTATTCAATAATACATTCATATAAATTTTCAATTTATCCAAAGAATGGTATATTAAATATCCAATAGATTAATCATTCAGAAAAAGGGTTAAAATAACATATATTTCATTTCCATGAAAAATATAAACATATCATACATATTTACATGTGATGTTTGACTAATGGGTAATTTTTTTGAAGAACAAGGCATCAAATATACCTTTAATTGATTGAGGTAAAATTTGTACTACTCCAAACTAATGATGGATGCCCTTAATGAACAATAAATTACCATGCCATAATTATGTTTACCCATTACACTTCTATTCTGGTAGCTGACACAGATTTTGTGAATTGATTCTATCATTTTCCCACTAATTCTATTCTTTAATAAATTGTTAAAGAACATGTACTAGAGTATATATTTATGGTCCCTACTTTTCCTCATTGGCTTGAGAAGGTGGAGGAATGTTACATGGCCTTAAAAGGCATCCCCAATATTACAAAGGCTCACAATAAATTCCTATGAGAATTCATACATGTGGGGGATTATGTTCCCTTTATGACATAAACCACCACCCAAACTTGAAATAACCAAACAAGATAGTACATGATACATGATAAAATGAAGACTACAATTTCAAAATAACACAATAGAATACAAACCTATAAAATCTCAAAGACAACAAAAGTACTCCAAATTTCCACATGATCTATGCTCCAGCTCCACCATCCTCTCATGTATCATGAAGTAATAAAAAATACGTGTGATAATTATCCTTTTCCGATGACTCGATGACCAACATTGGTAGAAACACAAAAGTGAGAAAGAAGTGGTGACTAATGAAACTTAGTAGAATTTCCCAATGACTTCCCTACTCATGCCACAAGTATAAAACCTGTTACCAACATTAACATAAAAATTGTATATATAAACAATTTCTAAAATAGTTTATAACTAAATATAAAAATGTGAATATGAAAACATTTTCTCAAAAATATATCATGTTAAAATGAAAATAACAAAAAAATTTATAAAATAATTTCACAAATTAAATTTTGTAATAACCATTTCATTTCACTTATCAAAACATCAAACCATACATGAAGCTTGGACCTCCCTATACTCGCAAGTGGTTAGTTATCATTTCATTAAGTCTTCTCCTAGTGAACCAATTTTGAAGGGGGGTATCCCTGACACTTATCCATCCCACTAATGATGGGAGAGAATCCTTACCCTTATCTTTCTCGAATGCACATGCACACACACAACCATTATTCCAAACCAATTCCAAACAACCATTTCATCCCTTTCAATAAAGCAATTATTTTATTGAAAACATTTCAACAATCACAATTCAAAACAACCATTCCAATTTATTTAAATAGAACCATCCATTTCATTGAAAATATTTTGATTAATCCATTTACCACAATTCCATAAAATCCACAATTTTAAATAAAAATTTTAAAATCAAGAACCAAGGAACCTTCTACAAAACACTATTTTTTTATTTTTCCACAAATACTCACCTGAGAGGGTATTCAAAAATCATTACAAAAAAAATATAAATAAATTTCCCAAATAAATTTAATTTTAATTGAAGCCTTTATATTATAAATAGAGGAGTCGAGAGTGAGTCCACCTACATCAGGTTTCCCGATGAAACCAATTAACGACACTCTAATTCCAATCAAACTAGGTTAAATATCCATGAAGACAACTTAGATCTCTTCCCCTATCTAGAACTGGCCAAATTCAAATAAAATATAGATTCAAATATCGTAGATCTAACCACAACTGATGTGTATCTAAGAACGAAAGATAGATAGAGAAGTAGATATGGGAAAATGATCAAAGAACAACAAGGAATGACCATTTAACATTAGAATATGGCTTTAAATAACCAAAGGAAGCCTTTAGATTACCTCGAGATTGTAGAGAGAACATTCCATAGCCATTGGGAAGAGAGAATATTGAGTTAGATCAACATAGGAGGGAAAATAAAGACTTATAGGGGGAATAGAGTGTGATCCAAAATATTAGGATCTCACTTTTAACCCATGCATGGTTATTCACATTATTAGTCAAACAATGCACTAGCTTCTATATAAGGCCTCAAAATTAAAACTTACTTAATCTTGAGTTATTACAAGATTACACATTGAGGATCTTTTCAGGTTTAGAGTTTTATAGAATTAGATCATAAAACTTGAATTACATTCCACATATAAACAAAGTGGTTACATAAAAATAGTATACTTCTTTCCCATCAATGGAAACATATTTAAAATAAAACATGGATTCTTTCTTGACACTTCCTTGACACTATCATCATATCATGTACCATTCCCTTGACCTGTGAAAAACATTTCAAAAAACTTGGGAGGAGGATAAAAAGATTAGTAAGAGATATAAAAATATGGAAACGAAACATGGGTGCATATATACATAATACTTTACCCATAAAACATAATCACATTAACATACCTAATCAAAACATTAATAAATCATAGAAATCATAAGACATAAAGTTATCTTGAGGCATTCGTAACATTCTTACGTAGGGAGTAACCCTCTTGGTTACGTTTGGAATACCCATCACAGTATATTCCATAAATCTCTTCAGTGAAACCTTAACGTTACACTCCTTCTAGTTACCCAATGCATTGGAGAGCTATATTGGGCTCACCTGCCCTTAGTTAATCACCGAACCACCCATCTTCATAATAATGCCCAAGAACCTCAACATAATCGTATCACATAAAACATGCATAAAGGAAACATAAAATTTCCACCTTTCAATCACATGATATCAATACAAAAAATTGATATAAAAAAATTATGAAAACCATTTTCAATACAAAAATAAAAGAAAAGTAAAACATGTTATTTATTTTTCTTTTAAAAAAAGGTATGGCTTGTAGAGGAAGCCGAAACTCAAATAATGGTCATTGCGGCGGAGAAGTTGTTGTCGACGCATACATACGAAAAAAACATTCTCTTTTTCGTTTAGTAAACGCTTCGTATAAAAAAGATTCTATTTTTAATAAACGTAAAAGTCAAAGGGTTTTATAAATTGTATAAAAGAAGGTTGTGTATAAAACAAAATTCGCCTCAATGAAAGGAGATTGAGACGAAGTCTCATACCTCATGTCCGACTTGACTCGATCGTTCTTTAATGTCCTAAATAATAAACGTGAGTTAATTTCTACTTGATTAAGAACCTTTTTTAAGTTCATTATTCCTTTTATATCACTTATTTCCATGTCATGAACACTATGTAATTATTTAAGTTAATAACGGTCGTTTTAACGATTATTGGTACTTGAGTCAAAAATAAACCCTTTATAATTACAAGTTGTTCATGTATCCATTATATCCAAAATTAAAATCATGATATATATATCATATATAACCAGTATATACATGCCTTTATAATATTACATAATCATTTACAGTTATGAAATGAAATTCACCGTTCATAGAGACAGTAAGCCGTACGTACGCATGAACGCTACTTTCATTTCTATTTCGTATTTTATAGAATAGAATTATAATGATATAAAGGTATATTATAATTCCAGTATAATATCATATATAATATCATAGTTCAATCCTTTATAAGTCCCACATATGGTATTTAACGAATCAAATCACTTTGAGGGGGCGGTAGTCCGCACTTCTTTAAATGAAGATATCGCGTTTACCCACGATGGAATCCATAAAGGTATGCCCAAAATAAAAAATACATAATCTTAAGGATCAAATAAACATATTATATATCATATATCAATATAGTGACATCTTAATGGCCACCTTTGAAGGTGTTAAAATAATGTTGAACAATCATCGTTTCCGAAGGCATAAATTCACCATCCCCAGAAACAGTATGTCCTTTAACCATTTGATGTAGGTGTGTATTAGTGTAGCTCGAATCCTTCTTAAAATAACATCCTAGTATATTGAAGATACTGGAGTTGTTACAAAAGAAAAGAATAAAAAGAGTTTAGGGGGTTGGAGAAGCAAAATAAAACAAAAGGACTCAAGTGAAGGCATTACCATAAAATCGGGTAACTCCCTTTGGTTTGAGCTCAAAGGATTCTGTGGGAAGACTTCTGCCCAAATTGAGGCTTTAAGGAGTAATATAGGTAAGTGGAGAGACAAAATGGGTAGGGTTTGGCCGAGTAAAAGGCGTTGGGAGTGTGGGTAAAGAGGTAGATGTGGGGGCCTTTTATAAGAGGAGAGGAGGGGCACTCTTGGAAAGTAATGAAATGTTACTTTATTCTAAAATGATTTTCGTATTCAAAAGGACCGAAATTGATATAATTCGATGGTAAGGTGATAAGGTTTCGAAATCCACCCATAAAATAGGTTTTGGACATGTTTAGGTCATATATTTTACATTATCATTTCATTTTATTTAAATCCTTTATTAATGAGGTAATCACTACATCATCATGATGTCATAAATAATTTAATTAATTTAAAGTCTAAAAATTAAGAAAAAACTAATATGATGTAGTTAATCTTTTTTATCTTTCTAATTAATATTTATAGTCCAAAGGATAATTTAGGTAGACAAAATTAAAAATATTTTACTTAGGTGATACATTCTGTGTCACATTTAACAATCATTAAAAATAAAAAGATAAAAAGTTACTTTCTTCCAAAAGTGATTCCATGGGGCCCCCAAGTTTGGCACAAGGCATCCCATGGTCGGCCATGACACAACCAGTAGCCTTAGGACACATGTTGTGGTCTTATTTATTATTATGATATCATTTTATTATCGTTAACTACCTGATTACTCATTATTCAAGATAATTAAAGATAATTACCATCATTACTATTCATTATGTCCAAAAAATAAAAGAGTCTTAATTACATAATTTGGACCTTCTGATTCCAAATATGTAATCAATTTTACCAAATTAAAAACACATAAATTACAGTAATTGATTTAAAAATAATTTCCATTGTCAAAATAAATAGCGGGTTTTTTTGAAACAATATCTATGAAAAGTTTGGCATTAGTTTATGACCAATTTCAAAGTAAAATTAATCCTAATGACCATCATTGGATTAAATGGTAAAAATATTTCCAGATTACACTATAATACAAATTAAAAGGATAATCTAACCGTATAATTAAATTAAATGAAAAAGCAGTTTTGATGTAAAATGCTGTATTTTTTCACTATTCATTAAAAAATGAACATTGTTAGAAAAATACCAAAAATTTATCTAATTTAAATTTCAATGTCCCTATCATGATAAATATGTTTATTTTGACATTTATAGATTATAAAATTGTCAAAAGTTTGATTTAAAAAGAGTTTGCCATCGAAATGTAGTAAAACAATCTTCTAAGAATATTTGTGTATTCCATGCAAAAGATTGTATTTATTTTCATTTTAAGCCTCCAAAACACTATCATAATCATTAATAGACATAAATAAAAATATCTATTATTCATTACTTACTTGGGATGTTACATCCTTCCCCCTTTAAAAAATTGTGTCCTAGTAATTTATTTACTTATCGAATAAATGGGTGTACTTATCCCTCATTGCAATTTCAGATTCCCATGTTGCCTCTTCCAACATGTGGTTTTTACACAAAACATTTACCTGATTAATCAGCTTATTTTGTAACACTTGCTCCCTGTGGTCAAGAATCTGGACCGGTTGTTCCTCATAAGATAGGTTCTCTTCCCGCTGAACTACCTCTGGGCTCAAAACATGAGATGGATCTGGCATATACATTCTCAACATCGAAATGTGAAAAACATTGTGTACCTGAGATAAACTCGAAGGTAATGCCACTCTGTATGCAACTGATCCATCTCTATATAGAATTTCATATGGTCCAATGAACCTTGGACTCAACTTTCCTTTCTTACCAAATCGCATCACACTTTTCCATGGTGAGACTTTGAGAAAAACATGATCACCTACCTCAAAAGTTAGATCCTTCCTCCTGTTGTCCACATAACTCTTCTTCCTACTCTGAGCTGTTCTCATGTGTTTCTGTATTAGCTGAACTTTTTCTGCCATCTCTTCTACCAATTCTAGTCCCATCAGCTTCCTTTCACCCACTTCATCCCAGAAAGCTGGAGTTCGACATCGCTTCCCATATAATGCCTCACATGGTGCCATCTATATACTCGAATGAAAACTGTTATTATATGAAAATTCAACCAAAGAAAGATGTTGGTCCCAACATCCCTGATAATCCATCCAACAAGCTCGTAGCATATCCTCCAAGGTATGAATTGTTCGTTCTGACTACCCATCTGATTGAGGATGAAATGGTGTACTAAAATTTAATTCAGTACCCACCGACACCTGAAGGCCTTTCCAAAAGTTAGAAGTGATCCTGTGATCACGATCAGATACAATGGAGAGGGGAACTCCATGTAACCTGACTATCTATTTAAGATAAAAACGAGAATGTTGATCTAGGGAAAAAGTATCTCGTATAGCAAGGCAATGAGCAGATTTAGTCAAGCGATCAACAATAACCCAGATTGCATTATTACCTCGAGATGTCTTCGGTAATCCCAAAAAAAAGTCCATGGATATATTCTCCCATTTCCAATCTAGAACTTGTAAAGGTTGAAGCATCCCTTTCGGTAACTTCCGATCTGCTTTAACCTGTTGACATGTCAAACACTTCACAGTAAAATCAACAATATCTCTTTTCATTCCATCCCACCAGTAATACACCCGTAGATCTCTGTACATCTTAGTACTTCTAGGATGAACTGAAAACAGAGAACTATGAGCTTCACATAACAACTCTCTCTTCAATTGTGAATCACAAGGCACACACAATCTCTTCCCAAATCTCAAAACACAATCATTATCAATGTTGAATTCAGACAACTTAAATTTCCGAACCATCTCTACCTTTTTCTGCAACTCACTGTCTTGCTTCTGTGCTTCCTTGATTCTATCTGATAGAGATGATCTCACTGATACCTGAAACAAAATAGACGAACTTCCTGCACCAACAGATTTTATGCCAATGTTCATCAAATCTTTAACCAAATGATCATGTTCCAAATTCAACATTGTTAATGAAGCATTACATTTTCGACTCAACGCATTAGCAACTTTATTTGATTTTCCCGGATGGTAATGAATTGTACAATAATAATCCATGATTAATTCCAGCCATCTCCTTTGTCTCATGTTTAACTCTTTTTGATTGAATATATACTTTAAACTTTTTTTATCATTATATATTTCACACTATACTCCATACAAATGATTTCTCCAAATTTTTAAAGCGAAAACAACATCAGCTAATTCCAAATCATGTGTAGGGTAATTTACCTCATGAGTTTTCAACAGTCGTGAAGCATAAGCAATTACCTGATCATTCTGAATTCGGACGCAACCAAGTCCATTCAATGAAGCATCACTGTATATAAAAAACTCACCATTCCTGGAAGGTCATGCCAAAACTGGAGCATTCACCAATCTTCTTTTCAATTCCTGAAAACAATCATCACATTTTTTTGTCCAGATAAACTTAACACCCTTCTGAGTTATCATAGTCATTGGACTAGATAACCGTGAAAACTTTCTATCAAACCTTCGGTATTAGCCTGCCAAACCATGGAATCTACAAATATCAGTTACATTTGTGGGTCTTGGCCAGTCTTCCACAACTTTTGGTTTTGCAGAATCAACAATTATCCTATATTTAGAAATAATGTGACCATGGAAAGAAATTTGTTGCAACCAAAACTCACACTTTCTGAATTTTCCATACAGTTTATTTTCTTTTATGGTTTGCAATATAACCCTTAAATTTCTTTCATGCTCCTCTTCACTTTAAGAAAACACCAAAATATCATCAATGAAAACCACCACAAACTTATCCAAGAACTCATGAAAAATTCTATTCATTATGTCCATGAATACAGCAGGTGCATTGGTTAGCCCAAATGGCATTACTACAAATTCATAATGGCCATATCTTGTACGAAACACGTTCTTCAAAACATCTGCTTCCTTTACCTTCAGCTGATGGTACCCCGATCTCAAGTCAATCTTTGAAAAATACTGAGCTCTTAGGAGCTGATCAAACAAATCATCGATATGAGGCAAAAGATATTTGTTCTTAACAATGATGTTATTCAAGGCTCTATAATCAATGAAATGTATCGTTGAACCATATTTCTTTTTAGAAAATAAAACAGGAGCACCCCATGCTGATGTGCTAGGTCGAATGAAACCTTTCTCTAATAAATCTTGCAATTGCTCCTTCCACTCTAAAAGTACAATTTGAGCCATTCGATAAGGGAATTTTGAAATTGTCTTAGCATCAGGAACTAAGTCAACAGTAAACTCAACTTCCCGATCTGGTATTATTCCAGGCGACTCATCAGGATAAACATCAGGATACTCATTTACCACTGGCACACCATTAATCTGAACAGTTCCTTTATTTTCAACGATGTGTGCAGGGTAACATTCATTTCCTTCTTTTACATGTTTCTTGGCCTCTTGATAAGTTATCAACAGTAAGGGTTCATTCTTGCACACAAACTGAAAGTCTTTCTGAAAAGAAACTTCTTTAGATCTACAGTCAATCTTAGCATGGTAAATAGAGAGCCAATCCATACCCAGGATAACATCAAAATCTACTAGAGGTAGAAAAATAAGGTTTAAAAGTAGGTTCTTTCCATAGATAAGGATAGGAAGATTCTTCTAAATTCTTTTTTCCTCAACATTTCCCCAGGTTTTTTTTTTAAAGATCAGGAGTCATTTCTTGAGATGGTATTACAATTTTACTAGAAAAGGTTTCAGAGATGAAAGAATGTGTAGACCCTGAATCAAACAACACACTGGCATAATCTGAAAAAACAAACAATATACCTGATACACCTTCATTTGATGGCCCGACATCTGCTGATGTAGTTGAAAAGGATTTTACCACCCCTTTCTACTTGTAGTCTAACTACTTCCCATCACTCAAGCTCTTTTTCAGACACTCGTTTGCATAGTGACCTATCTCATTGCACTTAAAACATTTCACTAACTGTAAATCAAATTTGGTCTTATCTTCACCTTGATCTTTTTCAGTGCAATCACGAGCCTTATGTCCCATATTACCGCATCAGTAACACTTTCCAGAATTCATAAGACATTCCCTAGCATGCCTTTTTCCATATTTATCACAAACTGGAAACTTAGATTTCTTACCATCAGACTTTTTTCAAGAATTCTTCCCTTTCTCCTGCCACCGTGGTCACTTCTTCTGCTGGTTGTTATAGAACACTTGATCATCGGCAAACTCCATTTCCACCTTCTCAGCACATCGAACAAGATTTCCATAACTTTAAAACTCACGATAAGCTAATACCCTTCGATATTTTGGCTTTAATCCTGAGTAAAAACGATTGATTTTACTATCAAGGCCTTAGATAAGATTTGGAGCATACCTTGCCAATCGAGTGATTCTTTCTTCATATGTAGCCACTGAGTCTTCCTCTTGCCTCAATTCCAAGTATTTTTTTTCCATCATAGGTCGAACAACCTTAGGAAAATACTTTCAAGAAACATACCATTGAATTCATCCAAGTCGAGAGCATCAATCTTATCAGCATCCCTGATATTTTTAACCATCGACCACCACGGATCTGCTTCACCCTCCAAACGGTAAATAGCAAGACTAAACTTTTGATTTTCTGAACACCCCATGACATCGAAAATCTTCTCCATTGCTTTAATCTAGCTTTCAGCTTGCACAGGGTTCGATGATCCTCTGAATGATGGGGGATGTTGCCTCATGAAATGTTCCACCACTGACATGTTCCTCTGCGGTTGATCTGTCTGATCTCATGTATGGATACCACCGCCATTTATCACTTGAGTAAACTCATCCATTACTGTAACAAACTATTCAGTTCTAATTCCAACCATCTCAAGATGCTGATTCGGAAGGTTATTTCCTTCTGCATTCCTTCCTAGCACTGCTTCCATATTTCCTCTACGGAAAACCATTCTGAACAAACATGTCTTAGATGAAGCCACACGGAAATCTTCGAATACTATATCACTTCAATTTGACCAAAAAAAATTTGGATAATCATTTAATAGAATTCTAACTCCTAAAGTTATCTAAACCGACCTTTGATACCAACTATAACGCCCCAGCCTTAAACCTTACTTAATCTTGAGTTATTACAAGATTACACATTGAGGATCTTTTTGGGTTTAGAGTTTTAGAGAATTAGATCATAAAACTTGCATTACATTCCACATATAAACAAAGTGGTTACATAAAGATAGTATTCTTCATTCCCATTAATGGAAACATATTTAAAAAAAACAAGGATTCTTTCTTGACAGTTCCTTGACACCGTCATCATATCATGTACCTTTCCCTTGACCTGTGAAATACATTTCAAAAAACATGGGATGAGCATAAAAAGCTCAGTAAGGGATATAAAAATATGGAAAGGAAATATGGGTACATTTATACATAAGAATGAAATCATACATTACCCATAAAACATAAGCACTTTAACATACCTCATCAAAACATGAATAAATCATAGAAATCAGAAGACATAAAGGTAACTTGAGGCATTCATAACATTCTTACGTAGGGAGTAACCCTCTTGGTTACGTTTGGAATACCCATAAAAGTATATTACCTAAATCACTTCAGTGAAACCTTAACGTTACACTCCTTCACGTTACCCAATGCATTGGAGAGCTATTTCGGGCTCACCCGCCCTTAGTTTATCACAGAACCACCCGTCTTCATAATAATTCCCAAGAACCTCAACATAATCGTATCACATAAAACATGCATAAAGGAAACATAACATTTCCACCTTTCAATCACAAGATATCAATACAACACATTGATAAAAAAACATTATGAAAACCATTTTCAATACCAAAATAAAATAAAAGTAAAACATGGTATTTATTTTTCTTTAAAAAAAAGGTATGGCTTGTAGAGGATGCCGAAACTCAAATAATGGTCACGGAGGCAGTGAAGTCATTTTCGCCACATACGTACGACAAAAACAATCCCTTTTGTCATTTAATAAATGATTTGTATAAAAAATATTCTCTTCTTAATAAACGTAAAAGTCAAAGGGGTTTATACATTGTATAAAAGAAGGTTGTGTATAAAACAAAATATGCCTCAATGAAAGGAGATTGAGACGAAGTCCCATACCTCGGGTCTGACTTGACTCGATCGTTTTTTAATGTCCTGAATAATAAACCTGAGTTAATTAATACTTGCTTAAGAACCTTTTTCAAGTTCATTATTTCTTTTATATCACTTACTTCCATGTCATTAACACTATGTAATTATTTAAGTTAATAACGGTCGTTTTAACAATCATTGGTACTTGAGTAAAAAATAAACCCTTTATAATTAAAAGTTGTTCATGTATCCATTATATATAGAATTATAATCATGATTTATATATCATATATATCCAGTATATACATACCTTTATAATATTACATAATCATTTAGAGGTATGAAATGAAATGCATCGTTCATGGAGACGGTAAGCCGTATGTACGCATTAACGCTACTTTCATTTCTATTTCGTATTTTATAGAATGGAATCATAATGATATAAAGGTATATTATAATTCCAGTACAATATCATATATAATATCATAGTTCCATCCTATATACGTCCCACATATGGTATTTAACAAATCAAATCACTTTGAGGGGGCGGTAGTCCGCACTTCCTTAAATGACGATATTGCATTTACCCATAATGGAAACCATAAAGGTATGCCCAAAATGAAAGATACAGAAGCTCAAGGAAAACATAAACATATTATATATCATATATAAATATAGTGACATCTTAATGGCCACCTTTGAAGGTGTTAAATGAATGTTGAACAATCATCGTTTCGGGAGGCATAAATTCACCATCCACGGATTCAGTATGTCCTTTAACTGTTAGATGTAGGTGTGTGTAAGTGTAGCTCAAATACTTCTTATAACGACATCCTAGTATAATAATGATACTGGAGTTGTTACAAAAGGAAATAATAAAAAGAATTTAGGGGGTTGGAGAAGAAAAAAAAAACAAAAGGACTCAAGTGAAGACTTTACCTTAAAATCGGGTAACTCCCTTTGGTTTGAGATCAAGGGCTTCCTTGGGAAGACTTCTGCCAAAAGTGAGGCTTTAAGGAGTAAGAGAGGGAAGTGAATAGACAAAAGGATAAGGGTTTGTCCGAGCCAAAGGCTTTGGGAGTGTGGGTAGGGAGGTAGAGGTGGGGGCCTTTTATAAGAGGAGAGGAGGGGCTCTCTTGGAAAGTAAAGAAACGTTACTTTATTTTAAAATGAGATTCGGATTCAAAAGGTCCCACATTGATATAATTCGAGGGTAAGGTGATAAAGTTTCTAAATCCACCCATCCAATAGGTTTTGGACATGTGTAGGTCATAGATTTAACATTATCATTTCATTTTATTTAAATCCTTTATTAATGAGGTAATTGCTACATCATCATGATGTCATAAATAATTTAATTTATTTAAAGTCTAAAAATTATTAAAAAAAACTATGATGTAGGAAATTATTTTAGATTTCTAATGAATATTTATTGTCCAAATTATCATTTATGTAGACAAAATTAAAAATATTTTACTTAGGTGATAAATTCTTTGTCACATTTAACATTCTTTAAAAATAAAAAGATAAAATGTCACTTTCTCACAAAAGTGATTCCATGGGGCTCCCAAGATTGGCACAAGGCATCCCATGGTCGTCCATGAGACAACCAGTAGCCTTAAAAAAATTTTTGTGGTCTTTCTGTATTATTATGATATCATTTTATTATCTTTAACTACCTGATTACTCATTAATCAATATAATTAAAGATATTTACCATCGTTACTATTCATAATGTCCAAAAATAAAAGAGTCTTAATTACATAATTTGTACCTTATGATTCCAAATATGTAATCCATTTTACCAAATTCCAAACACATAAATTTCAATAATTTATTTAAAAATAATCCTCGTTGTCAAAACAAGTAGAGGGTTTTTTTGAAACAATATCTATGAAAAGTTTGGCATTAGTTTATGACCAATTCCAAAGTGAAATTAATAATAATGACCACCATTGGATTAAATGGTAAAAATATATTTAGATTAAAATTTAAGACCAATTTAAAGGATAATCTAACCATATAATTAAATTAAATGAAAAAGCAGTTTTGATGTAAAATGCAGTATTTTTTCACTATTCATTAAAAAATGAACATTGTCAGAAAAATACCAAAAATTTATCCAATGTAAATTTCAATGTCCCAATAATAATTAATATGTTTATTTTGACAAATATAGATTATAAAATTGTCAAAAGTTTGATTTAAAAAGGGTTTTCCATCAAAAGGCTGTAAAACAATCTTTTAAGAATATTAGTGTATTCCATGCATAAGATTGTATTTATTTTCATTTTAAGCCTCTAAAACACTATATTAATCATTAATAGACATATATAAAAATATCTATTATTCATTACTTACTTGGGATATTACATTCTATCTCAAGTGGGAAACTCATATTGTTGTCTCAAAAATATCTTAAACTATGTTCCCACCATTCCAAATCTCACTATATTTTGTTGGAAGATTTCACCTACGCTTTCTCATGTTTTGGGAAAACCATGCCCTACTTTTACACCTTCCCTTTATCCCCTACCTCATTATTAATAGTTTACTAGAGGTGTTGCACAATTTTCCCACATTGTTCGCCAACCATTCACATGTAGAAAATCCTCTAAAACAATCCAAAATTTCTCCAAACTATCCCAAACTTTTCCCATATACTTCACATAATAAAAATTAATAATGAAATGGATACTTAATAAGAACCGGGGGTACTAGATTTTCCCCACCGTTGGACATTTAGTTCTTATATATTGGAAAACTATCCTTTTTCTAAAAGAGTTCTAGACATAACTCATTCATTTCCTTCAATTGTTGCCAAGACTTCGCCAAAATTTGACCCCAATGACACAAAACCCACAATAAACTGATGTTTTTACATTAAATAAATTCTCTTTCCTATCCACAATCTGAATTAAGATATATACAAATGAAGCATCCATCTCTATTTCAACATGATTTCATTGAATCTCATGGTCAAAATCAGGCTGATACTTTTTCTAATAGGATACGTAAAGCACATTATATAGCACACTGAACCATGATGGTAATGAAAAATGATATTCCACCTCACCTAATCAATAAGGTATCTCAAATGGGATTATGTATCTTGGAGATAACATTCCCAGATTTCCAAAAAGGTTATGTCTAAGTCTTGGAGAGATCCTCATGAACACATAATCACTCACAGAAAAAGGTAATGGTCATCAGCGATGGTCCACATATCATTTATAATGACTCTGAGCTATCTCCATCCATTCTCTGATTATCTAAATATTCTACATTATTTCTTGGATAATGATCTGCCCAAACAGTGACGTCTAACCTATTTCAACCAAACAAATTAGAGAATGAAAAGGACGCCCATAGAATTCCTTAAGAATGAAACATATATATATCGATGCCTGATATATGTGGTTATATGAGACCTCTACCAAGTGTGAGATCTCTTCCCATATTCTACTGAAATCCATTACATAATCCCACAAAATGTATTGAAATGTTTTTATCACCCTTTTGGATTTCACAGCCATCTAAGGATGATATGTTGTGCTCATTATCAACTAGGTTCCATGGGATCTCTTTAAGGATTTATATAAATTATATTTAAAACTCTTATCTCTATCTGAAACAATCAAAACTGGAATATCATGCCCATTTACCACTTCTCAGATATATATTTTAGATAGATTCTATACCGTATGAGTTTCAAAATTAGGAATGAAATGAGGCGAATTTGTTACCTAATCCACTTTCACCCATATGGATTCATGTTTTCGAGCCATTCTTTGGTGACCCGTAATAAAATCCATAACTATTTGATCCCATTTCCACATTGGAATAGGTAAACACTACAACATACCTTCTCTTCACTGAGGTTCTACCTTTCCTTACTTCCACGTTTAACATATTGAAACAAACTCATCAACCTTTCTTTTTATACCAATCCACAATAATTGCACTTTCAATTCCTTATAATTCTTTTTTATTTGAGGATGAACAACCCATATTGAATGGTTGTAAGCATGAATAAGTTGTTACTAACAATCCATAAGTATGGACATCTAATTTATGAATTATAGTAATAAACTCTCATCAATATTCCATCCCTCAATGGTCTCCCTACCATTGGGTTTTTACCCATCACCACAAATTATGAATCAGATGTCTATGACTCTTTTACCATCTTTTCCAAATCAAGAACCACTAAAACTGAATATAAAACCACAAAATCACCTTAGTCTTTGCATTCCTAATGTATGTATGCTAATAACGTCAACAAATACCACTCATCAGATGCTTCTTTTTATAAATAAGCGTATGATTTTTTTGCAGAATGTGTCGGTCACTGAATTTCCCTTTCCCATTGTATACATGAAGTCAAAGTTGAAAATTTGGACAAACTCCATCCACCTTTTTCGCCTCAAATTTATATCCCATTGTGGGAAAATATGTTTCAAGAACTTATGATTTGTGAATATAGAAATTTCTCAAAAAAGAGATAATGGCGCCATGTAATTAATGGATGGAGTATAATAACTAATTATAAATCGTGTGATTGTTAGTTCATATCAGGTACTCATAACCACCATGCCCTATAAGTAATAACATGATCTCCTTGAATGAGAACACTTCCCAACCCTGACCTTGAAGCATCACAATACACCAAAAACAATTTTCCTCATTTCGGTAAAATCATGATCAGTAATGATGTAATAAGATCCTTTAGGTCTTGAGTATAATTTAAGCATTCTTCATCCCATTAAAATGGAACATTCTTCATTACCAATGTTTCATAGGAAAATCAAGTCATGATAAGTCATACACAAAGCATCAGTAATAACCAGCTTGATCATGGAAGCTTCATATCTCAAAGAATTTATTCAGTGGTTGTCAATAGATTATAACTTATATCTTTCCTAGTTCCACATAAACACATATTTGAGAATTTAGATGTCCATGAAAGTGTACCTCTTGTATAAAAAAAATACAGTTTGATAATTTGTCTTAAAAATGACGGTCTGTAATGATTCCTAACACTATCACCAAGTGTTTCTCATGATCAGTCCTTGACCTTCAATACACCAATATAACATCCAAAAACACCTCCACAAAAGAAATGAGAGACCTATAAAATATCCGATTCATCAATACCATAATGACTACTGGTGAATTTATAAGAATGAAAGGAATTACCACATATTTATAATTTCAATATATGATTATAAAAGTTGTTTTCAAAATATTATCCTTCTGAACTCTCATCTGGTGATATCCTAACCAAAATTCAATATAGGTTAAAAACTAATATCCCCTCAATTATTCAAACAGATCAGCAATTCATGGAAGTGAATAAATTTTCTATATCATAACTTGGTTAAGCTAATGATTATCCACAAACAACCATAGTGTTCGATCCACCTTATTCACAAACAAGACAGCTGTTTCACATAGAGACGTGCCCAACAGTATGAAAACTTTGGTTTCTAGCACTACCAACTATACTTTCGATTCCATTAATTTAGTTGGTGCCATCCTATAAGATGGAAGGTAAATAGGACTGGCCATCAAAAGGAGATCAACAATAAACTCCACATTCCTTATAGGTGGGAACCCTGATAAATTATTCGGAAAAACATATGAATATTGATCAACCACCACAGGAAAATTGTCCGTCTTAATACGCTACTATCTAATATGAGATCATTCCAACTACTGGTGACAATAAGCCCGTTTCACTTTCCTTTTCCCGCTAGTATACTCGAAAGAGGTTCTTAATGCCATCATCAATTATAAAACTGACCTTTATTTTATGATAGTCAATGTGAGCCTTTAACATTGTCAAACAATCCATACTCATGATTATATCATAAACATTCATCTCCAACACATAGAAATCCCATTTTATCTTATCTCCATAAACTATTATAGAACATTCTCTACACACAAAGGCTTGAAATTATCTGTTACCAAGAAGAGTTTTCGCTTTTATCATAGAAGGAAACATCTCAACTTTTATATTTAGAAAATATGTATAATGAGATGAAATAATGGAATAGGAATCACCAATATTAATAAAAACATTCATTAGGGTAGAATTCAAATGAATCATACCATTCTCCTTGGATGGTCTATCCTCATCATCCATAATAACATACTCTGTTCCATATAATTTCATTGTCACTACACATTTCTCCATGTTTACCTATTGATATTTCACTGTATAAGGAGTCATGGTATTCTTAAAACCACCATTACCAACTCTGTTCTGCTAACGAGATTGATTATGCTGCCATCACCCGGTCGTAGCATACGATGCATGCAATACATGACAAGAGTACCAAGAACTTAAACTCATAGCACTGTCAACGGAGAACTGAAGATGCCATATCTAATTTTAGTTATGGAATTATCTAGGTGGATCAGTACACTATCGTTTCATGTGGTCAAACGAACCACATTGAAAACATACAGACTGGCTCTTTAGTTTTGGAGTAATATTCTCTCATCCACCTGTTTGATTCAGATTCCCTCTCCCACATTGTAAATATGTGACCCTATTTAGATTTCCCGCTATATTAGAGTTCCCATAATATCCAATGGATATGTGAATTCAATAAACATATCATACTATTTTATTATCCTTACTCCCAATTTCAAAACTCTCCCCGTACATGTCAAAATGAATTTGACTAGTATGCTACCCACATTGATCTATTTACTTTTGAGTTTCTTAAGGATGATCTCATCTATATATTCATTGTTTCTTGGGATTTAATTATCCATTAAAATCATTAATGACTTTCTTGAATGATTAATCCTGGTAAAGAAACTAATTGCAAGATACCACATCTAGAAATACATCCTCACCATCATTGTGGAAGAAAATACCTTAAAATTTGTCTAGAACCTCAAGGTGTATATCCCTATATAGAATGTGGACCTTGAATAATTTAAGGTCACCTTAGGTTATAATCCATAAATATCCAAAAAAAGAATTAGATTCCATTCCTAGTTACACTACACTTCATATATACACAAAATTTTATTAATTCCTTCCCATGACAAAATAATTATCACCATTAATGTTGCTACCATTGAGAATTTTTAATACCACGTATTAGGGGATATTATATGTTGATTTAAACCACATTATATTAGATTGATATAGGAGGTTTTATATAACCCTACCCCTCCACCCTATGTTGATAAATAAAAATTTAAATTCCTAGAATCAACTATATCCATTATTTTATATTATGGATAATGATTTTTGTCATTATTATTACTGGATAAATAAATGTACACCATATAAGAGTAACTATTAATATTCATCTACCTTAGTGCTTGGATGAAAATATTCCCATAATTACATTATATCCTCTTGGAATTATATTTTAATCATGTTTCACTAATAAAAAATATATCAAAACATGTACTTCATATAAAATATATATTTATATGTTAATAGGTAATCTTGAAACATGAATCAACCTTTTTAGTTGATGCTTCTATAACTAGTGACATCTTGTCCAATTTAATAGACACATTCATAGAACATAAATTATTTTTCAATCCATTAGAATAATTTAATTTTTCTAAGCTTAAAAATATATTAGTTTTTCAGTTTCCATTGATTAGAAGACTATAATGAATCAATTTTGTTTAAAAAAGAAAATATATTTCATATTGGACACAAATAATTTATTCATTTCATAGGTAATGAATTGTTATTTGATAATATACCATTTAAATTCATCCAACTCACCAAAATATTGGTAAATGTTCTTACTAAATTTTTAGAGGAATATATGCCATATACTCTTGATATATTCTATAGAAAAAACTAGTACTTGAAAATAACTAAATTTTTGGGAAACATAATGCTACTTAATTCATTCAAGCATGATATTGGTTTAGGGTAAATTTGGATGGTGATGTTGGTATGTCTATAAGAGCTTTCCCCTAACCATATCTGTTGCCTCCCTTTTACTTCTAGGTATTGTGATTCCTCTTCCAGGGTTTTGAGTTTTTGGTTTTCAGTTTCATCCTATTTTTAACGATTTCAGATCTTTGTGGTTTTAGGGTTTTGGTTATATAGTTATATATTATTGGTCTAGTGTTTGGATGGATGTATGTCAGTATCTTAATGGTTTTATTACTCAATGTCGATTTTGTGGTCTGGCGACATCCCCTAGAGAGACATTCTTTTGATTATTATTTTATTTGATATCCTGGTCCAACACTCCATTCCATGTTTCTATGGTGTGGTGGTATTCATGAATGTTCTGGGATGTGTTGATTAGATAAGACATTGGTCTCTAGGAGGCATGTTAGGTATGGTGTTTTTAGAGTGGCTATGATGGTGCTCAATCATAGGAGTAGAGTGAGTTTTATGGTGGAGAGAAGGGTGAATTATGGTGGTGCCATGGTGGTCTTGTTTTTTTGGTGATGATGACAGTGGTGCGATGGTATTCGAGATTTATTCGGATGGCTCCATCATTGATTTTCTGGTGTTTCTGTTCTTGTGGTATAAATTCAAGATGGTGGTTCCTCTAGGTGATGACCAAGGATGTTCACGAGGACAAAGATTGGAGAGGTGGAAGATGCCGAATGGATGAAACCTATAGTGATGTGATGATGGAGGTGACAATGTGGATGTGACCCGACAAGCCTTTCCTCAACACACATGGTGGATCTCATGGTCTATGATGTGCTTATTTGATTGGAATTAGGGATCACCTTCTTTTGAATATGTGGATATTGTTTTATTTAAGTTTTAAATTTTGAATATGAAACATTGAATTTTGAAATCCTCATGTATTTTATTCCATAGTGTATGGTTACCACTAAACCATAATGCTACATAATTAAAGGTTCATGCAATTTGATCTATACAAAAAACATCTTATAATGATAATATGTTATCTCATTATGATAGCCACGAAACTCTATGAATAGATCAAATATTGAAATCTAAAAAATATTTTCTATATATTTAGAATAATTCCATAAATGTTTTCAACGATGTTAAATGATTTAAACGAAATTTATTCCCATGTATGCACCATAGAATAAGGGAAACTTTTATACAATATTTCAGACATTCAATTCATTTAAATGATGATCCTATGAGTGTATTTAAGAATAATTATTTAGAGTAATTATTAATTTAGGTGTATAATTTTTTGACCTTTGGATGAAGATAAATATTAATTTAAATAATAATGATTACATTTATTTTAATAATAATTTCCCATTTCCAATGTAAAAAGTGATATGTGTTATTTTATAGATCATTTAATAATATCATCCATAATTATGTCTCTAAAAAGTTGGAGTTATCCAATCCAAAAGGGTTGAGACAAGCTAAAATAATGATGCTTCTTTAAAATAAAAAATTATCAACCTAATATTTTTGTTTTAATTTTTCCTCCATATAAATTATATATTTTAAATATTCTTATACATGAGATATATTATTAAAATTATGTTGGGATAAAATAAACCAATTTTATTAAATTAGAGAGTTATAATATCATCAATAATGTTTTTGTACAAATAGATACATTATAATAATGAAACAATGATGAAATTATATTTTTTAGCAGTTGTATTCCCTTAAAATAACACTTATATATTATTTGGAAGTTTGTTGCTTCACTAGTGCTCTCCCTAGATGAATTATAAGGTGAAATACTAATACTAAGCTATAATAAAAACAATTTTTGAAAAATTTTCATGATCCTTTAAATTATCATGAGATCGATTGTAATAGAATCAAAATTGAGGATTACCATTAGTGCATATCCTATTCATAGGTCCCATGTAGATATTGTAAAATGATATTTAGGTAGAAATTGATATCATATAAACAAGTAATTATCAATTTAAAACCAAATTTTAAATTTAATATCTTCAATTTTAAATAAAAATAATGGTTTTCTAACCAATCAATTGAAAAATTTAAATAGTGTCACTAAATAAAAAACAATATCCTTTTAGGCATAAAAATGTATTATTCCAAAAATTGGTTATTTTATGTTCTCAATTTGAATCTAAATATACTAATTTTAGATATTTATACAATATATTTTATATATGAATATAGAATTTTCCCTAATATAATATAAATTTATTTTATTGATGAATAAGTACAGTATACATAAAAACATTATTTTCTGATAAAACTATTATTCATAATATTATTATCGATTTATTTAAATTTTAAATTTTTAAAATTTATAATCTATGTTTTATAACATTAACTTAATTTTTTTATTTATAAAAACAATATTATCATAGGATGGTTGTTTCTATTTTTTCTACAATAGTTTTTTAGGAGAATAGTGAAAATATAGTTCTATCCAATACCATAGTGCATATGTTATTATCATTAAGTAAAAATGAAATAAAAATGTGTGAAATAGTTTTATTGATTATATATTTATATAAAAATTAATATAATTTATTTAAAATTGTAATTTGAATTAAGAATATTAATGTTTTACATTATGAAAGAATAATAATCATTTGTCATAATGGAATACTATTTTCTATCATTCTTTATTAATTATGATTCCACATGGTGTATTTTTTTATTTATTTGAAGGAAATCTAAAATTTATTTTTATAATAATAAACCAATTAATTTCTCAAAGATTAATATCATTCATATAATTATCATATACCTTATTTTTTATGGTTAAAAATATATTTGTTCTAAAAAATGATTGGATGTGTAATGTGGAGTTATATTAAAATAAATTATGTGACTATTAAAAATATTTTTGGAAAAAATGTTTTAAATATTTTATAATTGAATTATCAAATTATGAAAAAAGGATATTTTAATTTTTATTTAAAATAAAATTACCTATGAGGGACAACAATTTATTTAACATGGTAATAGTAAATTTTGGAAAAGATAGTTTTAGAAAGTGTAAATGAGATAATATATGCCATAAAGAGAATATAAATGATTTATTGAGGATTAGATCAACCATAACTTATAAAAATTAAATTACTTACCCCTTTAGAGTCCAATTTTTATTTGAAACATGTGTTCCTACATTATTAATATTTCATATTCAAAAAAATTCCATTCTATCCAATTATAAGGGGGACATACAGTAATCCTTTAAAGATGCTCGAACAATTAAATTTTCTCTTTGAAATCTTTCCATTCATCCTCACGTAGAATATTCTTATATATATTTAATATTCTGGTTAAAATTATTTGGCTAATTTACTCTATTTCCAAGACGTACTTGAACAGAATATTTAAATTATAAATTTTAGTACTAATTACTCTTTAATCGTTTTCCTTATCTATAGATCTCTTAAAAAATCAAAAAAATTAAAAATTAATGAAATAAATATTATCTTTATAATATTTTTTAATATTTATTGTATAGACATTATGGTCCTTTCACTATTTTTTCAAGGAAAATGAAAATTAAATCATGTGGATGTGTAGACTACTGCATCCATAAACACTAAGTTAAATTTTTCAACACAAAATTACATTGATAGTTCAAAGATAATAGCTAAATAAATAATATTGAATTTATAATATGACTATGTTTATATAAATAATAAACCATTTCTAACTCTTATCCAATTCAATAGAAAATAAAAACATTATCGGTGTGTATGTGTGGACCACTCCATCAATGGTGTTTTCTATTTATTTTTTCATCTATATTGTGTTTTAACATTTATCTAAAAAAATTAAAATATTATTTTATTCTATAAAATTATAACTAATATAATCAATTATCTTTAAAAATGATATTATTAAAAAATAATTAGTTTCTAAATCATTCTAACCCATCAATATTGGCATGTTCTTGTTTGGGAAAATTTTCCGACATACAAGAACAACGGAAAAAAATTATATCATGGTTGACTATGGAATAATAAAGAATGGTAATATTTTATGTTAAATATTAATATATTTATAACAATTATGAAATGGTTATCTTAATATATAAATTATGATTTAACAATTCAATTTTCTTCATAACAAAATATTGTAATAGGTTCATCACTGATTCATACTTTATGAATCATGATTGAAATTATCATGGAATGAAGGTAAAAATTTAAATTTTATAAAAAAAATCAATTAAATACCAATTTATAAACATTTAATTATGAAAATGATATTAATTTACTATAATTATCATCGATACATTAATGCTTTCACAAAACAATCAAAATCACAGTCATTATATGATTAAAAAAACTATAAATAACTAATAAATATATTATAAATTATTATATCTAGTCAGTAAAAAAGTTTATATATATTAATATGGTTCTAAAATATTTTTATAATATTTTTATGATAATGATAAAGGATATTAAATAAATTTAAAAAAAGTTAATATTAGAGGTGAGGAATTTTCTTGAATCAAATTAATTTGTTAATTCATAATTATTCCAAATTGACTACATTTTTATAATTTAATTTTACATTATTTTATTATTCTATAATAATTCATATCCTATTAATTATTTTAAATTGAATTATTTCAATCATTTTAAATTTTTTTTATTTTAATAATATTTCCCTTTATCCTTAATGGAGCTCCTTCTCATCCATCCCTAAATTTACCCATCATGGAAATGTTGTCATCTCATATATTGAAATGAAAATAAATTTTATTTATGGAGATTTTTGAGGTCCTATTAACATATTTTCAATTACAATATTTGTTTCTATATGAAGAGGGTATCAATAATTTTTTTTATCAAATGTTTGAAATGGTTTCCCTTTTCTAATTGTACATTTTATCATCTACTCCACATTTCCTTTGAATAAACATTATATATATTAAGGATAATAATTATTATAATATTGGTACAATTAATTATTGGAAAATATTTCATTTCAATTTTAAAAAATGATATATTTGAATGTGACACATAACTTATTCTTTTTAGGAAACTGTTATAATATTTTTTTCTAAATACTATTTTATGGTTCGAATCCATTTACCTATTCAAATAAAATTAATCATATTGGGTAATGTTTTTATAAATAAATTTAAAAATTACATTATGATATAATAGTTTTAGATTGATATCCCAATGGGAATCGTTAATCCATGCATAGTTTCTAAATTTAGAAATTTGTAAGAGGAAACAAACAAAAGAATAAACTGCAGGGTAGTATGGGAATTTAACGTCTGTGGTCGAACCCATTGAGAAATGGTTAGAGAAAATATTAATTAAATATGATAAACATAAACTGATTTTGATATACATAAAATAAATTTAAGCCAATGAGCCTAGGATTTGGTGAAGATGGTGGGAGAAGAAAACATAAAATGGGTGACACGAAACAATGTATCTAGGTTCACAAAATAACAAGGTATAAAATAATTAATCAATAATTATGTGGGAATCATAATCTGGTCCTACTGAGTACAATAGTCTTGAAAAATGATCTTTATCCTACATTATCCTTTTCTCAGGGTCAGTTACTTTATATTACAAGGAATGGGTAACTCAAAACCTTATTTAAACATATTTAAGAAACAAACCCCAATGGTCATAGTGAATGTATAAGACTTATATGACATATTAAATATATTCATTAAATGTACTCAATAAATGGTCATGCTCAGAGATAGAAATAAATTAAACCCTTTCCCCAACTCTGCTCATAATGGTCATGCAATTATAATTAGGAAAGTGGATAGAATTTAAGAACATATGTGAAATCCCAACATGAATTGTATAGATTATTAAATAACTCACACAATCAATTCCACTTCAATATGCACACACCAAAACAATGAAATCACCCACTCATTCTTAACATGAGTGGGTGCAGAATTAGATAATTATTGGACACATGGATATAAATTTTCTAGACCACTATATTATGGGAGATATGTTTATTAATTCCTCAACCACTGTGTCATGAGAGACAATGATGCAATTTCCTGATGCACTATGTTATGAAATAAATGGAAATGATTTTGTTAATAAATTAGTTATGAATTTGAAGCTTGTTTCTATCCATAATTACTTATTTATTCTATATTTCATTGATATAATTTATTTCCATATCAAATTTCTTGAATTATTCTTGATGGATCATGTATATTATCCAAAACTATTATGAAATAGTACATGTTTATTTATCTTAGGTTACATGTTTTTTCCCCAGACCCGCACTCCCATATACAGTGACGAAATGAAATCTTTTCATACTGTATTTGATATCAACTATAAATACCTAAAAATTAACCTTCTCAAATCACATGTCTTAATAAAAATATGCCATTTGATAAATTCTTATTACCATTTAGTTTTAGATATTTAGATAAATAGGGAAGAAATTAATTAACAAAAACCCTTGTCTTTTTTCATATAAATAAAATACATTCCACTATATAACCTACTACATAATTCATAATAATTCTTTAAAAACACTCATATATTATATAAATATTGAATTTTATTATAGACATATCATGTGTGTTACTTTTCATTATATGATGGGGAAATGGAAACATAATGTGGGTGAGATCAAACTCTCAGTAATTCCAATTATTTATGAACATCTATAATGAAATGAATAATGCAGTATAAATAATTAAGATTCACCTAGTTATATGTAATTGAACATTGATATTTATATTAATACAAGGATTACAATATATTTAATTACATGTTAAATAATAATTGGTTTAATGGTGGTGGAATCCATAATGTCAGATATCATGATCAGCCATGACCCCCTCCACACAAAGTGTACCCCTTCCAGGATTGCAATGGGAGAAGAGAGAAAGTGGCCCCATCGAGTCCTGCATGTTGTAGGCCCCGGGTTGGCAACTAGATATAAGGGTATAAAAACATGAATATGAGAGGAATTTCACTCTAACATAAACACATCCAGAAGAGAGAGATGAGATAGACACCAACCAACTCCAACTCAGACTAGAATATAAAAGAATCCCTAAGCAGAAAAATGTAATGCCATGTATTAACTACTACAACTGAAAGGAAACTACATGTACCAAAAGATAGTAAAGACACAAGTGACCATGAATCCCAAACAACTCTGAAAACCCACAATCTAGTAGTAATTATCCTAATCTCTAACCTTCTCCAATTAAACATTAAAATATTTTATATATATATAGTGTGAGTATTAAAATATACTCCTTAAAATCCTCTATAGTGCCACTCATGAAAAAGGTAAAGAAAGCGTGCTAAAAAATAGTGAAGAACTAGTTAAACTAACTCATCACCTAAAAAGGTATAATATATTCCATGCCTCACCAAGGATACTCTCACCACGTATCGCATACAAGAGAATATAATATACTAAATAATATCAAGGGTACCCCGCTTCCACTTCCCCACTAGATTTCCTCTTTTCCCCAACATCGCACATCTTGAGTATCTCTTTTGCAAAAGGATAGCCCACAGACACCTAGGCGAAGCACCACAATGTGAAAATCATGCGTCAACATACACATCATGCATCATACCACCATTTCCATGTAACCAAAGAAACCAGGTAGTTTCTAGGATCCACCACAGCCCATAAAATAGGTATCATACATCAGGTATTATATAACACATCGAGTAAGGATCCTTAAGTCATCCCAACCAATAAATGTTATACCAATAATAGTCCTTGGTAAACTATATATAGAATATATATGTCTGAAATAACCACAATCCATTACATCCCTCTATGCACATATATGCGGAAAAATTACCATCACACACACTAGTACAAATAGCTTCCAAGAGAGGAGAGTAGACCCAAAGCGGGTAGTCAGCCACATATCCTCCCACAAGGATGTTGGGGAGAACACCCTTAGGGATCATATTATCCAAGGTGTCAATTTACTTAATCGAAAGGGTGGAGTAGTATACAAAAAAAAGTCAAGATATATTATAGCTCACAACCAAACTATAGCAATATCCCAATCTCATACAAAACTATATATAAGCTCTCTCGGATGCCTGAATGCCACTTCTAAAACCAGATATCCTTTTAGAATGCAACCATATTAAGATATACATTGATATAAATTTTCCCTTTTTATCAATTCCACATTATGTTCATTAATTATTAAACATTAATTAACCATTATGAATTCACATTACATTTCATTACCATTTAAATAAAGATCCATTCCATCCAAGAATAAGAAAACTAAGTCCATGACTTCTCAGAATTTCAGCCTCAACATTGCATCCAAATAAGCCCTTACCCCATGGGTTAAAAATCTATTCATTTATTTGCAACATCACTTTCTATATCACCAGGTTCACTTGTAGAAAATTCTAAGCTTCCAAAACACAAGGGTCTCAACACGGTGAGTGGATTACCAACTCATTGATTCTTTGACACCTATTGGGGGAGAGAAAACTCATCTATCCATGATGATCTAAACATAGAAATCATGTGGAATAAACCAAGAATCATTGCCTCCAATGGAAAGAGTGTAACCAAACACATATGTCTTCCTCAAGTAGTGGGGAAAAGAATGTAGATAAAAAACAACATGTCCTCCATCCAAAAAATATATTCAAATAAACATACATCTTTCATAAAAACAGGTTAGATCATCTTCAAATTTTCCATCCTCTTTGATGTCCTCCCCGACATTCACATGCATACACTGATGCATCTTACCATTGAAGGAGTCATATAATACCAAAACAATTGGGAATACCTGCCCCTCATACTAAAACGTCCCTACAGGATCAGATATCCTAGGATCACATCACATCCGGGCCTCCCAACCCCTCACACCATAATAGCCCTCTAGGATCAACCATCCAACGATAACATCACAAGCAGCAAGAAACAAACATAGTAACTTATATCTGGGCCCTAAATAATTGAATCCAGCCTCTATACACAATGATATCTCATGACTCCAAAGAACAGGGAACTCATCCATTACATGCAATCAATGAGCTCATTCCCTTCAAAGGAATTATCTTTTAACCCAAAACCGGTTCTTATTCCAGCTTTAATTAATTGGTTTATTATCATATATTCCATCTAATGGAATCCTAAAAAATAATTTATCTCAACCTATTAGAGATTAATTAAACAATCGATTTTACATTATCATTTCATTTTATTAAAATCCTTTTTTAATGAGGTAATCGCTGCATCATCCTGATGTCATAAATAAATAAATTTATTTAAAGTCTAAAAATTATTAAAAAAAACTATGATGTAGGAAATTAGTTTATCTTTCTAATGAATATTTATAGTCCAATATGATCATTTATGTAGACAATATTAAAAATATTTTACTTAGGTGATACATTCATTGTCACATTTAACATTTTTTAAAAATAAAAAGATAAAAAGTCACTTTCTTACAAAAGTGATTCCATGGTGATCCCATGTTTGGCACAAGGAATTCCATGGTCGTCCATGAGACAACCAGTAGCCTTAGGACACTTGTTGTGGTCTTTTTGTATAATTATGATATCATTTTATTATCTTTAACTACCTGATTACTCATTAATCAAGATAATTAAAGATAATTACCATCATTACTATTCATAATGTCCAAAAATAAAAGAGTCTTAATTAAATAATTTGTACCTTCTGATTCCAAATAGGTAATCCATTTTACCAAATTCCAAACACATAAATTTCAATAATTGATTTGAAAATAATTCATGTTGTCAAAACAAGTAGCGGGTTTTTTTTTGAAACAATATCTATGAAAAGTTTGGCATTAGTTTATGACCAATTACACAGTGAAATTAATCCTAATGACCACCATTGGATTAAATGGTAAAAATATATTTAGATTACAATTTAAGACCAATTAAAAGGATAATCTAACCATATAATTAAATTAAATGAAAAAGCAGTTTTGATGTAAAATGCAGTATTTTTTCACTATTCATTAAAAAATGAACATTGTCAGAAAAATACCAAAAAAATTACCCAATGTAAATTTCAATGTCCCAATCATAATGAATATGTTTATTTTGACAAATATACATTATAAAATTGTCAGAAGTTTGATTTAAAAAGGGTTTTCCATCAAAAGGTAGTAAAACAATCTTTTAAGAATATTAGTGTATTCCATGCATAAGATTGTATTTATTTTCATTTAAAGCATCTAAAACACTATATTAATCATTAATAGAAATAGATAAAAATATATATTATTCATTACTTACTTGGGATATTACATTCTATCTCAAGGGGGAAACTCATATTGTTGTCTCAAAAATATTTCAAACTATGTACCCACCATTCCAAATCTCACTATATCTAGTTGGAAGATTTCACCTACGCTTTCTCATGTTTTGGGAAAACCATGCCCTACTTTTACACCTTCCCATTATCCCCTACATTATTATTCGTAGTTTACTTGAGGTGTTGCACAATTTTCCCACATTGTTCGCCAACCATTCACATGTAGAAAATCCTATAAAACAATATAAATTTCTCCAAACTATCCCAAAATTTTCCCATATACATCACATAATTAAAATTAATAATGAAATGGATACTTACTAAGAACCGGGGGTACATGATTTTCCCCACCTTTGGACATTTAGTTCTTATAAATTAGAAAACTATCCTTTTTCTGAAAGAGTTCTAGACATAGCTCTTTCATTTTCTTCAATTGTTCCGAAGACATCGCCAAAATATGACCACATTGACACAAAACCCACAATAAACTGATGTTTTTACATTAAATAAATTCTCCTTCCTATCCACAATCTGTATTAAGATATATAAAAATGAAGCATCCAACTCTATTTCAACATGATTTCATTGAATCTCATGTTCAGAATCAGGATGATACATTTTTTAATAGGATACGTAAAGCACATTATATAGCACACTGAACCATGATGGTAATGAAAAATGATATTCCACCTCACCTAATCAATAAGGTATCTCAAAAGGGCTTATGTATCTTGGAGATAACATGCCCTACTTTCCGAAAATGTTATGTCTAAGTCTTGGAGAGATCCTCATGAACACATTATCACTCACAGAAAAAGGTAATGGTCATAAACGATGGTCGACATATGATTTATAATGACTCTGAGCTATCTCCATCAATTTTCTGATTATCTAAATCTTCTACATTATTTCTTGGATAATGATCTGCCCAAACAGTGAAGTCTAACCTATTTCAACCAAGAAAATTGGGGAATTACAAGGACACCCATAGAATTCCTTAAGAATGAAACATATATATATTGATGCCTGATAGATGTGGTTATATGAGAACTCCACCCAGTGTGCGATCTCTTCCCATATTCCACTTAAATCCATTACATAATCCCACAACATGTATTGAAATGTTTTTATCACCCTTTTGGATTTCTCATCCATCTATGGATGTAATGTTGTGCTCATTTTCAACTAGGTTCCATGGGATCTCTTTAAGAATTTATATAAATTAGATTTAAAACTCTTATCTCTATCTGAAACAATCAAAACTGGAATATCATGCCTATTTACCACTTCTCAGATATATATTTTAGATAGATTCTCTACCGTATGAGTTTCAAAAGTAGGGATGAAATGAGGCGAATTTTTTACCTAATCCACTTTCACCCATATGGATTCATGTTTCCGAGCCATTATTTGGTGACCAGTTATAAAATCCATAACTATTTGATCACATTTCCACATTGGAATAGGCAAACACTACAACATACTTTCTCTTCACTGAGGTTCTACCTTTCCTTACATCCAAGTTTAACATCTTGAAACAAACTCATCAACCTTTCTTTTTATACCAATCCACAATAATTGCACTTTAAATTCCATATAAATCTTTTTTATTTGAGGATGAACAACCCATATTGAATGGTTGTAAGCATGAATAAGTTGTTCCTAACAATCCATAAGTATGGTCATCTAATTTCTGAATTATAGTAATAAAATCTTATCAATATTCCATCCCTCAATAGTCTCCCTACCATTGGGTTTTTACCCATCACCACAAATTATGAATCAGATGTCTGTGACTCTTTTACCATCTTTTCCAAATCAAGAACCACTAAAACTGAATATAAAACCACAACATAACCTCAGTCTTTTTATTCCTAATGTATGTATTCTAAGAACGTCAACAACTACCACTCATCTGATGCTTCTTTTTATAAATAAGCGTATGATTTTTTACAGAATTTGTTGGTCACTGAATTTCCCTTTCCCATTGTATACATGAAGTGAAAGATGAACATCTGGAAAAACTCCATCCACCTTTTTTCCTCAAATTTAAATCCCATTGTGGGAAAATATTTTTCAAGCTCTTATGATTTGTGAATATAGAAATTTATCACAAAAGAGATAATGGCTCCATGTAATTAATGAATGAAGTATTATAGCTAATTATAAATCATGTGTTGGTTAGTTCTAATAAGGTACTCATAACCACCATGCCCTATAAGTAATAACATGATCTCCTTGAATGAGAACACTTCCCAACCATGATCTTGAAGCATCACAGTACACCATGAACCATTTTCCTCATTTCAGTAAAATCATGATCAGTAATGATGTAATAAGATCCTTTAGGACTTGAGAATAATTTAAGCATTCTTCATCCCATTAGAATGGAACAATCTTCATTACCAATGTTTCATTGGAAAATCTAGTCATGATAAGTCATACACAAAGCATCAGTAATAACCAGCTTGATCATGGAAGATTCATATCTCAAATAATTTCTTCAGTGGTTGTGAATAGATTACAACATATATCTTTCCTAGTTCCACATAAACACATATTTGAGAAATTAGATGTCCATGAAAGTGTACCTCTTGTATCAGAAAAATACAGTTTGATAATTTGTCCTACAAATGACGGTCTCTAATGATTCCTAACACTATCACCAAGTGTTTCTCATGATCAGTCCTTGCCCTTGAATACACCAATATAACATCCACAAACACCTCAACAAAAGAAATGAGAGACCTATAAAATATCTGATTCATCAATGCCATAAAGTCTACTGGTGAATTCATAAGAATTAAAGGAATTACCACATATTTATAATTTCAATATATTCTTATAAATGTTGTTTTCAAAATATTCTCCTTCTGAACTCTCATCTGGTGATATCCTAACCATAATTCAATTTAGGTTAAAAACTAATATCCCCTCAATTATTCAAATAGATCATCAATTCATGGAAGTGAATAAATTTTCTATATCAAAACTTGGTTAAGCTAATGTTAATCCACACACAACCATAGTGTTCGATCCACATTATTCACAAACAAGATAGCTGTTTCACATAAAGACGTGCCCAAAAGAATGAAAACATTGGTTTCTAGCACTACCAACTATACTTTCAATTCCATTAATTTAGTTGGTGCCATCCTATAAGATGGAAGGGAAATAGGACGGGCCATCAGAAAGAGATCAAATATAAACTCCACATTCCTTATAGGTGGGAACCCTGAGAAATTATCAGGAAAAACATATGAATATTGGTTAACCAACACTGGAAAATTTTCCGTCTCAATACGCTACTATCTAATACGAGATCATTCCAACTACTGGTGACAACAAGCCAATTTCACCTTTCATTTCCTGCCAGTATACTCGAAAGAGGTGCTTAATGCCATCATCAATTATAAAACTAACCTTTATGTTATGATAGTAAATGTGAGCCTTGAACATTTTCAAACAATCCATACTCATGATTATATCATAGACATTCATCTCCATCACATAGACATCCCATTTTATCTTATCTCCATAAACTATTATAGAACATTCTCTACACACAAAGGCTTGAAATTATCTGTTACCATGAAGAGTTTTCGCTTTTATCACAGAAGGAAACATCTCAACTTTTATATTTAGAAAATCTGTATATTGAGATGAAATAATGGAATATGAATCACCAATATTAATAAATACATTCATTAGGGTAGAATTCAAAATATCTTATCTTTCTCTATGGATGGTCTATCCTCATCATCCATAATCACATACTCTGTTCCATATAATTTCTTCATCACTACACATTTCTCCATGTTTACCTATTGATATTTCACTGTATAAAGAGTCATGGTATTCTTAAAATCACCATGACCTACTCTGTTCTGCTAACGAGATTGATTATGATGTCATCACCCGGTCGTAGCATACGATGCATGCAATACTTGACAAGAGTACCAAGCACTGAAACTCATAGCACTGTCAAAAGAGAACTGAAGATTCCATATCTAATTTTAGTTATGGAATTATCTAGGTGGATCAGTACACTATCGCTTCATGTGGTCAAATGAACCACATTGAAAACATACAGACTGGCTCTTTAGTTTTGGAGGAATATTCTCTCATCCACCTGTTTGATTCAGATTCCCTCTCCCACATTGTAAATATGTGACCCTATTTAGATTACCCTCTACATTAGAGTTCCCATAATTTCCAAAGGATTTGTGAATTCAATAAACATATCATACTATTTTATTATCCTTACTCCCAATTTCAAAACACTCCCCGTACATGTCAAAATGAATTTGACTAGTATGCTACCCACATTGATCTATTTACTTTTGAGTTTCTTAAGACTGATCTCATCTATATTTTCATAGTTTCTTGGGATTTAATTATCCAAAAAAATCACTAATGACTTTATTGAATGATTAATCATGATATAGAAACTAATATCAAGATACCACATCTAGAAATACATCCTCTCCATCATTGTGGAAGAAAAGACCATAAAATTTGTCTAGAACCTCAAGGTGTATATCCCTATATATAATGTGGACCTTGAATAATTTATGGTCACCATAGTTTAGAATCCATAAATATCCAACAAAGAATTAGATTCCATTCTTATTTTAACTACACTTCATATATACACACAATTTATTAATTCCTTCCCATGACAATATAATTATCACCAATAATGTTGCTACCATTGAGGATTTTTAATACCACGTATTAGGGGATATTATATGTTGATTTAAAACACATTATATTAGATTGATATAGGAGGTTTTATATAACCCTTCCCCTCCACCCTAAGTTGATAAGTAAAAATTTAAATTCCTAGAATCATCTATATCCATTATTTTATATTATGGATAATGATTTTTGTCATTATTATTACTGGAAGAATAAATGTACACCATATTAGAGTAACTTTTAATATTCATCTACCTTAGTGCTTGGATGAAAATATTCCCATAATTACATTATATCCTCTTGGAATTATATTTTGATCATGTTTCACTAATAAAAAATATATCAAAATATGTACTTCATATAAAATATATATTTATATGTTAATAGGTAATCTTGTAACATGAATCAAACTTTTTAGTTTATGCTTCTATAACTAGTGACATCTCGTCCAATTTAATAGACACATTCATAGAACATACATTATTTTTCAATCCATTAGAATAATTTAATTTTTCTATGCTTAAAAATATATACGTTTTTCAGCTTCCATTGATTAGAAGACTATAATGAATCAATTTTGTTTAAAGAAGAAAATATATTTCATATTGGACACTAATAATTTATTCATTTCATAGGGAATGAATTGTTATTTGATAATATACCATTTAAATTCATCCAAATCACCAAAATATTGGTAAAAGTTCTTAGTAAATTTTTAGAGGAATATATGACATATACCCTTGATATATTCTATAGAGAAAACTAGTACTTGAAAATAACTAAATTTTTTGGAAACATAATGCTACTTAATTCTTTCAAGCATTATAGTGGTTTAGGGTAAATTGGGATGGTGATGTCGGTATGTCTATAAGAGCTTTCCCCAAACCTTATCTGTTGCTTCCCTTTTACTTCTAGGTATTGTGATTCCTCTTCCAGGGTTTTGAGTTTTTGGTTTTCGGTTTCATCATATTTTTAACGATTTCAGAACTTTGTGGTTTTAGGGTTTGGGTTATATAGTTATATATTATTGGTCTAGTGGTTGGATGGATGTATGTCAGTATCTTAATGGTTTTATTACTCAATGTCGATTTTTTGGTCTAGCGACATCCCCTAGAGAGGCATTCTTTTGATTATTATTTTATCTGATGTCCTGGTCCAACAATCCATTCCATGTTTCTATGGTGTGGTGGTATTCATGAATGTTCTGGGATGTGTTGATTCGATAAGACATTGGTATCTATGAGGCATGTTAGGTATGGTGTTTTCAGAGTGGCGATGATGGTGCTCAATCATAGGAGTAGAGTGAGTTTTATGGTGGAGAGAAGGGTGAATTATGGTGGTTCCATGGTGGTCTTGTTTTTTTGGTGATGAAGTCAGTGGTGCGATGGTATTCGAGATTTATTAGGATGACTCCATCATTGATTTTCTGGGGTTTCTATTTTTGTGGTACAAATTAAAGATGGTGGTTCCTCTAGCTGATGACCAAGGATGTTCACGACGACAACGATTGGATAGGGGGGAGATGCCGAATGGATGATACCTATGGTGATGTGATGACGGAGGTGACAATGTGGATGTGACTCGACAAGCCTTTCCTCATCACACATGGGGGATCTCATGGTCTATGAAGTGCTTATTTGATTGGAATTAGGGATCACCTTCTTTTAAATATGTGGATCTTGTTTCATTTAAGTTTTGAATTTTGAATATGAATCATTGAATTTTGTAATCATCATGTATTTTATTCCACAGTGTATGGTTACCACTGAACCATAACGCTACATAATTAAAGGTTCATGCAATTTGATCTATTCAAAAAACATCTTATGATGATAATATGTTATCTCATTATGATAGCCATGGAACTCTATGAATAGATCAAATATTGAAATCTAAAAAATATTTTCTATACATTTAGAATAATTCCATAAATGATTTCAACGATGTTAAATGATTTAAAGGAAATTTATTCCCATGTATGCACCAGATAATAAGGGAAAGTTTTATAGAAATTTTTCAGACTTCTAATTCATTTAAATGATGATCCTATGCGTGTATTTAAGAATAATTATTTAGAATAATTATTAATTTAGGTGTATAATTTTTTCACCTTTGGATGAAGATAAATATTAATTTAATGAATAATGATTACATTTAATTTAATAAACATTTCCCATTTCCAATGTAAAAAGTGGTATGTGTTATTTTATAGATCATTTAATAATATCATCCATACTTATGTCTCTAAAAAGTGGGAGTTATCCAATCCAAAAGGGTTGAGACAAGTTAAAATAATGACGCTTCATTAAAATAAAAAATAATCAACCTAATATTTTTGTTTTAAATTTTCCTCCATATAAATTATATATTTTAATCATTCTTATACATGAAATATATTATTAAATTGAAGTTGGGATAAAATAATCCAATGTAATTAAATTAGAGAGTTATACTATCATCAATAATGTTTTTGTACAAATAGATACATTATAATAATGAAACAATGATGAAATTATATTTATTAGCAGTTGTATTCCATTAAAAGAACACTTATATATTAATGGGAAGTTTGTTGCTTCACTAGTGCTCTCCCTAGATGAATTATAAGGTGAAATCCTAATACTGAGCTATAATAAATAAAATTTTTGAATAATTTTCTTGATCTTTAAAATTATCATGAGATCTATTGTAACAGAATCACAATTGAGGATTACCATTAGTGCATACCCTATTCATAGGTCCCATGTGAAGATTGTAAAATGATATTTAGGTAGACATTGATATCATATAAACAAGTAATTATCAATTTAATACCAAATTTTAAATTTAATATCTTCAATTTTAAATAAAAATAATTGTTTTTTAAACAATCAATTGAAAAATATAAACAGTGTCACTAAATGACAAACAATATCCTTTTAGGCATAAAAATTTATTATTCCAAAAATTGGTTATTTTATGTTCTCTATTTGAAACTTAATATACTTTTTTTAGATATTTATACAACATATTTTATATATGAATATCTAATTAGCACTAATATAATATAAATTAATTTTATTGTTGAATATGTATAGTATACATAAAAACATTATTTTCTTATAAAATTACTATTCGTAATATTATTATTGATTTATTTAAATTTTAAATTTTAAAAATTTATAATCTATATTTTATAAAATTAAATTAATGTTTTTATTTATAAAAACAATATTATCATAGGATGGTTGTTTCTATTTTTTCTACAATAGTTTTTTAGGAAAATAGTGAAAATATAGTTTTATCCAATACCATAGTGCATTTGTTATTATCATTAAGTAAATATGAAATAAAAATGTATGAAATAGTTTTATTGATTATATATTTATATACAAATTAATATAATTTATTTAAAATTCTAATTTTAATTAAGAATAATAATGTTTTATATAATGTGGAAATAATAATCATTTGTCATAATGGAATATTGTTTTCTATCATTCTTTATTAATTATGATTCCACTTGGTGTATTTTTTTATTTATTTGAAGGACATGTAAAATTTATTTTTATAATAATAATCCAATTAATTTATCAAATATTAATATCATTCATATAATTATCATATAAATTATTTTGTATGGTTAAAAATATATTTGTTCTAAAAAATTATTGGACGTGTAATGTGGAGTCATATTAAAATAAATTATGTGACTATTAAAATTATTTTTGGAAAAAATGTTTTAAAAATATTATAATTGAATTCTCAAATTAGGAAAAAAGGTTTTTTCATTTTTATTTAAAATAAAATTACCTATGAGGGACAACAATTTATTTAACTTGGTAATAGTAAATTTTGGAAAAGATAGTTTTAGAAAGTGTAAATTAGATAATATATGCCATAAAGAGAATCTAAATGATTTATTGTGGATTAGATCAACCATAACTTATACAAATTATATTACTTACCACTTTAGATTCCAATTTTGATTTGAAACATGTGTTCTTACATTATTAATATTTCATATTTAAAACAATTCCATTCTATCCAATTATAAGGGGGACATACAGTAATCCTTTAAAGATGCTTGAAAAATTAAATTTTCTCTTTGAAATCTATCCATTCATCCTCACCTAGAATATTCTTATATATATCTAATTTTCTGGTTAAAATTATTTTTCTTATTTACTCTATTTCCAAGACGTACTTGAACAGAATGTTTAAATTATCAATTTAAGTACTAATTAGTCTTTAATCATTTTCTTTATCTATAGATCTCTTAAAAATCATAAAAATTACAAATTAATGAAATAAATATTATCTTTATAATATTTTTTATATTTATTGTATAGACATTATGGTCCTTTCACTATTGTTTCCAAGTAAAATGAAAATTAAATCATCTGTATGTGTAGACTACTACATCCATAAACACTAAGTTAAATTTTTCAACACAAAATTACATTGATAGTTCAAAGATAATAGCTAAATAAATAATATTGACTTTATAATATGACTATGTTTATATAAATAATAATCCATTTCGAACTCTTATCCCATTCTATAGAAAATAAAAACATTATCAGTGTGTATGTGTGGACTACTCCATCAATGGTGTTTTCTATTTCTTTTTCCATATATATTGTGTTTTAACATTTATCTAAAAAAATTTAAATATTATTTGATTTTATAAAATTATAACTAATATAATTAATTATCTGTAAAAATGATATTATTAAAAAATAATTAGTTTCTAAATCATTCTAACCCATCAATATTGGCATGTTCTTGTTTGGGAAAATTTGCCTACATACAAGAACAACGGTAAAAAATTATATCATGGATGACTATGGAATAATAAAGAATGGTATTATTTTATGTTAAATATTAATATATTTATAACAATTATGAATTGGTTATCTTAATATTTAAATTATGATTTTAAAATTAAATTTTCATCATAACAAAATATTGTAATAGGTTCATCACTGATTCATACTTTATGAATCATGATTGACATTATCATGGAATAAAGGTAAAAATTTAAAATTTATAAAAAATAATCAATTAAATACCAATTTATAAACATTTAATTATGAAAATGATATTAATTTACTATAATTAACATCGATACATTAATGCTTTCACAAAACAATCAAAATCACAGTCATTATATGATTAAAAAAACTATAAATAACTAATAAATATATAATAAATTATTATATCTAGCAAGTAATAATGTTTATATATATTAATATGTTTCTAATATATTTTTTTAATATTTTTATGATAATGATAAAGGATATTAAATAAATTTTAATGAAGTTAATTTTAGAGGTGAGGAATTTTCTTGAATCAAATTATTTTTTAATTCATAATTATTCCAAATTGACTACAGTTTTACATTTTCATTTTACATAATTTTATTATTCTATAATAATTCCTATCCTATTAATTATTATAAATTGAATTATTTCAATCATTTTAAATTTTTTTTATTTTAATAATATTTCCCTTTATCTCTAATGGAGCTCCTTCTCATCCATCCCTAAATTTACACATCATGGAAATGTTGTCATATCATATATTGAAATGAAAATAAATTTTATTTATGGAGATTTTTGAGGTCCTGTTAACATATTTTCAACTACAATATTTATTTCTATATGAAGAGGGTATCAATAATTTTTTTTGTCAAATGTTTGAAATGGTTTCCCTTTTATAATTGTACATTTTATCATCTAGTACACATTTCCTTTGAATAAACATTATATATATTAATGATAATGATTATTATAATATTGGTAAAATTAATTATTGAAAAATATTTCATTTCAATTTTAAAAAAATGATATATTTGAATGTGACACATAACTTATTCATTTTAGGAAAATGTTATAATATTTTTTTTCTAAATACTATTTTATGGTTCGAATCCATTTACCTATTCAAGTAAAATTAATCATATTGGGTAATGTTTTTATAAATAAATTTAAAAATTACATTATGATATAATAGTTTTAGATTGATATCCCAATGGGAATCGTTAATCCATGCATAGTTTTGAAATTTAGAAATTTTTAAGATGAAACAAACAAAAGACTAAACTGCAGGGTAGTATGGGAATTTAACGTATGTGGTCAAACCAATTGAGATATGGTTAGAGAAAATATTAATTAAATATGATAAACATAAACTAATTTTGATATACATAAAATCAATTTAAGCCATTGAGCATAGGATTTGGTGAAGATGGTGGGAGAAGAAAATATAAAATAGATGACACGGAGCAATGTATCTAGGTTCAAAAAATAACAAGGTATAAAATAATTATTCAATAATTATGTGGGCATCATAATCTGGTCCTACTGAGTACAATAGTATGGAAAAATGATCTTTATCATACGTTATCCTTTTCTCAGGGTCAGTTACTTTAGATTACAAATAATGGGTAACTCAAATCCTTATTTAAACATATTTAAGAAACAAACCCCAATGGTCATAGTGAATTTATAAGGCTTATATGAAATATTAAATAGATTCATTAAATGTACTCACGAAATGGTCATGCTTAGAGATAGAAATAAATTAATCCCTTTCCCCAACTCTGCTCATAATGGTCATGCAAGAATAATTATGAAAGTGGATAGAATTGAAGAACATATGTGAAATCCCAACATGAATTTATAGATTATTAAATAACTCACACAATCAGTTACACTTCAATATGCACACACCAAAACAAAGAAATCACCCACTCATTCTTAACATTAGTGGGTGTAGAATTAGATAATTATTGGACACATGGATATAAATTTTCCAGACCACTATATTATGGGAGATATGTTTATTAATTCCTCAACCACTGTGTCATGAGAGACAATGATGCAATTTCCTGATGCACTATGTTATGAAATAAATGGAAATGATTTTTTAAATAAATTAGTTATGAATTTGAAGCTTGATTCTACCCATAATTACTTATTTATTCTATATTTCATTGATTTAATTTATTTCTATATCAAATTTCTTGGATTATTCTTGATAGATCATTTATATTATCCAAAACTATTATGAAATAGTACATGTTTATTTATCTTAGATTACATGTTTTTTTCCTAGACCCGCACTCCCATATACATTGACGAAATGAAATCTTTTCATACTATATTTGATATCAACTATAAATACCTAAAAATTACCCTTCTAAAATCACATGTCTTAATAATAATATTTCATTAGATAAATTCTTATTACCATTTGGTTTTAGATATTTATATAATTATGGAAGAAATTAATTAACAAAAACCCATGTCTTTTTTTATATAAATAAAATACATTCCACTATATAACTAACTACATAATTCATAATAATTTTTTAAAAACACTAATAGATTATATAAAAATTGAATTTTATTATATACATATCATGTGTGTCACTTTTCATTATATGAATGGGAAATGGAAACATAATGTGGGTGAGATCAAACTCTCAGTAATTCCAATTATTTATGAAAAGCTATAATGAAATGAATAATGCTGTATAAATAATTAAGATTCACCTAATTATATGTAATTGAACATTGATATTTATATTAATACAAGGATTACAATATATTTAATTAAATGTATAATAATAATTGGTTTAATGGTTGTGGAATCCATAATGTCAGATATCATGATCTTCCATGAACCCCACCACACAAAGTGTACCCCTTCCTGGATTGCAATGGGAGAAGAGAGAAAGTGGCCCCCTCGAGTCCTGCATATTGTAGGCCCCCGGTTGGCAGCTAGATATAAGGGTATAAAAAACATGAATATGAGAGGCATTTCACTCTAAGATAAACACATCCAGAAGAGAGATATGAGATAGACACCAACCAACTCAAACTCAGACTAGAATATAAAAGAATCCCTAAGCAGAAAAATGTAATGCCATGTATTAACTACTACAACTGAAAGGAATCTACATGTACCAAAAGAAAGTAAACACACAAGTGACCATGAATCCCAAAGAACTCCGACAACCCACAATCTAGTAGTAAATATCCTAATATCTAACCTTATCCAAATGAACTTAAAAATATTTTATATATATATAGTGTGAGTATTAAAATATACTCATTAAAATCCTCTCTAGAGCCACTCATGAAAAAGGTAAAGAAACGTGCTAAAAAATAGTGAAGAACATGTTAAACTAACTCGTCACCTAAAAAGGTATAATATATTCCAAGCCTCACCAAGGCTACTCTCACCACGTATCGCATACAAGAGAATATAATATACTAAATAATATCAAGGGTTCCCGGCTTCCACTTCCCCACTAGATTTCATCTCTGCCCCAACATTGCACATCTTGAGTATCTATTTTACAAAAGGATAGCCCACAGACACCTAGGCGAAGCACCAAAATGTGAAAATCATGCGTCAACATACACATCATGCATCATACCACCATTTCCATGTAACAAAAGTAACCAGGTAGTTTCTAGGAGCCACCACAGCCCATAAAACAGGTATCATACATCAGGTATTATACAACACATCGAGTAAGGATCCTTAAGTCATCGCAACCAATAAATGTTATACCTATAATAGTCCTTAGGAAACTATATATAGAATATATATGTCTGAAATAACCACAATCCATTACATCCCTCTATGCACATATATTCGGAAAAATTACCATCACACACACTACTACAAATAGCTTCTAAGAGAGGAGAGTAGGCCAAAACCGGGTAGTCAGCCATCTATCCTCCCGCAAGGATGTTGGGGAGAACACCCTTAGGGATCATATTATCCCAGGTGTCAATTTACTTAATCGAAAGGGTGGAGTAGTCTACAGAAAAAGTTCAAGATATATTATATCTCACAACCAAACTATAAGAATATCCCAATATCATAAAAAACGATATATAAGGTCTCTCTGATGCCTGAATGCCACTTCTAAAACCAGATATCCTTTTAGAATGCAACCATATCAAGATATACTTTAATATAATTTTTCCCTTTTTATCAATTCCACATTATGTTCATTAATTATTAAACATTAATTAACCACTATGAATTCCACATTACATTTCATTACCATTTAAATAAAGATCCATTCCCTCCAAGAATAAGAAAACTAAGTCCATGACTTCTCAGAATTTTAGCCTCAACATTGCATCCAAATAAGCCCTTACCCGATGGGTTAAAAATCTATTCATTTATTTACAACATCACTTTCTATATCACCAGGTTCACTTGTAAAAAATTCTAAGCTTCCAAAACTCAAGGGTCTCAACACGGTGAGTGGATTACCAACTCATTGATTCTTTGACACCTATTGGAGGAGAGAAAACTCATCTATCCATGATGATCTAAACATAGAAAGCATGTGGAATAAACCAAGAATCACTGCCTCTAATGGAAATAGAGTAACCAAACACATATGTCTTCCTCAAGTAGTGGGGAAAAGAATGTAGATAAAAAACAACATGTCCTCCATCCAAAAAATAGATTCAAATAAACATAAATCTTTCATAACAACAGGTTAGATCTTCTTCAACTTTTCCATCCTCTTTGATGTCCTTTTCGACATTCACATGCATACACTAATGCATCTCACCATTGAAGGCGTCATATAATACCAGAACAATTGGGCATACCTGCCCCTCATACTAAAACGTCCCTCCAGGATTTGCTATCCTAGGATCACATCACATCCGGTCCTCCCAACCCCACACACCATAATAGCCCTCTAGGATCATCCATCCAAGGATAACATCACAAGAAGCAATAAATAAACATAGTAACTTATATCTCGGCACTAAATAATTGAATCCATCCTCTATACACAATAATATCTCATGACTCCAAAGCACAGGGATCTCATCCATTGCATGAAAACAATCAACTCATTCCCTTCAAAGGAATTTTCTTTTATCCCAAAATCATTTCTTATTATAGCTTTAATTAATTGGTTTATTGTCATATATTCTATCTAATGGAATCCTAAGAAATAAGTTATCTCAACCTATCAGAGATTAATTAAACAATCGATTTTACATGCCTTCAATTCCATAATTAACAAGCATCATCATTCTTATAGTTCATTAACCAATTAAATTAAGCATGAATACTTTCATAAATTTGATTAATATCTAATTATAACAACAACTAGACTCATTAAACATTCCGCTTTAATCATTTAACCAATTAGTTATAAATTATTTATACCTTTACATTATTTACCAATTTCCATAAAGAACAAAATGATGAACCAATCAAGGAATATCTATGACACTATCTATAAATTCGAGATGAAATATATTATCGTGGTACAAAGCAACAACATTGATTTTTGATCGATAAAAAATCCTTAATCTAGTTAATATAATTATTAGGACAATTTCATTATGATCCATGTGGATAAATATTGATAACTCAACGATTTCGGATAAATAAATTGATTAGAAATGAATCCACTACCTAAAAAGGTTGTCTATACTCTTTGTATGAGAATGAACAATGTGATAGATCTCCAATCACCTCTACCATAATATTTTCTTCCATCCGAGGATGTCATGACACCATCACACAAAAAACAACTGTGTAAACCTCATTAAAAAATTGGTATATCATCCACCATCACTTGACTAGAATAACGGGGGGGAAAGAGATCAAATCTGTAGAAACCACTAGAAAACAAAGAAAAAACACACATTGGGTCAACCTTGGTCACACCAAATCAGAAATGGATGCCCAAGATCCTTTCCCATTGAAGGGATCTCAAAAACACTGAGTATGGGACCGCTGGGTCATCTGAGACAAAATAGAGGGAAGTCGTAACCATAGGGTTTGATAACCCGAGTGGCTAGAAAAAAACATAAAACATTACAACATTAGGGATTTCATGATGTGTAATACCCTTTCAAATCATGTAATTCCTCATGGACTGTTACCACCGAAAAACCATCGCTTTTGATTTTATATGATTTTTCAAAACCTGAAATAATTTACAACATGAAACCCTCTTTAATTTGCCAAAATTATTTTACAGGATGTGAAATCAATTTTCACATTTTTAAATTCTTCTACATGGTGTGAAACCCACTTTCACACCGTGGAAGTTCCGTCCTCCCAGTTCCAAACACCCAAAATTCTCCAGACATTCTCTGAACGTCCTCGGAGCTCTGCAAGCCTTAGGAACATGAAAAGGGTTGATCCATGAATATCGAGGACATTAGATCATATTCCAATCAAAAAATCCTCTTCCTAAAGAATCCCAAACAACCCTTGAGAGAAAATAGAAAGGTGGTCATCCGAACAACCACCCCGTGAGATACCTCTCAAAGATCTCCCCATCACAAGAGCTTAACAACCACACTAGAGGAACAACACAAAACCAACAAAAATCCACAACAAGCTCCTAAACACTCTCTCAGGGTAGAAACCACTCAAAAGAGAGAATACCACAACAAGAAACAATATAAAACCATCTCACAACTATGAATGGACTACAAAAAGAAGAACAATGTTACAATATAAGAGTTAAACATCAACAAAATCATAATACATAGCACGTTTCAGAAACTCAATTTCCTAGGTACTATACTCCATGACACTATTCCACCACAGAAGCCGAACCTAGGGGATAAAACTCCCATGAAACACCTTCTTTTGATGGTCTTATATCTCTATAGGAAACTCTTTGAAGGTTACATCATTGTCAACATCGATCTCACCCCAATAGATGATGTGATAGTCATAATGATGATAATGATGGATCTATGACATTTGAAAATAATTGTGTTTCTAGATCATTTGCGAGGGAAGTTCTATTCAGTACTCCATGACAAAAATTTGAGACAACACCTTAAAAGTCCCAAAAAACAGGGGAGAAAGCATACTATTACAACCAAACCATCACTTCCAGTGATAGGGAGCCACCTTCAAGAACGCATGATCCCTAAAATCAGACTTCACTGGTCTCTTACTATGATAAACATAGGATTTCTGATAATCCTATACTATTTTCATCCTGTCATGAATTACCTGAACAATCTCTGTCATATTTTGTACTAGTTCTGGAAAAAAAAATTGCTTAATCTCTAACCCCATTCCAGCATAATGAAGAATGGAATGGTCGTAAATAAAAGGGTTCAAATAGTGACATAATGATGGTGGAGTGAAAACTATTATTATAAGAGAACTCTTCCATGGCCAGGTTCCTCATCCATGAAACTCCAAAATCCATTAGATAAAGGTGAAACATGTCTTCAAGAGCCTTGAAGGCCAGCTATCTCAAACCATCTATCTATAAATGAAAATTAGTGTTGAGTCATAGTTGAGATCAAAAATTAATATAGATACCTCTCCAAAACCGATAGGTAAAATGAGGACCTGGATCAGAAATGATCGTCTATGGGACTCTATAGAGTCTAATCACCTCCTATAGATATTTTCTTGACAAAATCATTACTGAGATCATCTCCTTGATCTCTATAAAGTGGTTTGATTTTATAAAAAGATCCACTTCCACAATTATATCATCTTAGAATTAATGAGCTCGAGGTAAAACGATAAGAAAATCCACTGATATGTCCTAACACTTCCACTGAGCAGCATCTAACAGCCAGAGAAAACCATCGGGAACACGATGCCCAACATTAAACTTCTCATAGACCAAACATTGAGACCCAAACTCTTCAACTGGACACTGCAATCTAGGCCACTAAAACTAACCTCTCAAAACACAATAAAACATTTTCATGCTAGGATATACCTCCAAAGGTGATCTATGGAACTCTCGGAGAACTATATCACACATCTTCAAAGGAATTAAAAACATTCTATGAAACAAAACTCTATGATGGTCATATTAAGACCACCATTGGGGAACTAACTACAATCAAATCGGTCTCTCAATACCTTCACCTAATGACCCCCGAACTGGGACTCCTCTACCCACTACACCAGTGATGACTACACCATAATCTGAAAAATAAGGCATCTTTCCACAACTTCTCCCATATCTAAATTATATTTTCAATGCTCTTCCAGCACAGTTTAGAAATTTATTTTTTCCTACACTACGTCACTATCTGAATTCTTGCTCAGTGTGTTGGCTATAATATTCCCAATTCTAGGTGTATATGAAATCTAAAAGTTTTAATCCTGTAAGAACACTATCCACCAATGCTGATGAAAGTTAAATCAAGTTTGGATTAAACATACCTCAATATCATATGATTGGTGAAGGAAAAAATGCTCACCTATGAGGTAATGTCTCCACATCATCAAGGAAAACACTACTTCCACCAAATTAAGATTGCAGGTGGCATAGTTACACTCATGGTGGAGTAGCTATTGAGAACCATATGAATTGACTGATCTCTAATTCATTAGAAAAAAACCATCCTAAGATGTGAAGCATCATAGAAAACCTCAAACTGATCTCATTCTACTGGTAGAAAAAGTAAAAAAGCACTAACTAACATAAGCTTGAGATACTCATAATCCATATAACACTAAAAATAATACAAGAAATCTGAATCCTTTATGGTCAACACTGTTAAAAGAGTCACAACCTGAGAGGAATCATCTATAAACATCTTATAATAGCCTGAAATACTAAGGAAACATCACAGTGCTACCATTATCTTGGGGGATGATGAAGAAAAAAATGAATCTATATTTGATAAATCCACAGATAGTAACTACAGGGGTAGAAAATACCAGAAGAAACGAATTTCTCAATCACAAAAATCACACTTCCGCAACTTTCAAAATAGTTTTTGATGACGATGAACTCCCAAAACACCACACAGATGATCAACATGATTATCCTCGAATGCAGAGTACATAAGAATGTCGTTAATGAAATACACAAAGAAATTATTGATGAACTCATGGAACACATATTTCATAATTCAATCATTGAGAACCAACTTGTACCCTTCAGTTGATCGAATAAATCATCAATATTTGGATTATTTTAACGCTATATTAAAAAAAACCCATGAGTAATTTTGTGTGTGTAGTATTCGACTTCATCTCAACCTAATGCACAGTATGTCCAGTAAGACTAAAAGTGTCTGTTATCAGTTTAAAATTGACATTTTGGTTGAAAAAGTGCATCCCTCACTAAAAACCGACAAAATACACTATGATTGTCTTGATAATTCAGTAAAATGATTCATAATTATTTTATGGTGAGTAGGAATTAATATCACTTTAAAATAATACATGATGTGACTGTTATAAATCAAATTACATTTTTCCATATTGAAATTAAATTTGAGTAAAAAACACATGTGGTATGCTCAAAACCAATAAATCACATTCATATTGTTTTTATACTTTAGTAAAATGATCAATATGTAATTTTTGATGTCCATGGATTATACACACCATAATATGGTGCACAATGTGACTGGTATGACTCCAAGGGTGCATTTTTATTTTAAATTGACCATAATTTTCTTAAAAAACAAGCAACATACTCAAAAACTTAGAAAACACGTTTGGATAATATAGATTCTTTAGAAAAATTATCCATATGTCATTTTTATTTGTAGGAATCAGCCTCACATCAATCTAATACACGGTGTGAATAGTATGACTCGAAGTTTGTTTTTTATTTAAAATTAACATTTATTTTAATAAAAAAGACAATTGACATACTCAAGATAATGAAAATTTATTCATAATATTTTGATAAATTATAAAAATTATCCATAAGTCATTTGTAATTTGTAGGAATTAGTCACATTTCAATCAGTTAAAGTGTGTTCCTTGTATGACTCAAAGTGTTCATTATTAGTTTAAAATTGACATTTTAGTTTAAAATTGACATTTTAGTTTAAAATGTGTGTCACTCACTATAATCCAAGAATACATGATTTGGTGGTCTTGATAATTTAGAACAATGGTTCATAATTCATTTTTGACATGTTTGAATCAGTCTCACATCAAGCCATCAAACGATGTGACCGGTATAACCCAAAGTGAGTGTTTTTAGTTAAAATGAAATTTTAGTAAAAGACATATGTGACATACTCAACATAGATAAAACACATTCATATTATTTTGATACTTTAGTAAAGTTATCCATAAGTTATTTGTGACATGTATGAATCAATTTCACCTCAATCCGAATTACTGCATGACCGGTATGACTCAAATTGTGTCTTCTTATTTAAAATTTACATTTTATCTAAAAACACTAGTGCATACTGAAAATGAATAAAAATCATTCATATTGTTTTAATAATTTATAAAAATTATCAATAAGTCATTTTTGATGTGTAGTAATTAGTCGCACCTTAATGTGATACACGGTGTACCCAGTATGACTCAAGGTTTCCATTAACACTCTAAAATTGACATTTTGGTTAAAAATGTGTTTCACTGAATCAAAACTAAGAAAATGTGCTCTGAATATCTTGATATATTAGTAAAATAATTCATAATTCATTTTTTTATGTGTATGAATCGGTCTTACTTCAAACTAACACAGGATACGTCCGATATGACATAAAGTGCATGTTTGTAGTTTAAAATGACATTTTAGTTTAAAAGAAAAGTGACGTACTCAAAACCAACCAAATTTATTCATATTGTTTTGATTATTTTGGAAAATTATCTATAAGTCATTTTTGATGTGTGAGAATCATCCCCACCTCAATCTGACTCACGGTGTGACCGGTATGACTCTAAGTGTTTCCTTTTATTTAAAATTGACATTTCATTAATGCATTCTTCAATATTTTTGTTTAATTTATTTATTTATAGTAATGAAATCAATATATTTATTTTATTATATAGTTTTATTCTTTTTATTGGGTTGGGGTGTTATTTTCATCAAATGATACCATTATCGGGTTTTCTTAAGAGGGTGTCGTAGGTTCTAATGATATTGAATCATAGATGTTTTTAATTTTTTGTGGACAGTAATTGAAAATGTAATTATAAAAACATGTTGTTTGAAATGAATATAATTGTGTTTTAATATTTTTGATGTAAAATTTATTTCAATTAAATTATGTACTTTTATACATGTGTATTTCCAAACAGGTTTATTTTCATATAGGTTCCTACAAGTGTATTTTTTATAGTGTTCTATTTTTCAAAAAACACAATACAATAGAAATGGCTTTATCCATGATATTTCTAGCACTAATAAAGGACCCCCTTAATCATCACTATAAAAATGTGCTTATAAAGGGGGTCGTTTATAAGGGTGTTTTTTGCAGTGATAAAGGGGACCCTGTTTAATGACACCGAGGACAATAATGCTTTTTTAACACTATTAAAGATGATTTTTGTGATGTTAAAGGTTTGAATTGTGGTAGTTTCCCCACCTCAAATTACCTTGTACTAATGGGGTTTTCATGCCCTCTCATTATTATATTCATGTTATATATTCTGTAGTTGTTACTACATTCTTTATTTCTTCTTCTGGGGTATAATACCATATGATCAAACCTGACTACTACCTCACATGAAGACCCTATGTCCCAAAAATCCATTGGTCTGATGGGGTCCATTACTCAATATCAGATCATGTGGAACATTTTGGACTTGAGAACAAGGGATGAGGGGAGTATGAGAGATCCCATAGATGAAGCCTGGATCCTCGGTATGAAGAACACAACCAATACTCAAATATAAACATCCATCATGGATCCAATGTAAACGGAGGATACATGAAGCTATCCTACATCAATGTCTTGGATTAGGGGTGTGAAATATATATTCCTCCCAAGAAGGCTCATGAATTCACCAAGGCCAGATGGTTCTCCTTTATTCTCTGTTGGTAACCTCCTAATTTGGCCCCCAACATGTTCCACTTAAATAAGAAGAAAAAAATAGATATAAAAATGGGGAGTTATGTATCTTTGAGAGGTGGACATTTTTATGGATCAAGGTGTGCAAGTATCTCTCTATTCCAAGTGTGAAAGTCTCTTCTACATGGTGGGGAAGTGCAATTAAGGTTATATCCAATGGTTTTCAGATCTATAACCAGAAAATTTATCCCGATCTAATGGTATTTCATATGTTTTGGTATTTAATCTAATCTCAGTGCTTTTCATCTACACCTTTTATTCAGACAACAAACACCTACTTTTTACAGTGAAGCATATTTTGGTTTCTTTATTAGGATGAGTTCTTATTTTCATGCTGCCTTTAAATAACATATTCTTTCTTCCATTGATCCACTATTTTATTATTTTTGTGATCCCAATCATATTTTGGAGTCTCTTCTTTATACTGTTGATTATTATTGGATTAAGCTTTATTTACTACGTCATGTCATATTTCACTTTTGGTTTTTCAATGTTAAAATTTATTGTGTCAAAATTTAGTTTTCTGGACATATATTTTGTTACGTTAGATCAAATTTAATTTTTTCTATCTTCTTCAAAAGGAAAATATATATATTTACACCATGTGTTTTCATTGGTTTTTTCTTACACATTAATTTCTTGTCATATTTCCAAAACTCTAGCGTCATAGGGTTTGGTGTTTTTTCAAATAAGTTAAGGAACTGAATTACAGTTGGATGATTTTTTTTGAATGTTACCAACTACCATAAATGGAGATTAAAAGTGAATGATCTAATTTTCATCCAGAAAATACAACATCAACTACTTAGTACTAAAAATCTAGAAAGAATTTATTATGAAGAACGAGAGTTTAAGAATTTGATGGTTTGTGGTTTCATTCATCAGTTAGTTAAAGACAACATGATCAACCATATTTTCAACATCCTTCATACTAGAACTTTATGGGATAAACATGACACTACCTATGCATAAAAGAAAAGAAAAATTAAAATTTTTCTCCTAAGAAAATGATGAATTTTGGTACAAATAAGGTACAATTATTTATAACTATTTGAGTCAATATCAGGGATTTTTTTATCATTTTTATATTTTGGGTATTACTTTTGAAGATAGGTTTTAGTGATTTTGTTTCTTAATATTTTACCAAATTATAGGGAGAACTTACATGTTAATCTAATTGTTTTTACTAATTATTGTACAATAACAATGAATTGTGTTAATTATATTGTCTTTAATAAGGATTTCATGATATTTAATCAAGAAAAATCTTATTCGGATCTTTTAGTCACAGAGATCAGGGGACGAATTCAGGAAACAAATCCAGGATTAAGTAGTCATGGTAAGAGAAAAGGTTGAAACAAATATAGGCTAGATAAGAGTGTTTGAATTTCATCATTATTATAAGGAAGTAAATATAAATTAGTTTTTCTATTATATTAAAAGGTGAAATAGAATGAAGGAACATCAGCATAAGAAGAATGGTGATGTAGATGATATTGTCTCCACCGCTATAGGGGTGATCATGGTATTGTTTATGAATCTATTAATATTTCTTCTAATGAATATTATTGGGTTGTTAAAAATGGTGATTTTTTTCATGTGTCACTAGTGAAATTTTTATAACTTATGGGCCTAATAATTATTGGATTTTAATAATATATAATGATGTCCATGCTGATGTTAAAGGTATTGGGGCTATTTGTTTAGAGATCATCATATCAAGTAAGCTGATTTTTAAGAATTTTTGACATGCACCTGAGGTTCTTATGAATATAATTTGTTCTAGAATTTTATATGGTGAAGGCTATATCATTTTTTTGGTTATGTCCAATGGAGGTTTTCCATGGGATCCTTGATTGTGGTTGGAGGGAAGAAGCAATCCTTTTTTACTCGACTATAGGTTCTATTTCTTGAGATTATTCGTGTGTTGTTGTGTGAATTTTTCTTCAATGTTATGGAATATGAGGCTCATCCACATTATTGAGAAAGGTATTGGTTGTTTGGAATAGAAAAAATTTCATCCTGGTTTTAACAGTGTTAAATTGGACACGTGCGACAAATGTATGGATGTAAAATAGATCAGGGTGAGTTTCAGTAGTCTTCTTTTGTATAAGAAGTCACAAGTACATGAATTTGTATATTCTGATTTATGTGTCCCATTGAAATCTAAAAAATTTTATGGAAGTATTTATTTTGTGACATTTATCTATAACCACTAATATAATCATTGGGTTTATTTTTTTAATTCCAAAAGTGAGGTGTTTAGTATTTTTAAGAAATTCCAGGTTTTTAATGAGAGGTAATTTTGTAAGAAGATGAAATGTATTCATACAAAAAATGAGGAAGAGTATTGTGGTATGTTTCATCAGTATTGTAGTTCAAAAGGTAATTGTAATCACAATACACCTCCAAAGACACCACATCTAAATGGTGTAGCTAAGTCGATGAACAATACTTTTTTGGAAAGAGTTATTTGTTTTGTTTTCAAAGAAAAGTTTCTTGGACAATATTGGGGTGACTGTTTAATTAATTTTGATTATATTATCAATTTATCATCCATGGTTTATTTTTAATAGAAACCTAGAACATATTTATGTATGAAAAATAGATCAATTGTGATTATATATGTGTTTTCGGTTACAAGGGATTTGTTTATGTTCCTTGAGATGAGATGTCAATCCTTGATTCTAATTCACGATAGTGTATTATTTATTGAAAATTAATATGATGAGTTCAGTTATTAGTTCTTCTATCCTTACATGAAAAGACATTTCATAATACATGATGCATTTTTTAAATGAGGATTAATGTATTATAGATATTGATAAGGGATAAAATTATTCTTCTTCAAATTCTGATGGATTTTTCAATCTTGATCTAGTTTCTAATTCACATTTACCTCGTGTTATTAATTATGATAATTGTGATCATGTGCAGAATGATGTTTAGGGTGAATAGATTGGATTTGATTTTTCTGATGCACCTTTTATTATGATCCCGTTTTAGGGGTTATTAATGAACCCACAACTCCAATCTGGTGATCATCTCAATATATTACCATGTCTACTTGGTATTTACCTGATATTTATGTGATCCACCTTGAGGGGGGGGGACCAAAATAATTTGATGAGATGATGGAAAGTGATCTGAAGGAAAGATAGGTTGTGGAAATGGATTACATGATGTGATCATTGTAAGAAAATCATACTTTTGAGCTGGTGAAGATACCAACAGGTAAGAGAGATTCTCAAAATCGATGTATATATCAGATTAAAAATGAAAAATCTCGTTCTATTTCACAAAACAAGGAATGTTTTAGTTATCTAAGGAATTAATGAGAAGAAATGAAATATTTTTTAAGAGATTTTATCACCTGTTTTCTAAATGTCATCCATTTGGGTTATTCTTGGTTGAGATACTAGATTTGATCTACATATTGTGGAGATGGATGTGAAGACTGCTTTCCTCCATTGAGATTTAGTGGATAACATTTATATAGATAATTATGAGGGTTTTGTTGAAATAGGTAAAGAGAATAATGTCTGTATATTAAAGAAGTTTTCTTATTATTTAAATCAATCTCTGAGGCGGTGGTATCAGAAGTTTTACTATATAAAATTTCAAGAGGGTTTTAGGAAGACATCTTTTGATCATTGTGTTTTTAAGATATATAATGATGTTGATTTTTTTATGATGTTTCTTTATATGGATTTTATGATTATTTTTGGTCATTATGATTCTATAATTGACATAGTAAAGAATTTACTTTTTCAGTGTTTTGTTGTGAAAGACTTAGAGCCAGTATGACATATTTTTTGGATGTCAACATATCATGAATGAATGACTAAGAAATTGTGGTTATCTCATGAGAGAGATTTTCAGACGGTTCATCAGATACATTCTATGGCTAGATAGAAAGTGGTTATAACTCCTCTTGCTTTTCATTTTATGCTTAGTACTAGTCATTAACCTTATACCACTAAGGAGAGAGAGGAGATGCAACACATACCTTATTCATATTTCCTTGGTTGTTTGATCAATGAAATAGTACATACTACACCAGATATAGCTCATGGATTTTGTGTGGTAAGTCATTTTTTAATCAAATCTATGTAGAGAGTGATGGATATCAGTAAAGTATATATTTTGTTTTCTTCTTGGTACTTATGATCTAAGACTAGGTTTTTGAAATGTGAAATATATGATTAGTGTATTTACAGATTTAGATATGGCTAGAGATATAAATTTGAGGATGCCTACTTCAGTCTAATTGATGACTCTTTCATGGGAGAATTATCTGGACTGTCTAGATTGAAGAGACGTATTGATTTATCTACCACTTAGTCAGAGTTCTTTACAACAATAGAGGCATGCAATGAATTTCTCTAAATGAAAAAATTTATTTGAGAGCTCAATTTTTATTAGGAGTGGTATGTTTTATTTGAGGAAAATCAGAGTGCTATTTTTTTTGTGAATGAATCCCACTTTTCATGGAATTTAAAAACATATTGATGTTTGATATAAATAGATCTAAAAATTACTTGATTCGAGATAGTTGGATCTCAATAAGATCAACATAGATGACGATGGGTCATACATGTTGACCAAGATTTTATCAAGAGGTAAAATAGAGACTTATCAACTATGTTCATGGTTAGAGGTGATCCAATGTTGAGCCTAAGGGGGAGTTTGTTGGGGTGATTCCTCATTTATCCCTCAGCAAACTCCACTTAAATAAAAAGGGATAAAATCGATATGAAAATGGGGAGTTTTGTATCTTTGAAAGGAGGATGTTTTTTAAGGCTCAAGGCATGTGGTATTCTCTTTATTACAGGCATGTGACTCTCTTCTCAACTTTGGGGCAGTGTTTTTAGGGTTATATCCAATGTTTTTTAGATCTAAATCAACAAAATTCCCCAGGTTTGTTAGACATTAATCTACATTGGGGGATTTTATCCGAACTCTGTGCTTTTCATCTGTACCTTTTATTCGTACAATGACCACCTATGTTTTTTGGTCAAATCAATTTGAGTTTTTTATCAGGTTGCATTCTTCATTTCAGGGTGTCTTCAATCTCCATATGCTTTATTTCTTTGATACCCTAGTTTATCTTAGTATTATTTTTGAGATCCCACTCTTCTTTTGGAGTCTCTGCTATATACTCTTGATTATTAGTGGATTCTGATTTCTGGACTAGGACTCAAGTTTTTTATATTTTGGGTTTTCCATGCTAAATATATAGTGTCAACATTTTTTTCATCACATATATTTTTCCACTGAGCATCCGATTTAATTTTTTATGGCATGTTCAATAGGAAAAGATATTTATTTCCATTGTGCATTCCCTTTGTTGTTTTCTATCATTTTCGTCTCTTTTTGTATTTCCCAAGAGTCTCACACCCCATTTATATGACCCTTCCTCTTATTACATTCCTTCCATATCATTGTCACTTTACAAGGCCCCTTCCCAATAGATCCTTGAAGGAGTTATCATTCATACTGTTGGCGGTTCTATTTATATTGGCACTTGGGGATGTTACACTAAAACTAAAAATAATTAAAACCATATATATGAATATCACCTTGAATGTAGTTTGAGTTTATTTAATATGCAACATAAAAAGGATTAAAAAAATCTATGAAAAGTTTAGATAATGAAATAAAAAGAAAAAATGAAAAACATTTTTATGAAACAATTTGGGGTAAAACATTGATGGGAATATGTAAAAAATATAAATAATGAATAGAATTTGAAAAGAAATATATATTATATATTTTTTAAATATATATAAAAGAGATAATTAAATAAAAAATTGTGTTTACATATTAGGAAAATAAAAGTTATAAATTAAATAGAATTTATAAAATATAAAAAATGTTATATTGTTAATGCATTTGAAAAATTCTTGTTCATTCCATTAATATTTGATTCATCATTTCAACTATGTGATGCATTCCAAAAAGTATTTTTTCACAACATAGTCCTACATGTCTATTGTATCACTTGAAATTAAAACTATAATAAAAAATGAGTTTAGCAATGATTTTTTAGAATTTAGTGGTGATTTGAACCACCGATAAATGATGTGTGATGCTTTCTAATAGCATCACATATTTCTGTGTGGGGAATCATTTTAGAGTAGTTATTTTGAAATGGTTTTATATTTATCAGTGTCTTGAACTATCACTGAATACTTAGCCATGATTTATAATTTTTAAAAAATTATTATTTATTATATAATTAAAAATAAATATATGTCTATATATATATCGACATAATATATATTCATGTATATAAACAATCATAAATACATATAAATATCTATAAATTTATATTATCATAAATAAACTTTCATAAATAAAATATAAATATATATATATATATCATTAGATATAAGAATATATACATATATACCAACATAATATCTGTTAATAAATATAAATACCAATTAATATAAAGATATATTAATATATATTAATAAATAAAAATAAATATAATTGTAAATAAATATATAAAAATATAAGTACATTAAAATAAATATATAAAAATACATATATCTAAATATATATTTAAATATAAATATTAATGATTTCATATTAATATACATAAGTATATATATGAATAGCCCACCAACCATCATCACCTATGTCAAGGGTTGCTAGGGTTGCAGTGTTGTTATAATCTATGTCGTGTTCCACCATCACCTCAGTGCATCACCGCTCGTTGATACCACCCGCCAAAGCCAATTATGGAATATCATTTAAACAGAACAACAACGTCATTTAAACATAACTCACCCACCACTTCTGTCACCCATACGACAACACACATTTATGAATTTCATAAATAGGGTTGTCACCACACAGATTATAAATTCTCTCCTTCATCATTCCCCAACAGAAGACACCCATGATGGATCTAGTGACCCTTCTTTAGGTCATCACTGACCTTTTTCAGATGAATCCATATTATCCTTTCACTACAAATTCGACAAAAACAATCATACTAATCATAATTCCCATCTTACAGCTGTTAAGACGTCTTCCACACCGCTCTCTATGCCACACATCCTTCCACCTAGTCTGCATCGGGATCCTTCTGGTTTTCTTCGCACCCGAGATCATGGTGGCCCCTCTAGACCATCTGACCCTCTTCCATTCTCCTCACCCTCCTCTCCCTCAAAACTCCCTTCCATAAGGCAAAGAATCCACTAATGGACATTACCGAAAAAAATCTATCATCCTTCCCACTCTACCCATTGTTGCCAATATATGGACTGAGAGGCCTGCCGCTAGTGTGATCAGCAACACACATTCCAGTCTCTCTTTCATTGTTTTATTTTATTGTGTGTGACAGACTTTTTATTTTTAATAAATTGTTCAATTGTAATTGATCCTAAATATATTATGTCATCTCATTTATTTGATAATTATCAAGAAATTAAATAATTTCACATATGTATTTAAATATATATATTTATAATTATAATTATACATATATATATTCATATATACATATATTTATGATGACATATTAATATAATTATAAATAAATTTATATAATTCTATATATGAATACATATCCTTATAACTACTTAAATAATTATAAGAACTTATATAATGATAAATGTAATTATATTATATCATTATACACAGATTTATAATGATTAATATATTAATAAATTTATTTTTTTATATCATTATACATAAAATTATAATTATAACTGTTTATATATTTTTATATAAATTTTTTTAGAAATGTATATTTACTATATTTAGAAAATAAAAATATTTATATATTTGTATATTATTATTTATAAATATGTTTATATAATCATAAATAAAGCTAAATAATTATTATTATACATAAAATATTTATGATGACATTTCTATAATTATAAATAAATTTACATAATTATAAAATTTTATATATAAATAAACATATATTTTTTATGAAAACATGAATTTATTACAATTTAAATAATTATATCTATTTATATATTTATAAATTTAGTTTTAATATATCTTTATACATAAATTTATAATTATATCTATTTCTATATTTCTTTATAAATATATTTATAAATGTATATTTACTATATTTAAAAAATAAATTTATTTATATAATTATATGGTTATATTTATTAATATATTTAAGAAATTGTCAATATATCTAAATAATTAAAACTAAACATTAATATATATTTAATATGTCAATAAAACATAAATATATTTGTATATAAATATAATTATGAAGACAAATTTATATAATTAAAAATTAATTTTTATAAATAAAAATAAATAAAAAAATAAATAAATATTAATATATATATATTTATAACTATTTCATCATCATCATCATTTATTTATTAAAAACGATTATGAGAACAGAAAAAATATAGACAACTACAAAACATGGGACTATAGAGGCATGAAATAGGAGTCTAAGGGAATCCCCTGTTATTAGGTTCTCCCCCTCCTTCCTCATGATGTTCGAGCATGGGAAACATGTGAAACCAGATCCTTGATTTTCCATTGATGCAAGGTGGTCTGAAACCATGTTTCCCTCATGCCAAGTGTGGAGTACATGATTATTTTTTTGAGGAGACTTATTCAAATTTTAATAACCTAGGAAATCGAGCAGGGGATAATACATGTTCCATGAAGAGAATTTTGTTGAATGATAGAGACAGTTTCCACTTCTTATAGTACTACATTTCTTTGATGTCATAAGAACAATCAAGTGATCAAAACCATTGATTTGTCCTAGAGGGAGTGGCCCCTTTCAAAATGTGATTTAAAATAAAAAATAACAGATCCTTTGGAGTGTCAAATGACACCCCTCCCCACATGTCAACCGGGACACAAGAACTGTCCGTGTTAAGTTTGAGGCCCAAAATGGGTGGACACCATCGAACCCACATACATTAGGAATTATTGCAGATGAAGTGGTACGAGGGGTAGGTAGCCTATAGTGGTCTCAAATACACCAAAAATAAGTACCACATTTTTTCTATATTACAAAAACCTCTGCATGTCTATATTTATTACTTTCCAGATACACCAACAGGCAATGATCATCACAATTGCCCATTCAATATTTTCCGAGCCTGCAGCACCCACACCGTAAAACCATCGGTCCAGGAAAATGACACATGAGGAACTCTAGGGAAGATAAATCAGTAAAATCACCAAAAGTGATCCATATTAGGCATGCCCAATCACCATTTAAAAACAGATGGTTCAAACTATCCTCCAGATATTGTCGGCAAAACGGACACCTAAAATCTAGGTAAATGCTAGTTCTTTTGATATTGTCATTATTAAGTATTGAATGGTTCCTCATTCTCCATACAAATAAATCTTCCTTAGTAGGAATCATATTACACCATTGTGCCTCGCCCCAGCAATTAGTTTTTTCCCGATCGTTCATCTCTATTCAAAAGCCCCTTATGGAAATGGCACCGGAGTTGAGGCTGTAAAGATACTCCAGTCTAGTTTTGTGTTCATGTCAATAAGATCAAAATATTTTTTCTAGTTTTGATCCAAGACTGCCTTAATGAACATTGGGTATAGGCTGGTGTCCCTAAAATAAATTTTTAGAGATGGATATCCAGGGAGATCGATTGATGATCCAACCCAATTGTGGTGCCAAAAGAGAGTATCATCTTTCCCCATAATCCATTAGTTAAGAGGTTATAGAGTCGAGATGTGGGAAAAATAATGGGCAATAATTTAGTCGAATTCCCCGAAGACACCTCGTTAGCCCCTCTGCATTTAGTATCCATGACCTTTCCCTAGAGGGCTCGATCCTCTTAGACATCCCATGACAGCTTTGCATGCTACAAACAGAGAGTTTCATGGTGATTTATCATGTTAATACCCCCTTCATGGATTGTCCTTTCCATTCTGGCCTAGGTGATCCAATGACTTTTTTCCTCCGAGTGAGCATCCCAAATAAATCTTGCCAAGATCCTATCAATATTGAATGTTATAGTATTAAGAACCATAATAACTAGGAGTGAATGTATTGGTATGGATGAGAAAACACTGTTAACCAACATGATCCTACCTCTGAAGGATAAATAACAGTTTTTCAAATTAAAGACACAACCCACGATCCTTCTTACAATGTGATGAATGTATGTATATGCACTCTACATTAAGACATGGGGGAACCTAGTTACTTCATTGGAAAACATCCACCTAACCTGGAAAGAATATTACATAAAGAAGAAACAATATTTCAGAGAATCAATTTGAGATGCAAAGACTGCTCTTCACCTGGTTGATTATAATTCATCTCCAATGAAAATACTCTTCAGGAACCATATTAATGCCTTAATCCGATATCTTACTAGAATTCAATAAGATAATTTTGTCATCTGCTAACATAATATGGGGGATACAATGAGGGATCATCCCACCTCAGTATGGAAGAATATCCCCCTTTGGAATTCTCTTGTTAATAAGGCGATTATGAATTAATATTTCTTAGTTCTTATTTTTCATATTAAAATTGTTGCTTCAATTTATTTATGTAGCACCACGTTTCTTGTTATTATGATTTTTATGTTTTATTTGCTGGATTATATGATGGTCTTGTTTTTGTTCTATATGGGTAGTGTTGTTTGGACCATTCAGTTTTGGCCTGCTTATGTGGTTTCCACCTTAGAAATCAGTGTCTATTTGGTTCCTTCACTCATGGTCTTCCATCGTTGTTTCCACCCTTCTGATCATGGACAATCACTTGCTCATGTGTTTCTATTTGGGTTTCTCAGTGTGTACTTCGTGGCATCCCTAGAATTCTAGAAGGAAGTTTGGGAAACCACTGTTCATAGGAGGCTTCATCACTCCTACTTTGGGGCTTCCCGAGGACTTCCAATTGAGGGTTCATACGTCTCCCAACGAAATCTCTTTTCTAATGGAACATGCATTGCATACTTCTGGAGTGGGGTTTCTGAACCCTAGTAGGGTTTTTGTGGTTATAAGACTCGGGAAAAAGGATATATCTATGTTACTTCATTGTGTACCACTGTTGGTGGAGTACTCTTCTGCTTCCTTAGGACTTGATTCGTGTAGGTCAACATTTGAGTGACTCTGATCCAGGTCCAACAAGTTCATCAAGAGATTAGGATTTTTAGGTGTCATTAACCCTGAAATTGTATGTCTTTTATAGTTATTTGATTTATTTGTCACAGTATAGCACTTTTTTTCCTTTTTTGTAGCCTTTTCTACATCGTTCCATTGTAAATATCATTTTCTTATTCATAGTAATGAATTATGTGTGTGCTTGGTGTTCTTGTCCTGCAGTAGGATCCCTAAGGATCCAAAGCACGTAAATCATATTGTCCATTTTATTTTTCTACAATTTATACCTTGTTTTTTATTCTGGGTTCATAAATGCATAACTCTAGTTCATTGTTTCTCACCTGTGGTTGTTTGGTTATCACTTCTTTGATTCCCTTCAATCCACAACATGTGGTAACAGAGCCAACCTAGCTGTTATGCTATCTGATTTCGCTTTATTCTTAATTTTCTAATTGGTTCTTTGTGTTTTATGAAATATTAATTTCTTTAATTTCATTCACAACCGCCGGTTAACCTACAAGTTGCATTATGACATTAGTTTTATAATCTTCATGATTGTTGCTACAGTTTAAAACTAGTCATGAGACTATTTCATTCTTCTATCGAACCTATTTATGTGTTTATTTGACTCATTGTTGTTTGTTTACACTTTGTGGCTACCAAGACTCTATTGATAGCCTCTTTCTACCTTGTTTAAAACATACTTAAAAATGGACAATTTGTATTTTTCTTACTGTCTATAGTACATAGTTGGTTGTTCTTTAATTTTATTTTCTTTATTTTGATTTCCACATATACATCTGTTCAAACTCTTCCCGAACAATACTGTCTTTTTTTCGTTCATTTTGACTGAAGTCACTATATTCACTGATTTGTTTTCATCCATATCTCATGGTACACGTTTACCCAGTGAGATCAGTCTATTTTTTGGGGCGTACGCTTATCGTTGTCCCCAATCATTCGGCAACAACTCATTTGGATAAACATGTCTACAATGTGACATGAAATTGAAAAGTTCAATGGAGACAATGACTTCAATTTATGGATAATAAAAATGATGGAGTTACTTGTCCAACAAGGTTATATTGATGCCCTATCCGGGCCAAATAAACCCATCATAACTATTAATGAAGTTGGTCAAACCATTACAGAATACCAACATGTTTCCCCTGACACTCTTGTTAAATCCCATAGTTTGCTTTTACATTCCATAAGAGATAAGGTTCTTAGAGAAGTGGCCCATCAGTCTATTACTACTGGAATATGGATAAAACTTTTAAAATTATACATGACTTCCTCCCAAGTAGGAAGAATTTATAAGAAGCATTGTATGTTCACATTTAGGATTAAACCTGGTACTTATATAAAATCCCATCTAGATGAATTCAAAAATTCATGTTGGACTTATCCAACATTGATTCCTTTTAGATGATGAGGATCAGGCTATTTTTTTACTGATTTCCCATGACAAAAGTTATAGCACACTCATGGAGACCATGATGTATGGTCGAGACTCCTTCACATTAGAAGAAGTCAAGTCTGCGCTTCTATCCAATGAAATTTATTCTAAACCCAAGGTCAAAGGTGAGGCTAGGTGTTTGTTTACTAGGATGAGACCTTAGGGTAAAGGAAGAAAAAAATAGTTTAATAGGGACAAAAGTAAATGTAGTAAATAAACAATGAAAGAAACAAAACCGAATGGTAATTCTAAATATAGAAAACTCTCATGCTTTGACTCCATTAATCATTGGCACATTAAGCCCGAGTGTAGGAAGATCAAGCATGAATTAGAACGGACACATCCACTAACCAATCTCTCCTTGTTGAATCTATCTATGAAACTTATTATATCATAAATGTCTCCATCCATACACTCGATCATGAGTGGGTCCATGACTCTGGTTGTTCCTTTCATATGTGTTCCTACAAAATTCATTTTCATAATTGGTTGAGATGGTGTAAGGGGATGTCCTAAAATAACAAGAACTGTAAGGTTGAGGGTAGAGGATTTGTCATGTTACAATTAGATGATCAGTTGGTCATTACCTTACTTGATGTATGGTGGGTTCCCAACCTCCATCACAACATGATTTTCTTAAGAGTCCATGATCAAAAAGGATATACCTTTAGATCAAACTCGAGTTTTATCAAGATCTACAAGGGTTCCAGAAGCATAATATATGGGTCTCTTATGAATGGGTTGTATGTCTTGGATAGAATGACCCATTCATGTCAGATGGATTTTGTTTATATTACAAACACTAACAACACCATGCTTTGGTATAAGTGTTTGGGGGCATGTAATCTCCAAATGGTGGAAAGAACTCAACAAGTAGGGGATGCTGAATGACATTACAACCACAAACCTTCCATTTTGTGTAGACTACATAATGGGAAAAAAATAATTGAGTGAGTTTGAAAATATCCATTTTTAAAACTATTTCTCCTCTAGAATACACCTATTCAGATTTGTGGGGACCAATAAGGACTAACTCTCATGGTGGAGGATCCTACATCATCACCTTTATTTATGATTTCTCTAGAAAAGTCTGGGTGTGAATCTTGAAACATAAATCATGTGTTTTCCAGACTTTTTAACCTAGAAGGATTTGGTCGAGAATTTTATCGGAAAGAAGGTTAAGCCCACGAGGAGAAATATTGGGTTAGAGTACATGTGTAGAGACATCATTGAGTTTTGAAATGATGACGGGATCATGAGACACAGAACTGTTTGGGATACTCCCCAACTGAATGGGCCAGTAGTTAAGATGAATAAGAAAATCTTGGAATTTTTCTGAAGCATGCATTCATGCCCAGGTCACCCCATGTCTTTTTGGGATGATGCCACCAGAACTGTTGATTAACTTATTAACAGATATCCCTCGTATTCTAACCATTTTAAAAAACCTAAAGTGCTTTGGACTAGAAAACCCACTTCTTACTCACACCAATGGGTTTTTTGTTTCACATGATAGGACTAATAAACTATAACTGAGAGCCATAATGTGAATTTTCATTGGTAACCCTGAGGGAGTCAAAAGATATAAACTTTTGGTTGATAAAAATGGATAAAAAAATGCATTATTAGTATGGATGTGGTCTTTTATGTGTCATTATTTTCCAAAAATAAGATTTTCAATATAGGAAGAAATTATCTAGACCTCCTTGAGTCTGATGAACCTAATTCCTTGGCTCATTTTGAGGTTGAAGTTCAGCATGTTCAACCTTCTTCTTAGCCCACTAATACAGATGATTCTGATACCTGTTCTGGTTCAGATTCTGATTCTGATCCTCTTTCCACTTATCAGGTCTAGCAATTGACTTGTGAAAGGTAAATGAGGGTCCCAATACATCCTCCTATATTAATCCAATATGACATTGCTTCATATGCCTTTCATGTGGCACAAGATCTCATCAATGATGATACTGAGTCATATAGGTAGGCCTTGAAAGAATGAGACTCCAAGAAATGGTTTTTCTATGAATGAAGAAATGCATTATCTAAGGAATATCCATACATGGAGTGTTTTGAACAAACCAATTAATGCAAAACTCATAGGTTCTAAATGGATTTTCAAAAGCAAATAGGATAACTCTATGGGAAGAAAAATCAAATTTAAAGCTAGGTTAGTAACCACGGGTTTCCACCAAATAGAGGGAATTGATTATTTTGAAATATTCTCCCCATTCGTGAATAATTATTTTATTAGGCTCCTGTTATCCTATGTTGTCTATAATGATTTTCACATTGAATAGTTATATATCAAAATCGTTTTTTACATGGTTTCCTGAATGAAAAGATTTATATGCATCCTTCTGATGGTTATCTTAGTGTATATAAACCACATCATGTGTGACTCCTGGATAAATCTATGTACGAATTAAAACAATCCACAAGAAAATGGATGTTGAAATTTGATTCGTTTATGTTGGGTATTAAATTCATCAGATGTCAATAGGATGCTTGTGATTGTTTAAAAGAAACAAAAACCTTCATCATTTACCTACTGTTATATTTTGATGATATCATCTTCATATGAAAGGACATAAATCACATTTCTTCTGTTAAAACCCAGTTGAAAAACAATTTTTAAATGAAGGACCTGGGTGTGGCTAAGAATATTCTAGCCGTTGAAATCATTAGAGACAGACTCAATAAAATGATATACCTTTCCTAGCATGGTAATATTTTAAAATTTCGGAAGAGTTACTTGTTTGAAACTTTAAAACATGTTAAAATTAAACTTTTCCAACAATTTAAATTTTCCTTGACTCAAGCCCCTACAGCTACAAAAGATATTAAATTCATCTCCAAAATTCCTTATGATAGCATGATTTGACGCAAAATGTATACTATGATTTGTACACGCCATGGAATTTATTTTGTTTCTTTTAACCTCAGTAAGTTCATGGACACACCAGGGAATCAACATTGGCATGCAGTTATGTGGATTCTTAGATATCTCTCTTTTATATTTAGTATTTATTTGTGTTATTGTAGAAATTTAGATTCTGAGGTACTTATCTGTGGTTATGTCTGATCTGATTTTGTAGTAAATGTCGATACCTATAAATCCTTATCCAATTATGTGTTTAATTCTTTCGGAGGTACCATTTCCTAGAAGTTCAACATGAAATCTTTTGTTTCACTTTCGACTACATAATCTAAATACATTTCTTTGATTGAAGCTGTCAAGGAAGCCCTGTCGATCAATGGAATGGCTTCAGAACGTTGTATTTATAGTTATGTTATTAATGATTATTCGGATAGTCAGTCTACAATTCATCTGTCTAAAAACCTTGTTTTCCATGCTATATCAAAACACATTTATATTAGGTTACACTTTATTAGTGATGTTGTAGAATATGGAACCATGTGTATAAAAACGATACACACTAACAGCAATATAGCTAATAGTTTGACTAAATTTATTTTTTTGTCTATGTTAAAGTTTTTTTAGACAGATTAAACTTGGTACAAGTTCTATGAACATTAGGTGCAAGAACATCACAAATTTAATTGAAAATTGTGGATATTTGTGAATTAAGATTTCATAATTTTTAGTTTTCATATTAAATTTGTTGATACCATTTATTTAAAAAAAAGCACCATGTTTTTTATTATTATTCTTTATATGTTTTACCCATTGTATTTTTTGCTGGACTAGTTTTTGTACGATATGGGATGTGTTGTTTGGCCAATTTGGTTCTGGCATGCTTATGTTGTTGCCACATTGGCAATATGGGTGTGTTTTTTACATCACTCTTGGATGCCATCACTGTTTCCGCCCTTCTGATCTGAGCCATTCACTTGCTATGGTGTTTCTATTTGGGCTGATCGGCGTGTGCTTCAAGGAAGGCATGGATTGATGGAATCATATTTGGGAAATCGTCGTTCGCAGGAGGTTTCATCACTCCTACATTGGGACTTCAGGAGGTATTCCAATCGAGGGTTGTTTCATCTCCCAATGACTTATATCTTCTTGTGGTACATGCATTGCGTCGTTATGGAGTGTGGTTCCTGAACCCCAGAGAGGTTGCCTTAGTGGTAAGACTTAGGAAGAAGGAGATCCCTACAGTACTTCATTGTGTACTACTATAGGTAGGGGACTCACCCTCTTCCTTCGGCCTCGATTCATGTAGGTCAGCACCCGAGAAACTCTAATCTAGATCCAGCAGGCGCTTCAAGTGATTAGGATTGTCGGGTATCATTAACCCTGACATTGTAAGTGTTTTATAGTTCTTTGATTTAGTTGGCATAGTATAGCACTTGTTTTTCCTCTTCTCTTGACTTTGCTGCATCGCTCTATTGCAAATATGGGTTTCTTATTCATTTTAATGAAATGAATGTGTGTGTGGTGTTCATTCCGTGCTATAGGATCCCTAGAGATCCAAATCAATTAAATAAACTTTTCCATTTTATTTTTCTTCATTATATACATTCTTTTTGGTTTTTGGTTCATCAATGATCAACTCCAGTTCATTATTTCTCTCTTGGGGTTATTCGGTTATCACTCTATTGCATCCCTTCAACCCAGAACATCGACTGAGAACATCTAGGGAAAGAATGATAATTTATAGGGATATGGGATCTCCCTGTCTAAGCCCATGTGTTTCCTTGAAGAATCCCTGATTCCTCCCCATGAATGTGACTATCATCCATGAGGAACAAAAGCACCTGAAATTTAAATAGGAGGCCTAGAAAGAGAATCCTATACCCGTTAACACCCTGATGACAAAGCTCCACTAAATTATATAATAGGACCTATCCATATCTATTTGTATTTACATTTTTGAACTGTGATCCTTGTTGTTAATGTCAGTAACTACCTCTTTGGCCAGCATTATGGCCCCTTGGATTGATCGTGCTTTAATGAATCCAAGCAGATCCTTGGAGATCCGGCGAGGAGTATATATGGATAGCCTTTTGTTGATGATGATCACATGTAAATTATATGAAAAAAATACTCATTCCCACCAGATTTTAGTGTTAGAGGAAGGAAGGGTCCTTAATTTTAGGAATTATCACTAAAGTAGCGGTGTAGGTAACATGTGGAAGACTTCCTCCTCAGAAGAAGTCAAGAATGGCCCCAAATAGATTAGTCCTAACAACATTCCATGATTCCCTATAGAAAGAGACTAGTAACCCATTTGGCCTCAGAACACTCATTCAATTGAGGTCTATCATAGCCTTAAGAATTTATTTCTCATTAAGAACTACTTCCAAAGAGAGCATTTTCCTGATTAGATATAGTGTTCTGAACAACATTGAGAAACTCAGTGTTCCCTCCCAGATACCCTTCCAGAATATGTGGTTTAGGCCTTACAAGGAGCATTTTGAAATTGGATTGAGCCATTCCAGCCATGAAATAGCAGTCTTTAAATTAAGATCCATCCTCTAGCAATATATTGGGTCTTATGAGGAACCTATTCTCTTATATGTCAGTATGGGAATATGTTGTATTCATATCAACTTCAGGAAGAACCCTAAAGAGTCCAGGTTCGGTTATATCATTGAATGGATTAGGGATGATTCAGTGATGTACTATTACAAATTATTCTTTTCAAATCAACACATGTTATTAGTTAATATCTCGATCTATTGTTTTTTGGAGTCTCACTTCTCTTGTACGCAAACAACTGAAAACACTGAAAAAGAACACATGAATTTTTTCAAGGTTTGCCCCAAATGTGGGCGACTACATCCTTTATATGTGCATGATAATAAGAGACCTAGAATTTCCACTAGTAATAAGCTATGTGATTAAAAATACATAAAATATCCTCCGGTAATGTATTCACAATTAATGAATGCTTTGAATCATGTACAAGAATGCTGCCCCTTTCATTCATTCCACACAATTTCTAATTATTTATCAACTTGTTATACGATTCCCTATGTGAAAATAAACAGAACACTTTCACAATGTTCATGAAATCCACATGCTTGTACAGCATGAATGACACTTCAATCATCATGAATCCTAAATAGACTTCTCATACATTTACCGAAAACATGAAGATACAGTGCGCGCAATACTTCTCATACATATCATATGCACGTGGAATAACCGCTTAATCTTTACAAAAATAAAGTATGCGTGAATCTTCTATCTATCACAAACTAGAGCGTTCAAAATTCTCTATTTCTCTAGAAATTAGAGCTTGTCAACAAATGATGACACAAACATTTCCTCCATGTATGATAGTATTTATAGGAAACAATCATCATATTATATCCTTCTAGAATCACGTAGACCATTCCCCTCATTCATTCACTGCCTCTTCCGTGACAACAAAAACACCATCACTGCAAATTCTGTTTTTCTCCACACTATAAATAGTTATTTTGATATTATTTTTTTCATTAAAACAGAGTTTTAGGATATTTCAATCAGTTTCAGATCTTTAGAATATACAGACGAATCATGGAAATGTGTGTTCAAGATACTGTCAACATCACTGCAAGAATATTCAATGAAAATATTACTTTGGTACTGGATGAGGTTGAAGACGACGCTGCTGAGACATTCGGATACCCCCCCCCCCCAAATCATTCTGTTTTCTCAGAATTATGAAAAATTGTAGATAAACATTAGTTTGAATTCTAGATGATGATGTAATGAGAGATCAATGAATAGGTTCTCTTAGGTGAGCACAAGGATGAAGACGATGTGACTAAAAAGTTCGAACGATGAGGCTGAACAATCAAATAGACCAGATGACTGAGATGATGGATCGACTAGATTTAAAGGTAGGAGATCATTCGATTCCACAATAACCCATAAAAACATGTCCCACATCAAAATTGATGGAGTGTTTTTATAAAACATAGAGGGACATCAACATTTTGTAAATCACGTCTCCCTCGACTGTGCAGCCGCTTACATGTTCTTTCTGACACGCTCTGCACCCCACATTGTCACCATCCCCCTTCACTACCATCATACACAGATTCAATTATCATGTTTATTCCCTTTTAGATAGTTTTTCTAAACATTTATTTACTAGTAATTAAAAAAATTAATCTATACTCAAATAAATTGAAAATCTAAACCTCATGTAGTAACTCTTCCACAAATATAAAATCCATCAACTTCCCATCCATGGAAATTTCCTTTTTTTAATCTATTCTTTGTTGTAAACATTGTCTAAACTAAAATGATCAGTGAATCATGTTCTAAAAACTATGCACTAAACAGGACAGTCATCACGTTTAGCTATCATTGACCTTTTTTATATTCCTATCCAATTGATAACAATTTCAACTTCAACAAACCACTTGGATTTTTGACCACCTTATTCTCAATCTCTCGCACACCACTCATTCTTTTGTCAATATCATTTCTTCCAGACCATTCTTTTTACAAGTGATTTCTTCAAAAAACATTTCATTCTAGTCCCCTTCAAGGATGGATTATAGCTGGTCGATATCCTTCTTGATTATTTCCATATCCTTGGAGCAGGGATGTTGCTACATAACCCACGACTGAAGGGTGTTTTTTAGAAACCTCAATTTATTTTGTAGCCTTACCCATGCATTTACGTAGATGGGGTTGGACTAAGAATCACTTATAGTTTGATGGTATCTTCAAATGAAGGTCCATGGATGGGAGAAGTTGAATCACTCACAACTCTCCATCCTGGGAGACAATAAGACCAGCAAAGGTGAATGATCATATATACCTCGTACCGGGTGAGAAACCTTTTCCCTGGGATATCGAAAATATGATATGAATATTTTCAATACATCTATTATGGTGGTACCAAGTTTGGAAGACCACTCTTTGGTTGTTTAACCATATGAACCGATCACCAGTGTATGCTAGATCAAATAGACCGTGTTAACAATGATCATTATGAAATCCATATTAGCCTTCCTGGGGAAGGCCCCTCTTCCTTTCTTCTCATCTAGATCAGCTAAGTAATTAAAGCCTCTTCCGAAAATCCATGGGGAGTCTCATGGATAAATTTCTTCAATACCATGCCACACAAATTCTCTTCTTTTAGCATCACAACTTCTGTAGATGAAGAAAACAAACAAGATGATAGTGCTTGTAGTCACTTTAGTAGTGAAAAACTACCCATCTGCTTGTATCCGTTCCACTGAGATATTATATATAAATTTATATTTACTATATTTAAAAATAAATATATTAATATAATTTTGTAATTATATTTATAAATATAATTATATAATTATAAACATAGCTAAATAATTTTTAGATTATTTTATAAAATATATTTTTAATTATTTACAATTAAATATATATATTATAATTGTAAATATATATAATTATAAATATAATTATATAAATATATATTTTTTATAATTATAATTACAAATAAATATAAAAATATATCTATCAATGTAATTATAAATAAATATAAATGTATATATTATAGGTTTCTATGAGTACAATTATAGATAAACACACACACGCACAACTCACCCACAAACCAATGGGAAAGTCATAACCCCAAAAGGGATAACATACCCCTCAATTTTTCTTTATTTATCATTGAATGTCCATAAAAAATTGACAATAGGGCCCTGACAACCATGTCCCAAAGGTCCAACCATTCATTATCACAACTCTAAACATCCCCAATGTGACTTCATATGAAATCATCACCAAGAGATATTGTCGACCACAATTAGTCCGCACCTGCAAGTCAATGATAGACATGTTCCTCCATGCGTTGCCACCCCACACCCACCATCATCTTAGAAGACTAAATGGTTGTGCAATTGATGACTGCCAGACCACAACCCCTATTGTGGAGCAGGGGTTTGCCTATCCTTACAGCTGGACAACACACCATCTTTCTCCTACTGCTAGATCCAAATCAACTGCCTCCGCACATCGCCTATGCCTGCACAGTACCCTTTATTGCCTGCCCAATGCACATAAAGCACCACTGTCACCTGTCGCTCGCTCACAAAGTATTAATAAATCGTCGCTAGGTCTACTATCCACCAAGTCGGGCTTATCGATTAGGAAGATTCCCCCTACCATCACTATTCTCTATGTCGAGATATGATCAAGTAAACCCCCCAAACATTGAGCGCCATTGTAGTCGTCTGTCTGAGTGGAGCCTACTTTCACATCAACATCTCTATCCATATCCAACTGTCGGATGAAAAAAACCTAACAATCTCATTGGAAATATTCTAGTACCACACACACTGTGAATGTCAACGAAACATGCCAACACATAATACAACTGGGGAAAATCACAGTCCTAATGTGATTTGAATCCTAACCACCTAGAAAACATACATGATTATGTAATGTAATGGTAAAAAACTTTTGGTAAGGGTAATCTAAAGTTAAGGGTGAACTAAAGTTATTTAAGGGAAAAAAGTTATGTATGTGAAACTGAAACTTGTATAGGTTAAGTAAGGATAAGTAAGGGTACACATATATTGAGTAACGGTGAAAAAATGTTATGTAAGAGAAAAATTATGTTAATTAAGGGTAAATAAAAGTTATTTATGGGTAAACTAAAGTTATTTAAGAGTAAAAAAGTTATTAAAGGGAAAAATAAAGTTATTAATGGGTAAATAATGTTATGTAATGGTAAAATAAAACAATGTAAGGATATGAAAGTCATTTAAGGGTAAAAAATTAATCAAGGGTTAACTGATGATATATAAGGGAAATCATGAGTTAGGTGTTGGTAAGACAAATTTATGTATGGGAAAAAATGAAAATTAATGGTAAAAAATTATTAGTTAAGGCTAAAATTGAACTATATAAGGTTAAACTAATGTAATGTAAGGGTAAAATAAACGTACGTTAGGGTGAAATGAAGTTATGTAAGGGTAAATCAAATTTATGTAAATGTTACATAAATTTATGTTTAAATAGTAGTTAGTTAAAGATAAAACAATGTTATGTAAAGGTAAATAGAAGTTATGAATTGGGAAATAGAAGTTATGTAAGGATAAAAAAAGTTATGTAATGGTAAATTAAAGTTTAGTAAGGGTAAAAAAAGTTATATAAGGGTAAAATAAAGTTAATTAAGGGTAAAAAAAAGTTATTTAATGGAAAACTAAAGTTATGCCAGTTAAGAAATGATATGTAAGGGAAGATTGAAACAGAAAAAGGGAAAAACAGGGTTATTTAAGGGTAAAAATTAGTTATATATGGGTAAAAAAAGTTATATAAAGGAAAGATAAAATAATGTAAGGGTAAATTTTAGTTATTAAGGGTAAAACTATATTATGAAAGGGTATAATAATGTTAATTAAGTGTAAAACAACATAATTTATGTTTTAAAAAAACCTTATGTGGGGGTAAACTAAAGTTATGTAAGGGTAATAAATTGTTATGAAAAGGAAAAATAATGTTGAGTATGTATAAAATAGTGTTATATAATGGTAATATAGTGTTAAGTAAGGGTATATAAAAGCTATTTAATGGTAATAGAAATATAACCAAGGGTAAAGTAACGTTATTTATGGGAATAAAAAGTTATGCGAGGTTATGAAAAATTTTATTAAGGGTAAATAGAATATAAGTAAGTGTAAATAGATGTAACGTAACGGTAAAACAATTGTTTTAAGGTAAAAATAAATTTACGTAAGGGTTAAAATATTTTCTATAAGGTTAAAATAAAGTAATTTAATGTTAAAAAAAGTTATGTAAGGGTAGTCATAAATTAATTAAGGGTAAAATAATGTTACGTAAAGGTAAAGAGGAACATGAATATACTATGTAATCGTAAATTAATGTTATATAAGGGTAAAAAAATGTTATGAAAAGGTAAAATAAGGTTAATTAAGTTTAAAATAATGTTAACTAAGGTTAATCTAATTTTATGTAATAGTAAAAAGATTTCAAGTATGGTTAAAACTACGTTATGTAAGGGTAAACTAAAATTAAGGATAATACAACATGTTTATGTTGAATTCAATGCAGTTGGTTTTGGTTAGTGTCAATTAAATATTTGTTACAATGAGTCATTTTTGTTCAACAATATTGTATCATTGACTAATGGTCAACTAAATTCAATGTTATCATAAGGGGTGATATTGAACATTGAAGGTTGCACACCTTGAGAAAAAATATTTTTCTTGAGTAGAAAGAAGAAACATTGATGTGTTGTAAATGAAGGATTATATATATATATATATTTTAAAATAAAATTTTATATTATCACAAAATAGATTTTCACATATATACATTGTGTAATACAATAATAAATCAACTTTGATGACCCTCACTAGGAAAACCAGACATATAAACCTCACATCCACTCCATGGCCAACACATTTTTCATTCTGTTGTCATAACTATTGGTTGGGGTTCCTTCTTATATGTACCCCTTCCTCAACCAAAGGAATAATAATCTATGGTGTTGATATTGTTTTGTATAACTCTATTGATGTTGTAATCTAAATATGTAGTGTACCAAGTGCCTCCACATACAGCAATGTAGTAGAATTTCCAACAAGATATGTGGGGCCATATGGAAATGACTTTAGATGAATGAAAGGAACACTCAAAAATGAAAAAAATTGGGTTATCAAGGAAATCACTATGGAAATAAGTGTTTCTCAAGGACTGAAGAAATTGTGATATCATAGCCGAGTCCCACCACATTGATAGTATACAGATGCATGCTCTAGGATGTATCTGAGATGAACATATATCAGATGTATGGGTAGACATATATGGAAAATAAACCTCACACAAATGTGAAAAATCATCTGTTTGTTGTGTAGGATCCTTTATATGTGGCGGAACAACATCATTAGGATCCTCTCTTGAGTGGTACTCTACCCTTGCACATGTTTTCATATCTATCCTCTATCTGGTAGTTATAGTGGAGGTGCATCATCCTCATGGGGAATAATAGGCACATTAGCATCCCCAAGATTCCTCAGTCATATAATGTCATTTGGATATTGTTTTTGACGCTATTCATAGACACTCTATTTTATAAAATCGACATGATCTATAAGAGCCATTAGATTTGGGTGAACCACATCTTACCTAATAAATTAATCTTCCTAGGGAAAAATAATATAGAAAATATGAACAATTTTTTTTACTTTAATGAAATAAGATTCAAATTAATATGAAACATGACCTAAAAAATATAATAAATTCCAATATACATAAAAATTGCTGAATTTATATCCTATGGTATGTAAGATACATGATAGTAATTCTATTATACCAATTTTCACAATTCCCTTGACTAGAAAACAAGAAGCATAATGTGGGATATATGTGCTTAGAGATACTATATTGGGAAAGCATGTCCTAACACTCAATGTAACATGAATGATCCTATTGAGAATTAATTGCATGTATTCCAATATGTATAATAGAATATAATCCATCATCTTATCTGGGTGAAATGAGGCTATGTTGTATATAGCTAAACTATCACATGACTAAATTTGGCTGGTTCTACTCAATCATGTGGAAGAGGATGAGTGACATCACAACACCATGATCTCCAACTATATATGTGTAGTATATTGGAATCAGTGCATAGAAAAATCCAGCATATGGGGTCCATGTAAACTAAAATGATAACTCTAAACTTAATTCATAAATTATCACAACAATGTTACTAATATAATATTTAAATATCAAATCAAATTACTAACAAAATTAATTTTTATACAAAACAATTAATGATTAACTTACATCAGCAAGCTTTATAACGTCAAAAATCTATCAAAATCTATGTGCATTATTTACTAGGAATCATACATAATGTTGATCTTTAATCCACCTATTAATGTATAAATATACTTTATATAACATCCCATTACCTTCTCTTATGAATTTCTCATATCAATTTTCATTGTCCTCTTGTTTTGGGTGTGTTTGGGGCCTTCTGAGGATAAAGAGTTTTTTCTTGGGAAAATATCTTATAGTTCAGTGATTAATGTTTTTTTTAATTAATGTTTTCAGGGATGATGTGGTGAACTGGTGCAGAGCATGAAAAGTTTACAAGATATTAAATTGGTTCACATCATGAAATGGTCGATGAATGTATTTTTTAACTGAGATATGTTTTCAGTTGATTTCATGTAATATAACTGGTATTCTTGTCATGAAATGTGTGCATCTTATATGTTTTTATACACAACATGCCTAATTATTTTTCATTCGATATGCATTAACCTCTCTCAAAACATAAGAGATCACCTAGGTGATATTAGGGATCTTCTCTCCTTCCATGTAATTTTATTTGGAGATTGATCTTTTCACTAATAGACAATAAGCCTATTACAATTGTTTGAAACCATTTTTATAGGTCTCAAAACAGTTGGAACGAGCTATACCAATGGTTTGGGTGGCTATTGTCTTGTCGGGCATAAGTATACACCTATAAAAATGGTTTTGGTAAAGGAAAGGAAATTTATTTCCATTGTGTATTCGTTTTGGTGTTTTCTAGAACATTCATCACTTGCTGTATTTCCCAAGAGTCTCACACCTCAATATTATAAGCTTTCCTCCACTTCGTTTTCTTCCACATCCATCTCACTTTACAGGGTTCCTCCCCCACAGATCCTTGAAGGTGGTATCAATCATATTATTGGTAGTTCTATTTATAGCGATGTTTAGGGGCAATACACTCAAAATAAAAACAATTTAAAACCATAAAAATTGATGGAACCTTGAATGGTTATTGAGTTTATTTAATAAAAAACTTAAATAGACATAAAACAATGAAAAAAATGTTCAGTGAATGAAATAAAAATTAAAATTAAAAAATGTTTATATGAAATAATTTGAGGAAAAACATTGATGTGTTTATTATTTAAGCACCATCATCCCCTATGTCTAGAGTTACGTTAAGTGCTACACGCATGTCACATATCCTTGATACGATTAAGGAATATCCTTATAGCACTAACATATTTAACATAACCCACACCCACCACCTACGTTACCCATCCAACAGAGAAACATTTACAAATTTCACAGCCAAGGTTGTCACCCCACAGATTATAAAATCCAACATTCATCCTCCCCAAAAAGAAGACATACCTATAATTGATATAATGACTCCTCTTCAGGTCATCATCGACATATTGTAGCTGAATACTGAGAAACCATTTGGAAATAATCCGATTATGGAGAACATACTCTTCATAATTATTATTATGCATCTGCTAAGAGGTCTCCATACCCCCACTCCATGATATGAATCCTTCTAGAATGTATGCATCGAGATGCTAGTTATATTTTTCTCATTGGGGATCATGGGTCCCCCTATGGATTTTATGACCCCCCATGGTTCTCCTCACCATTATTACACTCAATACGGTCTTCAACCTAGTGAAGGGATGGCTAATGTCTTTCACTTGACTCCACCAGATGATGCCAATACATGCAGAGAGAACCTCATAGCCAGAAAAATAGCTACTAACCATAGCCAACTCGACCCCTACCAACATGGGGCTATGAATATGGAGACATCTATTTTAGAATCATGAGAAGATCAGTGAATACATAGACTTCTAAAATGTGATTTCCAATTTCCCGCTTAGTTTTTCTTCTCCATGACTTCTATTAAATATTCTAATCACATTTGCATGTTATTTGTTTCATATATATGTTTTTTTATTAACATCAGACCTACATTTAAAAGAATATTTTCCTTAATTTTGATAATAATAGATTCAAGATTTTGGTTATAAATTTAACAATTATTGATAAAAATTGCAATATTCTATTGGGGTTTGTTTTAATTGGATGAAATTTTAGATGGATGTCTATGAATATCATCTTACATGATGCAAAAAATATAGTTCTTTTAACCAAATTTATTATAATGAATAAGGATTTTCATATTTATATTTATATATTATTGTTTTCCAACAATAATAAATCCATGATTTAGGTATTTCATTTTGATTGGTGACTCAATAATACTCTAAAAGATATAGATATACATTTATTTAATATAATTCCTTTTGATAAGTCTATGTAACTATATTTAATATTATGTCGATGGAAATGTTATAAAAATATCTCTCATAATGATATTCAATTTTATCATATTCCTCGAGAACCAATTTAAACATAAATGTTTGACAAATATGATAAATATTATCAGATATCAAACTATAACAACTCTTTTCCTCCAAAAAATTATATTGAGAGATAAATTAAACATCATATAAAGTTTTTAATGTCATTTTGAAAACATTGAAATTAATATTTAATAATTCAAAATTATTGTGTACTTATTATAATGAAAAATATATGCATAAAAAACATATATTTTTTGGATTTCTTATGAAATGTTCAATTTTATTAATAAATATTTGTAGTGTAAGATATTGTATATAATAACGAATTCATACTAAGTGGTTGTTCACAATATTTCATATGATAAATGTAATATTGTTAGTACCTAAAAATATTTATAAAAAAATTACATAAAGATCAAGATATGATCAACAACTAGAAGACATGAAGCTTATGGAGTACAAAATTCGATGAATAAGATAAAAATAGAATATTCTTATAATGCACGATTTCTCAGTCATTCAATGATGGGGATTATACAATATAATTTCCTAGTTTAGTGATGTGATGATGAGAACCACCTTTCTAGAGAAGGAATGAATTAAATTTTATGTAGAATGAAAAATTAATGATATATATATGTTTTGAAATCCTCTTTTATCCCTGAAGAAAATTTTTTATGGGTTCTAGAGGGAGTAATTTTTATAAATAATTCTTATATTTTAAAATTTATACCACATGGAATTAAAATGGACACACATATCAACAGTTATGATCATATATGATTATTAATAGGTCTCAGTAGTTTCTGATGACAAAACCAATGATGGTAGATCTCTAGAATTTGTATAAATGTAACAATTTTTCTACCATTTCCAAGACATTCACATCTGAAGAAAACATACACACATATATTGGGTGGGTAAAAATATATTTCTAGAGAATAAAATCACATACTTTCATTTTTCCATTAGTATAGATAACATGAACACATTATACACTTATGAAAATGATACCTTGAATTTCCTATGGATGGAATAATTATGTTCCAACATACTTAAATTTAGTTTATTGGTAACATTGATTCACAAATCACTATATGCACTATAGAAATTACCATAGAGTATGAAAATAAATTTTATTTACATGTGAATGAAATACATATGCTATTGTTTCCAGGAATTATGTACTTTTGCAACACATACAAGTATACATCCCAGATTTTAGAGTATTTGAAATAATAATGCCCTTTATCCTTGAATTCAAACACATCGAAAAAATAAAAAATTGTATCAAGAGTAACAATAATAATCAATGTATTGAAATATTACATTCACACACAAAAAACTACAGCCAACCTATAGATACACACATACACACAAAAATTACAGTCCTACAATCTTAACATTGACTTGCATGAAACACTTCTGCTCTAAAATATTTTACATTAATACATATGAAGATATTTTATATTTTTTCTTATAAAATATTTTTTTTATTTAACCATTTTTTTAATGGTACAATTCATTTATGTATTACAAATACATAGTTTTTAATATCCAGTTATGTAGACAACAATAGAAAAGGACAAAACCCAAAACATATTTTACATGTATATAATTAATCTAAAAAGGGAACAATTTTATTTCCATAATACCTATATTTAAGTGTTATGCCATTGAACCCTTGTTCAAGATAAATGTTTATTCATATTCTTTAGGTAACCCGAATATCCATGAATCAAGGGGCTAATGAAATATATATACTAACATAAGTCCTGTAAAATGGGAATGCCTATGTATAACCCTCACACATGTTCCAAAGACCCTGGTTCAAAAGAACAGAACATATATATATAAATTATCACCATATTTAAATTGATTTTTCTTTGTGTTTTATACTTAAATATTTTCTCTTGAGTATATTGAGACATTCTTTTATAGATTCATAGATTCAAAACTTCCACACAATCCCATTTTTGATGAGGTTATCCCCAACACGAGTTTTCCTTTCACCATTTCTTATCAATAATTTATCAATATATATCTTGGGATATATAAATTTAAATAAAAATATTAATTAAATGATGTATAAATATTACACATTTGAGAATAACAACTTTCAATGTGATGTTCCTCTGACAACATTATTCATTTTACCCATGACTATCACCAATGGGATAAGAGGAATTTATAATCATCCTTGTGTAAGTCGTCAATTTTAAATGTTGGTAAACATTAAAAGACATGAAACACACAAAAATAATGTATTTACCAAAACATGGGGTCACATTATACCATTTACAATATTATATTATCCACTGTTCATTCATATATTCAACTTTATAATTACCAACTTTCTCAAAATGATGATAAATTTAAATACAATTATACTAACCCCTCTATAATTTGTTACTCTCATAACATAGGTTTCCCTTATATGATTTCCCCTCTCTATTGGGATGTTGTAAATTTAGGTATTCTCATACATAAGTACAAACATAAAAATAATGACATAAAACATCCCCACATTTACTCACAACCTTTTCAAAAAGTAATTTTCCATCACAAGGACTTTACTTATGGTAATTTTAATATACAATGGGTAAAAGTACATTAATGCATGAAGTGCATATCCTCCATGATGAAAACGTTATTATTTGTTAATTATGAGATATAAACCATAAGTATTGATTTGTGAAATCACTACTTCACCAATACTTGTTTCCACCACATGTGTTTCTAATATTCCAAATCCATTGTATATTCTATTAATATAGATTACATTACAAAAATAATATACAGTGTAATTTCAGTATCTCTATATATTTTATTTTTTGTGAAAAATTATTAGTGGTTCCTTTGTGTATATCCCTCTCTCTAATTCAATTTAAATGATCATTTCATATCAAGTTACTATTTGTATAATCTTATACATCCTGTCACATGTCATGATTACATAACTATATAAAAACACAAAATTTACACTCAATGAATGAAATTAAACATTATAATAAAACTTATATATATGGTGATATAATACATGATAATACATTTTAATAGGTCATAAATTTAATTTCATATCACAAAGGATGAATTTATTTCATTTCTACATGCCTTTAAACTGTGACATCGAACTATAGAGGTTTTGATTCCCAAAATGTTTATAAATAAGAATAATTATATGTCACCAATTACAATATCATGAAACCTTATTTTACAATATATACAAATTCTTCTTATAGGATGAAACATAACATCCATGAACACAAATTTATTCCTATAGGACCTGAAATATAAGCATAATCAAATTTCACATAATAAAAATATGAAACACTATACCCTTATCTCATCATGTGGGGCCATAAACCCCAATTTAAACTAATTTTCCATCAAGGAATATATAAAATTATAGTGTATTGTTATGTCTTGATAGGAAGCCCTGATATCCAATATAATCATTATTCTATCATTTGAGACCTTAAACCCTAACATAATCAAAATTTTTATATATATAACTAAACTCAAATACAACAATTTATTCAACCTAGAGGAACAAAAAATACCAAAATTTATGGGATTAATTTTTAAAATTAGTTTATATATAAAACCCTATTTATGTTACTCCCAAATAATAAATTTTGTTTAATTAATAAGATTTATTGGAGTAAGATAAATTCTAGCATCACCATATATGAATTCCACAAAATTTGAAACCTCAATTTAATCTATAGGTATCATAGGTTGAAGTTAAACTCTAATATAAATATTAATTTATTTATACACATATTTACACTCAAACAAAACCCTTACATATTTTTAAATTACTATAAAATCATTTATTACCCTTCATACCATCCCACCAAGAATTAATATATGGAATTTAAATAGTTTCATCATATATTACTTATTGAATTATAACAATTACTTCCTTCCTATATAGATTAAACCATTTAAGTGAACTTTAGGTCATTTGGGATGACTTTACAATTTGGTTTTAGCCTTCCAAAATTCCCCATAATTAAAACAAGGTCACATTCTAATAAAAAACATCCAAAATGGAATAAACATTGAAAATCACTTCCTATATATATTTAAAATATATAGTAACACATAAAAATAGAATCATTCTACTAAAATAGGTATGAGATACACTATGATTTAAAAATATATTGTCTTAAGTCCAATGAAATGTTTTTTAAATGAATAAATGCATATAAATATCATTAATTATTTTTTTCTTCATGTTATGGAAATAAATACAGAAAATGGTATTTTTAGCAAGATGTATTTCCTGAACATCATAAGAAACTATAGGATTGTCTTAAACTTGAAATGAATATCCATTATGATTTGATTTGATATCACATCCTCTCAGTTTCAATTATTATTCAATAATACATTCAAGGACATAGTAAATTTATCAAAATAATGGTCTATTAAATATCCCATAGATGAATCATTTGAAAAAATTGTTAAATTAACATCAATTTCAATGCCTTAAAAAATATTGAAATATCATAGATATTTACATGTGATGTTTTAATAATGGGAAATTATTTTTGAAGACCAAATAATGAAAAATATCTTTCATTGATGGATGTAAAATTGTTACTAATCCACACTAATGTGGGTGGACCTCAATCATTGATGGTGTTTGATGAACAAAAACTTACCATGCCTTCATTAAATTCACTCATTCCAATACTACTATAGTACGTACCACATATTATTTTAAAGTATTATAACATTCTCCCACTAGTTTTTTTCATTAATAAATTGTAAATTACCATGTAATGGAGTAAATATGTAACATCTCTACCTATCTTCATTGTCTAGAGATAGAGGAGGAATGTTACTTGTCGTTAAGAGACATCCCCAAGATGAAAAATGTCATGACCCATCCGCCGAGGTCCATGTCGTGACTACCCTAAGCCTGCCTTCCATATGCTAGGGGTTGGGGACAATCAACAAAAGGAATATCCCAAAAATTGGGAAAGAATTTCATTTAAACCTACAAACACACAGTCTAAGAACACAATAAGAAGAAACCACGAAGTAAATTGCTATAGTAAAAAGTGTACTAAAAGTAAGGGGTCGGAATACAAGCCCAATTGGAATGTTCAAGCAGAATTAAAAGAGAAAATAGGTACTGGATCGTCCATCAAGGATCGAACATGGAGGGTAGGTACAACTCACAGTCGGTCATCACTACAACACATCATATCTTATGATCCACCTCCAAGAACCGTCCAGTTCGGGCTCCCTCATCCTTGATCAATGTCGTTTCTTGTCTATAGAAGACACAACAAGGTGCAGGCGTAGCCTATGTAGGGTTGAGTATAACAATACTCAGTAGGGATCCCAACACCCCCTAAGGTCTCCCAGAGATCAAAAAAGGAAAACCCACAAATAAAGAACTCATTTACAAAGAACTAAGTAGTCATAAACTCTACTTAGGTATATTAACATGCATATACTTTAGTTATAAAACTGTACTCGTCTCATTCACAACGAAACATAAGGCTCCATCTTTTATGAGATTTGAACAACTGATCCATGAGGAGAGACTACCAGAAAGGTAACACAATGAAGGTAAAAGTACACAAAGGTAATGTCTTAGCTCACACCAGGTATAACAGAATTACATAATTACAAATGATTAGAAGTATCGCTGGATCATTTTATTCTATCGAGAGGCTGTACTACTGACCCACACAGGATCCAGAGATGTTGACCAACATAGGATCAGTGAGCGCTGACCCACTCTGAATCGCTGAGCACTGACCAACATAGGATCTATAAATTCTGACCCATATTGGATTGATTTAAGCTGGCCGACATAAGATCAACGTTATTTCTTCATGTTATACCAATCCATTAGATTCCCATACTAAGAACGCTTGATTATAGGTGGATCTTATCCTCAAGCCATAAATTGTACCTAAACCACTATAAAATTCCATGAATATGTATACCAAAGGTCATCCATGTCGTAAGGGTTCCAATGTGACTGACGACACGTCAATTAGGCACCCAGTCTGTAAGTTATAGCCATTTTAATGCCAAGGGCTCGATTGGATTAAGGTTCGATCCAACCTGGCCAAAATAAAAAATTATCCAAATCTAACATGTACCAAGGATTCCAGTGCCATAGATGGTTCCTCAAACAGACGTCTGGTTTAAGAGATAAGGCCCTTTAAGCGAAATTGGGCTTCGTTGGGTCCAGGTCTGGTCCGACCCGATTATGTTCGGGTCGACAAGACCAAGTCAATTTCTGACCCTGCTGAGCTGGGCATTAGTTTGTCCCAACCCACAGGGGGGGTGTAATGGTCCAACCCACAATGGTGTGTGGCCTAACCCGCGAACGGTGAGAGCTGTTGGGCTTGCGCAGCCTAGCGCGAGACCCACTAGGATTGTACAGCATATCCCATGGAAGGTACGTCTCGGTGGGCTCGTGTGGCCAACTGGCCTCGATCGGCCCGCTGGAGCAGGGCCGCCCTATCTGTAATGGGCGGAGTGGCCGTCCCAGTCTTCCTTAATAGCAACGGCCATTCGGTTTATGCAGTGGTGGCATATAGCGCCACCTGGTTTCTACGTGGGACTCCTAGAGAGCGCGTCCTTGCTGCCATGGTGTCGGAGCTGCGACCACCCTCTCCGACAGTGTGTCTTTGCATGTCGATCGGCCTTCCCCGGCCCACATGAACTAGCCACTGTCTCCACCCTTCATAGTTACAGATGCAGCCTTCTCCTCTAACGGTGTGTGACGGTGTGCCGCCATCTCCTCTGCGGCTGACCATTGTCGGCCACCACCATCACCTGATGGCGCTGGTTTCCAGTGCTTCTATGCCGGTTATGCACCAATAGTCTTCCTAGGGTTACCACGTGTGCTCTAGTGTCCCATTTTTTCATCCAAAGGTACTAACAGCCTCCCCTGGATGCGCTCTTGAAAGATTGACGCTCCGTTCTGTGTTCCGTCCAACCCGAATAAAAAGCCCACGAAGAACGCATAGATCAATAAAGTAGTGGAGGGTACTGGCCTTGTTCATTTGGATCATTCCATCTGTGTTAGCATGATAACATGAGGGAAGAATAACATTAAACAATTCTTGTAAAACAAAAACAAATAAAAACCCTACCTCAATATCGTTTGAGAATGTCCATGTTTAAGGATGAGTCAGTGTTCTTTGTTCCCGTAACAAGCCTCCAACGACGCCTCTCAGTCATCTTTAATCAGTTATTCCATGGTGAGGGGTTTTGTTCTTCGTCAATAATCCTCCCAAGATCAAGAATTTAAAAATGATTTTCCAAAAACCCTACGTTATATTTTAACTCTCTAACATGTGATTGAGATGTTTAATAATTAGTGTAATTAATGATCCACATTAATCACACAGTGGGTGGTTACACATCCATTGTGTAACTGAGAATTTAAATTCTTTCATTAAATGACCGACCACCCCTATGGTCCCCATAAGAAAAACATAAAAGTGAGGTGGAATAATGTTTTAAAAATAAAATAATATAAATTTATTTTATTTATTCGTACATGAAAAACACAAAAAAAATGTTCCTCAATGGACCACTGTGGTCGAGGAATAACCTCCCCTATGTGAATCCCGACATTACGAGTTCAACGGTGCCCTTGGAGTCCAATTTCGAGCATTAGTTCAAAAGTTAGAATGTATCGCTTGCTGATTTTCAGAATGTACCTTAATGAATGTTCAGAAATTCATTCCGGGCACACCTGGCCTCAGAATCACTTTCCGTCCACTTTCACAGACTCATAATAATACCATATAATTTTATAAAAATTAAATGGAATATTTGGGTCTATAAATTCTCCCTATATTAGAGATTTTCATCCCAAAAATACAAAACATAGACTACAGAAACAAATGTGGGTACTGAGTACAAATCTGAGACTCTCGCTCCAATGTTCTCTCCTGGAGGTTCTTGTGGTGCCAGCAAACATGTACCCAAGTTATCGTTCATCCATGAAGGACCCGCTCCTATTGATCATCAATCTCCACTAGAACCTCTGTAAATGTCCCACCATCATCAATGTCTAGCAATCCCTAGTTTATAATGTGTGATGGATCATTCATATACTTTCCATCTGTGATGTGTGAAAGACTTCATGCACCAGATGCAACTTTGGGGGATAATCTAGGTGATACACCACTTATCTAACTCTACTGAGAACCTGAAAGGGTCCGATGAACCTCAAAGATAGCCTGCCGCCCGTCCAAATCTCTTTAAACCTCATCTAGGTGGGACCCCTGTGAAGAGATGACCTCCCTCCTTGAACTCCAAAGGTCTTATTCTCATGTTAGCATACGACTTCTACCTACTCTATGCCATTTTCATCCACTCCTGGATGATCTGCAGCTTCTCAGTGGTAGCTCTTACCAACTCTGGACCCATAAGTGCTAACTCCCCCAGGTCTATCCCGCATAGAGGTGATCTGCAAGGTTGAACATACAATGACTCAAATATTTCCATACTGATGGTTGAGTGATAACTATTGTTGTACATGAACTCTACAAAAGGAATGTGATCCCCCCAACTTTATCCAAAATCTAAGACACAAGCATGAATAATTTCCTCATGTTTCTGAATGGTCTACTCTATATGACCATCCGTACGAAGATAAAAGGCGATGCTCAAATGTAGATGATTACTGAACTCCTCCTACAATCCCTTCTATAACCGTGATGTAAAATTCGAATCATGATCAGATATGATCACCGATGGTATCCCAGGAAGCTGCCTAATCTGTTATATGTTGATATGTCCCAATCAATCTACTGATCACTACTCTCATATTGGTAAGAAGTGGGATGACTTGGTTAGTTGGTCAACGATCACCAAGATGGAATCATGTCCCTTGCACATACATGGAAGCCATGTCACAATGTACATGGAGATACCATCCCAATTCCACTCTGGAAGCTATAGTGGTTGCGCTACGCCTTCTAGAACATGATGCCTGACCTTTACATGATGACATGTGATTCATCGAGAAACAAACTCTGCCAGTGCTTTCTTCATCCTTGGACACCAGTGCTAATGCTGGAGGTCATGGTACATATTCACCAAACCAGGATGTACCTCTAGATTGGACGTATGAAACTCATCAAACACCTACTTTTGTAGCACCACTAGTACCATGGTGCATCCTCTAAATAGGTTTACATGCTCCCCACATTCAGAAAATCCATCTGGTGACTGTACTGAGGATATCTGTGCAAGTCGAGCCTCAAATTCCCCAAAATATGCCTCTTGAACTCGCTGAAGGAGTGGGGGAGTGACAGTCATAACCTGGAGGTAAGCTGCTCCATCTCTATCCATAAGGGATATTTGCAACATTGCTAGCTTCTTTGTCACCTCACTTAGAAACTGTAGACTAAACCTCCTGCTGAGTGCATCTACTACTACATTCCCCTTCATAAGAGTGTAGACTATATCAATTTCATGTTATTAGAGGAACTCTAGCCATCATATCTATCTTTGGTTCAAGTATTTCTGTGAGAAGATATACCTGATATATTTGAAATCATAGTAGACTGTAAAACATTCACCCATCAAGTAGTGTTGCCACATCTTCAATGCAAAGACCACTGCTGTTAAATCCAAGACATGGGTAGCATAGTTCTACTAATGTTGTCTCAGCTATCATGATACATAAGAGATCACTTCTTGCTATTGCATCAGAACACATCCATGTCTTTTCCCTGATGCATCACAATAGACTACATACCCAACACCCTCTTCTGGTAGCCTCAAGATGGGGGCACTCATCAGTCTATACCTCATCTCCTGAAACCACTTATAGCATCTCTCCATCCATATGAAGAGATTTCCTTCTTCATCAACACTACCAAGGGTTCCACTGCACTGGAAAAGTTAGTTACAAATCTTTGGTAGTACCCAACCAACCCCAGGATACTCTGCACCTCGGTCACACTCCTAGGTGGATCCCAAGAAAGAACAACATCAATCTTCTCCGGATCCACTGTAACTCTAGAATTCGATATAATTTTTCCCAAAAAGTGGACCTCTCATATCCATTATGGTCACTTAGATATCTTACTATAATTCTTCTAATCTTAGAGTGTATCTAGGACTATCTACTGATGATAGGTACGATCCTCCTCCAACGCCAAGTATAAAAAGATGTCGTCGATGAATACCACCACAAAGTGATCGAGGCATGGATAAAATGTCCTATTCATGTGTCCCATGAATACTATAGGGGTGTTGGTCATGTCGAATGGCATAAACAAGAACTAATAGTGTCCATACCAACATCTGAAGACCATCTTCTTCACATCCTAATCTCATACCCTGAGTTGATGATAACCTGACCCGAGGTCTATCGTTGAAAAAAAATGATCTCCTTTAATCTAATAAAAGAGATCATCAATCCTTGGGAGTGGATACTTGTTCTTCATAGTCACCTAGTTCAGTCACCGACAATCCACATAGAGTCATAAACTCCCATCTTCCTTCATGGAGAACAAAATCAGGGCTTCCTATTGAGAAACACTAGGCCTTATAAACCCCTTCCTCTACATGTTCTCTAGCTATACATGTAACTCAATAAGCTCCGTGGAGGGCATCTGATATGCTGGTGTAGATATCGGTTCTTTCCCAAGGTATCGGTCGATCTATAAGTCTACCTCTCTGCATAGAGGTAGTCTAAGAACCTAATCATGAAAAACATCAGCATATTGGTCCACCACTACAAGATAGATCAGACTCTCAACATCAAATGCTTTGAGGTTAATGCTGGCCAACTATTGTGTGATATGTTGCACCCTCATTAGGGTAAGTCCATTATGTGCTGCAAAGGATCCCTTCTCACTGGTGATGGAAAACATTGTCCCATTCTCGCAGACACACCATACTTTGTACCTAAAACAGTCGATCTGGGCATGGAATCCAGATAACCAGTCCATACCCAGGATGTCATCATAAGGCCTCGACGCTGCTACTAGAAGATCCCATCTAAATTGCACGCCTCCTAGAGTAAGCTCACACTGCTGAAGTTAGTGTGTAATCATTGAATCCTCTCTTGTAGGAGTATCTAACTATATGGATCGAGCCAACGACTCCACCAGAATCTCAAAGCACCGAACGAGGGTCGTGGAAATAATGGAGTGACTGGAACATGTGCTTATAAGTACTATAGCTTGGGTGGAGTAGACATAGATCATACCTCAAATCATCTCTAGAACACTATGGTCATAGGCCCCAACATACTAGATCTAAGGTCGTCCCTTTACTATCATTCCTATGGTTGGGGTGGACCACCTGGAGGAGGTGGAAGTAGACCCTTGAATCGCTACCCACCGCCTGTTGCGTGGCCAGCTCCTCTACCATATCAACCTGCTACCTGCAAACCTCCCTGATCAAATCTCTACCTCTGCCTCGGTAGTCCCTTGACCATATGCAGGTCATCCGTACGGTTGGTCGGGCAGTCGCAAGCCATGTGACCCTTCCCACTGCACGAGTAGCACTACTTTATACTCATCTATCTTCCCCTATCCCGTGATCCCCACACCACCGAACCTTTATCCTAATTTCGTCCACTAGAAATTCTGGCCCACATGGGCCCCAACATAATCCATCTACTGCCTGCTGCAGATGACTCTTCTACCTAACATTCGGTGGTGGATCTTGATGTTGGTTCCTGCTCAGCTAGGATGCTCTCCGCTAGAATTGCTCTCTCAAGCACCCCAACCCACGCCATAATGTTTAGTGACATCATCGATGCTCTGATCTCCCATCAGAGACCCTTCTCAATTATCTGGGACTTTTAGAAAAGTTCCCATACCATGTAAATGGAGAAGTCGAAGAGATCAGTGAACATCACCGAGTATTGGGCCATGGTCATGATGCCCTGCTGTTAGTGCAACAACTATTCTATACACATTGAGAATAGGGTCACTAGGAAAAAATATGACCTCAAAGGCCCTTTAAGTCTACCTATGTTAGGTTTACCTCATCATGTATTAAGAGCGTCATAGTTCACCATCTCCTAGCTACTACCTGGAAGAGATTAGCAGCTAGGATCTACATCAAATCAGCTTGTGTCCCAACTATGAAAAAAACACGGGCCAAAATGTCCATCCTGTCCTCAGCCACCTGCAGATCTGTCTAACCTCAGAACTATAGAAGCCTCTGCCACTAGAACTCGTGCAATGTGCTTAGTTGGCATGCACCATCTGCTAGTGGAGATGGTGGTAATGGATTCACAATGGGTAATAGTGCTACTGGAACACCACCTGATGGTTCTATTGCCTTAAGGGATCCCTATACCAAAGCATCATCGCTCGATGGGCCGTCATCATGTACTCAATTGGGAATCCAGTCTGGCTATCTTCATAGAGTCATCATGAATGAAATTGGTGTTCAACGATCAATAATTTATACCTGATGAGCTGACTCAAAGAGATCAAATGAAAAACTTTTCAAAAACACACGCTATCTGTTTTTTCGTGCACAAATTTGGAAATCAGAATTCAGGGTCCTGGTGTATGGATATGTCAGCCACCACACAAACAATGGAATCCCCAAATAGAAAACCACACTCATAACACATTACAATATTTCTATATTGAAATAATAGAGTCCCATTTTTTCAGTATAACAGAGTCCCATGATACAAATTTTCTATGACCCATCCCCTAGGGCCCATGTCGTGACTACCCTAAACCCGCCATACATAGGCCAGGGGTTGGTGGGTTGCACCGAAAGTCATATCCCTGAAAAATAGGATGGTAATGCCTTTAAAACTACAAACACACAGTCTAAGAACACAACAAGAAGCAACCACAACAGTAAAAAGTGTTCATAAATTAAGGGGCCAAAATACAAGACCAACTAGTAAGTAAATGTACAACTGATAGAGAAAACAACTCCTTGATCATCCACCGTGGATCCTAACTGAAGGGTAGGTATAGATCACGATCAGTCATCACTATGGCATGTTACGTCTAATAGTCCACCTTTGAGCACCGTCCAGTCCTGGCTCCCTCAACCCTGATCAATGCTATCCGTAGTCTGCACAAGACATAACAGGGTGTGGGCATAGCCCATGCACGGGTGAGTATAAGAATTCCTAGTAGGGACCCCGAGACCCCAATGGTCTCCCAGAGTCCCAAAAGGAAAAAAAACACAAAGCAAGACCTCCATCACAATGAACAAAATAGACATCAAATCTACATAGGTATATGCCCATACATATACCTATGTTATCAAAATATAAGGCTCCAACCGTTAAGCCATTTTCACAACTGATATATGAGGGGAGAATACCACAAAGGTAAAACCATGAATGTAGCACCTCAAAGGTAAAAGTACCACAAAGGTAATGAATCATCTCACAAATGGTATAACATAAGTACAGAAGTAAAAATGGTTTGATGTATCACTAGATCGTCTTATTATGTCAAGAGGCTCTGCTGCTGAACCGCATAAGATCTGGAGAAGCTAACCCACATAGGATCGGTGAGCGCTAACACACTCAGGATTACTTAGCGCTAACCCACATAGGATCGATAAATGCTGAACCACATAGGATCGATAGATGCTGAACATCATATGATCGATGTTCATTCTTCATGTTATTGCAAGCCACTAGATTCCCACACTAAGAACACATGATTATGGGAGGATCCGCTCCTCATTCCATCATTTGTACATCAACCTCTAAGAATTTAATCAAAGAAGTATCCCAATAGACCTCTATTTCATAAGGGATCCAATGCGATAGACGATGTGTCAATCAGGCGCACGATCTGTACGTTATAGGCATTTTAATGTTAAGGGCCCGGTTGAATTTTGGTACAATCCAACACTGTCGTACTAAAAATTTCTCCAAAACATAATTGAAGATTAAAAAAGTAAATCCTCGTTCAAAGTATTCCAACACCGTAGACAGTTCGTCAAACGAACGGCCAGTTTAGGATATATAGCACTTTATGTGAAACTAGGCTTGGATATGTCTGGTCTGACTAGTTCTGGGCTGACCCGACCCAGTTTGGGTCGACCCGCCCCAGTCTGGGTCTGAACCGTCTGGGCTAGGCTGGGCCACATCGGGCTCGGCCCACTGGGTTGCGGTCCAACCTGACCCGCAGGGGGTGCACAACCCAACACAGTATGGGGCACGACCTGACCCGCGAAGGGCATGACCTGCTGGGCTCGCGCTGCCTGGCCTACGATTGGTGTGGCCTGGACTGCGGAGGGTGTGACCCGGCCCACTGGGCTCAGGCTGCTCGGCCCGAGTAGGGGTGCATATCGCTAGCCTAGCATGACTATCTGGAGGCACGACCTGCTAGAACGGGGCCCACCCTAGCTAGCACAGGGCGAGCGGCACCCAGTCTTCTTGAATGGCTAGGGTCGTTCAGTTTTTGTGGCAGCGACATGTGGTGATGACTGGTTTCTCCATGGGACCCGTAGAGAGTGGATCCCTACTTTCGCGACATCAGAGTCGGGACCACCCTCTCTGGTGCAACGCTGTTGCGCACTGCTCCACCTTCTGTGGCCAGCCCTAGCTAGCTGCCATCTTCACCCGCTGGATCTATGGTCATGACCATCTCCGCCAATGGCACACGACTATGCACCACCATCTCCTCCATGGTCAGTTGTTGTCGCACACCGCCATCACCCACCAACGTCGGTCACCGTTGCTTCCATGCTTGTTTCAGGCCGACGGTATTCTTTTGGTCCCCAGGCGAGCTCTGGTGGGCTATATATCCATACGAAGGTATCAAAAACCTCCCTAGGATGCCCTCTTTTTTGCTTTACACTCTGTTCTAGGTTCCATCCAGCCCGAATTAAATTTCCACGAAGACCGCATAGATCAACAATGTAGTGGAGGCTCTAGGGATTGTTCATTTGGCCCACTCCCTCCGCGTTAGCTTGATAATATGAGTGAAGAATAAGATTGAACATGTTTTTTAAAACTAAACCAAATAAAAACCCTATCTCAAGATTCTTGCAGAACATCCACTTATGAGTAAGAGTCAATATTCGTCATTCCTCTAACAAGCCTCAAACATCACTTCTAAATCGTTGTTCTTCTGTTCTTCCTTTGTGAGGGGTTTCATTATTCATCAAGAATCCTCCCAATATCTAGCCTTTGCGAACGATTTTACAAAACCCCATGATAGAGTTTAAATCTCTAACATGTGATTAATATTTTCATTAATCGGTGTAAATAATGAGCCTAATTAATCACATGAATGGAGGTTAAACATCCATTGTGTAACTAGGTATTTAATGTCCTTTATTAAATACCCAACCACCCCTATGGTTCCCACCATCTGTACATTAAAGCGAGGTGGAAGGATGTTTTAAAAATCAAATAAAATAAATTTATTTTAATTTTTAATCCAAAAAAACGTAAAAACAACTTTCCTCCTCAACCCACTACGGTCATGGTTTATCCTTCATTAAGCGAATCCCTGTGCTTAGAGTTCAACGGTGCCCTCAGATTCCAATTCCATGCACCTGTTCAAAAGTTAGGATTCCCCACACACATGTTTACTGAAGTTACCTTAATGAATGTTCAAAAATTCATTCCGAGCACACCGGGCCTTGAAATCACACACCGTCAATTTTCACATACTCATAATAATTCCATATTTCTTTAAAAAAATTTACATGAAAAATCTTGGTCTTTACACAAAAGACTGGAAATAAATCTCGAAGGGAATAAATACACATGGTGGATGATTATACCTTTAGGAAATAAGCAATAACCCAAATATGAAATAACCAAACAATCCACTAACTGATGCATCATACAATAAATGATAAATCCAAAATATAATTTATATCAAAATGAAACTAAAAACAATATCCATAGTGAAAGACTAAAATATCGATGTACACAACCGATGAAAAACCTATGAAAGATAAAATACATCCAAATTACAAGAAATCTCTACATGATCCAAGATATAAATCCACCTATAGCCTAGGTATCATGAAGTAATACTAAATCTGTTTGACAACTTACCCTTTCCAATGAATCGATAACCAACATATGAATAAATAGAAAATATCTAAATTAGGGGTTAGTAATGAAACTGAGTATATTTTCACAATTACTTCCCTACTCATGACACTATTATATAACATTTTATCAACATTTATATACAAATATTTTATATAAAAAATTTCTAAAATAATTTATAACTAAATATAAAAAAGTATCAATGAAACCATTTTCTTAAATCAACATCAAGTTACTAAGGAAAAAAATGTTATAAAATAATTTAAAATATTATATTTTGGAATAAAAATTCTATTTCATTTATCCAAACATCTAAGAATGCATGATAACCTGGTCTTATCTATACTCACAAGTGGTTAGTCATCCTTTCATTAAGCGGTCACCCAGTGAACCAATTTTTTTGGGGGAGAGCCCTGACCATTATCCTTCCCACTAATGATGGAGGATGATCTTTAGAATTATATATCCTTAATTCAGATGAACACACACAACCATTAAATCCAACCAATTGAAAAAAAACAATTTCATTGACTTCAATAAAATCATTATTTTTTTAAAAACAATCCAACAAAAAAATTCAAATCAACCATTACAATTTATTTCAATAAAGCCACCCATTTCATTAAAAATATTTTGATTAATCCATATACCATATTTCCAAAAAATCCACATTTTAAATCAACATATGAAAATCAAGAGCCAAGGCACCTTTTACAAAAACACCAAATTTCCATGTTTCCAGAAACCATCAATTAAGAGTTTTTTCAAAAATAATTACTCAAAAAATTAAAATTAAATCTCACAAAAAATTATTACTTTGAAATAAAAAGTTCATATTTTAAATAGAGGAATCAATATTGAATCCCCCTACCTCATGGTTCATGATGAAAACAATGAACGACACTCAAATACTAATGAAACTGGGTTAAATATCCAAGAACCCGCATTAGATCTAATGCCCTTTCTAGAATCGAGCCAAATATAATAATATATGGAATCAAATATATTATATCTAATCACAATATATGTAGATCAAAGAAACCAAGAGTAATAGAGATGTAGATCTGTGAAAAAATGTCAAAAACTTCCGGGAACAATCACTTACAGCAAGAATCCGGCTTCAAATCACCAAGGGAAGCCTTCAAATCACCTCCAGATCCCTGGGAGAACCATACTTAGAAATTTTAAATATAGAATATTGAGTTCGGTAAACATATGAAGAAAAATGAGGGAATTATAGGGAAAAAAGTGTGAGATCCAAAATTTTAGGTTCTCACTTTTGATCCTTTCATGATTAGTCGCACGGTTAGTCAAACCATTCACTGGATTCACAATTTTCTAACGGTATAATGACAATGCCCAATCTCACTATATAAAGTTTTATTATTTCTCTTAGTCTTTTGAATTTTTTGGACATACCGTGAACCACCAGTACAACTTCCCATTATCCCCTACGTCATTATTCATGATTTCTTGCAGGTGTTTCACAATTTTCCTACACCATTCACCAACCGCTCAACTATAGAAAATCCCCCAAAACACTACAAATTTTCTCCAAATTCTCCCAAACATTCCCATATAATATACATAATTAAAAATTGTAATGAAATGGTTACTTATATAGAACTGGGAGTACTAAATTCTCCCACTGTAGGATATTTCGTCCTCAGAAAGTAGGAAACCATCTTTTTTCGATAGAGTTCTGGACATAGATCATTCATTTAGTTCTATTTTTCCCAGGTGACGTCCCTAATCACACCATGTTGAAAGGAAACCCATAGTAGAAAAATTTTTCAATGAAATAAATTCTGTTTATTATCCACAATCCACATTAGGATATGTACTAATGAAGCATCCATTTCTAGTTCAACATTATCCCATCGAATGACATTGTCATGATTAGGCTGATACATTTTCTTCTGGGATACATGAAGTACATTATATACTACATTGAACCATGGTGGTAGTGACAACCAAAATTCCACTTCACAAACTAATTCAAGTATATCAAAAGGGCTTATGTATCTAACAGGTAACATACCCTACCTCCAAAAAAATTATATGTCCATGTCTTGGAGAGATCCTCATGAACACATAATCACTTAAACCAAAAGTCAATGGTCATCAGTGATGATCCAAATACTATTTCTAATGACTCTAATCCATCTCCATCCATTTTATGATCATATAAATCTTCTATATTGCTTCTTTGAATAGGATTGGCCCAACCAATGATGTCTCACCTGTTTCCACCAAACAAAGTGGGGAATAAATAGGACTCCCATAAAATACCTCAAAATGAGCCATATGTATCAATGCCAAATATATATTGTTATACGAGAACTCCACCAAGGTTATGTGATCTTCCCTTGTGCCATTGAAATCCATCACACAAGACCAAACCATGTCTTTTAACCTCTTTATCATCCATTAATATTTCCCTTCTCTCTGAGGATGATACTCCACAGTCATTGTAAACTGGGTTCCAAGGTATCTCAATAAGGATGTATAGAAATGAGATGTAAAACATGGATATATATCTAAAATGATAAAAAATAGAATACCATTCCTATTTACCACTTCTTGGATATAGATTTTGGGATGATCCTCCACCATATTAGTTTTAAAAATAGGGATGAAATGAGGCAACTTTGTGAGCAAATCCACTATCACCCATATGGATTCATGTTTCCAAACCATTCATAAGAGACTTGCTATAAAATCCATAGCTATTTGATCCATTTTCCACATTGGAATAGGTAAATAATACAATATACCTTCTGTTTACCAATTTTAAACCTTAACATGTGGACAAGTTAAGTATATTGAAACAAACTCATCAATGTTTCTTTTTATTATAATCCACCATAATTTAAATTTCAATTACTTATACATATTTTTTATTCCAGGATGAAAAAACATTCTTTATTGGTGGTAAGCATGATGTAGCTATTCTAGACAAGCCATAGGTATGAACATATTATTTCTGAATGATAATAATGAACTCTCATCCAAATTGCATACCTCAATGGTCTCCCCACCATTGGGTTTTGAACCCATCAACACCCATTATAAATCAAATTTATGTGCCTATTTTACCATATTTTCCATATTAAGAACCACCAAAATTGAAATGAAAACCACAAAATCACCTCGGTCTTCACATTCTGAGTGTATGTAGGCTAAGACCGTCATCAAATCCCACTCATCTAATGGTTATTTTTCTAACTATGAATATGAATTTCTATATAATATGTCGTCCAATGAATTTCCCCTACCCATTTTAAACATGAAGTCAAATTTGAATATTTGGAGACACTACATCTGCTTTATTGAATTAAAATTCAAACCCTATTATGATTCAATAAGATTCATGTTATTATGATATGTGAATATATCAAATTTCTCACCAAATGGATAATGACAAAAAGACTTCAAATCATGGAGTATTTAAGCAACTTCTAAATCATGTTTTGTGTAGTTCTTCTCAGGCGCTCATAATCTCCTTGATCCATAAATAACAACATGGTATCCTTGCACGGGAACACTTCCTAACCCTGATCATTAAGCAACACAATAAACCACATTCCATTTTCCTCATTCCAGTAAAATCGGGATCAGTGATGATGTAAGAAGAACCTTTATCTCTTGAGATATTTTTTTGCATTATTCATCCCATTGGAATGGAGCATTCGTTTTTTCAATGATTTCATTTGAAAATCTTGTCATGATAAGTCATGCACAAATCATTTTTAATAACCTGTTAGAACTAGGAAGTTCCATATCTCAATGATTTTCTATAGTGGTTGTGTAGAAATCATAGATTCCATCATTCTTGGATACACGTAAACACCTCTATTAGAAATTATATGGCCAATAAATCATACCTTTTGTATCCAAAATCACAGTTAGATAATTTGTCATAAAACTGATGGTCTCTCATGATTCCTAACAATATCACCAAGTGTTGATCATGGCCATACCTTGTCCTTGAATACCAAAATATATCACCCACAAATACCACCACAAAATAATCAAAATTCATTTTAAATAGCTAATTCACCAATTCAATAAATATTACTGGTGAACTTGTAAGATCTAATGTCATTACCACATATTTATAACTATTATAACTGCTTCAAAAAGCAGTCTTTGGAATATCCTCCTATTATGCTCACATTTGGTGATATCCTAACCAAATGTCAATTTTGGAGAAACACTATGATCCCCTAAATTTATCAAAAATATAATCAATTCATGTATGTTTATAAATTTTATTTTTCATAACATGGTTAATCCTATGATAATCTATAAAAAACCTTACAGTTCCATCCACCTTATTCATAAACAAGATCGGTGTTTCCCATAAAGATGTGGTTGGTCGAATTAACCCTTTGGTTTATAGCTCTTCCAACTAAAAATTCAATTTCCTTAATTCATTTGGTGACATCCTATAAGGTGTAAGGTAAATTGGACTAGTCACTGGAAGGATATCAACTATAAACTCAAGTTACCTTATAGGTGGGAACCGTATGAAATTTTCAGCAAAAAATATAGAAACTGATCTACCACCAATTGAAATATGTTCATCTCAATACACTACCATATAATATGAGATCATTCCAAATTATGGTGACAATAATCTCATGTCACTTATATTTTACCTCCGATCTCCTCCAAATAAATTATTACCACCACCATCCGTTGTAAAACTAACCATTATGTTATAACAGTCAATGTGATATTTGAACATTTTAAACCTATCCATAACCATGATTATATCATATACATTCATCTCCATCACATATATGTCCCATTTCATCTCAGCTATATCAACAGTTATAGAAAATGCTCTCCACACAAGGGCTATACATTCCATTTTACAAAGAGGAGTTTTTAGTTTATATTATAGAAGGCATCATATCAACTTTTATATTTAGAAAACGAGTATAACAATAGAAAATAATGTAATGGGAAGATCTAGTAAAAAACAAAACATTCATGAAGGTATAATTCAAAATAATATTACCACTCACTATGAATGGTTTATCCTGATCATCCATAATCACCTACTCTTCTCCATATAAATTCATCATAACTACACATTTCTCATCGTTAACCTATTGAGATTTCACTATCTAATGAGTAATGGTATTCCTAGAATCACCATGTATATATTTCTTCTACTAACTAGATTGATTCTACTACTCTCATGCTGTAAAAGTGAACGATGCTTTTGATTCCTGAGAACTTTCCGATGCACCTGACCTCATAGTATTATGATAATAGAACTAAAGATGCCCCATATAATTTTAGTTGTGGCATGATATAGGTGGGATGTTAAAAAATATCTTTATGTGGTTAAATAATCATAGTTAAAACATACAAGATGACTCTTTGGTTTTAGAGGAAGATTCACTGATCCATTTGTTGATTTCGATACATGATCCCACCTTGGAAATATGTATCTATATTATAATTTCCCCCAAATTTAGAGTTCCCACTATTTCAAAGGGATATGTGACTATAATAAATATATCATTCTATTTTACAATCCTTACTCCGATATTCAAAACACTACCCACACATGTCTAAAAGAGTTTTACCAGTATACTTCCCACATCGATCTAGTTACATTGGAGATTCCTAAGACTGCTCTCATCCATATATTAAGTGTTTAGTGGGATTGAATTGTCCAAAAATAACTGATTTATTTCTTGAATAATTAATCATGGTATAGAAACTAATTTAAAGATACCAAATTTATAAATTCAACCTCTCCATCATTGTCAAGGAAAATTCCATCAAATTTATCTAAAACCTCAAGGTTCATTTCCCTTTTTAGAATGTGTCCCTTGTATAATTTAATGTCCTCTTAGGTTATAATCCATAACTATACAACAAAAAATCATTAGGGTCCATTCCTATTGACATTATAGTTCATATATACATAAAATTCTATGACTTTCTATCCCGGACAATATAAATTACACCCATGGAGTTTTTACATTTATTGATTTTTAATACCACATATTGGGGGATATTATATGATAATGAAAATCATATTTTGATAGATTCATATAAAAGGTTTTCTATAACCGTACCCCTCCACCCCAAGTTGAAAAAAAAAAATTAAATTCATTGAATCATCTATATCCTTTGTTTTATATTATGGACAATGATTGCAGTTGTTATTATTATTGGAAGAATAAATCTAAACCATATCAAAATATCTTTTCATAATAATCTACCTTAGTACTTGGATGAAATTTTTCACATCATGAAATTATAGCCTATTGTAATTAGATTTTGACCATTTTACACTAAGAAATAATATATAAAAACATGTAATTCATATAAAAAATATATTGATATGTTTCTAGGTAATCTAGAAACATGATCCACACATATTAGTTGATGCTTCTCTTACAAGTGAAATATAATCTAATTTAATGGACATATTCACAGAAAATACATTATTGTTCCATCCATAGGAATAATTTAATTTTAAAAAGCTTATAACTATATAAGTGTTTCATTTACTATTTATAGGAAGACTATAATGAATCCATTTTTTTAAAGAAAAAACACATATTAAACATTACTAATTTATTTATTTCATGGGGAATCAATTGTTGTGAGAGGAGATATCATATATATTCATACCACTCACCAAAATATTGTAAATATTTCATATGATTTTTTAGAGAAATATTTTCCATATACCATTTAAATATTATATAGATAAAACTAGAACTAGAAACTAACATAATTTTTGGGAAACATAATTCTACTAAATTTGGTTAAGCATGATGGTGGTTTATGGTTGATTGTGATGGTGATAGAGGTAGTGATGAAGGAGTTTTCTCTTAAACATTTTTCCCCATTTTCCTTCTTTTTATTGTGACTCCACTTTTAAGGTTTCAGTTTTTTATTTTTCAGTTTCATCTGGTTTGTATTGTTTACAGATCTTCTTGGTTTTTCGGTTCTGGTCATCTGGTTATCTTTTCTTAGTCTAGTGTTTAGATGGTGGTAAGTTGTTATCTTTCTAGTTATATTACTCTATGTTTATGTTGCATTCTCTCACATTATACCCTAGAGAGGCCCTCTTTTGATCAATCTCTTCTCTTATGTACTAGTACTACACTCTATTATGAGTTGTTCTACTATGATGGTCTTAATAAAGTTTCTGGGATGTCTTGATTCAAAAATACATTGGTCTTTAGGAGTTGTGTTCGGTATGGTGCTATCATGGTGGTGATGATGGTTCTCAATATAATGTGTTGATGGTGTTTTATGGTGGAGATAAGGGTGAATTATGGAGGTTTTGTGGTGGTTTTGTTTATTTGGTGATGATGATAGTGTTGTGCTGGTATGTGGGATTTCCTCTGATGATTACTTCATCAATTTTCTAGTGTTTCTGTTCTTGTTTTACAGATTCAAGCTGGCGGTTCCTCTGCATGATTACAAGCGATGTTCATGAGGACAACGCTTAGAGAAGAATAATACAATGAATTAGAGATGAATATGATGATGTGATGATGGTGGTGGCTATGTGGATGCGACCAAACATGCCTTTCCACATGACACACAGTGGATCTCATGAACTTTGAGAACACAATTTTGTTGGAATTAGAAATTTATTTCTTTTTAATACGTGGATCATGATTGGTTTATGTTTTGAATTTCCAATCTAAAACATTGAATTTTCTAATCATGTTGTATTTTATTCCAACGTTTATAATTACCATTGAACTATAATGCTACATAATTAATGGTTCATCCTATGTTTTGGTACAAAAAAAATACTAGGATGATAAAATTATATATCGGTATGATAGACATGGAACTCTCTGAATAGTTCAAATATTGAAATCAAGAAAATATTTTTTTATACATTTATCACAATTCCATCAATGTGGTCAACAATGTTCAATGATTTTAAGGAAATTTATTCCCATATATTCATTGGAGCGTAAGGGAAAATTTTATACAATATTTATCACAACTATTCATTTATACGATGATCCCAAGTGTGATTTTAAGAACCATCATTTAGAATAACTGTTAATTGCGGTGTATAATTTTGTCAACTTTTGGGGAAGATAAGGAGTAATTTAAAGAATATAGATTACATTTAAATTAATATCAAATACCCATTTTCATGGTTAAAAGAGTTATGGGTTATTTTATTGATCATTAAACATGACCATCCATGATTTTGTCTCTATATTATGTGAGTTATCCAACCCAAATGGTTAAGACCTACTAAAATAATGATGCTCCTTCATAATAAAAAACTAACACCCAAATATTTTAGTCTTAATTTTCCCTCAATATAAATTATATATTTTTATATTCCTACACATTAAATATATAATTAAAATTATTTTGGGATAAAATAAACCAAAGTTATTAAATTTGATAGTTATAATATCATTACTATTTTTTTTGTAAAAATAAATGTATTTTTACAATGAAGTCATGAATAAATTCTATTTAGTAGTGGTTGTATTCCCTAAAATGAACATTTCTTTATTTTGGGGAAGGAGGTTGCTTCCCAAGTGTTCTACCTTGATGAATCCCAAGGTGAGGTTGTAAAATTAAGGTATAATAAATATTATTTTTGAGAAATTTTTAATATCCTTGAAATTATCAGGAGATTCACTATAATAGAATCACCAGAAATGAAAAAATATTTTACATAACATTAACATAATTTTTTATTTTGAATGAAAATATTATCATAGGATATATTATTCTATTTTTTCAACATTTTTTTATTTTTAGGAGAATAGTAAAAAATATATTTTTATCTAATACCATAGTTTTTTCCTCTTATCATTAATTATGTATGAAATAAAAACGTTTAAAACATTCTTATTGATTATATATTTACATACAGATTAAAATAATTGATTTAAAATTCTAGTTCGAATTTAGGAAAATATTTTTTTTTATTATTAATACATAATAATTTTTATCATAATAAAATATATTTTTCTACCATTTTCTATTAATTTTGATTCCACATGGTCTATTTTTTTATTTATTTTAAAGGAACCTAAAATTTATTTATATAATAATAAACCAATTAATTTTCAAAAATTAATATAATTCATTGAATTATCTAATGCATTATTTTGTATGGTAAAAAATATAGTTGTTCTAAAAAATGATTAGAAGCGTAATGTGTAGTCATATTAAAATAAATTATGTCACTATTAAGAATATTTCTTTTGGAAAAAATGGTTCCCAAAATTTAAAATTTAATTCTAAATTTAGGAAAAAAAATTTGTTTTCATTTTTATTCAAAAAAAATTTACTATGTGGGATGAAAATTTATTTAACATGGTAATGGTAACTTTTGGAAAAAATAGTTTATAGATATTTAAATAAGATAATAGATTCCAGAAAATGAATCCAAATAATTTATTGAGGATTGGATCAACCATACCTTATACACATTAAATTACTTCCCACTTTAGATTCCATCTTTAATTTGAAACATGTGTTCTTGCATTATTAATCATTCATATTTAAAACAATTCCCTTATATTTAATTACATGGCGTACATCCACTAATCCTCTAAAGTTGATCGGAAATTAAATTTTCTCTTTAAAATTTTTCTATTTTACTTCCCATAGAGTATTCTTAGATATCATTATTCCTCTAGTTAAAATAATTTGGCCTTTGTCCTCTATTTCAAATACGTACTTAAATAGAATTTTCAAATTGTCAATGTAAGTACTAATAACTCTCAAGTAATTTTCCTTATATATATATCACATAAAAATCATACACATTAAAAAATAATTACATAATTATTATCTTTATACAAATTTGTTTTTATATTTATTGTAAAATAATTATGGTAGTTTCAATATTTTTCCTATGGAAAATGAAAATGACCTCATGTGGATTTATAGAATTCTCTATCCATAAACAATAAGAAATATTTTTCGTCACTGAATTACATTAATAGTTCAGTGATAATATATAAAGAAATAATATATAATTTACATCATTTCTTTGTTTATATAAATAATAAACCATTTCTAACCCTCATCCCATTCTATAGAAAATGAATACATTATCGGTGTGTATGTGTGGACTACTACACCCATAATGTTTTGTATTTCATTTTACATCTATGTTGTGGTTTAACATTTATCTACAACTATTAATTTACTATTTTATGCATTAAAAATACAAATAGTATAATTAATTATCTTTAAAAATGATTTCGTTCAGAAAGAATTAGTTTCTAAATCATTCTAACCCATCAATTATTGTATGTTCTTATATGGGTCAGTTTTTAAACATACAAGAGCAATGTTAACAATTTATATCATTGAGGAATATGGAATAACGAATAATTGTATTATTTGACGTAAAATATTAAAAAATTATTAGAGTTATGGAATGATTATCTTAATATTTAAATCATTATTAAGAAAATAAATTTTCCTTATAAAGAATTAATGCAATAGGTTCATCACTGATTCATCCATTATGAATCATGACTGAAATTATCAAGGAATGAATGTAATAATATAAATTTTTAAAAAAATAATCAATTAAATATCCATTAATATCGTTTTAATTCCTAAAATTTTATTCATTTACTACAATTAACATTGATACATTAAAGCATGCACAAAGGAATCAAAATCGTAGACATCCTATGATGAAAAAAACGATAACTAACTAATAGTTATATAATAAATTATTATTACATATAAGAAAATTAGTTACATATATTAATATGGTTCTAAAATAAGTTATTATTATGTTTATGATAACGATAAATACTATTAAATCATTTTTATAGAAGTTAATAGTATATTTTAGGACTTTTCTAGACTCAAATTCATTAAATAATTCATAATTATTCTAAATTAACATGGGTTTTACAATATCCTTTTACAAAATATTATGATGATGTTATAATTACTTTCCTTGTTCTAATTTTAATACATACTTTAATGTATTTCAATCCATATAAAATGTTCTAATATTAATAATATTTCCCTATATCTCCAAAGCGGCTCCTTCTCATCCGTCCCCAAATATGCTCATCATATCAACATTGTATACTCTTATATTTAAATGAAAATATATTTTATTTATGTACATTTTTGAGGTCATATTAACATTTTTTCAATTGTAATATTTACCTTTCTATGAATAGGGTATCATTAATTGTAATTTTTTTAACAAAATACCAAAATGGGCTTTCCTTTTCTAATTTCACATTATTTAATCCACTGCACAATTGATTTGGATGAACATTATATCTATTCTTGATATTATTTATTATAATTTTATTTTAATTAATTATTGAAAAGTATTTCATTTCTATTTTTAAAAAATGATATATATATATGTGACACATAACACATTGTTTTTAGGAAAATGTTAAGAAATTTCTTCTAAAGAGTTTTATGTTTCAAATCCATTTTTCACTTCAAATGAAATTTTTCCAATAGGGAAATGTTTTTAGAAATAAATTTATAAATTACTATATGATATAATAGTTTTAGGTTGATAGCTCTATGGGAATCTTTATTTCATATAGGGATACCAAATTTAGAAATTTACAATGCGAAACAAAAACAATACACTAAACTAGAGGGTAGTATATGAATTACATGTCCGATTTCAAACACACAAAGACTGGGTTGGAATTTTTTTAATTAAATAAGATAAACCTAAACAAATTTTTTTTTTAAAAGTTTAAATTTAAGCTACTGAGCATAGGATTTGGTAAGTATTTTGGGAGGTGAAAACATTAAATTGGTTTCGAGTAGCAATGAATCCATGTTCATGGAATAATATGGTATAAAATAATTAATCAACAATTATACAGGTGTTAGAATCGAGTCCTAGAAAGAACAATGGTCATGAAATATTATCTCTATCCTAATTTCCAATTTTCTCATTTACAAGTACATTGTATTACAATGAATGGGTAACACAAAACCTTATTTAAACATAGGGATGAAACAAACCGAAATGGTTATGGTGAAAGTCTAAAGGCTAGATCACAATTTAAACAGATGCATTAAATCTAGTCAAGAAATTGTCATTCTCAAACATATAATGAAATTAAAGCCATTCCACAACACCTCTCATAATGTTCATTCAATAATAATTTTTAAAAAAGATATAATTGAAGAACATATGTTAAATCCTAACATTAATTATTTTAATTATAAAATACCTATTGCAATAAATTCCCCTTCATCATGCACGCACCAAAGAAATGAAGTCACCCACCCATGTTAACCATGAGCGGCTGTAGAATTAGATAAATATTGGCCACATGGATATAAATTTCTATCCCAATATGTTATGGGAGATATGTATATGAATATATAAATCAATATGTTACAAGATACAAAGATAAAATTTTACAATGCAGTATGTTATGAAAAAAATGGACATGATTTTGTAACTAAATTTGTTAGGAATTTGAAGCTTAAATTTGTTATATAATTCCTTATTTATGCTATATTTCAATGATATAGTTAATTTATATATCATATTACTTGGATTTTTCTCCATGGATCATATTTATTATCCCACACTCATGAAATAGTACATGTTTGTTCATCATAGATTACATGATTGTTCCACCAGACCCGCACTCCCGTATACAATGCTAAAATGAAATATTTCCATACTATATTTGATATCAACAATTAATAAATGTAAATTACTTTTCTAATATAACATTTATTAATGAAAATATGTCATTAGATAAATTCTTATGACCATATAGTTTTAGATCTTTAGATAATTATAAAAAACATTAATTTACAAAAACCCATGTCTTTTTTCATTTAAAGAAAATAATTCCAACTAGATAACTAACTACAAAATTCATAATAATTATTTAACATCACACATGAATTATAGACAATGTGTATTGTCTTCTAGTAGGCCTTGGGTTGGTGACTAGCACTGAGGATATAATAAACATGCATATGGGAGGCATTACCCACTCAGGGAAACACATGCAAAAGAGAGGGATAAGATAGACACCAACCAACTCGTGCTCAAACTAAAACATAAAATAAACCTCAAGTAAAAACATTTAATGACATTTAAGATCTATAATAACACAAAGGAAGCTACAAGTACAAAAATAAAGTAATGACGACATTTCCCATAAAGCACAAACAACTCTTACAACCCACAAGCTAGTAGTTACCATCCTGGTCTCCAATCTACTCTAATTTACCTAAAAATTTGTTTATTTATATTTAGGGTGAGTATCACAATATACTTCTTTGGATCCTCCCAAATACTCTCATGAAAAATTTAAATAAATTATTCTAAAACACAGTGAACAAAAAGTGAAAAATACTCATCACCTAAACATGTATACTAAGTTCCTAGCCTCACCATGACTAATATTACAATGTATCACATACAAGAGAATATAATATAATAATGAATATAAAGGGTACCCCACTACCACTTCCACACTAGTTTTCCTCTCAATCCCAACATCATACACCCTAATAATAGACCATATACACCTTGGTGAAGCACTACAACACACACCTCATGCGTCACCATGCACCACCTGCATCAAACCACCACTTCCATGTATCCAAAGTAATGAGGTTGTTTCTAGGATCCACCAAGGCCTGCACAATGTTTATCATACATCATGTATTATACCTCAAACCCTGACAACCAATACACTATTTAAGGATCCTCAAGAAATAAGAGCCTATATACATTATACCAATAATAGACCTTAGGAGTCTATATCTTGAATATATGTGCATGATATAACCATAAGCCATTACAACCCTCTATACAAATATATGGGGAAAACTAACTATTGTTCACACCAATATAATTAACTAAAAATAGAAGACAGCAGGCCCAAAGGTGGTAGTAAACCATCCATCCTCCCACTAAGATATTGGGGAAAACACACTCGAGGGCTCAGAATACCCGAGCTGTTAATTTCCCTAACCGAAAGGGTGTAGTGGTATTTGTCAACAAAAAGCAGAACATATAATATATATCACAACCAAACTATATGCATATAATAATAATAGACACAACTATAACTAATGTCTCTTGAATGCCCGACATCCATTTCTAAGGTTAGATATACTATATGAACACAACCATTTTAATAGCTATATTATTTTACATTATCCATTTCTATCAGTTCCACATTACGTTAATTAATATCTAAACATTAATTAACCATTAAAAATTACAAATTTAATTTAATTACCATTTCAATAAAGATACATGCCCTCCATGCATAACAATCCAAGTCCATGAATTCTTATAATTTCAACCACAACATTGCATCCCAGCAAGCTCCAACCCTATGGGTTGAGCAACTATTCATTCATTATCAACATTACAATACATATCACAAGGTTCTCTATGAAAAAATTCTATGTTCCCAAAACACATCAGTCCCAACATGGTGGGTAGATGAACTACTCATCGAGTCTCTTCCACCTATAGAAGGAGAGTATACTCATCCATCCATGACGTGATAAACATAGAAATCATGTGGCATACCCCGTGCATCATTGCCTCCCATGGAAAGACAGAAAGCAAACACATATGTATTCATCATGTTTTGGGGAAAGTAATGTAGATAAACCAAACACATATCTTCCAACCAAACAACAAATTAAATCATGCATTTAGCTTTCATAACAATGATTAATCCCAGCTTCAACCATTTACATCATCCTATAAGTCCTCCCCGACATATACATGCATACACAGATGCATCTCACCACTCCATGCATCAACTACTACCACAAAAACTAGACCTCCCTACCCCTCATATAATAAATTACCCCATAGCTCAACCATCCTAGGCTCACATCACATCTAAGAATCCTAGACCCACATCCCACAATATCCCTCCAGGCTCAGCTATCCGAGGCTCACATCACAATAAGTAGGAAACAAACATAAGAACTGATCTCTCAGATCTAATGAAATACATCTAGCTTCTATACACAGTGAGACGTCATGACTCCAAAGAACATGGAACTCATCCTTTACAAGAAAACCAAAAAATCATTCTCACAAATGTTATCATCTTTTATCACAAAACCAGTTCTTATTCAATTTTGAAATAACATGTTCATGATAATAGGTCCAAAATAACGTTAACCTAAGATATAATCTATCTCAAGATATCAAATATTAATTAAACAATTAATTTAACATTCATTTAATTATTTTATTAACAAGTTTCATCACGATTTCTGTTCATTAAAAAATTCAATTAAACATGCATAATTTGATTAATTTTATTAACAACAAATTACAACAACTGGATTCAGTAAACATGCCTCTTTAATCATTTAAAGAATTAATTATCAATTAATTTCTGCGTTATATTATTTATCAATTTCAATCAAGAACAACATGATAAATAAATAAATTCATAGATATGAATCTATCTCTCAAATAATGAGGCAAACTATTATCATGGTACAAAGAGGAAACATTTATTTGTGATCGATACCAATTATTTAATTTAGTTCAAATAATTATTTGGTAAATTTCATTGCAACAAAAGGGGATAAATCATGATTACTCTATGATTTCACATAAATAAATTGATAAGAAATGAATACATTATATAAATTTTTTTTCGATGTTCTTTGCAAGAGAATGGGACACAACAGATATTTGATCACCTCTCCCATAAGATTTTCATCCATATAAGGATACTGCAGCACCATCAAACCAAAAAAAACTGATATAAACCCCTTGAGAAAAATAGGATATCATCTACCAACACATGAAAAGAATAACGGTTGTAAAAGGATGTCAAACTAGGAGAAACCACTGTAAAATAAAGGAAAAACACACCTTGGATCAACATTGGTCATCACAAATGAAAGATGGTTTTTTTGTAATCAAATCCCAATAAAGTGATCTCCAAAACACTGAAGAGGGGATTTTCAGGTCACCTAGGACAAGAGAGAGGGAAGCTGAAGACATAGGGTTTGAAAACCTGAGTGGCTAGAAAAACACTAAAAACATTACAACACTAGGGATTAGAGGACCTGTAATCCCGATTCACATCGTGTAAGGCCTTGAGGTCTCTTTCAAGTGAAAAAACAATCGCTTTTAAATTTATTTTATTTTCCCAACCTTGAAATATTGCATATCTTGGAACCCTATTTAATGTAGTCGTATTATTTTACTTAGTGTGAAATCCACTTTCACGCCGTGGAATTATTCTACATTCTATTAAACCCACATTCAAGTCATGAATGTTCATTGCTCCCAGGTCTCAACACCTAAACTCTCCCAGATATCCTTCTAGCCTCCTCCGAGCACCTCAAGCCACTAGAACATGAAACGGGTAGATCTATTTAGATATGAGACCTTAGATTCGATTTTTATCAAAACATTCTCATCCTCGAGAATCCAAAATCAACCTAAAAAAGAAACCGAATAGGGGGTCATCTGAACAACCACCCCAAAAGATACCTATCAATGATATCATCATCATAGGAGCTCAAAAACCAGACTAGATGAACAAAAAAACCAAGAAACAACCATAACTAGCTCATAACCACTTTTTCGGGGAGAAGCGTCTCAATAGAGAGCAAGATACAATAAGAAATAATAGAAAACCATCTCACATCAAGGAAATGACAATAAAAAAAAAACATTACCAGAGAAGATATAAAAATAAAATATCTTAGGTTACTATGTACATATCTACAACTCACATTCCTATTTACACTACTCCATTCCACCATGACACCACATGTCAATAACGAATCAGAAACTAGTCCGGTGAAACACATTCTTTTGAAGGTCCTAGATCTTTATAGACCTCTCTTCAAAGGTCACATCATCATTAACATAAATCTCAAACCAATAGATGATGTGAGAGTAATAATGATGATAATGATGGATCTATGACGTGTGAATTACATTGTGTATCCATCTCATCAGCAAGGGAAGCACAATTCTATACACCACGACTCCAACATGAGCCAATACATTGAAAGGAAGAACAAACTAGGGAGAAATATTACTCCAACAACCACACATTCAGTACCCATTAATGGGATCCACCTTTAGAAACACATGATTCTTATCATCGAACTCTAGAGTTCTCCTCCTATTATCAACATAGGATTTCTGATGATCCTACGCTACTTTAATCCTCTCATGAATTACCTAAACAATCTATGACATATTTCATACAAGTTCTATCTGAAGAATTGCTAAATATCTGACCCCGTTATAGAACAATGGAGAATGAAATGATTAACCATACAATGATTCAAACAGTTCCATACTTATGGTGGGGTGAAAAATATTTTTATAAGATAACTCAACAAAGGGAAGGTGCATCATACACGAACATCCAAAATCCATGATATAAACGAGCAATATGTCATCAAGTGTCTGGATGGACTGCTCTATCTGACTGTCCATATACAGATGAAAAGTAGTGCTATGGCATAATAGAGAGCCAAAAGCATGCTAGAGACCTCTCCACACACTATAGGTAAAAAGGATCTTGATCGTAAATGATCAACCATGGGACTCCATGGTGTCTAACCACCTCCTATATATATTTCCTCGACACAACTGTAACTATGATCAACTAATTGATCACTATAATATTGGATGATTTCATCAGACGATCCACTACCACCCATATAGAATAGCCTCCATATTTTTGAGATAAACAAATAAAATAGTACACCTATATTTCCTCCCACTTCCACTAAGGAACATATAATGACTGGAAAAACCATCGGGAAAATTGTTCTCAAACTTCACCTTTTCACAGGACAAACATCGAGACACAAAATCTCCAACTGAATGCTTCATCCCAGGCCACCAAAACTAACCTATAAAATATTATTCCATCATTGTAACTCCATGGTTTACCACAAAATGATAGATATGGAACCCTCTTAGAACTATCTCACACATCTCCAAAGTAATTAAAAACCTTCTCTGAAAAAACTCATGATGGTGGTCATATTTTGACCAACCATTAGGGGCCTCTCCACAAAAAACTCAATATCTCTAGAACATCACTTCCAGATCCCCCAAATGGCACTCCTCTACTTAACACACCTATGATTACTACACCATCATCTGAAAAGGAAAACATCTACCCCTGAATTCTCCCATATCTAGATGTAAGGATGAAATTTATTCCATCACTCTCAAGGAAAAACTTGATTCCCATAATTCATTACAGAATGACTTCTTGATCAGTATATCAACTGCAATATTCCCTTGTATGGGTGGATATGAAATTAAAAAGCTGAAATCTTTTAAGAACTCTATCCAACAATGATGAAACAAGTTCAAGTCACGTTTGGGTAATAAATACCTCAATCTCTAATGATTGGTGAAGACAAAAAAATGATTACCTATGAGGTAATGAATACATAAAATCAAAGAAAAAACTACTTCCACCAACTCAATATCGTGTGTGGAATAGCTATGATCATGGTCGAGTAACAGCTAAGACCGATAAGAAATAACTGATATTTTCTTTATCAGAATACACCCCGAACTAAGACGTGAAGGGTTATAGAAATACCCAATATGAACACATTTTTATGGTTGAAAAAGTATTGGATCACGGACTAACATCTCATTCTAATACTCAAAATCCATCTGACCCTAATCATTCCCTGTGAACTCATGATCCTTTGTGGGCAAACCTGTCAAAGGAGTCAAAACCTCTGAGAAATCAGCTATGAACCTATTGCAATGGCCATAAAGACCATTGAAACTTCACACCTATGCCACTGTCTTGCGTGATAACCACGAAAATAATGTTTCTTTATTTGATAAATCCTTAGATAATCCTTGTTGGGATACAAAATTCCCCTAGAAACAGACATCTTGATCCCAAAAATCACAAATCAAAAACATCACAAACAGTTGCTGATGATGAAGAACTCCCAAAACGGAATGAATATAATCTTCATTATCCTCCTCGAATATGGAGTACAGAAGTTTCTCATTGATAAAAAACCCATGAAAATAGACATTAACTCATGGAACACATCTTTCATTAACCCCATGACCACAATTGGAGAATTTGTCATAGAGAATGGCATTATAACGAACTCGTAATTCTCACGATGACAATAGAAAGAAGCCTTCTTGATATCACCATCCTTTACATGAATTTGTTAGTATCCTGACCAAAATTTTATCATTAACAACCTAGATGAACCCTTAATTCGATCGAATAAATCACCAATATTTGGATTATTTCGATTCTAATGTAAAATTATTCATAAGTCATTTTTTATGTGTAGTAATCAAATTCACCGAAATCTAATGCATGGTATGACTGATAGGACTAAAAGTTTTTGTTATCAGTTTAAAATTGAAATTTCTGTTCAAAAAGTGTGTCACCCACTAAAAACATTGAAAATACATTATGATTTTCTTTATATGTTATTAAAATAACTCATAAGTAATATATAGTTTGTAGGAATTAAAATCATATTAAACTAATACATAATGTGACTAGTATGACTCGAAGTTCATTTTTCTAGGTTGAAATGATAGATTAGTAAAAAACACAAGTGATATGATCAAAACCTTAATTCACATTCATATTGTTTTTATAATTTAGTAAAATTATCCATATGTCATTTTTGACATGCATGAATTCGACACACCATAATATGGAACATGATGTGTATGGTATGACTCCATGTGTGCCTTTTTATTTTGAATTGACATTAATTTTAGTAAAACTAAAAAGTGACATACTGAAAAATTATAAACTCATTTTTATTATTTAGATTAATTAGAAAAATTATCCATAAGTCATTTTATGTGTCAAAATCATCCACACCTCAATCTGATGCCCAATGTGAATGGTACGACTCCAAGAGTGTGTTTTTATTTAAATATGATATTAATTTTAATTATAAAAAGTGATATACTCAAGAACAATAAAAATAATTCATATTATTTTGATACATTTGGTAAATGAACAATAAGTCATTTGTTATGTGTTACAATTCGTCACAGATCAATCATATATACTATGTTCCATGTTTGACTCAAAGTGTCTGTTATTAGTTGAAATTAACATTCTAGTTTATAATGTGTGTCCTTCACTGAAAGCCAAGAAATGTGCTCTGGTTGTCTGGATAATTTAGAAAAAAATGATTCATAAGTCATTTGTTACATGTGGGAATCGGTCTCATGTGATGCCGACACACAATGTGACCAGTATAAACCAATGTGCATGTTTTAAATTTAAAAAGTCATTTCAGTAAAAAACCCAATTTACATACTCAAAACTGAGAAAACACATTCATATATTTTTTATACATTAGGAAAATTATCCATAAGTTATTTGTGATGTGTATGAATCAACTTCGCCTCAATTTAATGAAGGGTTTGACCGATATGACTGAATGCGCATCTTTTAATTTTAAATTGACATTTTATATAAAAACATAGGTGACATATTAAATAAAAAGAAAAAGAATTCTGATTGTTTTTATAATATATAAAAAATGATCCATAAGTAATTTTTTATGATTAGGACTCATTTGTACCTTAATGTGATACATGTTATGCCCAGTATGACTAGACGTTGCCATTAATAGTATGAAATTTACATGTTAGTTCAAAATGTGTTTCACTCATTGAAAATAAGAAAACTTCTCTCCGATTATCTTGATATACTATTAAAACAATTTATATGTCATTTTTAATGTGTATGAATCAGTCTCACATCAAACTGACACATGATGTGGCCGGTATGACATAAAGTGTGTTTTTTTTTCTATTTAAACTAAACTTTTAGGTAAAAATACCAATGATGTACACAAAACAAACAAAATGTACTCATATTTCATTTATAATTTTGGAAAATTATCTATAAGTCATTTCTTACGTGTAGGAACCATCCTTGCCTCAATCTGATGCACGATGTGACATGTATGACTCTAATTATGTCCTTTAATTTAAAATAGACATTTCATTAATGTATTCTTTCATATTTTTGTTTAATTTATTTCTTTATTGTATTGAAAAAATAAAATTCATTTTATTATGTAGTTGGATTATTTTGATTGGGTTGGGGTGGTTTGTTCGTCAAATGATACCATTGTCAGGATTTTTTTAGTGGGGCTCGACGATTGTAAAGATGACGAAACATCAATGATTTTAAATGTTTGTGGTTAGTAATTGAACATTTAAATATAAAAAACATTGTTTGAAATTTATATAATACTTTTTTTATTTTTGATGTAAATTTGTTACAATTTAATTCTCTATTTGCATAGAGGTGTATTTACGTATAAGTGTATTTTCATATAGGTTTATATATTTGAAATTTTTACAGTGTACTATTATTCAAAAAACACAATGAAATAGTTTGAACTTTATTGAAGATATTTTAACCACTGATAAAGTTACCCTTTATCTACACAAGAAATTGTTCTTATAATGTGGGTCGTTTATTAGGGCCTTTTTATCAATGATAATGTGGTACCCCCTTTAATGACACTAAGGACAAAAACTCCTTTTCAGCACTATTGAAGTTATTTTCTGTGATGTTAATGTGCTGCATTGTGGTAGTTTCCTTAACTCACATTACCTTGTACTGATGGTGGTTTTCACATCCTCTCATTTTTCTAATCATGTTAGCTATTCTCTGGGGGTTACTACTTTCCTTATTTCCTCTTTTGGGGTACGCTTTTGTTTGGCCATACCTGACTACTTACTATCATGAAGTCCAAATTCCCATTAAATCCATTGGTCCTATGGGGACCATTACTCAATGTTGAATCATGTGGAACGTTGTCGACTAGAGGAGGAGAGATGAGGGGTGTATGATAAATACCATAGATGACACCTAGAGCATCAATATGTAGAACACTACCAATACTCTAATATAAAAACACCTTCATTCATCCATTGTAGAGGGATGAGACATGATGTTTTCATAAAAAAATGTCTTGGCAGTGGGATGGGAAATATAAATTCCACATAAGAAGGCTCATGAATGAACCATGGCCAGATGGTTTCGCTTTTATCTTTATTGGGGTTCAATTTCATATGGCCCCCAACACGTTCCACTTAAATAAAAAGAATAAATAGATTTAAAAAGTGGGGTGTTATGTATCTTTGAGAGATGAACATTTTTTAAGGCTCAAGGTGTGTGACTATATCTATATTCTGATAATACAGCTCTCTTCTACACTGTTGGGTAGTGTAGTTAGGGTTATATCCAATATTTTTCATATCTATAAAAGGAAAATTTGTCTAGATATAATGGCATTTCATATAAGGTGGTATTTAATCTGATCTCAATGCTTTTCATCTGCACCTTCTATTTAGACATAAACACACACTTTTCACAATTATGTCTATTTGATATTTCTTATTAAAATGATTTAATCATTTAATGTTGCCTTCATACAATATCTTCATTTTTACATTTATCCAATATTTTAGTTTAGTATTATTTTTATGATCCCATACAAATTTTAGAGTCTCCTCTTGATACTATTTGTTACTATTTGATTATTCTTTGCTGAGTAGGTCCTATGGTTATTCTCTTTTAGGTTTTCCATGTTAAAATATATGGTGTCAACATTTATTTTTATGAACATATATTATGTTATTGCGTATCTACATTAATTCCTGCTGTTTTGTTTTAAGGTAAAAGAAATTTATTTCCTCTGTGTGTTCTCTTCGGTGTTTGCTTTCACATTCATTTCTTATCGTATTTCCAAAAATCATAAAAAATTTAAAATGGTAAATTAGGGATAACAAGATTATAATCAAAATAAGTTATAGGTTTCTGCCTAAAAAATGAACCTAGAGGACTCTACATTCTCCACTAACTTAGATTAGAGACATTCACACATGATCCTTAAAATAGAATATTGTTTACCATGTATAGTGGGTGATTCATTGTTTTCATATATATTAATATTATTTCATGAATAGAATAAATACATAAATAATATATATCATGTAATGTAGTTAATGGGGAATTAAATTTTTAAATATGATTATGTATGATTGAAATATATGATAGGTTTTAAATTATCAATTTTTTTAATTATACTCTTTTATCTCATGTATGACCATTTATAAGAGAGTAGGGTAAGGGTTTTTCGAGGGATCAACTCACTATTACTCTTATGGAAATAATAATAATTCAGTTAAGGGTGCATATATTTATATAATGTTTTGAAAACATACCTTTAAACAAGAAAAATTAACCAGGAGGGGTGATTTGTTTTTTTTTAAATTTAGGTTGAGTACTATGATGGTAGGATCACTAGATTTATCTTTTTACAAATACATAAATTCAAATCACATCACTGTTTCATTACTACTTCAATGAACTAGGATTTAATGAATCTTCTTACATTTATCTTAGTGATCAAAACCTATAACAATTTTCTATCATTTTTAATTATTAATTTTTTCCTAAATTTTCTAAGTCATATATACCCATTCTTTGTCTGATCGAACATGACTTCAGTTGTAATACATTTTCAAATATGTTAATGTTTTTACATTTTTATAATGTTATAATCATTTTTCCAAAATATATTATCAAAAACATCTTCCAATAATGGGGAATGATGAACCAACATATTATAATATTTATGCCATTTTCAATTATTTTTTTCTTTTTCCACCATTATAAAGGTGGTCATATTGTCAAGTAGTTTTTGGAATGAATTTAGTGTATAAGAACATGACATGGGGAAAATCAATTGATGGAGAACTCAAATTCAATAAATATTTATAAAATACATTTATAAGTAAAAAATAAAATTACACAATTGGAAGAAGACATTCATGGAGGAGAAGCTAGCTAATGGTAAGGGAAAGGTGCACATGAGGATTACCACATACGGTAGATAGGGATAAAAACCTTAATCAACTACAAAAGATTATCAAATGTGGGAGATCAATATTAGAATCTTAGTCCCACCAATCACTACTCAAACATTAGTGATATTTTTAGTGATAAAGCAGATAAAAACATAGTCCATTCAATTAATAGAGCTACAACATGACGAATTAAATTATGACATTGGAATATTATTATAGTAGTTTGAAAAATTATATGTCAAAGACTTAAGACATGCATTAATAATATGTATCTTAAACATATGATTGGTTTGGATTATTGGTAAAAACCCTATAATACAATGTTAAAGGATGGGGGTTCAAAACCACTTGTGTGAAGGTACTGTAGTAGTAATGTAGTGGTACTATAGTAGGAACTGTAGTAGTGGTAGACCATAGCACAGGTGACAGATAAGCACTAGAGGGCATTGTAGAATGCACTATAGTGGCGATGGTAGCATATTAGGAACTATAGAAACCCAGGTACTGTAGCATTACTATTCAATTATGGTCTATTTGGCCAAAATATGTTCTATTAGTGCCATTTAATGGGATTTAATGCCCACTAAGCCTATGAATCCTTTACTTGGACTCCTCTTTCTAGAAAAAAGAGTTTCTTTCTTTTTATTCAATAATAAAGTTGCTTCAGCCGATAATTTTTTTATAAAAAATATGTCTCTTCCACTTCTCACTTAAACACAATGATGTATAGTGGATTAAAAAACAATCCCCAAATGCAATACAATGATGGGAGGATATAAAAAGAATTTTTTGTTGATATTTTTCCTCCATAAAATTCCAATGACCAATAATATTGTATTAAAAATATTATATTTTTGAATGAAGTGTATATTTATTGTTAAATGGAATGATGTAAATGTTTTATAGAAATATTTCTTCATCATTACATCTAATATTTGATGCTAATCCAAAATTTTTACCATACGTTATCTATGGGTAACTTTTTGACAATAGATACTTTTACAAGATGGTCTCTAATGAAGAATTCACATAGAAAATCAATGATTTGTTGGAAAAAAGATCCCTAATGAATATTCAAATATAGACCAATGTTAGTAAGAAATATAGGATGAAAATGGTGGAAATAGCTATGTAGCTACAAAACTGAACACTATTACAATGAAATTCGATGATATGATAGCCACTCAACATACCCAAGGTATTTATATTAAAGAACTGAGTTATATAGATTATGATAATTATTATTATTCATATATATGGAGGCCAAAATAATAAATAAAAAATAATCAAGGGGAAGGAATTCATTAAGGATAAATATTTAAGCAATGACACTATGGTTTTCAACCTTTCTCCAAGGACCATATCGTACTAGTCAATTCCACTAATTAGAGGATAATTTTTCTCCATTTGTAACATCAAAAAGATCTATAATTCAAGAGTTGATATACTACACTATGGATCATATTTCTTCTATCCAGGAACAATATGATGACTCATAAAACCAACTAGTAGCCATGGATGGTTTGGAAATTCATTTGGATCATATTGTGAACAAATTTAAGATGATTCCAAGGGGGGGGGGGTTTCAAGGTATAATGTAATTCCAAAATAATGGGAACTAATTGAAATCATCATGAAAAGTGAAAAGATAACCTAAAAAATTGATGATTAATATTGTATACATTTGGAAGAACAAAATTGAAGTAAAGAATAGTAGTGCATGGAATAAAGGATAAATACAAATAATTTTAGAATTTCATTCAAAAATAATAAAAACCACCAAAATGACAAATATTTAATTTTTCATAGAGATAATGATAGGAAATATGTAATGAAAAAAGATAAATGATTTTATTATGGTTTAATAAATTAAATATTATTAGACTATTTGCAAACATTATTATGAACACGTACACCTACATGATGTTTATGAAAGAATTTTTGTTAGAGAAAAAAGAATATAGAGGAATGTGCACTGTACCATTTATTAGGGAAGGGTTATCTATGGTATCAAGAATCCTACCAATGAAGAGAAGTGTCCCGTGTAGTTTTTCTATTCCGATGGATACTAGATCTAATGAGTTTGGAAAGGAATTGGATTATTTAGATTATAATGTCAATATAAATCATATAAAACATTAAAATTCATGAGATTTAGAGAGATAAATCTAACTCATGTTAGTATTCAATTGTTGGATAAAATAATGTGATTTCCTTGTGGATGACATGAACATGTCATTTTCAATGGATAAAGGCAATACCTTCATATAGAAATAATTCTAATTGAAATTGATGAAGTGATTATTCAAATAATAACTATAATAAAATTTCTATAAATGGGAAGGTTATTAATTTATATCTAATGTGATGAGTTGTATTTAATAATTATAGTAGAATAGGTATAGTTGAATATACATTGGGTGATAATGAATCAAAATAAATCATGAATTTTGTTGAGAAATGATTTCATGAAAATTGATTATGATATGATTTCCATCGAAAAAATATGTGAGGGAATTAAAATATAAAATAATTGAAAAGTTGAATAATTCGTATGGAAGTATAAAAGGTTTATGAAAAATATAGGAGTAAGTGGGGGGACTGCTCTCCTTGAAGAGACCATGGATAGAAAATATGTCGGGGTTGTCAATGTACTGGACTGTTATTTTTTTTGAATAGAACAACACTAATGGGTTGTGCCTGTAGTGGTAGATAAGTCACTACCTAGTAGAAGAGTGATGTTTATTTCTATAAAAGGAAGATGACTCATCGACACAAAAAATCCAAACATATACCCTTCATAGATCCATATCAGTTTGCCTCTTTTCAACCCTCTATCACTTTATTTCAAGATTTATTATTGGGATCATGAACCATAAAAAAATAAATTTTTGTTGGAATCCTATATTTTTAATCTATTAGGATGTAATTTCTTTTAAATTTTCCGTGAAACTAGTTTAGGAATGGATTTCCATTATTTAAAACATTTATAATAATGTGATTTCACTTTAATTAAAAGAATTTTATTTTATTTTCCATGGCGATTTTAGGTATAATGATTTAATGAAAACTAAAAAGCGAAAAAAGAGTATATTAATGAAAAAGGAGAGTAAACATTAATTTTCAAAATTTACTTATATCCACTACTTTTTATAATATATTACAGTTTCCATAAAAAATTATCACCCACACTAATTTTAGTGATTTATTTTGTTCAATTAGTTATATATATATATGTTTTGGGAACCACATGATTCAGTGTATGAATTTTTCAGGTTGATGGAATAGAATAATAAATATTGGGAAATTGAATAATTAGAGAAAGTCATCAGAAATTGGATTCCTAGTGTCATGATTTTCTTATTATTGACACTAAGATGAAATTATCCCTTCATTGTTTTATTGTTTTTATTTGCGATGTTCACGTAGTTTAATTTTTATTATCACAAATTATAAGTGTTATTTTCATAAATATCATTTTACACCATTCATGAGAGGTATCTAGACCTAATGTTCCCTATCATTCATAGTAAATTTCATGAGAACTCATTGGACATGTTTCCTATAAGAACTTGGAATTGTTCTTTCCGAAATGAATATTTAAAAAATTATCTATAAACATGATTGATGAATTTATTGATTTCTCCAATACCCTTGAAATTTAACGTACATCGATCATACCTTTATCCATTAGATACTACATATATATTTTATAGGAATATGTCACATTACAATCTATTTGTTCCATTCCTACTCTTTCCTTGGTGTTTCAAATGATTATCAACGATAAAGAGTCTGGAGAACTAATTCCGGGTAAAAACTGCCTATGAAAATTTTGAATTCGTTGGGTTTTTTTCAGTTTTAGAAAAGAGTATTTCCATTATTCATAGTATCTACTAATACACATGTATGAAAAAATGATGGGAAAAAATTATATAATTTTCATTGAGTTATGGAGGGTCATTATCCACACCATGTGGAAATTATTTTATCATTTGGGAAGGGATTGTTGATACCAGACATGTCCTAGATTTTCCTTCAAAACATTAAAAAATAAAAAAAATTAAGATGCGTGACTAACCAATTATGATTCCATTTCTCTTGAACTTTTATTTGAGCAAGGGGTGTGGATATGATGTACTTTTTTGAAGTGGATAATTTCAATTATCATTATTATTATTATCATTCTTCGTATATAAAGATAACCCTCCCTTGGGTTATTATTTTATATTGATCAATTATACACAACCCTTATGTCTCAACGTTAATAGATCTTAATAAAAAAGAAACCATGTTTTGTAGTGATTTCTATCTCGGTAATGTTCAGAATATTGGTCCTTTTATATTTTAATGATTGGTACATGTAGTTGAGGTATGATGAAAACTTTATGTCATTTACATTGATTGAAGAGAGTGTAAAAAATAGGTAAGGTACATCATGATTTGAATGTTTAATAATAACATGTTAAGATTCTTGGATGGTAGAAAATATATGTTCACTCCTTTTTTCATTCGAAGAATAAAATAAATTTTTTCAAGTGAGGAGTTGGAGCCATTTTACATATATATTAGATGCACCCAATTTGTGTAGACAATTACACATACATTATTGAAAATAAGAACATGTTTTCAGAAAATTCCTTCAACATAGTGGAAAAATACATTGATTTTGGTGATCTTGTTCATTTTCAAGTTTTTTCTGGCCAAACCCAAAAACTAGGGGAAAAAGGTCCCAAATTCCCAACTAGACGGTGTTTGTATATATAAACATGCCATGTATGTTCAGACTCAGACACAAATTGACTAGAAAAGTACACACCCATGTCACCAGATCAGAGATGACACCCCATGTGGACTTACCTACATGCAGTGTACATGCTTCTAGATGAGGTTGGTGTAATATTCAAGAGACAACAAGCCATGGGAGGTAGCTCCACATGTCGTGTATCCTCCCCCAAATAGCCGTCGACACCACATATGTCAAGGGCAGTGCATCTGGCCACCTACTAGAGAAAAATGGAGACAAAATAATGTGGATGAGACTACATGACATGTACTTTTGTTTTTATGTAAATAGAACCCTTGGCCTTTGGTTTGAGGAGTTATTAGTGATGCTTTGAATGAAGGAGGTTCCACTGCCCTACTGTCATGCTACGTTTATTCCACTACTCCTCCATTCCACAATTCTATGAAATAAGTCCCCTCTCCTCAATGTTTCTATGATAACTACGTCAGTTATGGAGGGTTCTATTGTCATATTTTATTCTATGTGTTACTAAACACCCAGTTTATTGGGGTTGTGGGTGATGTAAGAGATGGAATTTGGATTAGTTGTTATGATTGGGTTTTTAACACTTTTTATACTTCTTCCATGATTTATTTTTATCATTAAATAGTCGGAGCTAGACCAAGGGTTGAATGTTCACAAACTCAAAAGAAGAATAGCGATGAATTCATTCATGATCATTGGAATTATTCACTGAATCACTAATGTGAATAAGAGATTAATTTCATTTCAACACTGATTAAAGTACAGAAGAGTTTAATTTGTTTTAAATGATAAGTCAATATTTGAAAGAAATTTATTGAGGAAGAAGTTGGTAAAGCCTTGGAGAATTGTTGTTGATTTAAAGCATTGAAATCTACCAGTGAGAAATTCTATAAGAAGATAAATATGATGATTGTAGAACTAGTTTTAAGATCCAAGACATGTATCAAGGGGATACATGGTCACAACACTTGATAAGTCCATGCAATACTCAATTTCATGAGGAATGAAGACATGATCCATGAATTATCCATGATTATATTAACGGAATGCATTGAAGAAATTTGGGATTTATGATCTAAAAAGAGAGGAATGGATGATGTTTGAAGATGAAGAATAGTGGAGAATTATATTTGAATGAAGAAGGATGGTTTGGATTTTTTTGGAGGAATTCATACTTAGTTTTTATACTATCTAATTAGTATATTCCATTACCGAAAAATGAGTGCCAATCTCGAAGTCCCATTGAAGCCCTCCCCAAACGAATATGTGGGGCCTGAGGGTCAATCTTACCCAAGGGGATGGCCTCGAAGCGAGCCCACAAGAGGCGAATACGGGCCATGTATAATCCAGCAGGGGCCGTACGATGATGAACATGTGCGGTGTGGGTGCTAGGTTTGTTCCCGGGGAGCAGGGTTGATGCTAAGAGAGTGACCATAGGGTGAACATAGTAGGGGGTAGTACTGTGGAGGGAGTAAGAGTAATCTTAGCCAAACCCATCGCGGATTGTTATTTAAACTACATGAAATCAGAAACTCCTTTCGATGTGGGAAGACTTTTTAAAAATGCGCAGGGAATCCTGGCCCCTCATCTAATATAATTTGAGTTCTCAACCACACAATCTATCTCTTGCTCTAAAATATAATCTCCACCATACATGATCGACCCAACGACCGAGGATAGGCACCGAGGTTGTCATCAACCTCTGGACACACGCAGCCTCCCGACGTGAACCAGTACGCCATCGCCACTACAAATCCACCATGATTGAGTTCCTGTCCACTAGTGAAGCTCAAATATATATATTTTTGATTGTCCATATGAACATAATGCATGCATTAATTAAAATTTTCATTCATTCAACTAGATTAATAATTATAACATGGACAAATAAAATGGAGTTGTGAGGCTATTTCAGAATTCTTGAAGCATTTGGGGAAATGATTTTCGTGTATTCATAAATGCATGAACGCGAGAATAATGCAACAATGAATAAGTCATCAGTTGAAAAGGAAACATTTGAGATTCAAGAATATCTTTTGACCCACGCTTAATTTTTTTAATTCCAATGATCTCAACAATTTAATGATTTGAAACTCATGGAATATAACATGGGATTTCAACAAGGGGAAACTTTATTCCTTGCCTATAAATACATATACCTCGACCAAGCATTTTTTTTTGAAAATATTTACTAAAATCATTTGTTTCTCCATGAAAAAGAGAAATTCATGAAATGTTAGGCACATAACTTGTGCGAAGGAATTTCGTGCATACTTTGTGCAAAGAGAAGAACCGTTAACCCCCTAGTTTTCGAAAGAACTTGCACCCCCTATGCGAAGATACCTACAATCACTTGATAGGTTCTTCTGAACCATCATTGTGTCTATGCGAGGAGAATCTTGTGTGTAGGCAACTATTTCACTTTCAACCTTGGTGTACTTTATGAAGACTGAACCCACGAACCGTCTCAGTTTTATTGAGGAGATACAAGCGCACTCCTTGCGTGAAGAAGAAGACCCTGCATGACCTCCTGTTTCCACAAAGAATATGAAAAACCTTTAGTCAAAACATTTATATATATATATAATGTTTGGGGTGTGTAGGATTCAAGTCATTTGAATATCACTCCCTTTTCATGAGGATAATAATATGACAGTTTTTACATTCACTACCACAGGAGAGGAAGAAGGGACCCGAGGAACATTGTGGAGGAAGGGGAATTCATGCATGCTGCATATTCATCCATATGCATGAATTGAGATACCCAAGACTGTAATAACAAAGTAACACTATGGAATGCACTAATTTGGGTCTGAATAAAAAATATGCATGACACACATTGAATCCAAATTAAAAGAACTAGTGTGTGTGTGCTAAGAACCAAAAGAAATGACGAAAAAGGGAAAAGAATAAAGAGGAAGTGTGTGTTTCTAAAAGACCGCACACATTAGTGTTTTCACACAAGAAAGATGAAAATAATTGTGAATTCATTCATTCATGAACATGCACACATGAAGATAGTTAAAAGGTAGAATTAAAGATAGCGAGTTCACATGTGTAAAAAAAAGAAGCAATGTCATTCACTTTATGCACGATGCATAATTAATTCAGATGATGCCATGTAAGATGATCCTTAGTGTTTGAATAATCACAAATGTGTATGTGATTATGCCAATGTAAACAAGAAAAAGATTTAGTTAATTGAGTTATTGTACCAAGGAAGAAGAAAGTGAGATATCCAAATACAAGAGGTTTTATTGTAACGTCCCGGTTCCGGAAGCCACAGAGAGGCGCCCCATACCCGGTTGGTTACATGGACTCATACACGTTTCCCCGAATGCTAGATGATGCCGACTAGCAGTGAGGGACTTGGGTGTGATAGTGGGGAAGCTATTCCCTCATTGGTAGAGTAATATAGTGGATGTAAATCATATAGTAATAGAAAAAGCAGTAATAATAAATACAATAGTGAACAACGGTATACTGATACAACAAAAAACTGGAGCACATATATAAATCATGCATGATACATATATCTAAGAAAAAATTAAATCAAACCACAACGATGGAATATAAAGGGTACAACAAAAAAAGTACAAAATAAAACAAATAAACAACTCCTCAGTATCTCAAGCCTTAGCTTGGTCCCATGATCTCCATCTCCACAAATTCAAGTACCTAAAGTAGATGGGTTCTTTCCATTATCTATACCTGCAGCAATATAATTTTTTGGGCCCAAAAGCATGACCCAAACTGGGAGTGAGACTAAATCCTAGTAGGAAACCACCCAAAGGGATGTATCTAATAGTCAGTGAATATATGTGACAATAAAGAAGTAAACAAAAGTATTAAACAAGGAAGTACTCATCAGCAACCATTACTACAGTTCAAGAAATCAATATCACATGGAAAGTAAACAACTAATCAAAGCAGGTAACCCTCTGGGTAGTAATCACAGCCTAACCTCTATGGTTCACCCTAAACAAGACAAGCATAAAGCTAACCCAATAGTTACCCTATGATAAGTACACATAGCCTATCCCCTCTAGTTCGGTTATAAGGACATAAAAAAGTCTCTCTAAGGAATCACTCTCATTCAATTGCCCTTATAGTCAAAAGATATAAATACTCTCTGCGGATGCTCACACAGTCAATTCCCCTTATAATCATATGTTATTTAATATACTTTGAGGATGCTCACAGGGTTATTCCCACTTATAGTCTGTAGTGATTAAAGACTCTCTAAGGTAGCTCACACGGTCAATTCCCCTTATAGTATACTTCACAAGGTTCTCACAGCCATTTGTAAGTAAAATGATCATTGTATTGCAATATGGAAAAATTAATCCTCAAGAACTACTTGGATAAATATTCTACAGCATAACAGCATGTCTGAAATACAACCACTCCATTTTATCAGCATTATGAATGGGAAACAGGCATGCCAGCCTAAATGGCTAAGCAGACCATATGGCCATAAACAGAACATGCATGGGAAAAAACTTCCAAAGCATAGCAGTTAACCCTATTCACAATCAAATATCCTCTATTCAAGCATAAAATCATTGTAGGCAATTAACAGGGTTAAAACGGCAGACACGCAATACCCCGTTCAAGGGTATTGGTCATATTTTCACGTATTACTCAAAGACATTCAATGGAATGGCACAAATGACATACCTAGGTATTGGGAGATAGATATAAATGAATCACAACCCTTGAATCTCCCAAGAACACCGTAGATCTACAAAAACATATAAAAAGTTCAACAGAAGATAAGTCTTGAAAGAAGAAGAATCATGATACACATCTCTAGAAGAAGGAAGAGATTACCACTACGATTCCAACGCAATCGATAGTGGTCAAATTGGAGAAAAGATGTTCTCTTGAGAGCTAGGAGATGATTCGCGGCCGTACGACCACTCTCGAATGAACTAGGTCGGAAGAAGATAGTTTTGTCTATCAGACGCGACCTTGGTATGTCTACTGAAAAATTTAAAGTACATAGATTTTACTTTCCCTTATTGGAACCCACTTTAGGCCTCCTCTAGGTTACCCACACGATCATGTTCATGGCCATTACATGGATAACACCTGAATACCCACGGTAATAGAGTACACGACGTGTACTCATAAAGTACATGGCGTGTAATTAATAAATTTCCAGAAACTCTCCTTTTTCCTCAAAACACCAGGAGAAGGAAAAAAATACCTAAAAAGACGATTCAGTTTTTTACAAACATCCCCCTTTAGAGAAATTTGTCCCCAAATTTCCCATGAAAGTCATAGAAGAAGACTCCTCAAAATTCACTACGCACTGTGATCGTACATCTGCCTCCCTCTCCCATGACTCGTCTTGTAATCACATGTACTGCCATAACACTCGTAACAGGGGAATAGACCTGCCACAGAGAACCATCGCATTGTGATCAACAATCCAAACAGGATGCTCCTCAAATGGGGCATCCCCATCTAACTCATCCTCCTCAGGAATAAAAACATGTGATGGGTCTGAGAAGTAATTCCAAAGCTGAGAAATGTTGATTACATCGTGCATAACCTAGTACCTCTAAAGTAACTGCAATAGATAGGCTACCAGACCAATTGTCTTTAACACCTCAAATAGCCCGACGTACCTCGGCAAAAGCTTACCCTGTCTCATAAACCTACTATGTCCTATCCCTAGTGTGACACATAGGAAGACTGTAACGACCTAAAATTTTTATATAAACTTTTTTAAATTAAATGGGAAATTTAAGAGTCTGTAAAAAATTGACGGCGAGTGATTCTGAGCCCCGATGTGCCCGTAATGAATTTCGTAACATTTTCTTTGGGTACGTTCAGTAAACATACCAGCAGGTTTTTGTAACTTTTGAATTGTTGCTCAGAATTGAAATCTGAGGGAACCGTTGAACTCGCAGCGCCGATATTCTCTAAAGGTGACCATAACCTCGAACGTAGTAGGTCAAGGGTGAACGATATATTTTTGGTTTTTCGTGGAAATATAAATAAAATTAAATAATTTCTTTTTGAAAACCCTCATGTGTGGGTTATGGTGTTGGGGACCACCCGAGCCTAAACCCCCCTATTGGAATTCCTAATGGTGGGGACCACCCAAACCCTCTTAATGGGAATAAACCTTTCAAATCCCCATTAATCCTTTCCCCCCATTAAATTGAACTATTTAATTAGGCAAATTAATTGAGCTAATTAATAGTGATAATGCAGTACATTAATTATTCCAAATTTTTGTGTTCCTACAAAATTTCTCCTTAAGTTAAATTATATTAGAACCTATTTATTTTTGTTGGGTAAAGGAGAATGAGGGAACTCTTGGGAGGATTACGCTTCTCCAATGAAGAACGCTTCTCCAACAATGAACGCTGACGTTCTCCAATGACTTTGACTTCTCCCTTAGTACATCCTCCAATGTGGGATGTCTTTAATCGCTGACTGTCCATCCCTCCACATTGAAATCAAAAATAAAAAGAGGTAGCAGTGTGTTTTAAATTGATAAATGTTATTTTTTCCCTCTCAGATTGAATCATCTTCCTTGAGTTGTATGCTACCAACCGAAAGCGGAGGGTAAGGGCCAAACAGGTATGGTCGGACCCCTCTGCAAATATTATAGTTATTTTGCGTGATATTAGTGATGGTGATGGTGGTTGGTGTAGGTGGGTGGCACCGGTGTTCCTCAAGAACCATGGCTGGCACCACCGCCGACCGTGACGAAGGTGACAAACGAAGGGCGGACGGTCAAGCCAGCGGCCGGTGAAGCCATGGAGCCCTACCACCCCTAGCCTCCGTGGCTCTGCCGCCCTGTGGACTCCACGCCCCACTACACTCCACCGCCCCATGGCCTCCATGCGCCGCAACACTCCACTGCCCCCTCTATCCACAAACTATGGCCCCCATGGCCTTTCCACCCTACAAACCTCTATAGTCCTAGATGGCCTCGCCGCCCCTTTCCTACCGCCACAACCCCCGCCTCGCGGCCCTCCACGGCCCCCTTGTGGCCTCGCGGCCCCTGCAACCTCGCTGCCTCGTGGCCCTCCCCGCCCCACGGCCTTTCCACCTTGTGGCCCACCGTGGCCCCCGGCGCAACCCTACCCCCTCCCCCACCCCGTAGCCTCGCCACCCTGCGACCTCGTAGTCCTTCACGGACCTCGCGGCCTCTGCGCCGCCCTCACGGCCTCCCACCACTTCGCAGCCCTCGCGACGCCCAGTGCAGGCCATGCTGGACCCATTTGACCGGGTCGACCCAAACCAGTTCGGGTCGGCCCACACCAGGTCAGACCGGACACAGATCAGCTACGAGCTTTTCACTCTATCGATCCCTATAGACCAAAAGGCTAATAACATACAGAACGGACATCCGATTGAAGCATCTACTATTGTGTTGAGTCCCATATGACGTCGTGGTACATTGAGATACTTATTCGTGGGACTTCATGGAAGTTGGAGTATCGACCTGTGGCTTGAGGGGCATACCTACCCAGAGACAAGACAAATTAGTGAGGGAACCCAGTAGCTGGCTGTAACATGAAGAATTAATAGTTATCCTGTGTGGGTCAGCACTAAGAAATCATGTGTGGGTCAAAACGGAGCGATCCTATGTGGGTTAGTAATGAGCGATCTTGTGTGGGTCATCACCGAGCGATCATGTGTGGGTTAGCACCTAGATATCCAATGTGGGTTAGCATCCAGTGATCCTATGTGGGTCAGCACCGAGGGATCTTCTGTTGGTGGACAGTAGATCCTCTTAATAGAGTAATATGGTTCAGTAGTTACATCTAATAATCTGTACTATTGTACTTGAGAAATACTGGGTGTGAGCTGAGTGTGTATCCTGTGGTACTTTCCTTTGTGGTAATATCTTGGGGGTATTCTTCTATATGGTGTACCTGTGTGGTACTTAGATTCGTGGTATTCCTTCCTTTGTGGAACATTTTAGCTTTGGTATTTTGAGTTAAACTCTGTGTTTCCCTCATGATTGAGATGGGTATACTTGATAAAATAGGTATATGTATGGGCATATACCGAAGTAGGGTTGTCAGTTGATCTCGGGCCTTGTGGTCTATCCTTTGTGGATTTTGTGAGACCTTGAGGGTCTTAGGGTCCCTAATGAGTATCGTTATACTCACCCCTTCATGGGATATTCCCACACCTTGTTGTGTTTGGTGTAGACAACAGACATCCTTGGTCACGGCTGAGGGTACCAGGTCTGGACGGGGCCCAGTGGTGGACCATACAGAATGTCAGTATGTAGAGGAGATAGGCGGTCATGGAGTCTTGATTAGTGAATATGTTCACACCCTTCAGGTAGGAACCTCAGAGGATGACCCAGTAGATGTCTCTCTCATTCTTGATTTGTGTTGTATTTCAGTTGTAATTGTACCTTTAATGTTGGGCATGTATTCCAGCCCCTCTTACTTTCAGCACTCTTTTTACTAATCTGTTTACTTGAGTTCGTATCTTGTTGTGTGCCTGGTTTTGTGTGTTAACATGATATAAAGGAAATTCCTCCCCAGTTTTAGGGAATACGCCTTCGGTGCTAGTCGCCATCCCCTATCCTATCGAAGGCGGACATGGGGTAGTCACATCACGGGCCCCGAGGGATGGGTTGTGACAAATTGGTATCAGAGGAGTCGATTCTATCGTTGAAAATAGGACTATCATATTAATTTTAAAGGAAATAGTGTTAAGTTTAGTGAGTGTGGTTATCAGTTTTAGGAACCCAGTATTGGTGCGGCGGCCGACGTATCCATACACCAGAACCCTAACATCAGATTTCCAAATCAGTGCATAAAAACACTGATTTCTTGTGTGATTTTATGAGTTTTATTTTTGATATCTATGAGTGAGATCACTAGGTATAACTTATTGAATGTGTCACACCTGTTTTTTTTAAAGGTGCCTCCACGGCGATAGCCAGCTAGGGTTCCGAGAGTAGTACGCACTGATAGCCCAGCGAGCGAAGTGGCCTCGATGAAGGGCCCTCTTTTAGTAGAGGCATCAGTTGAGGAACCAGTGGTACCATTACCCATTGGTCCAGCAATTACACCAGCCTTATTAGATGAGGGTTCATGCCCTTGAGCACGTTGCATGAGTTCCAGCACCATAGGCCACACAGGTTCAGGGTAGAGAAAGACCCACAGGCGACTGAGGACTGGCTGGAGGACATGGTGAGAGTTTTCCGACTGGTAGGGACACTAGCTGTTCTCATAGAGATCCTTGCTGCAAGCCTTATAATGGTATCAACATGCATATGGTGGATCATGATGCTCGAGGTTCACTAAGAGGTGACAATTCTCTGAGCAGACATTGAGAACCGGTTTCGGGCAGAATTTGTCCAAGTGCCCCTTTGCGTAGTGTGCATACAAGAGCTTCTTCATCTGTAGCAGGCTAGGATGACCGTAGCTCAGTATTCAGTGAGGTTCACCAACCACTGACGCTACTCCAAAAATATGGTCCGAGACCCATTATTTAGGGCATGGAACATAGGGCAGGAGCTCAGACGAGAGATCAGGGCTTCGATGATTTCTCTCAGCATCCCGACTCATGCAGAGATTTTAGAGCGAGCCCTCTTAGTGGAGAGTTTTCTTACTTAGAAGTCACTAGTAGAGAGACCCACCATCAAGAATCAAATTTCGGAGTCTTATGCAGCTGGAAGCAGAGAGATTTTGCAGAGTTCCAAGAGGACCAGTCCTACAGGTTCACGACTGCAAGATTCAGGGTTGGATGTGCGGGGCACCCAAGGTAGATCCAGTCATGACAGGAGCAGGCAGTGTTATGAATGCGGTGGGCAGGGTCACATGGCTCGTGACTATCTGACCTGCCATACAAATGATCATCATATGGATGGAGGACCTCCCAGGAAGAGACGGAGGTTCAATTGTGGTGGTCCGCAGGGAGAAGGCAGACGTGGAAGAGGAGCAGGCCGTGCAGCTGGCGATGGGTGACAATTCAAGATGTTACCACCACCAGCACTAGGTGGACCACCCTGACCATAAAGAGAAGGTGGATAGGGGGGAGCTCAGTGCCAAGCAGATGTTACCTGTGATCATTGCACTCTAGAGATGATACATGGTCCGATCTGTGTCTATTCCACCTTAGCTGCAGTACTTATAGACATAGGTGCTAGTAATTCATTTATTTGCAATACCCTTGATCAGAGCTCGGAGATTCCGATGGATACATTGGCTCGATACATATGGCTAGAGACTTCTATGAGAGCGGATTCGATGATTAAACAATGGTGACGGTAGTGTGAGCTTACTCTATGAGGAGAGACCTTCGACTGAGATTTCTTAGTAGCGGCGTTGAGGCCTTACGACCACATCTTGGGTATGGACTGGTTATCAATAGTCCATGCTCAGATAGACATTATTAGTCCCATGGTGTAGTGTTTCCGTGCATATGGGTCTAGTTTTACTTTCATTGGTGATAAGAGATCCTTTGTAACATAAGATGGACTTACCAGGAGGAGGGTACAACCGATTACACATCTGTTGGAAAGCCTTACCCTCGGGGCGGTTGATGTGGAGAGTCCACGTTATCCTGTAGTGGTGGACTAGTATGCGGATTTCTTCCCTGATTATTTTTTGGGTCTTCCTCCTTGTAGAGAGGTGGAATTTTACATTGACTTGTACCCCAAGATTACACTGATATCCATACCATGATATTGGATGGCTCCAATGGAGCTTCGTGTGCTACGGGTACAGCTAGAGGACTTGCAGGGGAAGCGATTCATCCGGCCCTGTGTTTCACCTTTGGCAGCCCCAATTTTGTTCACCAAGATGTCAGATGGGAGTTTGAGACTTTTTCCTGTTTATCGGCACCTGAACCAGGTGGATGTGAAGAAAAAGTACCCACTCTTGATAATTGAACATCTCTTTGATCAGTTGAAGGGAGCACAGTGGTTCTATACGATAGGCCTCAGAATAGGCTATCACCATCTCAGAGTATGAGAAGAGGATGTGTCGAAGATGAAATTCATATGTCGGTACGACCACTACGAGTTCTTGTATATGCCATTTAGTGTGACCAATGCTCCACTAGTGTTCATGGGACTCATGATCAAAATCATTCAATTGTACCTTGAATGCTTTGTCGTAGTCTTCATTGATGACATTCTGATCTACTCGTCTACTATGGAGGAGAATGCATATCATTTACGGATAGTTCTTGGACACACTCCGAGAGCACCATCTTTATGGTAACATCTCGAAGTGCCAGTTCTAGATCTGAGAGGTTCACTTTCTAGGACATGTTATCTTGGATGCTGGAGTTGTAGTGGATCCAGCAGATATTGAAGAAGTACATGCTTGGAATCCACCTAAGAGTGTGATGGAGGTACGGAGTTTCCTGGGTTTGGCTGGATACTACAAGAGATTTGTGCCAAATTTATCCAGAGTTACAGCATCACTCCCAATGATGAAGAAGAAGGGGAAACCATTCGTGTGGTTAGAAATATTCCAAGAGAGTTTTCAGCAGCTGAGGAAGATGTTGACTAGTGCCCCCATCTTGAGGCTTCCAGAGGAGGGTGTAGGGTACGTAGTCTACTGTGACGCATCAGGGACCAGGCTCCGATGTGTCCGGATAAAGGAGAGAGCGGTGATCACATATGGTTCTCGACAATAGAGATTGTATGAGAATAACTACGCTACCCATGACCTAGAGTTATCATTAGGGGTCTTCACCTTGAAGTTGTTGTGACACTATATTCTGGGCGAACACTTTATAGTCTACTGGGATCACATGAGTCTCAGGTATATCTTCTCTTAGATGGACCTGAACCTGAGATAGAGACAATGGCTTGAGTTCCTCAAGGACTATGACATTGAGGTCATCTATACTCATGGGAAGCCGAATGTAGTAGCAGATGCACTCAGAAGGAGATCTGTTATACAACTACTAGGAGAAGTGACGAAGCAGCCAGTCGTTTTGCAGATATGCATTGTTGATCGAGTTGGAGAAGCTTTTCATCACTCTCTTACAATCACTTCCCCACTTTATCAGCGAGTCGGGGAGGCACAGGGTGGGGATGATGACTGTGAGGCTTGACGTGCTCAGATATCCACAGGGAAGACACCTGATGGATTTTCTGAAGGTGGGGATCATATCATCCTCTTTAGAGGACGTACCATGGTAACAGTGTCGCATCCAGGGGAAGTGTTGAGGGAATTCCACATTTCCCCTATAATGGTACACCCAGGAGTGGTAGAAATGTACCAAGATCTCCGACGATAGCACTGGTGGCCGGGAATGAAGAAAGAAGTTGCAGAGTTTGTCTCTCAGTTCCTCACTTGCCAACAAGTGAAGGCGAAGCATTAGGTATAAGCGGACATGGATCAACCTTTGGACATCCCAGAGTATATGTGGGATGAGATATCCATGGTCTTCATGACATGACTTCGAATTACAACTATGGGAACTAAATCAATTTGGGTAATCGTCGACCGACTCCCTAAGTCATCACACTTCATACCGATTAGAGAGTAAGGTAAAATAGAGATATTTGGATGCCTCTATGTGAAGAAGATTGTGCAGCTACATGGAGTACCCTTGAAGATTGCCTCCGATCGTGATGCACATTTTACTTCCTTGATATGCAAGGGGTTTTAGGAGGATTTTGGGACACAACTTTGTTTGAGCACCGCCTTCCATCCTCAGATGGATGGCTAGACTGAGCGGACTATTCAGACCCTTGAGGACATGCTACCTACTTGCGTCCTCTACTTTGGTTATAGCTGGGAGGATCAATTTCCTTTGGTAAAGTTTTCATAAAATAACATCTATCACTCCACCATTCAGATGTATCCTTTTGAGGAATTGTACGAGCGACCTTGAAGATCACCTTTGTGCTGGAATGACCACGGGGAGTCAGAACTAGTGGGACTAGAGATGGTACGGGCTACCACAAAGATGGTGTAGATCATCCAGGAACTGATGATGAATAAATAGAGCAGGTAGAAGTATTATGATGACAGGAGATGGAGACCTCCGTAGTTTGAGGATGGCAACCACATCTTTCTACAAGTCTCACCTCGATGAGGTTTGCGGAGAATTGGACGAGGAAGAAAGTTATCTCCGAGGCTCATCAGACCCTTCCAGGTCCTCATATGAGTTGACGAGGTGTCTTACAACTTATCTCTTCAACCTCAGTTACATCGGGTGCATGATGTATTGCATGTATCCTAGCAGAAGAGATACGTGCACGACCCTTCTCATGGTATCGACCACAGTGAGTTGGACATCAATGATGGAGAAACGTTTTCAGAGGTTCTAGTAGAGATTGATGATCGATAGGAGCGTGTCCTTAGTGGGTGGTAGATACCTCTAGTGCGTGTTCGCTGGCAGCACGGGAACCTCCAGGGGGAACATTGGAGCGGGAGGCACAGATGCGTGCTCAGTACCCCCACTTGTTCCCCTAGGTTGAGTGTGTGGCTTATTGGGATAAAAATCCCTAAGGTGGGGAGAATGTAAAGAACTAAAATTTCCATATAATTTTTTTAAATTAAATGGGAAATTTACGAGCCAGAAAAAATTGACGGCACATGATTCCGATGCACGATGTGCCCGGAATGAATTTATAAACTTTTTATTTGGGTACATTTAGTTAACATATGAGCGGGTTTTTAGCATCTTTTGAACCGATGCTCGGAATTGAAATCTAAGGGCACTGTGGAACTTGTAGGGTTGGTATTCCCATAAGGATACCTTCACCTCAACCGCAATAGGTCAAGGATGAAATAGAGATTTTGGGTTTTTCGTGGAAATAAAAACAAAACAAAATAATATTTTATTTTATTTTTATTCTTGAAACATCATGTTGTGTGGGTTATGGTGGTGAGGACCAACTGATTCTAAACCCACCATTTTAATTCCTAATGGTGGGTACCACCCAAACCCTCTAAATGGGGAGAAACCTCTCAACTCCCCATTAATCATTTCCCCCGTTAAATTGATCCATTGAATTGTTCCAGTTAATTGAGATAATTTATAGTGCTAGTGTAGTATATTAATTATTCCAACATTGTCCATTCAAAAATAAATTCTTCTTAAGTGAAATTATATTGGAACTTATTTATGTTGGGTGGGAAATGTAGAAGGAGAGAACACTTGGCAGGATTACGCTTCTCCATCGAAGAACACCGACGTTCTCCAACGACTTTGACTTCTTCCTTGGGACATCCTACAATGTGGGACATCTTTAATCGACATCTGTACTTCCCTCCTCATTGACATCAATAAGAAAATGAGGTAGGTGTGTTTTTTAAATTGATCAATGTTATTTTTTCCCTCTTACATTGAATCATATTCCTTGAGTTGTATGCTACCTCCCTAACGTGGAGGGTACGTGCCAAACAAAAATGGCCCGACCCCTCCACAGATCTTATGGTTATTTTGTGAGATTTTCATGATGGTGATGATGAACAGTTCCGGTGGATGGACCTGGTGGAACTCTAGAACCGTGGTCGGTACCATGATCGTCCGCGATGAAGGCGACGAACAAAGGGTGGCCGGTCATGCCGGAGACCGGTGAAGGCACGACGCCCCACTACCTGTTGCCTCCGAGGCTTCGCCGCCCCCTGGACGTCACGCCCCATCGTGCTCCACCACGCATGGCTCTAATGACCGTAGCCCATTGTGGCCTCACCATCTCACGGCCATGCGCGACCCCCCACAACCTCACGACCTCACCGACCGGCCGCACTCCGCCCCTCCCCCACCCCCTCGCGGCCTTGCCGCCACGCTGCCCATGCGGCCCCGCCGCCTCACAGCCCTCCGCGGCCCCTCCGGCCTCACCGCCCCATGGCCCTCCCCCATACCCCCTGCGGCCCCATGATCTCACCCTCCTGCAGCCCTCCATGGCCCCTCATAGCCATTCGTGGCCTCGCGACCCTTGTGCCCTCCGCTTCACCCTCACAATGGTCCGCGGCCCCCGCACCGCCCAACTCGTGCTGGGCCGGACCTAGTTGGTCGGGCGAGATCCATCAGGCCTGGTCAGATGGGCCTAGTCGACCGAAACCAGCTCGGGCTAGGTCAGACCAGACCGGGACCAGCTACATGATTTTATCTCTATCAACCTTAACTTTGTCACCAGACGTCCGATTAACAAACCATCAACGAGGTTGTAAACCTTGGAGAGAGATAGTCCATTTTGTATACCTCACTAGAGTTTTGGGTATAGTCGGGGTATGGTCAGGTTAGACCGATCACAAATCATACTGGGCACTCAGGACTAAAGGGATAATAACATACACACAAGGTGTGTGATTGACGCAGCGTATGTTTCATTGTGACCCCTATGACGTGGCAATAATTTGAGATACTTCTTCATGGTACTTCATGGTAGTTGGACTATCGACCAGTGGGTTGGGGAGTAGACCATCCCAGAGACAAGAAAACTTAGTGTGGGAAACCAATAGCTGGATATGACGTGGAGAATGAGTGGAGATCATGTGTGGGTCAACACCGAGCGATCCTGTGTGGGTCAGCACAAAGTGATATTTTGTGGGTCATCACCGAGCGATCATATGTGGGTCAGCACCTTGAGATCTTACGTGGGTCCGCATAAAGCGATCCTATGTGGTTCAGCACCGAGCAATCCTATGTTGGTCGGCAGCAAAGCCTCTTAACAGAGTTAGATGATATAGTAGTTACATCTAATAATATCTACTACTACACCAGATAAATACCTGTTGTTAGGTGAGTCTGTACCCTGTGGTACATTCCTTCGTGGTAATTCCTTGGTCATATTATTCTATGTGGCATACCTGTGTGGTACATACCTTCGTGATAATCCTTCCAAAATGGAACAGTTGATCTTTGTCTTTTGAGTTGGACTATGTTTTTTCCTCATGATTGATATGGGTATACTTGATAACTTATGTATATATATGGGAATGTTCTTATGTAGGGTTGTCAGTTGATTTTGTAACTTGTGGTTTATCCTTTGTGAATTTTGAGAGACATTAAGGGTCTCAGGGTCCCTACTAAGTATCATTATACTCACCACTGCAAGGGATATGCCCGTACCTTGTTGTGTTTGGTGTAGATGACATATAGCATTGATCGAGGCTGAGGGTACCAGGTCTGGACGGTTCTCGGTGGTGGACCATATGGCGTGTTAGTACACATATGATATGGGCAGAGGTGGAGTGTTGAAGAGCTGATCTATACCTACCCTTCAGGTAGGAACGTTAGAGGATGATCCAATAGATGTCATTCTCTTTCTTCAGTTGTATTGTATTTCAGTTGTACTTTTACCTTTACTGTTGGGCTTATATTCCAGACCCTCTTACATTCATAACTCTTTTTCCTATTCTATTTACATGAGTTCGTATCTTGTTGTGTTCTTGGTTTCGTGTGATTATAGGATATAAAGGCAATGCCTTCCCAGTTTTAGGGAGTACACCTTCGGTGCTAGTCTCTATCCCCTAGCCTAGGAAGGCAGTCATGGGGTAGTCATGACACGAGCCCTGGGGGACAGTTCATGACAAAAACGTGATCCCCGACCACGAACTTAAGTGGTCTTCTCCATCGATCGGTTTAAGACTTCTGTCGTGACTTTACCGTATCCATCCTCTTCCAAATCAACTCTATCTGCTCTGTGGTCTCCTGGACAATACAAGGTCCCAACATAGCTCCCTCTGCTACCTCCAACTAAAATAAGGGTGATCGAAATGGCCTATGGAACAAATCCTCATAAGGTGACATCTGAATAGTTTCCTGAAAACTATTAAGGTATGGAAATTCCACAAGAGGTAAATTTCTCTCCCAGGAACCTCCAAAATCCAAAATACATGCACGAAGCATGTCCTCAAGCACCAGAATCATACTCTTGGAATGTCCATTTGATTGGGTCTGGTAAGTTGTACTTTAATGTACCTATGTACCCAAAGGCTTTTATAGTCCCTGTCAGACCCGAGATGTGAAACATGCATCCGTATATGAAATAATGGAGTGTGGAACCCCATGAATACGTACAATCTCTCGGATGTAAAAATGTACAATCTCATCAACACTGAATGTATCCTTGATCGGTAATAAGTGAGATCCCTTTGTGAGTCTGTCATTGACAATCCACACTGCATCAATCCCTCAAGAAAACCTAAAAAAAACTGTCAAAAAATCCATCGCGACACCATTCAACTTCTACTCAGGAATGGGTAACTGCTGCAAAAACCCTACTGGATGCTGATGCTCTGCCTTCACCTACTGACATCTGGAACACCTCATGTCAAAATCAGCAACATATCTCTTCATACCTGGCCACCAATACTGATGATGTAGATCACGATACATCATGGTAACTCTAGGATGAACTACCCAAAATGTGGAAGGAATGTCTCTCATCATCTCCTCGCATATGATTGCCGATACCCGTATGCCCCTGGAAACGCAATGTAGAGACCTGAAGCTTGACGTACACGGACATTACATTACTTTTTCAGAATACTTATTACATATCAAAAACAGACATTAAAGGGTCGTAATAGTTGAGTGCCTTTGGAAACATGGAACATAATCTTCTAATCATGGTGAAAGATCCTCAACATCTCCTATAAAGATCTTCCCCTTCTTGTCGTACCTAAAACCTTTCCTTATATCCCGGAGAAAATAAAACATAAAAAGTGTGAGCTCAAATGCTCAGTAAGGGTAAGCATGGATAAAAAAACAAATCATATACATTTGAACATAAAATCAAGAACATAATGTTTAAACATCAAAAGCTTGAGAAATGACATAAAACATGGAAGTACGTAAGGCATAGATCATAAAGGAACATCAATCATGATAAAATAGAATGGGAATAAAACATGTAATTGTGGAAACCATTAAGCACATGATATGATTTCCATATTAGCCAAGGCATTGCTGCCAATACTATCTTAGTGGAAAAAGTCCCTTTTCGAATTGAGTTCACTCCTCGTTCCAGTCTTGTAACACTGAACCAGATTAACATACCATTCCAGCCATGTCTATCTCATGAGATATAAATCTTTACCCAATGCATTGAAGGGAGATATAGGTCCCACCCATCTCATAATGATACCATTCTTATGTGTTCCACAGAATCATAAACCATACATCATAGCATAACCCATGGAATAAAAATGGGATTTTTAAACATTGTGACTTCATAAAACAATTCATATAAGATAAATGAATTCATAAAAATAATTCCATCACAACATAATCAAATCAATGTAATAATAGGGATAGAAACAGAACCCTATATTATCTTATATGGGAAATAATTTTGATAAAACACTTGAATTTCATTCTTGAGGAAAATATCCTTTCTACTTCAAAAACATATTCCTTTCTTTACATATCATATAATTTTGAACTAAAAGAATTTGATTAAAAATAAACTTGAAAACTTTTAAAGGAAGCTTCATGGAAGTAATGTTCCAAAAATCCATTCATGCCGTATAAGTTATAAAAAGACATTCTTCTCGTACTTTTGTCAGAAAAGTCAAAAAGTACCTCGTACGAAAAATGACAAAAGATTCCTTTCATATCTTTTACTAAAAACTCACCGAAGGGTAAAATTGGATATAAACAATTTTAGAAGGATATAAATATTACATATTGAGGAAACATGGATGTGGATGATAAATACTCCCCAGTAAATTCAGAAGTATAAGCAATCTCGAATAAAAATGAGATTGTGAGATTTTCCCTTACCTAATGTCTGATTTGCTTCGTAAGTGTTAGAAACTCCTGTATAATGATTTAAATAATGTCATTGAATTATTCTAGAATCATAATCATTGTTTATGATATCATATATGGTAATATTCTTAGCTTCTTATTAGTACTATTTCTATGCTACTTGTTATTCGAGTGTTTATTACTTTTTGTTCTTATGTCTGTTTTTTCGAATAAATTATTATTATTCTCTTTAGTTTATATATACCTCATTGACAGAATGGTATTAGTGTAATATATATCAAATTCATTCATTAAATTCATTTATATAATCATTATGCAATGAAGATCATGTATAACGAGTCGCATCACATCGTGGAGACGGTATTCCGTACGTACGCAGGAGCGATGATATCATTCAATGATCGTGGAATTGTATTGGAGTGTATGTATACTATTTCAGAATCAATATCACTTTAAAATAATCATATATAGTTATTATTTACACCATTATACTCATCCAATTAAGGTGGAGGTGGAAAATATATTACACCACGGCGTGGAGACGATATTCCGTACGTATGCACGCGCGGTGATTTCATTTTCCGTTGGATGGATAGATGGTGAAACAGGGGTGTTTCTGTAACGCCCTGACCCCAGTTACCTAGAGTCAGTTCATTATTTCATAACATTGGAATGATCACAAGAAGGATCAAATATCGAAAGACCGATTGGTTTATTAGCCTTGGAAACACTAGATATATTCATAAAGTTTTACATTACATCATTAAGTGAAAAACTACAACAACAACATAGTCTCCATATCCCACACTCATATCCCCACATAATATCCCTGCAGGTCATTCATAAATTACTTCTTCACATCCTGGAAAAAATAAAACATAGAAAAGGGGTGAGCTCAAATTCCCAGTAAGGATAACAATATAGCGGAAACATTCATAAATAAGAATAAACATTTAAGGCAATGTATAACGAAAACAAAATCCTTTTAAACATGAACTTAAACATAGTATGTAAAAAATAAAATGAAATAATTCCATTTACTTATTCACATGGATATTCTACTAATCGAATAATCACAAGAAATATCAATAACCACTTTCATAATGATGGAATGCATAATGACAGACTATCATAACCACAAAACCAAGGCCTCGGGCCAAGACTACAAATAATATTTTGTCAAGGCCTTGTGCCAAGAAACTAGTTTGTCTCATGAGACCTACCAATGCATTGAGGAGATATAGCGGGCTCCAACCGTCACATATTAAGTCCAATGCATTCCCATATGAAAAGGTTTAAACATAACATAAACATTCGTATTAAAACTAGCATTCGAAATGTCAATATTTTCACCATAAACCATGAATGGTATAAAAATAGCACATCCATAGTCAAACATATCACAAAAACTTAAATATAATATAGAAGTATTGTATCATAATAAATCAACTTCAAATAAGCATAAAATCCATCAAAGGATGTTGACATAGATGAAATCAAAACTATTTGAGAGAAATATCTCTTTTCTCGAAATCATTGAAATGTCAAACATTTATAAAGGAAGTAATTTAAAAGATTTTTTGGAATCAATGTGTCCCATACATATTTGAAACTTTTTAAAAGAAATATCATTTCAAAACCTTCATGTCCATATAAATAAATCCTTAAAATCATTTTGAAAACCTGGACATTAATTAAAAATATTTAGAAATATAAATCTTTAAAACATATAAAATTAAGATCTTCATAAAGAGTACCTTTCAAAAATTCTTAAAATATTCATTTTGAAATCATTTAAAAGTCACAAAATTATAAAATAAAACATTTACTTTGAAAATATTCTTATAAGCTTGTAATGGAAGCTTTGACGATTTTATAACAGCGGTAAATAGCCTCACCCGCCGTATAAGTTAAAAAAACATTCTTACCTTAAATTTGTCGAAAGGTAAAAAGTGCATTGTTTGGAAAACAACGGAAAGATTCCTTTAAAAACACATAAGGGTATAAATTACTTTAACCCATATTATTTGTAAATAGTAAAAATGTTTTGAAATACATTTCGAAGAAACATGGATGTGGATGATAAAGAGATCCCAGTAGATAAGTGCATATAAACAACCTCGAATAATGAAGAGATTGTGAAATAAACCCTTACCTTGTACTTTTCCTTGGTTGGGGTAGGTTAACCTCCTGTTTAATGGAGAAATAATAGTTATTAAATTATACAGGAATCATATACATTATTAGGATATCATATATGATCTCTTAACATTGATTTGTTAATAATATCTTAGTATTATCGTTGTTTCTGGTGTTAACTTACTCGTTTCCTTTTATATGTTTTGTTACATATGCCATGTTTTTAATGGATAGGTTTTATCGTAATCATATCCAGAATTATATCAAGTCCTTAGATACTATTATTAATCATAAAATGATAATTATACTTGAATGGATACAATAGAGAATGAATCTCACCGCGTTCGTGGAGACGGTAGTCCGTACGTACGCACGAGCGACAATATCATTGTTTTGATATTAAAATATTATATAAATTGATGGTATATCATATATAAAGAATAATTAAAATGTTTTATTTATTATTTACATGAGTTACACATCATTATTATACCCATACAAATAATAATATATTGAATAACAATTACACCACGACGTGGAGACGGCAAGCCTTACGTACACACGTATGGTGACATGTTATTCAAAGGGTGGATAGAATACTGAATATGGATGTATCATATTTATAATAAAATCACAGTATATATAAGATACTGGAGTTATTATTTTAGAATGGTAATAACAAAGAAGGAAGAAGTGGAAGAAGAAAGGAACTTGAAAAAGTGTGGTGAAATCATTACCTCTTCTTCGGGTTCTTCCTTTTGATTTGATCAAAAGGGCTCCATAGGTTGGATTTATGATCAGAAAAATTCCTCTAGGTTGTATTGAAGGAAGTTTGGAGAGTATTTGGGCAGAGTTTGGCCGAACCAAATGGCTTCGAAGGTGTGAAGAAATGAGAAGGAGGAGTGCCTTTTTATAAGAGGGGTGAGGGGCACCTTTGGAAAAGCTAGAAATATTAATTTATAATAAATTCATATTCGGTTTCTAATGGCTCCAACGTTTATTATTTAAATGTTAAGGTGGGGATAGGTCGAAAACCATTCAAAAAATATGTTTTAGACAGGTTTGGGTACTTATATTAACATTATCATTAAGTATTAACTCTATGTTAATTAGTTTGACATTTACCATGTCACTATGTATTTCTATATTATATAGTTAATAAACATACTATATACATCCAAGATACCCCCAAGTGGTCAATTAATGATACACCTATCATTATATACGTCTCTTGGCCGAAACTTAGATTTTTATGAATTTAATATCAATTAATAATATAATATTTGTTTTAAAAACTCTTTTATGTCTATTTTGACACTATTCAATAGTTGATTTTTGTGAAACTCATAACAGAATGATTACTTCTAAAAAATTTAATTAAATCATTCCTAACATGTCATATTAACTTAAAAAATTAGTGTAATTCATAAAAAGTCTCAAATTATATTTATTTGTGTATTTATAATATTAATTATTTTTATTTTTCACTATTATGGTAATTACTACATCACCATTGTGTCATAAATAAATTAAACTATTTAATATCTAAAAATTATAAATAAAATACCATTATGTATTAAATCGTTTTACCTTTCCAATGAATATTTATAGTCTAATATCCAACATATATAACCCTATGTAAAAATTGTTTTTTTAAAAGATATATGGTTATGTCATTTTTGTACTTATTTTAACATAATTAAAATTAAGTGTCCCTATCACCTACAAGTGGCTCAATGGGATCCCATAATCGACCCAAAGATGCATATGGTCGAACATGTATCAACAAATAAGGCTAGGACACGTTTTATGTCATTTTTGTACTTATTTGAACATCCTAATTATAAATATGGAATCCATTTTTCTAAATTCAAAACACAGAAGTGGAAGATATTAATTTAAAATTAATTCCCGCTGTCAAAACAAAAAACATGTTTTTAAGATATAATAAATATCAAAAGATTGATACTTGTTTATGCTCGGTTTAATTGTGAAATTATGTCCAATTACCAAAATTTTATTAAATGGTAAAAATATATTCTAAATATACTTTAAAACCCCTCAAATTCATTATTTATCAATATAAATTATTTCGATGAAAAAAAAGTTGTTTTTAATTAAAATTTAGTAATTTTCACTCTTCATCAAAATATAAAAGTTTTCCGAAAAGTATGACAATTTCACCCTAGGATAATTTTGATATTTCAAATCAAAAAATGAAGTCCATTTTGAGAGATAGAATTTATAAAATTTCAAAAAGTAGGTATTACTATTCATAATGGCTTGTTTGGTAAGTCATGGTGCGCTTTAACTCGATGTTGCGTGTAGTGCATGTTATTCAATTATTTTGAAGAAATAACACATTTTGAAATCTTGGGGTGTTACACTCTCCCCTCCTTTAATAAATTGCGTCCTCGCAATTTGAAATTGTTCTTAGAAAATAAAAGGTTGATAATAAAAAAATATCTTTGTGGGAAAACCCACATCAGAAATTGGGTTACTAAAATTTAGTCTTAATATGAGGAAAAGAAAAAAATGAAAATGTCACCACCAAATTATGATCTCGATTAGGAGAACATTGGTGGAAACTAGAGACATATAATTGGAGGAAAAACATAAATATTTATAGGTAGTGATTGAGATCATCAATCACAAACAAGTGTAAAATTGAGGTCCTTAAATTTATCAATCTATGTAGATTTGAAATACCATCGGTTCAACAAAACATAGGATATTAGGATAACACATTTTTTGTTTTAGGATTCCTTAAATAAAGTATAAGAATTAATTTCTTCAAAGAATAAGAGATGAAGAAAAATATATTCTTGACATGTAGAGTTCCATCCTTTAACTAATTTCTACCACAAACTCATCTTTCACTCTAAAAGATAATAGAACCAAAAAAAAATATTCTATTTATCCTATTCGTATAGGGTAAAAAAACGAATTTATAATTCATCTACTAGATCTTTTTTTTAAAAACTACATTATTTAATCTCGGACATCATGTGGGTCAGTGGTAGGTGATACACCCTTGTTGCCCTTCGGTTGTGGGTTCAAGTCTCACGGCCTTGCCGGACGCGACGGGTTGCCGCCCGACCTCCGGGTTGTCCTTTAATGGAAATCCAAAATAATCCAAACTAGAACTATCCAAAATACTTCAGTCCAAAATTTATAAGGAAGGTAAACACAATAAAGATCCTTTTTTCCTCGTAATAACATGTGAACACCTTCGTCATGTATTCTGTTAAAACACTGCAACATCCTGAATTACCATAAAACCTTATTGATCACATTCATGATCCCTTATTCCTTAAAGAATAATAGATATACTCCTTCAATCCAAAAATGTTTTAGACCCCTACAATGATGGAATATACAAATCATTAATCAGTTTCAAGGTAGTCAAGAATATCTAATATAATTTATCCAAATCAATCATGTATTATTCCGAAATCACTACCACAGTATCAAAACTATATTTTTGTTTATAATTCAATCAACCATATATTTTCCAAAAATTTATCCTGCTATTGAGTCACTTTTCTTTGTTCCACACAATCTCAAGTCCTTAATGAAATAGTACTGCAGAACAATCCTTATATACTCCATAATTATTATAACAAGTAAATTGTTGATACAACCCTCAAATGACATAATCAACACAAGAACTCTAATCATTCCTCTTCATCTGTGGTAGTATCATAACTTGATTATTATCTAATAGCATCATTTGCGGCATAGTCTGATGACTGGGACATAGGTTCGCGTAGTGTCCAAACTCCTTGCAAATGAAGCATTGTACATTTGATACCATTTTCTTACCATTGCAGTCCCGTACTTTGTGCCATTTTCCTCCACACTTATAACAAACTCTCATTCCTTTCAGACAAGTTCCAGGGTGTTTCTTCCCATAGTTATCACATATAGGAAAATTCTTCTTTTTCCCTCTTCCCTCTATCCATCTTTCTCTCTTCCATCCTTTTCTTCTCTTACTTCCCTTCAAAGCCATTGGACTCAGTAAAATCTTTACATATCTTATCATCACATGATATTATTTATTCATATGATGATAATACATGGGAGACTATTTCTCGTATAAATTCTTGCTTAAGGCCATGAAAGATATGATCCTTCTTTCTCTTTGGATCATGTGCATTGATGGAGTTCTCATTCCTTCTACTGGGCACCATTTCTAAACAATGGCATACACAAGATTAGTTTATGAATACCAATACCTCATCCCAAACTTGTATGAAACATAACATAAATTAAATAGTTTATGGATATAATCCATAATCATAAAAATTTCTCCTTTGAGGAAGTAAATACTCATAAACCCTTCATAATAGTTTGTAAAGAAAATGAGAATCATCCTAAGCATATCACCCGGGAGTGTCGTAACCAAGAGTGCAGCAAGGCCCGTTGTCGGGCACCAGTTCCCGTTCGAGTCTAGTTCAAAGCGGTGTTTTCAGGTTTTACCCCTAGGTACATCTGTGCCGGAGCCGCCTCTACCTGCTCATATCCAGACAGGGATGTGTTGCTCGGAAATCTCCCAAAATCTCTAAAATACCAAAATTCTATGAAGTTCTTCTATACTAATCCTCAAAGTTCATCTTAGGTCTATGTGCTCTAATCAGAGTTTATCTAAATCTATCTTCCATGTTTTGTTCTAAACTTTCTCTGATACCAACTGTAACGCCCCGACCCCTCTTACCTAGAGTCGGTGCATTATTACATAACATTGGCATGATCACAAGAAGGATCAAATCTCGAAAGACCGATTGGTTTAGTAGCCTTGGAAACACTAGATATATTCATAATGTTTTACATTACATCATAAAGTGAAAAACTACTTCAACAACATAGTCTCCATATCCCACACTCATATCCCCACATACTATCCCTGCAGGTCATTCATAAATTACTTCTTCACATCCTGGGAAAAATAAAACATAGTAAAGGGGTGAGCTCAAATGCCCAGTAAGGATAACAATATAGCGGAAACATTCATAAATATGAATAAACATTTAAGGCAATGTATAACTAAAACAAAAGCCTTTTAAACATTAACTTAAACATAGAATGGCAAAAATAAAATGAAATAATTTCATTTAATTATTCACATGGATATTATACTAATTGAATAATCACATGCAATATCAATAACCACTTTCATAATGATGGAATGCATAATTCGAGACTATCATAACCACACAGCCAAGGCCTCGTGCCAAGACTACAAATAATATTTTGTCACGGCCTTGTGCCAAGCACTAGTTTGTCTCATGAGACATACCGATGCCTCGAGGAGCTATAGCGGGCTCCACCCGTCACATGTTAAGTTAAGTGCATTCCCATATGAAAAGGTTTAAACATAACATAAACATTCGTATTAAAACTAGCATACGAAATGTCAATATTTTCACTATAAACCTTGAATGGTATAAAAATAGCACATCCACAGTCAAACATATCAGAAAACCTTCTATATAATATAGAAGTTTTGTATCATAATAAATCAACTTCAAATAATCTTAAAATCCATCAAAGGATGTTGACATAGATGAAATCAAAACTATTTGGGAGAAATATCTCTTTTCTCGAAATCATTGAAAAGTCAAACATTTATAAAGGATGTAATTTAAAAGATATTTTTGAATCAAAGTGTCCCATACCACTTTGAAACTTTTGAAAAGAAATATCATTTCAATACCATCATGTCCATATATATAAATCCTTAAAATCATTTTGAAAACATGGACATTAATTAAAAATATTTAGAAAGATAAATGGTTAAAACATTTAAAATTATGATCTTGATAAAGTGTACCTTTCAAAAATTCATAAAATATTAATTTTGAAATCATTTAAAATTCACATAATTATAAAATAAAACATTTACTTTGAAAATATTCTTATAATCTTGTAAGGGAAGCTTTGACGATTTTATAACGGCGTTAAATAGCCGCACCCGCCGTATAAGTTAAAAAAAATATTCTTACCTTAAATTTTTTGAAAGGTAAAATGTGCCTTGTTTGGAAAACAAAGGAAATATTCCTTTAAAAACACATAAGGGTATAAACAACTTTAACCCATATTCTTTTTAAATAGTAAAAATGTTTTGAAATACATTTTGATTAAACATGGATGTGGATGATAAAGAGATCCCAGTAGATAATTGCGTATAAACAATCTCGGATAATGAAGAGATTGTGAAATAAACCCTTACCATGTAATTTTACTTGGTTGGGGTAGGTTAAACTCCTATATATTGATGAAATAATTGTTATTAAATTATACAAGAATCATATAAATTAATATGATATCATATATGATCTTTTAACATTGATTTGTTAATAATATCTTCATATTATCGTTGTTTCAGGTGTTAAATTACTCGTTTCCTTTTATATGTTTTGTTATTTAAGCCATGTTTGTAATGGATAGGTTTTATATTAATCATATCTAGAATGATATCAAGTCCTTATATTACTATTATTAATCATAAAATGAGAATTATACATGAATGGATACGATAGAGAATGAATCTCATCGCGTTCGTGGAGACGGTAGTCCGTACGTACGCACGAGCGACAATATCATTCTTTTGATATTAAAATAATATATAAATTGATGGTATATAATATATACAGAATGATTAACATGTTATATTTATTATTTACATGAGTTACACATCATTATTATACCCATCCAAATAATAATATATTGAATAACAATTACACCGCAACGTGGAGACGGTAAGTCGTACGTACGCACGTATGGTGACATGTTATTCAAAGGGTGGATAGAATACTGAATATGGTTGCATCATATTTATAATAAAATCAAAGTATATATAAGATACTGGAGTTATTATTTTAGAATGGTAATAACAAACAAGGAAGAAGTGGAAGAAGAAAGGAACGTGAATGGGTGGTGAAATCATTACCTCTTCTTCGGGTTCTTCCATTTGATTTGATCAAAAGGGCTCCTTAGGTTGCATTTCTGATCAAACAAAGGCCTATAGGATGTATTGAGGGAAGTTTTTGGAGTATTTGGGCAGAGATTGGCCGAACCCAAAGGCTTTTAAGGTATAATGAAATGAGAAGGAGGAGTGCCTTTTTATAAGAGGGGTGAGGGGCACCTTTGGAAAAGCTAGAAATATTAATTTTTAATAAATTCATATTCGGTTTCTAATGAATCCAACGTTTATTATTTAAATGTTAAGGTGGGGATACGTAAAAAACAATTCAACAAATAGAATTTATACAGGTTTGGGTACTTATATTAACCTTATCTTTAAGTATTAACTCTAAGTTAATTAGTTTGACATTTACCATGTCACTTTGTATTTCTATATTATATATTTAATAAACTTACTATATACATCCAAGAGACCCCCAAGTGGTCCATTAATGATACAAATATCATTATATACTTCTCTTGGCCGAACATTAGATTTTTAAGAATTTAATATCAATTAATAATATAATATTTGTTTTAAAAACTCTTTTATGTCAATTTTGACACTATTCAATAGATGATTTTTGTGAAACTCATAAAAGAATGATTACTTCGAAAACATTTAATTAAAGCATTCCTAAAATGTCATATTAACTTAGAAAATTAGTGTAATTCATAAAAAGTCTCAAATTTTATTTATTTGTGTATTTATAATATTAATTATTTTTATTTTTCACTATTATGGTAATTACTGTATCATCATTGTGTCATAAATAAATTAAATTATTTAATATCTAAAAATTAAAAATAAAATGCCATTATGTAGTAAATCGTTTTATCTTTCCAATTAATACTTATAGTCGAAAATCCAACATATATAACCCTATGTAAAAATTGTTTTTCTAAAAGATATATGCTTATGTCATTTTTTTACTTATTTTAACTTAATTAAAATTAAGTGTCCCTATCACCTACAAGTGGCTCCATGGGGTCCCATTATCGACCCAAAGATTCCTATGGTCGAACATGTATCAACCAATAAGTCTAGTACATGTTTTAGGGTAATTTATTATTGTTATAATATTATTTTTTAACCCTTATTTACTGGATTTACCCTTAACCATGGTAAATAAAATATTTACCGCGGTAATAATTCAAAATGTCTAAAAATAAAAGTTACCTACTTACACAATTTGAACATCCTGATTATAAATATGGAATCTATTTTTCTAAATTCAAAACACATAAGTGGCAGAAATTAATTTAAAATTAATTCCCGCTGTCAAAACAAAAAGCGTGTTTTTATGATATAATAACTATCAAAAGATTGATACTTGTTTATGTTCGGTTTAATTGTGAAATTATGTCCAATGACCAACACTGTATTAAATGGTACAAATATATTCTAAATATACTTTAAAACCCCTCAAATTCATTATTTATCAATATAAAATATTTCGATTAAAAAAAAGTTGTTTTTAGTTAAAATTTAGTAATTTTCACTATTCATCAAAATATTAAAGTTTTCCGAAAAGTCCCAAAATTTCACCGTAGGCTAATTTTGATATTCTGAATCAAACAATTAAGTCCATTTTGAGAGATATAATTTATAAAATTTTGAAAATTAGGTATTACTATTCATAACGGCTAGTTTGGTAAGTCATGGTGCGCTTTAACTCGATGTTGTGTGTAGTGCATGTTATTGAATTATTTTGAAGAAATAACACACTATGAAATATTGGGGTGTTAACTCTCCCCTCCTTCAATAAATTGAGTCCTCACAATTTGAAATTGTTCTTAGAAAATAAAAGGTTGAAAATAAAAAAATATCTTTGTGGGAAAACCCACATCGGAAATTGGGTTACTAAAATTTAGTCTTAATATGAGGAAAAGAGAAATGAAATGGTCACCACCAAATTATGATCTCGATTAGGAGAACATTGGTGGCAATTAGAGACATATAATTGTAGAAAAAACATAAATATTTATAGGTAGTTATTGAGATCATCAATCACAAACAAGTGTAAAATTGAGGTCCTTAAATTCCTCAATCTATGTTGATTTGAAATACCATCGGTTCAACAAAATATAGGGTATTAGGATAACACATTTTTCGTTTTAGGATTCCTTAAATAAAGTATAAGAATTAATTTCTTCCATGAATAAGAGAAGAAGAAAAATATATTCTTGACATGTAGAGTTCCATCCGTTAACTAATTTCTACCACAAACTCATCTTTCACTCTAACAGATAATAGAACGTAAAAAAAATATTCTATTTATCCTATTAGTATAGGGTTAAAAAAATGAATTTATAATTCATCTACTAGATCTTTTTTTAAAAAAACTACATTATTTAATCTCGGATATCACGTGGGTCAGTGGTAGGTGATACACCCTTGTTTCCCTTCGGTTGTGGGTTCAAGTCTCGCGGCCTTGCCGGACGCGACGGGTTGCCGCCTGACCTCCGGGTTGTCCTTTAATGGAATTCCAAAATAATCCAAACTAGAACTATCCAAAATACATCAGTCCAAAATTTATAAGGAAGGTAAACACAATAAAGATCCTTTTTTCCTCGTAATAACATGTGAACACCTTCATCATGTATTCTTTTAAAACACTACAACATCCTAAATTACCATAAAACCTTATTGATTACATTCATGATCCCTTATTCCTTAAAGAATAATAGATATACTCCTTCAATCCAAAAATGTTTTAAACCGCAACAATGATTGAATATACAAATCATTAATTAGTTTCATGGTAGTCAAGAATATCCAATATAATTTACCCAAATCAATCATGTATTTTTTCAAAATCACTACCTCAGTATCATAACTATATTATGGTTTATCATTCTCTCAACCAGATATTTTCAAAAAATTTATCCTGCTATTGAGTCACCTTTCTTTGTTCCACACAATCTCAAGTCCTTAATGAAATAGTACTGCAGTACAATCCTTATATACTCGATAATTATTATAACAAGTAAATTGTTGATACAACACTCAAATGACATAATCAACACAAGAACTCTATTCATTCCTATTCATCTGTGTTAGTATCATAACTTGATTATTATCCAATAGCATCATTTGTGGAATAGTCTGATGACTGGGACATAGGTTCTTGTAGTGTCCAAACTCCTTGCAAATGAAGCATTGTACATTTGAAACAATTTTCTTACCATTGCAGTCACGTACTTTGTGCCCTTTTCCTCCACACTTATAACAAACTCCCATTCCTTTCAGACAAGTTCCAGGGTGTTTCTTCCCACAGTTATCACATATAGGAAAATTATTCTTTTCCCTCTTCCCTTTATCCATCTTTCTCTCTTCCATCCTTTTCTTCTCTTGCTTCCCTTCAAAGCCATAGGACTCAGTAAAATCTTTACATATCTTATCAACACATGATATTATTTCTTCATATGATGATAATACATGGGAGACTATTTCTCTTATAAATTCTGGCTTAAGACCATGAATGATATGATCCTTCTTTCTCTTTGGATCATGTGCATTGCTGGAGTTCTCATTCCTTCTACTGGGAACCATTTCAATACAATGTCATACAGTAGATTAGTTTATGAATACCAATACCTAATCCCAAACTTGTAAGACACATAACATAAATTAAATAGTTTATGGATATAATCCATAATCATAAAAATTTCTCCTTTGAGGAAGTAAATACTCATAAACCCTTCATAATGGTTTTTAAAGAAAATGAGAATTATCCTAAGCATATCCCCTGGGAGTGTCGTAACCAAGAGTGCAGCAAGGCCCGTTGTCGTGCACCAGTTCCCGTTCGAGTCTAGCTCAAAGCGGTGTTTTCGGGTTTTACCCCTAGGTACATCTGTGCCAGAGCCGCCTCTACCTGCTCGTATCCAGACAGGGATGTATTGCTCGGAAAACTCCCAAAATCTATACAATACAAAAATTCTAGGAAGTTCATCTATACTAATCTTCAAGTTCATCTTAGTTCTACGTGCTCTAATCAGAGTTTATCTAAATCTAGCTTCCATGTTTTGTACTAAACTTCCTCTGATACCAACTGTAATGCCCCGACCCCAGTTACCTAGAGTCGGTGCATTATTACATAACATTGGCATGATCACAAGAAGGATCAAATCTCTAAAGACTGATTGGTTTAGTAGCCTTAGAAATACTAGATATATTCATAATGTTTTACATTACATCATAAAGTGAAAAACTACTACAACAACATAGTCTCCATATCCCACACTCATATCCCCACATACTATCCCTGCAGGTCATTCATAAATTACTTCTTCACATCCTGGGAAAAATAAAACATAGAAAAGTGGTGAGCTCAAATGCCCATTAAGGATAACAATATAGCGGAAACATTCATAAATAAGAATAAACATTTAAGGCAATGTATAACTAAAACAAAAGCCTTTTAAACTTGAACTTAAACATAGTATGGAAAGAATAAAATAAAATAATGCCATTTACTTATTCACATAGATATTCTAATAATCGAATAATCACATGCAATATCAATAAACACTCTCATAATGATGGAATGCATAATGCCAGACTATCATAATCACATAGCCAAGGCCTCGTGCCAATACTACAAATAATATTTTGTCAAGGCCTTATGCCAAGACACTAGTTTGTCTCATGAGACCTACCGATGCATCGAGGAGCTATAACGGGCTCCACCCGTCACATATTAAGTCTAATGAATTCCCATATGAAAAGGTTTAAACATAACATAAACATTCGTATTAAAACTAGCATACAAAATGTCAATATTTTCACCATAAACCATGAATGGTATAAAAATAGCACATCCATAGTCAAACATATCACAAAACCTTCAATATAATATAGAAGTTTTGTATAATAATAAATCAACTTCAAATAAGCTTAAAATCCATCAAAGGATGTTGACATAGATGAAATCAAAACTATTTGAGAGAAATATCTCTTTTCTCAAAATCATTGAAAAGTCAAACATTTATAAAGGAAGTAATTTAAAAGATATTTTTGAATCAAAGTGTCCCATACCACATTGAAACTTTTGAAAAGAAATATCATTTCAAAACCTTCATGTACATATAAATAAATCCTTAAAATCATTTTGAAAACATGGACATTAATTAAAAATATTTAGAAAGATAAATCTTTAAAACATTTAAAATTATGATCTTGATAAAGAGTACCTTTCAAAAATTCTTAAAATATTCATTTTGAAACCATTTAAAAGTCACATAATTATAAAATAAAACATTTACTTTGAAAATATTCTTATAAGATTATAAGGGAATCTTTGACGATTTTATAACGGCGGTAAATAGCCGCACCCGCCGTATAAGTTAAAAAAAGCATTCTTACCTTAAATTTTTCAAAAGGTAAAAAGTGCCTTGTTTGGAAAACGAAGGAAATATTCCTTTAAAAACACATAAGGGTATAAATTACATTAACCCATATTCTTTGTAAATAGTAAAAAAAATTTGAAATATATTTCGAAGAAACATGGATGTGGATGATAAAGAGATCCAAGTAGATAATTGCGTATAAACAACCTCTTATAATGAAGAGATTGTGAAATAAACCCTTACCTTGTAATTTTACTTGGTTGGGGTAGGTAAACCTCCTGTATAATGTTGAAATAATTGTTATTAAATTATACAAGAATCATACACATTAATATGATATCATATATTATCTTTTAACATTGATTTGTTAATAATATCTTCATATTATCGTTGTTTCGGGTGTTAACTTACTCGTTTCCTTTTATATGTTTTGTTACATAAGCCATGTTTGTAATGGATAGGTTTTAACATAATAATATCCAGAATAATATCATGTCCTTAGATACTATTATTAATCATAAAATTAGAATTATACTTTAATGGATACGATAGAGAATGAATCTCATTGCGTTCGTGGAGACGGTAGTCCGTACGTACGCACGAGCGACAATATCATTCTTTTGATATTAAAATAATATATTAATTGATGGTGTATCATATATACAGAATAACTAACATGTTATATATATTATTTACATGAGTTACACATCATTATTATACCCATCCAAATAATAATATATTGAATAACAATTACACCGCGATGTGGAGACGGTAAGCCGTACGTACGCACGTATGGTGACATGTTATTCAAAGGGTGGATAGAATACTGAATATGATTTTATAATATTTATAATAACATCACAGTATATATAAGATACTGGATTTATTATTTTAGAATGGTAATAACAAACAAGGAAGAAGTGGACGAAGAAAGGAACTTGAAAAAGGGTGGTGAAATCATTACCTCTTCTTCGGGTTCTTCCTTTTGATTTGATCAAAAGGGCTCCTTAGGATGGCTTTCTGATCAAAACAAGGTCTCTAGGTTGTATTGAGGGAATTTTGGAGAGTATTTGGGCAGATTTTGGCAAAACCAAAAGGCTTTGAAGGTGTGAAGAAATGAGAAGGAGGAGTGCCTTTTTATAAGAGGGGTGAGGGGAACCTTTGGAAAAGCTAGAAATATTAATTTATAATAAATTCATATTCGGTTTCTAATGGCTCCAACTTTTATTATTTAAATTTAAAGGTGGGTATAGGTAGAAAACCATTCAACCAATAGAATTTAGACAGGTTTGGTTACTTATATTTACAGTATCTTTAAGTATTAACTCTAAGTTAATTAGTTTGACATTTACCATGTCACTTTGTATTTCTATATTATATAGTTAATAAACATACTATATACATCCAAGATACCCCAAATTAGTCCATTAATGAGACACCTATCATTATATAAGTATCTTGTCCGAACCGTAGATTTTTAAGAATTTAATATCAATTAATAATATAATATTTGTATTAAAAACTCTTTTATGTCAATTTTGACACTATTCAATAGTTGATTTTTGTGAAACTCATAAAAGAATTATTACATCGAAAAAATTTGATTAGATCATTCCTTCCATGTCATATTAACTTATAAAATTAGTGTAATTCATAAAAAGTCTCAAATTATATTTATTTTTGTATTTATAATATCAATTATTTTTATTTTTCACTATTATGGTAATTACGGCATCATCATTGTGTCATAAATAAATTACATTATTTAATATCTAAAAATTATAAATAAACTAACATTATGTAGGAAATCTTTCTATCTTTCCAATTAATATTTATAGTCGAAAATCCAACTTATATAACCCTATGTAAAAATTGTTTTTCTAAAAGATATATGCTTATGTCAGTTTTGTACTTATTTTAACTTAATTAAAATTAAGTGTCCCTATCACCTACCAGTGGCTCCATGGGGTCCCATAATCGACACAAAGATTCCTATGGTCGGACATGTATCAAAAAATAAGTCTAGGACACGTTTTATTGTAATTTAGTATTATTATAATATTATTTTTAACCCTTATTTACCGGATTTAACCTTAACCATGGTAAATAAAATATTTACCGCGGTAATTATTCAAAATGTCTAAAAATAAAAGTTACTATTTACACAATTTGAACATCCTGATTCCAAATATGTAATCCATTTTTCTAAATTCAAAACACAGAAGTGGGAGAAATTAATTTACAATTAATTCCTGCTGTCAAAAACAAAAAGCGTGTTTTTAAGATATAATAACTATCACAAGATTGATACTTGTTTATGTTAGGTTTAATTGTGAAATTATTTCCAATGACAAACATTGTATTAAATGATAAAACTATATTCTAAATATACTTTAAAACCACTCCAATTCATTATTTATCAAATATAAATTATTTTGATTAAAAAAAGCTGTTTTTAATTAAAATTTAGTAATTTTCACTATTCATCAAAATATTAAAGTTATCCGAAAAGTACCAAAATTTCACCCTAGGATAATTTTGATATTCAGAATCTAAAAATGAAGTCCATTTTTAGAGATAGAATTTATTAAATTTCAAAAAGTAGGTATTACTATTCATAATGGCTAGTTTGGTAGGTCATGGTGCGCTTTAACTCAGTGTTGCGTGTAGTGCAAGTTATTGAATTATTTTGAAAAAATAACAAACTATGAAATCTTTGGGTGTTATAGTTTCATACTTATAATAACATATCAGTGTATCAGTGATACTGATGTTGTTACTTCATAATGAAACAACTAAAGAAGAAGAAGTGGAAAAAGAAATAAAGTTGAAAGAATCGATAAAGGACATTACCTCTTCTTTGAAGCGCCTCTTTGATACCTCTTTATAGGGCACTAAAATTGGTCTTTGAAGAAAACCAGGACCTCTATGATGTTTATAGGGAAGTGGAGAAGACAATATGGCAGGGGTTGGCCGAGCTTGAAGGCTCAATGTGGTGTGAGGAAGAGAGGGAGGAGGTTCCCTTTTATAAGGGAGGAGAGGGCATCTTTGGATAAACTAAAAATATTATTTTATTATAAAGTCATATTCGGTTTTTAATAGCTCAAAATTTATTTATTTCTAAGATAAGGTGGGGATGGGTCGAAATCCTCTATTCCAATAGAATTTAGACAAGTTTAGGTATATATTTTAACCTTATCATTTATATTTAACTTTAAGTTAAATAATTTTACTTTTACCGTGTCTTCCAGTTTTCTTACACTATAAGGTTAATAAACTTACTATATCAACCCAAAATAACCCCAAGTTGTTTTTTATTAATATATATAACCTTATCTATGTCATTTGGCCAAACCGTATATTTTTAGGAATAACATAACAATTAATAATATAATATTTATTTTAAAATCTATTTTATGTCAATTTTGACACTATTTGGTAATTGATTTTTGTGAAAATCATAAAAGAATGATTAGTTCAAAAACAGTTAATTAGATCAATAATAACATGTCATATTAACCTAGAAAATAAGTGGAATTCATAAAAAGTCTCAAATTACATTTATTTGGGTATTTATAACATCAATTATGTCAATATTTCAGTAATAAGATAATTACTGCATCATAATTCTGTCATAAATAAATTAAATTATTTAAGGTATAAAAATTATTAATAAAATACAATTATGTAGGAAATATTTTTTGCTTTCTAATGAATATTTATAGTCTAATTTATCTTATGAATAACCCTATAATAAAAATTATTTACTTATTAAACATTGATTTTAACTATTTTGACCCTTATTTAAATAAATTAATATTAAATGTCCTAATCTAATCCAAGTGGGCCTAAAAGGTCATATTTTATTCCTAAGGTTTCTTTTGGTCGAATTACACTTATCCAATAGAATTAGGACATGTTTTAGGGTAATAATAAAAACATTTTTACTCTTAATTACCCTATTTACTTTTAACCGTGGTAAAAAAATAAAAAATTACTATTCACCAGAAATTATTTTCATCTCATTGAACCACATTTTACTTACTGAAATCAACCGTGTCTCTATGATTTTTGAAATTCCTCTCACAGAAGCGGTAAAATTAAGTTTTATGTAAATTTGTATATTCTCCTAGGAGGTGGGTAAAAGACGGTGAAAAGTTCAGTAAAATTTTTATATATGTATAATTATTATAAACACACGCTAATGAATTGAATTGAACTTATATAGGTATTATGTCTCAATTTTGACCTAAAATAAATTGAAATAAAATAAATAATTATTTAAATAAAAAGTTGGTTTTTAAATAGTAACCCAGTGTTTTCACTATTCATAAAAAATTGATAGTTTTCAGAAAAATACCAAAATTTCACCCGAGGCTAATTTCGATATTCTGAATCCAAAAATAAAGTCCATTTTGAAAAATAAAATTTACAAAATTTCAAAAAGTGGTTATTACTATTCATAACAGATAGTTTTAATAATATTTTAATAGCATATCGTTGTTTAGTGAAACTCGGTATTGCGTATGACGCAAGCTATCGAGGAAGGTCGCGATAGCGTGTAAAGCAATCCAAGATAGTGTTGTGTGTAGTGAAATATTCCTTTGATGATTTATAAAAACAAAATATTTCTCATAAAAGTATTGGGTGTTACATTCTACCCCCCTTAAAATGAATTTCGCCGTTGAAATTCATCACTTTGTAACAAACAGATGAGGATACCTCTCCCTCATCATATCCTCAAGCTCCCATGTAGCTTCTTCTAATTGGTGGTTGCTCCATAAAACATTCACCAAGCGAGTGGTCTTGTTCCGTAGGACTTTTTCGCTACGATCGAGAATCTCTATCAGCTGTTCTTCATAAGAAAGATCTTGTTCTAGTGGTACAACTTATGAGCTAAGTACATGTGAAAGATCAGATATGTACTTTCTCAGGAGAGATACATGGAACACATCATGAACTTGGGAGATATTCGGTGGAAGCGCCAATCGGTAAGCTACCTTCCAAACACGATCCAGAATTTCAAAAGGACTAATATATCTAGGGCTCAACTATCCCTTCTTTCCAAATCTCATGACCCTCTTCCAGGTAGATATTCGTAAGAACACTTTATCACCCACTTCAAACTCCAGGTCTTTTCTTCGGTTATCGGCATAACTTTTTTGTCGACTCTGAGCTGCTCTTATGTATTTTTGAATAGATCTGACCTTTTCTACCATCTCATCAACAAGATCAGGTCCTAATAGATTTCATTCCCCAACATCATCCCAGCAAGTTGGAGTCCTGCATCTCATTCCATAGAGAGCTTCATAAGGAGCCATCTGAATACTGGTGTGAAAGCTATTATTAAAAGAAAATTCCACCATAGGTAGGTGTTGATCCCAACCACCTTTGAAATCCATCGAGCAAGCTATCAACATATCTTCTAGAGTTTGAATTGTTCTCTCAGACTAACCGTCTGTCTGAGGATGTTAAGCAGTGCTGAAACTCTACTCTGTATCCAGAGTATGCTGAAGACTTTGCAAGAACATCGAGGTAAAACTCGGATCCCAATTAGATATAATAGATAGTGGTACTCCATGAAATCTTACCACTTCCTTCACATATATCCTGGCAAGCTGATCCAGAGAGAAATCCACTATAATAGCAATGAAGTGTGCTGACTTTGTAAGATGATCAACTATGACCTAGATAGAATTATTGCCTTTGGATGTTTTAGGATGTCTTGTGACAGAGTCCATAGAGATGTTTTCCCATTTCCATTCAGGCATGGGTAATGGTTGTAACATCCCCATAGACTTCTGTCTCTCACCTTTAACTTGCTGACAAACCAAGCATTGAGAGACATATTCAACAACATCTATTTTCATGCCATCCCACCAGAAGTACTCTTTCAGGTCCCTATACATATTCGTGCTTCCAGGATGAATAGAGAATGAAGAACTATGAGCCTCATCCAAAAGCTCCTTCTTTAATTCTGGGATGGGAGGAATACAAACGCAATTCCTGAACATTATTATCCATCACAATCAAGTTTGAATTCAGGAATATTTCTCATCTTCTTTTGTAACTCTACATCTTATTTCTATGCCTCTTTAATCTTCACATGTATAGATGGTTGAACATTCAATTGAGAAAGATACAGTTTTTCTCCTTCCATTATAATTTTAAGATCCATCCTTTGTAAATCCATAAATATTGGATCATTTGTGATCTTAATTATGGATAAGCTAGGATGGTCTTGTCGACTTAATGCATCTTCCAGCTTGTTTGCTTTCCCAGGGTGGTAAAGAATTGAGTAGTCGTAATCCTTAATCAGCCCCAACCATCTTCTTTGGCGCAGATTCGGTTCTTTTTGTGTGAATGTTTAGTTTAAACTTTTTTGATCAGTATAAATATAACACCTTTCTCTATAAAGATAATGCCTCCAAATCTTTAATGCAAATATTATCGCAGCTAACCCCAAATCACGAGTTGGGTAATTTTGCTCATGGATTTTCAACTATCGTGAGGCATAAGTTATCACCATATCATTTTTCATAAGAACACACCCCAACCCCTTCATGGATGCATCACTGTACATCACAACCCTTTCTCCACTACAAGGAAGTGTTTGTACAGGTGAACTGGATATCCTTCATTTCAACACCATTAAATTATCTTCATATTCCTCCATCCACACGAACTTAACTCCTTTTCAAGTCAACCTGGTGAGTGGATTAGATAATCGTGAAAAATCATTCACAAAACGTCGATAATATCATGCCAAACCAAGAAAACACCGGATCTCAGTTACTATTGTTGGTCTTGGCCATCTTTCGATAACCTCTGTTTTTGCTGGATTCACAAATATCCCCTCTTTTGAGATTATGTGACCCAAAAATGCAACTTTTTGATGACAAAATTCACACTTGGTAAATTTGGCATAATGCTTCTCCTTTTTCAGGGTCTTCAATATAATTCTCAAATGACCTTCATGTTCTTCCTGGCTCTTTGAATTGGCAAGAATATCGTCTATAAAGACTCTATTCATCAGATCCATGAAGATAGCAGGGGTATTAGTAAGACCAAATGGCATCACTATAAATTCATAGTGTCCATACCTTGTACGGAAAGCCGTCATTGGTATATCCTCCATTTTGACCGTTAATTGATGATACCCTGAACGAAGATCAATCTTATAAATTTATTGAGCTCGGTGTAGTTGGTCAAATAAGTCATCAATGAGCGGGAGAGGATATTTGTTCTTGATAGTGATCTTGTTAAGTTCTCAATAATCAATGCAGAGTCTCATTGATCCATCTTTCTTCTTAACAAACAGAACAAGTGCTCCCCAAGGTGATTCACTAGGGCGTATGAATCCCTTATCAAGATTCTCTTGGAGTTGCTTCTTCAATTCCAACAACTAAATTGGGGCCATTCTATAAGGTGTCTTTGAAATAGGCAAAGCACCTGGTATGAGTTCTATTGAAAACTCAACTTCACAATTAGGTGGAAGACCCAACAATTCCTCTGGAAAGTCATCATCAAACTCTTGTACAATGGGAATATTCTTAATCGTGAGTTTCTCACCAACCATTTGAGATAAATAACCTTCATTTAGTGGAATCAAAACCCATAAGATGGAAGAAATTTCCACTGGAAGGTTATATTCTTCCTTGCATTGAAAGACGATCATAGATTGATCTGGAATACGAAATCTGTCTTCCCTTATTTGGAAATTGATATGAGATCCATATAATGAAAGCCAATCCATGCCAAGAATCACCTAAAATTCCATTATAGGAAGGATCAAAAGATTTTCAGGAATCACTTTCCCACAAACTTCAATCGAAGAAGAATTATAAACTTTTGATGAGAATGTTGTGCCATTTGGGGTTGTCACAGCTAACTCAACATCTAATTGTTGAGGTAATACGGTGACACCCTTAGAAAATTATTCAGAAATAAAAGAGTGGGTGGATCCAGAATCAAATAAAACATTTTCTACATTAGAGTTGATGGTAGGTGTACCTTTCACAACTTCGTTATCGTACTCCACATCGCTGATAAAATTGCATGTGACTTTCCTATGTCATTGGCATTAAGAGTTTTTTGACGTCGATCATCATCAACAACCCTTGGATTTGGGCAATGATTGGCATAATTCCCGATCTCCTTGAACTTGAAACATTAAAGGGTAGTAGGTTCATTCTGTGTATCCCTTCCTTTATTTGTATCATTAGACATCTTCTTCCCATTATTTCAACATTCAATTGCCTGATGACCTTATTTTCCACACTTATAACATTTTATTCTCCCCTTAAGACAATTTCCTCCATGTTTCTTTCTACACATTGAGCATAAGGGAAAACTCATCTTTTTTTCAGTGTGCTCGTTAGATTTTCCTTTGAATTCCATTTTCCTCTTCTTATCAAACCCATATGACAGATGGGTTACACCAATCCCCGTCTCAACCTTGAGAGAACATCGAACAATTTCCTCGTAGCTATTGAAGTCCCTTATGGCTAACGCCCTTCGAAGACTTGGTTTTAAGCCACTAAAGAATCGATTGATCTTACTCTCAGGTTGGATAATAATTCAGGAAGCATACCTTGCAAGTCTTGTAAAATTTTCTTCATAGGTACCAACAGATTCATCATCCTTTTTCATCAGTTCAAGAAACTCCTTCTCCATCTTTGTTCGAAGAATACGAGGGAATTACTTATTGAAAAATAAGTTCTTGAACTCGTCCCATTCAATGGACTCAATTTCATCCCTTTGCCTCATATTTTTTAATAAGATTCCACCATTGATCAACATCACCATCCAAACGATAAACTGCTAAGATGAATTTATCATGTTTATAACATTGAAGAAATGAAAATATCTTTTCAGTGGTACTGATCCATTGTTCAGCAACTAATGGATCAGAAGACCCTCTAAATGAAGGTGGACACTACTTCATGAAGGATTCAACAGAATGTTTCTCCTTCCTTTTCTCGTTTGGAAGTGCTGCATGATTCATAGCTTGAGAAAGTTGTGTGATCATGGCTATAAGATTTTGCATTCCAGCTCCCATAACGTTTGGTTGCTCACGGGGACAATAATTACATTTCCCATCACATTCTGCATTAACATGGTTCATTTAGGTTCCAACCATTGACTAAAACCAAGAAGAATATTGTGATCAAAACTAATTATAATAGGAAAAACACATAATCAAGAATAAAATTTTACACTTAAGGTCTTATCATAGGTCGTTCATGGCCATTTCTTAAACACTAAGATTGTGTTCTATGCTTAGACTTATCCTTAGGGTTCTTACTAAGGCTTTCACATACTAGTTTACAAATGTTGACTATACCTTTCCTCTGATACCAACTATAGAGACCCGAAGCTTGACATACATGGACATTACATTACTTTTTCGGAAAACTTATTACTTAACAAAAACAGACACCAAAGGACCATAATAGTTAAGTGCCTTTGGAAATTTGTAACATAATCATGTAATCTTGGTGAATGATCCTCAACATCTCCCATAAAGATCTTCCCTTTTTTTTCTTACCTAAAACCTTTCCTTATATACTAGAGAAAAGAAAACATAAAAAGGGTGAGCTCAAATGATCAGTAAGGTTGAGAATGGATAAAATAAAACAAATCATGTACATTTGAACTTAAAAACACGATCATAATGATTAAACATCAAAAGCTTGAGCAATGACATAAAACATGGAATTACGTAAGGCATAGATCATAAAGGAACATCAATCGTGATAAAATAGAATAGGAATAAAACATTTAATTGTGTAAACCATTAAGCACATGATATGATTTCCATAGTAGCCAAGGCATTGCTGCCAAGACCATCTTAGTGGAAAAAGTCACTTTCTGAATCGAGTTCACTCCTCGTTCCAGCCCTGTACCACCAAACCAGATTAACTTACCGTTCTGGCCATGTCAATCTCTTGAGATATAAATCATTACCCAATGCATTGTATGGAGATATAGGTCCCACCCATCTCATAATAATACCATTCTTATTTGTGCCATAAAATTTTAAACCATACATCATAGCATAACCCATGTAATAAAAATGGGATTATTAAACATCGTGACATCATAAAACAATTCATATAAGTTAAAGTAATTCATAAAAAAAATTCCGTCACATCATAGTCAAATAAATGTAATAATATGGATAGAAAAATAACCCTATATTATCGTAGATGGGAAATAATTTTGTTAAAACACTGGAATTCCATTCTTGAGGAAAATATCCTTTCAACATCAAGAACATTTTCCTTTATTAACATGTCATATAATTTTGAACTAAAAGAAGTTGATTAAATATAACCATGAAATCTTTTAAAGGATGCTTCATGTCATATCAATCACGTCATATTCATAAGAACATAACATTTTGGAAATCCTAACATGCAAAAGAGATCATAATTTCATAACTTGGGATAAATCATTGTAGTGAAATGTAATCCCAATAATCATAACATAAAACACAAAACTTTGTGGCACACACACATAATCATATATAATCATTTCTTAGTAGTCAATACTCATAGCAAAGACTATCTTAACAGACAAAGTCCATTTCTGAACCGAGTTCACTCCTCGTTTCAGTCGTATTTCACTGAACCGGTTTATCCTGTCGTTCCTGCCATGTCTATCTCATGAGATATAAATCATTACCCAATGAATTTGTGGGAGATATAGGTCCCACCCATCTCATAATTATACCATACTTATGTGTGCCACAAAATCATAAACCATAAATCATATCATAACTCATGTAATAATAATGGAATTCTTAAACATCGTGACATCATAAAACAATTCATATAAGATAAAAGAATTCATAAAAATAATTCCATCACAACATAATCAAATAAATGTAATAATAGGGATAGAAATATAACCCTATATTATCTTAGATGGGAAATAATGTTGATAAAACACTTGAATTCCATTCTTGAGGAAAATATCCTTTCTACTTCAAAAACATTTTCCTATCTTAACATGTCATATAATTTTGAACTAAAAGAAGTTTATTAAAAATAAACTTGAAAACTTGTAAAGTAAGCTTCATGTAAGTAATGTTCTAAAAACCTATTCATGTCGTATAAGTTAAAAAAATACATTCTTCGCGTACTTTTGTCAGAAAGTTCAAAAAGTACCTCGTGCGAAAAATGACAATAGATTCCTTTCATATCATTTACTAAAAACTCACCAAAGGGTAAAATTGGATATAAAAAATTTTAGAAGGATATAAATATTACATATTGTGGAAAATTTGATGTGGATGATAAATATTCCATAGTAAATTCTGAAGTATAAACAATCTTGGATAAAAATGAGATTGTGAGATTTTCCCTTACCTTAGGTCTGATTTGCTTCATAAGTGTCAGAATGTCCTGTATAATGATTTAAAAAATGTAATTGACTTCTTCTAGAATCATAATAATTGTTATGATATCATATATGGTCATATTCTTAGCTTCTTATTTGTAATATTTCATTGCTACTTGTTATTCGGGTGTTTATTACTTTTTGTTCTTATGCGTGTTTTGTTGAATAAATTCTTATTCATATCTTTAGGTTATATATAACTCATTTAAAAAATGGCATTATTGTAATATATATCATATTAATTCATTCAATTCATTTATTTAATCATTATGCAATGAAGATCATGTATAACGAGTCGCATCAAATCGTGGAGAAGATATTCCGTACGTACGCGCGAGTGATGATATCGTTCCCATGATCGTGGAATTGTATTGGAGTGTATGTATACTATTTCAGAATAAATATCGCTTTAAAATAATCATATATAGTTATTATTTACACCATTATTCCCATCCAATTATGGTGGTGGTGTAAAATAGATTACACCATGGCGTGGAGACGGTATTCCGTACGCACACACGCACGGTGATTTTATTTTCCATAGGATGGATAGATGGTGAAACAGGGTTGTTTCATAATTATAATAACATATAAGTATATTATTTATACTGATGTTATTACTTCATAATGAAACAACTAATGAAGAATAAGTGTGAGAAGAAATAAAGTTGAAATAATCGGTAATGGATATTACCACTTCTTTAAAGCGCCTCTTTGAGACCTCCTCTTAGGGCACTAAAATTGGTCTTTGAAGAATACCAGGACCTCTATGATGTTTCTAGGGAAGTGTAGAAGAGAATTTGGTAGGGTTTGGTAGAGCTTGAAGGCTCAAAGTGGTGTGATGAAGAGAGGGAGGAGGTTCCCTTTTATAAGGGAGGAGAGGGACACCTTTGGAAAAACAAAAAATATTATTTTATTATAAAGTCATATTCAGTTTTTAATAGCTCCAAATTTATTTATTTAGAATATAAGGTGGGTATGGGTCTAAATCCTCCCATCTAATTGAATTTATACATGTTTAGGTAACTAATTTAAACTTATCATTTAGATTTAACTTTAAGTTAAATAATTTTACTTTTACCGTGTTTTCCTGTTTTCTAACACTATAAGGTTAATAAACATACTATAACAAGCCAAACGAACCCCAAGTTGTTTTTTATTAATATATATAACCTTATCTATGTAAATTGGTAGATCATTAGATTTTTAGGAATCACATACCAATTAATAATATAATATTTGTTTTAAAAACTATTTTATGTCAATTTTGACACTATTTGGTAATTGGTTTTTGTGAAAATCATAAAAGAATATTTATTTATAAAAGAGTTATTTATATCAATACTAACATGTCATATTAACCAATAAAATTAGTGTAATTCATTAAAAGTCTCAAATTACATTTATTTGGGTATTTATAACATCAATTATGTCAATATTTCATTAATAAGATAATTACAGCATCATATTTGTGTCATAAATAAATTAAATTATTTAATGTCTAAAAATTATAAATAAAATACTATTATGTAGGAAATAGTTTTATCTTTCTAATTAATAGTTATAGTCAAATTTATCTTATTTATAACCCTATATTAAAAATTATTTACTTATTAAACGTTGATTTTAACTATTTTAACCCTTCATTAAATAAATTAATATTAAATGTCCTAATCTAATCCATGTGGGCCTAAATGGTAATATTTTATTCCTAAGGATGTTTTTTATCGAATTAAACTTATCTAACAGAATTTGGACATGTATTAGGGTAATAATAATAACATGTTGTCCCTTAATTACCCTATTTACTTTTAATCGTGGTTAAAAAAAGTAAAAATTTACTATTCACCAAAAATTATTTTCAACTCATTGAACAAAATTTTACTTACTGACATCAACTGTGTCTCTAGGATTTTTGAAATTCCACTCACAGATGCGGTAAAATTATGTTCTTTTTGTAAATTTCCAAATTCTTCTAGGAGGTGGGTAAAAGAAGGAGAAAAGTTCAGTAAAATTTTTATATATCTAAAATTATTATAAACAGACTCCAATGAATTGCATTGAACATATATAGGTATTATGTTTCAATTTTGACCTAAAATAAATTTAAATAAAATAAATAATTATTTAAATAAAAAGTTGGTTTTTAAATAGTAACCCAGCGTTTTCACTATTCATCAAAAATTTAACGTTTTCAGAAAAATACCAAAATTTCACCTTAGGCTAATTTTTATATTCCAAATCCAAAAATGATGTCCATTTTGTAAAATAAAATTTACAAAATTTCAAAAAGTGGTTATTACTATTCATAACGGCTAGTTTTAATAATATTTCAATAGCATATCGTTGTTTAGTGAAACTTGGTATTGCGTACGATGCAACCTATTGAGGAAGGTCGTGATTGCGTATAATGAAAGCCAAGATAGTGTTGTGTGTAGTGAAAGATTCGTTTGATGATTTATAAAAACAAAATATTTCTCATAAAAGTCTCGAGTGTTACATGCAAGATATCATCCTCGCCTATGGCCCATCTTAGAATAGGGTACTCTCCTAACATAATTTTCCATAGGACTAGGCTTTTTGAATCTGATAGTTGCCTCATTCATACTCGATCAAGAATATTAGAGGTGAAAATTACAGGAGAAAGAATCATCTGATGGTGTCTATTTTTCACATATAAGTGAATTTTAGAGAACATAGCCATAAGCTACCACTAACTGTCGGCCTCCTGAACTGCATGTATCTGAGTCCTTCTCAACGCATCCGCCACTACATTGCCATTTCCAGGCGCATATGCATGATCAATGTCAATATACTGAAGGTACTCAACACACTTTTGCTGTCTCAAATTCAGTTCACGTTGAGTGATGATGTACTTGAGACTTTTGTAGTCGGTGAATACCACAAAATGATCTCCCAGATGATAATGTCTCCAACAGCATAAAGCATGAACAATTGCTACCAACACAAGATCGTGTGTCAAGTAGTTCCTCTCATATGGCCTCAATTACCATGACCCATATGCAACGACTCCTTCTCCATACATAAGCAATGATCTTATTTTGATACATGAAGCATCACATTAAATAGTATATCCCTTTCTCGGATCTTGCAATACTTGTTTAGGTTTTAAAGTCAACGTCCCTTTCAGCTACTGAAAGGATGGCACACTAGAATTTTACCATATGAATGTGGCACCCTTCTGATTCTGGCACTTCAGTGGCGCTGATAAGCATGGAAATTCCTGAATGAAAATTCTGTAGAATCCAACCAGTCCTAAAATACTCTGTACCTCAAAGACATTCTTCAGATTCTCACAGGAAACTACCGCCCTCACATTCTATGGGTCTACTGAAACTCCAGGCCCTGAGATAACATGACCCAAGAAGTGAATATGGTCCATCCCAAAGTGTCATTTTGAGACCTTAGCTCATAAATGATTCTCTCTCAGTGTAATCAAAACGATCTCAAGATGTGTGGCATGTTCATGTAGAGTGTGAGAGTACCCAAATATATCATCAATGAAGACCACCATGAAAGATTCCAAGTATGGATGGAATACTCATTTCACTAGTTAAATGAAAACAACATGCATGTTCGTGAGACCAAATGACATAACCACATACTCATATAGACCATAACTGCTCCAGAAGGATGTAAGAGGTATATAACATGGTCTAACGTGCATCTTATGGTAATCGGACCTCAAGTCAATCTTTGAGAACACCAGGGCTCCTCAATGATGGTCAAAGAAATCATTAATTATAGGAAAGGGATATCAGTTCTTGACTGTCAACTGGTTGAACATATGATAATCCACAAAAAGCCTAATGGTACCGTCCCCCTTCTTCGCAAACAGAACAGGAGAACCCCAAGGAGAAGTACAAGGTCAGATGAATCCTTTTTCCTAGAACTCCTCCAACAACATCTTGATCTCCTGTAACTCTGGTGTCGTAATCATTTAGAGAGGAAGGGACACATGTGCCACTCCTGGAACAAGATCAATAGAAAATTCCACCTCTCGCTCTAGAGGAAAACCTGAAAATTCCTATGAAAATATATCCCTTAAACGATCCACCAATGGAGGAAAGTCCATCTATGAAGTCCCCTGGTCATCCAGATATAGGCTAGAGATCTGGACTATAACTCCTCCAAACCCATCATCCTCTGGTCCTGCCCTGCTATCTTGGACATCCCATTCACCATTTTGAAGAAACGATCCTCCCTCTAGTGACGTGAAACTCACCCTACAACGATAGAAATTGAATACTACCTCAAAGGGAACTACCTAGTACATTCTGAGAATGACATCATAGCTTGTCATCTCTAAGACATAGAGGTCCCATAAAAAGTTACATTCACCGACCTCGAGATGGAAACCATTTCACTGAAGTACACTAGTTGTTCTAGTCCCCAACAGAGTTTCTAGCATCATGATACCAGTGGATAAAATGGTACAGAGCCCAAAGATCTCCACAACAGCAACATATATAAAGCTATGGGAAGCCAATGTATCGAAAATATCAAAAGATTAAGGTGAGGAAACTAGGATCACACCTAGAATAGTAGAGGGTCTTGGATCCTACTCCTACTAGGTCTACTCCATTGAAAATGTCTGGCCTGCACTGTGGCCCTATATCCCATCCTGACCACTCTTAGGTGATCCACCATGTTGTCACTGAAATCCTAGTGACTGACTACCACAGCCGCGGCCTCCACCTCGGCCTGAACGACCAGAAGAACTCTAGTTACTAGGCTGGTGAGAAACTGGTGGCACTGCTCTTGAATGTGGAGTCATAGAAGAACCCCTGTCACCAGCTGCTGGTGAGAAGATCAGATAGAAGCGCTGAAGATTCAGCATAATTCTACATGGTCGACACTCCACAAGGTCTCTCAGGAAATTTTTCCCTATATACCCACCCTTCCTACACTGGTAGCACACCACCTGGCTACTAGATGATACATCCCTACTACTCAGATCTCCTCGTGCATTCTCCATGCTGCACATCCTACTATCGACCGGTGAAGAACTGACCTTGGATGATGAACCTCAATGGCTCACAGCTCAAGAATCCCTCAGATTACGCTCTGTGATCAGCACTTGTTTGACTATAGAGGATATCTAAGTCAACCTGAAGATGTTCACCTACGATCAGATATCCTGTCTTAGGCAATCCTAAAACATTCATGAAAGGAAAAACTCATCTCCCCCTAGAAGGGATGTAAAGTGCTGCATCTCAGTGATGTAAGAAGAATACTCCATAATAGAAAGAGTACCCTACTCCAGACTCATGATCTCTCAGGCTCGATCGGACCTCAAAGTCTATGGATAGATGTAATAATAGAATATGTGTGGAAACTCTTCCAAACCCATATTCTTTTGGCATTCCACCTATGAGATCACATCCCACCACCTCTTGGTAGAGTCTTGAAAAATGTAGGTATCGAATTTGACCATCCTATATAGAGGCGTATCCAGATCCTCGAAGATGTTTAATATGTCTTGTAGCCTTGACTCTACAGCCTGGGGGTCCTCCATCCCCTGAGAAAGTGAAAAGATGTTGCTTCTGAAAGACACTCATCAATTCCTCTATCGATATGGAAGGAGGCATTGCACCGTGGAAGGTCTGTATCATCCTTATAAATCCCTCCCTGAATAGTGAATCCACACCTGTGTCAGGTATAACTGTTGGTGAGAAGACTGGACCAACTGGAGGATCTGTAAGACGTCCCTGATCATCGATACCTGGCATCTGATCACTTCCCTGTAACTGGCAGACAACCGGAGGACGCCTTGGTTGCATTAATCTGCAAGGTTAAGCGCACAACATAGATCAAGATTATCATTGACTAAAAAATAGAAGCAAAATATTGGACCATGAGAAAGAAAGCCATCAAGTTTTAAAAAACAGACAACATGATGTCTATAAATACTACATGGCATGTTTCCTTAAGCCTTTCACTTAGTCATGGAAACCTACCACAATAGGCTGTGTAACACCCCAAACACATGACGTGTTATCCGAACACACGATGTGTACTTGAATTATCTTCCCCTGCTCGTGTTATTCTACAAGGATAAGCCACACAGTTTGCTTAAACCAAGACTACACGGTTTGTTTGTTCCAGACACAGCGTGTACTAGACAAAATTCAACGACCCGTATTGTTAGATTCATGGATGGTTACTCATATCACACTACACAGCGTGTTCCAGGTGTAAACGACGTGTATAGCAAAAGACTCCACCGACATTTGTTTTTTAGCTACATGGCTGACCACACGGGTAACACTACACGAAGTGTTCTATCCTAAAACAACGTGAATATACTATGATTCATCCATCCGTGTCATTAGTCACAAGGGTAGACACATGGTAATCACAACACAACATGTACATACTGTACATGACATTTTCCAACAATATTTTCCCAACCCTGTGTATCTACCCACACTCTCAGTGACACGATTATTGCCTACATGTTGTGTACATATATTACACGACATGTACTTATGAAAAATAGTTTCTTCCCGAATAGAAGAAAACACGATGTCTATTCATAACTACACTCCCTGTATTATGGGTTTTTTCATACAATAAGCCTCAAAACTTCTCCAGAACCCATAAAAACACAGAAAAGAACATTAAAGTGCCAAATTACGATCTGTGAGTGCCCATACCCCCCGCAAATCAATGTTTGGAATCTTATACATGTCATATACAAGGAAAACAATTCTTTAATCCGCCATATTCGGATTCGTGAGGACCCATAACACTTCAAGAACCAATGTTTGGTGTTCATTCAAACAAAGCCTTACTCAAACCAATTCCCTTATAAAAACAAGGTATTATATCAAGGCATCTTTCACAACAGCATGCATATCTAGAAAAATATTTATGAAAACAACATGAAATTGCTAATGCACCCTAAATGGCATGGATAGAATACATGACATGTGATTACTGGTGAGTGACTATATGATGCATGAAATGGAAAACCCTCATATCATCGGGTTACAATAGGAATAAAACCTCAATAACATCAACAGTAATAGCAAAAAACATGTGAGTCACCCAATGGTGATATCAAATCAACTGTAAAATAGCAATATTTCAAAAATTTCAATAATCAAGGTAAATTATATTTTCCCTATACAAAAGTTATCTACTACCAGGAACAACTTATTACTAATTACTTATTCCTTCTTATCCCTAACTATAGGCTCCATACAATAATGCCACTTTGTAACGTCTCGATTCTGGAAGCCACCCAGAGGCACCCCATACACGATTGGTTATACAACCTCTAGTGTAATTCCCCAAACTCCAGAGGCTGCCGACTAGCAGCGAGGGCCATGGGTGTGATAGTGGGGGAACTATTCCCTCATTATCATAGTAACAAAGTGGATGTAAATCAAATAGAAATTGTAGAAGCAGTAGTAATCAATACAACAATGTATAGTGGAAGACTGATAAAGAAACAACTGGAACATATTTATAAATGATCCGTGATACATATGTCTAGGAAAATATCAAAACAAACAACAATACTAGAATATAACCGGAACTAAAAAAATTACAAAAGGAAAAAATAAACAACTCCTCAACATCACAAGACCCATATTGGTCCCATGCTCTCCAGCTCCACAGCTTCAAGTACCTGATGTTGAAGGGTGCTTTCCCTTATCTATACCTGAAGTAATATAATCTATTTGGGCCCAATAGATTGACCCAAACAGGTAGCGAGACTAAATACTAGTAAGAAACCACCAAAAAATCTGTGCCTAACAGTCAGTGAATATATATGGCAGGCAAGAATTATACAGCAGTTGTAAACAAGGAAGTACTGAGAAGTAACCATTCATACAGTTCAAGAAATCAATATCACATAGCAAGTAAACAGCTAATCAAAGCAGGTATCCCTATGGGTAGTACTCATAGCCTAACACCTCTAGTTCACTCTAAACAAGAGAAGCATGTAGCTAACAAAACTATAATCCTCCGAGAAGTTCACAAATTCTATCCCCTTTGGTTTGGTTAGAAGGATATAACAAAGACTCTCTAAGGAATCACTCACAGTCAATTCCATTTATAGTGGAAAGTTATATAAAATATCTGAGGAAGCTCACAAGGTCAATTCCCCTTATATTCGAAAGTGATTTAAGACTCTATGAGGAAGCTCACACGGTCAATTCCCCTTGTAGTCTATAGTGATTAATGACTCTCTGAGGAAGATGACACAGTCAATTCCCCTTATAGTCAACTACACCAGGTTCTCATGGACCTGTGTAAGTCAAAAAAGCATAGAAATGCAATAGGGACAAGGTAAACATCAAGAACTACTTGGGTAAATAGTCTACAACATAACATCATGTCTAAAATACAATCTCTCCATCCTATCAGCACTAGGCATAGAAAATAGGAATGGCAACCTAACAGCCTAAGCCAACCAAACAGCCATAAAAAGAACATGCATGGGAAAACACTTAAAAATAATAGAATTTAAACATATTTACAATCAAATATCCTACACTCAATCATAAAAGCATGGTAGGCAATTAACAGGGTTAAAACCGTAAACACGAAATACCCCATTCAAGGGTATTGGTAAAATTTGTACATATAACTCAATGAATTTCAACGGAAAGGCACGAACCACCTACCTCGGTTTTGGGAGATCGATATAAGTGAAACTAAAGCCTTGAAATGCCCAAGAAGACTGTAGATCTACAAAATTGTCTCAAACATTCAAATGAAGATAACTCTTGAAAGAGGATGATTTAGGAAGTGACGCTCTAAAAGAAGAAGGGCTTACCGCTACGATTTCAGCACAATTGATGATAGTCGAATAAGAGAAAAAATTCTCTCTCAGGTGTTCAGAGATGATTCACAGCTATACATGTTCTCTTGAATGAACTAGGACAAGAAAAAGACAGTTTTGTCCATCAGATGTGACCCCGGTAGGTTTAATGAAAAAAAGAAAGTACACGGTGTGTACTTTATAAGTACATGGTGTGTACTTGACCTTACCTAGTCCGGCTTTAGGAGGCCTCTAGGTCACCCCAAATGACTATGTTCATGGCCATTACATGACCAGCACTCATCTACCTGACCTAACCGAGTACACGGAGTGTACTCATAAAGTACACAACGTGTAGTATAGAAATTTCTAGAAACTCCTATTTTTCCTTAAAACACCAGAAAAAGGAAAACATACTTGAAAGAAGGATCTGGATTCTTACAATTAGATCCCATGAAATCCATGCATGAAGAATGTGAGTACGGAGACTAAAGTCATACTGAATTAAAGAATCTCTTTTATATGAGTTTTTAGTAATTGATAATCCAAGAAGAGAGAAAGTGTTGAAATAGTGCAAGACCATTCATGCATATTATATAATTGATTATGTTGTGTGAACCATTGTCACACACTTAAGTGAGTACATGTCTTCATTAGAAGAACAAATAATTTCCTGAGTATTTTTTGAGCTAAGAACTGATCAAAGAATGTGACCAGAAATGTTGAGAAAGGCCCACAGACAATACGAAATGGTGTTAAATATTCTTAAAATGATACAAAGGCATGTATGTTTTAGAAATACCTTTTGGGAAGATCATAAGAACATATTCAGTGAATCAAATAATAAATTAATGAAGGATGTTTCTTGTGTGACTCGAGATCTAGAAGACCCATGTGAGATTCAAGGAGGAGAAGAAGTCTTTAGTGGTATTCTGAAGCTGGCTAGTGGGACTCTGGTAATACTATGGGAATCAGTATAATGAACCTCATGTGTGACTCATGAGTGATAAAATTTTATTTTGTATCGACCAATGTAATTTCTCACTGAAATATAGTGGAGAATTTTTTTGTGTGGAGAATAACCAACATAACAAGGAGTATGTCATTGAACCTATCCTTTTAAATCCTTGTGTTCAGTGCCTTTTCATTTACAACATCTTTCAAGGTAAGGATGAGAGACAAAAGAAGAGTTTATTGAGGCTTTATCCAACTATAAATGGTTAATTGGAAAAAATAAATTAGCAAATTTTTCTAAATGGTTCACTAATTCACCCCCTCCCACTCTAATGGATTCACACTGATCTGGGTAGTTCAATTAGCATCATAGAAATGGTAACCTCTAATTGATCCAAGGAGTCATTATGAATTGCAGATTTGAGGAGATGAGTGAAAAAACTCAAATGGAGGTATCATCCAAGACTCATAATAATGGAATGAATAAACATGCAATGAAGATGAATAAGAATCTTACTACTACTGGGGAGACTACTTCTACTGAAATTAATATGAAGGTTACAACATGTGATAATACTTATTATTCTTCTTATGAATCCTATTCAAGCTATGAAAGTGATAGATCAATTAGTGATGTTCATACTACAATTATAGATCATCTAAAGAAAGTCCCTATAAAAGTGTAAAGACACATCACTATAAGCATTAGTTCTCTTCACGATGAAAAATTACAGCTACAAGAAAGAAGCTAATGCCATGGAAGAATCATTGGCTACAAGGGTTGGCATATCCAACACGTTCACAAAACGGTTGAAGGAAAAGGATGAAAAAATTTCTCTTTGAAATGAAAGACATGCTCAAGTTAATAAATAATATATGGGAAGTATGTTTGAGAAACAATTCACTGAGATTGTATTTTTAGAAGCATTCCTTTATTTTGAAAAGTTGCATGGAATTTCTATGATTTTCAAAGTTTCTAAAATAGAAGAAAAATCCGACAAGTTAAAGAAGATTGAAATATCTTTGCAATAATTATGAAATGTGCCTGAAGAAAAAATAACAATGCTGAAGGATAAATTTGAAAAGTAAGATGAGATCAGTTGAGGATGAGATGAACTCTCTAAACATGAAGTGTTTAGAGCAGGAGGTGAAATTGAAGAATCAACAATCACTCCAAGCTAGAACATCCTAATCACCTTAATGAAGGGATTCTTCCACCCAAGTTTGTGTTGAGGAATATGGTTCCATGAAGAATATCAAATCATCCTCTACTACAATGGAAACATCTTCCAAGAAAAAGGTATCCCATAACTGAGTTATTTCAGTTTATACTAATTTAGTTTCATCTGTATGTACAGGTTCAAAGTTAAAATATTGGAATATGTGGATTGATAAAAATATAAATAAATCCATCAAAACATCATGGTTAGATACTATAATTATTAAGAAGAGAAACTCCCAAAAATATGCTCTAAAGAAATAATGAAAATTCCCGAAAAAAATCAATAAATTTTTCCAGTCTAATACAAAAAATAAAAGAATGATATTTGTTGGATATTGTTTGTGTTGCTGGATGTTTGGGCACCAGGACAATGATTTATAGAAACATTTTTCAGCATATGAAAATTGTGGGAGGTCTACATTTTGGGAAATTAGATGTGAAGAAATGAAACAACCTGCAATGCTCTGGATGAATGAACAAAAGAAAACAAATCTGTCTAACAATAACAGATTTAATTATATTGAATACTTATATGATAATTGCAACAGAAGTGGTCAAATTCAGAATTAATTCTTCTTTATTCCTACCATGAATTAGGAATATGTTGTTAAGAATCATAGCACACAACAATGATAGGAGAAAGAAAATGTAGATGAAAAGTCTTCCATAGGGAATATGAAAAACATTGAAGTCAATATAATAGTGAAACAAATGATTCCAAAGAAAAAGTTTAAGCCAGATTCCATGAATGTCATCTCAACAAAGAAAATATGTTTCTGTTGTTTAAAGAAAGGTAATACCATGGATTACTGAAAACTGGCCATGGAAATTAATGGAAGCAAGCTAAAAATAAAAAGGGAATCAATCCAGAAGAAAATGGGATTAATTGAAGACATTCTTGAAGATAATATTAATAAGTTTCCTAAGAAGGGTAACTTGAAGACAACGATGAAACCATATGCATGCCTCAAATCAGAAAATGGTAAGGAGTGTTTAGATATCTGGCCTAATCATTTAAAAATTACTATACAACTTTAATGTGATGAAGATAAAATACTAGACAATGATAAGGAAAAGGGAAAGTAGGTCATTCCACAAGAAGGAGAATTAAAATTTCATGAGAGGTTGTCAACACAAGATAACACATGTTTATCACATCTACTATGTGGAAGGTGCAAGATGGTTGGACATCCTGAAAAAATTGGTTTACTATTTTACTAGGAAAATGGAGAAAATTGAACAACATGAAACAAAAGCAACATCAGTATTGATAAATGTGAAGAAAAAAAATCCGCACAAATTGAAGGTGAATAAAAGTAAAGATTCCATGCTAAAAATGAAAAATAAAATTCCAAATGGAGAGGAGAAATCAACATAAAGAGTACCAAAGACATTAGAAATACATGAAATGGATTTCATGGGGTGAGAGAAAATTAACAGCCCCATTGCTTCTATTAAGAATCTCACAAGTGTTCCATATTATTCCCTTATACCTTTTTTAAAAATGTGTGATTACAATACATGTAATTGAATATGAAGGTCATTCATAAAATGGCTGTTGAATGAGAAATGTGAAGAACTAAAATTTGAACTCATTATTCATGATTTGATAATTTCATTAAGTGACCCACTATGGAAGATTTTCATCATTCATATATTCACGCTTATCTGATGATATTCTATACCAAGGTAATTCAAAGGGAGTGAATCAATTGAAGGGGATAACATATTAAGGATATTATATCAAGTATTATTTCATGAAAAATCAAGAAATTTATATCATCTGAAGAAGCTAAAACTGAAGTATTCCAATCACACTTTTATCCTCTGGTCTTAATTATATTTATCATATCAATTACGGGGGAGTTCTTGTTTAATGAAAATATGGGATTAAATGGGAAACATTATCATTTCTCTTGAGATTTTTAATATGTTTTGAGGATGTATGTGTAGTATTTAGCATTTCATTGATAAATAATATTTTTTCCAACACCTGGAATAAGAGTTCATACATTCTGAGTATGATTTCACATGTATGATTGTTTATGGATGACATTGAAAACCTTGATCATATCTCTCTTGTTTTCTACCCTGGGTTAGGCCATGTAGACTTGGATTTGATTTACTAAAGGATTGTTATTATGTGAACCATGTGACATCATCCCTCCATTAGAAATATTCATGAAGATACTATTCAAAGGGCGGAGAACATGCTTTTAACAGACCCCACTACACCTTTGTATTTTGTTTCTAATAATGTCGGAGAAAAGATTGGCACACATATTGAATCATACAAAGTTTTCTTAGGTGATATTGAAAACTAAATATGAAGGGGAGATTGAGGTGCATAATAGTTTCATTCTTTTTCAATATGGATTGAAGTACATAAGAGTATCATTTTTTTCAATTAGAAGTCCTTATGTGAATGAAAGTTATTGAGGATGAAGTTGGTAAAGCCTTGGAGAACTGTTTTTGATTCAAATCATTGAAATCAATACATGATCAATTATCTATGTAGATAATTATAACAATTGTAGAAATGTCCTAAGATCCAATACTTGTATCAAGGTGATAAATTGTCACAACACATGAAAAAGTCCATGAAATAATAAATTTCACGAGGATAAAGAATATCCATACATAGTAATTAACTGGATGAGGCGTTGAAGATTCATGCAATAACTTCTAACTTAATAAAGGTTGTCCATTAATGATAACCATGCATTATACTTTAAATGCATGAGAAATGAAGACATGATCCATGCATCATAAATGATTGGATTAAAGGAATTCATTGAAGATATTTGAGATTTTTGATCTAAAAATAAAGGAATGGATGATGTTTGAAGATGAAGAATATAGGAGAATGAGTTTTGTATGAAGAAAGACGGTGTGGTATTTTAATAATGAATTCATACTTTGTTTTTATAATAATTACTTAGTATATTCCTTTACCAAAAAAATAGGTCCATTCTTGAAGGCAACCTGAAGCCCTAATCCAAGGCATATGTGGGCCCCAAGGGTCTACCATTCCCAAGGGGAAGGCCTTGATGATAGCCTGCAAGAGGCTCATACAGGATGTGTATACTCTCGTAGAGGCCGCATTGTGATGAACCCTTGTAGCGTGGGGACTAGGTTGACACCTGAGTTGTAGAGTGGGCGCTAAGAGGGCGCCCGTAGGGTGAACATGTTATGGGGAGGTATAGTGGAGGGAAGATGAGTAATCTGAGCCGAAGTTATCACAAATTGATATTTAAAATGCACGAAATTTTTATCGCGTTTTGATATGGGAAGACATTTTAAGAACGTGAAGGGAATCATTGACGCTGATCTGGTCTTGCAAGAGATCTCAATCGCATGATCTATCCTATGCTCTGTGATATAATATCTCCCAAACTTGATCAATAAAATAAGCAAGGATAGGCACTGAGGTTGTCTTCAACCTATGGACACCCATGACCACCCGACATGAACTAGTATCCCATCTCCATTGCTGATCCACAATGATCAAGTTATTGACTACCGTTGAAGTTCAAATATATTTCATGGTGATCATACGGATGAATAAAAAACATGCATGCATTAAATTTTTCATGCATGAATCAAGATGAATAATTCAAACGAGGTCAGAGAAGAAAGAGTTGTGAGGACATGTCATAATGCTCGAAGCCTTCGGGGAAATGATTTTCATGTGTTCTCAAATGCTTTTATGTGAGAATAATGATACAATGAATAAATTATTGGTTGAAAAAGAAACAGCTAAGATTTATGCATATCTTTTAACCATTTCTTGATATTTTTATTTACGAATATCTTGTCTCATTAATGAATTGAACCTATCAGCATATCTCACGAGTTTTGAACAAGGGGAAACATTACTCCTTTCCTATAAATATAGATCCCTCAAACTAGGCTCTATTGTTGAAAATTTTGAGAATAAGCTCTTAATTCTCTATGAAATAGAGAACTGCGTGAAAAGTTACATGCATCTCTTGCGTGAAGGATTTTCGTGCATCCCTTGCATGAAGAGAAGGACTGTGATCCCCATGGATCACGAAATAACTAGCACCCCTTGTGTGAAGAAACCCATGAGCACTTGAAAGATTCTTTTGAACCATCACTAGGTCTCTGCGAGGAGAATACAGTGTGTACACAAGTGGTGCACTTTCACCCATGCTATAATCCATGAAGATAAAACCCACAAACCTTCTTGGTTCATTAGAGGAGATACATTTTCACTCCTTGCCCAAATAAGAAGACCTCACATGCCCTCCTGTTTTCATGAAGAAGAAGAAGACCCTTCTGTCAAAACAGATATATATATATTCTATTTTATCTTTGAAGAACTCAGGTCTTGTGAAGATGACACCCATTTCATGGGAATAAGAAAAGGACATTGTATACATACACTGCCCTAGGAGAGGAAGAAGTGACGTGAGGCACTTTGTGGATGAAGGAGAATTCATGCATGATGCATATTTATGTATATGTAGGAATTGAGACTCCCAATTGTGTGATAACAATGTAAAAAAATGGACTAAACTAATTTATGTTTGAAGAACAAATATTCATTATACACATTGAATCCAAATTAAAAGAAGAATTGTGTGTGTGTGTGTGTGCTATAAACCAAAAGGAAAGAAGAAAAAGGGAAACGAAGAATAAGGAAGTGTGTGTTTCTAAATGACCACAACCATTGGGGTTTTGAAAAAAATAAGATGAAAATAATTGTGCAGGCATGCATGAATGAACATGCACATTTGAATATAGTTAAAAAGAATAATCAATGATTGTGAGTTCACTTGTGTAATAAAAAAGAATCTATTCGATAAACATCATGAATGAAGCATAATTAATTCAGATGATGCCAATTATTCTAATCCTCAATGTTTTAATATTCACATACGTGTATGTGATCCTTTCTATAAAAATAAGTAGAAGGATTTGTGAATGTAGTTATTTCACTAAGGAAGAATTAAGTGAGAAATAGAAATACAAGAGGTATTAGATCACATGCAATCCATGAATGAAGAATGTATGTTATGAGACTGAAGCAAGACTGAATTAAATAAGCTCATTTATCTGAGTGTTCAGTAATGGAGAATCTAAGAAGAGAGACAGTACTGATATTGTGAAAGTTCATTCATGCATATTATAGGCCTGATGATGATGTGTGCACCGTTTTCACAAATCTAAGTGAGGCCAGGTCTTTATCCGAAGAAGAAACAATTTCCTGAGCATGGTTGAGCAGAGGACTAATCAATAAAAGTGATCAAAATTGATGAGAAAGGTCAACAGACCTTACCAAAGGTTTTTGAAGATTATTTAAGAGATACACATGCAAGTGTGATTCAGAAAGACTGTGTGGGAAGATCATAATATCATCTACAATTAATTAAAGTAGAACATAAAGAAGGAATATGTTCATGTAACTCAAGTGCTAGAAGCCCCCTGTGAGATTTCGGTAGGAGAAGAAGTTTTCAGTGGGATTCTAATGTAGGCTACTGGGACTCCAGTAACACTGTGTGAAGCAGTATAATGAACCACCTGTGTGAATGTGGAGAGATATAGGGTAAATATGTATCGACCATTATAATTACTCATCAAATTATAGTATAGAATATATGTTGGGGATAATAAACAACACAACAAGAAGTAGGTCTTTGAACTGAACCCCATAAATCCTTATGTTTAGTGCCTTTACATTTACAGTATCATTTGAGTTAATGATGAGAGATAGAATAAGTTTAAATCGATTCATTAACCAGCCATAGTGGATTAATTGAAAAGAATAAATTAGTAATTTTTTTAAAGGGATCATTGATTCACCCCTCCCCCTCTCATTTATTCACACTGATCTGGGATCTTCACTCACAAATGGACTAATCTAAATAAATAATTGTGAAACACTGACTACCTGACCAAGGAGTCAGTTTCCTTAGTTGCAGACATAGTTTTCCAGACCAAGGATACCTTTTCATAATTGAATCCATGAGTGTTGGGTTTTCATAAACAACACAACCTCATAAGAAAATAGACTTAATAAACAACCTCTTAAAACCCACAATCTTGACACCTTTCCCTCCAAATTTTCATCAAAACCAAATTCTCTTGTTTTTATTTAAACATTATGTAATTTTCCATGAAATAAAAATCCAATCACATTTTTATAAAATATTAAAAATAGACTCAAAATTCAGTACACTTCATTGAATAAATTATAAACTAGTTATGAAAGACAAAAATAACTTCTTTTCCCATTGGATCGACCCCTTACTGGTACTATACTATTTAAGGTAATACAATTTGTGACACTGATAACATATTATCGGTGAAACAATGACCAAATTTTGGCTCTATTTCTGGGGAATTAAAAGTTAAATTTCCCGTTGTAGAAATCACGATTATATCAAATTTTAGTGGAAATAAATATCAAAAATTCTACCAAAAATCTCTTTTCTAATCTCCTTTCTATTTATCTTTATTCTTCCCTGTTTATTCTTGGTGTGTTTATTATGTTTTAGGTTCATAGGTGTATGTGTAGCTACCACACTCGTTCTAAGAAATGATATGTCCTTAGAGTTTCTCACAATTGAATGAGATCGAACAAAAACTTTTGTGGCAACGACGAGCACACATGGATATGAAAAACCAAAATAATCCCATTGGGTGGAATGAATAAGAAGATCGAGAAAATGTACGAGGAGTTAGAAAACTGTTTCATCTGGATGATAACTGTAACTATAAATCCCCACTTTCTCCATGATATGGCCTGCATGATATCTAACAGTTCCAACAAGAGGGCATTCCATACCCATAGGAAGGTCAAGGGCCATACATCGCCCCTCAGGAGTAGAAATATATTTTACCTCCACTCCCTCAGCAACCGCCTACACACTGTAATCTGATGAAGTATGGCCTTATATCTATTTATAGAGCAAAAAAAAGGAATTGTATGTCCACCGGTGCATGCCAAAAACATTAAGATCAAGACTGCTATAATGAAACTAATCCAAAACAAAGTTCAGTTCAGTGGCCTGCCCAGCGAGGTCCAAAAAACCATATCTCCAATTTCCTGGTGATCTACGACACGTTCCACTATCATGGAGTGTCTGAGGATTCCATTTGTCTTCTCCTCATACCATTCTCTCTAACGAAGAAGTTGAAATACACAAATTTGACCAGCACAACTCGGGAGTCATTGTAGGATTCATTTGAGAATTTTGAAGAGATATTGTGAAAATGCCCTCACCATGGACACCCAATCTGGATACAGGTCCATACCTTTTACAGAGGAAATATGATGAAAAAAAGTCTATGGTGAATGATGTAGCTAGAGGTAAGGTTATAAGGAAGTCCCATTGCTGCCCTATTAAATGTTGTGTCCAAAAAGAGTGATTCTCTAAATTTGAAGAGAACTTTCCATTTACATGCAGCGAACCATCCAGCATGGAGAGAATTTTGTGACAGCCGCATCATGGGAGAATTACCGGGACCTACAACTAACCCTTTGACAACCGAGGTGAGATATGTTTCTAAAAAACAAGGGCCGAACCAGTACAAGTAGTACCAGAACCCGACATGGCGTGATCAACAAAACAATGGCTGGGTCCAATAGTAGTACAATCCTCTACCTCATCATCCACATGGCTATAGTCAGCCAAGTATCAGAGCCAGTACCTGAGAAAACAATAACATCGTCATGGCTGTTACAAGAAGTAAGGGTATCAAAACAGTCTTCCACGGCATCCGAGACAACCAACACCTCTACCAGCTGCAAATCCACCTCTGCAAGAGATCACCAAATGATTGGAGGCTTCAACTCAAAGCTTAGAGAACCAAACAGGATAGCTAACAAACCAAGCCTTGATGAGGCAGCTTGGCACAATACTAGGTAGTTCTGAAAAGAACCTAAGGGAGGAGGCCCATGCCTTTACACTATGGAGTGGAAATGATCTAAATAGATGAAACTGTCATAGAAAGGTGCCCCGTCACCCCCTTATGATAAATAATGTACGGTTACAGAACCCACCTCATCCAAAATTACACCAAAAGATACCCCACAGGGAAGAGGAAATGAGGTTGTCAAACCCTTAGAGCCTGCCCTACCCATCCCGGAGAGGATTAATAATGGAAATCAAGACAACTAATTTGGAAATTTCAGGGTATAATTCAGGAAGCTACACATCAACATTCCATTTGTAGAGGCACTTCCACAGATGCCCACGTATACGAAACTCATTAAGGAGATCCTCTTAAACAAGAGAAATATGGAGGATGTGGGCACCATTTCCCTGACCAAGGAGTGCACAGTAGTCATATAACACTTGATTCCTTCTAATCTCCATGATCTAGGTAGTTTCACTATTCCTTGCACTATTGGACTATGTGATTTTGGGGAGCCCTTCTGCGACTTAGGGGCTAGTGTAAAAATCGTTCACCTTAGAGTTTTTAAGAATCCATGGATTAATGATTTTAAGCCTACCCGTGAAGCCTTTCAAACTGCTGACTGATCCATCAAATATCTGAAGGGGCTACATCAGGACATGATGGTAAATTTGGGAAGGTAAATAATCCCCAAACATTTCATCATCCTCGATATGAAGGAAGACTGGGTGGCACATATCATTCTAGGAAGGGCATTCTTACCCACTGGGAAGGTACTGATCGGCGTATACCAGGGGTGTTGATTATCAGAGTAGGAGACTAAAGAGACTCCTCCAATATCCTCAAATCCGTAAAGTAAACATCATTGTTATAGCACGAGGGATTATATGCAGCGGTCCGTGTGGATGATCTATTGAGAAGAGAATGGGAAGATTTGGTATGTTCTATCACCTCATATGACTAGGTTTTTCTAGAAATTCAAGTTGATGAAGCACTAGAGGACCTGAAATTCCTTGAAGGATAGGGCGGCCGCTATGGGTAGTGTATTGTTATTCCCCACATTCTTGAGCGAGCAAAGGAACACCCTCTTGTACCTTCAATTCTAAAGGCGCATAATCTTGAATTGAATCATATCTCATCTTCTCTAATGTATGGGTAATTGGGAGAAAATTAGGAATTGCTCATCATACATAGTGAATCACTGTCACATGAGTAGGGGGACTCAATTTTACAAGTTCTGAAGTGGGGGAAGCCTTCTATTGGGTGGAAAGTTGAAATTTTGAAGGGCATCATCCCTACCATATTTACCCACAAGGTGATGCTCGAAGAAGGAGAAAAGTAATCTCAACAACCACAATGAGGCATGAACCCCCCATATGAATGAATTTGTAAAAAATGAGGTAACCAAGAAGTTTGATTCATGCATCATATACCCCATATTAGATAGTCTATGGGTGATTCCCCAACATGTGGTACCCAAAAGGCGGGGGGTATCACTATTATATCGAATGATAAGAACGAGCTCATGCCAATATTCACTGTCACGGGATGGAGAGTCTGTGTTTACAACAAAAAGATGAATGATTCCATGAGGAAAGATCATTTCCTCCAACCCATCATGGATTAGATTCTAGAATGACTAGGGGAACATGTTCTATTGCTTCCCCAAAGTCTATTCCAGCTACAATCAGAATTCCATTCACAAGAGAATCAAGATAAGAGTACATTTACTTCCCCCTACAATACAATTTCTTACAGAAAGTTGTCTTTGGCATTGTAATAGTCATAGAACATTCTAGAGATGAATTCTGGCTATTTTTCATGACATGGATGAACAAATACTGAAGAATTTTATAGAATATTTTTCAATTTATAGAAAACCATTCTGCACTTTCTTGCGACACCTAGAGTTAGTACTAGAAAGATGTGATAACACTAACGATGTTTTGGACCGGGAAAAGTGTAATGTCATGGTGCAGAGTGGCATAGTACTTGGCCACAGAATCTTGAAAAAGGGGATAGATGTTGACTTGAAAATGATAGATTTCATTTCACGACGTCCCATTCTGACATCCATTGGATCCATCTGTAGATTCCTGGGACATGTAGGTTTCCACAGGCGGTTTGTCCACCTATTCTCAATGATAGCTCAACCTCCCACCATCATTCGGTCCAACGATTAAATTTTTGAGTTTGATGAGGAATTCACCAATACTTTTGAGCACTTGAAGCAGTGCCTGGTGGAAGATCAAATGATGGTTGCTCCCAACTTGGAGGAACAATTTGATGTGATATGTGATGCCAACGAATATATAGTAAGAGTAATCCCAGGCCATCATCTTGAGAGAATTTTCTGACCCATCTATTATGCCAGCAGGATTCTGAATGATGTACAGATGAACTAAACCAACACAGAAAAGGAGATGTTGGTAGTTGTGTTCTCTTTTGAAAAGTTACATTCTTACTTAGTGATATCAAATGTTATTGTTTATACTAACTATGAAGCACTCAAGTACCTGTTGAACAAGAAGGATGTGAAGCCATGACTGATCCGATGGGTACACCTCCTATAAGAATTTGATCTAGAGATCCAAGACATGAAAGAGAGAGAGATAACGTTGTTGCTGATCATCTCTCCCACATAGAGATGCCACATTTGGAGGAGGAGGAAGATTTATAGATCAGGGAGTATTTCCTTGATGGGTACCTCTTTTCAGTCAATGAATCACCTCGACTCTAGTATGCTGATATTTATAATTATTTGGTTACAAGTTACATCCTCCCGACCCCTTCTTCCAGTAGAGGAAGTATTTTCTCTCCAATGTGAAGAGGTACATTAGGGAGGATCCTATTATTTTCTGATCCTATGGAGATATGGTGATTCATCGTTGAAACCCGAAAAATGAAGTTCATGGAGTCCTATAATTTCTTCATGCCTCGCTAGTTGGGGGACATAATAGGCCTAACCATAGTATATAAAAGGTCATACAATATAGTTGTTTCAGGCCCACTATATATCATGATGCCTGAGCCTTTGATTAAAATTCTGATCGATGCCAAAGAACAGGAAATGTGGGGCCTAAAACTGAGATTACCAAGAACCCTGTCGTGGAGGTCAAGATCCTCAACGTCTGAGGAATAGATTTCATGGGGCCATTCACCTCACCTTTTAGGAACACTTATATACAGGTCTGTGTCGACTACATATCCATGTTGGTGGAAGACAATACTACAACACATGACATGGCTAAGGCAGCTGTGCGATTTTTATTGAAACACATTTTTAGTAGGATCAGTGTTCCCTGTATACTAATCAGCGATAGAGGGACCCACATTGAAAACACATTAATGAATGGAGTACTGTTGATGTACGACGTGAATAATCATATGGTTTCACCATACCATCCCAAGTAAGTGACCAATTAGAGCTCTCCAACTGTGAGATCAAGCAGAATATGGAGACAATGGTTAATGCATCAATGAAAGATTTATCCAAGAAGTTGTAAAATTATTTGTGGGCATATCAGAACACTTTCAAGAAACCACTAGGGATGTCCCTGTTCCACCTCATCTATGGAAATCCATGATATCTTCTAGTATAGTTTGAGTAAAAATCTTACTAGTCCATCAAGGCCCTAAATTTTCTTATGATGGAAGTTGAAGAAAAGTGTAAGTTCCAACTATCAGAACTTGATGAAATCTGATTGGAGGCATATAAAAATTCCATATTGTACAAGTAGACGATGAGATCAATCCATGAATGGATGATTTCACAAAAAAATTTCCAACACAGTGATATGGTAATCCTTTTTAAATATATTATTCGATTACTTTAAGGAATGCTAAATTCAAGATGGTCGGGACCATTCTGAGTCATTCGAGTATTCCATCGTGGACCAGTGAAAATTCATGGAGGGGATGGTCAACCATTAAAGGTGAAAGGAAAATAGATGATGACTTACCATCACATGGAAGAAAAGGTGGGAAAAATCAACACCATACTTCCCAGGTAAGCATAGGTAAGTTGGTTGAGCCAATGACCTAAAAAAAAGACGATTCCTGGGAGGAAACCTAGAGGATACACATTGTGTACAACCTATATACCCTAGCGTATACTGATTCATTTTAGTTTATATTATTACTATTAAAAATATATAGATTAACTATGTAATAAATAATGATGATGCTGGTGCTAATGGAAAAGTCACTAGAATTTATCTAAGCCGTCAGCAGTTCAAATCTCTCCATACCTACCTTCGGCATGGGGTTCCTATTTTTTTATGATCATGTTTTATTACATAGCGTGTGTGGTATTTTTCAAAATAGTATATATATATATATATTTATTTGTATAATATATTAAAACCCATGATGGGTATGGATGAGTTGGCCAGGGTCTTAACCAGATTCTAAAAGACATAGGTTCGAATCCTGGAAACTGTCTCACATCCATCATTTGTCCTTTTAATAAAACCAAAGAGATTGTATTTTGATATTAAGTGGTGTTCATGTTGTTTTCATTAATCACTGAAAAGTTTTTCTAAATATAGGAATACTTGTGGGTGAAGGTAAAAGATTGGCAGAGTCTCGTCCCTAGATCTAGAAGATTTGGGTTCGAACTCGGCTAATCTCTTTACTTCATCCCTTTTTGTCTAATTATAAACCCCCGGTCATGCATTTCCATCCTCCCATGTAGTATTGGCCCTATAGATTAAATATATATAAATTAATAAATATGAGCAGTAGTCGAAGCATCTCTTTTGTGGTTTATGGATTTCATTCGGAAAGTCCAGTCTCCAGTTTTGACATCTCCAGAAGCAGCAGACCAAAGGTTGTACTTCTCTTTTTTTATTCTTTGAACACCTGATGTGTATTTCCCAATACATTACGTGTATAGATTTATTTTTTCATATATATATATATAAATATTTCTCTTCTTTTCTTTATGATTATTAATTATTATATAGTTTATTATAATAATTATATTATATATTGTAAACCCTAAGAATCCTTCACGGTGGGTCTTATCGAGTACACGACGTGTACTCGGGATATAAAATCCGGAAAACCTATGTGGCCACACACCATGTCACGTGGTGCCGCCCTCACCGATTTCTTCTCTGGGACTCCGCATGACCTCCCTACATTAAATCCATAGTTGTTTTGTGATTATGATTAGATTTTTTCTTCATTGTGGTCCTCACTTATTGTATTCAATTCTACACTCCTTATTTCCCATTTTTTATAGCATTTAGCGTGTTTTTCAGATCGATTGCTGGTTCGGATTCCATGGTACATGGGAATGAAATGATTAAAGCATGATATGTATTTTTGTACACAACCACATGCTAGACAATTTAAAATTTAAAATTACATAGTGTGTATGTTCGACACACATTATGTTTCATCCAGAATCGTGCCTGGGTACGTCATTCATGTGACCACACAACATGTTCACGTACAAGACTTCTATGTTCGATACACACCGTGTATGCATTCCTGGATAGTGACATGCCCACTTGGTGTGTCTATCCAGAGAACATGAGATACTAACCTGCTTACACTACATGTCGTGTACTCTGGATATACACGTACTGTTCTTTTTCTTTTCTAGTTTTTCTCACATTTTATTCTATTTTGTTTTCTTTTGTTTTTTTGGTTTTCTTGTATTTTAAATGATATGGACGATGGTGACCATGCATGTAACAGCCCGAGATTTTATAAAAAATATTCTTTTTAATTTTATTAATGTCTTGTGTTGTACGCCACACCAAAAGGAGCTTGCACAACACGCATCTTTGACTTGCCTTGCATTACACGCAATCACAACCTTCCTCGATAGCATGTGTAGTACGCAATACTCAGTTTCACGAAACAACGATATGCTATTAAAATATTATTAAAACTAGCCGTTATGAATAGTAATAACCACTTTTTAAATTTTAGAAATTTTAGCTCTCAAAATGGACTTCCTTTTTGGATTCGGAGTATCGAATTTAGCCTAAGGTGAAATTTTGGTACTTTTCGGATAACTTTCATATTATGATGAATAGTGAAAATTACTAAATTATAATTAAAAACAACTTTTTTAATCGAAATAATTAATAGTGATAAATTATTAATTTGTGTGCTTTTAAAGTATATTTATAATATATTTTTACAATTTAATACAATGTTGGTCATTAGATGTAATTTCATATTTAAACCAGACATAATCAAGTGTCAATCTTTTGATAGATATTGTTTCTTAAAAACACGCTATTTGTTTTAACATCGAGATTTAATTATAAAATTAATTAATGCAACTTCTATGTTATGAATTTGGTAAAATAGAATTCATTTTTGAATTTAAAATAAGAAATATAGCTTAGGATGAAATTTTGGCATTGTTCTGAAAAACATCAATTTTTGATGAATAGTGAAACTACTAAGTGGTAGTTAAAAAACTGAATTTTTCATAAAACTTAATTTTACCGCTTCTGTGAATGGAATTTCAAAAATTCGAGAGACACGGTTGATGTCAGTAAGTAAAATGTGGTTCAATGAGATGAAAATAATTTTTGGTGAATAGTAACTTTTTACTTTTATTTACCATGGTTAAAAGTAAATAGGGTAATTAAGGGTAAGAATGATATTAATATTACCCTAACACATGTCCTAATCCTACTGGACAAGTGTATCTCGACCAAAAACAACCTTAAGTGTAAAATATTATCATTTAGGCCCACTTGGATTAGATTAGGACATTTATTAATATTTAATTCAAAAAAGAGTTAAAAGAGTTAAAATCAAAGTTTATTTAATAAAACATTTTTAATATAGGGTTATACATAAGATAAATTCAATTTTAAATATTCATTAGAAAGATAAAAAAATTTAATACATAATGGTATTTTATTTTTAATTTTTAGACATCAAATAAGTTAATTTATTTATGACACAAATATGATGCAGTAATTATCTTATTAATGAAATATTGACATAATTGACATTATAAATACCAAAATAAATGTAATTTAAGACTTTTTATGAATTCCACTAATTTTCTCGGTTACTATGATATATTAGTGTTGATTTAATCAACTTGGTTCGAACATATAATTTTTTTATGACATTCACAAAAATCATATATCAAATAGTGTCAGAATTGACACTAAATAGTTTTTAAATCAAATATTATATTATTAATTGTTATTTTATTCCTAAAAATCTAAGGTTCGGCCAAATGACTTAGATAAGGATATATATATTAATAATAAACAATTTGGGGTTCTTTTGGCATGTTATAGTAAGTGTATTAACCATATAGTGAACGAAAACAAAAAGACACGGTAAAAGATAAATTATTTAACATAGAGTTAAATCTAATTGATAAGGTTAAAATAATACCCTAAACTTGTTTAAATCCTATTGGTTGATAGTTTTTAGACCCATACCCACTTTATCTTCGAAATAAGACCCTTTGGAACCATTATAAACCGATTTTGACTTTAATATAAAATAATTTTTTGAGATATTCATAAGGTGCCCCTCTCCTCCCTTATAAAAGGGCACCTCCTCCCTCTCTTCCTCACACAACTTTGAGCCTTCAAGCTCGGCCGACCCCTGACAAAATCTCTTCTCCACTTCCCTAGTATCATCCTAGAGGTCCTGATCTTCTTCAAAGACCAATCTTAGTTCCCTAAGTGGAGGATTCAAAGAGGCGTTTCAAAGAAGATGTAATATTCATTACCGATCTTTTCAATTTCTTTCTTCTTCAACTTCTTATTCTTTAGTTGTTTCATGATAAAGTAATACCATAAGTATTACTTACATACTGATATGTTATTATAAATATGAAACAACTCTAATTAACCTTTTATCCATCCTACGGAAAAAAGGAAATCACCACGCGTGCGTACGTACGGAATACCTTCTCCACGCCGTGGTGTAATCTATTTTCCACCACCACCTTAATTGGATGGGTATAAAGGTGTAATGAGTAACTATATATGATTATTATAAATTGATATTGATACTGAAATAGTATACATACACTTAAACACAATTCCACGACCATGGAAACGATATCATCGTTCATGCGTACGTATGGACTACCGTCTCCATGAACGGTGTATTTCTTTCCATTTACTGATTTATTATATATGTATATTCTGAATATATATATATATATATATATATATCATGTTTTATGTTATGTAATTATGTAATCATGATCTAAGTAATCATATGAATAATTACAAGTTAAAAACACGAACGACAAATGGGACGATTTTACCCAAAACGCTACTTTAACATGAATTTACAAAAGAACGGGTAATATAAAGTCATAAGTGGACCATATATGATATAATAACAATGAATATGATTATGGAATAAGTCAATAACATGATTTAAATCATTATACAGGAGTTTCGGACACGTACAAAGCAAGTCGGACCTATGGTAAGGGAAATACCACAATCTCATTTTTATCCGAGATTGTTTATTCGTAAGTATTTACTGGTGTGTATTTTATCATCCACATCCATGTTTCATCAATATGTAATATTATTTCCATCCACCTACAGTTTTTTAAATCCATTTTTACCCTTCGGTGAGTTTTTAGTAATATGTATGAAAGGAATCTTTTGTCGTTTTTCATACGAGGTACTTTTTTGACTTTTCCGTCAAAAGTACGAAGAATGTTTTTTTTTAACTTATACGGAATGAATGGATTTATAAAACATTATTTCCAAGAAGTTTCCTTTAAAAGTATTCAAGATTATTTTTAATCAACTTCTTTTAGTTTAAAATTGTATGACATGTTAAGAAAGGAAAAGTGTTTTTGAAGTAGAAAGGATATTTTCCTCAAGAATGGAGTTCAAGTATTTTATCAAAATTATTTTCCATCTAAGATAATAAAAGGGTTCGGTTTTTATCCCTATTATTACATGGATTTGATTATGTTGTGATGGAAATATTTTTTTTCTTTATCTTATATGAATTGTTTTATGATGTCATGTTGTTTAAGAATCCCATTTTTATTACATGGGTTACGCTATGATGTATGGTTTATGATTATGTGGCACACATAAGAAAGGATTCATTATAAGATGGGTGGGACCTATATCTACCTCCAATGCATTGGGTAATGATTTTATATCTCATGAGATAGATAGGGCTGGAACGGTTGGTTATACCGGTTCAGTGAAACAGGACTGAAACGAGGGTTACTCGATTCAGAAAGGGACTTTGTCCACTAAGATAGTCTTGGAAATGAGTCTTTACTAACAAGAAATTATTCTCTATGATTATGTGTGAATGCCACAAAGTTTCATGTTTTAAGTTATGATTATTGTGATTACATTTCACTGCCATGATTTATCCCATTTTATGAAATTATGCTCTCTTTTTCAGGTTAAGATTTCCAAAATGTTATGTTCTTTTGAATACTATGTGATTGATATTTCTTTTGTTTACCATTACTGAGTATTTGAGCTCACCCTTTTATGTTTTCTTTTCCCCAGGATACAAAGAAAGGTTTTAGGTAAAAAAAGGGAAGATCTTTATAGGAGATGTTGAAGATCTTTCACCACGATTAGAAGATTACGTTCCGAGTTTCCAAAGACACTAAACTATTACGATCCTTGTGTGTGTGTTTTTGTTATGTACTATGAAATCACAAATGTAATGTAATGTCCATGTACGTCAGGCTTCGGGTCTCTACAGTTGGTATCAGAGGAAAGGTTTAGTCAACCTTTGGAAACTAGGATGCGAAAACGTTAGTGAAATCCCTAGATATATTTCTAAGGTATGTCTAGGGATGTCCCTAAGGTTAAGTATACGTATAGGTTATAGTATTATAATTACACTAACGATCATATAATTAAACCTAATATGGTAGATATTGAAGGTACTCCCCCTTTATTATGTTGTTTTCCCTAGCATGATTTTTGCCTCCCACAAGATTCTTTTTGTGTTTTAGTTAATGGAGGGAACCAGAAGGAATTTCGGTTAACATTGAATCCAATGGACATATTGGTGACTATGAGCAACAAAATTGTGTAATTCCTATAGAGAAAGATCTTGTGATTATGCCAAATCAGTCATCGCGATATATGATTAACAAGGTGAAATTTAGTGGTATGCCTAATTCATCAAAGAAGAGGAAGATAAACTATTATGCATGTTCACATGTTGAGGAGCATAAAGAAAAGAAGATTGAGATTTCTAAAGAAGGGAAGAAGAACCTTGAGGAATACCTCAAATGGAGGAACCGATGTTATCTGTGTGGAGAAACGGGTCATAGAGTGACAGACTGTTATGGAGTTCAATGCATTATTTGTGGAGAACATGGGAATTACCCAACTCAATGCCCTGACCTAAAAAGTTACTTCTAAATCAAGGAAGGACATATTCCAGGACAATAATTGAAGAGGATGGATTGAAGTGTTTATGTATTGGTATTCAAGAATAATGTTGTTGATGTACTTTTATTGTTGTATTATTCTATTGTGGTTTTCAATAATTTTACGGTACCGGTAACCATGAAAAGTGATTCAAATATTTTTGAAAGCAGATGATATGCTCATAAAGAAGGGATAAGGAGAAAATGAAATGTTTGACAGTATTCATGAGCTCATGATTAATATAAGGACTAAGTGATATCATGGTTTGAGTATATAGAATTTTGAGGATTTTGGTATGTGGAAGGTGTTAACTTTTAACTACATTCAAGTTTTCACTATGGTTCAATGGGTATTCAAGAGAATACATGATTAAGGCCTTTGAATGTTTGGAATGTGACCAACAAGACATATCTTATTATATGTGGGGATCAATGGCAGTATTAAATCTCTGGTAATCGTTGTCACAATATTATGAGAGTGGACTGTAGTATTATGGATAAGCCTAACGATTGGAATGGATTATGTTGGACATAAGTTAGTATTGTTTAAGGATAGATTTTTTTTTTGATGGGATGTTATAGTAATATAGTTTTAGAAAAAGGACAACCTGCAGAACGGGCGATAACCCATCGCGTCGGACAAGGCTGTGGGAATCAAACCCACAACCGAAGTGCGACTGGCCTTTATCGCCTACCACTAGCCTACATGAAGTCCCTGTTTAGTAGAAACTAGTTTTATTATATTAAGCAGTATGATATATGAAGTATAAGTCCATTTTAGGAACCATATATGATTAATCTCACTATAGATCGACTTATGTATATAAATTTTGCTAACCTTTTGAGAAAAATGGAATGACCCGTCATTCTATCACATGATCTGCTAACACTTCACGAATAACAAATTCAACTTCATTTGTTTAAGAGATGAAGTGGAAATTGTTAAAGGCACGAACAATAGTGAGGTTGTACCAACATAAAGTAAATATTTATTCTAATTCAAATTCATTATCTTTAGGGAAACGATCTTGAAAACCAAAAATGTTGTCCTATTGATCTTATATCTGATGAATCAGATGGTACCTTAGATCGTCACAAATTTATGGCTTTGTGATTTCTGGCTTTTCCATAGCCATGTTCTCTACCACTCTCCATCAGAACATGATGGTTAGATTTCTCTTCCATATCCATATTTTCACCTATGTGGAAATCCAGTGATTAGTTTAATCGTTACATTTCATACTTTCGTTTTTAAAGACAAGTTTTGGGTTTTTTTTACGATGTGGGTTTCTATTAAAGAAACTTTCGAATAGTAAACCATTTATAACCCCGACGAATTTCGAGGGCGAAATTCATTTTAAGGGGGGTAGAATGTAACAGCCCGAGATTTTATGAAAAATATTCTTTTTAATTTTATTAATGTCTCGTGTTGTACGCTACACCAAAAGGATCTTGCACAACATGCATCTTTGACTTGCCTTGCATTTCACGCAATCGCAACCTTCCTCGATAGCGTGTGTAGTACGCAATACTCAGTTTCACGAAACAACGATATGCTATTAAAATATTATTAAAACTAGCCGTTATGAATAGTAATGACCAATTTTTAAATTTTAGAAAATTTAGCTCTCAAAATGGACTTCATTTTTGGATTCGGAGTATCGAATTTAGCCTAAGGTGAAATTTTGGTACTTTTCGGATAACTTTCATATTCTGATGAATACTGAAAATTACTAAATTATAATTAAAAACAACTTTTTTAATCGAAATAATTAATAGTGATAAATTATTAATTTGAGTGGTTTTAAAGTATATTTACAATATATTTTTACAATTTAATACAATGTTGGTCATTAGATGTAATTTCACATTTAAACCAGACATAATCAAGTGTCAATCTTTTGATAGATATTGTTTCTTAAAAACACGCTATTTGTTTTAACAGCGGGATTTAATTATAAAATTAATTAATGCAACTTCTATGTTATGAATTTGGTAAAATAGACTTCATTTTTGAATTTGGAATATGATATATAGCTTAGGATGAAATTTTGGCATTGTTCTGAAAAACATCAATTTTTGATGAATAGTGAAACTACTAAGTGGTAGTTAAAAAACTAGATTTTTCATAAAACATAATTTTACCGCTTCTGTGAATGGAATTTCAAAAATCCAAGAGACACGGTTGATGTCAGTAAGTAAAATGTGGTTCAATGAGATGAAAATAATTTTTGGTGAATAGTAACTTTTTACTTTTATTTACCACGGTTAAAAGTAAATAGGGTAATTAAGGGTAAGAATGATATTAATATTACCCTAACACATGTACTAATCCTATTGGACAAGTGTATCTCGACCAAAAACAACCTTAAGTGTAAAATATTATCATTTAGGCCCACTTGGATTAGATTAGGACATTTATTATTATTTAATTCAAAGAATAGTTATAAGAGTTAAAATCAAAGTTTATTTACTAAAAAATTTTTAATATAGGGTTATACATAAGAAATATTCTATTTTAAATATTATTTAGAAATATAAAATGATTTACTACATAATGGTATTTTATTTGTAATTTTTAGACAACAAATAAGTTAATTTATGTATGACACAAAGATGATGAAGTAATTATCTTATTAATGAAATATTGACATAATTGACATTATAAATACCAAAATAAATGTAATTTAAGACTTTTTATTAATTACACTAATTTTATAGGTTATTATGATATATTAGTGTTGATTTAATCAACTTGTTTCGAACATATAATTCTGTTATGACTTTCACAAAAATCATATATCAAATAGTGTCAAAATTGACACTAAATAGTTTTTAAATCAAATATTATATTATTAATTGTTTTTTATTCATAAAAATCTAAGGTTCGGCCAAATGACTTAGATAAGGATATATATATTAATAATAAACAATTTGGGGTTCTTTTGGCATGTTATAGTATGTGTATTAACCATATAGTGAAAGAAAACAAAAAGACACGGTAAAAGTTAAATTATTTAACTTAGAGTTAAATCTAATTGATAAGGTTAAAATAATACCCTAAACTTGTTTAAATCCTATTGGTTGATAGTATTTAGACCCATACCCACTTTAGCTTCGAAATAAGACCCTTTGGAACCATTATAAACCGATTTTGACTTTAATATAAAATAATATTTTGAGATATTCCTAAGGTGCCCCTCTCCTCCGTTATAAAAGGGCACCTCCTCCCTCTCTTCCTCACACAACTTTGAGCCTTCAAGCTTGGCCAAACCCTACCAAAATCTCTTCTCCACTTCCCTAGTATCATCCTAGAGGTTCTTATCTTCTTCAAAGACCAATCTTAGTTCCCTAAGTGGAGGATTCAAAGAGGCGTTTCAAAGAAGAGGTAATATTCATTACCGATCTTTTCAATTTCTTTCTTCTTCAACTTCTTATTCTTTAGTTGTTTCATGATAAAGTAATAACATCAGTATTACTTACATACTGATATGTTATTATAAATACGAAACAACTCTAATTAACCTTTTATCCATCCTACGGAAAAAAGGAAATCACCGCGCGTGCGTACGTACGGAATACCGTCTCCACGCCGTGGTGTAATCTATTTTCCGCCACCACTTAATTGGATGGTTATAAAGGTGTAATAAGTAACTATATATGATTATTATAAATTGATATTGATACTGAAATAGTATACATACACTTCAACACAATTCCACGACCATGGGAACGATATCATCGTTCATGCGTACGTACGGACTACTGTCTCCATGAACGGTGTATTTCTTTCCATTTACTGATTTATTATATATGTATATTCTGAATATATATATATATATATATATATATATCATGTTTTATATTATGTAATTAAGTAATCATGATCTAAGTAATCATATGAATAATTACAAGTTAAAAACATGAATGACAAATTAGACGATTTTACCCAAAACGCTACTTTAACATGAATTTACAAAAGAACGGTTAATACAAAGTCATAAGTGGACAATATATGATATAATAACAATGAATATTATTCTGGAATAAGTCAATAACATGATTTAAATCATCATACAGGAGTTTCGGACACGTACAAAGCAAGTCGGACCAACGGTAAGGGAAATACCACAATCTCATTTTTATCCGAGATTGTTTATTCGTAAGTATTTACTGGTGTGTATTTTATCATCCACATCCATGTTTCATCAATATGTAATATTATTTCCATCCACCTACAATTGTTTAAATCCATTTTTACCCTTCGGTGAGTTTTTAGCAATATGTATGAAAGGAATCTTTTGTCGTTTTTCGTATGAGGTACTTTTTTGACTTTTCCATCAAAAGTACGAAGAATGTTTTTTTAACTTATACGGCATGAATGGATTTCTAAAACATTATTTCCAAGAAGTTTCCTTTACAAGTATTCAAGTTTATTTTTAATCAACTTCTTTTAGTTTAAAATTGTATGACATGTTAAGAAAGGAAAAGTGTTTTTGAAGTAGAAAGGATATTTTCCTCAAGAATGGAGTTCAAGTATTTTATCAAAATTATTTTCCATCTAAGACAATAAAAGGGTTCTGTTTTTATCCCAATTATTACATGGATTTGATTATGTTGTGATGGAAATATTTTTTTTTCTTTATCTTATATGAATTGTTTTATGATGTCATGTTGTTTAAGAATCCCATTTTTATTACATGGGTTACGCTATGATGTATGGTTTATGATTATGTGGCACACATAAGAAAGGATTCATTATAAGATGGGTGGGACCTATATCTCCCTCAAATTAATTGGGTAAAGATTTTATATCTCATGAGATAGATGGGTCTGGAACGGTAGGTTATACCGGTTCAGTGAAACAGGACTGAAACGAGGGTTACTCGATTCAGAAAGGGACTTTGTCCACTAAGATAGTCTTGGAAATTAGTCTTGACTAACAATAAATGATTCTCTATGATTATGTGTGAATGCCACAAAGTTTCATGTTTTAAGTTATGATTATTTTGATTACATTTCACTGCCATGATTTATACCATGTTATGAAATTATGCTCTCTTTTGCAGGTTAAGATTTCCAAAATGTTATGTTCTTATGAATACTATGTGATTGATATTTATTTTGATTACCCTTACTGAGCATTTGAGCTCACCCTTTTATGTTTTCTTTTCCCCAGGATATAAATAAAGGTTTTAGGTAAAAAAAAGGGAAGATCTTTATAGGAGATGTTGAAGATCTTTCACCACGATTAGAAGATTATGTTCCGAGTTTCCAAAGACACTAAACTATTACGATCCTTGTGTGTGTGTTTTTGTTATGTACTAAGTATTCCGCAAATGTAATGTAATGTCCATGTACGTCAGGCTTCGGGTCTCTACAATGCATGTGGAAAGTGGACCGCCTCCACTACTGAGGGTGAGAGGACCACATTTAGCTGAATATGACTCCGACCCACGATGAAACTAGCCCATAACATTCTAGAGTACCATCCTCCTCCACTAGCCATCATGCCAACACTCACCACCTCGGTAGAGGCAGGTCCTAGTACCACACCTCTACAACCCCACACAAAGCCTTTGAGTACCACTCTTTTTTCCCCACCAGCTACCAGACCTCCTGAGCCCTCCTCAGTACCAGCTGATCCCTCCTCAGTACCAGCTGATCCCTCATTGGCTACCATGTATAGTGGGCCATCATCTATTGTAGTTCCTCCTCCAAAAGAGCAAGCCCTTGCTTCTTCCCACCTTGGTCGGCCCCTGCCCTTTATCCTTTCATAGTCTTTCCAGTCACTGACCTGATGTACAACAAAGTCTTACTATTTTCTTACTACACAATCCTATTGAGCAGTCATTATCTTGACAGAAGCATGCCTTAGAAGATGGTTATTTGTGGAGAGTTAGAGGATCTCCTCAGACACATGTCGTTACTCACAATAATTCAGGTCATCATTCCTACATTTAGTGATTTATTTTTGGATTTTGTTGTTCCCTTGGAGTTTAGTGGGCCCGAGTATCGGAAGACACCTAGCCACAATGTCCCGGTGGTCCTATTTCGGCTGGGCCAAATGAATTTTTCCCTAACCATGACCGGTTTTTTCTGAGGCTGTTGTTTCTATCCCCATATCGTTACCCCACCCCTTATCTCCACCCTTACCAACCCTGAGCATTCTAATATCATCACCATGTGGCAGGATATTGTTTATTTCGAGCACAACTACAACCCCACATCCCAGAAGAGTAAACTAATCATTGACAATATCCTTTGCTTCACCCTCAACTGCTTTAGAGAAATCCTTTTCCCCACCACGAGGATATGGGAGTGGTGACCAGTTGTGGCTTGGAGCTCTTCAACTGTATCATCTGACAGGACTATCCGGACTCCCCTACCTTACCACTTCATACTTCCACAACATGTTCACCATCTATTTGGGAATTCTGGATGGTGGGTTTTATGCGACCCTACTTTCCCACCACTTATTAATTTTTGAGCCTTCCTATCCTCACAATTGAATAGGTTCCACAAAGTAGATGAAATTTTATATTCTTATTCACATGAGATTTTTCTAGAAGCAGGGGGCACTTACATCCTTGTCCTGGCCCCACCACCACCCCATGCGAACCCTCCTACCCCCAAGGCTACCCATGCACCTCCATTCTCACCCCACGACCTTCTTCTAGCCTTCCATATTCTTCCCCCACTCCTTCTTCTTCTGTTCCTTATACCACCCACCTTCATCTTCATGAATGGTCGATCTCTCCTTTCCCTCCTCCTTTCCATGGTAGAGCGGCAACATGTTCGTTTGGATCATGGTCTGGACCAGCTTGAGCATATTTTGCGGCTTCTTCTTTAGCGTCATTGTATTCTATTGCCCCTAGTTCTTGCTTCCCCGTCAGCTCCTAGTCCATCTTCCACATTTCCACCACCGTTTACAACACTGGAAACAGATTTAGTGCTCCTCATCACTACTGGCCCATATGCTACCACTACTACTACCAGTTTGTAGATCACTACTAAGACTTCTATTCCAAGTCCAGCTCCTACTGATCCTGCTACTAGAGCTTCTATTCTAAGTGATGCTTCTGACCCTCACGCTTCCACGGCTGTTGATCCTTCTATGCCAGCTTCTTCTGTAAAGGATGATTCATCTTCTATGATGACCCCATGATTGGTTTTTGAGCACCTTTCATCCTTTATATATATATATATATTAGTGATATATTTTTCATGTGTTCTATTGTGTATTCTTTCAATTTTCTCACTCTATAACAATAAGAGGTACTCTTGGATGATTTCAGGTGTACTTATCCACCAATTCCAATCTTTCTTCACCTTGACGTGGTGGGAGTATTGTTTTTTCGGATTTAGTTGTTTTCTTTTTCATTATAATTTAACTTCTTCCATTACTACCCCTTGTCCTTGTCCATTTTTGGGTTCCATATTACCGTCTCTGCTTTTCTATGGAACTTGGTGGACCATGTGATGCAATAAGTATGGGGTAGAGTCTCTCAACTGCCATAGTATTTTCCCATACCGTCATCTTGGAGACATCATTATTAGATGATATATTTGAAAACGGGATGAAATTTTGGTTAGTAATATTTATAAATAATGAAGCTAAAGTAAGAAATTTTTAAAGGTTTCATGCTAATTTTGGTTCATAAGTGTTTTATAATGATTGATGATATATTTTAAATTACAACATGCAATCCTTGGATAATTTAGTTGATTAGGAAAATCATTTATATTCAAGTCACGACCTAATTTTCTATTTATTTTTTTGTCCCACTTTGAGGGATATTCATAACCCTTCATCATATTCTTTCTAATACCCTCTTTCTTCAGTGATACTTAGGATATACCTGACTACCAGAATTGACAAGATTTCATTTTTAAATATGATGAATTTTTGAATTAATGTCAAATGATTGTGGCATTATATTATGTCAAACCCTTTTATCTTGACACCTAACCTACATGTGATCTTCGTGAAGACCCTATAAACCATGAAAAACCATGATATGAATCCATATTACAAGCCTATTTCCCTTTATACCCTAATTTTTTTTCACTTTTCATGATTATTCACTTGTGCATTAAAGATTTAATTAGATGTACATGGTACATTTCTGTGAATCATCATGATATTAAGTGTGTGGGAGATCTTCTTTTTCATTAGGGGAAGAAAGGGTTCGATACCTCTATTTATGGAATTTTTATGTGGTCCCATTTGATTAAAAAAACTGATACATACATGGGGACCTTATACTCACTTGATGGTTTGTGAACCCTACATAACTAAGGAAGATGGTGGTGACGAGAGAATTTGACAGTGCTTGTTGAGGATTATTTAACATTGAGCATTATTTTCAATATCATGCAGTGTTATTTAGTGAATTTTGCCACCCCTTTCAAACCTCAGTGGTAATGTTTCATATCTTTACCAAAGAGCACTTAGCCATAAAAGCATGTGAACCCTATTGAAAAGCCCTCATGATTTATCTAAATCATTTTTCTGAAGTAGAGCACTAGATTTCTTTAAAACACATGGATAGTGTGTATATACCATTGATTGAGAATAACATTGATTTAAAATATCTTCAGTTTTGAGTGTATTTTTAATATAGAGATTGATCATCAAGTGGAATGATAATATTTGAAACGTTTAGAAATGTTTTTAATGGAGGATGAAAGTTGTTAATTGAATTGAATTTGAGGCATGATTAGAATATCTTATAAATTGAAACTCTTTTGTACATATTTATAATTTTTTACTATTATTGTATCATTTACACATATGATTAATTGAATTCCTTCTTTCTACAATGTAGATTCTTTAAATCAGATGTTGATATTTGCTCGAGGGAAAACAAATGACTATGTGTGGGAGAGTTAGATGCACACGATTTTTGTATACATTCCACATATTTTTTTCAAATAAGAACATGTTTTCAGAAAATACATACTAATTAGTGGACAGATACTTTGATTTTGGTGATCCTATTCACTTTAAGGTGGTTTTGGGTCAAATACACAAACTGGGGAAAAACAGTGAAAAATTCCCAACTACACGGTGTGTACATATATACATGTTGTGTAATGTCAGACTCATACATAGTTCGACTGGACAAGAACATTCCCACGTCACTAGATCAGAGACGACACACCGTGTATATTCTTCTAGATGTGGTTTTTGGTGTTTTTCATCAACCACAAGCCATGTGAGGTTGTGCCACAGGCCGTGTACCCTCCACCTAATGTACATCGACACCGCAGAAGTAATGGGCAGTGTAGCTGGCCACCTATAGGAGAAAAAAGGTGAAAAAAGAACATTGACGAGGCTACACAACATGTACTTTTTATAACCCTCCTTTTACTTTTTTTTCTATAAATAAAATCATTGGATGATGGTTTGAGGAGTCTATAGTTAATATCCAAAGGAAGAGGCTCTGCTTCAATTTTTTAATGCTACTGTCATTCCACTACTCCGCCATTTCACCATTCTTCCAATGAACTCACCTCTCCTTGATGTTCCTAAGATGACCACGTCAGTTATTGAGGGTTCTGTTGTCATCTTTTATTATATTTTTAACTAAACACCAAATGCGTTGGGGATATGGGTGATGAAGGATTTGTAATTTGGATTTCATGGTATGAATGTGTTTGTTCTGTTTAAACCTTCTTATTCATTTTTAATCATTTCTTTTTTTCACTAAATATTATGAGATTGAAAATGTGAAGAATTTTTGGGGACTTAAAAGAAGAATAGTGATGAATACCTTCATTTTCATTGGAAGTATTCACTGAATCACATATGGAATAATCTAAATAAATAATTATGAAACATTGAGTACCAGATGAAGTTGTATGTTTCCTCATTTAGAGACATAGTTTACTGGACCAAGGAAACCTTGACACAATTGAAACCAAGAGTATTGTGCTATAATGAATGACAGAAACTCATAAGAAAATTTATAGAATAAGAAACCTCTTAAAATCCACAACCCCAACACATTTCCCTCCAAATTTGTATCAAAACTAATTAATGGTGTTTTCAATTTTACATAATGTAATTTTCTATGAAATTAAAATCCAATCACCTATTCATCAAAAAAATATAAAATAGACTCTAAATTCAGTACACTTCAATGAATCAAGTAGAAACTAGATAAGAAAAAATAATAACTTATTTCCCTTATGGATCGACCAATTACTGGTATTGTACTCATCATGATAATACAATTTGGGACACCGATAACATTCCATTGATGAAATAATGACCAATATCCCCAGAATAATTTTTTCCCAATTGACGGTTTTTTAGTTGTATTGATTTTACACTTTTAAATAGTGGTAACCAATGGGATTATATTGAAATATTAGTCAAGATATATGTTTAAAGATAATAATGGATCACATATGGGGTATCTATTGTGTTTATTTGATGAATATAGTTTTTATGTAATTTCATTAAAATTTTAATTAAAATCACTTTTATTTCCCATCACTTATTACATTTTAGTTTTTTAATGTATGGAAAAATAATAAAAAAATTATATAAATTTAATATTATTATTTATAAGTTTTTTAATGTTAATATTTTGTGAGATGTTGGATGGATTTGGGAAATTGAAATATTATAGAATGGGGGACCTAGGGAAAAGGGTGAAAATTAATGACAACCCTTAACCCATGGGAGAAATCTATGTAGAATCCCCATGTGGGGAATCCATCAAATAAAACAACAGGGAATGATAATTGAATGTGATAGTGGGGATAAGTAAAACCAACACATAGGCATGAATGTGAATTACCACATGATTTTGGGTCCGAGTTGTGGCTAGAAGAAAGCTTCACCAGTATGGAGGGAACACGATGGTGGTAGGCATCCTCTGACACATGTTAAACTTCATAGATGATCGAATGATACAAGATCTATTATATACTACTTCCAAACTATGAAATAGTCTAGTTTTGTTTCATATTCTCTCAAGCATAGTTTAATTTAAATAGAGAAACATATTTTCACTCTAGATCAAATTACATCTTCATTGGACAACTTCTGCGCCATATTTCACATATGTTACATGGTAAGAAGACCATGAAAGGATGTTAAGAAACCTCAGTGACACTAGATATTCAGTTGTCACTAAACTGGTACCAGTCATTCACGTTTTAGTTGACACCAAAACAAAAATGTAGATGATGAGGCTACAATACAGTCCTTTTCACTATTTCATAAAATCATTATCTTGGGGGAATATTATTGAAGGAAAATAAAATCATGTATTGGCTATTTTATGGCCCAAAATATATTTATATAATGAATAAAAAGGATAAAGCCAAATGGAATTGTGTTAATGGATGCACATTGTCTAGAATTGATGAAGAATATGTTGAAAATATAATCACCATAAGTTTTATGCTACACCAATATTGAGTTTTTATAGGTAATATAGATGAGTTTAAGGTGGATGGAGGAAACACAATGAAGAATATGTATAAGACAATGGGTATTTAGATACAATATGGGGAATGTACATAAAAAATTGGCTCTTCCACAATATTTCTCTTTATGGCATATGGGTTTGAATCTGGTGTAATTCAAATACCAAATATCTTCATTCTCTTCTTGTGATTTAGGACCAGGCTCAAGATATTTTAAATGTATCATGTTCATGGTTTAGTTCCAACCTCTACTAGTGTTTGAGTGAACCACCAAACAAAGAGGAATCAGACAACACCTCTCTTAAAATTGATATTTTTTAGGATCACATTCATCTTGGTTCATGATGGTAAATATTAGAAAATAATATTACACATAAAAATAAGTTATTTTATGATACCATTAAATAAAATCCATATTCTACTATGTTAGAGACTTGAACTGGAATACAGACCAAGAAATCAGAGAATTAACCTGGAATGAAATTATACAAAGGACAGTTGATGCTACTTAGTAATCTATTATATTATTATCCAATTACTGATAATATGAGTGGGTAATTATTTTTATCTAGAAAATATAATAAAGGGGAATGTTCATAGTCTATTCGATTATGTGTGATTTAAATCAATGATGTGTTGTTCATTTTAAATTTCATTTTAATATTACCCCCAAATTTCACACATGACTATTCCAATGAGAGGAGGGTATTCTTTTTTTGAAGGATCAATAATATATATCTTTCATGGAATAACAAATATATGATCATGTTATAGATATGTTTTAATTTCGTTTGTAAAATACATTTATAATCAAAAACCAGTAACTGAGAGGGTAAATATACTTTCTTAAAATATATGGAGAGTTCTAAAAGTGGAGGCTCAACTGAGTTTAATTCTGAAAGACATCTAAATACAAATCAAATAAATATTCATTAACTATGTACAAGGAATTTAATTTTTATATTTATGGAACAATAAACTTAGTGATCGAAAGTAAAAGCAATTTTTATTATATTCTTTTTCATTATGTTTCCCTAATATTTCTATGTCATTTATACTGATAATCTTGGGGATTAAACTTGACTTCCATGATATTACACATTAAAATAATTAATTTTTTGTTTGATTTTAAACATATGTTATTTTATTTTACAGAGAAAATTTACAACACCTCTCGTGAAATGAATAATGGATCACATAACTAATATGTTATGACATATATATTTTTTCCCTTAGTAAATTTTATGATAATAATATGAGAAATACCAAGTGGTTTTAATGTTTCTGTTTCATTGATAAACTATCATTATCAAACAATTGACATCAACACATATAAATATCTTACATAATGAATTTCATAACATATTGTAACTTATTAAATTTCCATTACACAATGTAATTGTAACATGGAGTGATTTTATGACTCTATTTGTTATATACGTCTTAAAAGTAATTATCGATAACATGAAATGCACATAATACTCATTTTTTATTCTTATTTTACTACTTTTATTACTTTTATGTGTTTAAGGTAACATGAGTTTAGTAATAAAATCACACTACAATTAAATGATTAATGAATTCTAGGTTAATATTTTCTCAGAAATCCAAATTGAATGATACATTAGGTTTTTTCATGTATATATTGGTTACTTATTCTTTTCATTTCAATAATTTTCTTAATGGAAGCCTATGAATCATATGAAGATACCTCTATATTCTACTTGGGGTAATTCATGTTAGTTTTATTGAAAATATTATAAATGTTTTTTTGAATTATAATCTCTATTTACTAAAATTTATAAACATGATTCTAATTTTACAATTTTTACTTGGTAATATTATATGGATTATTTTAATAGAAAGCTGATGAGATGACATGATATTCCGAGGCCCTGAGAGCCCAGAAATACTTTTTTAAATAATTTAAATATATTAATCTTATGTGTGCATATTTTTTATGAAAAAGTGATGTTTCATCTAAAAGGATACTTGGATAAAAAATATTAGGCCACTGTTGAGTTCTGAGCATGGGTTTTACCATAGTTGTGACATAACCATTGATCACGTTAGACATAAGGGTGGGCAGGGTAAAGGGAGAATTATTATGTAAAAATTTAATTTAAAATATTCTATTTCAATAATTGTCTATGATGTGTGGTTTTCTATACATAACATATCCTAGGAAAATTCCATGGTACCGCAAAACCATAGATATTTTACAGGGATTATTATACGATTGTTCATAGGTGAATGAAACCCATATTGATGATCATCAATCATTGTGATTTTTTTAAAGATCTATCCAATGAAAAATATGCGGATTAAATCATCACCTTTGACTGATCCAAATCTTGATACGATCATTGTTTTATGTTATTTATCCCCGTTTTAATTTTTTTATAATGAACAAAAATCATTTAACTAAAAAATTAATTAAAGGGTCAATCATATTGTGGGTATGAGATAGATATATACATGATTGAAGAATTATATTGTTAATTATATTATATATCTTTATTCTATATAATGGAAACAAATTAATGAAAAATTATCACTGGCTGATGTAGATACCTTATGTTTGTGTTTAGTGTAATATTTCCTCTATTCTTCACATGTTAATCATGGGAAATTCCTTTGGATTGTGGTTTAATGAATACCCAATATTTTATTATTTTGTGATCATTCTTTATCACAAAAAACAAATAACAAATGTATGGATTTGATCAATGGTTAATCTATAAAACATTATCATATTGGATAATTGAATGAATATGGATTATAGAACCTTAGTAATAGAATTGTTTTCAATTGTGATGAAACACATCAGTTTCCATTTTTGAGTGGTTAGACTATCTAGAGTCTAGATGATGACAAAGATGGACTCACATGAATCAAGATTCATGTTCTTGAATGTTTTTTATTTTAGTTCTATGAAAATTAGTTGTTTGGGTGAAGTTACAAAATGAAATCTAGATTCCTAGATTAATTTTATTTTAACATGGTGTACATAATGAAAACACACTATGTATTTCAATATGATTAGTTTCTAGGGTTTCATTATAATGTTAATGATCACAATGTTGTGTGGCCCCTACAACACACAGTTTAGTCTATATCAGTCCATATCAATGTGTTTTGGTTGTACACACATAATAATCTGGGTGGTGTCACATGCCATGTGAGTCATACTGCATGCAGTGTACATTGGTGAAGACAACTTGGTGTGTATAGGGTGTACACACATAAGAGATCATTTTTCCACAGACACTGTGTGTGGGTGGTGGAATTCCATGTAGTCAGAAATAAACATTGGCATAAAACGTGTTACATTGGTAGAACTTGATTCCAAAGTTGCACACTATGTTCTCAAGGTACAAAACTATTACCTTCTCAAGAAAGGATTTGGGCCCTTGTCCTCATCATCTTGGACAGGTTTTTAGGTTTTTTTCATGATCATTTTTCTAAGTGTTGTTATGAAATCATATCTTATTCATTTTATGGTTATCATTACTAGGAACCTATGTCTCAGATAAATTCATTACAATCTCTTTATGAGTCCCAGAGTGTGATGATGTATCATCATTATTTCTTATGGTGGGGTTCATGGAATCATTAGGATAGACAGTACATGGATCTTTATCCTATTTAGTGGGTTAATACACTTTTTTTTTCTTTTATACTCCATTTCGTTGGTTATTTCAGGAATCAATGTCTCTTTAAAATCATACTTCTATAGAGTACTTATTTTGGGGAGACAAAAATGATTTTTGAATATCAGATTGACACCATCAACACTATCTAAATCGTGGGGTGTTTTCTTCAATATGAATTTTATATGGACCATTTGGAGTAGAATACAATGATGGAAATATAGTTGGGACTTTAGATTGACACTATGTGCCTACTATAAGTATATCATGATTTTCATGTTATATATTGAATTGAATATATATTTGATGTGGTGAATATTTCTCATTTTTCATTATACTGAGTGATTTTAGCATGTCCTAATAGGTGTTTTCATACTCACCCTTCATGGGATTTTCTCACACCTATCATTTCTTATGTAGATGATTTTCCTTTTGATGTAGTTCTAGTGGGACAAGGACTAAGAAGATCTTAGTGATACTGATAGATGAAGGTGTATTCCTGTGGATCCATTGACAACAGTCCATTCCTATATCACAAGTTAGACCTTCTATTAGTTTTTAATGGTCATCTTGTCATTTCCCTTTCCATCCTAGTGTTATGTGTTCCTATGATGGTGGGATTTTTTATGTATGAATTCATGTTTTTTTTCATTATTTTTCATCATTTAATGGGAGTGGATATGTGTTCATGTTTATATTTACATTTTACTAAGTCCTCCCATATATGGAATGTTCCTACATGGTGCTGGTATGTAGCCCATAGCCTATGGGGGTGGGCTTTGGGTATTAAAATTGTGGGCCTCATTGGGTTGTCTCATGGATGAGTGCTATCATATGATTCTTTTCTATAATAGGACTGGAGTATGTAAGATTGATCTGGGTTTTATGGAAATAGTGTTATGTGTTATGAGATTGGATCTTTATCTATGGACTCATGTATTAGTGTGGACGCCAACATATATATACATCATAAATATTAAAGGTTTATTGTTAACTTGGTACATATAGAGACTGGTTCTAAGAAAAAATTGGTAATTGCATCATATAGGGAAATGATGTAATATCCATTCCGTTATTGATTCATCTCGCTAGATATACTCATTGAACACATTACATCTTTTCTAATTATGGATGGATACAATAATGTTTCATTATAGGATCCATTACCATGACCATGTGGATTATCCAATCAATGACGAGGCTTTGAAATAAGGAAATTTTTAGGGGGTTCTTACATCCAAGTGGTACAACAGTCATACCACAAACTGTGAGGTAGTAAATGGTACTAGTACTAACATCCGATAAGGTTCATATGCTGACTGTGCTTTGTGAGGTTTTCTTATATGGACCTCTTAGATTCTAGGGTGAGCCCGACCTCCATGCAATGGGTGATAGTATTGAGGTTGTGACAAGAGTCATTCATCTTTATAGGACTCTTGTAGACTAGATGATTTCCTTGGAACCAAGACTTCTTCTAGGATCTATGGGATAGTGGTGGGGATTAGTGACTGGTTGTGCACAAATTTAACCTACAGGTATGCAGTCATTGTAGTACAGGTTGGGGTCGAATCCACATTGACCGAAGAAGAAACCTAGAGACACTCTGATTTTGGAAGGATTTGGCTATGGAGTGGCTAACTATTGGGGTTGATTTGATTTGAATAACTACTTATTTTATTTAATGAAAATAAATTAAAACATACTATTACTTAGTCTAAAACAATTAATAGAGATGAGTTGATCCTATGGTGTTATTTGGGTTAGATTAGATGTATTTATTTTATTATAATTTTCGTTTCACTAATTCAAGATGCATCCATAAATTGATATAATTCCTTAAGATCATTCACCAATTTAATCCCTACAAAATTCCATGTCTAATCACCAATGCACTTAGAGGATCAATTTAATGATCACTCTTTGGAATTGGAATGTACTTGCACTTGAAATGTGTCATTGTTAATGTTGGCGAAGATGAAGAATAAAATAAATCATCAAATGGAAATATTTAATTAATGAAATGATTATGAATTTAAGCACATTAAATAACATCCAATCCACCCCATGCAACAATCTTGGATCCACCTATAAGGGGTTATCCCTCCATTTATGATTTTCAATAAATGGAAGTGCGAAGTCGATATAAATAAGCGGGATTGAAGAAGAAAAATAAAATAATGAAACGATCACTCCACCGTTGTGTGAATAAATTCACAAGTTCTTGTGTGAATAATATCAAACCTTATGGAAATGGTATCAATATGAAAATAATAAGAATAAAAAAAGAGAAGAAGAAGAACTTTTATTGAAAACTACGGTGATTCAAACAACTTACATGCGAACGAATAATGTTACAAAGGAAATTTGGAATAACAACATTACAATGAAAGTAAAACTCCAAGATCCCTAAATCCTACATTGATACTTCATTAAATAGAATCATAGGAGGCCTTGGGTCGATCCACCATCAATCCCACTCTCTTTAATAAATTGTGGTGTACATAGGTGGGTGGACAAATAATGTAGAGGAGACCTTTCAATTGTTTCCTTGAAGTGGGAGCCAACATGCATCCACTGAACAGATGCGCCAAAATCACCGTCAATAAGGCTAAATTTGAGTGGGACATATATTACCTAAATGAATAAACAGATGTTCCCTAATAACCTATAAAATTGCATTCCAAAATACTTTTTGGGTTACGAGATATGATTTAAATGGTGGGCTGTTTTTCTGGGCTGCAGAATCTGTCCCAGAATTGCATCTTCAAATTGGGCCACCCGGAACCCCTTTAAAACATTCGAATTAGCGTAGGACAGTATTGAATAAAATGTTACCTATAATTTCTACTATCTCCAGTTAAATATTTAGAATCATTGGGATTGAATCCTGAATGCTACAATACTTTTATTGGGCTGAAGTCCTGCTCACTTCGCGCAGAATGTTGTTGGTTCAAGAACCACTTTGGTGGTATTCCAATTTGGATCATCAAGTGCATAAAAAGTATGAATTGTTCCAAATGGAATGAGAAACCTGGAAATTAAATATGAAATTTTAATCTAGAAAATTGGCTGTTGTAAATTGTGCACACAAATATACCATGTAATAGTGCATTTTAAGAAAGAATTGCAGTCATGATGTGAAATGATGTTCAAAGTGCAAATTTCACTAAAATGGTATTTATGAATAACAAGGAACATGAAAACTATATATATTAACAATGAATATTATCCTCTTATAGTGGCTAGTCACACCCCCTATCTTGAGTTTTTCTAGTCCCGAGCAAAATATATCTCACAAAAATGAAATTTGAATGACCTTTTCCAAAAACATTGTAATACACGTTTCTCACCAAAAACCTCATAGAAAAAAATTACGGAAACCCTAAAAATCATTTAGAACAAGCTATGTACAGAGGCATAACCCATTCCCAAGCCCACTCCTTTTTTCAAATTCCTCACAATATTTCGTCCAATTTTAATTAAGAATGACAAAGTGTTGTGCTCCAAAATAGACAAGGGGATTTATTTTCATTTGTGGGAGAAAAGATGGAAGCACTAGGATAAATAAAATTTTAATATTAATATGAGTACCCATTTTTTATTTTATTTATTTTTTGTTTTGTTGTTGTTTTTTTTCAATTTTTCCTTGTTAATTAAAATTGAACTCAATCGAGTCAACCCATGTAGCAAGACTTTGCCAATGACTCCCTGGCTCAAAGACCATAGGGCACCAAGTGAAGCTCACATACTCATGATTCGTCTAGAGTTAACTTAATAAAAAACAAATTCAAATTACCACAAATAGAGATAAAATTCACAAATCCGGGCTAGAAAAATATGGAGTCGCGAAACCCATGTGCCGAATGCCACACATTAAGTCAACCCATTACTCTACGCGCACATTGATTATTATTATTTTTTTATTTTTTTTTGATTTTTTTGAATACTCATATTAAAATAAAAATTATCACTAATCTCATGAAATTTATTGTGGGACCCCAAGAACTCAAACTAAAACCCCATAGTGTAGAGGACGTGCAATGTGTTTTTTTCTAAATGGATGAAAATATAAACAGTGAAAAATCACATCGAACAACCGCACTTTCCAAAATCAATGCACATTAACCTAAACTTTCATTAATATTAGAATCAAGACATGAAAATGTATTTGATATCTTATTTCATATTTTGAAATGTGTGTTATCATGTTCAAGGTTAATGAAATTTTTCCTTCCACACATTTTTATGCAGAAATGATCAATTTTTTTATTTCATCTTCCCCTAAAATAAAATAACATTATACCTAGTGTTTAAAGAATAAAAGGGCATGAAGGGGTATAGGTAGATGAGAAGAGTTCTAAAAGAAATTTTAAATAATAAATATACAAATTCACCTGGTTTTTGAAGTTTAAGTTCATGATGCTCTAGATTACTCCTTTGATCTCTTGAGAGATGTAGAAACAACATTTATTGAATATGTATCACCCAAAATTGTTCCTGAACCATAAAAATAAGAACAAAGTAGACAAAAAAACACAATGATTTATATAATTCTAAGTATCATGATTTTTAGGGTTTTCCCTATTTCTTTTGTTTTTTTTAAATCAAAATAATGTTACAATGTCTTCATCTAAATTTCTATGTATGTTATTACTTTGGGATCACACCGCATGACATGGATGAATACGGTGCTCATCTTTCATACCCGTCATTACTCATAAAATAAGAACATGTCAACATTCTATTTATTTAAATACCTATAAAAAATGAAATAATATAATATAAATTGATGATACATTATCTTCTTTTTTATTTCTGGGTCAGGTATTACTCAGGGATCACACCACGTGACATAGGTGAATATGGCGCTCCACTTTCATACCCATACATACTCATTAAAAGAAGAACAGGTCAATAGTCTAATTTTTTTTAAATATCAAAATGAAAAAAATGATTCACAATGAATGGAAACATGAAAACCACTAGTTTCCTCCCATGGAGCACTTAATTTAAATTCATTAGCTCGACATGAACCCCCCAAAATTATCCAATTACAACATTCCATGTTTTAATTACCTCATCTTTCTCCACTTCAACATGATTGAGAATGAGTCTCCCTTGTGGTTGGTAAGAATGTTTTTAATTTTATTCATGAACAATCCAATTTTGAAAAATGAATGAGAAAATCCAAGGAGTATAAAAAATGGTTGATATTTTTTCTTATATAGTATTTCATAATAAATCAATGATCAACCCCCTTTTAGGGTTTCTTGAGATGAATTAATGATAACCTAAATCTCTTTCTTATCACAAATGAAAAGATACTCGAGTGGGGAAGGAAGGACAATGATTTTGAGTTTGGGTTGATTCAATTTTTTTAAAGATGATTTGAAATTTGAATCAAAACCAGTTTCTTCTCCAAAAACGTTAGAACGAATTATTTCCTTATAAAAATATGATTCATACAAAAAAGTGTCCATTTTAATTCTAGTAGTGGGTGTGAGATCAATGTTTTTAATTTCATCCACTAGTTCAGTGATCGGTGGTTCTAAAAAATCACTAATGGAGCCATGTTCTGGGAACTCAATCCATGATGTCAAGTTTTTATCTTTTGAATTCAAAAAATCAATTTCCTCTTGATTTAAAGACCCATCAACAATTTCTTGATTCACTTCCACTGTTATCCCATATCCAAATGTTATATAATTTGTTAATTCATGGGAGGTTTTTTGGATAAAAGATTCATCTATGTAATAACGACTAAAGGGAATCCTAAGTGGGAATAATTTCGTCCAAATTCTTAATGCGTTGTATTTCTAGTCTCATATTTGAAACATCTAAATTCATTATATCCATTTTTTCACCCAATTTTTCACGGAGTTTTGATGACTAGGCTGGATAGGTGTTTGTAAATTGTGAACTTCATTAAGTTTGATCTTTTCAATCTTCCTCGAGAGGGATGGAAATTCATACTTTAAAAAATCATCATCCCACTGATTGTATATCTCATCAGGGGTGGTGTATTAAATCAAGGTTCAGTCAATGAAATTACCTGTTTGAGGTGCTTCCCAATATTGTTTTTCCATTTGATTCCATAATGAGTTTGTGACATGGTAATTTTAAAGATACCCCATTTGAGAAGACAAAATGTTGGATTCTAGATTCATAGGAACCACACAAACAGAAAGGGGTAAAGATAAGAGAGATGGGGATGAGAAAAGAGAATTTGGGGGTGAGAAAGGGATTCTAGTGTCAAATATAACTTACTTGGGTCCCCGATGACGGTTCCAAAATTTGTTTGTGGCCAAATTTAACCTACAGGTATGTGGTCGTTGTAGTATAGGTAGGGGTCGAATCCACAGGGACCGAAAAAGAAACCAAGAGACACTCTGATTTTAGAAGGATATGGATATGGAGGGGCCAACTATTTGGATTGATTTTATTTGAATAACTACGGATTTAATTTAATGAAAATAAATTAGACAATACAATTACTTAGTTTAAAATAATTAATGGAGATGAGTTGATCCTAATTTATTACTTGGGTTAGGTTAGATGTATTTATTTTCATATAATGTTCATTTCACTAATTCAAGACGCATCCACAAATTGATATATTTCATCAACATCATTCACCAATTTATTCCCTACACAATTCCATTACTAATGACCAATTCACTTAGAAGATCAATTTAATGATCACTCCAAAGAATTGGATCATACTAGCACTCAGAATGTGTCATTGTTAAAGTTGGTGAAGACGAAGAACAAAATAAATCATCAAATGGAAATATTAAAGTAATGAAATGATTATGAATTTAAAAACATTAAATTACATCCAATAAACCCCATGAAACTCCATAGGATCAACCCATAATGGGTTATCCCTCCATTTATGCTATTCAATAAATGGAAGGGGGGAAGTCGACTTAATGAAGCGAGATTGAAGAAGAAAAATAAAACAATAAAATGATCAAACCACTGTTGTGTGAATAAATTCACAAGTGCTGGTGTGAATATTATCACACCTTGGGGAAAACAGTATCAATGTGAAAAGAAGAAGAACAGATAAAGAAAATAAAAAAACTTTTATTGAAAACTATGGTGATTCAAACAACTTTCATGTGAAATAAGAACGTTACAAAAGAAATTTGGCATAACAACATTACAATGAAAGTAAAACTTCAAGATCCCTATATCATCCATTGATATTGCCTTAAATAGCCATTTATAAGGCCTTGGGTCGTGCCACCATCAATCCTACTCTCTTTAATTAATTTTGGTGGATATAGGTGTGTGGACATTTAATATAGAGGAGACATTTCAATTCTTGCTTTGAAGTGGGAGCCATCATGCATCCACTGAATAGATGCACCGAAATAACCATCTAGAAATCCAAATTGGTGTTTCCCATATAAGACCTAAATGAATTCCTGGATGTCCCCTAATATCCTGTAAAATTGTAGCCCAAAATGCTTTGTGGTTTGTGAGATATGTTTTAAATGGTTGGATGTTCTTTTGGGTCACAAAATCTGGCCCAGAATTGCATCTTCAACTTGGGCCTCCTGGAACTCCATTGAAACATTTGAATTATCTTATGAAACTATTGAATTAAATGTTACCCATTATTTCTTCTATCACTAGTTAAATATTTAGAATCATTGGGCTTTACTCATGGATGCAACAATACTTTTATTGGGATGATGTCCAGCTCACTTCGCCTAGAATGTTGTTGGTTCAAGGACCACTTTGGTGATCTTCCAATTTGAATCATCAAGTGCACCAAAATTATGAATTTTTCCCAATGGAACGAGAAACCTGAAAATTAAATATTAAATTAAAATCAATACAATTGGAAATTGTAAATTGTTCTAAAAAATGTACCATGTAATAGTGCATTATAAGAAAGAATTGCAATCATGAGGTGAAATGATGTTCAAATTGAAAATTGCACTAAAACGGTATTTATGAATAACAAGGAATATGAAAACTATATATTTTAACAATGAATATGAGCCTCTTCTAGTGGAAAATCATTGACCCTATTGTTGGATGAGGTGACTCTTTAATTGTAAGAGTTTGATAGAGTTTCTAGATATTATAATTCATCAGATATGTCATGGGTTGTTCCCATCCAAGAGCTTCTACTACTTCAGTAGGGAAGCATTACTATTGATTTTTATTAATCGAGGTTAAATAACATCTCTCAATAATAAATATAAATTATATTTGATTAGTTATTTTAGGATCATACATTCGTGAAAGGAATATAGATTGGAATTCGAGCCAGCTTTATACTACAATGAATTATTACCTATTCTAGGGTGATGGAGCCTGGTTTGTTGGTCTAAATTTTCACAGCCAAATAGAAATAGATAGATTTTACTCGTAGTGGTAACACAAGAGTAGATACTTTTTTGGTAGGGATATGATTATTGATGTTGGGACATTTACAAATGATAAATTTGAATTATTTTTCTCAGGATAGAGGGTCAGAAGTTCAGGGATCACATGATGGATCTAGTCTTCCCAGATAGTGGAACATGTCCTCTTATGATGTTTGAATACATCTTGAACCGGATTTTCTGACCCGATGTGCACTTAGTTGAGAGATAGTGGATGGTCCAACAAGACATTATATGTGGTAGGAATAGGTAGGTGCAAATAAATATAGATGATATAGAGGATCTAGTATTGCAAGTGGAGTTCGAAGAAATTTTGTATTGTATCAACTTACAACCCTAATAGTCCCAACTAGTCTTCGGTAGATAATGGTCAGTGATGATAGAATATGGTGGTAGTCATGGTTTATGTCCCAGATGATACAAATATTAATAGAGTCAATTTTTTCAATGATAATTTATCTATAGTATTGATAGACACGTGTATGAGTCAATTGTTTCTTCCTAATACTCTATTTATAGACTTAGTGAATTTAATTGAGTCCATGACTCGATCGTTAAGCCTATAGACTCTTACTGGAAGTTAATTTGTGAACACACACCACCACTATAGATTTCACATGACTATTGGATGCGATATATTCTTCTATAATAACTTTTTATTGGAAATTATTCCATATAATGTCATCTAAGGTATGGAATGGTTAGCCACAATTCATTCCCAGACTAGCTATTTCATGTGGGGGATGTGGTGTTTCTATAGTGATGGTATGAGGTATTTATTTATTGGTGATAATGATACTATATAAAAGAAGGAAGAGTACATGAAAATTATTTTGTATCCAATTAAACATTACATTTCTATAATAACACTTGGTTTAGTAGATTCTATGAGTTTATAGTGTCATGTAGTGGAGGCAGTGTACAAGGGAATCATTCCTAAGGTTGTTCTAGGTTTAACTCCATTGGGAGAGATATAATTATATATTGATATACACCATATAATTACCCCCTATATCTATTACATATTATCTTATATATACCACATAACATTGTGAGATGAGGCTGAAATTGGAGGACTTTCATAAAAAGTGAATTGTCGGACCCAATGTTTCACCTTTGGTAGCCCTTGGTTTATTCGCTGAGAATGTGTATGGGTGATTGAGGTTGTTTGTGAATAAATTTCATAGAAACTAGGTGAATATGATGAAAAGGTATCCATTTATGTGTAATGATAACCTCTTCAATCAGTTTAGAGGGGATCAATGGGTTTCATATATTGACCTTAGATTAGGCTGTCACCAGATATGATTTCAAGATGAGGATATACGGAAGATGGATTTGCGATGTTTATGTGACCACTATGAGTATGTGATGATTCCATTGAGTATGAATAATTCTCTAGAAGTGTTTAAAATACTTAGGAACTAGATCATTTATTATTTCATAGACTGTTTTGTGGTATCCTTATAGAGGATATCCAAGTGTACTCAACATTTGAGGAGGAGTAAGAAAAATACCTGAGCGTAGTCTTGTGATACTCTTATTGGATCATATTTACGATAATATCATAAAGATTCAATTTATTATTTAGGAGGTACACTTTATGAGACATACTATCTCATTATATGGTTTAGTTTTGTACCTAGTAAAGTTCAAGAAAATCATAACTCAAGAATCACCCTGGAGGGTGATGAGGGTGTTGAGCTTCCTTGGGGTTCCAGTTTACTATCAGATATTTTTATGAAATTATCTCCAGGATATCATCTCCATTGATAGTGTTGAATCAAAATGAGAATTCTTTTATAAGGATGGAGAGGTTCTGTTATGCTTTTCAATAGTTTAGGTAGATATTGATGTGTTCTCCCATCATGATATTGTCGGAGGCTGGTGTTGAGTATAGAGTGTTTTAGGATGCTTCAACGAATATTCATGGTAGTGTCAGAATGCATAGGATTTTTTTGATTCCCTATATATAACCTCAGTTGAGACCACATGAGGATAACTATGAATCCTAAAATATTGTTCTAGATGTTATATTCTTTGCTTAGAAGATGTGGTGATACTATGTTATTGGTCAGAAATATATCATCTACTTTGACAATAAGAGTCTCAAGTATATATTCTATCAGAATTATCTGAACATAATATTGATGTGATGGTAATAGCTCATCCAGTATTACGACTTTGAGAATATATACACTCCTAAGAGGTGGAAATGGTAGGAGGGTCCCTCTATAGGATATATTTTCTATAGTTACAGAGCATGGAATTGGAGCTATTGGCCTTGTTATGGTAATCCTTTGTGGATTTGGATAGATAAGATTACCTATAGTTTATGGATGTTACCACTATTATTTTACACATATTCATTTAGATAGATATTTGGGATACCTACACTGATACCCTATGTACACAAATATCCACTGGACATGATCTGGGTGTGTTTTCTTAATGTGGGGGAGAATTACATTTTTCTATAAAAAAGGATGATGGTATCAGTTTAACTGAGAGGGGAGGTGTTAATGGAGTATCATATTTCACCCATATTATAACATCCATGTGTGGGAAATTAGTATAATGACATTCAATGATTGTTCTGGTGGCCATGGATGATGAGATGTGTTGTTCAGATTGTCTAATCATGTCTTACTTGTCAGTATATAATAGTTGATCACTAGGGTCGAGCATGTGTACCTCTTCCCCATGATTTGACATAGTCTAAGTGTAATGGCATTTCATGGAATTCATTAATGGGATACCACATACGTTCATATGATGTAATTATATATAGGGGATCATAGGCTAACTCACTAAATAATCCCACTTCCTAACCATTCAAGAGAAGATATTTGAATAGATCATGTGATGCTTGTACATGGTTGAGATATAATATATCCATGTAGTTCCCTTGATGAAATTTTTAGACCATGATTCAAACTTCACATAATGATTATAGAAATTATTGTAGGAGTATTTTTATAATATATTGTGTTTGAGCGTGATGTTTCACCCCCATATTGGAGTCCAGAAAGAGGGGATGACATAGGGAATGGAAAAAATGTTCTAGGATCTAATGATGTATTTTATCGATTATCTATAGGATCATCTACCATTGGCGGTGTTTTGATAAAACAGAAATAACGACCATTCCACCATTGTATGGAATCATTTGAGGCCATGTAGGGGTGAACCCACAGCCCACTGCAATAATGGACTGACCAAGGAGATTCAAAACATATCATCCTGAGTATAGTGTGAGAAATGATATAAATGTAAAGATCATCCAGGAGTGAATGATGACTTCACAGGTTTATATGATGTCCAATGCATACCAAAAACAAAGACCATTGGAGTTATATGATGTAGAAAACGTTATCATGAGGTTCTAACCTCATAATGGGTTTTATAGATTTGGTTAAGATGGGTGGATATCTTAATGATTCATTTTACCCATCCATATACAATGATGACTACATGATATGACATACTTATTTGATATACCACCACATTTAGATTGGGAACACCCATCTTCCACATGGTGTAGATAATGTTTTATGTGAAGGAATCATCACCTTTTATAGATTGGAGTGATAGTGGCAATATTTATTTGTATACCATTTCTATACACTAGGTGGAGATAGAGGATCAACATAATATGATTTTTCTAGGTCGATCATTTCCCAAAGTGTGTGAAAAATTAAAGCCCAAGAATCATCAAAAGGGAACCCAGGATTAGGAGACCGAGATGCAAGATAGATACCAACATTTTTTTAGTATAATTTTATGTTTTTGGGAATAAATACCCCAAGGTGGGGAGAAATAAATTAAATTTAATTTTATATGTATTAATTTATAATATTATATTCATTTTTTGGAGTTAGGAACCGAGATGACATGATATTTCGAGTCCTGGTAAGATAAAAATTATTTTTTAAAATATATGAAACTTATTAATTTGACACACACAAGATTTTATTAAAAAGTATAATAATATTGAAATGGGGGAATGGATTGGAAATCCAAGGCATCTATTGAGTTTAAATTGGGGTTTTACCTTTGGAATGACATAACTCTATAGTGCATTGGAATTTTTAGTTGGGCACCATGGTAGGTGAATGTTAAAATTAATTATTTAATTTTAAGATACTACTTTTATTAGATTTTCATCAATTGTGATTGTCAATAAATAAGATTTGATATTAAAATCCTTGGGTTATTCACATAACCAGGGACATTTGAGAAGGAAAATTCGAGGTTCATTCTTAGATGAAAAACAACCAGATCGAAGATCATCGATTGATGTGAATGAAATTTCATGGATATTAGCAATGAAAATTACACATATTAGTTTTTAATAAATGATTTATCCAAATTAAGGTAGAACAATTATTTTATGTGGGTTTATCCATGATATATTTTCCCTATAGTTAACATGAATCAATAAACTAATGAATGGATTCACAGATCGAGAATATTGATGGTATGTGATAGATTTATCTGGGATTTGGGGATTTATACTGTTGATAATGTTATATCTCTTAATTCTCCACAATAAAAGAAAATAAATGAGTCCAACATGAACATTTTTTAGGGTATGATCCTCATGTTTTTTGTGCATATCTACCCCAACTATTCACATGTTCGTTATAAGATATTATTTTCTCTATAGTTATATGAATAAATGGTATTTGATTCTTTCAAAATCATCATTTGGCATAATGAAACAATACTGAGGGTATAGATGAAAAAATATTCATATGTGGGGAATCAAAAAGGTGTATGATCAATCATTGATTGATCGTAGAACCCTATTTCATGTTTAGGAGGTGGCGGTAATGATATGTGATAGTGCCAATTTCCTGATCAGTGAGATTATCTGAAATCTAGACGTAGATGATGAAAAACTCGCATGGAATGAGAGATATGATATTCAGAGATATTAATGGTAGATCCATAATAATCAGAGGCACATGGTAATCATCAAGAGGATATATGGATTTATAAAAATAAAATCAATAAAAATTCTGTGTACATAATGAACACACACCATGAATTTCCATCATACAGGAGGCTAGGGTTTTCATAGAGAGTTATAGAACACATGTAATGTTATACATACTACAAAACATTTAGTCCATTTATAGATAGCTCATCATTTATATGCGGTACACACCAAAGAATCTAGGAATTGCTAAATTCCATGAGGGTTGTTCCACACATCATTTACACCCTTCAAAACATCACGAGGTGTAAAAGGATTACACGCCGAATTGATCGCGTCACACTACAAACCATGTGTCATCGTCCACACACCTTTTATTTTGAGATTGAAATATGAAGGGGCATGCAAAATGGGTAGAACTCAATTCCATAGGGACACACTGTGTCGTCATAATACAAACCATATACCTTCACAAAGATGTTTTGTATCCCTTTTACCCTTTGACTTGGAAAAGTTTTGTTATGGTATTCTCCCTTGGTCATTTCATTGAGATTTTTTATGGAATCATGCCCTGTTCATACAGTGTTGATCCTCTATGAGGAATGTTTTTCATAGATAGAGTTGTTGGAATCTATTACTGAGGACTAGAGTGTGACCCTATATCATCTTCATTTCCCATGTTGGGGCTCTTGGAATTATCATGACAAGAACTACTTGGGAGATGTTCCAAATTCAACAGGATAATCCCTATTTAGATGTTTATATACAACATAGACATGGTCAAGATCATCATAGGTGTATCATTCCACTGAGGCATCAATCACATATATAATATAGAGAGATCTGATCAGCATGGAATCTTATACAGATGTCATCAGTGAAATCTGACTCATGGTGTGTGTTATCCTTGATGAGTGTTATATAGAACATTCTGAAAGGAATCAAAGAGAATATTTATAGTTGTTACCTTTCATGGAGACTGTGTGTCATCGATGATTATATTTGGATGTTCTTGTTGTATATTACATTGACATATAACTATGATTAGATGACAATTAATATTTATGATTTATGATAATTTATTTTATGGTGTACTAATGTGTAATTTTATACCGTCCACATATGGGAATTTTCCAAAAATTTCATTTCTAATATAGTTGACCACCCTTTTGAAGGATACATATAGGGACAAGGACTAGATTGAGCCTAGTGAAATAGATAGACTATGTTTTTATCCATTGGATACATTAATAACAAATCATTCATAGATCATAGATTTGACTTTTTTTTAGTTTATTTTTGTGAGATTGTATTTTTCCCTTGATTTCTAGTAGTTTTTTGCATTCTCTAATTATAGGATTTTGGATTTTCATAGGCATGATTATCATGAATTTTACATTTCATAATTTTATTTGATGAGAAATATATGTGTGTTTACCGATAAATTAGGCTAAGTTCTTTGAAGTGTGTGATATTCCAACATGGTACTAGTCACCAACCCATGAACTACTGGAGGCGAGCTTGGGATAGAAACATCTTGGTCCTTGCTAGGGCGGGCCATGAAAAGTTTATTTTCTAAAAACTAATAATAATGTATATTAATATACATAAAAACATTTATCTTAAATTTATAAAAACCCCTCCTAGGTATATCATTGAAAAATATATTATGTTTTAATAAGAAAATAATTTTTTCTACACAATACTATATATTACAGGAGACTTATATTAGTCATTATTAATAGTATTGGACACCTATGATTCACGTATTACTAAATTATTAGGCATGATATACCATACCAAAATTTATATAAGATGTTGAATAATTATTCTTTGTATTAGTAACATGAATCTTATGATATATCTTACCTGAATCACCATATATGGACAGTGTGTCACATATGACCTTGGTAATGTCTTCCCGTATGAAAGAGGTTACCAACTTTTAGTGAGGGTATAAATGGTTTTGTGGGGATATTGTGCTTCCAGTAACAATATCTCGACATCATTGTAAATTCATCTAAAAAAACATATAACAATGACAATTTATTGATGATCTTGGTATAATAAAATGGAATAAAGGTCATAAAAAGAAAACAAAATACTCCCAGGGTGGGAAGTCTACCAATTTAGTATAAAAAATAAAAATAAAAATAAAGAAGTGTAATAATAATTTTTTTCAGTCCTAAAACTTCCCCATTCATTAAATATCTACATGCTTATCTATCTGATGTTCAGACCTCTACCATAGATAGATTTATGACCATTTAATCTTAATGTATATGAAGATTCCCATTCACGGTGCAAGTATACACCTTGTAGGACACCCCCAATTTCCCTTTTAAATGAGTTCATAATATAAATAAAAAATTATTCCATGATAGAATTATAAATATATATACCCATAATTTACATACATTGTTATTACTTCAGAATTGAAGCACACTTATTACAACATATAACAAAACCAGGAAAGGACCATATAGGTATAGAGTCTTTAGAAACTAGGAAACATAAACAACTGGTTCATGAAGCGTCTAATTTGCCTCCCATTTATTTCATCATATATAGAGTCCATTTTGGAATATCCTACTTAATAAATTTCTTCCTGACCTGAAAAAAAACATACAAAAGGGTGAGGTCAAATGCTCAGTAAGGGTAAACAAAAGAAATATCAATCACATCATATACATAAGAACATAACTTTTGGAAATATTAACCTGCAAAAGAGATCATAATTTCATTACATGGGATAAATCATAGTAGTGAAATGTAATACCAATAATCATAACATAAAACATGAATCTTTTTTGAATACACACATAATCATATAGAATCATTTCTTGTTATTCAAGACTCATTTCCAAGACTATCTTAGTGGACAAAGTCCATTTCTGAACCGAGTTCACTCCTCGTTTCAGTCCTGTTTCACTAGACCTGTTTAACCTTCCATTCCATCCATGTCTATCTCATGAGATATAAAATCTTTACCCAATTCATTGGAGGGAGATATAGGTCCCACCCATCTCATAATGATACCATTCTTATGTGTGCCACAAAATCATAAATCATACATCATTGCATAACCCATGTAATAAAAATGGGATTCTTAAACAACATGACATCATAAAACAATCAATTTAAGATAAAGGAATTCATAAAATTAATTCCATAACAACATAACCAAATCAATGTAATAATAGGGATAGAAACAGAACCCTATATTATCATAGATGGAATATAATTTTGGTAAAACACTATAACTCCATTCATGAGGAAAATTTCCTTTCTACTTCAAAAAACATTTTCCTTTCTTAACATTTCATAAAATTTTAAACTAAAAGAAGTTGATTAAAAATAAACTTCAAAACATGTAAAGGATTCTTCTTGTAAATAATGTTTTAAAAATCCATTAATGCCGTATAAGTTAAAAAAAACATTCTTCTCGTACTTTAGTCGGAAAAGTCAAAAAGTACCTCGTATGAAAAATGACAAAACATTCCTCTCATATCTCTTACTAAAAACTCAACGAAGGGTAAAATTGGAATTAAACATTTGTAGGTGGATGGAAACAATATTAAATATTGAGGAAACATGTATGTGGATGATAAAATACACCCTAGTAAATACCAAAGTATAAACAATCTTAGTTAAAATGAGATTGTGATATTTTCCCTTACCTTAGGTCCGATTTGCTTCGTAAGTGTCCGAACCTCCTGTATAATGATTTAAATAATGTTATGGACTTATTCCAGAATAATACATATTTTTATGATATCATATATGGTCATATTCTTAGAATTTTATTAGTAATATTTCATTACTACTTGTTATTCGTGTGTTTTATTACTTTTTGTTCTTATGCGTGTTTTGTCGAATAAATTCTTATTTTTCTTTTTAGGTTATAGATACCTCATTTCCATAAGGGTATTAGTGTAATATATATCATATTCATTCATTCAATATATTTATATAATCATTATGAAATGAATATTATGTATAACGAGTCACATCACATCGTGGAGACGATATTCCGTACGTTCGCACGAGCGATGATATCGTTCTCATTATCGTGGAATTGTATTGGAGTGTATGTATACTATTTCATAATCAATATCACTTTACAATAATCATATATACTAATTATTTACACCATTATACCCATCCAAGTAAGGTGGTGGTGGAAAATAGATTACACCACGGTGTGGAGACGGTATTCCGTACGTACGCACGTGCGGTGATTTCGTTTTTCATAGGATGGATAGATGGTGAAATAGGGTTGTTTCATACTTATAATAACATATAAGTATATGAGAGATACTGATTTTATTACTTCATAATGAAACAACTAAAGAAGAAGAAGTGGAAGAAGAAATAATGTTGAAAGAATCGGTAACAGACATTACCTCTTCTTTGAAGCACCTCTTTGAGACCTCCTCTTAGGGAACTAAAATTGGTCTTTGAAGAAGACCAGGACCTCTAGGATGTTTCTAGGGAAGAGGATGAGAGAGTTTTTCATGGGTTGTCCGAGCTCTAAGGGTCATAGTGGTGTGAGTAAAAGAGGGAGGAGGTTCCCTTTTATAAGGGAGGAGAGGGGCACCTTTGAAATAACAAAAACTATTATTTTATTATAAAGTCTAATTCGGTTTTTAATTACTCAAAATTGATATATTTCGAAGCTATGGTGGGGATGGGTCGATAGAATCTCATCCAATATAATCTATACAAGTTTAGGTCATTATATTAACCATATCTTTTAGTTTTAACTCTTAGTTAATTAGATTGAAATTTAACATGTCACTTTGTATTTTTATATTATATAGTTAGTAAACATACCATATACATCCAAGCGACCCCAAGTGGTCCATTAATGATACAACTATCATGAAATAAGTATCATGGCCGATCCATAGATTTTTAGGAATATAATAACAATTAATAATATAATATTTGTTTTTAAAATTATTTAATGTCAATTTTGACACTATTTTGTAATTTATTTTTGTGAAAATCATAACAGAATTATTAGTTCAAAAAAAATTAATTAAATCTATAATAACATGTCATATTAACATATAAAATTATTTGAAATCATAAAAAGTCTCAAATTACATTTATTTGGGTATTTATAACATCAATTATGTCAATATTTCGTTAATATGATAATTACTGCATCATCATTGTATCATAAATAAATTAAATTATATTAAGTCTAAAAATTACAAATAAAATACCATTATGTTGGAATAATTTTTATATTTCTAATTAATATTTATAGTCTAATTTATCTTATGTATAACCCTATATTACAAATTATTTACTTATTAAACTTTGATTTTAACTATTTTAAACCTTCTTTAAATAAATTGATAATAAATGTCCTAATCTAATCCAAGTTGGCCTAAATGGTCATATTTTATTACTAAGGTTGTTATTGGTCGAGTTAAACTTATCCAATAAAATTAGAACATGTTTTAGGGTAATAATAATAACACTTTTACCCTTAATTACCCTATTTACTTTTAACCGTGGTTAAACAAAGTAAAAAGTTACTATTCACCAAAAATTATTTTCATCTCATTGAACCAAATTTTAGTCCTTGATATTAACTGTTTCTCTAGGATTTCCGAAATTCTACTCATAGAAGCGGTAAAATTATGTTTTATGAAAAATTCAATTTTTTTAACTACCACTTAGTGGTTTCAATATTCATCAAAAAATGAAAGTTTCTAGAAAAAATACCAAAAATTTGGCCTAAGCTATATTTGATATTATGAATTCAAAATTGATTTCTATTTTACCAAATTCAAAACATATCAGTTACATTAACTAATTTAAAAATTAATTCTCATCGTCAAAACAAATAGTGTGTTTTTATGAGATAATAACTATCAAAAGATTGACACTTGTTTATGTCTGGTTTAAATGTGAATTTACATACAATGAAAAAAATTGTATTAAATTGTAAAAATATATTCCAAATATACTTTAAAAAAACTCAAATTAATAATTTATTACTATTAGTTATTTCGATTAAAAAAGTTGTTTTTAATTAAAATTTAGTAATATTCACTATTCATCAGAATATGGAAGTTATCCGAAAAGTCCCAAAATTTCACCCTAAGCTAATTTCGATATTCCGAATCCAAAAATGAAGTCCATTTTGAAAAATAAAATTTTCAAAATATCAAAAAGTGGTTATTACTATTCATAACGGCTAGTTTTAATAATATTTTAATAGTATATCGTTGTTTAGTGAAACTCAGTATTGCATACAACGCAAGCCATCGAGGAAGGTCGCGGTTGCGTGTAAAGGAAGACAAGATAGTGTTGTGTGTAGTGAAAGATTCCTTTGATGATTTATATAACATTAAAACAAAATATTTCTCATAAAAGTCTCGGGTGTTATATTCTACCCCCCTTAAAATTGATTTCGCCCGCGAAATTCATCACTTTGTAAAAAAATGATGAGGATACCTCTCCCTCATCATATCGTAAATCTCCCATGTAGCTTATTCTAATTGGTGGTTCCTACATAAAAAATTCACCAATCGAGTGGTCTTGTTTCGTAGGACTTTTTCGCTACGATCCAGAATCTCTATCGGCTATTCTTTATAAGAAAGATCTTGCTCTAGCGGTACAACTTCTGTGATGAGTACATGTAAAGATCAGGTATGTACTTTCTCAGGAGAGATACATGGAACACATCATGAACTTAAGAGCGATTTGGTGGAAGCGCCAATCGGTAAGCTACCTTTCCAACACGATCCATTATTTCGAAAGGACCGATATATCTAGGGCTCAACTTCCCCTTCTTTCCAAATCTCATGACCCTATTCCAGGGAGATATTCGTAAGAACACTTTGTCACCCACTTCAAACTCTAGGTCTTTTCTTCAGTTTTCGGCATAACTTTTCTGTTCACTCTGAGGTACTCTTATGTGTTGTTGAATAGATCAGACCATTTCTGCCATCTCATCAACAAGATCAGGTCCTAATAGCTTTCTTTCCCCAACTTCATCCCAACAAGTTGGAGTCCTTCATTTCTTTCCATAGAGAGCTTCATAAGGAGCCATCTGAATACTGGAGTGAAAGCTATTATTATAAGAAAATTCCACCAAAGGTAGGTGTTGATCCCAACCACCTTTGTAATCCAGAGAGAAAGATCTCAACATATCTTCTAGAGTTTGAATTGTTCTCTCAGACTGACTGTCTGTCTGAGGATGATAAGTAGTGCTGAAACTCAACTCTGTATCCAGAGTATGCTGAAGACTTCGCCAGAACTTCGAGGTAAATCTGGGATCCCGATCAGATATAATAGAATGTGGTACTCCATGAAATTTTACCACTTCCTTTACATATATCCTGGCAAGCTGATCCAGAGAGAAATACTCTCTAATAGTAATGAAGTGTGCATACTTTGTAAGATGATCAACTATGACCCAGATAACATTATTACCTTTGGATGTTTTAGGAAGTCATGGGAAAAAGTCCATAATTATGTTTTCCCATTTCCATTTGGGTATGGGTAATGGATGTAACATCCCCTTAGACTTCTGTCTCTCAGCATTAACTTGCTGACAAACCAAGAATCGAGAGACATATTTAGCAACATCTATTTTCATGCCATCCCACCAGAAGTACTCTTTCAGGTCCCTATACATCTATGTTCTTCCAGAATGAATGGAGAATGAAGAACTATGAGCCTCATCCAGCAGCTCCTTTAATTCAGGGATGGGAGGAACACAAACCCAATTCTTGAACTTTATTATCCCATCACAATGAAGGTTGAATTCAGGAATATTTCGCACCTTCTTTTATAACTCTACATCTTCTGTCTGTGCCTCTTTACTCTTCGCATGTATATATGGTTGAACATTCATTTGATAAAGATATGATTTCCCACCTTCCATTATAATTCCAAGATCCATCCTTTGTAAATCCATAAATATTGGATCTTTTGTGATCCTCATCATGGATAAGCTATCATGGTCTTGTTAACTTAATGCATCTGCCACCTTGATTGCTTTCCCAGGGTGGTAATGAATTAATCAGTCATAATCCTTAATCAGCTCCAACCATCTTATTTGGTGCATATTAAACTCCTTTTGTTTGAAAATATACTTTAAACTTTTATGATCAGTATAAATATCACACCTTTATCCATAAAGATAATGCCTCCATATCATTAATGCAAAGATTAACGCTACTAACTCAAAATCATGAGTTGGGTAATATTGCTCATGGATTTTCAACTGTTGTGAGGCATATGCTATCACCATATCATTTTTCATAAGAACACACCCAAATCCCTTGTTGGATGCGTCACTGTAGATCAAAAACCATTATCCACTTCAAGGCAGTGTGAGCATAGGTGCACTGGATAACCATCTTTTCAACTCCTTGAAATTATCTTCACATTCATTCGTCCAAACAAACATAAATCCTTTCCGAGTCAACCTGGTGAGTGGATTAGATAATCGTGAAAAATCATTCACAAAACATCGATAATATCGAGCCAAACAATGAAAACTTCGGATCTCAGTTACTGTTGTTGGTCTCGACCATCTTTTGATAACCTCTGTTTTTGCTGGATCCATAGATATCCCCTCTTTTGTGATTATGTGACCAAAAAATGAAGCTTTTTGAAGCCAAAATTCACACTTGGTAAATTTGCCATAAAGCTTATCCTTTCTTAGGGTCTTCAATATAATTCTCCAATGTTCTTCATGTTCTTCCTTTCTCTTTGAATTGACAAGAATATCATCTATAAGGACAACCAAAAACTGATCAAGATAGTCTCTAAACACTCTATTCATCAGATCTATGAAGATAGCAAGGGCATTAGTAAGACCAAATGTCATCACTATAAATTCATAGTTTCCATACCGTGTACGAAAAGCCGTCATTGGTATATCCTCCCTTTTGACCCTTAATTAATGATACCCTGAACAACGATCAATCTTGGAAAAGTATTGAGCTCCTCGTAGTTGTTCAAATAAGTCATCAATGCGTGGGAGAGGAATTTTTTTATTGATAGTGATCTTGTTATGTTCCCCATAATCAATGCAGAGTCTTATTGATCTATCTTTCTTCTTAACAAACAGAACAGGTGCTCCCCAAGGTGATGCACTAGGTCATATGAATCCCTTATCAATATTCTCTTGGAGTTGCTTCTTCAATTCCTGCAACTCAATTGGGGCCATTCTATAAGGTGTCTTTGAAATAGGAAATGCACCCGGTATGAGTTCTATTGAAAAATCAACTTCACGATTTGGTGGAAGACCTAGCAATTACTCTGGAAAAACATCGTCAAACTCCCGTACAATGGGAATATTCTTTATCGTGAGTTTCTCTCTAGACATTTGCGATAAATAACCCTCATTTAGTGGAATCAAGACCCATAAGATGGAAGAAATTTCCACTAGAAGGTTATGTTCATCCTTACATCGATAGACGATCATAGATTGATCTGGAATATGAAATGTGACATCCCTTCTTTGGAAATTGATATGAGCTCTATATAATGAAAGCCAATCCATGCCAAGAATCACATCAAATTCTACTATAGGAAGGATCACAATATTTGTAGGAATCACTTTCCCACAAACATCAATCGGGAAAGAATTATAAACATTTGATGCGACTGTTGTGCCATTAGGTGTTGTCACAGCTAACTCAACATCTAATTGTTGAGGTAATACGGTGATACTCTTAGAAAATTCTTCAGAAATAAAAGTGGGTGGATCCAGAATCAAATAAAACATTTTCTACTTTAGAGTGGATGGTAAGTGTACCTTTCATCACATCATTATCGTACTCCACATTGCTGATAGAAATTGCATGGGACTTTCCTTTTTTATTAGCCTTAAGAGTTTGTTGACATCGACCATCATCATCAAACCTTATATTTGGGCATTGTTTGTCATAATGCCCCATCTCCTTGCACTTGAAACATTGAAGTGTAGTAGGTTTATTCTGTGTATCCCTTCCTTTATTTTCATTATTTGACATCTTCTTCCCATCGTTGCAGCATTCAAATGCCTAATGAACTTCCTTTCCACATTTGAAACATTTACTTTTCCCTTTAAAACAACTCCCTCCATGTTTCTTTCCACACTTTGAGCATAAGGGAAATCTAATCTTCTTTTCAGTGTGATCTTTAGATTTTCCTTTGAATTCCATTTTCCTCTTATTATCAAACCCATATGACTGATGGGTTACTCCAATCTCCATCTCAAATTTGAGAGCACATTGAACAATTTCCTCGTAGCTATTGGAGTCCCTTATGGCTAAGGCCCTTCGAAGACTTGGTTTTAAGCCACTAAATAATCGATCGATCTTACTCTAAGGTTGGATAATAATACCAGAAGCGTACCATGCAAGTATTGTAAAATTTAATTCATAGGTACCAACAGATTCATCATCCTTTTACTTTAGTTCAAGAAACTCCTTTTCCATATTTGTTTGGAGAATACGAGGGACGTACTTATTGAAAAATAAGTTCTTGAACTCATCCCATTCCATGGACTCAATTTCATCCTTTTTCCTCGTATTCTTAATAAGATTCCACCATTGATCAACATCTCCTTCCAAATGATACACTTCTAGGATGACTTTATAATGTTCAGAACATTGATGAACTGAAAATATCTTTTCAATAGTATTAATCCATTGTTCATCAACTAATGGATCAGTAGACCCGCTGAATGAAGGTGGACGCTGCCTCTTGAAGGATTCAATAGAATGTTGCTCCTTACATTGCTCATTTGGAAGTCCTGCATGATTCATAGCTTGAGAATGTTGTGTGAGCATGGCTAAAAGATTTTTCATTCCAGCTCCCATAACGTTTGGTGCTCAGGAGGGACAATAATTGCATTGCCCGTCGCATTCTACATTAACACGGTTCTTTCGGGTTCAAGCCATTGACTAAAACCAAGAAGAATAGTATGAGAAACCCTAATTATAATACGAAAACCACATAATCAAGAATAAAATTTCACACTTAAGGTCTTATAATAAGTTATTCATGGACATTTCTAAAACACTAAGATTGTGTTCTATGCCTAGACTTATCCATAGGGTTCTTACTAAGGCTTTCACATCCTAGTTTCCAAAGGTTGACTATAATCTCCCTCTAATACCAACTATAACGAACCATACATTACATACATTGTTATTACTTCATAATTGACGCACACTTATTACAACATATAACAAAACCAGGAAAGGACCATATAGGTATAGAGTTTTTAGAAACTGGGAAACATAAACAACTGGTTCATAAAGCATCTACTTTGCCTCCCATTTATTTCATCACATCTAGAGTCCCTTTTGGAATATCCTACATAATAACCTTCTTCCTGACTTGGGGAAATAAAACCTACAAAAGGGTGAGTTCAAATTCTCAGTAAGGGTAAACAAAAGAAATATCAATCACATCATATACATAAGAACATAACTTTTAGAAATCTTAACCTGCAAAATAGATCATAATTTCATAACGTGGGATAAATCATAGTAGTGAAATGTAATCCTAATAATAATAACTTAATACATGAAACATTATGGAATACACACATAATCATAGAGAATCATTTCTTATTAGACAAGACTCATTGCCAAGACTATCTTAGTGGACAATGTCCATTTCTGAACCAAGTTCAGGCCTCGTTTCAGTCATGTTTCACTGAACCGGTTTATCCTGCCATTCCAGCCATGTCTATCTCATGAGATATAAAATCGTTACCCAATTCATTGGAGGGAGATATTGGTCCCACCCATCTCATAATGATACCATTCTTATGTGTGCCACAGAATCATAAATCATACATCATTGAATAACCCATGTAATAAAAATGGGATTCTTAAACAACATGACATCATAAAAAAATTCATATAAGATAATGGAATTCATAAATATAATTCCATCACAACATAATAAAATCAATGTAATAATAGGGATAGAAACAGAACCCCATATTATCATAGATGGAAAATAATTTTGATAAAACACTTGAACTCCATTCTTGAGGAAAATATCCTTTATACTTTAAAAAAACATTTTCCTTTCTTAACATGTCATACAATTTTAAACTAAAAGAAGTTGATTAAATATAAAATTTAAAACTTGTAAAGGAATCTTTTTGGAAATAATGTTTTAAAAATCCATTCATGCTGTATAAGTTAAAAAAACATTCTTCTCGTACTTTTGTCGAAAAAGTCAAAAAGTACCTTGTACGAAAAATGACAAAAGTTTCCTTTCATATATTTTACTAAAAACTAACCGAAGGGTAAAAATGGATTTAAACATTTTTAGGTGGATGGAAACAATATTACATATTGAGGAAACATGTATGTGGATGATAAAATACACCCTAGTAAATACCAACGTATAAACAATCTCGAATAAAATGAGATTGTGATATTTTCCCTTACCTTAGGTCCAATTTGCTTTGTAAGTGTCTGAACCTCTTGTATAATGATTTAAATAATGTTATTGACTTATTCCATAATCATACTTATTTTTATGATATCATATATGGTCATATTAGTTTCTTCTTATTAATAATATTTCATTACTACTTGTTATTCGGGTGTTTATTACTTTTTGTTCTTATGCGTGTTTTGTCGAATAAATTCCTATTTTTATTTTTAGGTTATAGATACCGCATTTCCAGAATGTTATTAGTGTAATATATATCATATTAATTTATTCAATTTATTTATATAATCATTATACAATGAAGATATGTAGAACGAGTTGCATCACATCATGGAGATGGTATTTCGTACGTATGCACGAGCGATGATATCGTTCCCATGATCGTGGAATTGTATTGGAGTGTATGTATACTATTTAAGAATCAATATCACTTTATAATAATCATATATAGTCATTATTTACAACATTATAACCATCCAAGTAGGGTGGTGGTGTAAAATAGATTACACCACGGCGTGGAGACGGTATTCCGTACGTACGCACGCGCGGTGATTTCGTTTTCTGTAGGATGGATATATCGTGAAATAGGGTTGTTTCATAATTATAATAACATATCAGTATATGACTGATACTGATGTTATTACTTCATAATGAAACAACTAAATAAGAATAAGTTGAAGAATAAATAATGTTGAAAGAATTTGTAACCGACATTACCTCTTCTTTGAAGAATCTCTTTGAGACCTCCTCGTAGGAAACTAAAATTGGTTTTTGAAGAAGACCAGGACCTCTATGATGTTTCTAGGGAAGTGGAGAATTGAATTTTTCATGGGTTTTCCGAGATTGAAGTCTCAATGTGGTGTGTGTAAAAGAGGGAGGAGGTGCCCTTTTATAAGGGAGGATAGGGGCACCTTTGGAATAACTAAAAATATTATTTTATTATAAAGTCAAAATCAATTTTAATAGCTCCAAATTAATATATTTCGAAGATAATGTGGGGATGGGTCGAAATACATTCATCCAATATTATTTAGACAAGTTAAGGTCATTATATTAACCTTATCTTATAGTTTTAACTAATAGTTAATTAGATTGACATTTATCGTGTCACTTTGTATTTTAATATTATATAGTTAATAAACTTACCATATACATCCAAGATACCCCCAAGTGGTCAATTAATGATAAACCTATAATGATATAAGTATATTGGCAGAAAAATAGATTTTTAGGAATATAATAACAATTAATAATATAATATTTTTTAAAAAACTATTTTATGTCAATTTTGACACTATTTGGTAATTGATTTTTTTTGAAACTCATAACATAATGATTAGTTCGAAAAAAATTAATTAAATAAATTATAACAATTCATATTAACATATTAAATTATTTTAATTCATAAAAAATCTCAAATTAAATTTATTTTGGTATTTATAACATCAATTATGTGAATATTTCATTAATAAGATAATTACTGCATCATCATTGTATCATAAATAAATTAAATTATTTTATGACTAAAAATTACAAATAAAATACCATTATCTTGGAAATATTTTTAGCTTCCTAATTAATATTTATAGTAGAATATTTCTTTTGTATAACCCTATTATAAAAATTATTTAGTTATTAAAATTTGATTTTAACTATTTTAACCCTTCTATAAATAAAATGATAATAAATGTCCTAATCTAATCCAAGTTGGCCTAAATGGTCATATTTTATTCCTAATGTTGTTTATAGTCGAATTAAATTTATCAAAAAGAATTATGACATGTGTTAGGGTAATAATAATAACACTTTTACCCTTAATTACCCTATTTACTTTTACCCGTGGTAAAAAAAAGAAAAAAGTCACTATTCACTAAAAATTATTTTCATCTCATTGAACGACATTTTAGTCCTTGATATTAACCGTGTCTCTGGGATTTTCTAAATTCTACTCACAGAAGTGGTAAAATTATGTTTTATGAGAAATTCAGTTTTTTTAACTACCACATAGTGGTTTCACTATTCATCAAAAAAATGAATGTTTCCAGAAAAAATACCAAAATATTTTCCCTAAGCTATATATTATATTATGAATTCAAAAATGATGTCTATTTCACCAAATTCAAAACATATCTGTTACATTAACTAATTTAACAATTAATTCTCGTCGTCAAAACAAATAGCCTGTTTTTAAGAGGTAATAACTATCAAAAGATTGACACTAGTTTATGTCTGTTTTAAATATGAAATTACATCCAATGAACAACATTGTATTAAATTGGAAAAATATATTCTAAATTTACATTAAAACCAATCAAATTAATAATTTATCTCTATTAATTATTTCTATTAAAAATGTTGTTTTTAATTAAAATTTAGTAATTTTCACTATTAATCAGAATATGAAAGTTATCCGAAAAGTACGAAAATTTCACCCTAAGCTAATTTCGATATTTCGAATCCAAAAATGAAGTCCATTTTGAAAAATAAAATTTAAAAAATTTTAAAAAGTGGTTATTACTATTCATAACGGCTAGTTTTAATAATATTTTTATAGCATATCGTTGTTTAGTGAAACTCAATATTGCGTATGACGCAAGCTATCGATGAAGGCCGCGGTTGCGTGTAAAGAAAGACAAGCTAGTGTTGTCTGTAGTTAAAGATTCCTTTGATGATATATATAACATAAAAACAAAAGATTTCTCATAGAAGTAACGAGTGTTACAATATATTAATAAAAAAAATCATATGTTGAGTCATCATGTGCTCGCCAAGATTACATTAACCCCGACACTATATACATTTGCACTATGTAGGATGGATGGTCAAATAAAACCATTTCATAATATATATAAATCCATGTATTCCAAACATCATGTCGATAAATTCACCAAACCATCCTATATTCCTATTCAGCCATTATGGAAAAACATGACACCTACCTTTAATGTCAGGTCCGTATATTTACATGTCATCTCAATTAATATCTCTCTATCATTCCCCATTCAAAAAAATTGAGCGAATATATAGCTCTTTGAAAAAACACAACCATAAAAGAATACCAAATTTTTGGCTCTGGGAAAGACACATTACAGATTTCATCTTTGAATGTCAAACACAAAACATCCCATCATAATAAGGACAATTCCCCTATAATGGTTCAACTAATTGACTCAAACTAACCTGGAACATTGAATATAAACATTGTAGAGAAATACATTCATCCATGTGCAATAAATAATATAGAAATTATAAAGTAGTAAATAAATAATGTTTCTCATGTGGCACACCTACACCCACATTCATATCACCAATGAAATGGTATCATGTTCCATACCCACAAAAATATGAGATTTATATCATTAAATTTATCATTTCGATATATATATTCACAATAATGTTAGATTATACAATATATATATGAAGTCCATCAAATGTTAAATACTTCCAACCACGTGATTATTGGTTCCTTGAGTTAAGATTCAAAACCTAGATCACCCCACCAAATGGAATTCACCATAAACCATCCAATTTTTTATCAAGGGCTTAAAGAATTGATGTTGAAGAGGTAGAATGTAACATGGTGTTAAATATATAACCTCTTATAGAATGAGATCCTCCAACCATGGTAGATCTATATATGATCTCGAGAAAAATTAAAAATCCTTAACTTGGACATTTTTCCATAAAAAATCAAACTATTATCAACTATATTATTATATAATCCATATATATCTACAATATCGCTTATAATTATTATTTACCTAAAAAATAGAATTCATGCCAATTTTAAAGAAAATAATCATTTAGGAGTCAGTTGATTGTTCCTAGAATGAAAACCCAAACAAAGGATAATGAGATATCCAATTCCATATAAAGAGATATCATAGGGTGAATATGTATAAGTTATGGTAAAATCATTTTAGGTTAATATCATAACATCACATTACATTGTATTTACGGAAACCCCTAAATGAATGGTCCATCTAGAAAGCACTAGAGATCTGGTGGGCAATACCATCTAGTCAATGGTTCTACTAGTCAATTTGTATCTCCTAGAATAATTATGTGCTACTCCCTTAGACATTTGTTTGTCGGTTTCTTTTTACTAGTCAAACAGTTTTTCATTGTTATTTTATGGGCTTCCACCACCTCCATATACATGTTGGTGGATTTGTAATAGCGAGCCAATGACACAAAAATAGCTCAAAGATCCTAATTAGTGCCCCTATTTCTTCTCATATTATTCTTGGACACTATAAACCTTTGTCTATCGTAAAAATCATAACAAAATTATGATGTAAAATAATTCAAAATATATTTTAATTTTTGCAATGTCACAAACATCATAGTATAACACCCTCTCATCATAAAGAGGTGTATTTTATAGTTATTATCAAACAAATTGATCTATAATACCAAGGAAACAAAATATTTTTCACTAGTATCCTTTTGTATTAATAAGTAATAGCAAAGAAAATGAAAAATTGGTTCCATATTTACCCTCAACACCTTCTCACTCCTTCCCATAGTCTGTACTGGTCACTCCACAAATGATGCATCTGGTTCTAAATCATTGTTTTCTTTATCGATCACATACATATGAATGATATCATACTTATGAATAGTAGATTCATGCAAAATTTTATAGATACCAAAATATAATGGATGAATTACCAATCAGTAGTAAACTATGTTAATATGATTGATAATCTCAAATGATTATTAAAAATATGATTCTAGTTTCCCATGTATCTGTAAATGTAAACATTTTAAGAGAGTTGATGAATGTAGGAAAACCCAAGCACCCAAAGTAACAACCACATGTTATCAACTCCAATAAACAAATGAGTTCTTATAAATCTGATCACTTACCAATCACTTCGGAATCAACTGGTCCCAATTAGAGTATCATACACCACACTCGTCATGATCACTCCTGTCTCACCTACCTCATGTAAATGTAGTTGTGAAAAAAATGACCTACCATAATACTCCATGAATAGTTCCATCTGATTCAAAGACAATTATCTGTTTTTATTGTCATACTCTTCCAAGGTGTGATGATTATCACATTATCGAATGAGATCCAGTATTATTTCCTATTGCATATCTTCCAAATTTAAGATCATCATATCTAACTTCATATTGATCTATATACGACATTCCATACTTAACTTCAACTAAGATGCCATTAATTTATATAAAAATTTTCAAATTTATTTCATTAATCAAGAATCCTTGTCTAATATTATGCCAATACGTACTACATAAAACCACATAGTCTCTTGAGAAAATATTTATCCCAAATTATCTATCGAATAAGGTTCTCATATTAGAAATAAATGTTAACAATCATCAAAATACCTACCAAAACCTCCACAACATCTATACCTCTTGGTTCCTCAAAATCCCTATTATAGATTTCATCACCACAATATCCAAGATCCACACTAGCATGAGGATAGGTTGAAGAAAACCATTTGGTCACTGTTTTTTTCCATAATCCTATGATAGGTATGACAACAAGAGAGAAAATATAATACATACTTCTTAATACCTATCCCCTAGAACCATTTTATAATATGAAATATATAATTTTCTTAATAATGGGTTCACTACCCACCCTGAAGAATTAGAGTCCCTAATTATCTTTTCTTTCTTGAAAAGATGTACTACTAGTCTCCCCTAAGAATAGAACACATCATCTCTATCTAAACACCATCTGGAAAAATATTTGTTCCCTTCCAACAATTCCAAAGTCCCAATGTACTGAAAATGGAACTCTTGGATAACTTCCTCTAATCCACCATGGAAGATGTGATAACTTATGCAGAACATGTTATCACCCATTGATACTCATATTCATGCACATAATATTGTTCTATTTGTATCATCAATCAAAATTCCTCATATTAAGTCCTATCTAAATGTTCATTCAGCTTCATAATTAATGAATATATAAAAATAGTACACTTTTCAGGGAATAAGCCAAAAAAAATTCATAGGCCTGTAGATATTGAGCCAAAAATGTCTACAAGATATCATGTCCCATTGAGAGAAGATATACTACAATATTTTTGTCCATGTATATTGGAAACATGTCACAATAGTATATAATATTGAGAAAATATCATTGATGATCCAGAAAAGCTAACTCTAGATCATGAGTTGGGTGTTTCTAATCGTAATCCCATGGATAATAAGACCATAAGTGAGTACTTGGTCTATGCCCTTTAAAATAACTCAATAACCAATACCTAAATCATAGTTGTAAGCCATATATTCAATCATAAGATCATATAAGGTAAAAATTAGAGGTAATTTCAATCTATTATACATTTCAGTAAGGGATCCCCACATTTATATGTTCAATAAATCCTAAGCATTTTTATATTAACCATTGAGATAGGAATTTACTAAAAGAAGATATCCAAAATTAACTTTCACTAATACTCTGATAATTGTAGGAAACTCTTGATATGGAATAAATTATTAGGATGTTGTATTGAAATTATTCCCTATACCATCTCTACATGAACTAGCATTCCCACCTCAAAAATTACATACCTTAGTAAGACCACATCTTTAAACAATGATTGACACATAAAAAGTGTTTCAAAAAGAGGTGGTGCATCGTGGGAACTCAATATGATATTAAGGCATCTAGAATTCATCTCTACTTTTTGTGAGCATATTGTGATATCTTCAATGGAAATAACTAAAAAAGGAATGATATGGATGGAATATACTATTACTGGGTTCCATTAACACTACCTGATCATTCAATAACCTGAAAGGAATGAAAATATTCTCTTACTTTATATACATGCTCACTCATACTCTCTTGGGTATTTACATTTATCTGGACTGAAAATGGTGATAGAACCCATTAAAATCCCTCATGTTTAACCATTAGGCTACCCTAAACTGATCATAAAATACGTCAATCATTAAAAATGGTAATATAATTTTAAATCTGATTAGATTTTTATTTCTATAGTGCATGAACATCCGAAGGCTCCCATATTTATTCTTAGAAAAAAAACCAGAGCACGCCATTGAGAATTTCTCAGTCTGACAAATCCCTTCAACTCCATGTCCTCAAGCTACATCATGAATTCATTGAACTCATATAATTACATATTATAAAGGTGGATTGATATGGGATTCTCTCCTATCATTAGTTTGATATTGAAATAAATTTTTATATAATAAGGATGTCCCTATTAATTTTTTTGAGAATACATTTAGTTAAATCTCCACCACTTGTGGAAATAAATAGAGAGACACTACATGATATTCCATGAGAACCATACACACTACCTATGGTTTAATACCTCAAAATAAAATCACATATGGTCCCAGTATAAATACTAAAAAATCATATTTCATATTCGAAATAGACATCCACCTTAGGTGTATTAAATGATACACACATCCCATAGTAGTTGATGTGCACCTGATTAATAGTAAAAAATTCCATGTCAAAAATATCATTAAAATTATTCATCTCTTAGATCATAAATTACAATATTTTTCCTTATAAAAAAATTAACACATGATGCATTTTAAATATCTTTTCATAGTATACATTATTCTACAAGGGTAGTTTGAGACAAACAATTGTAGAAGATAACATAACTGGTATGTCTATCCCAACAATAACTTTAAATGATATAATATAATGGGAATATAAAATATCAAAAATAGTTTATAGAGCATAAACATAATGTAAACCATACCTTAAATATTTATTGGTCCCCCTAGAACACTATCTAAGAAATTTTACATTGTATCAATATTTCTTGTGCTTGAACCATGATAAAGCCCTTAAGGACAATGAATAGCTTGGGGTTTGGAAATCTATGACATATGCATCTATTGTTGAGGTCTGAACGCCTCCCTAAGTGATGATATCCCTTAAACCAAACCGAATTAATATATAAAAATGAGTTGGAGGTGTCATTTAATGCCACATTGATGGAAATATTTAACGAGATTGAGATTAAAAATGATATAATTATCCTTTAATCCATAATTAAAACAAAGACCTAAAACCTTCTCGTTAAGGGATATGATAATCAAATTTTTTTATTTGGTTTTTTTCTATGACCCTAGGTAATTTTTTATGAAATCTTATTAATACTAATAGAAATGGATCTCACATCACTGATAGTGCTTCCACTCACCTATCCACTTAGATCTGGATAAAGACATTCTACCTTGTCCTCCTCCAATCCCTTCTGAATTTTATGAGCCTTGTGAATATCCATAGAGTACATTATCAGGTTAAAATAAGTAACTGGGTTCCCTTATTATAATTATAGTAAAATATCATTATTTTATCCCTTAAAACTTTAATTAAAATCTAAAAGAGGGACGAGGTTTAGATATGTAATGAAATTTGAAGAAAATGTACATACTGACTGTTCTGTCACTTCATATCTATAAATACCTATGATCAACCAAGATTTTTTTTATCTTGGGAAAAAATATAAAGTAATATCTTCTGGAAGGTCTCATAAGTCTGATACTCAAGTATATATATATGGTTTATAACTCCCCACACTCTCTTCATGGGTCCCCAAACCATGAAAGGACCCATTTTAAATAATTGATCCTCAATAATCGCTACTAGATCAAATATTTCATTATTGAAACAAATCAAATATCTAGTATCCTTTGGGGATCCAATATGATAGATGGATGTCGCATGCTGATGCTAGAAGTCTTGAAATAAATCATCCATCATCACGGGTGCTCCTCCACCCTGAATAGGAACCATCCAAAAGACTCTAAGATGAAGTGGTCCAACTACCTGCACCCCTAAAGTGAGTATTGGATAATGATCATCCCTCCTTGGGATAGAGAATCAGTACTAGATCTTCCTCCATTCTAGAATTATCTTGACACACTTCTCAATGTAGTCATATTAGATGATGTTAGGAAAAAAAATATCTAAAATTATAAATGATCACTTATAAAAACATTCATCATCTTAACAGTCTACAAAAATATAGTAATTATAGGTAGATTTAACGGTAACCATAGAAAGACTCATCTTAATACACATTATATTTCTACAATACATGAATCAAAATTAATATCTAGGGCCTCTCTCATGTCATCAAATCCAACACACAAGATATTATCATATAACTATACAAGTCATAGAACTATCCATTAAATTTATTGAAATTCCACTATATAATTATCATTGAATAAAATTTCATATATTAAAATTGTAATTTTAAAAATTAAATATCCAGATATGATAATTAATCTAATGTGAACTTATATACCTTGTAATGAATCAAGATTGATCCCAACTCCCATAAAATGTTACAACAAAACATTAGTCAGAATCGCTGTGAATATATAATAATACAATCAGAATAGTAAATTAAAAAACTCATAATTTAGAGGTCCATTAAATTATAGATTTCAATTCATTTATATGACTCACCTACCTGAGTTCCACCCAATGTATATCCATTATATCATTCCACAAACACCTTCAATAAGAATCCATATTAATTAATAGAGTTGAATGCCTCAATTGATACTCCTTTGTAACACCCCCACCTCAACCCCAGGTTTGACTAATCTGTTACATAACCTAATTCACATCTCCACATACATAATATGTTGCTAAATAGAGATGAGGGAATTAATATTTCAATGGGGGGATAATATCCCCTCGGTTATTATATCTATTCATCAATATCAAATCCTGGAATAAAAATCCCACAAAATTACATTTTTAATCACTATACAATAATATAGAATTTAAGACCATATGAATAAACCAAAAACCTGCCTATGTATAATTTCAACCAATGTATTATTACCATGGAAAAATTAAATGATGAGTTTTTGTAATAATCTAGAATCCATAATCATATTTAACGTTCCCTCCAAACTCCCCATATTTTGATCATTTATGTAGAGCCCTTTCCCTTATTTGGACCTCAAACCATGAAATATACATGAACATTAAGGTTCCCATTAGGGAATGAAAACAAAACCTACAGAACACAACCAAATTCACAACCACACAATTTTAGATAAAAAAATATATTCCATAATGAGAACAGAAAATCATAAATAAAAAATATAGTTTTGAGTCATCATGTTCTACCCAGGACGCCACAAACCCTATCTCTATTACTTTAGCACCATGCAAGAATGATTTTCATGTATACCCTTTTCATGATATAGATCATGCCACTCTATCTAAAAATACTCTTTATAAATTCATCCATGTTTTCATTAATTATTTTCCCCATTTATGGAATAATCCCTTCCCCTAATTTATGGGAATCTCATAATGTACACAAAACGAACCAATTCGCAGTTCTAGGGAAATCCTAAAATCATATATCACCTCTAAAGTTGAAATAAAATCCTTCCAATAGAAATTAAGTATCTCCCCAACTAACTGCTAAACATTTCATGTTAAAGAAACCTAGTACTGTGAAATTAAACTAATGTATACATACATGAATCCACATGCAGGACACAATATTGAATGTAATAACAATGTCATAATTTAACGGTATCATTGGCCACACACATTGACGTGTATATCACAGAAGAAGGGTTCTCATGGTCCATACTCACACCAAAAAATGATTCATATAATGTAGTTGTAAAATAGATACACACATATGAACAATCATTTCATATCATTGAATAAAATAAAAAATAAAAAAAATGTTTAGGAATTACTATATCAAGAGTATCAAATTCCAAAGTTGAGAATCACCACCCTGATTTAACGCACATATGAAATTAACTATAACACATACCAAATCATATCATATTGGATAATATAATAAAGGACCATGAAATGGAATATAAAATGGATTTGGTGATCAATTCACTTACCCAATAATATATTCTTCTAATGTTATAAATAAATGTGTTCAAGGGAAGTTCAAAAATTTCTTATACATGACATTGATCCATTAAAAAATCAATATTTCCCTTTTTTATTTTGATAAAATCTGTAGATCCACCCAAAATATCCACTATTATTGTTTTTATCTATGAAATATGATGATTTAGGCTAGAACTAAGGAAACATTTTGTTTGGGAGTGAACAGATCAATTTATGATTGAAACACTGAAGAGATGGGATGAATGGATCCAATTATAAACCAAGATAGATCCTAGTGTCATTGTTTATGAATAATGACTAACATGGAGAGGATAATATCAAAGTGGATTGTCAAATATTTTTTATTGGAATTTAATTAAGGTCCGAGACATACTGGGACCACTGGAATGATGGTGGATCGGTCGACAAGATGATAGTTTTTTGATCGATGGACAATTTCTTTAAATAGAATATTGGGCAACTTCCTTAGACACATGCTAGCTAGTGTCATTGTAGAATCTGACTACTGGATACAGAACCCTTCATTGAATAATTCAACCTATATTGATTAGTTAGTGGTTTTTAAGGAGTTTCTAGTCGAACATAAGAAGCTCAAAACCACTAGTTTTTTTTACCCCAATTCCATTAATTATAATTCCAAACTCTTGTACTCCACAATAGATCCTTAAAAACACACAAGTCATTTCCTAACAGAAATAAAATTATATTATAATTTTCATAAATTTATAACTATGGTAAATGTTTATGGATCATTCAATATAAAAAACAGTTTAACATGAACATATATATTTAGAAATACGAGGTCAAGTGTTTTTATTTGATGACATAGAAATCACCAACTTTAAATCAATTATCTAATTCATTTTACATTGGTAAAAATTTGAAATTTCCATGGTTATAATTTTTGAGTATAGTTGTCTTATCTACATATTATTTTGTATTACCCATGAATTGTAAACAAATATTACATTCCTTGATTAATATAACTTATGTTATGTTATATTCTTTCTTCATCATCAAATTATTACAGTTCCCCTTATATGTAACTTTATTTCCCCATGTGATATATATATTTTTATATTCAATTTCCTATATCATAATAATTTTCTTCTGGGAAATGTGGTAAATTGGTTCCATAAACTCTTAACTAGTCTTTATGTCTCTTCCTTTAGTTACCACTAATTGTCTAAAAGTGATGATGTGAAAAATTGCAACAAATACATATTAACTATTCATAGAAATATTAAAAGATTACTAAGTGGGTTTTCAATTCTATTTATCATGTAATCCTATATGGATAAACATAATATTGGCAGTAGGGATGATAATATGAGATTAATGTATAATTTATTTTCCTTATAGAATTAAAAATTCATTAAGATATGTATATAATCAATCAACTCCAAGGAAATATCACAAGATATATAATAGACATCAAATAAAATCTTATAACTCATACTGAAAATCTAATTTATCTATAGCATCTCAGTGAATGTTTCCGGTTGAAAAAGTGTAGATATAATAGTGTTTGAATCCATGCTCTTATACCACATATTTTTCCCTATATACATAATCGATATCATGATATAACAAAAATATGAAACATATTTGATTTACCTATAATATCCATAATTTTCATCCTTTCTCATTATCTATAGTGGATGATCGCAAATAAAGGACCCAAGAACATGATATAAATTTTCCTTCAGTAGTGAAATATATAAATGAATATACAACTCAATGAAATTTATATCTATGAAGAGATTTTTTCACTATAATGATCATATTATTCCAATGTTTTCTCTTACCATTATCTACAAAAAAGAAAAAAAATCATTTTTTACATTATCTTTAATACTGGTTATGAAATAATATTTTTATTAATTTTCTCCCATGTTTTTTTCAAATCCCAACAGACCTCACTATTGTATTCAGAATATATTTTTTCTTGGATATAATAGTAAAATTTTTGTATATTACATTTTAAAATAATGTCTTAAAAATATTAAATTGTATTTTTGGAATGAAATATTCCAATCATTAGTTTCTAAATGTTCTTTTATCTATTAGGTAGACTCCCCAATACCATAATATTAAACAAAAATTTCCTATACACATTCATATATGTTTTATATTATCTTTTCATGTAAATCAACCCCTAAATCCAAATAGGTTAATTTGACAAGAAGCATTTGTTTGGACTCCAAAATATAGAAATGTATCCTAATGTGGGACATCCCAAAACATTAAACTAAGAGTTCCTTATATGTAATATAATTAATGTCAACATCTGATTTAATTTTTTAATTGAGGTATTTTTAATGTATGGTAATGATTTAGTTATTTTATTATTCACAATATTGTAAATATTATATGGATTTTAAAAAAAAATAAACCAACATTTATAAAATAATCTATTATTTTTTATTATTAGTTCAAATTAGAATTATTATCAACTTATTTTATATATATGTAATAGTTTAATCATCAATTAAACATTAAGGAGAATAAATAAATAAATGAATATCCTAAATATGGAAATAAATTATTAATAAAATACACTTGATCATGTGATTTAATATTGTCTAGTTTACCAAGATGGAGATAAATTAACATATTTGTCTAAATTAAAATACTTGTTTATCTGATTCCATGGACTGAGTTTCCGTATTCAACCATATAACTTTTAATCTCCTTGGTTGGTGTCACCTAAATGTTGGTGCCCCATACCTAGTTGGAGATACACACATTATTAATTATTTCACAATTGTAGGTGAAGGGTATAATGTGTATAGGGTTATATAAAATAATCCATGTACAAACTGGCCCATAAATAATATAGGTGGGATGATTGATACATATATCATCATAATTAATTTAATAAAAAAATTATTTGTAAATAAAATTAATTTAATAAATAAATAAATGATATAGATACCCAATAGATATAGCAGTTGGTCATGCTCATGATTATCTACATATATGCAATTACTAAATATTCAAACTTACTTTCATATATTTCATTTTGTTCAATCTGAAGATACCATTTTACTTACATAAAAATATATAAACTTATTTATTAATTATTTCATGATCATAATTATTATTCCAAATTTTCATTTAGTTATATAACTTCCATATCGATCTTATTATTAAACAAATTTATTTAACAAAATTAAAATTAAAATTATTTATGGACAAATTGTTTACAGATTGGGTACATGTTGTGTATCCTCCCTTATCAAATTAAATTATGTAATAGAATATAATATATAAACTACATTTATAGTGTAACTTCCCAGAACCGGAAGCCACTCAGATGGTGCCCCATACCCAGTTGGCCACATGGTCTCAAAAGAGCTTTACCAAATTCTAGAGGTTGAAAACTAGAAATTAGGGGCTAGGGTGTGATAGTGAGGGAACAATGCCCTCATTTTTAGAGTATAACACAATGTAATAAATAATGACAGTAGCAGAAGCAATAAACAACATGCTGCTAAAGTGAATAACGAAAGACTGCAAGGTAAAGGCAAAAAGATGGTATAACATATCATAATGATGTAGCATGTTACATGTTCTATAAAAATAGTGAAAACAAGATGCACATAAATAAAGTACCATACAATACTAAAGTATAACAATAAAAAATAAAGCACAACCACATCACAAGCCTTATCATAGTCCCCTGCTCTCCTGCATCTATGTATTAATCATGTACATGAATTAAGAGCCTTTCCCCTATAGAAACCTGCATAAATATTTTCTGTTTTCCCACAAAATCATGACCCAAATAGGGTGTGAGAAATAAATCATTGTAGGAAACCACTGAAGGTCTCTTCCAATATGTAAGTGAGTATATGAAACAATAGTGAATAGAAGTGAAAATTCATCAAACTAGTAGGTAATCAAATATAAACAATCATACAAGTAATATAATTCATTTACATTCATTTAATGTTCATAAATCAATTAATTGGTTTATATAAGTCTCAGGGTCCAGCCAAATCTCATCAATCCCCTATGTTAAGTAACACAACAAATACCTCAGCATTCTATCAAACACAAGAATTGAAGAAAAAACCCAAGAATCTACTTTGGCTTGGTAGATACATCATAAGTCATTATAATCCATCATTTAACTATAACCTGAATCTGTTATTGAGATTACTACGTTGAAATTCAAGTATCACAACATGTGTAATTATACCGACATCCAACGAGTCTATTCTCCGTGGTCCTACTAGGGATCCACGAGTATCACTGCCGATGTTGGTATAAGTTTAAATGAGTCAATACTCAGTGGTACAACTAGGGAGGCCCAAGGTATCACTCTATGTGTAATATAAGATTTTATAAATTTAGTCCATCCCAGGATGACTTACAAGGATGCCGAAGTGTCACTAGTGGAATATAAATCAAGAAGCCTCTTGAGTCCATCCATGGAATTTTAAACATAACACAAGTTTAACCCACAGTGCAAGGTACAATAGTCATGCGATCCTTTCTATGGTGTTGTAATATGATATGATGTATCACCCAAAGCTATTCACCATTTACACATTAATATTCTATATAATTTTCCAACATTTTTTAACAAGTAATAACACAGCATGGATAAAAGGGAAAACCCAATAATGAAGCCATAATAAAAAATACATACAATTTTAATGAAATTTAAATACCATTTCAAATCTAGGTTTAATTAAAACAACCCTAAAAGGGAACGAATTCATTCCCATTGACATCCTCTACCAAAATGGTTATACAATATTTATCCAAGGGAAACACACCCATGGGGTATCCCTTAATCAATAAAAAAGAAAAAGATTCTTTAATTCATTTAATTAATTACCATAAAAACATTAGTTAATAATGAGGATGAAATCCCCTTCAATATAACACCCTAGACATGGGCATGTGGCATAACGACACATATAGACATCTCAACAATTAACGAGAGGCAGAATACCACCTAGATCATCGTAGTATGACCATCCTTGTCCAGCCTCGAGATCTAGTTAGAGCTAAAATTACCAAGATATAAGAAACAATAATAAACAGTCATCGTTAAATATCATTCTCAAGAACTGGATTTATGAATAATGGATCAAGAGTAGTTGAGAGCATACAGATACTGTTCAAATGAAACTGACAACAATCGAATTAGAGTCTGAATGATGAACTCGGAAGCAGATCCCCTTCCATCGCTTTTTCTCCATGAACCTAGTTCCTCTTCTTTCCATAATGGAAAAATGAGTCTACCTCCCATTTTATGAAAAACATAGAAGTACATGACGTGTAAGTCAATATACACGACGTGTATTTCATTTTAATATTCATTTGTTGGCTAACATCCTCTGAGTTACTTTCCAGAACCTGCCGAAATGACAACACAATGTGTCCCATATTCTATATAGAATGTATTTGGTTTTTATAGTTTTCCATGTCAACATTCTCACACACCATTTATTCCCATCATACATGGAAAAACTACATAGTGTGCATTTATAATTAAATGACATGTAACCATGAATCAACCCGTGTGATACTATGATTCCAGTACAAGTCTAGTTTTCCCTTGGTTTATCAAATAATAGAAGGAAGAAGAAAAAATGAAACCATTCTTCAAAAAGAAGAATTGGGGTTTTAAAAACATCCCCACATAAAGAAATTCATCCCAAAATTCACCTTCCAAAGGTGGTGAAGGAATATCTGAGAAAAAATCTGGCCACTTAGCACGTACGTAGGACTCATTCTCCCAAGTATCAACTTGTATTCGGCAAAGCATCCATAGAAGCTATATGAGGTGAAATGACCGGCCTTAGAGAACCATCATGTACCTATCAACTATTTGAATTATATGATTCTCAACTGATGCATAAAAATTATTTTCAACCTCCTTGAGCTGAAAAACACGAGACAAGTCTAAGTGATAGCAGCAAAGCTGAGATACATGGATGACGTCATGCATGGCTCGATACCTATGGGGAAACTGTAACTGATAGGTAACAGACCCAACTCACTCAAGAATCTAAAACAGTCTGACATATCTTGGTGAATGTTTACCCTATCTCTTAATCCTCTTATGTCCCAAACATAGCGCGACACGTAGGAAAACTCGATCCCTGAACTGAAAATCCAATGGTTTTCTACGATGATCAACATATGGTTTCTGAAAAGAATACTCAATAGACACCCACTTCTGAATTAAATGGACCTATTTAGTATTCTCTTCAAGAAGACGAGGTCCCAGCATAGCTGCCTCTTCTGCTTCCAACTAACATAGGGGTGATCGGCATGGCCACCCTTACAATGCCTCAAATGTTTCCATCTGAATAGTATCCTGGAAGCTATTATTATATGCAAACTCAACTAGGGGTATATTCTTTTCCCAAGACCCCCAACATCTAGGACACATGCACAAAACATATTCTCTAGCATCTCTATCATACCATCTGACTAGACATTAGTCTGAGGGTGGTATGCGGTTCTCCAAAGAACCTATTTACCTTGTTCCCAATAAAAGATCTATAAGAAATGAGACATAAAACATGAATCACAATATGAAACAATAGAGTGAGGGACCCCATGAAGTCATACCACCTCTCCAATATACATCTTTTCGAGTTCATCAACACCGAAGGTATCCTTGATCAGCATGAAGCGAGAAACCTTCGTAATCCTGTCAACCACAGCAAAAAAAACACCATTGCCTCTAGATGAACTTGGTAACCCCATAACGAAATCCATCATGACATCATCCCACTTCCACAAATGAGTTGGTAGCTGCTGTAAAATCCTTGTTTTCCACTGATGTTCCGCCAACACCTACTGATAGGTGGATCACTTCGTATCAAAACTAGCTACTTCTCATTTCATTCTCGACCACCAGTATTGTCTTTATAAGCCACATTACACATTTGTGACCCCACGATTCACTATCCAAGCTGATGTATGAAACTCCTACATCATCTCCTCATGTATATGCCCAGTAACCCACAAAATTCAATGGATATGCTGACCTTCATCCACACCTATCGTCTATCCAGGAGAAGGTTCATCACCTTCCATTCCCTCCCATTGAACTAGGGTATCAGAATATGATAGTTACCTCATCATCACTCTATCCAGTAGAGTATATGTAATATACAAATTTGAATGATACATATGTACTTGACTGTCGTGCACCTCTAGATGCATTTCAGTGAACCATGCCAGAAGCTTCCACTCACCATTAGCCTCCTTCACTGCCTGAATCTAAGTCCTCTTACTCAGTGTGTCATCCACTACATTGCCTTTTTTGGGTGTATAGTCAAGCTCAATGTTGAATGACTAAAGTTATGACACCCACCTTTTCTTTCTCATATTTAAATCACACTGGTTAAAGATGTATTTGAGACTTTTGTGGTCAATGTACACCATAAAATTCTCTCCCAGTAAGTAATGTCTCTAATAGCACAAAGCATGAACAACTGCAGCCAATTCAAGGTCATGCATTAATAAATTCCTCTCATGTGGCCAAAATTTTATAGCACCGTACGCATCAAATAGATCCCTCTACATAAGCACTGCTCCCAACACTTTACCCGATGCATCACAGTACCAAGTACAACTCTTTATCAGCTCAAGAAATATCAGTATCAATGATGAATTCAAACATCCTTTAATCTTATGAAAGGATACATAACAAGAATATGACTACTCAAACTTCACAAATTTTTTAGTCCAGCCAATCTTTTGCACTACTAAGCTTGATAAGATCTGTATAAAATTCCTATAGTATCCAGCTATCCCCCAGAAGCTTCGTACCTAAAAATTTTTCTTCACCTGCTCCCAGGTCACTACTGCTCTCACCTTCCATGGGTCCACTGATACTCTAGTCTCAAAGATTATGTGACCCATGAAGTGAATCTGATCCATTCAGAATTGGTATTTAGAGAGCATAGAATTTAACTTATTATCTCTTAGTTTATTCAAAATGATCTCAAGTTGTATTACATGGTTGTGTCTATTTTGAGAATACACCACGATATCATCCTCAAAAACCACCACAAATGAATCTAGGTAAGGATGGAACACTCTGTTCATATACACTATGAAAACAACTGGCGTGTTCGTGAGACCAAATTCCATAAACAAGTACACATAGAGACCATACCTACTACAAAAGGCTGTATGAGGTATGGTTTCTATTCGAAAACGTACATAGTGATATCCCGACATGTTGTCAATCTTTGAGAACACTTGATCTATGAAAAGATGATGAAATAGGTAATATATCCCTAGAAAGGGATTTTTGTTTTAACCGTCACCTAGTTCATCTTTTGATAGTCCACACATATCCTAAGGGTTCTATCCTCCATTTTCATGAAAAGGACCAGTAAACCCCAAGGAGAAGTTATAGGTTTGATAAAACCCATTCCTTCCAAATCCTCCAACTACCTCTTGAGTTCTTGAAACTCCATCTTATCCATCATGTAAGGAGGAATGGATTCTAGTGCAACTCATGGCACCAATTCGATAGTGAACTCCACCTCTTTGACATGAAGAAAGTATGAGAAGTCATCTCAGAAAACATCCTTGAAATGATCAAACAATGTAGGGAAATATTCCAGAAATGATCATTGATCATCTAGATATAAAATCACTACATGGGATGTCATCCCCCCTAGACCACAATGCTCAGGTCCAAATCTACTCACCTAGACATCCCATTCACCCTTAAGTAGAAACTCTCGACCCTTTGGTGATTTTAAACTCACCTTGAAATGATAGAAATCGAAAAAGACATGATAATAAACCAAATAGTCCATTCCAAGAATGACATCAAAGCCGATTATCTATAAGACATAGAAGATTGAATGAATGTTACACCCAACAATCTAAAAGGGACACTCCTTGCAATATCACACACATTAAATTCTAATACCTAACGAAGTGTCTAGCATCATAACATCATAATAATTATAATCATAGGGATCATGTAATTCCAAAATGGCCACATATATTAATATATGTGTAACACCCATATCAAAATGTGAAGAAGATAAAATAGAAGCGACTGGGATAATACATCTGACAGTAGAAGTTCAAGGATCCTACTCTAGCTGGGTCTTCTACACTTCATATGTTTGACCTACAATGTATCCCTCAGACACTTTGTGGCTACCCTAAGCTGAACCTCCCGACCATCGCTAAGATCTTGGGGTCTGATTACAATGACATTGACCTCTACCTTTTCCAAAATGCCCTGATGTATTCTAGTTTCCAAACGGGTGAGAAGCCACTGAACCTTCTCTTACATGTGGAGTCTATACAGAACCTTTATCACAAGAAACTTGTGGAAACATCATTCAGATGTGATATAAATATCTCATCTTTCCACAAAGCTCACTAATAAACTAAGTAATTTGAGATATGGGGCCTCATATGCCCTGACCTACCACATTTGTTGCAATTCACCAATTTATTGGAATAATTCTTATCACTGATACTATCTCCACAAGATAACTCTAGACGAATCTTCTTCTTTTCCAGTTGAAACAGTAGTAGAGATTGCTGTCAAACCTCCACAGATCACACGAGCTGCTTCCCAAAGATTGCACATGGTGATCATCACCCAATTTATGACAGTAGAGACCGAAGGCAACCTAAAGGCATTCACTTGAGATCAGATGTAGAACAGAATCACATCCACAAATATTCTAGCATTTGATATGTCATCACCCATCAAAATAGGTGAAAAATGGTGAAACTCAGTAAAATAGGTAGAATTGTCCATAACTGACAGTGTTTCCTACTCTAGGTGCATGAACTCATGGGCTCAGTTTTCCCTCAACATCTCAGGGAAATAGTAATCATAGTAGGCTACCTGAAATTATTCCCATGTCATATCCTTATGACACCTTACCAGAGTCATAAAATTCCACCATCTCCTGATAAAATCATGTAGAATATATGTCACGAGCTTCACCCTCCTCTCAAGAGGTGTCTCCAGATGCTCGAAGATAGTCAAAATTGATTCCCTCTATGATTCTGTAGCATGTGGTCATACATCCCCTAAAACATAAGGTGGATGTTGTTGTTGAAATATATGTGTCAGCTCTTCTATAGATGGCATAGCCTATGGTGTTCCCTAAATGGTTTTCATAAACCTCACAAAACCTTTATGGAATTATGAATGTTCCCAAGAGGCCATTATGATAGCTGGTTCTGTATCTTGCACAATTGTAGGATCCATCGATAACCCATTTCCTGCCGTTTCTATAATATGATCATCTTTCATCTCCTAGAATATATCCCATTGTCATCATTTCCACATAACTCGACAAGGTTAAAAACATTCCTTTGTTCAAATATATTTTCATGTTTTTCCGTTCAGATGTCCCCAGAAAATAGGAGTAGATGCTAAATGTTTTGAAAAAGGGACTAAAACGTGCATTAAAATAATACAAAACATGTACCCTTAGTCTCTTACATGGACATGTTCTACTGCTGGCCTAGAATGTATCAACCCCCAGTACACAACGTGTTCCCCAAGTACACTGTGTGTGCACAAGTCCACCATTTTGGCCATGTACTCCCACAAGGTTAGTTCCACACAGGTTCTACCTGGGTACGCTACACGTTGTGTACTAAGTGTACATGACATGTGATCATCAAAACTCAGTAGCCTGTATTTATGCTCACACGTCCAGTAACACAGTCAGATTCTATACAATGTGTTCATATAAATCTTTGGATCATCTTCTTCCTTGAACAAGAATAACACACAACATGTTAGGCTAAACTACACTCCCTGTATACTTGGTTTTTCAGGACCGACATTCCAAATTTCCAAGAAAGCCCTTGTTCAATAGAAAATACAACCAGTGGGGTGCCAAATTCCAATATGTGGGGGTCCATACTACTCAAGAATAAATGTTTGGCACAAAATAATAACTTATCATAACACAATTAATTATAAAAAGCTAAACCATGATACAACAAATTCCGGGCCAAGAGGGCCCATACACCTCAGGAACCAATGATTTCCATCTGCTCAATGCAACCCTAGAACGTACCGATATACTGATCACAATAGTAGGAATATATATCAAGGTACTATCACAAAATCAACCATCTCTAGCATGGAATCTATCACAAAAAATGTATTATTTAATCCATCCTGCATGGATTTAACAATGTATGGAATGTGATTTAAACAAGTCCCTATATGATACATAAGAAGGCACACCCTCATATCATTGGGTTTCAACTGAACTAAAACCTATAATTGCTTTAATAGTCATAGTATAAATCAAGTGAATCACCCAACAGTGAAATGAAATCAACTGTAATAGTCAAAATCCAAAAGCTCAATCTAATTTGAGGTAATTTAGATTTTACCTATACACATGGTAGTTAATTTTGGGAATAACTAATTAACAAATTACCTAACCATTATATCATTTCCAAATAGTAAAACAAAGAAAAAAATAAAGCACTTTGATACCACTTTGAAATATACCGGTTCTGGAAGCCACTCGGCAGGTGCCCTGTACCTAGTTGGACACACAGCCACAAGCATGTATCCCCAAGTGCCAGAGGCAGCCAACTAGTAGCGAGGGTCTAGGTGTGATAGTGGGGAAACTATGCCATCATTGGTAGAGTGTAACAATGTGGAATAAATAATGAAAATAGAGATGTAGTAAAAAACATGCAACTGATGTGAACAATGGAAGAATGCAAGGTAAATATAACCAGAAGGTATTACATATCAGAAGGATTTAGAATGTTACATGTTCTATGAAAATAGAAAAAAAAACAAGATACACTGAAATCATTCACAATACAATACTATGGTATAACAATAAAAAATGAAACACAACAGCATCAGATGCCTTGACTTGGTCCCTTTCTCTCTTGCTCATAAGCAGCAATCATGTAGCTATATAAAGAGGATTTAACCAATCAGTGCCTATAAAAATATTGTATTTTTTGGCCAAAGCTTGACCCAAACTGGGTGTGAGAAATAAATCCCAGTATGCAACAACCAAAGGTTTTTTCCAATCTGTCAGAGAGTATATGTTGTAGTTGTGAACAATAGTGAAAATGTAGTGAACTTGTAGGTACTAAAATGTAAACAATCCTATAAGTACTCTCATTCATTTACATTCATTTAATGTTCATTAATCAATTCCTTGAATTATATAAGTCTCAGGGTTCTTTTTATTCCCTTCAATCCCTTATCTGAATTAACACAACAGACACCTTAGTAGGCAATGTAACACAATAAGTGAATACCAAACCAAAGCTTCAGCTTTGGCATTACAGATTCTTCATTACTCATTCCATTCAATTATTTAAGTATTACATAAGCCCGTTATTGAGAATCCTAATTTGAAATTTAAGTATGAATACATGTGTAACTCTATCCAGATCCAACAAGGCCATTTTTAGTAGTCCTACTAGGGAGACCTGAGTATCCCTATCGGCATTGGTATAAGTTCAAACAAGTTCTTCCTTAGTGGTCCCACTATTGTGCCCCAAGGTACCACTCTATGTGTTAAATTAGACTATGTCAATTTACTAAATCCATTTAAGTCCTACTAAGGATCCCAAGTGTCACTAATGACTTATAAATAAGAATCTTGTTGAGTCCTTCCGTAACGTTCTGAACTGAACACATGTTTCACCTAAGGTGCAAGGTACAATAGTCTTGAGTGCCTTCCACGGTATTATAATCTGAACCCATATATCACCGAAAACTATATTCCATTTACTCATTAAGATTCACCAAAATCATCCAAGATGCATTAACAATTAAAAATGATGTAAGGAAAAATGGAGAACACAATCGCAAAACCATATTGAAAAACATTCAATTATAATGAAATTAAATGACCATTTAACAACTATGTTAATTTTAAACAACCCTAAAAGGGGATCGAATTCATGCACATCGACATCCTCGTACTAAATGGATATACAACATTTATCCAAGTGAAACGCACCCATAGGGTGGCCCTTAGTCTGGATGAAATGATAAACATGCTATAATCTACTGAATTAATTACCATTAAAAAATTAGGTAATAATGGGAATCAAATTACCTTCAAGGTGATATCCTGAACTTGAGCGTGCATCATAACAGAAAATATAAACTTTTCGATAATGAATAAGATACACAAGACCACTGACCTCATCGCAGTATGACTCTCCTCATCCATACTCGAGCTCCAATTCAAGATAGAATGATAATGATCTATGAAATAATAATAAAAACTCAAACAAAATCACATCCCCTAGAACATGAATTAGAAATAATAGATCAATATTAATCAAAAGCGTACCGATAGGATTTAAACACAACCAATGGAGATCAAATCATAGTCAAGATGATGAAATAGGAAGCATTTCCCCTTCCATTGCTACTACTCAGAAAACCCGATGCCTCCTCTATCCAAAATGACACAAAATGAAGATACATTCCGTTTTAAGAGAAAAGCACTAGTACATGGCATGTAAGATGATATAAAAATAATGTATATAATTTTATTATTACCTTGGTGACTGACTTCTGCTGACTTACATTACAGAACCGGCCATCTTGACTACATGGTGCGTACTATAAAGTACACGGAGTGTAGTTGGTTTTTCTTATTTTCATTTCCGATATTCCCACAAGCCATGTATTCCCATGGAACATTTCTATACTATATAATGTGTTCATTGAATTACACGACTTGTATCCAAAAATCATCACGTGTGATAATATGATCCCAATACATGTCTAGTTTTACATTTTTTTCTAAACAACAACTCACAGAAAAGGAGTAATATAAACCATACCTCAAAAATAAGAACTAGGGTCTTACATATAAGTGGTGAAATGAATTTTCTTATTACCCTTCTTGAAATGTCAACTTATACAGATTATCATACATAGTGTGTACTATAACAATTCATGGTTTGAGAAATAGAAAGTGCGTAGTAATTATCATAACCATCATATTTATTCGATATGTATGCTTATATAGGGTCCCATGATATACACATTGCATTTTTCTATAATTAAATCCATGTAGTCAATACTATGGTTATAACCATATATCATGTAATTAATATATTTAGTGTACCCCATAAGGGTTCTGATGAAGTACATTACATGAATAAAAATCATACATGTCATTTATTAAAAATAAAAATGGAAAATATTGCGTCCAAATTTATTGACATATGATTTTGAGAGAATAACATGACATGTATTGACAAAAAGTTACACCTATTACATGGAGTGCATAACTATCTACACACCATGTAAATTTTATTATTTTTGTTTAGTTAAAACACATTATCTAACACATAATTCCTATATCTTGTCAAATCTTTTGTGAGCTAGAATCAATTACATGATTTTCATGACCTTCTATATACATTTTATTTCATTTCATATCAACTACATTACATCTCTATGAATGTTACATGTACCCATAAGTGAAATTATGTGTTATAAATTGTGTTAAAATGATTATATATTATGTAATGACATATGGTATGTGGATCTTGTACGAAAATATATATGAAACATCTAATGATTTTTTCCACATTAATCAGATAAAAATATGTGATTTAATTTGTGTCATGTTGATATGGGGCTATGTAGCGTGCAATGATGTGACACACCCAATAATTATAATCAATAAGTGTTGTAGCTAGATGTAAATATATGGTGTTCCATGACACTATATATTGTCCCCGACATGAAAATAAATAAATGGAATTTCCTTCCCATTCAGGTTTTTAGGAGAGTACACATTGTTTAATTTTTATTTACACATCTTGCATCTTTGTTATGCGGACATAATTTTTGACGTCGTTCAATGGAAAATTTTTGGCTTCCTCACCTATTTGAAACTTTTTCATAGTCATATGAATGTGAATAATATATTATCTATAATTTTAAAATTTTTGAATAAAAACCTGAAATGGGAAATAAGACAACAAATTATCAGTAAAAAATGTAGTAATTATTAATTGAAATGTGACCTCTATTATACCACATAATGGTTGGGGGATAATTGATATTGGTTGGACCAATGACCAAAAACATTTTTCATCATATTTGATATATAATAATGAGGTAATAAATAATGAATATTTATGATTGGTGGATGTATCCAAATCAATGTGATAAAGGAAACCCAATAATATTCATGAAAAACATTTGTTAACCTTAAATGTATAATTACTTTAATAGAATATATTACATAATATTAAAAATTTATCCCTTGATATATATTTTTTTAAAATATGAAACTAATTGAACGGTATCACCATTATGACGAATTGTACAATGTCAAATCCAAAGTTATGATCGACACATGATATTTCATAATGTTGTATATTTAATTAAGGATTATATATTAACTTTTTTACTAATCCCAAAAATGGACTATCTCATTAGCACAAGGTATTCAGAATGAGTTGGTGAATAAACTCATGGCCTTGGGAGCATTCGTGGAAAATATCCTCAACCTTGAGAAAATTATACAAATAGAATTCATAGAATGTTTTCATAATAATTAGAGAAATCATTGAATGATAATATTCTCTATTCCTCTCAATCCTCCAATAAATATTATCATATAGGTATACATTGAGTAAAATATTTAGTAATATCATAATTTTCCGCTATGTGATTATTTATAATATGTAATTCCAAGTTCCAATAATAATAATAATAATAATAATAATAATAATAACAACACATAACATGACATGTGCTATCTCAATGATATTTAATTATAATTTCTTTTATAAATAAATAATTAAATATTTCATTAAATTATAATTTTATTATATATTTTTTTCATCATTGGACCCTTAACTCGGGTTTTCCTTCCTCTTGCAAATTTTCAAGCTATGTATAATAAATATATTGTCAAAATTTTTTCTGTCAATAAATAAATATTTTATTCCTTAATATGTTTAATAAATATTTATTCCAATAGATATAATATTCACTCACCCAAGAATAAAAATTAATTTATATATTTATACAACTAAATTAATATTTATATTAATTTAATCACTAACTAGAGAATGAATAAATATTTCTCTCTTACCATGTGAATAATAAATAATAGATAAAAAATGTTATATCCATTAATCATGTTAACAAATATGTACATCATTTATCCCAAATATTTATTCAAAAATAAAAAATAATTTGGGATTGAATCAACGCATTCTGAAAAATAGTGTTATTGTAATACCAAAATTCAGGAATAATATTTATTTTTAATATTAATATTCAAATAGAATATAAATATAATTTTGGATAGTGTTAATGGGTGACCTAATGGGACTCCATATGAGTGTAACTGTATTATTTTTCTTAATGTCTAATTTTACTATATAGTAACACATAATGGAACCAATATATATTGAAGTTAATGTAGAAATGACAATAAACTCCATTATATGATTATAATGATGTATAATAGCATTGTATCAATAACTCATTAATTAGGTCCCATTGTTTGGTTATGAACCTAAAAGATTTATTTTTTATTTCTTTCGTTACCCAAGATGATCTCCTTGATGAGCTACCATGTAAAACATTGAATCATATACTGTCATTTCAATCAGTCATCCAAAGATATCAACATGTATTAACATAGTTAGAACAAATAATTTTTTTTAAATTAATTTAACATCATTTTTGAATCCAAAAAGATTTTCTATTACATATCATACATATATTTCATTATTTCCATACACATATCAAATTAAATTATTTATTACATAAACTATTAATAATCAAAAGTTAAAGGATCATTATAGGAATCCATCAATTTGAATTCAATTGAAACATAATCATGTATAATAATTACATGAGAGATTACACTGATAACCACCTTTATTTGTGGTTACCATATTTTTACATCAATATTGGAATTGTCAATAACTTTTGAGAACAATGTACATGATATTAAAACATCATTTGCATCCCCTTATTGTAATGTAATCTAGATCATATGACATCTGTTATAAAAAATTATCATAGAACATCAAGGTTCTCATTGTAGTAGGGAACTATTAAAACATTTCAATGAAATTTATAATATAATGTAATTATTAATTTAATGATACAAGGAAAAACAACACTCATGTGTTTAAATATTACATAATATTATTGCAAAATAATATTATTACAATTGAATGTACAAAATATATTTTTTCTAGTAAAGTAAATATAAGAACATAACATGAATATTTTATGTTATTTTACCTTTTTAATACATACATGCACATCTATAATAGAACCTATACAATATTTATTATTAATAACAAAACATAAAAAGATGTACAAATAAAAACACTGATGATTTGATCCTATGAATATATCAAAGGACAATGTTATTGAAACTATAGGACTTGTTATCAAATCAAGACAGTGATGCATCATATAAAATAATCCAAGATAAAATTTCTCATGAATATAGGGGACAAGATAACCGCATTTTACATCAGAAAAATATGAAAAATAAAAACATGGAACATACAATGAACAAGCCAACAACATGAACCCAACATTGATATATTCAAACAATTATAAAAATTATCACTATCAAAAGAATTAAAATAATTTAAGTCATTATACCCTCCACCAAATTTAATGTTGGAATAACTATATTGAGCTTTATGAGGGGGTTTGCACCACCTCCTCTTTCAAAATCACTTTCAATTTTCTCTCAAATTTTTGAGAACAATGAAAATAAGAAATGGAAAGTGAGTAATGAAGTCACTGAACTTGACATATTAAAATGTATGTAATGAAGAAACAATAGGTTATGTGACATAGTGAATGGTAGTGTGGAGTTATTGGTAAGGGAATGAATATTTGGAATCCCAAGGGAATTCAAAATTTTGAGGATTTTTCTTTTAAAATCAATAACCACATTTAGATGGAATGTATATGTTGAACAATAATGTTGTAATACCCTTTACATAAACAAATAACCCAAATATCAAAAAAAAGGAACCATAAATATTAGTAACTAGGGTTTTAGATAATCACCATCAATTTTGTAGATATCCAATAGCCTATACAGATAAATATAATTAACAGAAGGATGAGGAATAATAACTCAACACAACAGAAAATAAATGGGTTGAAAAATCTGGCAAAGATAACCCATTCTAGACCAACTATATAATGTAAAAAATGAAAAATTCCACAAAAAATAAAACAAATACATAGAATAATATTACTCATAATAATAAATTAATTTACAAATTTTCAATAGAAAACACAAAAAAGGATGTAACATGAAGAAATGTCATTTCATCATCAAATAAAATGACATGATTTATTTAATAAACAAAATAGACATTCTAAACTATATAATATCTACCATAAAAAGATAAATTTTAACTAAACTAATAAATTTTTTTATAATATTACTATGACTAATCAACTTGTTAAAATATTTTTTAATATAATAGAAAAACCTATCTTTCATACAAGTCATCTAAATTTGATCATGCCCATAACACGTGTCATAGTTACACATGTACTCCTAATCCAATTAATCTATTTTTTGTGGTTAATAAAATAATAATAAATATGTATCCTATAATAGTAAAAAAATATATAAATACCATACCATTATATACTAATTTCCCTCCTGGGACATGCATAATCACATGATGATTCATTCCAAGGATCATAGAATAAATTCAACCTAGAGACATACCATAACTCTATATTAAGGGGACTAATTTGTTTTTAAAATATATCAATAGTATAAAAATAGGGATTTATCACCAAATTATACTAAGTGCCACCGTTATTTAACATACACTTAATAAATTAATATTTAATGTAATATATCATATATAATTAAAACTCCTAAAACATTAAAAATGTTTTGATTTTTCTTTTCCATTCCACTATTTTTTTGTCCCCCATTCACACTCATCACCACTACTTATTCCAAACAACGAAGACCCATTTTGATTCCATCGAACTAAGAATCCATTAAGAGAAAAGATTCATTTAATATACATAATTTAGTATTTCAATGATGTATAGAAATAGAAATTTCACCAAAATTGACATGGAATACTCTACCCGTATCATCCTTCCTGTTACATTTGTGTTGGGAGTCAATTGTAGAAGTATCGAGGAAGCTTGAACAAAAATTATTTTATATAAAACTACTTCTCAATACCATTTAACATTTTGTAGTATGTTCTTCATCACAGCTCCCATCCATCCATCATTTATTTGTGATATCTCATGGATCATGTTCTATGTTCTTGTAATGATACTGGTGAAAATTTATTCATTGGTGTCTTGTCCCTGGTCTTCAATTGATAATGGCGGTGTTAGTGGATTCATTTTATTGATATTGTTTTATTAAAAATCGGTTTTCTTTTATCATCATATTGTTTCAATGAATTTTTGGATGAGGGTGATAGTTGGATTGAGATGACATGTGTTATCTTGGGAGATATGGTGTGGTGTTTACACTTATATGGAATAAAGTAAAAAGAAATTTATAGTCATTTGTGGTGGGTTAATATGGGTTCTGTGGTGTGGATCTGTGTTGGGTGTTAATATTGATGGTATTCAAGAGATCATCAGGACTCAGCAGACTCTGAAATGGCTTAGGAAGAATCTGATCTAATTTTTTCATGTGTATGATTTTTGGAATGATTGTTTTAAGGGATGAATGTGTAATTGTGAGACCTGTATTTTGTCTCGATGAATTTAGTTTGGGGTAAAACATGGTTTCCTTAAATTTTATACGTGTTTCTAACCCCAAATATTGAATGGGTGTTTTTCAAACCATCATTCAGTCACCTTCCCTTACTTTTTCCAGGTGGATGGGCACCCTAGCTTTGATATCACTATAAAATAAGTCTATTTAGTTTGTATAGAGCCTTTGGGTGAGTGTGTTGTGATATTTTTTCATGAACGTTTAGGTGGTATTCTAGAAATATGTATATCTGTATTGGAAAAAATAAACCTACTCTACACTCACATGTCAATGTGTATGGGATGGGTGATCGTCGACATTGTACTGGTCCAGAATTGCACAACTTATTAGAAGGGGTTATCCCATCATTATTTATTTGAGTCACTTGTTCAAGATCTTTCTAGTAATGAGAATATGTATAGCAAGTGATTATCAGGGAATGTTCATCATGTTGACCTTTTGGGTCTTCTAAGGGGTCTTTCAGTGAATAGATGATATAAATTTACATTTTGGTTTGTCATTCAAGAATTCTGAGAGAATTTGGGGCATGTTTCCTTTACGAATTTTAACATTCAGGTCTTTGGTATTTTTAAAATTTTCCTACCGTTCCCGTTATTTAAAGGGGTTATATTTTTTTACAATTCTATAAATGGTTATTGACCATAAATTTGTTAAGAAAATATAGGGAATTTTAAAAAACAATATACTAGTCTTCATATTTTATGTTCATATTTATATTTTCCAAATCAATCATCATTTTATTAAATCCAATGAAATTAACAAATAACTAGATGCTAAAAAAATATTAAATTTTAAATACATTTTATTATTATAAAACCAACCATGAATATACTTATCCATATATATATATATATTAATTGTATCCAAATAGAGAAAATAAAAGACACTTGAGCTATATTAAGAATGTTTCTATCATATATTTTTATTGATGATAGATTTTTTTAACCATTTCATGAATTCTAGAATTAGCCCCAAAGTAAGAAGTCATATTATATAGATTTTTATATCCATATGTGTACATAGTGGTGATTAGATTATTATCATTACCAATGAAATCTTGGTGTTTATTGGTTCCATGATTCATACAAACATTAACACATAATTAACTAATATCAATCATTAAATCAATTTTTTAAAATTAAAGCCTTAGTAAAAACAATATTAAACACAAAAAAAATATCTAATATATTGTTTTATGGGGAGGGAAGAAATCAATGGTTTAATATCCACACATAATAGAAAAATTATTCTATGTGCAATAATTTTCATTAAATAAACAAGGAAGGAATGAGAGACAAATGATAATTAATGTAAAATATAAAGTGAATGACAAATGTATAGTAAAAAAGATAATTAAAATTTAACATTTTTTGGACCACATTAAAAGTACATGTATTAATAGAACATGAAACAAAAAATATTAATTTAAAAAAATAAACCATCAGAATGTTTAAAAATAGAAATAGTTATGACACATTCGAGAGAAGAAATCTTATGACTATGATATGACAACTATTGACTTGTGCTAAACTTAACCAATTGATTTGACAGATATAATAATTCGACAAGAACATATAAATTCACCTAGGAAGATAATAAAAATAGATTACCACACACAATAAAAAAAATCATGAATAAGACACATAAAATGAATGGACAACACAAATAAACGTTCATTTCTCTAAAAAAATGATGATCAAATATCTTACTATTTAAAAAAACTATGATTGCATAGGATAATAAATTACAGTAGAATAGAAGTAGTGGAATGTTAACGAAAATATCATAGAGTTGTCCATCTCATAATTTCTTCTCAAACTATATCATTTAATTTTCAATCAGACCCTTATAATCGTAAAAATCTCTAATATTAACTGCATAAGGATGTGGCACTTATCAATGTACTAAAATATGTGGCAGTGAAAAAACCCAATGCAATGAAACATAGTTGTAGGATGGTCTATGATATCAGGAGTTGTAGAGAAACATAATAATTAAGAGTAATATAAAAGTATGAAAAAAAATTTAAAAAAAAGAAACCCATAGGAATATATTTGGAACCAATTGGAACATGTTTTTTTAAATGACTAAAACCAATATAAATAATGAAATGTAACAAAAATAAAGATTTCACTTCTCCTAATATATAATAAAAATTCCAATACATTTCTTATAATCCCCTGATTGTATCATCATGTTTATTTTCATAGGATTTCTTTGGAACACTTGAGTGAGAGCACCCACATTCTTAAACCTCTTCCTCTTGATTGATCTTATAATCCTAAATAATTGACCAAATCTTATACGCTGAGACTTTCATGAATAACCTTCATCACCCAACTTTGATTGAACATTCCCCTATGATATTTTATAAAAATTCCCCATTTATATTTTCTTGAAAACCCACTGGATAGATGGATAGACTCCCACATCAGTAATTGAGATCCTTTTATAAATTTCATCACACATCACATGTTTTTCTCCAAACCACATTTGGTGGAATAATTTAGAAAAAACACTATGGAGGAAACTGGGAATTAATTAAATTCCATCACACGATGTCTTAACAAAATAAAACGGTCATGGGGACTTCTTCTAAAATAGTGACATGTGATTATTGTGGCCTAACTCAAATTAGACACCATAACGTCACATGAAAAATACCTCATAGGGCCTCCATATTATGGATAACCCTCACCATTACCCTTATCATGGAAATAACTTCCCCCAACAACTATTTATTAGTGATATACCATCCAAGACATCTATTAGGGAATGAATTATCCAATCCATGGATTCTTCTAGGGTGTTTAATACTCATTCAAATACTCCCTTTCATATTTATGAAATATCATGGAATCAACATCGTGATGTCATCATCAATTAGACATCACCTCATTATATATATTATTTATATATGATGGTTAAAAAATAAAAGTTAGAGATAATGAGTGCATTTTCTACATTTGGATTTTTAATATATCATCCTCATATATTCACAAAGTCATCTAATATATGTCTTATAGGGAATCATTGGAACATCATTTGAGGTAACCCTTGACCACCACCTAAAGAATTCTATGATTTTAATAAATGGAAATATCTCCTCATCACATAAATCGTCCTTATTTTATCATAAGGGTCATCCCATGCCCATCACATGAGGCATCCTATGGACATCACATATGTAATGGTAGAATCATATTCTCATCACTTAAGGGAGGAAGGAAGAGATCACATTATCTATAAATATTATTTTTATCCTCATCAGAGAAGGTATTTCATGTTTATCACATATGGTATTTTATTATTGGAACACAAGGTAATGAAAATTTTTATTCTCTTTACAAATATAATGTATGTGAAGATTCCATGATCATCTAAATCGATTCTTAGGCTCCTCTAATTTGGAATCTCATCCACATCACACCGGGTGTATTGGCCTCCTAAAAAGGGCTGATTTTATATTGCTTTTGAAAGGAAAATCACCATATTAATGAAAAATAAGGTTTATTTTTCTCCTGACTTATGGATATAATCATCATAAAATAATTATATATTTTTCATAAAATGTTTAGAGTACATTAAGGATGATCCATATATGCCAGTCATAAAAGGGAAGGCTATATGACTAAGGATCCATATGTCGGTGGTTGATCCAAATATGAAAATCATGTAGTATATTATATTAGTTAAAAAATAATGGGAAAGGAATAAACACACATGTCACCTAAGGGTATGTTATTAGTTTAAAACCTGAGGGGTAGGTAATTGATCCATTTTTTTCATTAAATATATACGAGAACATGTAATTTTTTGTGTGTAGATTATCCATATTTTAATTTCGATTGATGAAATTTGAGAGGCTTTCTAGGAGATTTAAATCACTTAATGAAAATCATCTGGCTTCAGAGATTCCACCAATAAAGGGAGATATTTAATGGTCATTATTCTAGGATGAATACTCAAAGTGGTGTCCAATATATGTTGATAGAGTCGGAATGAATAGCCAAATTGTTTGAGTTTCATAGTTTAATGTCAGGTTATAGGACAACCTATATATTTAAGTGATAAAATATGGAATATTGGTTTATAAATTGACACATTAAGGGACTTAGTTAGTTTTATGTGTTAATTTTCCCCATATTCCCATAATAGTAAGCTACTTAGATGAAAAAAAGGGAGTTGTTACTTAGGACTCGTAAGAGTCCTTGAATGCTATTCTGGATCCATGAGAGTATGTGTATGGATGAGTTTATTTACTCCAAATATATTGGATAGGGTTTATAATTATGTATGATAGTATTGAAAGTATAATAAAAAAATGGATGTATGTTTCTTATCTAATTATTAGTGTAATGGGATTGATCACAAATATCCATGAAGCTGATTGTGTGTAAAAATTATTCACTAATTGCCCGAGATGAATTGAACTTGGGTCATGTGACACATTATCTTTTTTTAAAGTACTTTCCACAATGAAGGTAAGAAATGGGTTACCCTAGGATACAATTTATTGAACATGAGGGTTTTTTTGTGGCATTAACTTTCATGAGACATAAGACACTAGTATAGATACTGTACATGGATGGATATATTATGAGTTTCACAGAATTGTTTTATGCTATGGAACCTTGTGATTAAGGTGTTTTAGGACTATATATAGAAAAACTACCTTAATAGAAGCAAGATGAGTGAAAATATCTCAAACTAAAGATAATATATTGAAGAGTTTTTTGAGTTAACTCACAAATGATTCTCAATTTGGGGGTCAATGAAAGTATAAAGATTAATGAATTTTAGAATGATTTATATATACATTAAAAGAGAAGTAATCATTGGGCTGCAAAAAGTTGGAACTATATATTTCTAGGTGATGGGTAATTGATAGTCCCATAATCATGTGAGTGATTATTATGACCCAATACTCTTTCATGTTCACTAATCATTTAATTTGTTTAGGGCCTCATGATTTGGACTCGTGTATCTTATATTGTTTTGAACTTATATACAATAATTTTTTAGAGTGGTCCTAGAGAACATGGAAGAATATTCTTTTTAAGAACCTATAATTTCATATTTACACAATTATATTCTTTTGGAAATCTAAACCTTTATTCAAATAATTCATTTTCTGATTTTCAATAAAATATATTAAAAAACACATTTCTAGATAGTTCAGTTATATATTTTCAGATCCATTAAAGTCCCCTTTATAATGGGATCTTTTGGAGATGATGATGGTTGACTTTTAATGAAAACACTATATTTAGAAAATATTACCTCATGGATCATGCAACTTGAGTCCCATGACTAATTTTTTTTGGTAAACCCATTTCTTATAAAAAGTAGTGGGGGGGAAAATCGGGGCCACAATATCATTATTGAAAATTGAGAATTACTATATTTTCATAGAATAATAAAATTAATGAAATTAATATGATCTAGATCGTTATCATTCACACAAATTAATTTTACCTAAATCATCTTTCACAAAGAAAACATCTTTGAAGATACTCGTTACGAAATAATACACATAGAAATAAAAAACAAGATATTTTGAGAATATAAGTGGTGAAATGTATTCTACAAACATTTATCCAAAACTCCTCAAATGGATATTTAGGATGATGTGGCTAATGCGACTCTAAGGAATGAGATACCCAATATTATGGTGGTCACCTCATTCATGTAAATCTTGTTTGACCACTAGATAATACTGGATGTAGAGACATTATAGTAAAGATAACATATTGTATGAAATTTAATACCATTATATGGGATCATAATAAATTATCACATCATCCCCAAGACATCATAATCAACAACCTATGGAACCACCTAGAATCCCATATTGTCTTCCCCATTGATGTTTTAACAATGATGGTGCTATTAGAGACTGCTACCCAATGAATTTATTCACACTTAGAAACTAAAATATTATAATTAGTTTTAATTTCTAAATACGAATGCATTTCACTACATGAATTTTATATATTTCAAATGAGGATTACTAATAAGAAACATGGATTTCTAGATAATTTTGACCTATAAACTATTAGGATACTCTCAAAGAATGTGAATGGTTATAATGGGTCTGTCCTACATGAAAATAATTTTAGTAGGTTCAACAAAAATATAGGTTGTTGAAAGAAGAATTTAATTCTCAGTTCCATATCAATTTATATCCATGCATAATGTAATATATGATATGTTTATAATGACCAGAGTCTAATAATTTCCATATATTATCCTGACTATTTAATATAAAAATATTACATCATTTTAGATAAATATTAAATCAATGAAATTTTTATCCATGTGAGAACTATAAAGCTTTATAAACCTTGGAGACTAGACATATTATCTTTTTTACATCAATAAATAGGTTAAAATTTTCCCATAAATATCTTTTTAATAGTACTATTCATAGGAAAAACCTACTTAAAATATTATTAAAATCATAAGGAAAGGAAACAAAAGAAAGGGTGACTTGAGATACTCAGTATGGTTAGGAAAAAGAGATATCAATCAATGATTATATGATAGAATAAAATAATCAATAGTTTTTAGGATCATAAAAATAATAAAAATGTTAATTTTTATTGGAAATATCAGAAGAATAACTTATATAAAAAAACGTTACCATTAAGAAATGCATGATTTAGAATAATAATGCTTCACCATTACTCATTAATGAGCCACAAGTTTATGTCATTAATGTGTGTGTAACCACCCTATGTATAGATACCACTTCATCATTTATGGTTAACTACAATGACTATCAGTTCATTCATCAAAAACCTTTCCCCATAGTATATAATGAACAATGACTTGTTTTACATAATGGATCATGAAATTTTAACTGATTCCCATAATGGATAAAGTAATTATACATGATTCCCATAACTATAGTAGGAGATATAAAACATCACCTAATGAATTGGTGAAGATATGCATACCACCCATAAAATAATGAAAACCATACATAAGTGTTCCAAAAAATCATAAAACATCTGTCATATCATCGTATCATATCCTTTAAAAAAATCGGTTAAATATTTAATAAAAACATCAAAAATCCCATTAATTTTTTACTAAACATCTCATTATTCTATAAATAAACCATTTAGATAATGATATGATATGTTATCACTGGATAACATCCCTAGTAAAACATAATAAACATCATTGTTTTTTATGAATAAAAAAAACATGACAATCATTTTAGAGAAAAATTAATCTTTCATTTTAATTTTCATTCCAGGAAAAAGAATTCCAATATATTATGGAAATTATTTTTTATATAATAGAATAATAAAACTGTGAATGAAATGTAAATATATTTATTAGTCATCATTGTGGAAAATTTATTTCTTGTTGTGCAGGTTATAATAAAATAGTCCATTCATATTTTTATCAAAAAGTAGATCATTATAGAAAAACCATAAGATACATTATAATTTTTCTTAAAAGGTAAAAATGGGAAAAAATTATTTTCCCCATTAATGGTACAATGTTAAATTCATTCTTGAAGTCATTTTTTGAAAATTTTGATTTTGAATAAAATGATTTTAAATCGAAGAATGAGACAAATTCACATTTCATTAAAAATAATCTCTTGATATCAATTATAATTACCGTGAGGAATATAAAATGAAAAATTATATTATAAAGAGATAAACATAAGAGAATAAAAATAAAGGGCATTTTTAGATAGGGATCATATAATTTCATAAAAAATTCAACAATATATAATCCTGATTAAAATAAAATTGAAAAAAAATACCTTACATCAAGTCTCGAAATTCCTTTTTAACGTTAAATAGTTATATATAATAAATAAGAATTTATTATACATATCTGACATAAAATTATTACTATATATCATACCATGTATAATATATACATATATATTTCATTTAATCAATTTTTTGTTGATAATTTGTTATTAAAATCAATATTATGGGTGATAACTGATTCAATTTCCACGAATGATTTAATTTGAAATTCATAGTCATTTTAGTTTAATAATTGTTATATAATTTCCAGAATATTATTAATTTTTTTAAGTACATTTATATTTACTATATAAATATTTAAATTTTTTTAAAAACATTATACATAAAAAATAATGAGATTTTCTATGGTGATGGTAGGCCATTTGATTGCATGACCATTGTTTTTTATTTTTTAATGGATAAATTGAAATTACATTAAATAAAATTCACCACTATAGGTAAATTTTTATATCATATATATGATATAAATTAATGAAATATTTCATTTTTACCATCCATGTATTATATAAATGAAAAACATACCACATCGTTTTGTGGAGGTGATAGTCTTCATGTAGACAAGAGGTATATTATTATTTCCCAAAAAAATTGAATTTAAGAATGTAGATGTGATATTATGAATCAAAAATTGAAATTAATTCATAAATATAAAATATATATTTATACACAATATTATATCCATACATCAAATATGGTGATTGAAAATTAATTATATCACTACATAGAGGAGGTAAGCCGTTTGTATGCATGAGCGATAACTGCACTTTCTATTTGATGGGAAAGGGGGAGGATAATGTTAAATCAATAATGATCATAAAATTTATTTATATTTATTATAATATATATATATATATATATATTAATTTATGATAAATACCATGGATTTATAGGTTTTATAGATGAATTATAAAATACAGTTACTGATTAAGATGATTTCCTCTTTTTTGAAATAACACTTTTCAATATCCTTTTAAGGATCATAGGGTGGGTATTTTTGGAATAACAAAAAACTATAGAATATTGATTAATAGTTATGAAACATATTTTGGAATGGTATTATCAATATAAAATGATAATGGTGGAGTAAATAAGTTAGGGGAGTGGTTCCCTTTTACAATTGATGTGAGGGGATTTTTTAGAATTTCATAAAAGATAAAAATTTAATAAAGTCATTTTATAGTCCAAAAGACTCATAATTTCCATGTGTTATAATATAATATAGGATATGGCTATAATAACATTGTCAAAATTGACATGTTAACTATTCATTACTTACGTTTTACCTATGTATACACAATATAGATATTTATAACTAAGAGGCTAATATTTTGTCACCTTCATTGATTTAATTTATATATTGGGTATTTTAATTGTCCAGTTTCCCTTAAAAATCTATAAAATCATATTATAAGGGTGTAATTAATTTCATGTAAGAAGAGTTAGGATGAATAATTTTAACCATACCTTTTATTTTTACTATGTTAACATGATTGAAACATTAATGAGGTGATATATTTTACCATAACCACTATACATGTCTACCAAAAAAATGTGTCATATTTTCTAAATTTTAATATCATGATTATAAATATGCTATAAATGTTATCAAATTTAAGACATTTTCATGGATAAAATTAATTTTAAAATAAGTTTCAATGTTCTGATAAATCCCACTTATTAGAAAAAATAGTGTTTAACTATTAATCATAGTTTATGTATATCCCTTAACTACAAAAATATTAATTGAATATTTATTTTTTCAATATATTATATTTAAATATTGTTATAATAAGTCATGGCTACTGACTAAATTTATTTTTTAATATTAAAATAAATAACAGTAGTAAATATATTATTTCACAAAAAATCACAAATTTATTTTTGATATAATTATTATTTTAAATTAAATTTATTTAAAAACTTATTTTTTCATTTTATAAATTTATAATCCATATATATTTCAAAATTTCGTAAGTAAAATTTATACCCAAGAATTGAATATCTAGGTTATAACCATCAATTAGTAATAATTTAACAGTATATTATGGGTTGTTTAAACTCAGTGTTGTGTGTTATATAAGCTATTGAGTAAATAATATTATTCAAATAGAAATATTTTAAAAAACTATTAGTTGTTACATTCTACCCCCCATAATATTAATTTCATCCTAAAAAATAATCTATCTCATACAAAAAAAGAAGGGAATAATTGTTTAATTATACTGCCATATTCCCACGTAGATACAACAAAGTTTCAGTTTCTCCAGAGATATATAAACTAGTGATTAGTCTTGTTACATAGTTGTTTATCACTGTGATATAAATCTGTAACTATTATTCCTGATAATAGGGACCATTCTCTCGTGGTATGATCTCTGAGTTCAGTATATGTGAGGAATCAGGTATGTAATTTCTCAAAGGAGAATCATGTAACATGTCATGAAAATTATAGGAGTTTATTAAAATAGATATTTGATATGATACCATCCTTACAATATGGTCTAGAGTCGATGATAAGTGTAAATGTTCACCAAGAAAAACATAAAAATCACTTTATCATTTATTATTACATGAGATTTACCTTGGTATTTTGTCTTATTAAATTATAAGCTCTGATCATGGAACCAATTATATTCATAATGTAGTTTTATTAATTCTCATAGTATTATATTTTATCATTTGGAGTATGGGTGGTAAACTAGTTGGTGTCTTCTTTACTTCCATTACATTAACATAAATTGTCATCCGATTTCAACATTAACTAACTCTAGGACCCACAATTCTACATTTAAGGCACCTCCCAGTTCCGTTAAAGGACATCCATTGATGATTAATTCAACATTTTAGAACATCCATGGCTACAATTTTATACCCCATGTGATTTATTTTAGTTATCATTGGTATAGATATTCATTTTGTTACAGAAAGCACAAGAATGATTGGAATTCAAAGATTCAATTTATACCATGAGTTCATATCAAAGGATATAGTCCTCGATACTTATCTCACATATATACAATTTTTTTCAAAGACTATGATTAAAGGCACCAAATAATTGATTAATTTTAATTTGAAGGATAATAATAAAACTATATGTATACCTTTTATGTTAGGTATAATTTTTCTCATTTATGTAGATGGATTTATAATTTTTTTATCAACTCAATGACTTTTTTCTCAATCATTATTCATAGAGTGTGAGGATTGTACTTACTGAAGAATATCCCATTAAATTCATTACATTATATGGATTCAAATTCATCTCATTTCATGGTATTCATAATCATATCCCACCATTGATATTATTTTATTCCAAAAATAATAAATTATGATAATATTCCATGTTTTGAGAATTAAATAATATAAATAGTTCCATAATGGTGACGGTCTATCAATCCGCCACTAGTGGTTCAGAGGATAAAATTAGAGGAGGTATATTATTCTATATTAAATATTCATCATATTGTTTCCCCGCCATTTATCACGATGAGAATGAAATGATTCATTTCATGAGAATGATACGTTAGCGTAATAGTAATAATTTTTATTTCCTATCCCATAGAATTTTGTTTATCAAGTTGAAAATCAATGAATTTCCCATAACATTCAACATTAATAAAAATATTTCATGTTACACCCATTGGTAAAAACTAAAAATAATACTGTGAGAAACAATAATTAGAGTATAAAATCATATAATCATGGAAACAATATAAATTTTGACACCGTTGTCTAGGAAATTGTATTTTTAACCTCGGTTATTTATTATCACTAAAAAAATTATTATTATATTATATACTTAGATTATTCCCCATGTTTTCTAAAAATTTATCTAACACCAATATTCAAATATAGGGAATGGTTTTAATCGTTACAAAATATAGCAGTTTTTGGTTTTAAATCATAAATATTAAATATTTTTAGTTTAATATAAAATTCATAAAATTTCAATCCAAACTAGAACATTAAATGTTTAGTGTTACTATGGAATAGATATATATTATTCTTATTTCATGAAATATATGAATAATCTATGATAAATGTATTCCAATATAGTAATATTCCTTATCATACCCTCTATAAGTCATTCTATATAACACGAGGAAAGTAAACATAAGAATGTACATAAAATAATGAATAATAATTATAAGAATGAGAGATATCAATATAAAATTAGATAAAATAATAATATAATCATAAGTATTTATGATCATGAAGGTAATTCAAAAATGCCATATCAAATTAGTAAAAGATCAAAAACATGATTTATGGTTAAAATTATTATCATTACAAAAGACATGAACCATTGGAATGAGGAATCAGTAAAACTGATACGTGAACCAAAATTTAAATTCATAATTGTGTGTGACAACATCAGAAATAAAAAAATAATTACATATTTATTGGGTAACTAAAAATACCATTAGATCAGGGAAAACACTTTTTTCTATACTGGATCATGCATATAGCCCAGTTTCCCATAATGGATCATGGAAATCGACTTGTGTTTTCATAATAGATCCAACACTTGGACTTGTTTACCATAACTATATTATAATATATAATACATTTCCCAATGAATTTGAATGATATATCAGTACCCCCATAATATAATCAAACCCATTAATATGTGTTCTACATGATCGTAAAATATTTATCATATCATAAAATCATTACCTTTAAAAAGATAAGGAGTTCTATATTTAATTAAATCACATCATAACAAATAAAAAAGGATTTCATAAAAATATCATCATTATAGATGTAAAAAATACATAGAATGATTTGATATGGTATAATCAGATCCTATACCTATAAACATATATATAAAAACAAAGGGTTTTATAATTAATGATGAACAAATATCATTAAAAAAAATCCATTTAAAAATTCTCTTTTCATTTGAAAATACCTTTTAAAAAATATAAATTTCCAAAATATAAATGAAATAATTTTGACCAAATTTTTTATCCATACTTATAAGGTATGATTCAAATTATTGAGCAGTAATGATGGTGGGAATACATTTTATTACTATACAAGTTAAATGTAATAATTCGATTCAAAATTTCATTACAAAAAATAAATCATTTGATAAATGAGAAAAAAATCCATAAGTTTTTTAAGTAAACCATAATGAAAAATTTCATTAATAATTCATTGGTTAATATTAATTATTTTATTGACTTTGTTTTTAGAATATGTGTATATTGAAAAAAATTGATTTTATAATGAATATAGAAATAAGGTCAATTTTCTTTAAAAATATATTTTTATATTCTATAAATAATGTACGGAAAACGAAATGAAAATTTATCTCTAAATGATTTACTATAATAGAATAAAATAGAAGGTATTAATCATATTTATATTATAAAATTTCATCAAAAAAAATTATATATGAACAATAGTGATAAAAATTGAATTGAAACACAAATCTTTTTACTCAAATCCATCCTTAATTTATTTATATTCAAGCCTCCTATAAAATAAATATAGATTTGTTTTTAATTTATTACGTAAACATATTTTTATATATCATAACATATATTATTTTTTATTATATCTTTCCATCAATTTATTAATATTTTTTACTTAAATCACTATTTTGGATGTCAAATACTTCATTTTCTAAACATTTTTCAGTTAAAAAGTCTCAATCACCACAATATCATCGTGGTTCTATAATTTAGAGAATTTTAATGACAATATAATCATCAAATAAATTAAATATATAAATATTTATAGTCATTAATAAAATGTTGTGATAGAATAATTAATGATATCGTTCATGGGGATTGTTGGTCATACGTACACATGAATTTCCTATTAAATTTTCAACTTATTGAACAAAATATCTGAAAATAATAATTATACTATATAGGAATATTATTATTTAATATATATATCATATAAATTAACTCAATATAACCTTATTACCTTCCATGAATAATGGAAATAAGAAATGTCAGTTCACATCGTGAAGGTGGTAGGCCACATGTATGCACAAGTGAGGTTATCATTCCCAAAATATTTTTATATTAACAAGGTAGATGAAATATTATATTTATAATTGTTTAATTATTCCAAAATTTTCATATAAAAAGTTTAAACTCATCATATTAACAATCCATGAAGTAGGGTGATGGAAAGTGAATTGTATAACACTGTAGAGATGGTATTTCGTATGTTTATAGGAGTAATACTTTTACTTCACATTTGATGGAATAGGGTAGATAATGTTCAATTAATATTAAATATAAAAATCTATTATATAATTATTTTTATATTATATGATAAATACCATGTATTTAGAGTTGGTCATGAAGAATTAAAATAAGAAAGTGATAAGTTATGGTGACTACTTGTCCGTTAAAATTATTCCATTATATGTCGTCTTAAGGATACATTTTTTGGTTTTTAGGAAGATAAAAACCTTTACATTTTGGGTATATAATTTTGGAATTTATTTTGGTAGGTTATTTTGAATATATAAGGCTATATTTTGTGTAATTAATTTATGGAGGATGATTCATTTTGTAATTCAGGTGAGGGGATCTTTTGGAATATCGAAAAAAGATTAAATTATAATAAAGTAATTTACTAGTAAAAATTATAAAAAAAGGATAGGGATTAAAAAATAAGATATTATAGGGTTTTATTCCCAACATTCAAAAGAAATTTTTATGTATTTGTTTTAATTTTATAACTAATCTTATTTATTAACCACTTGGTTAACAAATCATAACATTAATCATAGTAAAAGATTGTTCAAAATTAATGTGTTATAATATAAAATATATGAAGAAAATTTGAACACAAATATACAATGGAAGATATTTTAGACAATTAATTACCCTCCTTGTCACCTTTTAGTATTTTAATGATATTTAAATAGTAATGAACAAAACTATTTTGACACACTATTATTAATTCCTAGTTAGAAACTAATCAATTAATTTGACATAATTGACATAAATTAATTTTTTTTTCACGAATTTTACTTCCACGAAGAACTAATATTTTCTAATAATATAAAAAATTTCATGTAAATCATTAACACAATCGTATAATATATGTTCAAATATTTTTAATATAAATTATGTTATTCTTCAATTAATTGGATAAAAACTATGTCACCGTTACGTAATAATTTTACACAATTAAATTACACCGAAAATTTATAAATAAAATTCCATAAGGAAAATAATATTAATACGATCAAAATAAAAATTTTATTCATTCATAACATACATTCATCTTTATGTAGATATATAATTGACACTCAAAACTAAAATAATTGTATTTTGTCACTCTCTTTGATATCAATAATATATTGAATTGTTTTATGGAAAAGTGTCAACTAAAAAAATTAAATTCTATACTATGGTGACAAGGGTGAAATAAAATTCATAAATTAAAAATATGACTATTATTATAGTCTTATCACATAATTGTATCATATATTAACAAGATTTAACTGTCACCGTAGTGATAGATTTTACCACAAGTACTATTCAAAATGAACCAAATTTAATGGGGAATGTTTATCTATTTTGAAACTCCCAATTATAAATATAAAAAATATTTTTATCAAATGAAATAACTATAATTTAAAAAAATTTAATATATGTGTATAAAAAACTATGAAAAAAGTTTTTTATAAAAATAATGTTTTAAAGCATAAAACATGGTTTAATCTTATCCAATACCTTGAAATTTATTAACTTAATGATAAAAAATATTATTTATTATATAAAATAAACATTTCTATAAAATAATTCACAATTATTAACTAACATTAATATTTATATAAGCATAAATTTTGTGAATTAAAAAAAATCTTGAAGAAAAATTATTTTTAAATTAAAATTATTTTTATTTTCAATTATTATAATAAGATAAGTAATGATTTTAATTTAAAATTCTATACAAGATATTTTTTTTTCTTGAATTAGTTTATACTATTAATTTTCACCAATCTAATGCCTCGACAATAACTATCATATTACAATATTTCAATAGTGCATCAAAGTCTATTTGAACTCGATGTTCAATGTAATGAATGATATTGTGGAAATCAAATTTTTAAAAGGGTGTTAATTTTTATAAATAAATTGGTTTTAAAATTAAACTCCGTAAAAAGGAGGATTTAATATTATTATGATACCTCTATCACAATGGATTGGTCACCATTTTGTTTACAATGTAGGAAGAATTTAAAAAAAATGAATAATTTTGATAATATAGCGTATATATCGCTACATGAAAAGTAATTGTTCAGAGCATCACTTGGAGAGGCATATGTGAACCATCACATTCAAGTGAATATTTTTTTCATTACTTATTTCCAATTAATCTTGCACATGTCCCATAACTAGATTTTAGGGATGGTAAAGTAGGGTATAGGCATGCAACAATTTGGGAAGTCTAGGTGGAACAAAATTATCATAGAGGATGAAAAATATGACCATTAGGGGCTTGTCTTAAAAAACATGTCTCTATAAATATGGGAATAATAATTTCTAAAGAAATTGAATAATTTTTAGATTCTACCCATTAAATATTTACATATGGGTTTGTGAAGAGTGATATTAATTATTGAAATTTAGTTGTTGGATCAATATATAATTAACATAATAATATTGGTCTCTTCAGGGATCAATATCATGTGATCAATATCACAAAGAGGGACATGTTCATATACCTCTTTAGAGGATTCATGATTCATTACCAATTAGTGACTCTATATTTTGGAGGTAATCTGTACCCCAACCAAATTTCCCCATAAGAGACTTTAATTAGAACACCACACCTCAACAATACTCGAGTTTAGATACTCTTGATCTTCGAAATGAGTCTAGATTCTATGATCTTCTGCTAATAAAAAATTAATTTTCATCCCATACACAATAAATATTGATAAATTATCAATGGATGATAGTGATAAAATTAAGAGATCTTAAATCTTCTTATAACAAAAGGTAGGATTTTGGTTGAATAGATCGAAATAAAAGTCAAAAGACAACCATTAAGCTCACACAGGATCAACCAAAGAATAGATTGTGATTTGTGAATCACACATCTTGTTTTAAAAAAGGATATTTGGGAGTGGAACCATACTATCACATGGAATATATAATTAAAATTATCTCATTAAGGCATTGACAAGATGATTATTCTATCAAAATTTGGTGCTCCAATTGTTAGATTCCCAGATTATCTATATATATGGGTGGAAGCATATCACTAGGCTGGGTTGGGGAAACAATAATTTTTTGAAGACCTATTGGAATAATCAAAACTGTGGATAAGATAAAGGTGGAACACATCTAGATTATCTCATCATGTTGGAAGGGTAGCTCCACTGGGATGAATAATAGTTCCCAAGGGAGTCGTAAGGCATTCTGTTCATGATGAAAGAATATCTTATAGGGAATTAATTACTTAAAATTTAAATTATATCAAGAAAAAAATTTCATAAGTAAGGAGATATATTTATAAATATTTTTCATCGGTCTCTAATGGATCTAGAGAAGCATAAATTTCATGTATTTTATATAATAACTGAAAAAATATATATTAAAAATTAGGGTATTCTATAAAGAATATAGTATATATTCACAAATGGGAAATTATGGAAAATGTTTTTAAAATATAAAATATGTATTACTGAGTTTTTCCATTCCATAGTTTTATCGAAGTCCCAATATGTTTATTGGATGTATAGGAGGATTGAACTAGACTTGGTAGCACACTAGTGTGGGGTGGGTGATTCATTTACTTGTCAAGTGTAAATCATTATTTTTGGGAAACAAGGTAATGGTTTGGATGTCATAACAATGAATATGGATGTTTCAGATTGAGATGTCTACAGATGAAGTGGACGCATTGGGATTTTCAACAAAGTAATTTACTCCGCTATCTAATAGTTAATTTTATTTAACTGCTTATAGATCTAGTAATATCCATTTGGAGGAGTTTTTTATCGATGTCATGGGAGTAACATCATAGATAATCAGTATGTTGTGCCAACACTCATTCCATTTTATATAGATTATTTAACATGTGGGTAGAAGGATTATATTAACCCTAGACCCACTCATTATAGATCTTTTCTAAAAACACAAACATTAACAACTTGATTTCGAACAATCGTAGGAAAAATAGTATATAAATATCATTATATTACATCATTTATATATGATAAAAATTAGGTCTCAAAATTAGAAACACAATCCCAAGGGATTAAAGATTAGCGTATTTGAGGATTATATATATAACATACTTATTGATAATTTCTATATAATTTAACCACACTATAAACCCTTCTAGACTTGTCAAATGATACACTCATATTTATAACCATGGGGAAGGGAACATAAAATTTCAGTCATATCAAAAATTGGTATGTTAAAACATGTCATCATGTTATGAAGGGATATATCATGATAATAAAGTATCATGGGTGTAATATCTTGTTTTTTAAATAATTATTCAATAATAGTTGTACATATATTGTGATAATGGGGAATAGAATCATAAATTTCATATAATTTACTCTAACATATGTGTGTGTGATAATGCAGTTAATAAAGGGATCATATTAATTGGATTATAACAAATACATTTTTACAAAACAATAAAAATTGGAATCATATCATAGTGGTTAGACATCACATTGTGTTTCCCTTGGTGGACTAGGAGTCATAAGTAATTTACATTGGTGGATAATGTGTTACTACTTGATTATGTTTACTATATAATTGGATGTAATGAATTAACCAATTATTTGGAAGGTTTAATTGCACCCACTAATAACATAATAATAATCCATACATATATGGGCCATGAAACCACTAATACATCTGACACAACTTGATGATCCATTGGGAAAGAGATGATATTCCTGAAAAATGATCATAAAGAATTCCATAGTCCAACCCATGAAGTATGTTAGATGGTTGAAGAAAATATATTTTGTGAAATAAGAATCATTAAGAATGATACTGTATATGAAAAAAAAATTAATTTTCATGATCATAAAGTAAATAACAAAAAACAGGAGAGAATAAACATTGTTGAACAGATCAAAATCACCATAAAATTAATTTGTTAAAAATTATATACAATGATCTTATTAAGAATTATCCATTTATAAAATAAAATAAATTTTAGAAACTTTTTATAAGATATCTTTGTTTTCAAAATAATTATTTTTGAATTTATAAATACTCTAAGTAAATCATTCTTATACCAAAAGTATATAAAATCCATTTTAAACTAAAATAAAATATTTTCAAAAAAAAATATAGTATTTGAAATATATAAAAACATTTTCATTTTATTCAATATTATATGGAGTAAAATTCGTCTTGAATATAAAATCATAATATGGAATGCAAGATTCAAATAGATAAATTTTATACAGTGAAATAAAATACAAAACACTTTTAAGAAAATATATATACCATACTCATAAAAGAGTATGTTTTAGGTTATATTAAAAAATAATTCTAATAAAAGTAAAGTGGAAATTTATGAAAAATTTTACTTTAATACAGGATATTCAATATCGTAGGCTTCAAAATTATGTAAGGGTTTTTAGGGAAAATGAGAAGTGGATATTACAACACATGACCTTGAATGTAAACACCTATTATATTTTTTTAAAATATAATTATTGAAACCCAAATCATAAAAATTTATTACAACCGAATATTTGTAATAAAAAAATGGGAATTATGTATATTTTAATAGAAAAATCATAATTATATTTCCAAATATAATGAAAAACATCAATCGGATTAGAAAACATTGATATTGAAGGAAAAGAGTTTACTTAGGAAGGATTTTATTTTTTTATTAATGAAATATTTATATAAGGATGAAATTATTTGTAAAGGAATATGTAGATAAAAAGTTTATTTTTAAAAATCTATATAAAATGTTTAATATAAAATATTTTTGTTCATGAAACCAATCATAAAAGTAAGAGGTTTAATATGAAACATTATAACCCAAATAAATGGATTTGAGTTAAAAAAACAACTACATCGTCATTTTCATTTGAATTCAAATACTAAAAAATGCATTAAATTAAATAGATTCTAAAATACAATAGATCTCATTAATTTTTTTGATAAAATAAATTAATTTTCTAATATACACAATAAATAAAGAAACCTCTTGTTCATACCCATCATATCTCATCGAAGAAAAATTGAGATGAACGAACCCATAAATTTATTCCATATTAGATTAAGTGTTCCATATCATCATATTTTAGGGAAAATATTATATAAATAACATATTTTAGAACATTATTAAAACATATAACCTTTTATAAACATACTTTTTAATAGTTTACTATAAAAATATCAGGTAGTATTATTTTTTTCATTATTGGATGTTGTTGGCCAGCACTATTTGGTTAGTAGTAGATTTACAATGGAGGTGACGATTATGGTTAATAAATATAAATTCAATAATTCCAAGACCATTATAGGTACTAAAATATTTTTTTATAATTAATAATATGTTTTATAATTCTAATTCATATTTATTTATTTATATTTCACAATGATGAATTTTTTGAATATATTGTTTTTTGTGTTTACAGGATAAATTGGTGCTTCATTAAGATTATAAAAAAATTTAATATAAATTTTCCATAAATAGATTAAATAAATAATTTCCTCATAATTTTTAAAAAACAGTAGTTATGTTTCCATATATATATATGTGACGGAATGTAGTATTATATTTCAAGTAGTTTTGAAAAATGAACCAAAGGAAAATAAGAAACAATATACTAGTGAATATTGTTAATATATTGATTACTTTAGAATCAAATAATATTTAAAAACACAATTATAATATTTAGAGTTTTTAAAGATAGGAAATTAGATATTAATAATGATTTATAATGAAAAAAGGACTAGATGAAAAATTAAAAGGATAAAATTGGTATTGCTTTTGGCCTCCACATTTGTCGATGTGACATGTTTGTTTAAATATAACTCAAATGAGGTATTAATTGGTTTATATCAGTATAATAATAATAATGATTTTTTAATCATATATATTCCCTATATTCCCTATTTGAACTGTCCATCTAGGGATTTTTTGAAATGAAATGCATGTCATTCAAGGTGGAGGCAGTGCATACATATGCATGATGAAATCATCATTTTTACAATGGATTAAGTGGATAGTAGTAAATGGTTATTGTATTAATATAATAAAATTTTAGTATATTAATGATACTTATTTTATCATTTATTTATTAATAAAATAGTTTTTAGGGGGTATTATAAGTAATGAATTTAAAATTAATGAAAAAGAACTAATTGATAATGTTACCTTACACCTTGGAATATCTCCTTCGAAAAATGGTTTATGTCATTAAGTGGTGACCATTGGGTAATACAAAAACCTCTTGTTATTGGATTTGAGTGTTTTTATTTTATTTTTTTGATTATTTATGAATACAAGAGTCTTAGGATATGATGAGAAGGGGGTGGTTATAGATCCATTTAAATTGGAGAGGTTTGTAATTTTTACAATATATAAATGTAAAGTGTATATTTAAAGGGCCAATGGATATAACCGTGAATAATAATAGGGTGGGATTTGGTAATTTTAAATAAAGAATCAAATAAATAATTTTATACTTTTTTAACATATATTTATCATATTTTAAGTCTTTTATACTATTAATTATAACTTTTAAAATTTAAGGTTTTTAACGTGGTATAAAATTTTATGACTGTAATATAATTTTAGTGCCAAAATATAAATGGTACATTATAAATCATTTGTAACTATTGAATAAAAATATGTATTGTATATTATTAAATATTTTTTTGTAAAAGAAATTAATATTAATATTATCTCATGTAATTCATAAAAACCAATTTCATAAAAAAGCATATGTTAATCCTAAATGTTATGTTTATAAAAAATTATCATTTTTTAATTTTGATGATACTGATCGGCACATAGAAAACAAAATGACTGTGATGGGTCTTTAAAAGTAATAAAAAATTTAATTTTACCTTGTTCGAGCATAATTAATCTAAAAGATTAAAAATAGTGTTTATATGAATAAATTATTACATTAGATTCAAAACATTAACCATTGGTCTTAAAAACTAAAAATTATTTTCAAAAGTCATAATTTCATACAATAAGTACATTTATGTCATGGAGAATTTTCTATATGTTTTTATGTCCTAAATAATTTTTGATATAGTCACAAACAACACAATATTGGAAAAAACTATATTTTTCCCTATTATCCTAAACAATAATTACTTTAGGAAAATTAGTAAAATTTAACTGATGAAAAAAATTATTTTATAAATAAAAAACACTATTATTTTGGTCATATTAAAACATATTAAATTTAAGAATTTGGAATAAAACATATTAAAAACTATTTTACAAAGAATTTTTTTTTGAAAATTGTATAAGTTCTTATCCTTATTCTCTAACAAAAAAAAATAGTTATAATACATTATTAATGTAAACAATATTTTTTATCATTATTTTCCTATATTATACTATGTTTCTTGGGAAAATTTCATTTCCCATAAAAAATATTTAATAGAAAAATATATTTTCAGCATTCAATGAATTGATTTTTATAATAGTCATAATAATAAATATTAGATTATTATTAGTTTTATTTATTATATATATCATAAATAAATTTAATTAAAATAATTATTTATTAAATTTTATATTCAAATACACAATACTTTTAATGAAATGGTTCCTTGAAGATCTTTTGTTATTATGACATAATTGTTACAATATAGAATTACATAAATTAAATAAATTATAAAAATATAATTACAATAAAACATATATATTAATATATTTATATATGTTATAATAATACATCATATGAAAAATTTGTAAATATAATATTAAAAACATTTTTAAAAATAGATATAGATATATATAATATTTTTATTTAATATAAATAGTTCATTATTTATTACTCATGAGTTATATTATTTCAAATTTACTACATACTAATCATGTAATTGGAATACATATTAGAATCATGTATATATAATGTTTATATATCCAATGTCTATATTTACAATCACTCGATTTAATTACCATATATACCGATTTGAAATTAGTTCATTCCACTAAAAATTCTAAAGTCACTGACAAAAAAATAATTTTTTACTAATAAAAGACAGAATCATACAAGATAACCAAACACAATTAAACCAAAATAGTTATGGAGGCCTAAAACACTAAAGAATATGTCCATCTACCCAGATAATGTTCCTACAAGCCATAGGATAATAACCCACGATGTTGTAAATATCGAGATCCTCCCCTACCATACCTACATGAGCTAAAAGCGTATCCAAATACTTACATCTCTCTATATATGAAAAAGAAAATGCACTAGTTGAAATTAGTTATACACATCCTAATATAATAAGAAAGATCCTATAGTGGTTATGCATCCCCTTGAATAATCCACATGAGGGTTTTGCAATGAGACTAAATTTCCAAAATCAGTGTGCTGAATCTTTCATACATTGATATACCCATGGAAAATGATCATATCTCTTCCCCAAAAGAGTAACTTGTAGCATACACGAAACTGAATCAAAACATTACCAATCCATTGAAATCCTAAACTAGGTCGTCACACCTCATTTCCCCTCCATGAAAGATCCCACAACATTAAGCTTCAGACAACGTCTTGGCGGGATCTAGCATACCCATTTACACTAACTCTATAGAGGATCCATGATCAAAGATGATCTTGGATGAAATCTACAAAAGTTAATAGGCATCCTTCACCAATAATCAATTCCCTATTCTATACAATGATTGTATTTGTGTTCACCTTGATATAAATGAGGGACCGACCCATACCGTTTCTCACTGTGTTTTTAGTTTCCCAAATATTCCAACAAATAGCCGTGAAAATGAGACCACAAGCCTTCTTCTCCAAATACTGTGATCTTGAAACCTGGATCCAGTCATTGAGGAGGTTAAGCATTGAATACCCATCACAATTTTAATCAATTATGAGACCCCATTAATCCAAAATTCCAACAATAAAACCACTTTCAATAAAGAGATAATCCAAAAAATCTAGATGCATTCTATCACAGAAAACACACCAGAAAACAATTCTAACACATATTCACAGGATTATCTCATCCATCGGAATCATGTCATTACTAATTATCCAAACAAGGAAGTTCATTTTACTGGTAATTATTTTCCATTTCTTCACAACCCACTCATATAGCTCACCAATTTTTTAATCATGTCTCTATAGTCACCACATTTGAACTTTCCAGAAGACAATCTTGAATAAAATTATTGTTCATGTAAGCCATCCAATAAGATAATGTCAAAAATAGCATTATTATCATTTTTAGGGATGGAAATAATCATGTTAGGCAAACACTACTCCTTAAAATATATGTTTGGTGTATGAAACTATGGGATATAAAGGCTCTTTCCTTCCCTGTTATCATTCCACGTATTGATGGCACCCCTGCCATCCAACAAATGATAATGGACTTGAAGGACCTCCAGATGATTCAATATAATCATGGATAGGTAATACAACATTTATATTCATTGAGACTAGTACTCTAAGTGGTCTCCATAAATAATTTTAATTAATAATCCCCATGTATATGGTCCATCATATATTTCCCATGTGAGTTGAGCTTGAATGAATTGCATTGTTTCAAAAATGTAATGATTGTTGACACCCACTCTCTAAAATTCTTATCCATTTGTTTCTATGAATCATAGTGGCACTTAATATTCTGATTGGCATACCTAATGAAGTCTATCATAATATTTTACATCTTATTTCTAGTTCCCTTTGTTTGATTAATGATAGAAAAAATGTGCATTGGTTTCGAGGTTAGCATTGTATTTATCAAAGTAATCCTCCACCAAAAATAAAATAAATCATTCTTCCAGTAGAAGGTTTTTTATATGATCTCATTGATATGGTCATCATAGAGATATTTTTTAACATGACCAATTTGGATAGGGGAACCAAGATAAATCATTGTGTATTTCCTAATTTGAGTACCAAAATTTCTTTAATTGAACCTCTATGCCTTGAAGAACACTTTTTTGGAAATGAAGACATTTCTTTTCCCCAGATTTATTATTTGTATATTATGATTTCCATATCCCAACATGGTTCTAATGAATTTATGTTCACATCTTCTCCTACCATTGATAGAAACCAACACATCATCATCAAACATTAGATGAGAAAAAAAATTCCACCATGCCCTGTGGTTTAATGTAGCATACTCCATTATTCCAAAAAATTCTGGATATTCTTGGATAGACCATTTTGAGTCATAATAAAGTGAAATGGGGATAAATAATTCCCATATAAAACACCACAAATATTTATGAAAATGAAAAAACTCGTTCCCATACGGGAGATGGAGATCCAATAATAAGAATAATATCTGAATCACATATCAAAGATCCACTCTGGGAAACCATGTCTTTTCATAGGAAGAATTATAAAGTCCAATTAACGTAAATAATAATATTTTTTCATATTCAACTGAATGATGACTTTAGAAACAAATACTAGATTATTTATATCCCCCAACATTTCCTTGAAAATCCTATTTCCCCCCCCTGAATACCACATCTATTGAAAAATCATGTTGCTTCTCTAAAAAATTCCTTGGGATAATTCTACTCATCCTATTATCGATGAGACTAGAAAGGTTTTTATATTAAAAATTGTACATGAATATCAATATGAACTAGGTTATCATAGTAAGATATTTGAACATAATAATTATGTCCATTATTGAAGCACATAACCCTCTCATGAGAGGGATACCATTGAAAAAACCTCGAACCACTTCCACAACCTTGACCCTAACAATTTCCCTAGCCGTATCATAAAAAGCACCATGGAACCCATCTAGCCCTATAGAATTTTTATAGCTCAAAAAGGAAATAGAATCCATTGTTTTTTTCCACCTTAGGTATTTCTACCAAATAATAATTTTCAAAGGACCCCACCCACCCCTAAATTAAACCGAAGGAATCAACATCCTCATTATCTCTTACATCTCTATCCCTCCAAGAAATATAGGGACCAACCAGAAGTGTTTCTAGGTGATTGAATGATATCCTACCTTTATCCACTATATATAAGGTATATTACCCATAATCAAGAACCAAGTTTATTATCATATTACTATTATTTTCCATTGAATAATCATTGATGTAATAGGGATTGTGGTCCCCTTCTCAGAGCCTCATGTCTCTTGACTTCTTCCATTAAATTATCTCCATCTCCAAAACATTCTCAAAAAAATTATTACATTTGAAAATAAAGGTCTAGAATATTTCATCATCCAACTATGATTTAAGACGCTCCTCCAACAATTCAATATCCCCCTTGAGACCATCTAGGCTTGAATCCTCAGTACGGTTATCCATTAGCCAATACCAAATCTTCTTCTTGAGAAACCAAAGGTGATTATACATTCCACCCCAAGTATTATAGGCTTCTAGATACTCCAAACCATTTTTCATTATTATCATGAATCCATCACTTTTAAGCTAGGTTTAAGAATAAAAGAAAATCTTACGACCATAATACGATTATTAATAGCGATTATCAATGGAGAATGGATAGATAGAGATCTGGTATGATGAGATACCAATGAGAAACCAAATGAATCAATTCATTGCATGTTGGTAAGAAAATAGACATGTATTCTCCAAATTTAGTTGATCCATCTGGAAATATAATACAATGTATTTTTTCCAATGAATCCCATATACATGAGGCCTATAGTGTCTAAAAAGTTCTTAAATTATTGCATGGAACCACTAAAACCTCCTACCTCTACATTCATTTATTACACCTCCAAAACATTACTGAAATACTCCCCAAAAACATGTGGATATTTCTAGAATGAAAAATATCAAGATGGTTCAAAAGATACCTTATCTCCCCAACCATATAGCAAGAATAAAAAAAAGTGAAGAAAAAATAATTTCTATCTGAGGGAATTTTAGTGTTGATACACTACGGATAAGTATCGACCAAAAAAGTGTCCACACAAAAATTCTAGAAAACCCAAATATTTTTATTACAGGGAGAAGCATGCATTTGATGACTATTACCAAATTTATTTTATATTATTAGAATTTTATCCACGACCTGTTTTGTTTCTAGGATGACAACGAATGAAGAAAAATTCTTCCTATTCTCATAAGGAATGGAATGAAACTTAGCATGCACCACAAAGACCCTTTCCTTCCATATAAATAATAAGAAACAGTTCTTAAGTCACACCTTTCATTTTTATTGGTTTCATTTGAGACCACACCATATGGTTTCTCTATTCATGATATTCATTATCATTGTAGGGTTTTTATTCAAATGGTAATTATTAATGGTGAAGGAGGTACATGAGAGTATCTAGTTTTAAATATATATTTTTCTACTAATTTATCCTTATAAATTTCCATTCAAATGTTTGTAACAATCAATGTGGTGTAATAATATATAGTTTGAAATATTTATTATCAAATTATATTGATCTATTTTTTACTATGAATTAATAGAAGTTGTCTATTTAAATTGTTTAATTTATAAATTTTTACCAAATATATTTATATTAAATAGAACAAGGAATTATTTTTCATAATTATTGAATTATTATTAATGGAAGGAACAAACATCCCAAAAACCTTGGGCATTACACTCTCCTCCCCGAAAATAAATTTCGTACACACAATTCTAATTTTTACCAACTAAAAAAAATACACAAGGACTTAAAAAATATAATCTTGATGAATGTTATATAAGAAAAATTGTTATAAACTCTAACATATTATTGAAGACTAGATAACATATATATTTCACTCATCATAAGAATATATTATTATTAACAACTATTTGTTCTAAATAGGCCTATATAGCTATATATATAATGTTTATATAGGAATTCCATCCAAGAATTAACTTTTATGATCCTCATTACAACCACATATTATATCCAAAATGATTTTAGAAATATCCAATTAAATTGTTATAAATGGTTATATGAATATGAAAACAAGATCCTAATATGTCCTCCATAATGACATATTCATTTTATTCAATGTAAATTTTTTATCAACTATGATATAATTGGATCAACCAATATCTCATTCAGTTTAAACGTGTTTTTGATTGAATTATTATTATTATATCTTATATTGTAACATGAAATATAATATACCCTTAAATGCCTTCTTAATCCTTGACAATGAATCATATAGAGTGTTTGATCAACTAAAGAATATTCCCAAAAGTGGCCATCTAGGTGTCTAGTCCTAGGCCAAGTCATCATGAATTGGGAAAATAATGACCCCTCACTCTAAGGATATACCTATGAGTTAGGATATGTTGAATGAGAGATAATGTCTTCTTGAGTCCCCCATTCAATACTCCCAGAGTTGGTGACTAGTAAAAAGGGTATACAGATCACACAATATAGAAGGAATTACCATTTCTCAAAGAACATCAAGAGATATGATGGATCCTTCACAAAACAACTCCATGTAATATTTAAAAGAAATACAATAAACACAGCATATGAATGCATAAAATACAAATATTAAAAACAAAGTAAAATTCAAATGTAGAGTACAAAAAATCATGCTAAAGAAGCGACTCAAAAACTATCTGAATGATGGATCTAGTAACACAGTGTACGGTCCCTGTAACCCTCCTAGAATCCTAAAGGAAGCAGTATATACATAATTTGAGAATATAAGTATTATCATTTGAAAACAAAAAGTCTCTTATTCACATGTGATGTGAATAAACTAATGCTATTGTGAGGAAACAATAAAACTAAACAACACCTAATAGGTATACTAACCAACTTAACCTCTCCTGGATTCAATCACCAAATAATACAAGTTGAGTAATGTAAAATAATTTACATCAATGATATTGTATCCCACCAAACTTCCCACAGATTTTACAATCGTTCATAACGAAAAAAGTCCCCACGCTCCCACCTATTCTGAATATACCACATCACATTACACCAACAAACACATTGGCCCTAAAAACCACATCACATCACACCTACAGACACATGGTCCACATCCCACAACACATCCCACCTACAGACACCTGGGACACAAACCACAACACATCCTACTCGCAAAAATTTGGGTCATAAACCACATCACAACCCTCTAGCAGACACCTATACCACAAACCACATCACATCCCTAAGACACCCAGGAAAGGATAAAAATTCTCATCCCAAATACACATGGGAAATCACGAATCATCTCATCCTGAAGACACATGGGAAAGCTCAAATCACCTACTCACACTTGGGCCACAAAAAATACAATATGCATGAGGAATCATAGGCAATGACCACTTTATAGAGGGATTAGTGAAAAGTGGGTGACCATCCATCCATTATCCAACTAGGATGTTAGGAAAAAACTGTCTCCCCCATGGAGATGGGGGTGTTTGGAACATAGTGTTCATCTAGGGTGGGGTGAACATATAAAGAACAATGAAAATAAAATTATATACATATATGATACCAACCACTCATGACCAACCTATGGGTTCCTTGTTAAAAATATCAACTCACAATACTACCATATTTGTTGCTACCTCTAAATTCATAACAACACACAACAAGCCATAACATCATTTCATTTTCAAAGCAATTTCAGTTAACCACCCCATGATTTTATTGTTTATAATTAAACAAATTTAAAAAAATCCAATAATTTAATCATACATTATCCATTAACATTCTATTCTAAAATCCAACTAAGTCTTCCCAAATTTTATTAATCAAATAGATATCCATTCTAACAATACATCAGAAACCATTACACACAACACACAATATACATCACAAAATAGTCATTTCTAAAATTAAGAGCCTAAAAATAAATTAAATACATTCGACTCGCATTAATGAAATATCATACAACATTATACACATTTAATATCCATTAATGGTTTATCATATGTCAACATAACCAACCCCAAACTCATAAATATCTCTGATAAAACATTACCACACAACCAACTCACAACCCTTCTATACAATGCATCTCATCCATTCCACAACTGATTAATATCTCATACTGACTTTACATTACATAGTGAGGTTGATGTATCATCTTGATTTTTGTCCTAAACACCACCGATGCCAACCCACAACCCATCACAATTCCTATAACCATACCACATAACATCCAAAACAACCCCACAATTCAAAACATAGACAAATAACATTTCATCTATCCCACACACAAAAACAAACCCATTACACACATCACATCACGTACCATGATGTATCACATTATCATATTTAGCAAAGGGGACACTTATATAATTAAACTTCATTGTCTATGGGAGTTATAACACAAACCGAATACTGGGGTATACATTCATTAGTTGGTTCTATGTGATTAATTAATTTAAATATATAAGTCTTCCATATGAACAAAAAACACTCACCCCATTTAGTGCAAAAATAAGGGGCCCAACGACCATGATCATCAGTGGGAAATCATGCACATATTACTCACAAAACCAAAATTTTAATATCAAAACTACAAAGGCACGCAAAACGAACCCCCTTACACATTTTAATTTAATTTAACCAATTCTTATCATTTATTAGTCTGCGACAACAATGAACCGAAGGTGAACAAAAGAAATACCTCTCGCATGATGAAAAATTGAAGATAAATAAAGGAAACCCAACCTCAAATGGGTTTCAACATTCTTCAACTAATGATAGATCATGTAATAGACCCCCAATCACCTATCATGAATGATATGAATCCTTCCAAGGATGCCGCAGAACCATGGAACCATTATCAATAGAGATATACCCCATTAAAAACATGGTTGAGAAAAAACTATATAATAAAAAGAAGATATGGAGGAAAATTATATATAATCTAGATAAAAATCTTAAAAATTATGGGAGAACACTCTTTGGATCACCACAGATCACCAACGAACAATAAACTAGTCAACAGATCGAAGAGGGAGAATGAGGGCATGAAGAACCCTTTAGAGCACCCAGGGATATTATAAAATGATAGGAAGATGATTGAATGGACAAATTAATGAATGTCTGGAAAAAAATAATTTTAAAAGAAAAATGTTTTGGGGTATTACAAGATGTGTAATACCCTTTCAGATCATGTGATTCCTGGAGCTTGGATTCCCCCAAAAAAAACCCATCACTACTCAATTTTTTTATCATACCAGAAAATATTACACATTGTGAAATCTCTAGTAAAAACAACAAAGTAGAGGTTCCTATCTTGTAATAGAGTTACATGATGTGTAATCCCACTTCTTCCAGCCTTTAGAAGTCGAACTTCTCTAAACTCCCTTTGAGCCTTCTATAAACCCTTAGAATGACCAAAAATCACAATTTAATGAACTAAGAAGGAACAAAACATTAAATAAGATACCAATCACCTGATTCTCACCCTGGAGAATACAAAACCAAGCCTAGATATATAGGGTTCTGAACAACCACACCATGGGAAACCTCTCAAGGATCTCGTCAGACCACACCAATTAAGAGAAGTTATTCACACCATAACAAACATCCGCAACCACATTTACACATGAAATCTATAAATCCATCGATCCAAAACTCAAATCAACCAACAAACTGCACTATTATAAGCTTATGAATCAAGGAATTATGTCTTCCATGTGGAGATACTATATACTCTTGGAAGTACTGAATCTCCCATATAGGTTGAGTTGCAACATAGTTAATGCGCCTTGATTCAGAATCGGGTCATCCATTTTTAATATGTTAAAACATTACAAAATATTACACTACATACACATGAGGAATGTAATTTAGAACATATCATATAAAACAAGGTTCATGAATGCTATCATAAAACAAAACAGAGCATAGAAAAACTCAAAACAACGTTGGGCACTGAGCACACATCTATGTCTCTCTCTCTCAAGAACTCTCTTCCTGGAAACCAAGACTCCAATACACACAATCCAATGAAATGGTATTCACACACAATATCTTCTATTGATTATTCTCGATCTCCACTGGCCACTCCACAAATTTCGCATGATCTTTGATATAAAACTCTCCCTAGTCAATGATGTGGGATTCATATTGAAGATACCAATGAAGTTTAGAGAGGTGGAAGACTTAAAGGTTCCTATATTTATTTAGTGGAAAATCTGACCTACATTCCACCTAAAAAACTCACCCTAACACCTCAAATGGGCCAAAAAACCTAGGATAAATCATAACACCTATTCCAAACCACAACTTCCCACAATAAGAAAAAACATTAAGAAAATGTGATCTCTAACCTTTAAATCTAAGGGCCTCCTCCTATAATCCGAATAAGACTTCTACAGTCATGTGATAATTTTATACTCTCATAAAAAGATGATCCTTCTAGGCCATTCTATAAACCACATCCGGACCATGGAAAACTATCTCCCCAACATAAATCATGCACAATAGAGAATTAAACAACCTTCCATGCAATTCGTTTTATAGGTCCATGACAGTGGATGACTGAGAGCCATTATTATAAGAAAACTCCATAAATGGAGGTTGTCATACCAATGATCACCCAAAGACATAGAAACATGACTACAACATATCTTACAATACATGTATAGTCCACTGTCTCTACCCATATTTTTATGGGTGGAAAGAAGTACGGAGGAGTAACTAGGAACATAAATAATGATCAAATCCCCTACAGACTCATCCGGTAAACCAAAAATATTAATATCTACGGATGGACCTCTGAAATCCATGAATGCACGCCACGTCATCTATATAAAAGCCATTGATCTCTACAAATTGGTTCTATTTATTAAATCAATCCACTACCGTCAAGATAGAATCAAAACCACAATAAGATATAGGTAAAATTTAAAAAATCCATTGATATTTCATCCCACTTCCACTTGGGGACATCCAATTTTATGAACAATCCCTCAAGGAAACAATTCATGGCCTTTACTTACTGAAAAACTAACAATACTTCTATAAACATTGTGACTACACACTTCATCCTAAGTGACCAAAACTATATCCTCATGTAATGGAACATCATATAAACTTTTGGGTTTATTGCTAAATGTGAGTAATGACCCTCGCAAAGGACCCCATGGTGCACTGACACCTAAAAAAACAACATTCCACAATACAACATCTGGTTCTGACCATTCTACAATCGTCCCTCTTGAGCATCACATCATCCAACAGGATCGTGCATCCCATATGACTCTGAGTCTCTCCATTGAGACTTCTCCAGCTGTGGTATCATATTATACTACAACATCACATAAAAATACTTCCTTTACCACCATTGACCCTTGAATATAATTGAATTTCTTCCAACCCCTCCATCTATCTCGAGTATGCTGTAGATTCGAAAACAAGGTGATTTCAAAACATTCTTCTCCACAAATCCACAAGGACATTCCCCCATTCTAAGGTGTTGGAGATCTCAAAAATAATTGTCCTAATGATAATATATCTGCCTCCACTATTACCAATTTAGATATTTATAGGATAATATATAACTCACACTAATGTGATCTGTGAAGACCACAAAGAGCACCCCAATGAGTTAATTATACCACAACTTCAGGATGAAGACAAAACCTACTATCTTAAGATCATGGGTGGAACAATAATGTTCTTGGGGATACACCTACCTTGACCCATAAGAAATTACTTCTCAATGGTGCATCAGCACACATCCCAAACTTATCTGTGATGATTTACAAAACACCTCACACATCACTCCTTCCTCAGGAAATCGAAACACTTGATCACTAACAAAACACTCCTTTAGGTAATCGAATACTTATTGGAACTTCTCACTCCACAAATAATTATGGTCATTTATTGTCATGGGGGTCAATTGGGTAGTAACTTGATAGAAATAAAATAAAAACATCTGATAATAGCCTAAGAAAATAAGAACACATAGAACATCTACCATGGTCTTAGGCACTACTCAAGAAACAACAACATAAAACATAGACTGGTCTGCTGGCATACCCTTATAATAAATCACATGTACATGGAAATTCAACTCTAATTTTTAAAAACTAAAATTGTAAAAAACTTCATAGAGGTGGTGTCATTTAGGAACCAATACGTCAGTTATGTGATTCTCAATATGCTCCTCCTCTGAATCCATGTATACCTAGATATCTTCGATCACTGTGAAACAAAATTATCCATAATATCAAGAAGCATGGAGTTCCTAAGCTCCATAAACAAAACTAGTGCATTTGTAACACCAAGTGATATGACCACAGATTTTACGTGCCCATATATTTATCTGATGGTGGTGTTCGGGATATTTCCCTCCTCCACTATTAAATAGTGATATCTAGATTTAATAATGATCTTATAAAACAATATTTACCATCTCAGCTGGTTGAAATGATATTATAAACATAGGAAGGGTAAGGTTTCTTGACTAACACCAAATTCAACCTCCTTCAGTCTATAAACATCCTTAGAACACCATATGATTTCATTGAAAACAACAATGGAGAACCCCATAGTGACAAATTGGGCCGGATAAAACCCTTATACATCAGATATTCTATCTTGATCCTCAACTCCCGCAACTATGAATGTCACATTCGATAAGGGTCCATCGAAATCAGAAATGCATAGTGATGTAATCCTATCTCAAACTCAGCATTAAATCAAGGGAATATCATTACAACTTCCATAGTGTAAGCATCTAGTAAATCCTCATAACTTATTATAACCTCTATCATTTCATCAACCACCGATTCTACTGAGTGATAAGCCAAAAAATAGTGACTGTTCTCCACACACCAACTGCCCACCGGACAACCCTGATAACTAAGGAAAAGAACACACTGAACGTCCATTTATGAAAACATGACCCTCCCATGAAAGAATTCGATAATGACTCATAAATATTACAACTAGCTGATTATGAGGATGACATCATAAGTTTTTATATATAACAATAATATATCCCCATGGGACTGATGTCACCCCATAAATAGTATACACCCCTAGCACACACCAAACAAGTTGTTCCAGCCTCTAAAAGTATTATTCAACACAAGGGGAAGAATAAACCTCTCTATTTCTATACCCATAGAATTGGATATCGAATTAGAAACAATGGAATTCCAAGATCCAGAATAAAAAGGACATGAATGGGTACTAAACAAATAGATCAACCATCTAGAGATATTGGGACCTACTTGAACAACTACCTCCACTATGTGAAACTGACCAAACCCAACTCCTATACCTATATAATGGAGACCACCTCCATATCTATGTTTGTTTCAATCTCCTTAAAAAAGAAACATCTTGAGGTATGCCTTTACCTTCCCAATCTCCCATCAGTGGAACTTGAGCCTGCTTCTCTTAATGTTGAAACAACTTGACTTGAAAATTCTACTAGGTTTGGTTTTTAATGTGTCTACTTCCACTAAAATGAGCTCATAAAGCAACTGGTAACCAATTCTTATGATTTTTTGGAATTCTATAAAAGAATCACTTTGGTACCAAATTCATAGGAATGTGACTTGTACCAGACTGTTGACAAGGAAGATGGTGAGTCTGATTCTTTATCGATCGAAACATCGATGTTCATAGTGTGTGAGACCTTCCATAAGAAACCCTACCTCTCCAAGAACCCAGCTAGCTCCCCTTTCGATGTAAACCTCCTCATGAGTGCATCCTCTCGTTCAATTTTTCATTCTTATGAAACTCCTACTATGCCAGTTACACAAAAGTTAGAACTACATTTTGGATAGAAGGATAGAGTTCCTCCTCAAGAAGTCTTATATGAGATGCCTCATCTGGAAAGAGAGCCGAGAAAAATTAAAGGAGGCCCATAAAAATCATCCCCATATCTCATTCTGAAACACTCCCATACTTATGGGAGAGTATATCCTTCCACTTCTTATCCTTTCGGGTCATGGAAAAGTAATATTATTATAATTACAACATTTTGTCTACCCACAATGTTTTCACCTCTTTTTATTTATTATGATACAATTTCCAACACTGATGCGTTATCCCTCACATTTGAATGACTAGTAATGGAACCTAGTAATCCATCGAGGCCCAGATCAAACAGATTGTGATCCCAAGATCCTTGAGAAACCTCTCTATCTCAATGTCTGAAACACTACCCTAATGCTCTTCTAAATCATGTTGTTAGAAATCATGCAACATTCTATACCACTGGTCATCATCTTCATCCAAATCAACCATTTTTCGATCAACTGGATCAGCCTGTTGTATCTCCACTTCCTGATCACAATGCAAACAATGGTCAGAATCCACAATAGAAAAGGAAAAAATATTTCCTATGCCTATATAGTATGGAATCTAAAATTCAGTTTAACTAGTCTAATTCATTAAATTAATGTTAATCCATTTTATCCTTCCCAAATCATCCAAATTTTAATAATAACACAAGTAATTATAGTGCATGAATCTTTCCGATGTATCTACCTTGCAAATGGTGTATCCTCACTTGGTCTTTCTATAGGCTCATGTTCATTTCATAGAATCATAGGGGGTCGTAAAATATGATTCCATATCTGATCATACCTATGTAATGTCATTCCCCAATATCACCTAACAATGATCCATACCATCCAATGAAGTCATCATTGTTCCTAACTCCAAATTCCATCCTTTATGTCAACCATTAACTCTAATACAACTCTTTCATGACCCATTCCCTCCAAGGTTATCCCTCCAAGGATGGAAATGATGTATGAGAGATAATTACATTGAGATCCCCTCCTCCAGTAGGCCTCAGGTTGGAAACTAGAACAAAGGGTATACAAATGAATAACTATGTATCACATTACCTTTTTTGAAATAATACAGGACATATGATGGATCATCCAAAAAACAACTCGAAGAATTATATATATGTAATAAAAAAACCATCCTATATGCTTGTGTAAAATAGAGGTAGTGGAAATATAGTAAAACCCAAATGTAATGTTCCAAGAAGAATGTTAATGCATAGAATAAACAACTATCCCAAATCCCATACTTGTAATTCCCTACACGATCAATGTAACCCTGCTAGAGATATAAAATATTGTTTATAAACATATGGTGAGCATAGATTTATAATCATCCAGAACAAAATGTCTCTCATGCACATGTGAGGGAAAATACTAATTCTACCATGAGAAAATAGTATAATCCAACTACAACTAACACGTATACTAACCATCCCAGCATCAGAAAGGCATGTTCACAAAATAATTCAAGTCATGTAATCTAATATTATCCACATTGATGAAAAGATACACCCACACCACCTTCTACTAATTAGCCACTCTAGACTAATGAAAATCATCCTCACTCTCCCACCTCTTCTAAAATTACCATGTTACAACCCTCCCTCACAAACCTGGTCTTTATAAACTCCATCACAACCCACCCATAAACACCTGGTCCACATCACACATCATGTCCCACACACAAACACATAGTCCATAAACCACATCCCATCTACCATGAAAAAACATGATCCACAAACCATATCCCATTCCACCTCTAAAATCCTGGTCAACAAACCTCATCACATCCCAAAGACACAAGGGAAAGGACAACACATATAATCTAGAAGACAACTAGGAAAGAAAAAATCATCTCATCCTGTAAACACCTGGGAAAACACAACTCACTCAAACACACATGGGACTCACAAACCAGAACCTCTAAAATAATCTTTCGATATCACCTCCTAGAAGATGGAGGAGGGAAGAGTGTGGGTCAATCAACCGTACTCCCAACAAGATGTTTGGGAGAGACACCCTTTTTCATGACGATGGGGGTGTTCGGAACGTAGTGCTTAACTAAGGTGGGAGCATATAAAAATCACAACAAAAATAAACTTATATACATATATGATGCCAAACAATGACACCCTACCAAGTGGTTCCCATACAGAAAGATCAATTGATAATAACAAAACCTTTTCTTCTACCTCTAAATGCATAACCCCATAAAATAATCCAAATACACTTTTCAATTTCCTCAAAATTTCTGTTAACCACACCATCAATTTTATTGATTAGAATTGACCACATTTAAGCAGATATACCATAATTTATTCAACCATTAAAAATTTCCATTTAATTATCCAAAACAAGCCAAGTAATTCTACCTTTAATTGACAAAATATTTATCTATTCCATCACTATAAGGGAAAATAGTAAAGAAATGAAGAGACTTGTAAAAAAATAAAATAAGAAGACTCTAAAATAATGAAACATTTTCCCACATTCTCCAATTTTAATACCCATTAATGGTATATAATAAATCAACTAAACCAAACCCCTAATCACAACTCCAACTGCTAACACATTAATGCAAAACCAGCTCACAAAATAGCTATAGAACACATCCCTTCCATTCCACAACTGATAAATATGTCAACATGAGATTCCATTATATAGACAAGTTGATGAATCATATACACATTCTTTTATAACACCACCTAGTCCAACACACATCACACGACCGTGCTCACGTACTTACCACCAGAGAACTATAACAAACCCACACACCAAAAAATAGCTACTTCAAATTTCATATAACACACATAGAAATCGAAAAACATTACACACATCGCATGATAGATCATGAAAATAATGTTTATATATTTTTAAAGGGTAATGTTATTTAATTACACATCATTATTTAAGTTTTTTACCATATAATCCAAATGCTATGGAATCTATTCATTATCTGAGTTTACGTTATGAACAAAATTTATATATATAAGTGTTCAATAAGAACCAATAAACATGGATCCCATTTATTTTATAGAAAATTACCCCTAAATGACATGATATTCAGTGGTTAATCAAGCCCATATACCTCACAATATCACAATAATAATATCAAAACTAAAAAGGCACATAATAGGAATCCTCACACCCCTTTCAATATAATTTAACAAATTATTACCTTTGATTATACTGTGTAAAACAAGATCCATTGGTAAAAAATGAAGATACATCCCATATAATGAAAAATTGAATATAAAAAAATAAAATCATACCACTAAAGGGTTTTAATGTTTTTCGCATTATAACAGATCATGTAATAGACATATGATCACCTATCTTTCATGATATTCATGTATATGAGGATGCTGCAACACCACCACACAAAAATGGAAGATAAAACACATTAGGAAAATGTGTAGGACAAGACCATAGCATGGTGAGAATATATGGGATGAAACGAGATCGAACCAAGTTAAACTACTAGAAAACTAATGGAGAACTCACAAGGGATTCCTGCGGATCTCTAAAAAATAATCACCAACATCCACAGATTGAAAAGAAAGTAAGAGGTCTCAAATAACCCATGAGGGAACATAGAGTTATTCAAAAAAAGATGATGAATATATCACAACTGAATAAATGAATGATTGGATGAAATAAATTTTAAAATAAAACCAAGACGGGTATTGCAGAATGGGTAATACCAATTCACACCATGTAATTCCTCATGGTTGAATTTTGATGAAAAATCCATCACCTCTCAATTTTATTTTATTTTTCTAACAATGAATCCTTAAAATTTGTGAAAACTACAAGAAATATTGTGAAATAGAGTTTCACATTGTGTAATATGGTTAAACAATGTCTAATCTCCCATTTTCCATCCTGTAGCCCTCAGAAATCTACAAACTTGCTTTGAGACTCATCCAAACACATCCAAAAACAAAAACATGAAAATTAATAGACCAAGAATGAATGTATAGTAACAGAACTTCCCTTTTCATTTTAATTTCCCATTTTTTCATATTTTCTTTACCCACATATACATTTTAGTACGACGATGTAGATGTAATTTATTAGATAACCACATACTAAAATCATTACCAAAATTATTTGATTTTATAAAATACTTATACTATCCCTATAGATATTCCCATGGTGTTTCACTAAATTTTTATTATCCAAATCCACCAAGATAAATAAAATAATAGTTCACAATAAATAAATCCGACATTGATACAAACTATCATGGAAGGACTCCCAATTCCATGTTTGGTGCTAAAACATACACTTTTGAAATTTTCTTTGAAATAATATTTAATGATACCTGATAAACATAATATTATTTTATATAATTTCTATAATATAAACATTAATTATCACAATTAGTCATAAAATACAATAAATTAATGTTATAGTTTCATTGAGGATCAGCTACCTAAGGAACATATTAAACATTTATCCATAATGTAACCACATTAGACACCCTTCTAGACTTAAAATAAGATATTATCATCCTCAAAACCATGGCAAGGGATGCAAAAGAAAGGGGTGAGTTAAAATTCCTTTTATGGTAAAACATATTAATATTTTATCAATTTTTAGGTCATGAGAAAAAATGAATAGGGGATAAATATATTATAAAAAATACCATGGAACCATATGAGTCTATAATAAGCCATTCTAAAAGGACATGTAATCTAAAATGAATAAAAATATAATTTTGAACAAGTATGTTATATAATAAAATTTAAAGCTAATTAATAATCAAAATAATATTTTATAGAAATTTTTAAATGTATTAATCATATGAATTATAAAATTTCATATCAGGAATTACTTCTAATTTCCCTTAATAGATCACTTCTCGCCACCTGTTTCTCTTAGAACATTGGGCATCTCTACTAATTTAACATTATTATTTAATTTTGTTCAAATATCTAATCATTTAATTAAAATTTAATATATTAAAACACATTATAAATAATCATCCTTACATGTTTGTTATATGAAACAATTCATTCAAAAAAAACAATTATCTAGTTGAATAGTGATGATTTTCATGGAAAAATTCATAGATCATTGCATAGTCCATTGCATGAAAGAAGAAATAAGCTATCATGAAAATATCACAATTTTATAAGAAGAACCATTAAGTATATTGAAATATTAAAATGATAAAATTTTAATATCATTAAAAAATAACATCAAAATAAGAGTAAATAATCCATTTCTCAAATTGATAAAAACTATAAAAATTGATTTATTTAAAATGATATAATGTGTGACTAAAACCATAATCTATTAAAACCCAAAAATGTAATCCAATTTGTTTTATGTTAAAAATTATTTCAAAAATATTATTTTTTATGAAATATATAAACTGATGAATTCTTACTTATGAATACAAGCATTTCAAATAACTATTAAAATAATTATTTCATTTTTAAATTACAAACTTATAAATTTAATATATATTAATATTTAATTTTCATTATCAAAATCAAAATAGTTAATGTAATTTATAAAACTATTTTTATCATGGAATGAAATTATCATAAACATATATTCTCTAATAGTGATAGAAACCATAAAAACAATTTAGAAAATGTGTTTATGATACTAAAAAATGGTGATGGTATGTGTCAAATTATAAATTCATTTTAAAAAATGAGAAGTAAAATTTTTAGAAAAAATTATTATTTTAACACAATACTTAACAATAGATCCCAGAAATTAATATATTGTTTTTAGATGAAATTTAGAATAGAATATCAAACATAAGATAATGATAGTAATAAAATCTTTAGTAATAAAAAATTACCATTATAAAACCCCCTCACAAATAGGTATAACATAACATCATTTTAAAATTTTGAAAGGTAAAGGATAAGATCAAAATGGATAGGAATTAATATGGTTTCCAAATATATAGGAAAACATTAGTGGGAATACAAATGTTAATATGGAATATAATGAGGTAATTTAGAAATGATTTAATTATTATTAAATTTTCTTACTTTTATCTTGATGAATTACATCAAAGTGGGTTAGTTGAATACAAAGATTTATTTAACTAGTAGATAAATATATAATTAAATATAAAATTATATGGTAAAGTAATTATAACTAAGATTTTATATATTTAATGTGAATCATTATAACTCAACGATAGGGGGCTTTAGATAACAAAATCAATTTCATCATAATTATATTTTGAATTAAAATACAATAATAGGTAGAACATGAAATGGTTATTTATGTCCCCTATAATCCATGGTTAATTATGAAAAATATGTTCAGTGTATGTATATACAACAAAAAGTGGAACAAGTAGTGAATAAACATCATATCTCAATGAAACAAATTCAAATGAAATAACCCTAATATTTATTCCCTCATAGTAAAAACACACTTAATCATCATGTATAAGATCACATAGTTTTTTTATCACAAAATAATTAAACATATTCATATATATATATAACCATTTTTAATAATAATTTATTACAACTTACAATATATATATTATCTAGATATATTTTATTTTCATCATTAAATTTCATTTAGTTCACTTGTTTTATTTAGGAAGATATTTATGAGGGAAGTGTAGATTTATGTATATAAATTAAAATTTAAACATTATGATATTGTTATTGGAACTGAAATTTTTTTATATAAGTATTTAAAATATTATAATTTCTTTTCATAAGTATATAATCTTTCATTTGTGTTGATGATGTTCGTGATGTTTTTAGTTCATCAACCTATAACCAAAAAAAGTAATTTATAGTAATAGTTAGTTGAATATTAATATAAACATATGATTTTGATAATTTTTAATCCTAATTATTCTATAAGAACACTATTATAAAGGGTAATATTGTTATCAATGGTATAAATTTATAGCATTTTTCATTTAGGTGGTTGAACTGGCTAAAATGACAACAAAATACAATATATTGATGAGTTTAGAAAAGTTAGAGATTCTGTTAGAAAAATATAATTATTAAATTAGATTAATAAAATTCAATATATGTTTTATGATATAGAATCCCATTTTTAGAATATTGTATATAGATGATAAATCTATATTAAAAATAAAATATATCACTTTCATGGAATTAGTATTCAACATGTACGTGTGAGTGAAATACTAAATTTATTGGAATATAATTTTTTTAAGAATAGTTTTATATTTTTAGAATATTAATAATTTTTATAATATAATAATTAATCACTATATTCTACTATTTAACTATCCATGAAAAGAAGTTATGTTAATTCAATCAAGTGATCCATGGATGTGGTACTCCATATATACATGTGATGATGTACTCTTTGTTGGATTGGTTATGGTGGAACAATAAAAATAGATATTCCAATATTATTGTAAAATGTATATATATTAGTAATAATAATTATATTAAATGTTCGTGGATATATCCCATTTTTATATTTTAGTTAGAATAAATAATGAATTAGAATAGAAAATGAGTAATTGAGAATGTTACCTTACTCCTTGGAAGAACCCCATTACGAAATGTAATAAACCTTTTAGAGGAGTTATTTTGTGAATAATGAAACCACTATGAATTTTATAGGTGTTTTGGGAATAATTTTTTATTTTATTTTGGATAAAATCTAATATTCAAAGGGTGTGAGGAGATGTTTGTTGGTGATAGATCATTTTATATGAGAATAGAGTGGAATTATTGTAAGATATAATATGTGAAGTCTATATTAAAAGATCAAATGGATCAAAAAAATGGAAGATAATTGGTTGTGGGAAGATTTAGTAATGATATACCGAATAATATTTAATCCATATTTAAAAATGTTTTCATGTCTTTTTCAGTTAATTATTTTAATTTTTCAATTTTTTGTTTTACTGTGGTGTGAAATTTTTTACCTTTTTGAGTTCATTTTAATTCCTGATAATAAAATTGGACTTGTTAAATAATTTTATTATAATTAATAAAAATACTAAATCAATTTTATCGAATAAATATATAATTAAAATTTTAACTATTATATGATCTGACATGACATAGATTAAATTATTTCTAGAAAAAGTATATTTTTATGTATAAGTTTATATTTAAAATATAAATTAAATAATTTTCTACAAATTTAATGGATTTAATGTTATGAAAATTAGTGGTATATGATTATAAATGTATTACAATATATAAATCAACCTTATGAAAACATAAATAAAATAAAATAACGGAAATCGTTTCTCTTTTAGTAGAATTAGTGATTTATAATGATTAAAAATGTTAAATAAGGGGTTTTAAAGTTATAATGTTAATTTTAAATGATTTATTTATTTTCATAAATATAATAATTATTATAAAATTTATTTTAATCAATATTTCATTATATTTAATTTTTGATGTAGTCATAAATGCTATGATATTGGTGAAAATTGTAATTTCCACTATCCACCTAAAAATGAATTATATCGTAAAAATAATATTTTTTTCTAAATATTATATTATTATTATAAGTTAAAAAAATAATCTTTTTTTAAATTCAATGTCTGGAATTCAAGAGTGTATCGTAATTATATTGTGACATCATTTTAAAAATTATTTTTATAAAATGTAGTTCTTATTCTTTTTCTAATTAATTAGTAATTAGTGAAAATGTATTATTCATATAAAAAATATATTTTTTCATTATTTAACAATATTATTTATAATTTATATAAATAAAAATACAATCAAAAGAAATATTTAATTTTGGAAAAAATAAATTTTAAGAACAAAATGACATTATTCTTGATACATTCCTAGTAATAATTATAAAAAAATTTATTTTTTACATTTTAAGTAATATTAAAAAACATTAATTAAAATGAATATTTAATAATGTGTAGGAAAAAATACACAAAAAATTAACAGAAACATTTATTAGAAAATATTACAATATTATTAACTATTCATCACCATATATAATTATAAATAACTATTAAATTTTAAAATTATAATTACATAAAAAAATGTATATTATTATAAATTCTATATTTATTTTAATACATCATGTCATACACTAATAATGATAAGCGGACTAATAATACATATTTATATATTTTTTGATATAATATTTTTATTTCATTATTTTTTATTCAAAAGTTATGTTATGTTAATGTAATACTCACCTTATATATCATTATTATACCAAGGGATTGTACTTCCAACATCAATATTTCTAATTACCATATTTAAAACAACCCAAATTCATTCATATATATATATATATTCATACAAAACCCATTCCTTTTATTCAAAAATAGTAAGTCAGACTCTACATTTCTATATTATTAATTTTATATTAAACTATATTAATTTTACTTTTATCATATAATTTCTCATTTTAAGATTCTATCATAATAGTTAATATTAAAGGTGATGGAAGTTTAATATATTTTTTATGTTTTAATGGTTATATTTTTTATTCATTATAATATTTTAATTTTTTCTCTTGTAAGGGATTTAATAATCAATATTTTGGAATTATCCATGGTGTGTAATATTGATTTTAAAATTCATTTATTATAATGATTTATAATTAATGAATAGTGTTATACTAGTTTAATTTACATCTTGTATGGAAAATTCCATAATCTATTTCAATTCGTAAGGACAAATATGAAATAATATTTTAAAATTAACAGAATATAGTTTATGGAAAGATTATGTTGCCTTAAAATATATAGAACTAGATGTAATCTCTTCAACTATATATCAAATAACCCATGAATGTTGTTTCTGAGAAGTAAATAACATAATAATCAAACTCTCAGATTATCATAGTCCTTAATTGGGGCCACACACTAGAATTACGGATGTGGTGTCACCTGTCTATGGGATACATCACGTAGTGTGGTTGATCGTAAATGCTTAACTAATTTAGGGAGATAATATTTGATATTTTCTTCCCCTTTTTTACTTCAACAGAACTTATGTTATGTTAAATGTGAATTATTTTGTCTTATATTTATAATCAAAACACAATCAAAGTGAGAAACTACCACAGTGCCAACAAACATTTAATGTATTGTTGTGGAGTCCTCAAATGTGGAATTAAATTATATATCTTTTATCAATGATTTACTATGTGTCTTGATGGATTAATATGCTGATGTGTTCACATATCCCATTCTCCGGAATGATATACTTTTCAATAAAAAATATGTGGCATGTAGGTCATTGATTATAACTCAAAATTGAATATGGTAATTTTTATGAGCCAAAAAAATCATTGAAATCATTATTGACATTTTCCCATATAGGGTCGATTCCTTGGGAGAGTTAATTATAGAAACACTAATTCAGCAATGATAAAATATCATAATCCTAATGCTCAAAATTCTATAAAAGGTAATATATGTGTTGATGTATTATTATATTGAACAAGTCCCCACATTCATGATATGTGAAATTATAAAAACACTGTCTACCCAAGCAGATGACACTTTCTTCCGATATATGATGTTAGAATAGTTAATGTATATTTGTGAGGATTTTTTAGAAAAACCACTAGTGGAAGAGACACTGGAAAATCCATTGTCTATAGAAGGGGTTGCTGCTATTTTTTTCTTTCCTCTCGACATATTGCTCAATCCCCTCATGGATAATTCTTGAGAAGTATCCTACTACTGTTATCCATTAATGGTTACACAAAATATGATCATAGTCCTAATGTATTTTATTCATTGGGATTGTCAATGACTAAATTTAACTAAATGATCTAGTTTAACATATGATCAAATTTCTAGAACCTTATAACCTGTAAAATAGTGTAAAAGTTAAAGGATAAGGTAAAAATACTCTATAATTAACTACAATGTCTATGGACATGAAAATTCAATTATAGTTAACATCAAAACAAGACATTGGACTCATTGGACATGAATATGGATTATGAGTGGTGAATATTCATTGATATAAAGTATATTCCTATTATTGAGGACATGTTGGCTCTTTTGGTAGTTTGATATTATGTCTCCAAAATGTGGGAGAAGGAATGCCCCTAGAATTTAATTTATATTTCAATGGAAGAGACTATCAATCACATAGATCCATTACATACAACGAACAAATATGATCTTTTCTAAGAAATAACCTGATTATTGGAGGGAATGACTTAGAAAAAAGTGATCAAATAGGTGATGGTTTAGGAACATCCAAAATAAAAGGAATAGATGCATGACATAAATTTTCAATAGTTTGTTGTTTGATTTTCCAAAGAGTGGTTGTTTTAGATTTAATTGGTCATCTCTCATGTGAAGTCAGTAGTTTATTAGACATCAATGTGAAGATATATTCTATAAAAAACAGAAACATTTTCAGCATTATTGACATCGATTCTTATAAAATATTAGTGGGGTTTAACTTAATTCAATAGTTTATTGGAATATCTCGAAGAGTTAATTTATAGATTCCAATATTCCTATTATCTCATGTCTTCATGAGAGCATAAAAATAATTTTTAAATACTTATGAATCACAATGTTCTCTAAAATAATTATGTTCAAACTCTCCCATCATATCTCGAAATGGATATAATAATCTTAATTTTTTCATTTTTACATTATTTATATATTTAATGAAACCCTTACAAGACTCATTTTTTTTGATATATGGAATAATGTAAATTATATATTGTTTAATAGTTGATAATTAAAACAGTGTAAAATATTTCTCAAATAAATCCTATATGGGTTGGCGAAAATATTTCGTGGTAAAAAATATCAAGGGAATTAGATGTGGAAAATTCATATTTAAATTTATTGGAAGTTATTTGTTTCTTACTATGTTAGTATGCCATTCACTCAAAGATATTATTAAATTTTAATTTAGTAGAAGATTAAAATAGTTTTTGTTGGATGATTTTGAAAAATGTGTGTGGTATAAAATCTATGGAATTTATGATATTAAAATGAATTACTATCTTGTGTAATAACACAGTTTACATTTATTCTAAAAAGATAATTGAAATCAATAAAAAAAATTATAAAATTAGGAAGATGAAAATAAAGGTTTTCCTTTGGATTCAAAATCATCAAAAAAAGATTTTCCAATGAAACATTAAAACCACTACCACAAAAGTAGATATTACTATAAAAATAATGTTGTAATCAATCATTATATAAATCATAATTTAAAAAGAGAAAATTTAAAAATAAACAATAACTATATTTATGATCTTAAACCTTGAGCTATAACAAGATGTGACATATCCTCCACAATTATTTTCATGATAATTGATCATAGAGTAGTCCTCGAACAGGTGTCTCGAGAACCCATTCTTATTATACCATGTGTCTCTATGGGAATTTCTCATAAACATTTTTTACAAAAAAATAATCAATATACTAAAGCATTTCATTCCGAAATAAAATGTAATCCACTATTGTTTTCTATAAGAGACATTTGATGTAATATATGTTTGGAATTTAAATTTTCATATGAAATAATATAATTTAGATTGACCATTTTTTCCCCTACATTTAAAATTTTTATAATTACATTAATAAAGAATATTTCTTGTTTTATGAAATTATTTACATAATTTAAAATAAGGTGATTTTCATAAAAATGTTTTTTTATTGGTCCTATCTAAATTTGAAAATGCATTCCGAAATATGAATTTTCATATGATTTTGAGAACAATTTTTTTAAAATTCTTATCAACTTGGGTGAAATTAGAAGTGGGAATTTTAAGTATCCTTAATAGTGGACTATTATTTGACTATATTTAGGTTCTCTTATAATTCTAATTTTAATTCATCATTTCTCTGGTAGTTATTCCTTCACAATAAATACTTGATTGTATTTATTAGTAATCTATTTGAATTATGCTGTATGTTCAAAAAATCTTTCCGAATATTAATAACATGAATATTTAACATATATATAATCCAAATTACATAAAGAACAAGAGGATATAAGAAAAATTACATATTTTACTTCCTTAATTTGGATATTATGCATTTGGCATTGTCTCCTACGATATAGTTTAAAATAGGGAATCATTATTACTAATCCATTTATAATCATTAATGTATTTCTTCCATTTCATTTATCATTCATTTTGTAAAATGTGGGGAACTCTCATTTGATGTGTCCCTTAATATTTCATTAATATCTTTTTACCTCAATTCCCCTCTGTTGATTCTCCTTTTTTAGAACTATTAAATTATTCCCTATTCCTTATGAATTTCTTCATCTTATTGGATAAATGATAAATTATAGAAACACAATATAAAGGGTCATCATGAACAACCTTAATGGTTTTACTATCGTTTTCCTTGAATTCTATAGCTTCTTGGATTCTTTTTTAGTTAGATATATCATGGTAATCTTATATTTAATAAGTAACCCATTATAATTTCCATCCATTTCTTCTTGAATTTCCATTAAATTGTTTGTCCAGTAACTTGGCTACACCGAATCTATCATATTCACAAGGATTTTAATATGATGAACAACTATATTATATTTAATAGAATTAAAATTATTAGTAAATTGAATAGAAATTTTATTATTTTATTCACAAGATTGTTTGATAAAACATTCAATGTATTGACAATAAATGTAAATAATAGTTTTATTATCTTTGTTAGTTCCCTCATGTGTGATGTCATGTTTTTTTCAAAATGTTATTTGTTGTTTTTAATTTTGTTGTATGAATAAATTAATATATTTGTGAAAAATAATAAAGGGAATCCATACATTTTCCATGATGTTAAATCACCAAAATAACATCAAGGTTCCATTTCTCCCTTAATTACGTAGTGGGTGTATAACCATTCATGAAAATGATTCAACTAGGATAACCAATGCACCTCTAAAATGTAGACATATGAGTTTTACAATAACTATTATATTAGAAATGAATAAATGTATATCTACCCTTTAAATTTCATTCAATATAATCTTGAGTGGTAGTGTATGTTGTCATCTTTAATAATTGTTCATTTAATATTATTAGATCTTAGATACCAATATAACTATAATTATAAATGTGTGTCCGTTTAAGAAGGAATGTGAGAATGGATAAGAATAATTTCATTTTAAAAACTAATATATTTATTTAAGTAAAATTAAGAAATAAATAAATTTATTTAGTAAGATAACAAGAATAAATAAAAGGATAATATAGTTGAAATAAATAAAATGTGAAGGAAAAATTATAAAATAGGTCCACCAATACTCAATATGAGTCCTAAATCTCTCCCAATCAATAGATCGGGGGTTCCATTAATCCCATGGATTAAAGGGTGTGCAATATTATAGAAGAATCATTATTTTTAAGTACATATAGAATTAATTCTTATAAATACGATGAGACACTTTTTTTGTTAGATAAAAATCCCCAAAACACATGTGTTTAGATATAGAAGTAAATAAACCCAAAAAAATATCACTTTCATAGTTGTTAGTAAAATAAAATAAAAGAAGTTAAAAATTTTAATTAATAAAAAAGCCTCCAAAAAATGATTTCAATTATAATAGAAGTATTATAATATAAAAATGAGAGAATTATATAGATTGAAATCAGATAGAAATATATTACCTCAAGGAATGAAAAATATGATGAAGTTAATCAAATATTGTAATTGGTGTTATATAATCATTATTGGGGAATTAATTATCATCCTGAGTTCCCATTGGGGATTGGAGGTTTTTTGAGGAAAAAAATAATTATTTGGAGGGGACTGAGGCTGGAGGGGACATGGAATAATGGAATGTTTTTTCTTATAAAATGGGCCACCCACCGTCCATTAGGTTCTATTGAATGGAAAAAAGGATGTTGAGAGATAATAAGATAGTTCCATGGCCTATAATTTTTGTAGGTGTCACTGTAAAATCCATCAACATGTTATTTACCTTCCTCAGATTAGCTTGTGATGCTGAACATTGTGCTAGTGACACTTTCCAGAACACCAGCATGCCAAAGGATAAATTCTCACAGTTAGTTGGATTTCCCAATGTGGGTACTCATAATTTTAATTGAAGGACATCATTAATCTGTTAATTTTTCTTCCAAACTATTAACATGATATATAATCTTAATAACTAAATATATTCAAATTAAATGGTATAAATAATAAATTGTGTTTGTTATCACTAAAAGATATAAGACAGTGAGAAGTACACCACATCTTCAACATGATCTTAATGGGGGTTTCCACCTAGATCCATATCTGAATGAAGTCAAAAAATCATATAACTAGTGATTAAGAAAATATATGGATGAATAAATAATTCTTACTAACTTACATCTGATTTCCTACTCAATTTAATCAAATGAAAAAACTATAATGATGCATGATTCTTATTTTGTTCTCTACCCCAAAAACATCATCACACCACATTAAATGTTTAGTATATTGTAATATCCTAGTGTTGGTTCATTGGTGGACTTTAAACCCCCCAACCCAAGTAGTTCTACATTTTTATAGAATGGAAAAATCCAATATGATATAGTTACCATACAAACCAATGATTCATCACTACTGTCGAAATATAAACTACATCATATCCCCCGAAAAATCATCTATAAGAGAACAATGTTATAACCCACTCTTTCGAAAGGTATCATATAAGAGGAACAATTAATAAATGGATATAATGACGCATGAATCCTATCTCCAATCATTAATTGGTTGGAGACTATCACTGAGTAAATATAAATCTCACACATGGGTAGAATTACACTCAATATTAATTTAAAGAAAAATATACATGATGGAAAAACAAAATATAAAACCATCAATAAAATATGAAATGTAAATAAATAATTTATCTTCACAAATAACATGAAAAATTAAAAAAATAGGAAATTTTCCCAATGAAATTTATGGTGGTCACCACAAAGCTTCAACATCTCATGTACATACCCTCAAGCTATTAACAACTTAATAGATCCATATCATGATAATGTTGACCCAAATGATTATTTATATATATAGTTTGGGAATATAATGTATACTTAATAGGATTATATAGATAAAATTCCCTGATAAATTAGAATGATATATACTGAGTCACATTGAATATACAAATAAAACTAACTCTTTATCTAAAAAACTAAAGAATTTTCCAATCATCACTATGACTGACTCAATAAGTAATGTACAGCCACAAATAAATATATGTAAATTTTTATATAAATAAATTAGTATACCACTCTTACACTCCCACATTGATTTGTCACTCTCACACACCAATAAATCAAATCCTATGCTAATCCATTCCGTAAATCATTTCACATCACGTAAATACGTACCCTAACCATTCTACATCACGTAAGACCAAACATGACATCATTATACAAACCATATAGACACTATATTGTATTTATAGAATCCATCATAACCGGTGTAGATGGATTATAACTCAATACTTTATATCTCATTAATTAATACCCATGGGAATCCATAGTCACCACAACGAGATATATGTATGTGCTATTAGTCAAAAAATATCCCATACAAATATATATTGTTAAAATTAGAATAATCAATGATTGAGTGAGAATGAACCCATTTTTGCAGGACATTGTAAACAATGATCTGCCCTCATATAATTAATTGAAATGTTAGAGTGTGGGATATAGAGAAGCCAGACTTCCATAACATATCCATCATTAATGTTATACAAATCACCCACAAAACATTTCAATATCAGTTTAATAAAATAGATGGGTACTATATAGTATGAAATTAGAAAATATAGAATATGTCTCACACAACCACTATATGGGAAATTATTTAACTATAGACGCATGTACTAAAATATTTAAAAATGGTACATTTATGACACCACTTTGTTTTAGATCACAAACAAGAATACAATAATCAAATTAAAAAATTAATTAATTAATCTTTCATTACATAATTTATTCTATATTCATTTCATTTATGAATAGTCAAATATTTTAAGAAGAATGTTGATGGAACAATTATTTTTATATATATTCTCATACATGTTATCATCATATATGAACACTATGAACCACAATCATTCATTTATTTGTTCATTTATCAATTCATAGTTATCTTTGAATTATAAAAATCATCCAAATATACCAAAATAAATATATATTGTAAATCTGTAGTGGAAAACTATCTCAATAATTTGGAATGAAATCATATAATATCAATCCTACCAGCCTTTTAAAGTCATGGAGAGGAAATATATATATGAGAAATACCCTCTATTGACTAGTATATAAATCCTTCATGTAGTATCAAACACCACTCTACATTGTATAATATATCCCAACATTGTTGACATTGAAAAACACTGTAGCACTAGGACACCATAAATTTTTTTATCAACATTCCCTAGAAATAAAAGTACAATTTAATAAATAGAAATCAGATATGGACCTAATATCATAGGTCATACAGAAAAGAAAATTACAATATTTTAGGGAAATTAAATTAACCAGTGACTGAAAATTTATTTCACAAAGATTAAGGTTTAAAAAAATATTAAGATCTTGTACACAACTGAATCCTTTGAACTTGATAGTAATGCACAAAAAAGTACAGTTACAAAAACTAATAAACTAATCAAATTTGATGATTAGTTATATTGATCCAAAACTAGGATCTTGTATTAAATATATAATTGGTTATATTGAAATCCAGTATATGCCAATCCTATTACATAGTTATTAATTGGATAAAAATTTGAATGTAATAAATCTAAGAATATTAGAGTAATATTTTTTATAGCATAGGAGAATGGAATAATTGTTTTAAATAAAAAAAGAACAAACAAAATTTTATAAAAAATAGTTAGACAGAGAGGAAAAATAAGAATATTTTATGATTCCTAATATTCGGTCATGTTTAGTAATTTAGGAATGTTAGTTTCACTGTATAAGATCATCTATCAATTTTGTGAGAATATGGATTTCTCAGGGATTATTACTCATGGTTATTTAGTGGAGTGTAAGAAAATAGTGTATATTAGATATGAAAAATTAAACTACTTGGGAAATAGTTAAATTAGAACTCTTCACTTATGTGGGTTCATTATATAAAATTAATACTCACCTTCAGAAGTTATTCATTTCACATTTCATTTGAGTGATAGATCATAACCACTAAGACAAAATTATACAATGCTATGAAATATAGTTGTTAGAAATATATAGATAAACATATTATAATTGAATAACAATGGCGATTTATGTTAGTTTCTCTTACATGTTCTTGTTTAATACTCACTTTTCTTGGTAACATCATCATATAGTCAGTTATATTCAATGATTGGTATCTTCGAGTAAATATATGTTTATTCTAGGACATTACTAAAATTTCTTCGAAAAATAATTGAATATGACAGATAATTTACTTTAATAGTATAGTATATCAAACACATAGATAAATCTATACATTTTCACTAAATGATGAATTCATATCACATATTCACCTATTAAATAATATTAATTTATCATTAGATACATCATCCATTGGGTCTGTTGCATATGTAGTCAATCCTCCATTGAACATATGTTTCATTAAAAACAATATACTACCATAAAATAAAATTTTAAAATTATAATAAAATCGACATGGTTTCATTAAATAAGTAAATTAATGACTAATTCAAAAATACCATTCTTTTTACAATAATAAATCAATATATAAAAAATATCATATTAAGACATATTTAAAAAAAATAAATAAATATTTCAATTTACATTTAAGTTCAATGTAATATTTTATGATCTTGAAAATCATTATTATCTTCCATTATATATTTTTACCACTTTTTGGATTGTGAATAATATATAAAAATTTATTAGGGATAGTAAATATTATACATTAATATGTATAGCTGAAAAATGTAATAATCAATGAATCAAAATAATAATAACCAAAAATCGATTAACAACCCTTAACAAAAAGATTGAATATATTGATTCAAAATTATCATCTTAAATAAAAATAAAAATATCCCTATCATGAAGCTAGATCTATATTATAATCATCATCTCTCATACCTCTATGTTTGATAGATTATTGATTATTTATTTGATATGATTGAGTCATCAGGCATTGGAGAGGGGGAATATGGTTCAATAATGATAATACTCAGAGAAACATGTATTATATGGCTTATGTCATGAGTAAGGGAAAAAATAGAATGGTTCAATGGTTGGTTATATATATGTAAATTCTGATGTGGTATGTTGAATATGTGGTTTCAAGGGAATAGTATATGGCATCACTATAGTAGTTATGGAAACACACACATACAGATATATATATGTGTGTGTGTGTGTGTGTGTGTGGTTGTGTGTGTGTGTGTGTGTGGTTCAATAATTTGGGTTATGTTACTTGATGAATGGGATCCATTCTTAATTATTTCATATAAATATTTCTTTTCCATTATAAATATTGTTTATTCAACATTTCACTTATCATCATGAGTTTGTAATGTCCTATTAGTATAAGGAATTTCAATATTACAAGCCACATACTGAAATAAGGATTTCATATAATCCATTATAAAAACACTCTACAAGTAATACATAATTACATATTTTATAGTTTAGTTATCATTGTGAATACTCTTAGAATTAACTCATACCATATCGAAAGTTTATTCAAACGTAGTCCTAAATGCCGATTTTACAATATATAATTTTTTTAAAAATATTCTAATATTAACATTGTCTCACACATTAAAATACAAATTATCAAATCTTATTCAATAGTTTTATTAGTATTATGTTTATAAGAATTTGAGTAAGATTTAGTAGGTTGGGTTCTATAAGTAGTGGCTCATGAAAACATGTTAAGGTCTCTCTATGCTTGTACACTAAAAAATTACAAAAAATAAAATTATTGGACCACCATTTCCACATGTAGAATTTGATTTTTTATTTAATAGAACCATTTTTCAGGAAAACCATTATATGATGTGTTAAAAAATTAAGGAAAAAACTATATATAACCGTTATTTTTTGAATGATTTGAATACTATCAAAAATATCCAAATTGATATTCCCTAACATGTTTAATAATTCTACTTTAAACACATTCATGTCATCACTTGTAATGTTGGATGATGATGGAGTAAGAGGTGATGGGTAGTTATTTTAGTTAGAGATGTTCAATTAAGTTCTACCTCAATTACCTCATTAATATAAAATAAATAAATCAATTTAATAATATAAAAATCAAACACAGGTCACCTAGTTCTTATATAAATCATATTTACTAGTTCTGAACTAGATTCTATTATAAAATCTGGTTTTACATGAGTTTTTATAAACAGTTAATATTTTTGTTGTTCCAAATTTTTATCCCATTAAATTTATTATTTAGATCATAAAATTCATAAAGATAGTTCGTTAATCAAATTCCCCCTATCAATTTGTTCCAATAATGTTCCATCAAAAATATTCATTTTACTTTAAATGGAAGGACCACCATAGTCTAGTGAACTCAATATATTATGATCATTATCAAATGGATAAATAATTACGAAAATTTAACCTAATATAGAAGATTAAAAAGAATTATCCGCTTATAATACAGAGTATAAAAGACAGATTATCCACATTTCTCATGAAATTGAGTCGATGCATTCTCACAAGCATTCATAAATGAAATAAAATTAACATTAGACTAATCCCCTTATTCATTTTATCCCTTTCCTTCATTCATGAGAATAAATTCCTCATTATATTTATTAGCCTCTGATTTATAAAATTTTTTCCCTTACGGTATATCATAGAATTATAAATTTATTTAGCATCATGATAAAAATAATTCTATATTTTAGATAATTTGGAGTCTTAGGAGGTTAATTAGAATCATTCAAGATTTGCGGTATTTTTAAAAATACCATATCACAACTAAAACTATTATTTTACATAGTAAGGTATATTTATTGTTTACTTGTTGCATCATCATCAAATTGAACATCCATTTCCTCATCATCAGATTCTATTATTGAATCTTCAATTATATATTTAATTTATTGCACAAAGAATACTAAAACTCATCTTTGAATAGACCTTGTACATATTTAACAATTCTCTTAATAATAATATTCATAGGATTGTACATCTCATAAACCTTCTCAAAATCAGTAAACCATGTCATTTTAAAAAGGTTTGAGTTAAAAAAATTTATATAAAGGATAATATAATTAAATCATACCACAATAAATGATATAAAATGGTCCCCAATTAGGAAAAATCCCCTTAACCTCAAAAAAAGAAGAAATAAATACTATCCATGGGTGGAATTTTTATATATCATAGGGTAAAAACCCATTTCATATAACACATAAAAAATCTAAGATAACTTATTTGTACTTCATCCTTTACAAGATATATAAACAATACATATTAGTTATTTAGAATAATAGATCCACCCTTCTATGACAATATCATATATTGAATGGACTACATAAATAGTATTCATTTGAAATCAAATTCCATGGAATTAAATTTCATCAGGTTTCCCTTCCCATTCATAACATCATGATATTTAATTAAATTAAAACTCAAATGAGAAACATGATAATGTATATTAGTATCCTATAATTCTACATTATGTTGATCAGATGAGAACATAGAACATTGTTATGATAAAAATAAGAGTTATTATTTATTAAATTGGGAATTGATGAAATATTTTTAATCCCTATATACGAACAAAAAATTGATTTAAAAATAATTATCCAATAATGAGTAGAATTGATATAAATTATATCTCAACCATTTATTTTGTCCATGACTATGATATTCTTTCCAAACATGTAATTTTCTCAATCTCAATAACTCAACATCTAATTCATTGTCTGAAATTAATATTCAGTTAGTAATATGAAGGATGTGTGGCTGGATATATGTACATGATCTATCTATTCCATTCTTCATAGAGGTATCTGCATCATCATTATTGGTATTCTTCGTGTATTACACACACAAAGATACACACACTATCATTGCTGAAAGGATCACGAGGCATGGGGGAAGGAATATCTTTTTTCAATAGAAGGGTTTGAAATTTAGTGGGGATTAATGATTATATAGAAAAAAAATACAAATTCACATTTAGAAAATTTTATGAAATTTTGGTAATGAAATTAGGCTATAAAATAAATTGAGATAAAATGGTAATATAAAACTAATAAAATTTCAATATAGTTATTCAAGATTTGTTGACAAAAATTATTAATATTTTATGATTAATTTGGAATGTTAGACATGGATGACCAATTCCCTAACAAATCATAAGGTTTATGGGAATTCATCGTATCGTAACATACAACATGACTTATGTTCAGAACGTCGTAGTACTTAATGTATGTTATGAAATGTATAAATAAATCTCATTTTTTGGATTAAACATGTTATATCAATCATAAATAAGTAATTATTCTTAATTCGTTTTATACAAAAATTTGTATTTATTTATTCAGAGGATTTTTGAAAATATATGTGAACTATTTTGTGATGTGAACAAATTCTTGAGTGATATTCCCTTTCTGAAAAAGATCTATTGAAATGTGATGTCATATATTAATATGTTTTATATTTGATTGAGACTATATATTCAAGAAATATTAATATATTTTTCTATAACAGTTTATAGTGAAATATAGAAATTAATAAACAAATTAAATTAATATATGTATTTATTCTACAAAATCTATATAAACAAAATACCTGAAGTTATATTCTCAATTTTCATAGGGGACAACGAAACTGAAATCTTATATTTAATATATTATTGTACTATATAATTTTAAAAAATGAGAAATGTTCTAGAGGTTCTTTTTACAACATACATAGAATCCCTAAAATTCGCATCAAAATAATCAAATAACATAAAACAATGTCCTATAAAATAAAATAATACAATATTTTTTGTAATCAATAGGTATTTATCTATTATTTTTATAATAATTAAAATTTATTACCTTGGGTTTTCATTATAATTAGCACACACAAAAATGATAAAGATAATATTTATTTTACTAATATTTATATACATTTTAAAAAAATTCAAAAATAAATAAATATAATGGTAGACTTCTTTCCATGGTTCTGTAACACCCTAAATTCTATTGCAAGTTTCTTTGGTTTGATAGCATATTTGACGCGCATCCCCAAGCACATAAGGGGACGTATTATCCCAATAATTTATAGTATATTTCCTAAATTAAATAAATTTAATAAATTATATATTATTAAATATAAGAAAAACAAAGATTATTTCATTATACCAAAGAGAGACATTATTCGGTAGCTAACATTATATGAATGAATGAGTTTTACTGAACAAAAATATATTAAAAACACTATTACAAAATAAAAGAAGACATTAATTAGTCATTGAATTATTTGTAATGAATACTATTAATTATATTATGAAAATTTATTATTTACACAAAGATAAGATGAATCAATTTGATATCAACTAATTGTAAATGAATACCAAAACCAATTGAATATGAAATAAATTATTATTATTATTAATCTCATATAATATTTTTAATCTAGTAAATTAATATACTAATAATTTTTGAGTGAAATTAATGAAATAAATAAATAAATATATATATATATATATTACATTCACTAAAATATTTTTTACATTCATCAAATAAAAGTTATAGTCAGAAGATAATATAAAATCCAATATTACGCATACAAACATATTTTTTTAAAAAGGCATTTTGACTGCATTTTAATATTGAACCTAGTTGAAAGAAAATTTTGTAACGTATATAGATTTTATATTTCTATATAAAATTAATATTTGATATAGGAAAAATAATTATCACAGGGTTTAATTTTGGTGCTCTTCATTAGAATTTGAATTTTTATGAATAGTTAAAAATATTGAATTTTAATTCAAAAATCATTTCTCCTCTAATTTGTTAAAAATTGTAAATTATATTTTAAATTTTTTAGAAAGTAAAATTATGGAAATTAAATTTAAAATAATCCAATTAACGAAATTTAAAACAAATGAACTATGAAATTGGATATAAAAACACTCAATATTTTAAAACCATTTACATTAAAAACATGCTTTGTCTTGCCATCTTCAGTATTAATTTTAAAACATTAATCCCACATATGATATTTGAATTTAGAAAACATATACACTATTTTTAATGAGAATTTTTTATAATATCTAATAAGGTCAATTTATATTTTTAAAAGAATTATTTCTGAATGCGATTAAAATTCATAAATTGATTAAGATTAAAATTTTCCTAGTAAGGGATTAAGCCTTAAGCATAAGGGAAAAATGACATAGAAACTTTTAAAAAATCCATTTGATGTCCGTATTTCATCCCTATACTCCCTTTAATAATATTGTTTCCACTATTGAAGACACTTAACATGGGCTAATATGTGTATGAAATTCATTTTTCAAATATTTACATGAGTGACACTCCTTCTCTACAATAAAAAGATCATAAACCCTCTCATTACTTAACACCACTAAAGGCATTATCATGAAAAAATTATTACCAAATAATCTCTAAAAACTAATCCCCAAATCCTAGAGGCCACATATTTTATATAATGAAAACCAAGGAAGCCTTCTTTATAATTCAAAAAGAGTTTCCTCAAAAAGAGATAGCATCCTTCATCTAGCTCGCTTGTTTTAATTTCATTTACACCTCATAAACTCTACATATCATATTAATATATAATTAAAAATATATACTAAATATTTGTATATTTTTTATTCCAATTTTTTTACCTTAATATTTAAACAATTTCGTTAAACTGTTAATGAACATACTGTTCACGTGCATTGTGATCTTCTGCCTCATGGAACGATGTCATTTTTTTCCTTTACCTCATATCATGGTTGGTAATATGATGGAAAACTGATTAATATATGTTATGTATTATCTTTATAATTTATTTATTATTATTTAATTCTTATATAACCCATACCTTCATACTTTCCATTTTTTAAATACAATAACATCATCTGTAGGAGTGTTGATTATCTCCTCTTCAAAGAGACGTGTTTCATTCACAAGATACATAGAAAGTATCAAGGATAGTTTTAATTAAAAATATAAAAAATAAATGAAATAAATCATATTCATGAAATAATTATATTTTTTAAATTATAATATATAATTTTCATTATTACACTTCTCACATACTGAAAAGTGATAACATCAGTCATGATGTGTGGAATACCACCTACTCGACATGATGTAATTACTTTTAAATCACTTGAATTATATATATAATTATGTATCACTAAATTAAATGGTATTTATCAAATAGTTATCATTATATTATTTTATAATGTTACTTATCCTCTTTATATAATAATCATTAAAGAATGGGAACGTTACTTATGCATATATATTTCCTATTGTCTCCATGATTGTAACGTTGGATCATATTTCATAACCAAATTTTATGAATTGTTTTAAAAGTATAATTAATTTATAATTATGATAATTATTTTCTGATTATTTTAATAGATATTTTAATGTAATGACCCATATGACCATAGTCGACCCACCAAATGCATTTTTAAAACATGAACCAAATTTGGTCAAAAAATCCAACGTAAAAATAATTGTTTGAGTAATTGAATAAAAAAAATGTACTAAGTGAAATAAAATTAATAATAAACAATAAAAAAGTTTCTAAAAATGTAAATAATTAACATAAGTTTATTATTTAGGAATCTATGACACACATGAAAAGACAGACTAAAGGTAATAGATTTTGTTGAAATTTCATTTCATTGAGGAATACAGTAATGTTATACACATAGCCTCTTTTAAATAGATTATAGACTAACCATTCACATGTAATATCATAGGTATAAATATTCTCATGGTTTTATAATAGTCATTTATTGTTATTCCTTCATGGAGATTATGATTCATAATATTCAATGTGGAATGGGACACATTGGAATGTTTAATGATTATTTTCCCCCAGAAAAAATTTTATGACCATTTAATGATATTTCATTTGATTAATATCAACAACCCTTTTTGTTAATTATCTAACACTGAGGAGTTATTGATAAATAAGTATTATTTATAGAATCTATATTATTTGTGATAATTCATATTTTTTATTATTTCTCTTGATAATTCAGGTTGAGGATTGATTTTGTATAACAATGAAGGGTTGGTCCCAAACATTACATATCCCCTTTATGCATCAATAGGTTTTCATGTGAAAAATACGTCAGAAAAATTAAACAAGTTTCTATCTATAGTTTTAAACCAACATGTGAAGGTTTTTGATGGTATATATTATTATGTTCCTTAGACAAACATCCAATAATTAAGCATTTCCCTCATTTATATATCAGTTATCATTATTATTATCCATGATTTTTTCATATGATAAAATATCTAGATTCATTTAATTTATAGTTTTTTGATTAAATGGAATTTGTTTTTAGTCTCTTATATTACAATATATATTTTTTCAATTATATTTAATAGAATATAATTTTTTATTTATTAATTATCATTTCATGTTAATTTATTATCTTTTATTCATTATTTATTACGCATTACTTAAAATTACAAAGAATATGAGATCAGCCTTATTATGTTTGATTTTCTTCGGTTCTGAAGAATAAATATTTGAATAAGATTTCAAGGATTCTATTAATTTCCCTTTATTATATATCAAGGCTTATTTTTTGATTCCCAATGTAAAATGGGTTTCATAAATTAAATTTTCATTTCCATAAAAACTAAAATGATCGATCTTTATCGATTTGAATCCTTGTAATCATACCAGTGTAATAAAATAATGAACTTGTATTGAGCTTCTGTGGTCTGGGCATTACAATTGGTATAAAATAATATTTAGTATAATCCTCTGGAATTAAATTTAAGAAAATATATATTACAAAACATAACCATATGAAATAGTTTTAGGATAAGTGTAGAATAACAAATGAGAACTCTAATAATGTAGATTAATTGTGGGTGTTAATAGTAATACATCCCTGTCTTGATACCAAAATTTTTCATAGATCTACTATAGAATTATTAAGTGAAAAAAATTATAAAATGGCTATTCAAGACTTTTTTAGAATAACATGGTACATGACAACATTCTATAATTCACACATAGTTTGAAACTCTCATGATACTTTCTTAGGATATTTCCTATTTTCTTTATAAACCATTATGAACGATTTGAATGTAAATATATTACCATAGAAACCATGTTTATAATTTTTATATTATCTATAGATAAAATTTTCAATTTATGTTACCAATTTTAATAGTTTTAGGTTTATAAATTATGTTCTATAATTATAAAATAAAATTCAGTGTATGTCATCGATTGGAAATGGTATCTAGAAGAATGAACATGAACATCACCAATTCACAAGATCCATAGTGTATGAAGGATCATATCTATTATGTTATGAACACAATATTTTGAGAAGAAATAGTCTTTCAAGAATTACCATTATATGTATAAAAAGTATTATGTGAAAAAATGGGTAAATTATTATCGATGTCTAATGGATTCAATGGAAATAAAGTAATTAAGAGTATGACATGTCAAAAGTTGTACAAATGGAATAAGGGAAATAAATATTATCCCACATGTGATAATTTTTGAAAGACACACCCAAGTTTATTAAATGTGGTAATGATAGTTTCTTATGATTGTATTGAAAATGTGGACAAGTTTGTGATTTTAAGGGAATGAATGGGAATTCCGATGTGAAATACTTCTAATAATTAGAGATGGGACACTATGAAAATTAGTGTCTCCTACATGAAATGAATATACCCAAAACAGTCTACTAAATCATAGTAATGTTTATGATTCTATGACAAAAAAAAGATGAATTATTAATGTTCATATGTTTGGATTCATGAATTATGTCATTTGAGTGTCTTATCATTGACATACATGTTATAATAATTATGGAATACATGAGTACTGTATACCATTGTTTTTTCATTAAGTATTTGAGACCATATTCTAAATGGGATAAAGAAAATTTATTCAATATAATTTAAATCATTTTGGAAATAACATAGTTGAGGGAAAGATAACTGTTAATGTATTCCCAATGTAAAGTCAGTTATGGTTTGATAAAAAATGATTTTTCTAAAGAATGTAAACCAGATAAGTGCTGAAAACCATGGAACTAATTATTGATTTATTGAATAAGTTATTAATGGTATCATTTATAGAGTTTACATGAATTTTAGATTTCTGAAATATATCCAACAAAGAGGTTCATACATATGTTATATGGAAGAATGAATGTTATCAATAATGTATTATGTTAATATAATGATGTAACAATATTTCATGAGAATACATGATGACAGTGTTCACATATTTTGTGTGTGATGATTAAAGAGACCCTTGATGTTTGTCGAAGGATAATGATATGGTAATTTATAAAATTAAATGATCATCCTTTGATAGTGTTGGAATAAAATCATTTGTAAAATTAAACCATTTATGAGATGGTTTATATTGATATTTGTTTGAGGTTTTATGGTCTAATGTGTTACTTCACCATGTGATTCAACTTATGATGGTAATAGAATTAGAAATAATTCATGCCATGATGAAATTATAATATTGTTCCTATAGAAATTTATCAAGTAAGTATATTTAATTATAATATTATAGAGTTAATTAATTCCTCATCTCTAGGAAAAATGGTATTGAAACAGAAATACTGTCATATTGTTATCATTTATTAATGATATCAATGACCATATTTTTCAAAAAAAATATTTAATTTTGGTAGTATACATTCAGATAATTTTTTTTCTATAACTCTCTATGATAATTTGATAGTAATATTTCTCTTTGATTTCCAATTCATCTGTAATGTTCCCTGTTTGTGATAACCATCACATTTTACATTCCATGTTATTAGGAACATCTCTTATCAACCCCATCTATAATGTTGATTTCTAAAAAATATTCTATATAAAGTATGAATACCTAGATTACAATATTCATGTTTATATTTTGATGATGCATTTTATATAATCTGGGGAGATTGAAACACCGTGATATTCTAAAGGAAGAACCTTGCATTTGTTAGCGTGTATGACGAGAATCACCAAGATCATACAGGAATGTAATATCCAATAAATTTATAGTATATTAACTATTCTAAATAGATTCTATATATTCTATGTAATTCAATAAATGGAATGATTAGTTATCATGCATTACAGGCAATAGTGACTTTGTATGGAAGCTTACGTTATTATTGGAGACTGAGTTTTACCGAACAAAAATATATTATAAAAGAATTATTACTTAATATAACAAGACTAATCCTAGACATTAAATTATTTTTTATGTATATATCTAATTAAATTATGTAAACACATGGTTTACAAAAATATAATATATATTAATTCGATATTAATTAATTATAAATGATTACGAAAAAAATGAATATAATGGAAAATTTTAATATCATTATGTAAACACATATATTTTATCCTAATAAATTAAATTTATTATAATTAGAGATGGGTATAAATTTAATATGTATTATATAATAAATAAATTATTTTTTCACATTTTTCCAATGGATATTATATGTATTAAAAAAATAACAATCCCAACAGTACATATAAAAACCAATATTTTAATAAAGGTACTTTTACCACATTTTAATGTAGATCCTATTTTAGATAATTATTTTAGAATATTTATAGGGTTTATATGTATATGTTTGGAAAAAATCCCTCAAGGCAACATTGAAGTATTTTTGAGGTGATTGTGATTGTTGACAAGGTGAACTTATGTGTTGAGATTGTTGACAATGCATAACATGACATAAAAATTTGTTGATAATGGGGATTTCATGGTCGAATTTCAAGTTCAAGAGATGTGGTCAATGATCCATGTTTGATTCTAGAATGTCGAAAAAGATATGGATGATCAGGATGTGGTACAAAAAGAATAGATACAAGGTGGCACCAATTTCCAGTGTTTGCCAAATTTTTGGGCCTGCAAATCTACATATGAAGAAAAGTGGTTTTTGGAAAAAGGAATTCAGCACTGTGTACTTGAAGGCTTGGAAACATGCGCTCCATTTGTTTTTCAAGATCAGATCATCAAAATATGGCAAAAGGATAGGGGTCACGCAAGTGTTGAGTTGGTCACGCAGGTGACTTGTGCGCCATGTAGAGACATGCGCGTCGATGCCTAGAAGGATTGGGAACTTGCACGCCTGTGTTTTTTAAGCTCAGAAGATCAAAATATGGAAAAGGAATGAGGTTCGTGCAAGTTTGGAAGTTGGTCGCGCAAGTGACTTTCAGGGGAAGAGACCTGCGTGCCGAGACTTGCGTGCTGAGGGTGGACTTACGCGCCGTCGCGTAGGGTGTCCAAATTACCTATAAATATTAGACCACCCCTCCTCATTTCTAACAGAGTTAAATACATAGAAAAATAATAGCTCCCATCACGTAGTTGTGGAAGTCGCGCAAGTGGTGTGTGGTTGCACAAGTAGGGACTTGCGCGCTAGTGTTGAAGATTGTTCACCATCAATTTGTTGTGCGCCTGAAGTGGTTTGAGCAGCCAAGGATGTGAATCACGCATGTTTGGAGAAGCATAATCTTGTGTCACACAAGTGTTAAGAAATACTTGTGCACCAGTGTTGACTTCTGCACTGAGACTTGCGTGCTGCCTTAGAGAAGGGCGCTAAGTATGGTTGATTTCCGGCAGTGATTCAGGGCTACGTGGAAGTTGGGGGATTTCCTGATACCTTCGTTGCAAAGAGAAATTCATCTACGGGTGAAGGTTGAGCTTCAACAGAGCATCTGTTGTACCTCTCGTACCCCTCGTGGTTTGATTTTAATGATCACAATCACTCACTTATTTATCTAATCCTCTTTCAAGTGTTTTTGGATGATAGGAATCATTTCAGGTTACCAAGGAATTGGGCCAAGCAAGCTGAAGCCAAGAAAGGAGCAAAGTGCACTGTTTTCATGTGCACCGGCCAACCGGTGGCTCAGCACCGGCCAGCCGGTAGCGCCTGGGCAGAGAGTCTCCTCACTGTCCAGAGCACCGGCCAACCGGTGGATCAGCACCAGCAAGCCGGTGGGCCCTTGACAAAGAGACCTCCCCACTGTCCAGAGCACCGGCCAACCGGTGGCCTCGGCACCGACCAACCGGTGGAGCCCAGACAGAATGGCAAGCTACTGTCTTGCCACCGGCCAACCGGTGGTCTCCTCACCGGTCAGCCGGTGGCACCTGGACAGAAGCATCCACCCATCTCCAAGGCACCGGCCAACCGGTGGCCCTGTACCGGTCAGCCGGTGGAGGCAGTCAAACTAGCCGTTGGGCTTTTGACAAGCCTGTCCACTTGGCCTCCAACGGCTCCGAAAGCCTCTCCAACGGCTCCAAAGGCCTCTAACGGCCATATGAGGGTTTCCCCTCTATAAATAAAGGACCTTGAAGCCCCGGAACAAGTGTTGGACCATAATTAAGCATTTTGTAGCGCACGAGACATTTTACATCATTTGGCGAACCTCTGGCGGATTGTCTCAAGGAACCTCCACTTGCTCCAACCCACTTCCACATCCAAGGAGCACCACCAAAGAAGCTTTGGAGCGCTCTTCATCAACTCCAATCAACCATTGGCGCCCAAGACTTCCTTATTACGGTTTTTATTGTTTTATTTATTTGAGCATCATTTTGGGTTTGTGCCTACAAACCCCAACTCTTTCTCTCATCCTTTAATTTGGGTTTTCACACCACCTTCAAGGTGTGAAGAGGTTAGTCAAGCCTTTCCTTTTAAAAGGCTTGAGTCAAAGGTGAGCTAGCCTTCACCCGTAAAAAGGCTAGTGGGTTTCTTTCTCAAACCATTAAAAAGCAAGCTGTAATAGGTGAGCTAGCCTTCACCTGTAAAAAGGCTAGTGGGTTTTTGCTACAACCATTGAAAAGCAAGCAGTAGTAAATCTCTCAACGGTTGAGTTGGGAGCGGAGACGTAGGCCGGGTTTTAGGCCGAACTCCGTTATCAATTTTGTGTCTTGCCTCTTTTATTTCCGCTGCACTTTCAAATTTGATTTTAAATTGTTAATTATTTTTTAAAAGGCAATTCACCCCCCACTCTTGCCATCACTCCTTTCTTTTCTCCGCCCAAAAATTGGTATTAGAGGCAAAATTTGAGTAATACCTTAACCGGTTTCAAATTCAAAGATCCATTGTGATGGATTCAACCTCTTTCGCCCCCGAAGGCAATTCTTTGGGTCGTGCTCCATTTTTTTATGGAACCGACTACACCTATTGGAAAACTCGCATGACCACTTTTCTTAGAAGTATATGTTATCCCATTTATAAAATTGTCATGCATGGTTATTCTCTCTCTTCCCCCGATGAATCCAAATGGACTCAAGCAGACGTTAAAAATTTCGAGCTTGATGGCAAAGCCATGAACGCTCTTCATTGCGGCCTTGATCGTAATGAGTTCAATCTAGTTTCCACATGCACTACTTCACATGAAATCTGAAAACTTTTGGAAGTTACCCATGAGGGGACCAACAAAGTTAAGGATACTCGATTGGACATGTATCGTCAAGATTTTGAGTCTTTTACTATGCACCCACATGAAAATATTTCTGATATGTTTACTCGATTTACTGACGTTTGCAATGGAAGAAAATCTCTAGGAGATAATATTTCTGCAGAAACGATGGTCAAAAAGATCCTTTGGATCTTACCAAGCTCATGGGCACCAAAGGTGACGGCAATTCAAGAAGCCAAGGACATCAAGAACATGCCGGTCGAAGAGCTCATCGGATCCCTCATGACATATGAGATCACCATGAGGAGGCAAGCTGAAAAGGAAGGCAAACTGATCAAAATTCCAAAGAACATCGCCGTCAAGGTTCAACAAGAAGAATGCTCCTCCTCCTCATCGTCTTCCTCTTCATGCGGTGATTCCGAAATGGAGAACCTTGCCCGCAAGATTCACAAGTTCATGAAGAAGCACAAGAAGAAGAAATCCCGCAAGGCTCAACCCAACGAAAAATTCGAGCCCAAGGTAACATGTTACGGGTGTGGCGAGAAAGGCCATTACAAGCCCGATTGACAACTCCAAAAGAAAAAGGCCAAGCAAAAGGAGAAGAAAAATGCATTCAAGTCCACATGGAGTGATAGCTCCACATCCTCCTCCTCCTCCTCAAGTGACAACGGTAAAAAATGCCTAATGGCATTTCACGAGGTAACCTCTTCCGACTCCTCTTCCTCTTGTTCTTCAAATTCTTTTATTCATTTATCTTATGAGGATCTCCAATTTGCAAGAGATCAATTGGAGGAAGGTTTTCACGAACTTTCTTCCAAATTTATTGCTTTAAAAAAGAATTTCAAAAAACTCTCTTCCGAAAAAGACCAACTTCTCAAAGAGAAGGAAGAGTTGACCCTCAAAATCCAAAACCTTCCCGATGTTGATTCCATGGAATCAACTATAAAAGATTTAAGGGAATCCCTAGCCAAGTTCACCAATGGGGAACAAAATTTGACCAAACTCCTAGGTTCCCAACGCATTTCTAGAACAACCCAAGGGATTGGCTATTCCAAGAAAGCTTCCTCTTCCCATGCACCTACTATTTTTGTAAGGGGGAGCTCCCAATTTAAATTTTGTAATTATTGCAAAAAACCCGGGCACTTAATTTATGAGTGCAATTGCAAAAATGCCCGGTATGGTAGACCGAAAACTTTTTCCTTTAATGATGAATTTTTTAGGAGAAGACCCGCCAATAGACAAGTGTGGATTGAAAACTCCCTTTTAGCGAGTCTCTCCGGGCCAAAATTTGTCTCGGTTTCAAAAACCACACCCGGGTGATTTGTTGTTTTTATTTAGGGGGAGTTAGGATTGTTTATGGCATTTTGATTTCAATTTCCTTTCAAAACATTAAATTCAAACTGTTATTCAATTTCCTTTCAAAACTTTCAATTCAAACTGTTATTCATTTTTCATTCAAAACTTTCAATTCAAATTTCAAAAATTTCAATTGGTTTAAAATCTCTATCTTGTTTTTCAAACCTTTCCCTCAATCAAGTTTTATGCCCCGTGCTATTTTGATAATCACAAAGGGGGAGAAATTCTTGGTTGATTGGGGGAGAATTCTCTATCATACTTTGCTTTCTTTTCAATTAATCCTTTAAATCATGCCTCTCTTTTTTTGTATTTTACATTGATTGTTTTGGTGATTGTGATCATAAAAATAGGGGGAGATTGTTGTACCTCTCGTACCCCTCGTGGTTTGATTTTCATGATCACAATCACTCACTTATTTATCTAATCCTGTTTCAAGTGTTTTTGGATGATAGGAATCATTTCAGGTTACCAAGGAATTGGGCCAAGCAAGCTGAAGCCAAGAAAGGAGCAAAGTGCACTGTTTTCATGTGCACCGGCCAACCGGTGGCTCAGCACCGGCCAGCCGGTAGCGCCTAGGCAGAGAGTCTCCTCACTGTCCAGAGCACCGGCCAACCGATGGATCAGCACCGGCCAGCAGGTGGGCCCTTGACAAAGAGACCTCCCCACTGTCCAGAGCACCGGCCAACCGGTGGCCTCGGCACCGGCCAACCGGTGGAGCCCAGACAGAATGGCAAGCTACTGTCTTGCCACCGGCCAACCGGTGGTCTCCTCACCGGTCAGCCGGTGGTGCCTGGAAAGAAGCATCCACCCATCTCCAAGGCACCGGCCAACCGGTGGCCCTGTACCGGTTAGCCGATGGAGGCAGTCAAACTAGCCATTGGGCTTTTGACCAGCCTGTCCACTTGGCCTCCAACGGCTCCGAAAGCCTCTCCAACGGCTCCAAAGGCCTTTAACGGCCATATGAGGGTTCCCCCTCTATAAATAAAGGACCTTGAATCCCTGGAACAAGTGTTGGACCATAATTAAGCATTTTGTAGCGCACGAGACATTTTACATCATTTGGCGAACCTCCGGCGGATTGTCTCAAGGAACCTCCACTTGCTCCAACCCACTTCCACATCCAAGGAGCACCACCAAAGAAGCTTGGGAGCGCTCTTCATCAACTTCAATCAACCATTGGCGCCCAAGACTTCCTCATTACGGTTTTTATTGTTTTATTTATTTTGAGCATCATTTTGGGTTTTTGCCTACAAACCCCAACTCTTTCTATCATCCTTTCATTTGGGTTTTCACACCACCTTCAAGGTGTGAAGAGGTTAGTCAAGCCTTTCCTTTTAAATGGCTTGAGTCAAAGGTGAGCTAGCCTTCACCCGTAAAAAGGCTAGTGGGTTTCTTGCTCAAACCTTTAAAAAGCAAGCTTTAATAGGTGAGCTAGCCTTCACCTGTAAAAGGCTAGTGGGTTTCTTGCTGCAACCATTGAAAAGCAAGCGGTAGTAAATCTCTCAACGGTTGAGTTGGGATCGGAGACGTAGCCCGGGTTTTAGGCCGAACTCCGTTATCAATTTTGTGTCTTGCCTCTTTTATTTCCGCTGCACTTTCAAATTTGATTTTAAATTGTTAATTATTTTTTAAAAGGCAATTCACCCCCCCTATTGCCATCACTCCTTTCTTTTCTCCGCCCAACAGCATCTACATACAAGAGAGGATGTCTTCATTCATAGAAATGAAGAGACCTATAGGTCTATAAACTGTGAGTGGATCCTTTCCAGGGCAGTGAGCGAAAGAATAGGAAGAAGGTGATCCTCTCCACCAGCAATGATCCATAGAGAGTGAGACAAGGAGTGACCCTTGGGAAAGCAGTGATCTGACCCTAAACATTGTAAAGGTAGTGAGCATGGGAATATAAGTGATCTAGCCTGAATCTTGTAATCCACAGCTAGTGATGTTTAGTGGAAATTGGTACGACCAGCTACCTGTCGGCGTATGTTCCTTGGATGTAACCCTTAGCGGTGAACCAAGTAAAATTTCTGTGTCATGTGCTTTATTTATCCTCTAATTATATTGTGCAATTGGAAAGAGAGAGAAGAGTGTTTTACTAAACAAAAAAACAAGATCAGAACTAGCTTTAATTTTAAATTAGTCATACCCTGATTCACCCCCATCTCAGGGTATTTAGCCTTGTGGACCTAACGATATAAATAAACATCTTATTTTAAATAATAAAATAAAATTTATAATTGGGTGAAATATTGGTACATTTCTATGAAGTATCTTTTTTGATTAATAGTGAAAAATAATTATTTTTTGATTCCAAACTTCTTTTTCATCTTATTTATTAATATTTAAAATGATATTTTAATTTGTTAAAAGTAAAAATATTTCAATTATAAGTTAATTAAATATAGTTATTTAATTTTAGTCAATTTATCTTTGATATTATATATACAAACATATCAAATTTCTAAACATTTTTACTTAAAAAACCCTCTTTGTCGTCTTCTATACATGATTAAATTTATATTAACAATTGCCACATCAGTTATTATAATTAGGAAAAAATAATTAATATTTGGAAACATAATAATTTATAACCTCTAATAGTTTGAAATTAATTTTTTATGACAAAATGTATTAATGTGATTAAAATGAAATACATCAATTAAGAAAAAAAATATATCTTTTCCAGTGACTAGAACATAAAATTATGGGCCAAAAGACTACAAAACATCTCCGTATGACATTATATATGCATATTTCAATTGTATACTACTTTTTATCATGTTTTTTCCATTATTTTGACTACTTTAGATTGGATTTTTTTGAGAAATTCACATTTCAAATATTTACTACAATACCACTCCTCCGCCACTATAAAAATTTAATCAACCATCGAATTAATTTATATATCTCAATACCAGTCTATCATAAAAAACTGTTAAATTATTCTCCCAAAATCAATCCAATCACCCTAGAATCCTCACATTGGGAATAAAGAAAAAAAATGAACCCTATTGTGGATACCAAAAGGAGTTACCAAAAAAGTGGTTAAATCATAACTCAAGATCATTTGTTTTATCTTCATTATCTACAATATAAAGTCTTCTTATTACATGATTCTATAAAAAAGTGTCATGAATATACTGATATATTTTTATTCTATGTATTTAAACAACACTTACACACACATCCATCAAATTGTTAATGATCTTACCATTCACATGTCTGGCGAGCTAAATCTTTACAAAATAATGTCATTAGTTTTTTATTTACACATATATTTGTTTTGTGATTTTGATAAATTAATTTTACTATATTTTAAATAAAATATTTAAATTTATTTATGCTTATTTTATACTTATGTAACTCAAACCTTTATTCTTCCCATTTTGTGTAAATACGATAACATCCTCTATGGAAGTGTGGACTTCATCATTCTCAAAGCTATAAGATTCATTCATGTGATACATGTAACATATAATACATTTTTTTAATAAAAAATATGAAACATAAATGAAATATATTGATATTATTGAAATGATTTCATTTATACAAATATAATATATCGTTATCTTTATTAACCTTTTCACACACTAAAATGTGATAATGTCGGCCATGGACGCATAGACTGCCGCCTCCTCGAATGGATGATATGTTTTTACTTCACAAGATTTATATATATATATTTATTTGATTGAATAAAAAGTTATTTATGAAATAATAATAATTTTGGAAATAAATAATGTAACATACCTTAATTATATAATGATCATTGTAAAATGGGATATTACTCATTCATACGTACGATGTACCATCAATATGAATGTACCATTAGTTCATTTATTCATTACCATCCATAGTGATTTTTATTAAAAGAATATTAAATTTATACATATGATAATTATTTCAGGATTATTATCCTTTAAATGTTTATGTAATGACCCATATGATAATAGTAGACCAACCAAAGTAATTTTTATCACACAAACTAAATTTGGATAGGACCCTAACATTATATTAATTTTTAATTTTGTTGAATAAATAATTTTCATAAGTGATATAAATGTGACAATAAACATGAAAAAGGTTTTAAATAAGGAAAATAATTAATATATTATTATTGTTCTAGGAGCCAATGAAAAACATGAAAAGTCAGACTCTGGTAAGCAATTTCGTCTAAATTTGGTTTCGTTGAGGCATATTGTAAAGTTATAAACGTAGTTTCTCTTATATAGTGTATAAAATACCCTTAGAAATTTTATATCATAAATATAATTGTTATCATATTATTATTTGTTAAATTTTATTTTATTTATTTCCATGGATTATGATTCAAAATTTTCAATGTTTTATATGAGATTTTGGAATGTTTAAATATTGTTTTCCTCTAGTTAAATTTTCATGGTATTTCAAAGGTATTTCAATTAATCAACAAAATAACTCATTTTTCATACTTATAATCCAATGAGGAATTATTGATAAATACTTGTTATTTATTCAGGATGGATATGTTATGATAGTTGATATTGTTTATTATCTATATTAATTATTCAGTAAAAGGAATTCTTTGTTGAACAAATCAAGGGGGGCCAGAAATTACATATCACCTCGATGTATCGATATGTTTTCATGAGAAAAATAAGTTTTCCAAATGAAATGGTTTTATATCTATAATATTAAACTATCCTATGAATGGTCTTGGTTGTACAGGTTTTCATGTTCCTGCGACTTGACATCCCATAATTATGAATTTCCTTCATAGATATTTCAGTTACAGTTATTATTATCTATTAGGTTTTCACATGATAAAATGTGTGGATTCATTTAAAACCATTTTATTGATTAAATAGAATGTGTTTTCAGTTTCTTAAATTTAAATATTTATTACGTCGTATCTAGTCATTTTAATTGCATGCGTTATAGTTATTTAGAATTATATGTTGATTTATTCTCTTCAATTCAAAATTTATTCTTCTTTAAAACCCTTTCGGAGAATTTGTGAACACCCTGATAAATTTTCATTTTTCATAGGTTATGAAGATGAAATAATTTAATAATATTTCAAGTAGAAATTTCAATTATATTTATTTTTTATATTGATTAATATTTTATTTACCAATGTGAAATCAGAAACACCAATGTATTCAGGTATTCGAAAACTACTAAAATGATTATTCCTTCTATATTTGATACCTTGTAGTCATGTTAATGCAATAAAATACTGCACAGACTTGGGGATTCTTTGGTTTGGGGGTATAGTTTCATCTAACAAATTTATTGGTAGTGCTCATTGATGTATCAAAGCCTTTAGTAATATTAATTACAAATGGTTTTAAAAGATATATAATATTTATTTTTGTTGAATTAAAATAATTCATTAATTATTTTTATACATATGAAAAAAGGTTGAATTTTATCTCAACTATTAAAATCATTTAAAATTATTTTTTTACAGTTTTAAATAATTAAATACACAACTAGTTTTAAATGAACCAAAAATAAAATCATCTTTATATATTAGTTCAAACAAAACATATTTTGAATTATTTTTATAAATAGGATAGGGTTAGATATAATTTTGAAAAAACCATTGATTTCCCAAAAGAGTCAAACATGTCATACATAGATTTGGAAACATAATTTAAAAATAATTTCTTTCAAAAGATTAAAAGAATTATTTAGTAAATTGGTATTTGAAAAAAAAATTATAAAAATATTTAAATCATTATTATAACAATTTAGTAATACATTCATAACATCCATTTTTATATAGGTTAACGTGAAGATAAGATAATTTTTCTTATAGTTTTGTAATTTAATTTAAATAGATAATTGTGTAATGTTTTATTCCCAACCAATTCTTTCTTGTTGACTATGACCTTGTGAATGATTTTTAAATTTATTCTAAATATTATTCCATATTCATCAAACTTAAATCGAAATACCCATTTACTCATTGTCGAAAGGTATCCTTTGATTCTGTAAAGTATATATATATTTTTTTATTCAAAATGATTCAATTATTCTTTCATAGTAATTACCATGGGTTTATCAATAATTTCATTATTTATGTTCATAGGTCCTACATGTGACAAGTAATCTTTATTTTCATATATATTACTAAGAACAATTTTATTATGACAATCATTATAAGGATGATCCCCCATAAAATATAAGGTACAATACTTATGGGTACAAGAAGATGAAGTAATTTATGATCATTGTTCTTCCACGTATATTTCTTCATTTGGGTTCTAAGATTAGATTAGGTTTAGAGATTTTTCTTTTAAATCAACACCATCGTAACAGGTCTTCTAGGTATTAATAATACTAAAATTTGACCTATCATTCATACAGTATTATAAATTATATTTTTAATCATATAGATCAGTAGCATAAAATTTGGAATTAATATATCCTTCTATAATTTTATTATTATTAATTAATAATATCCACACTTTAATTTATAATAAGTAACATATAAAAAATCTATAATCACCCTTCATTTTAAATTTTTCTAGATTTAATTTTGTATTCATAAAAAAATAATTTCATCCAAATATGTAAATGATTTTATCATATGATACTATCATAACATAATTAATAGGGATTCTTTATCAAAAGTGGTATTATCCCAACACTATTTAATATATAAAACATCATATTGAAAATTTACTACTAAGAATAAATTTGTACTTCCAAATCAATGGGCATGTTATCTCTAATTTTTTAGAGATATCATTTTTCAATTTGATCTACCACATTTTGTTTTGGTGTTGTAGGGAAGTGATGTTGTTAATACAACCATTGTTTTATCATAATGTTTCAATTTATTAGTATTGAAACTCACATCCATTAAAAATTGTCATGTTTTTAACGGTATATTCCATATGGTTCTCTAATGATTTTTTATAAATAAAAAATAAGAAAAAACCCATTTGTTATCTATGACATATAACTATGTGATTCTTTATTAGTCAGTAATTATAACTTGATAATAGTCCATTCTAACCAGAAATGAAACTCTATATTCTCCAATAAAATACATATAGAGTAGTTCTAGGGGTGATAAGGTAGATAATTCATTCATAGGTTCAGTATAATATTTCCAGTAAATTCCCTTTTAATAGGGATTGCACAATTTTCCATTTAAGAAATTTTGGATTGGGTAGATCCATGACTATGTAATTTTAAACAGGACTATAAAGTGACTATACCTCACAATAGACTATTCTCATATTCTAAAACCAATATTCTCTGTGAAATGAACTTAAAATATAATGTTTTCACGGAAATTGATTAATCAAATCTATAACATGGAAAATGAAATTTAACATATTAGTAAAATATATATAATGCTACGAATCATAAATAATAATGAATTAGTCTCATAGTTTAAATGGTAACCATCATCACACCACTATAAAATATTAATAATACTATATTTAAGACCACTAATATATAAAACATTTAAAAATTTGATATGTTTTAAAGTTACAAATTTTTACAAGTTTGGTTAATTTAAACTTTTTATTAGCAACAAAAGATAAAGGATGGACATCGTATTTTACTATATTATTGAATCATGGGTAGTATAAAATAATAGGTCTTGAATAAACACTATCCAAACCCAATATGTTATAATATAACACATCTAGGTTGTTTCCCATATAGTTAACAAATAAATTATTTTAATTCAAAAACATTATTATGTCCAAAAAAGTAATTAAATAAATATTTTATTTTAAAAATTTGATTTATTGGAATAAAAATAGAAGAATTATTATATTTTTTCAAAAAACATATTCTTAGCTATAAAATAATCTGAATTGTTTCTATAACCATGTGTTCCTTTTCTATAAAAAGTAATGTAATAGTTTTAGAATAAGAATAAAAATAATTTTCATCAAACTTATTTTCATGTATAGAACGATATTCTATTCTATATATTTGTTTATATTTTTATTTATGAACAAACATCATATTCATGATATAAATTCATTTAGTAAATTTCCCCAAATCATTTGTTAGTTTTTTATTTTTCAATTTCAATTTCTAGTTTTCTTATAACACTTTATAATTATAATACCTTTAAAAATAAAAATTTATCTTATCAATCATAATTTCTTCAAGAATAAAATAGTTCTATTATAATTATTTATTTACCACATAAGAATCATCTAATGAATTATTATCATAATTGTTAATGATATTTGTATGTTGCATACAATGTCTATAAATCAAAATTTATCTTTTTTGCTTCCATTAACCCTAAAATAGTACTAGTCATTGGGGATATTCAATGAGAAAAAAACATAACATAATTGATTTCATTGGGTTCCATCACCATATTTCATTATGTGCCTTAGAATTGGAAAATTATAATTGTTTTTCCTTTTATTTTACATTCATAACATCAAATTTCACGAAATGATCATTCTATAATCTAGTTTAATTTTTTCTTAATTTATTCATTAATTATATCCTTGAAAAAGGGTTTTTATTATAAAATTTTATAAATCTTCTTCCTAGGTGATCCATCATGCCATTAGTCATAGATTCCAAACCAGTACTCGATAAATGACCTTGGGTTACGTCTATAGATTTAGACTTAGATGTTTTGAAGTGTTTAAATTTTTGGTTCCAACATCTTCATTACCATATTTATGTATTTATAAAAATATAATCACTTTTCTAATTAGTTCCTTGAAATCATGTTTTCCAATTTCAGAAAATTATTTTATAGATATAGTTGTAATTATCTTTCTATCTAGTTGGAATTTTAGAATCCTTAGAACACACTTCTTTTCATTTATTGTTTTTTCAAAAGAAATAATTGTGTTTATGATTTCATTTTACATATACTAAATTTTATAAATAGTTTCATATGATTTCATCTTAAATTAATATTATTTTACTATATATTTATTCAATTTAGTTTATTTAAAACTGAATATTACTTCTAGAGAAACAACATGGATATCTAGGATTTTATTTGAAGCAACATGTGATGACATGTGACTAAATTAACTTCAACCTAATGTATAGAACAAAGAATTCATATCATTTTAATATTATCAATTCATATACTAGGATTAATTAAACTATTCATTACAATTCATTTTTTGATTATTATATTAATATTCAAATATACTCCAAATAACAGGACCCATGATATAATGATAAATTTTCAATTTTATTTTTAACTAAAATTTTGTTGACTATTAATGAACTAAGATAGAATGGTAAGATGTACTTCATGTCCCATATCCTCAATAATGATATAATAATATATATTTATTGACATCTTTCCCTAAGGACACGATCAAGGACATAATAATGTAATAATATTAAAAATTTAAATACAGAAAGCATAAAATTACTCTCAATAAAAAAACGAGGGTCAGAGTTCAATATTTAAGAATGAATGTGTTGAGAATTCATTATAAATAATTATATATTGAATATTTAAATCCAAATAAACTGAAATTGAAAATAGACTTGTTCGAAAATATATTAGGTATGTATAATATGACCTTTTTTAATATAATTTTCTAAAGATGGTGATTAATATCTATTCGAAATATATAATATTACATTAATATTGAAAATATTATACTCACTCCAAAAATTATATATATGTCTCATATAAGTTATACATATAAATAATTATTTTAGAAACATATGTTATGAAATCCCCATGTAAAATTCGATGAAGTAATTTGTTTTCGAGTAAACATTAAATTATGTACCAATGGGAAAAAAATAACCAGATAGAGTAATTTTAAAAATAATATGACCAATTTTACATCGGATCCTAATTCTCACAACTTGATTTGTAAACCAATGCCCAATAAAACTAGTAAAACAAAGAAAATGATCCACAATATTGCTTAGCTGTATTGATCCACAAACTAGACTACACAACAAAAATATAACAGCATAGAATATATTATAAGAAAATCCATGAAACATGTATATTTATTTATGGGATAAGAAATATTAAGGATTAAAATAGTGAGTATCAGTGTACTATTCTATAAATCACTATAGAAACCCTAAAAATAAGAACTAGAAAAAAGAGTAGCTCAAATATAATGAAAATAAAGATATCAAGGTAAGATTGGATAATGTGAGGCATTACAATATATTTTTATTTTTGACTAATATGTGATTTTATTTTCTAATTATATAGTCTTATACTAATAACTACATTATATGTATATGTTAGTGAAGCTCCCTCATTATTTTCAAAGGGGATCAATGAAAAACAGAGTATTATGGTAGTGATAGATTAACTCAATTAGATATTAGTTAGTTTATAATCATTCACATATGAGGCAATTATATATTCTTATAATACTCTATAATATATAACCATTGAAATAATTTCCCCTCCCATAATCTTGGATAGATATATATATATATTATAATGACTCTATTATTCAATGTTAAAATATATAGTGATAATAAATATTTTCTTAGAAGGAGATACTTAAATACTCATCTTCAATCATGTTGTTATTCTCGTTATAGACTACCTTCATATTATAGACTCATAACATTGAAGGTTTAATTAATCATGTGGTATATTGGAGTTATCAATTGACTAATCCACATATTTGATGATTTTTCACCAATGGTAATCGACAAACATAGTTGATTTATATTGTTTAGGAGCTAGATCCATAACATTGAAAGTCATGAATTACATCATTAATGATTATTTATTATTATAAAATTCCTTAATGATGTGTTTATTTGATCATTAGATGCTTACCATTGTAAAATCAATGATCATGTGGTCGGTCCATCACAGAACACATTTTTCATCAAAATTAGTTTTATATCCAAAACAGAAAACTTATTAGTCATTTAAAAGACACGAATTTTTATCACTAAAAAATTAATTAATTGGATAAGATAATAATTTACCAGTTTAATTAGTTTAATAATAAAATAATAAATTAACGTAATTATTTAATTGATTAATTTCAGAATTTACATTTTATGATTCATACTCGATTGCATTTAAATACATTAATACAAGAAATGTTGAACAATCACAAAAAACATTCATAAAAACAAACTATATATAAAGAATAAGAAAACAAAATAACCAAACCAAGTGATAATTTCCCCTTTCCAAAACACTAATATCCTCAATTATAAAAATAATTATTATCACAAATAATTAAATACATACAACTATGGGATGTGATGTTATCATCAATTAACATCATTCGAAATTATTAATAACAATATTAATAAATTTACACATCCCATTATCTACCATATTATTTAATAATATAGTTTAATAATGATTATATTATTTAACCACCATGTGTTAATATTTATATCATTTATAGTGTCAATCAGATAAATTCATTAAAATAAAATAAATATATATGAAATCACACATCACAAAAATATTAAGAGATGAATAAAATCTTCCAAATTGAAATAATTCAACATTGGGATTCAATTAGAACAAATGTGAGAGGGGTTACATGCATTTTTTAAATTCAATGGACGAACTAAAATGATTATTGATTTGTTAGAATAAATATATGGGTGATGTTTTAAATATAATAAACTATTTATAATGAAATAAAAATAAACGAGGGAGTGAACTCCTCATTTTAGAATAAAAAATATGTTCGTCTCTTAATTTTTCAAAAACATTGGAATACATTCCTTTGAATTGTTCATTAATTCAGTTTTAATCTAATTTAGTCTAGGGATCATTAAAAACTCATGATATTGATGAACATAAGGGTATACCCATCTTAATGGTATTTAGATTTAATTACCGTGATTTATTATAATCTTTTTATTTACTTCATTATTTATCATTAAAATGGATTTTTAAAATATTATTGAAAAACAATATGAAATATGTTTCGTCAAAAACTCATAAGAAAATAGTGAGGATCAACTAAGAGAAGAGAATGTATGGGTCGACTATCTGAATCATACAATTGGACCCACTAATCATATATATGAAGAAACAATTGACTATGAGTATTTACTACGGAATGTATAAAATTGACTGTATGAGACAATTGAACACATGTATAATCTACCGACAACATGTATCAACAAAACCACATAGATAAACCTTATAAGAAAACCACCAAACATATTAGTCTACTGCATGGAACAACCATAAAAAATACTTACCATCTCATTCGAGCATAAGGATCTACCATAATGCATTGATAAACCACCTAAATAAATTACCAATAGTTTTATTTCATTATTTGAAATAAAATTGAATCAATAATAAAAGGTTCACCCACACATCCAAAACAATGACCCCATGAACCGAAGATAAAATGACCAAAAATTCATATAATAAAATTTTGGAAAAGAATTTGAGAACCATTTTGAAACCTACAAACACGTAGAAAAAATATAAGAACTGTTTTTAGAAGACATGGACCACATTTAATGTCATTTTGTGAAATCCATAACAATTTAATTACTATTTTGGTTAAATAATATAGTCTAACTTGAATCAATATTCTAGGAAATATGAAGTCATATTCTTCAGACTTTTGAAATAGGAATTTCCCTTCTTCACCTATATATGGAATTAACCATTAATATGAAAATGGTTATAAACATTCTTAGTTCACGTATTTGGACTAAAATTTCGAAGAAACATAAAATCTTTAAAAATAAATATTTCAAATTAATGCAATTTTTATTTTACCCAAATTAAAATCATAATAATAATAATTATTCAGTATTTTTTAAGTAATACTACAATGTAAATTATCACTATATTAGAAGAAAATACATCCCAATTTATTAAAATGTTTGTAAATAACTTTTCTATTTGAAAATTATAATAGTGGAACTATTTAATTTGAACGAATCACATGATTATAAACCTCGCCATTTATTTTATTCACCCTAATGGGGTGAGGAAAAATCTTCCACAAATTCAAATCATCAGGGACAGACATAGTCAAAAAAATTCAAGTGTGGTTTATCATTCGATTTCTTATAGAAGTAAATGTGGAATGTAGATAATTTTCATAAAATAAATTATTATATTATATTAATGGAAAATTTGTTACCTATATTTAGTCCCAACATCACTTAGTACTTATCTATTAATTTTTATTTGTATAGAGTATATAAAATAAAATTTATCATAATACTTTGTTTATCCATTACAAATAAAAAGAGATGAGATATCAAGGTATATTAGATAAAGTCCTTATGTCTCCTTTTAGATCATTGAGAATGTGTAATAACCTGATACAATTTATTTTTAAAGCATCACATGTATAATCTATTGTAATAATTATAACCGTTTCTCTCTAGATGAGGTGAATAATCATGTAAATGTGACTCCAACACATAGTATATGTTTTTATATTGTAATAATATATATAAAAGACTGTACGACACATAAAAATATGTGATTTCAAATGCATGGAAGTTATCCAAATACAATTAGAGAATACATTTAGTTTTTTTACAACTTTCAAAATCATGTTAGAATAATCTTTATTTCATTTATATTTATTATGAAAATGAAAATTAAAAAATTTAATTTATTATTCTACAAATATTTTATGAAATAAAAAAATCCCTTGGTATTAGATTCCTAATGTAATATAATGTGGATATTCTATTGGAATCTACCCATATATCTCAAATCACTTCCCAAATATTGGCCATGAAAAGTTATCTTAAGATTTTTTGTGCATGTGGGTCTATCCAACTACATTAAATAAATGTTTCTTATTCCATTGATTAGACTCACTTGTCGTTAAATACTAGAATCAAGTGTAACAAAAACATTCATCCAAAAAAGTATTACAAAAAATTTTCCTAGTTGACTCAATAATAAATTGGTTATTACAATTCAATATCATTCCTAAAACATCATTATAATTGAATGTGCTCCCAACGTTGGCATGCCAACACATTATCTACGCGTGGACATTATGTTTTCTGATAGAAAGTGATATTAAATTATTATTATTTTCGGGAGTATTTTATTTCTTATTTATACATTTCCACATTTTATCTTACTACATACTTGGTAATATTATTTGTATTTTTCATAATTGAATTACTATGTTTGGATATATAATTACTCTTAATCCAATTTTTAATAATTCCATATTTATTCTTATTAATTTATTTATATTCTGTGATTGAGATAATGAATAGTTATGTAATTAACATTGAAACATGAAATGATAAATTAGAAATTGATAATAATAATAATATTTTCAAATTGTTCATCTATATGGAATACGATAAACTAAACCTTACTCCATAAGGAATAAATCATGGTACCTGTATTGGTTTGAGATAAAACATTACACACACACACATATGTACTTACAATGTTTGTTTCACCTCAAATTTGATCATAAACTACCTCCACTTTCCCAGTATCTCTACCATTTTCATATTTTCTACACAGAATGTAGGGAAATGGAATAATGGGGCATGGTTATATAAATGAAATGTGGATATACATACCCTTTAATATGTTAGAGTTAGGATGACAAAAGGTCCATCATAATTATTTAATAAATAATAATTATTCTAAAAGATCCGAAAATAATAATTAAATTTAACTAAAAATTGTCTTACATTGGTCAGGAAATATCATGATCATACAAGGATGCAATAAACATACTTACGTAAACAACATAACATTCTTTAAATTTAATTATTTTTTAAGATAAAAATTATTTAATTAATAATATAAATATGATATTAATTTAATTAATTCAATAATCATAATTTATATATGAAATGTATTATAAAATATCATTAACTTTAATTTTTAACAAATTAAAATCATTAATTTTATTAAAAATTAATCTCATATACAATTTTTATATCAAGGAAACAATGTGTCTATGCATCTAAACATTTAAATATTTACTATGGTCATTTCCATGTACTAGAAATTCACATAGAATATGGTGTTTTTGGGTTTTCACTTAATCACATAGAGTATACCATCATCTAATGACCCATGTACATGCGTTAAAATTAACGATGTGTACCACCATTAATGAAAGTGCAGGACACTGTGGGTGATGACCATAAATAGTGTATCGTTCCTATGTTAACATTGAAATTAATTAAACACTTACTATTATAAAAAAACTATAATAGGGTTTGTAATGTCAATTATTAACACATTGAAAAAGTTACTTATGATTAATGGAACAATTAATTTTCGTTTTGGATAGGAAAATAATGTGGTGTATAGGTCACTGTTAACATAGAGTAAAAAGGAATGTTACCATGTGTATGTTAATTATACATCACATATCTATTAATTTAACACCAAATGTTCTCTAATTAAATATGTATTGATTATAAAATAATTACAAGTAACATTTTTGATAATTTGAAATCATGTATGTATTATCTAATTAATAATCATGCATATAATATTTATACACTATACATATATTATTATAAACCCTATACGTATTAATTAATTTTGGGTGTCTCAATCATTACAAACACATAATTAAAATCATTTAAGATGAGTATTCAGAAAATCTCCTAATAATAAAATCCCTAGAACCATAATGATTTAATGTGTCACGAACAAGCCCAGATTGACCCTGAATTGGTCACCTAAGCCGGTCCGCGACACATCCCGATGGGCATTCCCGATCCCCACCGGCTGAAAACCAGTGTCGGGAATCAAAGTATACATGAGGGAATGATTCAAGCCCAGGAGATAAAACCAAGACCAGATAAATAAGTAGAAAACAATAGATCATGTAGTAAAACAACAACTAAAACATAAATAAACAAATGAACTGATCAAGATACAAAGTATCACTAAAAAGAAAAAATTTGGAAACAAGTCCCCACTACAACGATCTCCATGTGACCCCTTGGTCACCTACAACCAAATGCCTAATACTGCTCCCACATGAGAAACCACTAAGAGAAATCTTGAAAAACATCTGAATCTACAACTGAAATGGTAAAGGACGATTGTGACCACAAAAATGCTCAGTAGGGATGCAAAAAGCAAACCACAGAATCCAATTGTTTCCTTATCGAAAGTTGTCCGATGACACAAGTTTGGAAATACAATTATAAAAATAAGGTTTTCATGATTAAAGAAAATAACACCTCTTTCCCATAATGAGGAACAACACATGCCATATATTATTTCAGAAACATTTTATCATTTTATAAATAAGATCATACAAGGGATATTAGGTTTGTTCAAAAGGGAGACAGGTAAATACTTCATGCTGAAAATAAATCGGTGTAACAGAAAATTAAAGAAGCAATAAAAGCTGAAAATAAACTAGTGTAACAGAAAATAAGCATGCAATAAATGATATAACCATGGGTGATCCTGAACATCCCTAGAAAACCCCTGTACACACTCGGTTAAGAACCACCTATTGACATAAGGTGAAGCCCCATACTCTATAACCCACCGATCGCCCTCGTGACCAAATCAGCGGCAAATCCCACCTGGCCTCTCTTTCTAATAGAGGGCACCAATCGGTCTAATCAGGGCTGGTGAGCAACCATCAATCGGTAATATATATGATGCTCAGTAACCCACGGTGATTATAATAATAATGTGAACGTATGAAGGCCCACGCACACATGACTAATCTCACCGCACTTTCCCTCCTCAAACACGGACGCTTCATATACATTCACTCATAAAGGGTTACAGCAGACATGAGCCCCTAATATATGAGTTCAATTATTCACATTGTACAAAGGTCCAAACAGACCATCACATCAGGTTCATATAGAAAACATTTTCTAAAAAAAAATTTAGGTTTCTAACTGGGAACATACATTTATTCAAAATATCTTGGAAGCCCCACTCTTACATTTACAATGATAAATGGGATCTTTAGTTCCAAACACACATCGAAACACATCACAAATATAAACCATGATTTTACACATTTTTAACTCACACCAAAACATGTTTCAAACCGAATGACCAAACCTTAATGAAAACACTAAAAACCATGATTTCCAATACACTTAAAGAAAGGGTTTACAAAACTAGATTTAAAATACTCATTAGAAACCACTCAAGGAGACCAACTTTATTTGAAAACTAAAATCTATTTAGAAAACAAAACGTCCAAGAAAATTCCAATTACCTTAAAATCGAAACATACCACTTACATTTATTATAGAACATAAAAAATACATAAAAAACATTAAACCCTTTCCAACACATTTTAACACGTTTTGTTTTATATACCAACATCAAACCATACACACCCAAAATCCTCTTTAAAAATCAAATTCACACCAAGAAAACATTTTAAATCATTGCTCCAAAAAATCACCTTTTACCCACATCATTTTAAAGGAACACCAAATTAAACATTGAATTCATTAAACCTTTAAAAAAAGTGTTTTAACACAATAACTATGTCATAACACAACCAAGCAAATTTCATTCATAAAAAAAGTCATTGCAACATAATAATGATGATACATTTCATAATGGACCAATTCATTCTTAAATAAACATAATCAATTCATATATGCTTTCTAGGTATCATAAAATAATGCAATTTGCACTAAAACTCATTTGAAACCTATTTTTAACAAATCACATAATTTCCAAAATACTATAATAATTTAATTATGGGTTCCATATTGCTGAAAAATTATTTTATAAATTTATTTAAAATGAAAAGTATCAAAGGAATGATTTTATAAAAGAAAAAATGGAAACACATACCGAAACTTTGTGAGATTTTAATGAAACACCGATGGGAGGAAGAACGATCCCCCACAGACTAATCACACACCCTAAACCCATAGGAAACTTGAGATACACATTAACCCAAACATTTTCGGTTTGTCCAACAAGAAACCCCCACATGAAAACCCTAGAAATGGAGTGACGAGAGAAGAATATAGGAAGAGAACATACCGAAAAGAACTGCCAGAAGGACGCGCAGCCGCTGGAAGAATTACTGAAGGGGAGGAGGGCATGTGTAAAGGTGGGTAGAAGGAAGAGGGGTTCATAGGGGTAGGGGGATGAAGGGGTGAGTGCATGAGATCAAACAAAAGGTGATGCGTGAGAGAATAAGGAGAGATGGGATATTAGAGAGGGAGAATAAAAAAAATTAATTAATGGTGGGGTGCGTGAGAAAATATGGTAATTGGAGAGAGGGAATAAAAAAAGATAAATGAATTAATGGGGATAAAGTGGTGCGGGATGGGTAATGAAATGAGGGGGTGTGATTGGGGAGAGGTGAGTGGAGAGAGGGGGAGCATGGATAGAGGGAGGTGCATGGGGAATAACGAAGAGTGGTGATTGTGATGTATAAAAAAGGAGGTGATTAAAACCCTTAATAAAATAAAAATAATAACAATAAAAAATTAAAAAATGTTAATATTTTTAATGATAATGATAATAATAATAATAATAATTTAAATAGTAATAATAACATCAAAATTTTAATGACAATATTTATAATAATATTAAAAATTATATAATCATAACAACACCTTTAATTTTATTAATGATAATATAATTCATCACAATAAACATAATTATAATTATAATAATAATCATAATTTTATTCATTTTAATTTAAATAATAAAAAAATTAACAATGACCAAATAATTATGATATTCTTATACATTTTAATGATAGTAAGATCATTAACAATTTTATTATAAAAAAGACATTTTTATCTACAGAATAATGTTATTAATATTATTTTTATTTCCAAAACATTTACTTTATTTCATTCACATAATGTTTTATTATTTTATTTAATCGGTAACTATATGGACATTTGGGCCGACTGTATGGTTGCCACTAACCATGCGGCACCCGTGCACCGACCCAAAACTCACCAAAAACATAAAATATGAAAATAAAAATTAAACTTTCACTCAACCCACAGCTTGAAAAATGTATCTGAAGTAACAAAATAATAAAATAAAATAATTTTAAAGATCTGGGCTTGAAAATTCATTGCATCATAAAACATTCTTCCCACAGTAAGTCACTCGGCTGAAAGACAACCAAAACTCGGTTCAATACCTGACCAAAACTGTTGGAAGAAAAAAGCCTCGACCTGACTATTTACTTTATAAGTTACACCTGACTTTCTCTAAGAGAAACCATAGAAAAAAAGAAAGTGAGAAAACGAGAGGGTTCTCCCAACAACAAGAATTCCCCTAACATAAAAAATTGATCTTAAAAACACCAATCGGGGTGTACACGTGATATCCCAACCGAACCTACCAACTTATCCACATGAGTTGAACAGGACCACTGAGACTTAAATGTAAAACCACTACAAGGCCAACCGACATACCGGGGCACCGAAACAAGTAAATCCCTATAACACCACCACCAGAACTAAGAATTCCCCACACTGATATAAAACTATTCAATATGTCACAACTCTAAATGATCACTAATAAAACCAAGACCAACCCACATAAGAGAAAAAACACTTCTAATAAAAAATAATGATTCTAGAGGTCACATTCATAAGAACACAACTACTATGATCACAAAAGGTTAAGTTCATCGCACAATCACCATACAAAAATTAACTTACAATAGTAGGACAACAAGAACAAGGGAACCCTGAATTTCTCTATTCCAAGATGAAAGATAAAGAACCAAGTAAATGTCTTACATTCCTCTTACATACTAACTGTGTGCAATCTACACCCCAAGACACGAGTTTGGGGCTCTGATGACTAATGCATCCTATGCCTCATAGTCGGAAACTAGAATCCCCCCATCAGAACTCCTTCCTCGAATGAAACTTCTAACATAACTTCTCCCAGTGACCCAAAGGACCACAACGATGCCATGACTTAGGAGGGATGTGACCCGATGGCTTGGAATGCTCGAACTAGCCATATTGATGGCACATCCATAGGCATCCTGGCAAACTATGTGTCATGATCAATGAAGATAACCTCTTATGGCGGGTTCTTCATTCACACACTCCTCACCAGATAGGGAACCTTAACAAAAAACCACTATCACCAACTACTCCCAAAACTCCAACGACGATATGACAACCGAACTCAACTAGTCCCAAACTGAACCCTTAAACATACCCAAAATGGCACGAAACGTAACGACATAGGAAGTTCCCAACCACCCAAAGACACACTGCACTTCCCTCAAGTCATTCCACCACCTTTAATAGACCTCCAACTTCTCAAAGGTTGATGACACATAAAAGAACCGAACCCTATACATGACTCATCAACAACAATCAGTACCTTTCTAGGCAACATACTTTGAAAAACATAAGAAACACAAAACTAAAACATACCTCTAGCCAAAACCAATATCAAGATGAAGAAACATTAATAATATCAACTACATCCAGAAATAACCAAAAAAAAATAAATGCAGACAAAACATTTCTTTCAAAAGCCCCATTTTTTATAAATATTTTTTAAACTACCTTCCTTCATGGGAAATTTACAAAACCCAAACACCACATTTTAAACCAAATTAAATTTTCCAAAAATCATTTACCATTTTTATAAATCACTTTATAACTACAAGTTCACGTATTTAATTTCAAAACACACCCGAGTAATCCCATGAACAATTGAACATGTTTTCATCGGCTTCCACCCATATGCACCAACACACATTTTCCTTACATGCCCTCACATGTGCCATTGTTCCTAAGGAGTACCCAAGGCTGCGTCCAAACAACATCCAAGAAAATCTATGCATTTAACAATTATCAAACCAAAACAACTTCAATTTAAGAACAAATTTTACCAATTTATGACATTTAGAAGAAATAACCTTCATTTCAAAAACCCTTTTCATTTATTTTTCATTCCATAACACACTTGCACCGAACATAATCAAATCAAAGAGAAACAAAACATGTTCAATAAAAAATGATAGAATGACGAACTAGAATTTACGCTTAACCCGAAAACATGGTAGTGATCCATGCCCCAAGAAAGAGTTAATGACTAAGACGAACTAAAATGTGCACTCGGACCCCACATGGGTCACTACTCCATTTGAGGTCACGACATGACACTAGCTGAATTCCATTTTCATTCCACAATACCAAAAGAATAGAAGAAGACTCAAAACCTGGACTACCCCTAGAAACTCGGGGTTCAGAACGAGCAAGGGTTCATTACGTCCTTCTCATACCTACCTCTCGAGTCCAAATATTCCAAGTCTCTATATAATGGACACCCTAAATACCAAGGGCCTCCTATGATACTGTTTTTTCACAAACTAGCCCAGGATGACCCCGAACCGTTCACCTGAGCTACTCCTCGACATTCCTGATGGGCGTTCCCGATCCCCGCAGGCTGACAACCAGTGTCAGACATCAATGTATACATGTGAGAATGATTTAAGCACAAGAGATAAAACCAGTACCAGATAAATAAATAGAACCAACAGAGCATGAAACAAAATGACAATTAAAACTTAAATAATCAAATGACCGATCCAAGTACAAAGTATCACTAAAATGAAAAAATTGAAACAAACCCCACTAAAATGATCTCCATTTGACCCCTTGGTCACCTCCAACAAAAGGCCCAAAACTGATCCCACATGAAAAAACACTAATAAAAATCCTAAAAAACATCTGAACTTGCAACTAAAATGGTAATAGATAAGCACGAGCACCAAAATGCTCAGTAGGGATGCTAAAAGTAAACCACTGAATCCAAGTGTTTTCTTACCAAAAGTTTTCCAATGACACCAGCTTGGAAATACAATTATAAAAATAAGGTTTCCCAATTTAAATAAAATAAAAACTCTTTACCATAATGAGGACCAACTCACGCCATATATTATTTCAAAAGATGTTTATCATTTTATAAGTAAGACAAAACAAGTGATATTTGGGTTGCGCAAAAGGGAGACAGGTAAATAATACATGACGAAAATAAATTGGTGTATCAGAAAAATAAACAAGAAATACGAGATGAAAATAAGCTAGTGTAAAAGAAAATAAGCAAGAAATAAAAGATATAACCACAGGTGATCCTGAACATCCCAAGACAACAACTGGATGCACTCGGTTCGGAACCACATGTCTTTGTATGGTGAAGCCCCGCAGTCTATAACCCACTGATCTCCCTCATGAAAATATCAACGAACAATCTCACATGGCCTCTCTATCTACCAGGGGAACCAACCCATCCAATTGGGGCTGGTGAGAAACCCTCACTCGATAATCTATAAGACACAAAGGAATCCATGGTGATTATAATAATAATGGGTAGGTTGGAAGTCCCTCTCACGCATAACTATTTTCACCACATTTTTACTTCCTCAAACACGGACACCTCATATACATTCACCCATAAAGGGTTGCACTAGAAATGAGATCCTTATATATGTGTTGAATAATTCACATTAAACAAAGTGTCAAACATGTCATCACATCATGTTCATATCGAAACCATTTAAAAAAAAGTTTTATGGTTTCCAACCAGGCACATGCATTAATTAAAAATATATTGCAAGCACTACTCTTAAAATTACAATGCTAAAAGGTTTCTTAATTTCCAAACACACAGTCAAACACATAAAAATAATCTAACATTATTTTACCCTTTTTTAACCCACAGAAAAACATGTTTCAAACCGAATTACCAAACCTTAAAGAACACATTTTAAACCACTATTTCCGAAACAATTAAAGAAACGCTTTACAAAACCACATTTAAAATACTCTTTTGAAACCACTCAAGGGGACCAGATTTCTTTGAAAAATAAAATCCATTTTGAAAAATAAACGTCCAAGAAAACACCAATTACCTTAAAACCCAAACTGACCACCTACGTTATTTATAGAATATAAAAAAATCAATAAAAAACATTAATCCCTTTCCAAAAAATTTTAACAAGTTTAATATGCTATACCAAAATCAAACCATACACACTCGAAATCCTATTTTGAAATCAAATTCACAATAAGAAAACATTTTAAATAATTCCCCATAAATCCCCTTTTACCCACATTATTTTAAAGTAACAACAAATAATATGTTGATTTCATTAAACCTTTACAAAAGTCATTTAACACAATAATTAATTAATAACAAAAACAAGAAAAGTTCATTAATAAAAAAAAAATTTCCACATAATAACGGTGATACATTTCATAAGGGACCAATTCCTTCTTAAATAAACATAAGAAATTCAAACAAAATTTCTAGGTATCATATAACTATTCCATTTACAAAAAAAACTCATTTAAAACCTATTTTTAACAATTCCAATAAATTCCAAATTTCAATAATAATTAAATTAAGGGTTCTATAGAGATGGAAAATTATTTTATAAATTTATTTAAGATGGAAAGAATCAAAGGAAATAAACTATTAAATAAAAACATGGAAACACCTACCGAAACCTCGTGAGATTGGAATGAAACTCCAACGGGAGGAAGAACAACGTCCCACAGACTAATCGCAGACCCTAAAACCAAAGGAATCCTGAGACACTCATTAACCATAACATTTTGGGTTCAGCCAACAAGAAACCACCAAATGAAAAACCTCAAAATTGAGTGACGATATAAGAATATAGGAAGAGAACTTACCGAACGGAACCGCCAGAAGGATGCACAACCACTGGAAGAATTGCTGGAGGGGAGGAGGGTGTGTGTAAAGGGGGGTAAGAGGAAGAGGGGTGCGTGAGGGCAGGGGGAAGATGGGGTGAGCGAATGAGGTAAAAAATAACTGACGAATGAGATAATAAGGGGAGATGGGTTATTAGTGAGAAAGAATAAAAAAATAATGAATTAATTGTGGGGTGTGTGAGAAAATAATGGGATTTTAGAGAGGGAATAAAAAAAGAAAAATTAAATAACGGGGATAATGTGGTGGATGTTGTGTAATGAAAGCAAGGGGTGTGATTCGAGAGAGGTGAGTGGAGATAGGGGGATCATTGAGATAGGGAGGAGAGATGGGAATAAAGAAAAGGGGTGACCGTGATGTATAAACAAGGTGATGATTAAAAAATTGAAAATAAAATAAAATTAATAGCCATAAAAAATAAAAAAATGTATTAGTAATATTAATGATATAGATAATAATAATAATAGTAATATTTTAAATAATAAAAATATAAATAATAATAAAACATCGTGACAATATTTATAATAATTTTAAAAATTATATAATCAAAACAACACAATTAATTGTCTTAATGATAATAAAAATATTCACAGTAAAAATAATTATAATGATAACAATAATTTTATTCAATTTTTTTTAAATAATAACAAATTTAATAATAACCAAATAATAATTATATTTATATCCATTTTAAGGATAATAAGATCATTAACAATTTTAATGTAAAAAAAGATATTTTTATCTACACAACAATGTTATTATAATTATTTTTTGTCTTAAACATTTACTTTATTTCATTTACATAATGTTTTATTATTTTAATTAATTGGTAACTGCATGTACATCTGTAATGACTGCATGGTTATAGCCAACCGTGTGGCACTCGTTCACCAAACTGAAACCCACCAAAAACATCAAATTTTAAAAAAAAACATGCACTCAACCTGCATCTTGAAAAAACTATCTAAAGTAACGAAACCATAAAATAAAATATTTTAAAAGATCTAGGTGTGACATAATGTCTTCTAAGACTAGATACATTATAATCATATTTTAGGAATGGTCTTCAATATATCCCAAAATGTTCTTCTCATATTGTACATTTTATAAACATACCCAAAAATAATCCCATAAATCATTAGAAAATACCGATGATCCCAAAAAATTATTTACAAACAATATTATGGTTAAGTAATTACAGTAGGTACAATGATTTTTTACAAGAAGGGGAATACTTGAATAGAATAATAATCTAACTATAAAATCCTCTAAATCAACTTTGATAATATATTAAAATGGTAATCATGAATTAATGCTGAATTATTTTTAAGATAACTTATGAAATTACATAAGTGTCATTTACGAATTGTCCCCCAATGATAAGGACATAATTGAAATCCTCATAGAAAATATAATATCATGCAATCATGCTTGTGCTAGAATCATTGAATGAACTAGATTTAAAAAAGCACTAACAATCACTCAATATAACATATCAAAAAATGTATCAAAAGTTCATTATTGAGAATGCAATAAGAAATCTGTAATTCCATATCGAATTTTCTCATTTTCCATGTGTTTTTATCATTAAGTATGAGATAATGACGTCTACCAGAATAGGAAGACCCATGGAATCACATTAAACAACCTGCAAAACCCAATAAGAACCAAGGATGTACATGATATGTTATCAGTGCCTTCAAAGAAAACATGTGAAAATATCATCAAGACCAAAATAAATCATCATCCATTATCGAAAAAGTCAATAATATGGTATAATGCTATAAGAAGTTCAGAATTTAATATTAAAAACCATCGACATTAAATTTGATGATCAGTAATATAATATATCACATTTTCCAGAACCCATTTCCTGGGATGAAATGTCACAGTTGAATACAAATCATACTGAAAGGGTTTTCCTAAAAAAATTCCAACAAAAGATGAAGATAAAAAAATTACTATATTGATCCAGATCAAATTACATTCTATCAAACAGTTGTTATATTATATTAATACAATAATAGAAAATAATCTCTTTACTATGATATATTATAAAAGACCACCTCTCATATTACCCAATACATGGTTATAATTCCTCATTGTGTTCTTCCATTACAACAATAGAGTAATTTTTTAGATTAATGTTATCCACTTGATGCTCCACATTCTAGGAAGTGGTGGAGTCCTCTTCATTAGAGGACATTGATGAATCTTCATCATCAGAGAATGAAGATGTAGAAGGATTTACATTAAATTTATTTTATGGAGGGATGTTGACTTTCTTCACATTAATTACCAAACATTTAGTGACAATGGTTCTCAAAATATTAGAGTAATCAATGAATTTTTGAGAATTCCTAGGATGGGGAGTGATAAAAACATCTATTTCAACATTTGGTTACTTATCACTTTTGGTGATCAAGTGAAAATATTCATCCTCAATTTGGTGTACATGTTCAATATCATCTTGATTAAAATGACAGTAAATAGTTTGATTATTTTATTCAACCTATTGGTTGGTTGGAACAACTAATGTTGTGCCCATAATGAGTTAAGAATTATTAACAACATTGAAAAAGCTTTAAAAAATATCATATTGAGTTAACTAAGGCTGTGATGGGTAGGAATATGGGGTGGATGAAGAAATCACTAGGTCATTTTCACAAGAGGGTTCAACTTATTTGTCAAGATTCCATTAATCTTTCTCAACCCAAATTGATAATAATTTATGTGGTGGGGTATGAGATTTTCAAAATATATGGATTCACATGGGTACTTTTACCATAGAAAAATTCATTAAGGGTGTGTCAAATGTGCATACATTTTTTTACACTATAAAGTTTAATTTTCATAACCGATGGAGTTGTAATATTTCAAGTAGCAGAACCAAATTTAATTGGGAGACAAATGAAAATAAAAATAGTGGAGTGGTAAATTTTCTTATATAAATTCAATGCCAGGCATGGAAAGCCTAACCATATGGGGGAATAGGGGACATATAATCGAAATCATACATGAGGGAAACTTTTAATACATTTAATGAGTAGCCTCCAAAAAACCATGAAAACCTATAATAAATCTGATAGTAATCATTAACAAATGAAAATGTAGCCCAAAATTCAATGAGTTCATTAATATGATCTCAGTATCAACATGTCCAATTTTGTTGATGTAGTTTTTAGATAAGGTCAGTTAAGGATGTTTCTTAATGAATATACCAACATGAAAAAATCTAAGAATAGAAGAAAGAAATTTAACCACCACATTTAAAAAGGAAATGGTCATGTTACCTTTATGATATAACTTCTTTAGTTGAAAAGAGGTAGCTAGTGTCAATGAGATAATAGGATCAATAAATATGAAATAATAATTCACTTAAAAAACATTTGTAACAATATAAGAGTCAAAAGGAATCAAGAACCATCATCAATCACTATTCTTGGAGATAGGTTGCATTATAATTTAATCCTAGAAATACTCTACATAAAAACATTCTTAATACCATGGAGAATGAAATAAATTGAAAAGGATGATCTCAAATTTTTAGTAAGGGTAAACATTGGTTAATCAATTACTATTCATAATCGAGTATAGGATAACAATAAGTGTATGATTACATGACTATATAATAAAAAACCCATACACAATCCATCAATTTTTTAATAATATATACCTGAAATATGATTTTTAATAAAAAAATAAAAAATTATTATGAATTCAAATTAATTAATAATAAATCAAGAGAAATGAAAATATCATATAAGCATAATAAATATGTTTTTAGTATCCCTATAAGCACATAAAATAATATCCTTAGTCAAGGATGACTTTATAGACTAAAATATTAGATTAGGTTCTCTCCTATATTTATTATTTCATTATCATCATGTATATTTTTATTCAAAAGAGAGAAAGAAGGAAAAAATAGTCCCACAAAAAAGGCCAGTGAATAAAAACTACATTGGTCTAAAATAATGAATATGAAGGGCATCCCCTATGATGATGTTAATTCACATATGTTTTAGGATATAGAGGTTTTGAAAAAAACATATATGCTAGTATTTACAAGTGAGGCTAGGTAGTCTGATACTTTATTGCCCTCCCACCATGTGTGAGACACATTAATGTTTCTATTAATGATAAAACAATACTTAGGGATTTTATAATTAATAGTTCGTGGAATAAATCCGATCTCTAGGAGTGCATTATGAACAAACATTGAATCAGTTTCAGCTTCCACAAGATACAACCCCTCTCCTGCGCACTGTGAGACCTGTTAACATGGTCATTTACTCTATCATCAGTGATGTACCTTGGTGTAACCAGATTAAAAAAGAAAAGATAACAGAACCATGGCTATCATGAACGACCACCCCACTACGCATAACTTCTAATACACATGAGCAGTCAGAGTGCATCTTTAAGGCCATAGGGGGAGGGTTCCATATGACCAGTGTTCCTCTAGAAATATTGATGATGGAATGAATGTTAGGGAAAACATAAATAAATTGCTGCAAATAAGGTGCCTCCTTCCAATCATTGTGAACTCAGACTATATCTATAAGGAGATTTTTTACTCTAAAGATGATCACACACCCAGTTGAAACAACCCCTTTGTGAATCCACTTATTCAGTGCCTTCCAAAAACACCAACATCCTATATATAGAAATAAAGTGCACACGCTTCTCTCTAACCCCTCCTCCCTCGAGCCATGGAACCATCATACATAAAAAGGATTCGCATCCATTACATGTATGGAAAGGGTAGTAAACTCACCAAAAAACGACAATAAATCACTCACCCTTTCTCTCTCATAGAACAGGTGACCCATGATTCCCTCCTTATGCCTCCTACAGAAGACACTCCTATACACCATACTCACACTACATTTCCTAATATTCTCATTAGTGGGGATTGTTTTTCTTAATATACTCTAGGTAAGAAATAAAAATTTTTGGGGGTATTTATTGCCTATATCACCTCATTCTAGTCCTTCCCATCATCCTATGTGAACAAGACCCTGTGGTAGTCCTTGGTCGTGAAAGTACCTGAGGGAGACAGGGTGAACACACTTCCCTGTAGGGCTGAGGTCATGTCGATAACTTGAAAATTTCAAAATTGTCCCTATCCAAAATAACATTGATCAATGATAGATATAGGTTTGCCTCTCTATGGGATACTTAGGTAGCTGGGAATCCTTAGAATCTAGTAGTCTCCCCACACCATTTGTAATGCTCGAATGAAACATCACTAGTACCTATAATCCAATGAGTATGGGTGATGAGGGAGGTGATGAGGGGACCTATCACACTATAGAATATTGATACAATGAAACCCCTTTAATGACAATCCTTCTTATAGCAGTACTGCATTATCATTCCCCATAAGGTTCGTTTCTCCATAAACTCCCCTGTGAATTTCACATGTATTCAAGAAGGGGTATCATTACGACTCTAAATAGTAATGTCATCCCCGCTGATTAGCCTCACCATCTTGTGCCAAGAGGCCTTGTGCCTTTTCCATTATAAATTGGATTCCATATAAATCATACGATAATACTATCAATATTTAGGATGACACCTTTAGGAACCAAGCCTATAGATAAATTGTAATCTGGGGTGGCAAAGAGTACACTATTAAAAAGTGAAATCCTTCCCAAAAGGACATGTACCTATTCTTCAAATTGAGGATCCTCTCTGTGATTCTGCTGACAAGAGGTTAAATATCACAAATACACATCCTCTTCAATGATAAAGGCTCTCCCACAAACACCATGGGGTGATCACCTTATTTCATGCCCCAATATTGGATCACATTAAAAACCTGGATGACATTTCATCTATAGGACATGTAAAGGATGCTTTTTGTATTGTAAAAACCCAGACCGCAACAAAAATGGATTCATATACATTTCATCACTTTATTATAGTATAACCCACTTAAAAAAATGTGGTTCATATTTATTTCATCATTACATAATTAACATGTTGGAAAAAATGTGTTTTCATAGAATCATTACAAAATAATCTATATAAAAATACATATAGAGAATGAAATTTTATTGTATAATAATATCACATCCCAAGGGATGCACAATAATAATTATATAATTTTAAAATATATGAAAAACAAAATTAAAGGATCATTTTATATTTCATAAAAAATATGGAAAGTAATCATTTGTTTCTGTATATTTAAAAAATAAAAATATGGAAAATATCGGAAAAAATCATTGAAAATAACCATTGAAACATGTAATTGGTGATTCATTACAAAGAACATTCATGATATTGATAAATAAAACTCATTCATTAAAATTCAAAATAAATACCATTTTTCATATGTTTTGGTTAGAAAATCTATAGTATAGGTTTAAGAAAATGGATAGATTAATATATTTAAAATATTGAAAAAAAATATAGTTTAGTTTGATTTTAAATAATCATAAAATCATAAAAATATTCATGAGAACATTTTAATTAGAAATATAATGGAAGAAAATGATCATCAACAAAATAAAAGATACAGTTGGATTCTCTTAAAAACATTGTCTATCATTTTATAAACTAAAGTGGTGAAAATAATACTATTTCATAAAAATTTCAATAATATATATTGGTGGAGAAAATATATTATTTTTAAATAATAGTATCTATATCATTACCCTTAATATATATTTCTCATAAACATCCTCAAATTAAAATAATATTATAATAAAAAGCATTTCCCTATGTACTATCATAATTCATACATGTTCAAACTACCTATATAATATACATATATATATATATAAATATGTTACACATACATAAAAAACATAATTATACATAATGTACTATGTATAATTCCCCAATTAAATACAAGTATTTATGTATTAAAAAATTTATCGTTAAAATCAACAATGAGGCGAAAAAATGGTCAATTATCCCTTAATTATTTGGATCGATGGCTCATGTCATTTCACTATGTTCATGGTTACATGATATATATAATATTAATCATGAAATAAGAATCATAATAATTAATTATATTTAAATATATAAAGATTAATATAATTTGGTGGTGAAAAATGAATTACATCACATTATGGAGATGGTAGTCCACATGTATGCATGAGTGATGTTTCCCCTTTTGATAGGTATAATAATTAAACTATATAGGATCGTAAATAAATCATAGATATCCTATTTATTCATTAAATATATCGTTACTACAATTGAAAAATAGATTGAATAAAAAAAATTTCAAATCAATCCATTGATGTGGTAGCCTACACATACACATGGGAAACATTATCATTTTCCAAAGGATGTTATGCAGATTGAAAAAGGAAATGTCATTAAAATAAAAATATTTCAATATATAAAAAATAATTATTAAATATAGAAAATAATATTTTATAACCTTGTGAGGTGGTTTATGAAGAACGAAACTATAAAATGATCTATAAGAACATACTCCCCTTATTCGAGTATTCTCAATTAATGAGCACAATAAAGATTCTTGAATGAGTATTTTTATAAGACTAAATTCTCAGGGTATTGGATGAGAAAATTGGGTGAGTATTTATATAGATCATTATTTTGTTAAATAGATAGTTGTATTGCATAATAGTGGATATGTGGTGTGCTATTCTACGTGATGTTGGTATCAAATACGTAAATACTCAAAATTTGTTTTATATAATATTTTTCTTACATAAGTCATATGGGTCGGAATTTCCATATATTTGAAGATAATATGGTCCAGGAAGAAATTACATAAAAAATTTAAAACAATGTATGTTTTTATATATTTTTAATCTTATATCATTGGTTAACCCGTCATTTAACTAATTTAACCATTACCTTGGTATTTAGATTTTTACCATGGTAACCACTCATTATGGGAAAAAGTAATTTTAACATGTTAAGTATTATCAATTCATTAATTGTAAAAAATTAGATAAATTTTATAGGATTCAATATTTAAAGGTGGAATAAAGTCATTTTTAAAAAAGTGAACTAAAAATAACAAAATCAATTTTTAAAAAAAATCACTTTTAAGCATAACAGAAGATTTTTTATTTTTTCATGAGTTGTAAAAATATTTAACTTAACTTTAAAATATTTTATTGAAAATATTATCAACACATTTAACATAACTAATTTAAATTTATTTATTAATTAAAATTATTAATATAAAAACATATTCTGTTTAGTAAATTTCGATTTTAGGAAAAAATACAACTTTCTTACATTTAGATATTTTTATTTTTATTTATAACCAGTCGATAACAAATGAATTCAATGTCTACAGTTGTAAAAAATAAATTATCATTATTATTTTGGTTTAATATTTAACCTTAAGTCTAATGGATATAAAATAACTATTACATTAAATAATACTATTTCAATTCTATATCACAGTTTATTTGAACTTGGTGATTGGTGTAATAGAATGTATAAAAGTCATAAAATTGATTTAAGGGTAAATATATTCTAAAACATCTACAAGATAGAATATATCTCCTTATAATAACTTATTTATTGAAATTATTTATATCCTATAAATCAAACTAAGTATAAATATTCCCCATCACAACCTTGAGTTCCACAAGAGTTTCCCTCAAATAATTGTTTAAATGAAATTTTTTGATGATGTAGGTTTTCCTATTCATAAAAAAATTATCTCTTTGATCCAGAATTCCATCCGTTATTCCTCAGAAGTGAAATCATGATGTAGTTCGATGAACAAAAATATATTTAAACATAAAGGATCTATTAAGTATTCACTTAGGATATATTCATAGAACACATTATAGAAATGTGATAAATTTTGGGGAAGCACAAATAAATATGCCACTCTCTCAATCCAATCATGAATTTCAAAAGGAATTTTATATCTATGGACTAGAATACCATTTTTTCTAAATATCATAACAAATTCCAATGATATATTCATAGGAATACCATTTCACCTACTTTAAATTCCAGATCCCACCAAATATTGTTAGAAAATATTTTTGTTGACTTCGTGATTTTCTAATGTGTTGATGTGTTTTTCTACCCATATATAACATTTCTTAAGTTACCATAAGGCCCAAAAGATTTTATTTTCCAATATCAACCCATCACATTAGATTTTTTCACTTTCATCCATAGATGTATTCATATGGATCCTTATGAATACATTAATGGAATCCATTATTTAAGAAAAATATAATGGAAAAAGTTTTTAATCTATTCAAAAATTAAAATCATTAGATAATTTTCACAATAAATCTTATATGTTTTTAATGGGATTTCCATCTTGACCATATATCTGAGGAAAACGTTAAATTGTATTGATTTTTTCAATATTAAATTCTTGTTGAATACTCATATAAAATATTATGGAAAGTCCCAATCCATATCCTAGATAGTATAATGTTTCAATCCATGAAACCAAACCACATATTTAATGTATATTTTTGAATTATGATCAAGAAGTAAATATTCCATGATTTTAATGAAATTTTATATATTTACATTGTGTTTCACTACACCCACATAGCATAGGTCATTTACTTACTTCGGGTAGTTTCATGATGATATATATTGAAATGTCCTCCCATTTTCATTATAGTATGAATAATAGTTCTAACATCTATATGTGCATCCACCTTAAAGGCATAAATTTCCATCTTCCATGGAATTGAGACATATACCCTGCAAAATCACGATTCATGTTGTTCCACTAGAAATACTTATTCAACTAACTTTACAAATTTATAAATGGTATGAAAAATATAATTAGAAGAATCTTTTTAGAATCACGGTGGTTTTGACCATAGAATGTTTTTAAAACTAAAATATTATCATCATTATCAAATTAAAAATAGGTATTCAATTCACAATTTGTAATGCTTTGTGTAGATATTTTCCTATCCAAATTTTGATGGGTTATTTCAATATATGGTAAAAAACAATATCCTTTTTAAAAAAATAATGTTCAACAATTTTTGTGATTTACTATTATTTTAATAATATACATATTATTTAAAACAAATAAAACTAATATAAATATTAGTTTTCCTTTGTATTTTATTCCTTATCTATCAGTTGTTATAACCACTATTAAAAATATCACTATTATTTAGTATCATGTTTTGATGGTTCTTTGGTAATATGGTATATTTTGAAACTCCACTAATACATTATAGGAGGTTTTTAAAATTCTATGTCATTTAACCCCATACTATTATAAAATTTATGAAATTAATGACAGTTAATATTATACTGCCTCATATATGAAAATATATCTATTTATAATATATAAATAAATAATTAATTTAAATACTCAAATGAATAATAGATAAAAAAATATATATATATTAACATATCATAGAATCATACAATAGATCAGTCATATACATCTGGAGAATAATTTATAACATTAACCTATAAATAAAATCGATAGAAAGAAATATAAAATACAATCACTATATTGAAATTCCATTTTTTCTTCCTCTTGATGATAAAATCCATGAATTTTTATGTCACCAAATACATTCATCTGCATTTGATTCTAACATTAAATTATATTTATAATAAAATTTATATTTAATTATATAACATAAAACAATTTTTATAGAATATATTCTTATAATATTTATATAATAATGTATATTTAGGGGATTAATTACCATTAAGATTATAATTTTAGGGCTTTAGTGGCCACATGAATGTCCCCATCCATGCCATTAAATAAGAAAGAAAATGATAAACCCAACATTATAAACAACTCATCTAGAAGATTCCATTGCATCTCATTATCTTGTATACTATCAAAAAAGTTCTAATTTTTTAGTACTTATATTGAATAGATAACTATAAAACAATTTACATTAAAATGACTCTTTTTACTGAATGAAAAAGAGATCTACGAAAAGCCTCATTAGGGGGATGGTCTAGAATCCAACCCCCAAAACTGAAAAGTGTGTTAATTTCCCTAAAAAAGGCAATAATATTGATATGGGAGACTAATAATGACAATGATGGATATTCATCCAGTGAAACAATAATCTTTCCATTCCCATAGAATAAATTTTAAAAAAATATATTTCTTAAAAGATATTTTTATAGTCTTTACTTTAATTTTTTCGTTAGGAACTTCTACGTAAAATCAATTATAGTTGGAACTATATAGAATTTGACTTACCTAAAACACAATATCATTTGCATTTATATTTTTTTGATAAAATTACAAATGAAAAAAATTACATAAAATGAAATAAAATTATATATAATAAATAACTAAAATATTACCTTATTTGATCTTCTTCTCATAAAACATATTTAACCGGCTATGTGTGTGATGATATAGTTTTCACAATTTGATGACTTTGGTATATTTTTCTTAGAAAATTTTTTATCATAAGAAATTTTTAATTTTGAAAATATTAATATCAATGTATTAAGAAATATATTATTCCTCTTTTGAATCATAATTATAAATATCTAGAAAATGGATCTATATATCCAAAGGTATCCCTTTAGTTACATTTTCACATATTATATAGAAATCAACGGATGTTCCATTAAACTAACACTACAAACTGTATATAACTCCCTTCATTGTATTCCCTAAAAAATATTAATAATTAGAAACTATGTCCTTTATAGAAGTATTCAATAGATCGACATATTAGATATTAAAAAAAGTAAACTATGAAATGATATGATTATTAGATAAAAAATTAATTATTATTATTTTGATTATATTCAATTTTCTATAAAAAATATCATCATTCAAATTAGTGTGAATATCCATGATGTCAACATATGTTATGGGATATGATATCAAATTACATTGTACCTAGCATATGATATTCCCATATATGCGTCCAAAACCCTTTTTAGGCTCCATAAATATATTAAATAACATAACTACACTGAAATTTCATAGCCTCAAAAAATAATTTATTCAGGTTCAATGATATCTTGTTATTATATAATTTCAGTCTATTAATATGTTTATTAATTTCCATAAATTTGTAATTATGTATTTATAATAATTAATATTTACATAGAAATAATGGTGACCCACCAATACCCGCATGATGGAAACAATGCCACCATATTCATGGTCGATGATCACTCATAGAATTCTCTATTAGTTTCAACTAATATCACTAGATGATTAGGTGATGAACTAGAATTAAGGTGTATGATTAATGAATTTTGGATCATATTGGGCAGGAGAAAATGTTAGAATGTTGTGAAAACTGAAAAAATGGAGAACACATGATGTATGAGGGAATATATAAGATGGGTTATCTGAAATCATTAGTTATATCAGTGATCAACTTATATATGTAAATCATATTGTCCTCATTATTCCTACAAAAAAAAAGATAAGAACTCATAATAGATGATGATATATAATATAAATCATGAGAAATACTTTTAAATATTTTATGTAGATTAAATTAAATTCTGGATTGTAAATAAATAATAAAATATAATTTAACAAAAAAATATAAAAACAATTAATTCATCATTCCCAATTTTCTTTTTCATCAACAACAATTGAATTCATATCATAATATTCTTCTTCTATTGTATGAAAATCTATTTAAATATCAATCATGTATCTATGTATATAAATTTTTATTTATATATATTAGTCACTTGATTTTGGATGTGGTTCAATGTCAAAAAAACAAATCATCACCTTCATAAAACATATCATACAAGGATTTTGAATTATAATTGACTATAATTATATGTCCTATATAATCATAATCATCTGTATAATATAACATTTTAAATAATGATAGAATAATTAAGGATCATTTTTTTATTCTTATGAGTTTTAATTAACATAGATTTGTTTAAATATGTATTGTTTATTGAAAATTCCCTTATTCCACTATAAGTGTTTAAATTATTTCATTTGAATGAAAAATATAAAAATTTCACATGACAACTTAATTTGGTAATGTCACTTCAGTTCCCATTATATAAAACTTCATTTATTTATTATTATGATTCCACTATTCTATGTTTTCAGGCCTTATTTGCGAAAAAGTGTTCACATCATAAACCTATTAATATTATTAGCATTGAATCCCATATACATTAACAATGATCCTTGAAAATATATTTGAAATATTATAGAACTATATCTCATATTAATATTATTAATTGAAAAAAATTATTAATATAAAAAACAATTTGTAACAGAAGATAATAACAAGAACTTATTATTAATCTGAAATTTATTATCATCCTTTAAAACGTGAAAACAAACTGATAATGAATTTTTTAATAGATTTTGTTATATCATTCAATTTTTTTCTGTACGATAAAGTCCCATTCTTTCTGTATTCAATTAAACAATGAAAGGATATGAAAATTTATATTAGAGTATGAAAAATTTGTGTGCTTGTATAAACTGTATTTGTTTCAAAAAAAGTCACTATATTTCCAAACTCAGTTACCCATCATTTGACTGTCTACTAATACACATTATGATTGAATTTTAGTTTTTATGAGTATATATATACATGTATAATCATGTCATAATATTTAATAAATACCACATAATGAGGGAAATAAAATCCTTTTCCATCCAACCTTTAGTAATAGATTCTTTTTGTTAAGTATTGTTTTTAAGAAAAGATTTAAAATAACAAAGATACCTAATTAAATAATGTAACATAAAATAATTAACCACATTTGAAAGAATGTTAAATATTTTAATGTAGTATTAATACAAATATAGTTTGCCTATACCACTTTATAGGATATATCCTATTATAATGCGAAACCCTCGTACTATAACTTACTTATTCGAATGAATAGTTAAATGATTAATCACATATATACAAATAGAGATTATATGATCTCAGTATGATAAAAAAATAATTAAAATTATTTCATTCTATTCATCAATCTAAATAGTTTTTAAACTTTTCTCATCAATTTTTAATGTATTTTCAATTCTCAATAATAACAATTATTAAATTATCAGTTAATAATTTACATTATATAAAATATGGATATTCGTCAATAAAATTAAGTGATTCAATATTTTTAAGTCCAAAAATAAATATGCAGCTTCCCACCAAAAATTTTTAAATGGTACTTGAGTACCCATCAGTTACCTTCCTATTTTCATTATTCCAATACAAATACATTTTTGTTATTTTTTAAATGAAAAATATGTTTCCTGATAAATAACATTATAATTTTACGATGTACAATGATTTATATTCATTTCCTCAATTTCTTTTTCTGAAATAATATTATCTTTTCATTAATTATTCTTGATAAATAAATGAAAAACTAAATTATCACATACGTATTTTTCAATGTCAATAACATAAATCTTATGATGATAAAATTGAAATTACCAAAAAGAAATTCTATATAAAATAATTTGTATAATTCATTTTAGGTTTCAATTATATTTGATGGGTTTTGAAATCCATTCCTAGAAACCGTCAAATAATATTCCTTCCAGCATTGTACATAATTTGTTTTGATAATTTTGGAATTATTAATCACCCCGATTATAATTTTTATGGTGACCTTAACAACTTTAATCTATAAAATAGTGAATTTTTAACCTGAAATTTTAGAGATATATCCATGAATAGAATATGAAAGACCAATCATCGGTTTATATTATATAGTTATCTTTTCAGGTTGAATTAGGATTGATAAAGCACACATTATTGAACCATTATTGATTTACAACCAAACATGATTCCAAATCAAAGAAACTCACAAATCCTCCTCATTAGATCAGTTTACATTTTGAACATTTTAGTTATTGATTCATCATATGAATCTACACCAATCTACCTTAACCATTTAAATTATTCTATAATAGGTTGAAGATTTAAATATATTTAATTTATCGACATTTTCCATCCGGGATTGATGACTAGAATAATGATATTGTTTTTTTCCATACACATCAAGATCTGTTTTATGTATGGGATCTAAATAACTGGAAAATTTTATTAAGTTGTACTTAGCGTCTCGAATGGATTAAATGCATTTGTATATAATCCCAAAAAAATTATTATTATTAGAAGATAAATAGGCATATGAATAATAATAATATTATTATGCCTTTTGATCTATTGGAAGGCATATAGACCCAGAATTATTGTTGTCTATAATATTCCACATCATTTTTTCTATTTTTTACGATAACCATCATAAAAATTTCAATTTGTGATTTTAATGAAAAGTAAAATAAATTTTGTTGATGATTTATTTCTAGTCTTCTTCATTTATCATTCAATTAGACGATCATTTTCATTTAATGATATATATCTTGAAGTTAAAAATCTCTTACCATATTCAATATATGAATTATCTCCCATATAAAAAATGATGTCATTTGGATATGAATGTATCTTTTTATTATTTAGACCATTTTGTTAATAAATTATTCATCTCATAAAATTATTGGAGGGTATTATATATAAAATCTTAATAGTAAATAGAATCGAATATCCTTGATGTGCTTTAATCTGTAACTCCCCATTAAAAATTCATATAGAAGACTCTAGCAAGATATTTAATTTAATAAAAAATTTCATAGTCACTTTATATAACTCTATTTTGTTAAAGGATAGGGCCGAAGCCCCATTTTATTATTGAAAAGAAAGACCTCTTTAAACTGGGTAGAGGGAGACACATTACATATCCCGAAGGCCCAAGGCAATGTGGCCTGAATACAAGGCTTGAAAGCCCTTTTATTGGCCCAAAGAGCCCATCGGTGAATAGTACTTCTATAGTACCTAGGCTACTAGAGTACATGCTATAGTACCGTCGCTGCTACTATTCCTCCATCGCTACAGTGTCGTCAACGCTATAGTTCCACCGCTGCTACAGTACCCAGAAAATTAGTCCATGTATGGATTTGATCTTGGGTCTATTGGATGCCAAGCAGGAGCCTTTACCACTAGGGTACATGCTCGTTGGCATTATATAACTCTATATTTATATCATATATTAATTAATATAATTCATTTGACTATTTTTTATTTTATATATTTTAATTTGTTAATAGAATATTATGATGTGGATTTTTTTAGATATTACAATATTCATTATTCGGGGTTGGGTTGAAAACCCCACTAAAATGGTCATGGTTCTCATAATCTACAATGAGGGCATTAATGTTTTCATTTTAATGATGGAAAAACATGTCAAATTATATAATGTCTTATTCCCCTACAAAATTCACCTCACCTAACTTGTATGAAATTGTCTCATTATCATAAGATCATAGAGTTCTTGTATTTTCAACCATCCTCTGAAATTTCAATCAGGATGCGAAAATTTTACTCGCCCATCTAAGGATAAATATTAAATTGAAAAATATATGAACTGCTCCAACCAATAAATATTTTTACCAATACTTCATGGAAAATAAATACTAATTTTATCCATTTTTATCATATTGTAATATTTATAACGATAATTAAAATAATTATATCATGATTTGAATAATAAAAATGTTATGTGCAGTAACAAAAATAATAATTATAAAAAATATTCCAATTTTATTATTTGAATGAGAATAAATAATTAGATAAAATTATGATATAAAATAAGTAGTATCAATTAAACGAACATGAATCATTTTAATAATTTTTAGTATAAAATAAATGTTAAAATTACCCTTTATTTAATTAAACTTGATTGTTAAATATAATTTTAGATATATAAGGTCACATTATCTGAGAACCTAAAAAAATTCTAGGTCATGATAAACACCACTTTTTATAATGCATTAATATTATTTATCATAATTAGGGGGACTTATGAATAAAATCCATCTGATTGCTTCAAATCCAATATTTATTTTCATGTATATGTATGTGTGTGTCATTAAGGTCGATTCATAGACATAAAGTGGAGAGTTATTTTTATCAATGAATTAAATATATCATTAAATAACATACGTCTATGTTTTTTATATATAAATTGAAGATATGGGATTTCAAAGTCATTTTATTTAGGTGGCCACATTTATTTGAGTGATGATAACCGATGGATATACATTAACATAGACAAAACCTGGGTATGATTAAAAAAAATTTAATTTGTATCACATTCAAGTATATATAAAATTATTATTTATATATATCAGATTTAGCTCTCATGAAAAGTTTATTTACCTATATAGAAATTTCTTATATAAAATATTGTATTTATATCTAATTGAAATTGTATTCTATTAATTTTTCTTTAATAATATATGTAGAGTTTCATCATCTTATACCACTAGTTAAGTGATCATGGCCTTTCCCACACTTATGTAGAGTAGTCGTAGTATTTCGCTAGAATGATTAGTTGAATAATGTGATAGGAAGAATATGGTATGGGGTGAGTGTTTGGATGAATATGGAATGATGGATAATCAATATGTGTATAGGTAGCTCGAGGGTACGGCAAATAGACATGGGAGGGGAGACTGGGGTAGGGTATTGAAGGTTTAATAAAGTAAGAGGCAATCAAACTAAATATATTATATTATATATATTCACAATCCATTGAATAATATATTGAAAATTTGATGTATTGGGATTTTGGGACACCAATATAGGGTTTCGACCATTTGACCTTTATGTCATTTAAGGTTTACTAATCAACTCAGTTAAAAAATATATCTTTCATTGATAAAAAAGGTTCATCAATCCCTAATAATTTCATAAATAATCCTCCATATATAATATAAAACATTTAACATATTTTCCATTGAGGGATAATTTAATTTGAAATGTAAATAATAATAAAATTTTATATTTATTTTTAAACATCATTGTTTTTATTATATGAAGATTTTTTTCAAAGGACAAAGGTTGATGTCTTATTGAATAAAAAATATTATAATTGTGGTTTTATTCTACCTAACACAACATTAATTATTATAATAATATTGGGTAGAACTTCCATAATCTATAATTGTAATGAATATTTCTATTCATAAAAATATTTCAATTTAAAAGAAATGTCTATTGAAAATATATTATATATTATAAAATAATTTACAATAAATATTTTATATTGCCCACAAAGATTAAAAATTTAAAAACAAAGGTTATAAAATAATTTTAATCTATATACTCTACATATTAATCAATGGATACAAATATATTTTAATTTATATAAATATTGTAATTAAGAAACATTTGTTTTACCAAAATACTACTATTGCCATGTGGGTATTTTTTTAGGTAATCTATAAGAGAAGAATGATTGGTATGGGAGGAGGTGCCAGATTCATTCCACAAGAACTCCATATTCAGGGTGTAACCAAAGGATTGTAAGTGGATAATGTCTAGGAGGTGAGGAGGATTAATTGTCTTACTATGTTGACACCATGTTGTGTGGAGTCATATCATGGGATTATTCATCATAGGGTTGATGTCTGAGTGAGAGACCAGTAGGGAATCACATGATAGGGGACTAATAAAGAGAGGAAGCTATTGTGATATATGGTTTCTATTAATGGTTTTTAAAAAATGATAAAAAATTTATAATTGTAAGAATCCTTGGAAGTATTGCTACAAATAAATAATTAGTGGTGGTAAAGATTAAACAATAACTAAAATATCAATATATATTCATCATTCACAGATGAGTGGTTGTTATATATACTTGACCCTTTTAAATGTCCAATATTATGTAAATATATAATAGTGGTATGTCTGGGATGAGTATATAATGATCAAAAAATGTTGATTATATAATATATCATCATTTTAATCTATTATTTAAGGAACATATTCTCATTTATTGAACCATATCATTCCATTAAATTCTTGTTAGTACTCAAGAATAGTTCTCACCTTCATATAAATTTCCAAATATCCCTTCAATTCCTCTTTAATCTAATCATGGATTCATGGTTTACTATCATATAAAAATGATATGATATACCCAATATCAGTAGGATTTTAAGATTCATATTATATAAATCCATATGTATTGCATCTCGTCCAAGCATCATCAAGAAAAAACTTTCATGTCTTTTCTGACTGAAAGAAATATCTATCTTTTTATATTTCAAATGAAGGTAATGTATTCAGAATTCACAATATTTATTCAACTCCAATAACCTCATAAGGTTCATATTTTAATATTTGTTTGTAAAAATTTTCAAAATAATTTGTTATAATTAAATACATAATAGATTTACCAATAATGATAATGCTAAAAAAAATTTATCAAGATAATAAATCCTTACATATCCAAATCAAATGTCAGAATTCTTTTCTCATGATTTTCCTATTATTTTCATTTTTAATATATCACCACATATTTTTACAAGTGTTTTATCTTACTCCCATATATAATTAATCACAATATAATAAAAACATATACCATTGTTTGGTAGGGTGAAAATTATTTTAGTTTCCAACAATTTCATCATCCACTATAACAACCAAATATATTATAAATAAAATTTCATTTCGAATGAATATTTTGGATATTAAATAATATAGATATAGAGAACCCATGACCTTCATTTCGGATTGATATTTTATAAAATGATGAAATATTTACAAAATTATATTTTGAGAATAAAAGAATATTAAAAATCATTACCATTGTTAATATTTGTTTCTTGACTGAACATTATTTTTAATATAAAATAAGGGTCCTGATAAAATATAACTAACCTATAAATAAAAATTTATAGCTTTGGACTATATGGACATGCCCTACAACACCCATTTATTTGATCTTTTGAGGACCATTACATCACATGCACTTCCCTTGTGTAATACCAATTCATGATTCAACAAATAAAACCTGATGTAAATAATTTATAAGAGATAGTAATGCTTATTAATATCATATCTCAAACCATGTTCATCAAATCGTCATATGAATGTTCCACCATCACAAAATAGTCCCTTAGGGATTATTCTATTGTAATTATGCTTTATGTATCTAGAACCTAGTAGTAATATTTTTTAAAATTTTATTTTCATAAAAATATATTTATATTTATCCATAACATTATAAATTAATATATATGATTAAATAATTATTTTTATATGAATAATATTTTTGTTACAATGGAAGGAAAATTTTACTTTTGGGGAATTTAAATTTTAATTGAATAAATATTTATGATGAATTGAAATGTTTTTAAAAGAATTTTATTATGAATATATATTATTATTAATGAATATTTATTTATATATAAATGATAATTTAATTTAATGAATTCTAATGTATTTTTTATGATGGTTAGAAAGAAGTTAGATTCGTACAAAATATTATTTTATAATAAATAACTACTTATGTTTTTAGTGTATATTTTAATATTTTCACATCAATTTTTGTAAAACATATAACATACAAGAAATTAGAACATAAAATTTATTTGATGGGTAATTTTCTTATTTTTATGAGATAATTTATTTATTTTTGAAAATGAAATAAGGTATTCATTACGACATCATAATAGCCCACATCTTATAAAATAATCACTATAAAGGGAATCAATGTTCAAAAATAGACATCCACGTTAGAATATTTTTAATTTTATGTATTTTTTTTTTTAATTTTACCAAAATTAAATCATCCGACAAATACTAGATTATATTCCATAGCTGTAATAAATCTAAATAAACTTGACTCATTTTCTCATATCCAATGGTATTGTTTTGATAAGATTCATTCTGGTCCTAATAAAATATTTAAAGCCACTCATATTTTGCAGAATCCTAGCATAGTAAGAATGAGAAGGTTTTTTTGGTGATTATCACATTCAGTACAAAATGTATGTTTTGAAATTAATAATGAATCCATATTTCCATTTCTATAAAAACCTAAAAACCACACATTCTTCTTTATTCCTAAACCATTGAGCATGAATTTACTATCTGTCACCCTCTGTAAAGTCTTCCTTATGATTTTCTTAATCACATAAAATTCCCCTCCAATGATTTTAGAAGCACTATGCCAAGGTAATAGTTTCTATTCATCAAACATCATATTCAAGTAAATGCTTTGTATGAATCCTTTTTATTTAAAATTATTTGTGTTTTAATTTTTTTTACAAATCCCATTATCATACAAGTGGGTCCAATAAAATTATTGTTCACAATTAAATCTCCTTAAACCCTTATATAAACCATCATCTACACTCATAATGATGTCAAAATTATAACATGATTTTCCATGATCAAATTTTATGTTAGGAATACAAATCCATATTTCAAGTTATGGGTTTTTATTAAGATGTAAAAATCTTAAATTTATTAGGGAACTCCATGGATCAGATCCTTTTTTTAAAATAATGGATAGAATGTTATGAAATAGACCATTACGATTTATGATATATGTTGAACAATAATGCATATACATAATATAAAATTGATGGTTTGGTCCATAATTATATATCCTTGAAATCCATTTGGTGATATTTATTCCATGAGATACTATATTTGGTGTTTCAGTTGTAATCCTATTAAAACTATGTTGTGATCCACTAGCGTTTATCATTGAATTATTATTATGATTTCATGTTTTTTTAATTTAAATATTTCTATTATTCCTTGATTTCTCAAGATTATATCCTGATTAAATGTTCATTACTTAAAATCTAACATATTTATTTCAACATATTAGTCCCCTAAACTCACAATTAATTCCTTACCTTATTGTATTATATGATAAATACCATATAAGGATTTTTAAACCACTCATTTATTTGGTACATCCATATGTTATCCCTTGGGATATTATAAAAACAATGGAATATTATCTAATGTTAATGATGTTTAGAAAAATGAATTGTTTCCCTTCATTAGATTATTGTTCTCTGTATACAATTAGTTACTAGTACTAGTACTTGTGAGGCTTTTGGATTTATTTAATAATATCATTATTTAATAAATCATAAAATAATTTTTATTAATGATATGGGTTATCATATATGGTAATATAGGGAGGCCATTTTATTTTTATGGTGATTTTCACAAAACAATAAAAAAACCATAGGGATGAAACAAAATATGGGAAAAACCCAAAATTTTGGAGAAGTACATAGTTGTTGGTTTTCTGAGAAAATATATCCTTTTATAGATATTGGAATGTCAATATAGTTGTGGGATAGTTTTTCATTATTGTAATTACCCAGAGAAAGGAACATTAGGTAGTATATAAATTTTCACATGGTGCATCATCAATAGTATATACAGTTAATAAAATATCAGAACCTCCTTGGGGATATGATTTGGTAAATTCTCATTCGTTTTATGAATCGTTATAATGGGAATACAAATTCATATTAAATTATTTATATGGTAATAATTCATTGATAACATATATTAAGACATATAAATTCAATGGGGAACAAGTATATGTCATTTATGATTTAACTGTTCAATGTTCATGATTTCCATATAATGGGTTTAATCATTTGATAATTATCATTCTTAATATTCCCATTATTTTAATAAATGGATTGAAATATGAGGATCTAAGACAAACTATGGTGTTATTTCTAGTTTTATGACAACAAAAATGATATGTCCATGCTAATGAGAGAAGGAGTTTGGAGCATCATGATAAAACATTATTAATTCACTCATGTTCTGAATAGAATCAATAATATTGAAGAACATAACCCCCCTATGAGAGGGAATGTTATAATTGAGGCCTTTATGTGACATTGTCTTGTAGGATAAATTGTATATTTTGATCCGTTAATCAAGAAAAAATGGATCATCCCCATTGAAATGATCATATCTATTCCACAATGGAATGATAAAGAGATGGTCGTACTAACTATTTATCATGTGGATGGTGAATATAATAAATGGTGGTAGTTGATTCAGAATAATAAGACAATGGAATAATTCAAAGTTATATAATACAATTATTTGAGGAAAATTCATTTTGATAAATATTTTCCACAAACACTTTGACTAACATTAGAGAATGATTTACTTGTAATTTTGTAAAAGGATGATGAATCTATTGGGGCTTATGAGATGAACATAAAAACATTCATGGTATTACTCTAAAATTTTCATAGGAACTGATTGTAAAGTTAAATACTTTATCAGGTGGAAAATTTTGAATATATCAAAATATTTTGTGATTCATGAATTTATTAGATATAGAGATAATGTATTATATCGTATAAATATTGAAATGGAGATTAGAAAATCTTAATGTTCCCATGGGTCTAGATTAAATAGGTTGAGAATGATGTTTAATTATAGTGGAGAAATGTATAAATATCTCGGGGTTAAGAAAGTAAGACATTCCAATTATCAAAAGTTAGGGAAAATTTATGCTATAAATTTCCTAAATGCGGAAGATATTTTTTTATGGAATAGATGGGAACCTATCAAGTGAATGTAGAATGGATGATCCCACCAATTTTGTGGTAGAAAGTAACTATCCAATTAACCCTCATCCAATAATCCAATAATGTATTTAAAAGGAATCAGGACACTATAGGGACTAATGAAAAATGCTAATGTTTATTGATGATAACCATTGAAAACAACCACCAAGGCCTTTATAAAATATGGGAGAATATAGAATCTCAAATATTGAGGTGGTTAGAAATTAAAATGTTTGGTAGGTATTGTAGTTAGTCATTAAATGATAGAGAATTTACTATATGATTCTGGAAATACACATTCTTTCCTATCACACATGTTTAGAATAATTATTTAAACACCACCACAATACATGGAATACAATTTATTTGTGAAAATTTGGAATTGGACAATAATTTTATACAAATAATATATCATGTCCTCTATCATTATTTGTGAGATAAATTTCTCAGAAGTTTTTTAAGAATCCATAGATAAAAATTCGATGCTATTTTGGGTATGGATTAGTTTTCTATATATAATGGGAACCTTTATTTTAAGGAGAAGGAAACAACACTACATTTCAAAAATAACGCTATAATTCAATAGAAGGTCAAATATGGTATGTTTAAATATAGAAAATCATATAAACTATTGATATTAATTCATTATGACAATGAATATATAGAATAAACTAATATGACTATGGAAAAGATTATTCGGGATTACATAACCATTGTAAGTTAATATACTGATGAGTTTTCCAATGATTTCGTTGAATTCCACAAATAAGAGAGGATTGGTTCTCAATTTTATATATTCTTGTAGTTTTTCCAATATATGAGATTCCATATAGAATTTACACGATTAAACGTTATGATAAGAATAAGAAAAAATTGGAGAACATGGATACATTGTTTATTCTCCCAAATTCTTCGCTATGGGCTCTACAAATCCCTTTTCTCAATATTAAGGATGGGTGAATCAGCCTATAAGTTGATTATCATCCTAGCTGAAACACCCCGGGACAGCATAACAGAAGCAACACCAGAGCCAATTCCAACCTCAACAGTGGGTGACCTCTCCCTCACAGGGGCCTTACCAATGCCCTTTCCCATATCTGCAGACCTCTTGAGCGTGCCCCCAATCCGACACCTGGAGACCGAATGCCCCAAGCTGCTACAAGCTGTGCAGAAGTCAGTCCAGGTCTCATACACCACAACCTGCTTCCACCTAAACTCCTCACCCACCGAAATCCAGACCCATTCCACCGGCTGTTTAGCAACATCGACTTCAACACAAAGCCGGGGATTTATGGGATGACTCACAGAAGAGGTGCGAACATCAGTACACAAAAATCGTCCTATCATATTCCCAATCATACGTATAACTGCAGGATTTTGGAAAGGTAAAGGCAGATGCGGAAGGCTTACCCAAATGGATTTGGATCTGGATCTGGTATTGCACCTGTTATGGAATCCCTGGGTGCTTCGGGTCCTGCTTCACAGACTGCTCATATGGTGCCAGTTACCGGTGTGGTGAATCATTGCCAGGGGAGTTGCAATGAGGATCTGGCTATAAATATGCGGGGGTCTGATGCTATGGCAGAATCGGATAAAGGGCATGGGTCTGTTTCGTCTGGGAAGAATTGGAAATCTGTTGGCTGCCAAGATAGAAGACTTTTGGGACATGGTGGTAATTGCAGTGGCCAGAATACTGCTGATAAGGGTGTGCTGAGCACTGTAACTATGGAGAATCAGTTCCAAGAATTGAGCAGGTTAACTAGGGATGAGATGTCACCCTTAGGTGGCAGTGTTGATTTGCAGAATGTGGGACAGGAGTCTGGTGCTTTTGATGCAGAACATACATTGGTGGAACAGCCTCAATGCCTGGCCATTGTTGACACGAACAATCAGATTCAGCAGAACCAGCTTGTGAGATACCCAGAGGTGCAGTATTATGGGAAGTGGGGGGACCTCGATGACAGTGAGAAGGAGAATTGTGAGAGCACGGTACGGATGTCTTACAGCGAGATTGCTCAAGTGGGGAACAAGATGCTGCCGGTGGCCCAAGACAAGGTGAATGCCCCACCTCGCGGGAGGATGAGGAAAGACTTCTCTCACCTGCCGAAGCCGATGCCGACCAGATCTGCTGTCAAAAGTATGCAGTCTCCTAATGAGTTTCTTGAGCTGGAGAAGCTAAATCTGAGGAGGAAATATGCAAAAGTGCTGAAGCATTATGAGAGTTCAGTATGGGAAACAGCGACAGAGGAAGAGTCTGTTTATCATGGTGACGGCAAGGGGTGTGATTTTGAGGATTTGATGTGACTTTGTTGTGTCTGTTTTACTTGTTACTGTTTTCCTTTATTTTAATAAATGGCCAGGGGATTACCTCTGGCTACACCTTCCTGGTATTTATGAATTAAATATGTAAATTTTAGACAAAAAATATATATGATATTATTATCTATATTAATAACATTGTGGATGTTGAGGATCATTAGGATATTGTACTGATGATATTATGAAAGGAAATTTTATCCCATTACATCTATAATGTGGATCATTAGTGATGAAATATTCATTTAATGTTATGTATGGTGGATATCCATAACAATTCTTTTTATAAAACCGATGAGCACTATGATTTCATGGTGATCCCATTTGGACACCCTAATTCTCCATTTATATTACTGGACATAATGAATGGAATCATCAAAGGTTACATTTTATTTTTTTTAGTAATTATTGACGAAATTAGAATAAAATCCAAAATACTTTTGGAACATGAGGAGGATTTGGTGCTATACTAAAGACATTGAGAACGGAAAATCTATATATGAAGTATATTAAATGTTTGTTTTGGATGGATAAAATCACATTAATTGAAATTTTATCACTAGAAAATTAATATATGTGCATCCTTAAAAAATAGAGGCAATTTCAAAATGGACTAGACCAACATTAATAAGATGGGTAACTAGTTTCCATATATTATCATAGTATTATCATCGATTTGGAATAAAGTTATTCAATTATAAATCCCATTAAATACAATAACTCAATATTGGGTGATGTATTTTTCACTAATGAATGAGAAAAGATATTTAAAGAGATAATGAATAAGTAAATATTTTTAAATATTATAACATTAGTATATAATAGGAAAGGAATTTGGATTTATGATGATGCATCTAAAAAGGGATTAGGAGGGTATTCTTGAAAATTGGGTTTTTTATAGCTAATGTATCCCACCATTTAAATATATATGGGAATAACTTCCCAATACAAGATCTGAATTCTAATGAAGTGTTCATCAGATTGATTATATTGTGATATTATATCATTCTGAAAATATGTAATATATATATGGACCATAAAATCCTCAATAATATATCTAGACAAATAGAGCTCAACATCCACCAAGAAAAGTGGCCAGAGATGATCCAATATTATGATTACTAAATAAATTACCATTACGGGATGTTGATCAATGTTATAGACACTCTATGTAGAAATTATAATATAACCCAATCTATTAAAATGAAATAATGTGATTTATTATTCATGAACATTCAATGGTTTGATATGGGAATCATAAATAAATGATAATCATACCATCCATGAAAATTATATACAACCATTATTCTAACAAAATCATCGCATTATTATTCATGTCAATTGTTCTGCTTTGAATACCTATCCCTACATCCATTACAGGGTATTCACATAGATATACATAACCATCATTGATTTGGGTCATATATGTATGTGACTATCAATGCATAATTATGGAATTGGAAATGATGAAATACATTTTCTTGTTGTATGATATCTATTGAACACCCATAGATGTAAATAATATAAATTTTATGAGGGAGGGTAAATTTTTATAGCCCTGGAAAACAATGGGTGATTTTTTATTATGTTAGATACCATGTATTTTTTATGTGCGGTTATCTTAATGATAAAATATTGTGATATCCAAATAGTCATCCTTAATCTATGCATATGAAATATTGTTTTTGATGATTTAACATTACTATGATTAATTGATGTTATCATCTTATATCATGATTCAATGTATATGATTATGATTATCCCTATTAAATGTCATCATGTTATGTCTTTTTTCTCCCATGTACTTCATTACCGTATTATACGATTTGACTATTCATTTCTTGGCCTTTATGGACACTTAAATACCAGATCTTATAAAACTTAAATATTCCATATTAACAGGTGTATATTTCTTTCATATAACAATGATCAACACAATGATAATTTATGTATAGTTCCATTGGGAACATGGACACATAAACAACTGGTTAACAATATAAATACATCATCTCCAAAAATTTTGATCAAAACTAGCACCCTAAAAAAACTTATCATATGCAATACCTTTCTTTATAACCACGGTAAATAAAACATAATAAATTAGGAGAACATAATCTTAGTAATTGTAAATAAGATAGAATTAATATTACATGAGAATAAGGGTTTTAATAAATGTGAATACAATTTTAAAAACCATTCCATACATATGATAAATCATAAACTTCAGTAAACACATAAATCATGGAAATTCATAAGACATGAAATTTATGGGAATAAAAAAACATCTTAAATGTGGAAATAATATTTTCATATTACATAGAGTTTTGGAAAACATATAAGTAAAATAAAACTTGACTCAAGGATACCCACAAATACATTCATAACAATGTTGTATTGGGCTAACCACATATTATCTTGTTTTATTCATGGTATTACCTCATATGTACCCTCATTTATATCTTGGAAAGGCCTCCAATATTCACTCATAGCTCATAAAACATAAATCACAAGCCAATGAAATGGTGCGAGATATAGGTCCCACTACTCAATTAATAATAATAATATATATATTTTCCACATGATCATAAAACCTTACCCATATATGAGCCCATGTAAAGAATTGGGTTTTTAACTTCATTCATAAAATCAAAACATATTTAAATAAGAGGTTTTAATAGAACAATTAATAATTTTATGACCCTTTGAAGATAAATATGTTTCATAAAAATCATATAATTATAATCAAAATATAGACAACTTATGAATAAGAATGGTATTCTTGGATCATATCCACAGTACATCCTAAGTCACATACAAGGATAACATATTAGATGAAAAATTATTTCAAAAGATTAAATAGATCATTTACAGACGAAAATATAACATCAACATTAAAATAAACTTTATAAAAAATTATATCCTTTTAAAAACTTTTTCCAATGAAAATAACCTTGCAAACTAATAAATAAATCTATAATGACCTTTTAGAACACATATCAAGGAAAATAATCTTTTCTCTTTGAAAAAAACTTTTTTGAACTAATATTTCACAATGAATTGTGAATATAACTTTCATATAAAGTATCCTTTTTATTATATAATGAAATATTTAAAATATTGAATGGATAAGATGCTATAAAATATTGTTCATGTCATACATGTTCAAATATGATTTCATTTACAATATAGTTTTATATTCAAATGGTCCTTTTTTAGATAATGACATGAGGATTCATCTTATTTTTTTTTAAAATTCAAATAATGGTAAAAATGATATTAAAAATCTTAGTTGGACATTAAAATGTTTTTGAATTTTTTTTTATAAAAAATAGATATTGTAGAAAAAAATCAGTACGAATGGAGAAATCATGTTGGTTTTTATTGAAAAATATTACTTCTCAGCCATGAGAGCATAAAGAGAGTAAAATTAAAGGAAAACATGTATTATATATAAATTAATATATTATAATAAAATTCGTTATTATCTTGAGATATAGATCAAATGGTTTCATCAGGGAAGTGTAAACATAAACACTCTGGATGAATAATGAGATTGTATTGTAAAACTCCTACCACTTTCATGGCATTGAAACAAAAACTGCACGAATTTATAAAATTAAATGAAAAATATGCCATGATAATTTTTAAATTAGTAATATTAAAATCTTCTTCTCTTATTAAGGATTATATGTGTATTATGTAACATATGTCATAAAGAAGACAAAAATGAAACATAAAACCCCATAAAATAAGTCTCAATTTTCATTATACATGTTTGAACCTCCAGTATAATAAATTTAACTTTATTATTATTTTAATATAGAACAATAAATATATATCATAAAATGTATTATTTACATAGTAACATTAATGTAGTGACCCTGTCCCTAGCAGCCTATAGCTGATGTCTTGTTACATTACATATTGATAATATATAAGGTTTCACATTATAGATGGCTGGCCAGTTTAGTAGTCTTGATAAAATTGATAAATTTATTCATCTTAGATGTGATTTGAGTAAAAAACTATAACATAATTTTTTTTATAGAATGTTCTTATTCCCTGTACAGTATTCGTGTATATTATTCATAATATTCTATATGGAATATTGGGGAAATGATATGAATTGAGGGTTAGAATAAATTCCCATCAAGGGTATTGTATAGTGGATGAATTATTGAATCGATAATCATGATCATTGTGGTAAGGTTTTAAATGAACACAAATTATATATAATCAATAAAATGATATGGATGTGCTTCTAGAGATAATATTAATGTGAAACATCCATTGATAATAATCAATATGGAATGGAATATAACTAAACACACATTATATTTAAATGAACACATTAAGATAATTAATAGGGTAAATTATTGAGAACAAATTCGCATTTATAACAATATAATGCATAATCAATATATAAAGGTAAATAATTGAAAATATTTTCCATTTAATGAATAATCTGAAAACTCAATGCATCTAGAGATAATAACACAATGAAAATTTCGTAGATAATAATAATAGAACACTCAATGCATTTAATTTTTAATTATTGGAAAACAAATATCATGAACCTGATACCGTTGCCATCAATATCATTCACAAGAATGTTTAAACAACCGCTAAAACCCCCAATAAATTCTACCATAACCTGATTATATCATGAGACATTCTGATATATCGAGGGTCTATATAATTTCCCGTTCACCAATCATTTAAGGTCCAATGAATCCCTCATTAATAGAATAATTTATTAAATACATGAATAAATGTTCCTTAACATTAAATATAAGTACTGATTAAAGGATATATATATTTCATTATTTCCCAAGTCAATAAAATCACTATAAAAGTTAAACACTATTTATAAAAATGATATAGTTTTTAGGAAATTATCATGTACATAATAAACAATATAGATATTTAAGGGATATTCAATGTATAATGATCATAGTAATGTGAATATTTCAAATAGAATCAATGAATATAAAATTAATCATGGAGTTGAATTTCAATACTGTTGTTGGTGGAAATAATCATAATCCATCTAGAGAAAGAATAAGATTTGAATCAAGATATACCCATTACAGTACTGATTTTTTGTTTTTTCATTGAGGAATTTATATACAAAAAAAATTCATTAAAACATTCATGAGTAATATATCCACTTAATTTTGAAAAACATTTTGGAAATATTTTTCTTGGTAAATCACAATTAAAAACATTTTATTTGAAAATATCATCCAAATGATGCTATATAAGAATAAATAAAATGACTTCTTTTAATAAGGGTACTTAAACACATGCTTAAAATAAATAACATTTATTTTTTAATGTAATAAGGATATGAAGGTGCCTAGTTTTGATAAAGATGAGAATATTAATTCCAAAATTTATTAAAATCCAAACAGACATTGTCTTGAAAATGACATAAGATTATTTTGAAATTTTTAAAGGGTAAAAATGGTGATAATTTTATCAATAAATAAATTTAAAATTATTAAAATGATCATTGAATATATTTTTAGAAAACATTGTTTTTTAAGAAATCATATCTATAACTTAATAGGTATAAAATGTTAAATAAATAATCTAGATTTGAATGAGATTGTGAAATGAACCCATTAAAATATCATAACATTGATGTGGGAATTATTAAATGAATATATTATTTGTATCAATGATATATACCCAACTAAGTAGTGGAAATAAAACAAAATATATTCAACATTCATTAAAAACATCGTCTTATAATATCAATGTCAATTATGGAGTAATATAACCCAATGAAATTAAATTGAATTATGAAAATATTTACCAATTGGTAATGTTTAATTCAAATCTATTCAGAGAAAATAATTCAAATTACAACCTAAAATAAAATAAATAACTAATTACTCATGATATTACATTTCATTGGGGTATTATATATAACATAACAATTAAATTTGAAGCATAAAATTATAATTTGAATCGGTGAAATAAAGTTTTGAAGAAATCTCTTACATCACACATTCTTGTGGGTGAATTTCCATTAACATCCTTTATAGTGGGATAAATAAATTTTATTAAATTATTAAATAATTATAATCATGACATGATTATCATATATTTATATCAATTTTACTTTTAATACCAATCAATAATGATTTTCTATGAAACATGATGTACATTACAATCATAGAGAAGGTTGGTCATAGGTATGCATGAGTAACATTTCCATTTTTCACCGATCATAATGGATATTAGGTAGAAAATATATTACCCTTTAAAATAAAAACTATAAAATATATAAAGCGTATCATAATCTTATATATTTCATTGATATGGTGTGGTGAAGAAAAGGGTGTCACATCGCTTCATAAAGGTGGTAGTCGACAAGTTAAGGAACGATGTTATCATCATTACGAGAGTGAAAAGGATATAGATAACATGATATATATTATATATACAGAATGATATACACATAATTAATATCATAATTATGTCATTTATAAAACATATAATCATTAAAAATACATTTAACACCATCAATATGAAGAATTTGTGAAAGAAGAATCTCATCTCTTAACAAGTCGTTTGTCTTTAGTGCACATGAGTGATGTAATTATATCTACTATATAATGAAAGGTAAAATTGTATATATTATATAGTTATACATAGGTAAAAATATGTTTTTAATATCATATATATACATTATATGCATCATTATAAACAACATTTTGAGGTGCAAGTGGAAAAAACAAAAGAAGTTTGTTCACAAGGTAGTAGTCTGCCATACATATTAAAAATCATTTCATAAACCATTTAATAGAAGTTCATATTGTTTTATTAAAATAACATGTTATAAAAAATTGTATTATATATTATATTATGTAGTTACTATATCAATATGTATTAATAAAAAATTAATTAAGTGGAGAAAAAAGTTAAATGAAGACATTTTTTGAAGAACATTACCTCTTCATTGGGTATTCTCTATAGGTTTTCAATAAAGCATTGAAAGGATGGATTTTTATATAGCACTGGATTCTAGGATGTGGTGATTGAAATATTAATTTGATTTATCCAGGTATTTTATTAACCAATTAGTTATGAATGGGTGTATAATAGAGGAGATGAGACCACCTTTTAAAAGTTGGGGAAATGAAAAACATGGTATTTTGGAAAACAATTGAGTGATACCACGTTTTTATATTTTAAATTGGGTTCAAAATGAGAAATTATTTATCAAAATAGGTTCATTGGCCATAATATGTCTGTAAAATAGTTTTTAGATATGGATCTTGATCATTTTAACCATTATGTTTTTTTAACTATTACCTATACACATTTTTACCTTAACATTGGAAATTAATTTACACTACATTCACTATTAACTTACAACCAAAATTAATATGAACATATTATACATTATAAATTATTCTTATCTCATATATGTACACCATTTATGAAATTTCAATTTATAAGAGTTGACAATTTTAATTTAAAATTATAACCACAAACGTGATGAGGAAGCATGTTTTTAATATGATATTTTTTAAAAGTCTACAAATTTATTCTTTATAAATTCCATATAAAATTGTTAAAATGAAATAAATTGGATTATAAAATTATATATTTAAATATTATTAATTTTAAAGATAATCAAAATATATTTCAATATTATAAATTATTTAGATGAAAAGGTTGTTTTAAATTATAATCCAGTATTTCTAACTATTCATCAAAAATGATACTTCAGATAAAATATTAGAAACTCACCCTATTTTAATATTAGTTTTAATATTTCAAAAATGAAGATTATTTTCTGAATAATTTATGTTAAAAATTACCATTACATTATGCGTTCCATGTGTGACTAAACATTTTTTAATAAACTATACATTGTCCAAAAAAAATATTTTAAATTGTTGTTATTTATACTCATTTGATAATCAATAAATGTGTTTGAAATAAATATTTTCATAAGATAGTAAACACTTCATTTATACAATCCCAACTATAAGGAAATAGCAATCATATTATATATTAACAATAATAATACATAGTTATTAAGCAAAAACTGATCTTTCATGTAATATAGGCTATTGAATAAACTCATTATTTCATGTATCCCATGATTAAATTAGTGTTTCATATAATTCAAGATATTTAAGAAATTTAATTTATATAAAGAAAAATATATACTAATGTTTGTTTGTATTATATTTTCTTATTTGTTTGGTTTCCATGGAACATACAGTATCGAATACACTATCCTTCATTTAAACTCTCAGGCTATTACATTCTCCACACCTTGAATAAATTGCATCCTCACAATTTAATTTTGTTCACAATAATAAAGTGTTTAATATTTGAATATAATATTATTTAAAAAACTTCATTTTAAGAGGATTAATAAAATACCCCTTAATATGAGATAAATGGAAGTAGAAAAGGATAATATGGAATAACACATAAATAGGTTTCTGAGTAAGAGAACATCGATGGAATGTGAGGATACTAACATGGAGGAAAAAAAATATTTATAAGGAGTTTTGAGTTCATTGATCATTAAAAAGTGAATGATATATGGAATGTTAAGGGATAAAAACAATAAATTAATGATTATATAAAAGACCATTTGAATCATCAAATGTGAATATAATTGGAAAAAATACTTTTTAGTGATTCGTTCCTTATGTCTATTGAATAATTCAATTTCGAGAAATATTATGATATTTACCTACAAGATATGTTTCTATTTCTTAAACAAAATTCCATCCTTTAGTTTTTTCCTCTATCAATGTAATGTCCCAACCTATGATCATCATAACATATGCCTCAAACTGGTGGGTCACATGACCTCAAGAGTACCTCCATGTATGATAGAGGCTACCGACTATCAGTAAAGGTGTAAACGTAGTATAGTTGAGAGACTATAACCTATTTTTAGAGTATTATATTAGATAAAAATAGATATAATCAATAGTGGAGACATAAATAAATTGATATATTAAATAAAATACATTAGAATACATAGAAATCATAATAAGTGTGTAGTGGAAGAATTTGGTATCTTAATAATTGAAAAATATATTAAAACATCCTCTAAAATAGTGTCTCATACCTGGATTCATGGCATGGTGTAATACATAAATGAAACAAGAATACACAAGAATTTTATATAATTATATGATAGAGCAAATGATAAAACAGCTCTATGAATCTTGAGCCTATGCCTGATACTCCTCAACTATGATCCAACTAAAGGTAAGTATGTCAACATCATATATGAGAGATCTTACCATTATCAATTCTTCTAGATAGATAATCTTCTCATGTACCATTGGAAACCTATATATGTTGTATGATAAAATTTTAGTATGCCACCACGAATAGAGTATACATTTAATCTAATTAGTTCTTATAACTGAGAAGTGTTCATGAATACTAGAATAAGTAAGTCAATGTTGAAATAAATAACCATTCCACATAGCTGTTAAAGGTACACATGATGGCTCTACCTGCATTAGCTCGTTATCACAAGGAATTCCCAACATTTAACTATACATATAGAATCAATATATATATATATATATAGTACTATTATATACATTTAATTCACCAATATTAACCATGTATGTTCATACATAATTGTCCATATACATGGAAGACTAGTGATGGTTGGACAGGGGAATAAGTTTAAAAACCATTACTATTATGATGATCCTATAATCTCATGTGATGGGTCACAATCCCTACATACCAATAGAGTGAGACGATCCATGAAACAATACTCGGGATGGGGAGTGATCCATCATGGAACACTCTAACAATTGAAAATCTCACATAAATCCCAATTGCCATAGAGTATCACTGGTGTGAGATGTAATGATCAACACTTGATGTAAGGGAGCGTGATATTACCTTTATCATCGCTCTCATTCCATCATATCATAGCCTACGTAAATGCATATTATTATTTATAAAAGTCATGATACATAACATACCATGAAACATTATCATACATCCCATATAAAAATAAATGAGGCATCAACAAATTTATAATTCAGATCATGAGGCATTACCTATCACATGCCAAGCAATCCATGTTCAATTCCACTTAAGACATAAAATTTTATATGTATCATATTATAAATCATAAATAAATGGAATGTCCTTACCGCCTCTTGGGGTTATACCATTTAAAACCACGTGAAGCTATTTAATAATGGAAACCAATCATTCATTAGCCATTTCATATCAATCAACCCATTCAATTTTCCAAAATATTACAAATTCGCATATAAGGCTCAAGTTTCAATTAGATGGTGTCATGGTCAAATCATTTAATGGATTACAAAATCTTTCATAATCTATCTTACAGAATCCATTCACTATAACTAATTCATTAAATTCATTATGATATAGAAAAAAATTCCTAAGGATAAAAGGGTCATTACGATGATGTCAAGATCATCATGGAAATTTAGTACTTGGGAAATTCAAACTACATGGGGGAGAAGCCCCTAAGTGGTGACATGGGACACATGTAAATCTAAAATTTCATGGGTAAATTAATTTAAATACTAATTCAATGTCTAAAGAGTTATTCAAGGGAATTTGACCAACATTGAAAAATGACCAATTCTACATGGAAAACCCCTACGATGACCATATATGCTATGTAATACAACTAAAACCCCAAATAATGAACAATGTAATGTATCTAAATATAAATGTCAACTAGACATTATGGAATAAATATAATTGATATTCTTGGAAAAATAAATAATATGGCCCAATGACATAGTTTTAAAGTGACATTGCTCAAAGGGAAATCAGTTTGAACATCTACCTAAAGGTCGTAGATGACTCCTCACTCAATATCAGCTATAGATTTAGGGTATGATAGATGAGATCTTAGATATTTTATATTGACTTAAAAAAAGTAAATATGATCCTACACATAAATATAGAAATGGATTATAAGGAAAACTGATATAGGAATGAAGAAACTAAGGGAGATTACAGAGATATATCCAATTCTTTCATTGATGAAATAATAGACATAGATTTATATTTTTATTCATCACCTAATCTTAAGTGTTTTTTAGAAAAAATGAGGATGTTATGTGGTCAGGGCAGCTAGAGAAGGAAGGGAAAGATATGACAATATTATGACATAAAATAGAAGAAAATAAAAAAACACCTAATAATAAAAAGGCACATGGTTTCCTATACAGAAAGTGAACCCAAGAAGGTTATGAGAATGGTTTGAGTAACCCTGTGCATACCGTGCCAAATAGACCTATCTCAAATCTTTAAGATGTTGCATAACATAGCACCGTGGGTCTCACCGTGGTAAACTAATTGTGGAGCACAATCATCTTTTCACATTTTGGGGCTCTATGAACCATGTGAACCTAGACACTCCCATGACCTCATAATCCTGATTAGAATTATTTATTAAGGTTTTTTAATGTATTTAATTTATTAGAATAATTATCCATACCATCATTTAAAAAAAAGACATTACAACTCCCCCCCAATGTAACTCTTCTTTGTGATGTAATTTTGAGAATATAGAGGTATCATCAGTAAAGAGTTCTAATCATTGAGAACGTATATCATCTTCCCACTCCTAGGTCTTGTCCTTTACTCGGTCTTGTTACCATAAAACCCATACCATAGGAACAGAAATACCTTAGAGTGTATTCACGAATTGATCAAATATACACCCAAGAAAATCCTAGAATGATGAATCAACATCCAATTCTACCTCATCAGGTTGAAAGACATGTGTCATGTAAGGATCGTATCCACGAAGATAAGATAACTGAATGATATAATACACAATATAGTATTTCTGAGGAAGTTCCAACCAGTATGCCACTACTCTAATCCATTTCACATCCTGAAAGGGGGAATCTAAACTTTGTGAGAGCATACCCTACTTTTGAATATTTCTACGACTCGTCATGGGAGGTAATTACAAGAAAAAGTAGTCACTGAGATTGAACTCAAGTGGTTATCAGTTCATATTAGAATAAAAATATTATATAGAATTAGATGTCAACATGCACTTCTAGATCAGATTAAACTTCTCTATAGGCACATATACAAGATTTGGTCCATGAATAACTACATCCCTTACCTATTTCCAACAATAAGGTGACCAAAATTCCTACCATATATTTATTCATAAGGAGCCATTTCAAAGGTATACTGAATGTTGTTATTATGAAAAAAAACTACAAGAGGAATATGTTTATCCTAAGAACATCCAAAATCATGGACACATGGACACATAATATACTCAAGAACATGAATTTTACATTAAATCATTTCTTATGTATGTAGGTAATATGTTGTTCTCAAAAGTAGATTTTTACCCATGTCCTTCTCCTAACCCTTCCTGAACCACGACATGAAGTGATCATCTCCCTCAGAAATGATAGAATGTGGAGCTCTAGGAAGACATACACCCTCTCTAACATAGAAACATCATTGATCATCTACCATGATGGTATTTCACACATGTAATAATTGTGAAACCTTCATCAAATGATCAAATACAACCCACACCGTATTAACGCCTCAAGGATATTTCTGTCGTATAATAAAAAAATCCATTTAAACATCATCCAATTTAATTTTCAGAATATAAAACAACCATAAAATCCTTACTAGATTTTGATGACCCATCTTCAGTAGATGACAGGTGGAAAACCTAGTAATGAATTGAGCATTCTTAGGTTTTATAATTGGCCACTAATACATGCATCGAAGAAATTGATGCATTTTGGGGACACCAGGATGAACATCTCATGTTGAGGCATAGAAAATCCACATTGTTACCATTATGGTGTCTGTTGGGACCCATAAATTCCGATGGAACAATATGGTATCATCCACATTCATGGACAAACCCGAAGATGTATCATCATATCAAAAGGTTTCCCAGATGAAAATTCCTTTAGTATTAGATAAATTCCCCATTCATACCCCTTTCGGAAGTGTAGAAGTCATTGTTATGGTTGTGAGCATAGTCTGACCATGGTCCTCCTGAACATCAATGTGAATATCCAAGAATAATCCCATAATCCGGCAGCCAAAAATAGATTCATAAAATTCTTTTTCCATAGTCAGTCATCTTAGAGCATTAGCAACTGAATTCCCATTTATATGCATGTACACAAGCTCAAAATAAAATGAGTGTAGGTTATAAACCCAACTACAATACCTAAGAATCAGATCCCACAGTCTATAGATATATTAATGTCTAATTGGATTACTGAACACCACATAATTTTCTCCCAAAGGATAGTATATCTAACATAGTCTGTAATGAACAACAGTCGCGAGAAAGAGGTCTTTCATTGGGTAATTCCACTCTTGAGGCCTTTATTGAAGAGGCACGTACAGAATAACTCACTTATCCTACATCAGAGCTACTTCATGATGGATACTTGATGTGTCACAATATATAGTATATATCGTTCTAGGATCGTGTAGAATCTGTATCTGTAAAGCCTCTGACTATACAAATTTTACTCCCTCGTTTTTCAACCTCGTATGAGGTGATACAATTCATGATAATTCCTAGACAAAGAAGCAGTAATATTTATATATCCCAATGATACTTCAAATGTCAATGATGTTATCAAGATTCTCCCAAGTAACTATATCTCTCATTATCTCTGTGTATATATAAATAACTTACACCGAGATAATGTAACCTAGGAAGTGGACGTTATCAATCAAAATGCGGCATCTACTAAGAATAGCATATATCAGGTACTCTCTAGGTTAATTTAGAAATATCTCTACATGAGTGGTATGGTAGTGTTTGTAATGATAATACTTAATTATTTCATTAACAAATACAACTAATAAAGAATCATTCTATGGGTGGAAGTTCTAATTAATAAGATCCATGAAAATTGAAGGTATGTTAAAGAGTCTGAACTGAATAACTAGGTACTCATATAGAACATACATTCTAGTCAATGATGATCAAGGCATGTTTGAAGTAATGCAACTCCTGTAATGATATAAAATACACAAATAAATCATTGGAAACATGTATTATCCTCAATGATAATCAAAGAGTCCTTTAATATTAGGAAATGTATACTGGTTCTTTATCGTGGGAGGTTTCAAATAAAATAAATCCACAAAGAACCTTTGATTCCCGTCACCCTTGGCAAAAAAGTCAAGTGAAACAAAATGATAGGTGTTAGGGAGTATAAATCCATTAGCGTATATATACTCAAATTTATTCTTGATATCTGAAAACACTATTGGTTTCATCTTATATAGAATATTTTTCACTTTTTCTACTAATATTTTATGATCAGAAATAAACACTACCTATCTCACAAGAGGTATAACTAAGAAATCGTCAGCAAAAAAGTCTCCTTAATTATAATCTACGAGAGGTAAAATAGAAGGTCTTAAACCCTAGTCATCTGGTAAATGACCCGAGATCTAAGTTGTTGCACCTCCAAACTTATGCTAATAGGGTCCTACTCATATAACACTGAAAACCCATTCACCATTATACTCGAGCCTGACCCCCTCTATTGAATAAAATGCCACCCTACAATGATATAATTCAATATAGGATCAATAGGAAACTAACCAGTCCATCTCAACGATTATTGAAAATCCTTTCATGTAGATGACATAGAAATACCATATAAACAGGTAACATCCTATATAAAGGGTATAGTCTCTACAATGGAGAACACCCTCTGAACATATACATAACGATGTTCATAGATTCATCAATCCATGAAATTGATCAATGTTTATGCCCATATTTCCCAAAATAGTATCAGATATAAAGTAGTGAGATCTTCCTATATCAAATGAAGTAGACAATAATTTTGAGGCTACTATAATAGTACCTCATACTAGATGGACATGTTCTTTTCTCCACCATTGTATACTGGACAATATAAAACAAACCTATACCATGGCCCCAGGTCACTACTTGATTTCCATGAACATGCCATCTTTGTAGGCATTGAGAATCACATGACTGGCTACCTTTTCCTTAACCACCACCATGGCCTAATATACTAGTGGTATTCAAGATTCCTTCCAAACATTATCCTACTTTTCTAGCTCCAAACCAAGGACTAGGCGCATATACCTTCTCACTAGGAACTATAGGGAATTCCCTTTTGAATGTATGAATATGGAACATTATACCACAACCTCTATACTCGATTGCATCAAGAAGGCATTATGGTTTGGATGTCCAAAATTCCGACACTATTGCTAAATAAAAAAGATATCTATGTGAAGACAATGAGTACTAATATCTCCTTGAGTATCCTTAATGTGTCCATTTGTCCCATAATATGAACCACTAGTATCTCTCAATGTTGTACTGTCTTTATTGAAACTATTATCTTCACTCATGTTCCATAGTTTAATTAGGTCCTCCTTAATGATTTCAAAAATAATCATCAACCTAAACATGTTATACAAAAATTCAATGGATTATATCATCCCATCCTAAAAAACATGGTGGTCATAAGATCATCAGTATATTGAGTATGACTGAACTAATGAATATCTATGAAATTAGTAGATTATTCCATAACTAACATACTACCCTAATGATGTTTCATTAATTTTCTAGATAATTAAACTCTCAGTGTTTGGGAATGATGTAATCATAAATTATTGTATGAAAATCTGCCCAAACCATATTGTGATGCTGATCTACATGGGTGATAACATCCAACCACTTCTTGGATGAATCTCATAGCATATGTATCACTATCTTTAACCTCCACTCGAGACAATTCTCTAGATACTCTAATATAGATATGATCGCATCGATCTAAGAAACTATTCCCTATGGCCTGCCATCCAATGAGAAGGTGGGAGTATACCCATATCCGGAACAAGAGTATTTTCAATAGGGGGAACTATATGAGAAATCAAAATCTTCTTAGGTACAACCACCTTAGGAACATGGTCATAACAATTATCAGGGTGTAAAAAAGGAAGTATCATGGTTTCATGATATTAAAATTCAAAAATAACTCCTCAAAATAGATTCTGTCAATTAAGAAGATTTCATTTAAGAAGCAAGGATAGTATATTGCCTTCTTACCAACATATCACACATCTCTGATTTCTTCAAAATCCATTTCTAAATAATACAATGTGACCATAACAGACCATAAGAACATAATAGATACCAACTACTAACTAATAAGGCTTTTCTCTTGTCAATGTATCTATGTATGACATATATCATATGGATTTTTTATTTTTAATCATATTTTAAATTTTAAATTTTTTCTTATTTAAATCATTAAAATCACATATATTGGTTGACTGATATGTTTTACCGTGTTATGATACATAAGGGACTAAACTCTTGATAACTATCATGGAATCCACTTTACCCATAAAAAACATTTTCTAGATAAAGTGACCAATGTCCCATAGCTCAATGATCCATATTTTCCCTCTTAAAGTGTATGATTTAACCTTTTCAATAAAAAATTGCTCTGTATGGTATGAACATTAATTATAAATTATTTGATCCAATCCTAGTAATAAGTGTCATTATAATTCAATATTATCATGTCACTAATAATATTCAATAGGAATATGCATGCTGAAAATATACAAGGTACGGAAAAATGCATGGAATATTCTTCATATTATACATATTTATGATGCTTCTAACAATTATCCTTACACTTATATCATCAGACCAATAATGAAATAAATCCTCAATCACAACAATAATAGAAACAAGAAAATAGCATGTGAATCATCAAAGGGTGAAATGATATCAAAAATAATATGAAAAAATAGAACAAAAATTATAATTCATGAATTTAAGACATGAACTCTAACATGTCATTGAGATGCCCAATCACTAAATAATACCAAGTTCCAACTATTTTCAATAATGAATATATTTTCTCTAAAAATTAAATTAGGAAAGGTACTTCTCTATTACAACATTTTGGCGCCCCGACCAGGGATCCCCTTAACCCATGCCCCAAGCAGGTTGGTCACAAAGCACTATGAAAAACTCTTCATATGCTAGAGGTTGGAGACTAACAGTGAGGGTGTAAATGTTGTACAATGGGGAAACTATAACCTTATTTTAAAGTGTGATAGAAGATACAAAAAAAATATAATCAATAGTGGAAACATATATTAATAGAATGAATCAATAAACTAATGAACCATAAACATATAATCGAATACATTGTGGATTAAATAGTTAATGGAACACCTAATAATTATATAATAAAAACCTCTATGATAGAGTATGATATAGGAATGAATGACATGATATTATATAGAATAAAAAATTAATATACATGCATTGTATACAATATTACATAATGAAAAAAGTTCAAACATCTCCAAACATCTCAATCCCATGATAAATCCTCTGACACTAGGCTGTAAATAATGGTAAGCATGTCAACATCTTATTTCAGAGCGGGTGGCCTTATCAATAACTATAGACAAATAATATACGTAGGTAGAAATGAATGGATGATTAGGGTGTGAGATAAAATATTAGTATTCCAACACAAACTAATTCATTATGTAATCTCATTAATAGTTTAAACTAAATAGTGTTCATGAATATCTGAATAAGTAAGGACACAATGAAATAAATAATGTGGAGGCTTAGGTTCTAAAGGGACAGATGATGGCTCTACCAACATCGTCTCATTTTTAGAATAAATTTTTGAACTGTCACTATATATTTTATAGTAATATATATATATATTTTAATTATATATACTCTGCCCACATATATAAACCATGCACATTTGGAAGTAGGTGTGCATATACCTGTAATTCTAGTGCTGCTCAGACCAAGGTGTAACTTAGACATCCATTACCAGTATAAAAATAATATAGATCATGTGATAGGGTGAATGACCTACATACAAATAGGGAGAGATATTCCCTGAAACATCACACTATATAGAATGTGATTTTTCATGACAACACTCTATCCTAGGAATATGGTGAGTAAATCTCAACAACCATATAGTATCACTAATGTGAGATGTCATTCTAATCACCTAATGTAAGGGGGCAAGATATCGTCATTCTCAATGGTCCCTTACCATCATATACTAGTGTATGGAACATTATTTTTTATAAAAGGTGTCAGGAATATCCTCCCACGGTACATTTTTTATCTAGATCATATACAAATAAATGAGGAAAAGACATATTCATAATTCACAACTTTGGGAATTGCCTCTCATGTTTGATGTAATCAATGATAAATTCCATTTAAGTAATTACATTTCATAGGAAGACTTTTATAAATCATTAATAACGGTCATGGTATTACCATCCCTTGCGTAATTCAATTTGAAATCAATTGATTAAATTAATGAAAGGTAATCAATGATGGAATATCCATTTCATTTAAATCAACCCATTTAATTTACCAAAATATGGAAAATTCACTTATAAGTCTCAAGTGTCATTTGAAAGGTGTCATGGTAAATAAATTTTAACGATGAAACCATCATACACAATCCATCCAATAAAATCCATTCACTATAACCAATTTAATAAATTTATTAAGACATAACAAAATCAATACATAATTCTCTATGAGTCATTTAGAAGATGAAAATATTATTATGGAAATTAACACATGGGAAATTCCAATTATTAGAGGGACAAGTACATATGAGGTTACATTGTTCACATGTAATAATCATATGTCAATGGAAAATTAATTTTAACAATAAGAAGAAAAATAAGGAGGTATTATTGGAAATGTTGCCAATTTTCCACAATGACTAATTCTACTTGGCACACACCATGGATGACTATGTAAGGCATGTAAAACCACTAAACCACCAAAAAAATGATCAATGAATACGTATGTAGGTAGAATAGGACCTTAGAGATGAAGGAGTCAATATAATTTATATTCTCATAAAAATATTGAATGTGGCACAATGGTGTAGTTACGAAATAAAAACACTCAATGCTAATTTGACATGATAACCTACCATATGTATGTAGACATCTCCTTGCTCAATATATGTATTTGAATCAAAGTGGGTTGAAAGAGATCTGTGAAATTTTCCAATTACCGAAAAAAGATGTAGATAATCATACACCTAAATAGCACAATGGATATGATGGATAACTGATAAAGGAATTAATATTATATGGGATCTTACTAAGATGGATCTAATGCTTCTGATGGATCGAAGGGCGAGAACTAGATAAATAATCTACTTTAATACCTAGCATTAGTTGTTTTTGAGATCAATGGTGTAATATTAGTGGTTTTTGTCCGATATTTAAGAAAGTTAAATTTGAAAATAATATTATAGCATAAAAGAGGGGGAAATAGTAACCTTACCCAAAACTATCAAAGAGCATGATTGAGGTAAGAATTCTCTAAAACATGAATCAAACTTTCATGTTTGTCTATAGAGAATCAGAATTATACATGGCTAAGTGTATGGTGTGTCTAAACATGTAAAGACAATAAAAAATGGATATATCCCATATCTTCAACAGACTTCTTGGTCAGGTGCTTTGGGTCATACGTTGCAGAAACATTATGTAGCCAAGTCTGTTTTTCTGATTTCGGGCCTACGAGATGTAAATAAGACCTGAATTCTCCCATTAAATTAGTGGATTATTTATACCAATTTAGCTGGTCAATTTAATGTATTAAAAATAAAAATCCAATGATTCATACAATCATTGAAAATATATTTCCTTACAACTAATTTTTATTCCGGCACGTAATCCATGATGTTAATATCCAAAAATATTTATATGGTGCTTGATGTACTAAAATTCCCTTTAACAGATCTTAATATCCAAAATATAGTGAAAAGTATTTCGGTCTTTCTAGAAAATAATTCACAAAACATATATTATTAATAAATTTATCTATAATCCTCAAAATTATTACCTCTAGTTCATCATTAATATTTACTCTTCAATTAGTTTAACAATAAAGAAGTTCATATTAACTAAGACATAGTTTTTTCTAGTGTTATATAGTAAACCAATATCTTCCTTGGTTCATGGGTTCAAGAGTTTTGGACCTTCTATACATGGTGGATTTTATCAATGAATGCATTTTTTCCTTAATATAAAACTATACTAATATAAATCTTATATTTTATAAATAAAATATATAGGAAATCCTTGAAATGAAATTAATGTTTAATTGAGTTATTGACAATGGATTTCAAAAAAATCATATTTTACTTTAAAACGTATAATATATTTATTTGAATATTATTACATTGTATTTAATGATCATATTTACCTTATAGAATTTCAATTCCATTATGATTATTTCAATAAAGTATAAATCAATTATTCCTAAAATATTCATTCTAATAAAACATACACTTTCCAAAAATTTATCGAAAATTTACTTAATTATGTTATATCAATGACAATTTTTTTAAATGGATTGTTTATGACATTGATTAAATGATAAATATTAAACTCATAAACATATTATGGTATTTTCAAGTCTTATATTAATTATTTCATATATAATTATAACATAATCCAAATTTTTTTCAATGTTCTCATAACCAATATTACATAGTAAAAAAAATTCTAATATCTAGTTTTTTGAATCCCATTTCATAAAAACTTCTTCTATTTTCTTTACACTCATGTCCTTACTTTTTCTAGGGATTAAACTAGGAAATCAATTATCATTTTCTATTTCGATCCTTAATAATGTGTTGGTAATAAAAAATTGAATTATAATAAAATATCCCAATGATTTTCAATAAAAGGAGTAAAAGATAATTTTCATCTAACAAGTAGTGCTCTAGTAATTCCCAATGAACTCACTTTAGAGTAATTACCCCAATGTACATTTTTTCAAGAACCATGTCAACATGGAGTATCCAATAATTGATGTATTTCTAGGAAAAAAACATAATATATTCCTTACTAAACCAATAGTATATTCTTATACACCTATCTTAAAATTATATAATAGTGTTTTATTCAATAATATATGTTATCCTAAATATAGTACCCTATGTTATTTCTAAACATTCCCAAATACCAACTATAGATACCCCAAAAATAGCAGCATGGATCCATTGTGTTAATACATTAAATTGTAATAAGATAAAATGAATCACATCTAAAAGGTTTGATTAGTTTAGTAGTCTTTGTAAACTGGACAAATACAAAAGGATTACATTACATTATAATACATAAACTACGACACAATTCTTTCCATTAATATCACTAATATGACTAAAATATTAATATATTTATGTCATAGTAAACATTATGTAATTGGGGGTGAGGAAAGCAAAATTAGGGTATGAGCAAATTCCTATAATTGATTTTACACAATGAAATAATAAAAAAATAAATAAGAATAATCAATTCGGAATGGTGAAAATTGAATATAAATTCTATATTATCAATTAACTGAAAAGGATGTGCATCTAGGGATAATATCAATATGAAAATATCATTTCTAATAATCAATATAGAATGGTAAATATTTGAACTCGCATTATATTTAAAAAACATGATAAGGAGTAATCTAAATAGAAAAATAAATAGCTAAGAAAACATTCCATTTAAATAAATAGATAATGATTATTAAATATAAAAATGTTAATATATGAAAACTAATTATTTTTAATCAATAATATAAAAATTTAATTCTTTTAGAGATAATTAATAGTTCAAATCTCATAGAGAGTAATTACTATAATCTTAATAATAGAAATGATTAATTATTGGGCATTGGGTTTTAAGAACATGATACCTACACTGACAATACCTTTCAAAAAATGGTTTGATCTATATAAAAAATAACTTTAATGTATGTTTATCTTTTTTTTCTTTGGAGGCATACTGATGAATTTGGGGGATATATAATTCTATCCTTCACCTATTAATGTAGGACTAAATCATTTATTAAAAATAAAATATTGTATTAAAATGATGAATCAATAATCCATAATATCCAGTATATGTATTGAGTAATGGAAGCATATTTATAGATATTCCATAGTCAATCAAACAATGTTCAATGTAAAAAATAAATTATTGGGTTGAAATAATGTTTTAGAAATTAAACCCATCCATGAAAAATAATGTGGATTTATTGGGGAAATGTAATGTATAATCCTCATAGGAATGTCAACATTTGAAGGGATGCAAATGACTAAAACCCAAAAAATAGTTAAATTTCAATACTATCATCAATAAAAAAATCATCTACCATCTAGTGTAAAAATAAAGATGGTATCAACATATTCACATTAATGGAATAATGAGGTATGTTGTCATTAATGAACAGAAATACTACAAAATGACCATTAAAAACATTATTTCGGAAAATATAATTTTGATTTTGATTTTTTTGGAAAACCATATTTTTGAGAATAAATTTGGAAATACATTTCTTAAAAAAAACATCCTCATAAACATACGATGGAATATTAATTTTTTTTATGACAATGCGTAATTCTATACATGTTGTTTATGTTAAAAATAAAATCACTTTTGGTTAAAAAAATTATAGTAAGGTGTCTTGTTCTATAAAGAACAAAAATATTCCATTCAATTTTTTGGTAAAATATGATTGATAATTTTATTGAATATGATATATTAATTTTTAAATTTTTTTAAATGTAAAATTTTCTGGAAATTCCATTCATAAATCATTTTGAAAATTTAAAAAACATTTCTGAAAAACATTTTTAATAACATGGTCTTAGGAAAAAAACATACTTTTGGCCTAAGAGAGAAATGATGATAGATTTTCTAAAATAATTTTATTAATTAATGGAATTAACACTGAGTAGAAAAAGTGTACTCTTACATGAAAATATCATGAATAAAAATAGCAGAACAAAGTGAATAAGGTTATTAAAAAATAATAAATTAATTTAAATCAAGTTATATTAAATATTAAATAATCTCTACTAGAATGATCTTGTGAAATAAACAATTAAAAATATCATAAAGATGATGTGAGTATTTATTAAGAATATTTTTATATGAATCTATTATAAATAAAAATAAAACATATTTAAATACAATAATAGATATTCAAGATTAATTACCACTATAATATAATAATATCAAGGACATTAAAGGGTTAATATAACCAAATTAAAATAAATTGAGTTATATAATTCATTACAACATAGTAACTATTAAATCAAATACTCTTTGATTAATAAATGAAAATTTAAACATAAATTACCTCTATTTATAAAGTATTCATGATATTAAATGTAAAAGGGGAGGTACATAGTCTATATAAATGAAATTTATATTATATCTCTTCAATTTACCTCAATGAAATGAAATCAAGATGAAATCCCTTACCTTGTGCTTCCATTAGGGTGAACACGGTTTAACCTACATAATAGTTGTTTTAAAAATGTTCTTAACTTATTTGGAAATTAAAATCATTAAATAATTATCATAACTTATAAAAAATTAACTTTTAAAACAAACCATAAATCATTGTTATTAAAAAGTGAAGTATGTTATGATCATGGAGACAGTATCCCTTACATACACATGTGTAACATTTTCATTTTCCCCCCATCATTATAGAAAAATGGTATAAACTATATTAAATTTAAATAATTATAATTATATGATATATTTCATATTATAAACTTATATAATTAATCGATGTGTTCTATTGATGAAAGGAGAGTCACATCGATTCATAAAGGCTATAATCCACTCATACAAGAACGATGTGATCATTTTTATGTGTATGAAAAAATGAAAGAGGATGATATTTATTAACAAAATGGAATGATAAATATTTTAATAATATAAAAATTATTTCTTTTATAACATAAAAAATTATTTAGATTACTTCAATAACCTTCCATGTGAATTGTTAGTGAATAACGACTCACAATGCTTTGTGATGAAGTAGTCCACTGTATAGACAAGAGACAATATCATATATCCTTCAAAATAGAAGGTATATATATATATATATACTATATTGATTCCATAGGTATAATTTTTTTTATAAATATTATATGTCTATTTTATATTCATGTTCATTCCCATAATTGAGTGTTGGAAATGGAAAAAAATGTATGATATCAGTTTGTGAGGTGGTAGTCCATCATACACTTGAATAATGATTTCATAACCCATTTATTTGAAGTGGACTTGGTTTATGTTCATGAACTTATTATACAAACAAAAAAATATATGTAGTATACTAATGTCTTTATGTCATCATTTTTTAATAAAAATTGACATAACTTGACAATGAAGTAATATAAATACACTCATTGAAGAACATTACCTATTTTTCAAGCATCCTAATTTCGTTCTCACTAAACATTGTAATGGTTGGTTTTTATCCTAGAAATATTAATATAGAATTGTTATAGGGATTTTGGGAACTTAATTTGTTAGGTATTTTTTATTCAATTGGTTTTAAGGTGTAAATATGAGATGATAGTAGGTGGGCTTTGATAAGTGTGGGAGAGGACACACATGGTTTTTCCAAATACAATTGTCCACTCCCATATTTCAAATATGAAAAAATAATAAAAAATTGGGAATATAAAAAATTATAGTTATAATTTTATAAATACAACAATATATTTGTTTGTAGACTATTCTATATGTCATTTTTATCATTTCCTATTAAATTTATGCCATATTACACAAATTTTTACCTTAATCATGATAATTAAATTTTATTCCATTCAATATATTTTTTTGTGTGAAAAATAATGATTACCATATTTGAAATTAGAAATTATTATTATTCATATTATTGATAAATTTTTACAAATTCTATTGACCTAAGTGTAAAGTAATTATCTTAAAATGAATCTCGTAGAGGTGATGAAAAAGCAGGGTTTTAAAGTGAAAAAGTTAAAAAAAATTACAAAATTTTAATATCAAAATTCAGTATGAAATTTATTTAATGAACATAATTAGATTAATAAATTAATAATAGAAGAATTTTTTACATTTAAACAAATTTAAAATATAATTTAAATATATAAATTACTTTTCTGAAAAGTAATCTTTTAATTAAAATCTAGTGTATCTCATTATTCACCAAAAAGTGAAACTTCTTAGAAAAATTCTTGAAATTCACCCAAAGATAATTTTGGTATTATGATTTCAAAAATTAATTTTATTTTAGAAAATAAAGTTTATTACTATTTTAAAAAATCATTTTACACTATATCCACCAAGAATAACTAAATCATCTTTTAGGAAAATACAAGTTTTCTAAAAACTTTTCTTTTTCTTATAAATTATTATTATTTATAATCAATTGATTACAAATAATTTTTTCTATAATATATATATTTTTAAGATAGGTAATACTTTTCTTACCCACCATAACAATGACAAGGAGATAACTATCATTATAAATAATAATTTTAATAGTATATTTTTGTTCAGTAAAATAGGGTCTTTAATCTAACAAAATATATCAAAGAAACTCATTTTTGTGTTTATTAAAAAAGAGGTATGTGTAGTGTGTAAAAAAATATATTTAAGTGGTTGAATTTATTAAAAAAATACATCATAAAGTCTTAGGGAGTAAAATTTTCTTATAATATTGGTGTCTTAGGTAGTATATTATATCATATACAATTTTATTATATTAAAATATAGGGGGATATATTCTATAACTAGTTTATTAACAATTTATTTTGGAAATCATGTTTTGGGAAATAAATTTCATTTTCATGTATATTTTGTATTGTATGATTATTCATCTTACTTTGGTCATAAATCCCTCAACCCTAGAATGATTACCATGATATTAATAACATATCTATTTAGTATATACATATTTAGAGTAATCCATTAAAAATATAGATATAAATGAAATACAATTTTCCTTGAGATGGTATTCCATACGTAGTAATGGACAACGATTCCATATTAAGTAAAACAAAAATTTGAAAAACATAAATAATGTTTTAACAATATATAATTTTTTTATTTCCTATATAGAAAATATATTTATTATATTTTTCCTAATTACATTTCTTGAAAATAATTAGTTGAAAATAAATAACAATGCTTTGTGCGATGGTAGTCTACCAAACACACAAAAAACATTATCATATCACATGTGAAATGGAATTTATGAAGGTATATATGATATCATAATTATATAACTATAAATATAATAAAATTATAATATATATTAATTTAATCTAACCATATTAGAATCCATGTATAAATGAAATGAATAACACATCACTTCGGCTCGCAAGGCAATAGTCTACTATACACAGGGCCGATAAATTAAAATCTCAATTGATAGAAGAGGAGATGGGTATAAGTTATCCCATTAAAATCATAACATAACAATATATGGGATATAATTTTATTATTACATCCTTCCAATTTAAGAGTATTTTATGTATTTTGAAGAAGTAAAACAAAAAACCCATTGTTTGAAACAATAACTTTTCTTGAGACAAACAATTTATGATTAAACTATTATGTTACTATATAGGCTTTATGATGTCACCAAGGACTCTTTAGTGTGGTTATTTAAGTAGGGAAGATATTTGGGAAGGTATTGGGTAAACCAATTGGTTTTGTATGTGTAAAGGATATATGATATTGGTGTCATTTTATATGTGGGAGGGAGGACACAGATGGTGTTTTTGAAAAGAATAATGTTTACACAACTTATTCACATGAATAAAGGCTCAAAAAATGGGTCACTCTCAGGACATGGAGGTTATAATGATGAAATATGTCCATAAAACGTGGTCTAGAGAAGTTTCTATTTCATTTCAATCCATATCATTTTAGTTTAACCATAGGGAATCCCATTTTTACTAGAACCGTTGTAATTAATTAATAATAAATTCACTATTAATTTTGAAAAAAATGGTTTCACCAAATTATATAATATAAATATTTATGATTCGAAATGTGGAATAAATTTTTTATATATTCAATTCATATATATGGAAAATTTTAATTAAAAAATGAAGCCACCAACATAACGAGAATAGTGTTTTCTAAATAGATAATGCTTAGATGTTAAAAAATAATTTTTATCAACATTAATTAAAAATTAAATTATGATTAACTAACATGTGTTATAAAATATATAATTAAACTAATTTCACATTTAAAACAGGTTTAGGTCAAAATAATCCTAATAAAATTTATAAATTAAAATAAAATTTTCATAAACACCATTATATTTGACTAATCATCGAAAAATTAATATTTTCAAGGAAATTCCAAAAATTCACCCTCATATAATATTAACATTTAAATTTAATAATTGAACTCATTTTTATAAAATTGAGTTTATAAAGGTTTGAAAAATTAATTTCAAAATTTTTTCACATAAAGAATAACAATATTTGAAAAACTAGAATTTTACAATCATATAAATAATTTACAAAGAAATAAATAATTTTTTATAAATAATTTCTTATTAAATTAAACAATTTTAATTATTTTTTAGAATTTGGATATTTATAATGATAAAAAAAATTAACAACTTAGTAAAAAAAATTGTTTAAATAATAACATCAATAGTTTTTCATAGTTCAATAAAACTCGATGTTTCAGGTATAACAAGTAATAAAGTAAATACAATATAATAAAAAAATCATTAAATATTATGTCATTATATTATTCCCACTTGACATAAATATCCCCCTCAATATTAATCATATTGTTAAAAAATAATTGATTTTCCTCATTACCTTGGTATTTTCCCATAAAACTTTCTCATAAAGATGGTTTCACCACAGAACATTGATCATGAAAGTAGCCTTGTTTTGTATAATTTTTCATTATGATCTAAAATCACAACTGTTTTTTCATCATAAAAAATATTTAAATGTGGTGGTAGAACCTATATGATTGATACATTCGATGTATCAGGTATGTACTTCCTTAAGTGAGATACGTAGAAAACATTGTGAAACTGTGGAATGTTTCATGGAATATCCATGTGATAAGCTATAGTAATGATATGATTTGGAATATAAGATGAAATAATATAACTAGGGATTATTTTCCGTAAATTCATAATCTCATTACATTATTTCATTAGAAAATTCAAAGGAAAATATTCTCAACAACTTCAAATTCTATTTCACATTTACTAGTATAATCATAACTTTTATTTGAAATTTGTTCGTCCGTTATGGTTTTATTAATTCCTCTAACATTCTCAACCATTTCATCAACTATTTTTGGTCCCAATAGTTATCATTCAATAACATCATCAAAAAACATTAATGTTATACAATTTATTACATAGAGGGATTCTTAAGGTTCCATCTGAATAGTATTACTATAACTATAGTTGTAATATAATTAAACTATATAAATATGTTTCTTCCAACCATCATTCAAATCCATTTAAAAATATCTCAAAATGTCATTGAGGGATTCAATTATTCTATAAGGTTGAGAATCTTTATGAGGATGGTACAAATTGATGAATGTCTAATCATTATCAACATCTTTGTGAAGAATTCACTAGAATATCAGGGTAAACCTTGAATCATGGTCAAATACAATAGAATGTTCTTCTCCATACAACCTTAGAAATACCTTAATGTATAATTTGGAAATTTGATCATGATATAATTCTTATAGGCTTGTGATGATGTGGTTTGTATTTGTAAGGTGATCAGCTATGATCCACATAACATTATCCTATTTAGATGTTTTAGGGACACTAATTTCAGAATTCTGAGTGATGTTCTCCCATTTTAATTCTGGCATGGGTAATTGTGTTAAAATCACCATAGGATTTTGTAAATCATTTACACACTAACAAAAAAATTAAAAAAATAAAAAAATGTGGTATATCTCATTATCACATCCCACTAGAAATATTGTTTCAAATCATTATATATCCTTGTACATCTATGAATTATAGTTAATGTTGAACTATGATATTAATTTAACAACTCCCACTACAAATTTCATTTGGAAAGAACACAAACATGGTTCAATAAAAATATAATTACATTAAAATCAAGGTGAATCTCCATATAATTTCCCACTTTCTTCTCCAGCTCTATAACTTCCTTCTATGCCTCTTTGATAATCACATAGATATAAGATTGATCACTCAATGAAAAATGATAATAATTCTCCCCTTATTTCAAGAGTTATAGATAAACCCTATTTAATTCGATGTATATTCATTATTCTGTGATTCTTATAATGGATAATCTTTCATGATCTTTCTAACACAAAGCATCATACTCTTTTTTATTCCTAGGTTGGTAATGTATTGTGTATTCAAAATATTAAATTAGAACTAACCATCCTCTCATGAAGATTTTCAATTCCTTCAATTTGAATGTGTACCATAAATATTTTTGATTAGTATATATATTATTATTTTACCTATATAGATAATTCCTCCATATTTTTTGTGTAAAATTTACCATAGCTAACTCTAGATAATGAGTTATTTCTTTTTTCTCACAAAACATCAATTATCACGAAGAATAAGATTTAAGAACATCATTTTTCTCAAGAACACAAATCAATCACTTCTTTTATCCATCAATATATATTAAAAACATCATCTATTGTAGGGTATTTTGTTAACAGGTTCATAGACTATTCTTATATTTAATTCCTTTATATACACCTCACACTCATTCATCGAAAGGAAAAGGCCTCCCTTCCAAGTAAATTTTTTGAATTGATTAGAAAATCATGATACGTTGTCCACAAAATATCAGAAATATTCATCCAACCAAATAAAAAAATTTATTTTTGTCATAGTTTTTTTTCTAGGGTCATATTCAAAAACATTCATCTTTGATGGGTCTATATATATACCCTTACTTATGTTTATATGATTTAAAAAATTAATCCTTTTATATCCAAAATTCAATCCTTGTATATTTTTCATACTATTTATCCTTCCCAATGGAATTTTTTACAATTATCAGTGGATATTCTCTCTCTATCCATCATCATATTTTAATAAATAATATCATCACCTATAAATACTTCTAGAAACACATCATGGTAATCTCATAAGAATATATTCATTAAATATATGGAGATAACATTAGAACTAGTAAGATGAAATGGAATTACAATATACTCATAGTGTCCACACCCTGTATAGAATGTTGTCATGTGTATATATTCAGTATTAACCCTTAGTAAATGATATCAATAATTAAGGTCAAACATGGAAAAGTGTTGATCTCATTTTAGTTGATCAAACAAGTCAGAAATGTTTGGTGTTTTATAATTTTTATTGATTTTGAACTTGTTTAGCTCCAGATACACAATGCATAGTCACATTGGTCAAATGTTTTTAACAAAATAAATATTATCACCCCATGGTAGAGTATTTTTTTTAATGAATCACTTACCAAGAATCAGTTAGAGTTTATTTTTTATTACTTTCAACTCAAGTCAGAACATTCTATAGGTTTCTTTGAAATTAGCACCACATCACATATGAGTTCTATTAAAACATTAAAATCAAAATTTGGTGGTAGGCTTGGATAAACTTCCATGAATACACCATAAATCACCCTTACAACAGTTATATCATAAAATTTTAATTTCTCTAAAACCATATAAGATGATCAAAACCTTTTCATGAGAATCATATCCCATACAATTTGTTTGATTTTCATCAAATGTTCATATTTATCATCACACTGATAGACGTCCATAGGTTGGTTTTGAGTTTGAATGTTTTCTTCACATCCTCAGTATGTAATGTGAAATATTTATAGATTATCCTTATATATTTAAAATATAACATCAAATTCCACCATTGAAAGAATGAAAATATTTTCTTGAATAACATTCCCATAAAATAAATAAGAGAGGATTCAAATACATATGATGTTATCATTGTACCATTTATGGTTTTCAGATATTATTTAACATTTATTTATCGTGGTGGAATTTTTACACACTTATAAAATTCCTTCGATATAAATGATTAAGTAGATCCACAATCCAATATGGAATTTGTAGTTTTTGAGTATTTGTAAAGTTTCACCTCCAACATGTCATTATCTCCACACTCATCTGAAATAGATTCTCCTTGAGATTTCTATTTTTTCCAAAGTTTAAATGTTTACTGATATAAATAATTATCATTATAACATAAATTTGGGAACTTGATCTAATAATTCCTAAACACCATATATTTTAAAATATTAGTGTCGGAGGTTCATTTTATGGAATATTAACATTATTTATATAATTGGCCTATATATTCCCATCAATATGGAATTAATCTACCCAATGAGATTCTTGTTCACAACAAAAAATTACCCTCATTAAGAGAATTTCCTTTGTGTTTCCTTCCACTCATAGAGTTTGACTGAAATTTCATCTAATTTTCTCTATATATTTTAGAAATTCACTTGAATTCCATCATTATATTATTATCCAAACCATTAAAATGATGGGTTACCCACTCTCAATTTCTTCCGTGATCGAATAATGAATGATTTTCTCATACTTACTAAACTATCTTATGGCCAATTAACTTTATATAAATTTTTTTAAGACTCTAAAAAATTGAACAACCTTACATTACAATTATATAAAAATAATAGTATCATACATCCAAATTCTTATAAAAATAATCTCAAATGTACCGTCAAATTAATCTTCCATCAAACATAACCCATTGAATTACATCTCAATTTTAATGTGAAGAATACAATGACATTAAGTTTTAAAAAATAATCTCTTAAACTCATCACACTCAATGGTTTCAATTTCATTTTTATTTTTTGGGATTATTGATAAGATTCTACCGTTGATCTCCTTTTTCGTGAAAAAAATCTATTACAAAAATAAATTTTTTATTCTCCAAACTATGGATAATGGAAAATAACTTCTCAAATGTAATGATCCATTTCATTTAGACTAATTTATTAGAAGAAAAACTAAAATATGATGTATGTTAACTAATTAAGGACTCAATAGAACATTATTACCTTATTTTATATCTTATAATTTCAAAATGAATCATATATATTGAATGTTTTGAGAGAATAAAAATATGACTTATCATTCAATCTTCTATAATATTTGTCTTATCAGGGTGGCAATCACCTCATTTACATTTTTATATACTATTATAATAGTTCCATTGGGATACATACATTGTCTAAAAGCAGAAATCAAAGTGTTATTAATAAAAATCATTGTATAAAACCATATAATAACAAAAGTCAATTATAAGATGTCTAAATAATGACACATTCTTTTCAAACTATGAATAATTATTCTTAACATATGTCACTCATGGTTATTATTCAAAAAATTCATGATGGTTACTAAAGTGTTTATTAATTTCCAAAAAATATCTAATGGGACTATCAATGTAGGTGTGTAATAAGGAACATTATGATGAATTGGGTGAATATTGATCCTCGATCAATGTATCATTTTTGGAGTTATTATTTATAGTTATCTTTGGGTATGATCTACATCAACTTATAATATACTAATAGGGTATTAATTTCATGTAAACCACTTCTCTCACCCCATACCAAAATTCCATCATATTTTACTATATGTTGAGTAAAACTTATATTTATCCGAACATATATCCCTAGACATAACAATAAAAATATCTTTACGGATATAAAAAATGTATTCTCATCCTAGCTTCCAACGTTTTACTAATAATTTCTCCGATACAACTATAAATATATAATCTCGTAACAAATAAATATTATATATTAAGAGATGAAATTAAATTTAATGTCACAATGAACCATTCCAAAATAGTCTAGGAATACTCCCTATAAAAATATATATAAACAATCAAATGGTTCATAAGTGAACTACAACATATCCCAGTGTGTTCATAATAACATCACCCTTTTTATACATATCCCATATAATACAATTCTTCATATCCTAGGGAAATTAAAAAAAAAATGCTAAACTAGATTCTTATTTAGTGTAAAAATGATATGTATCATTATAACAAGAGAATAAGGGTATTAGAACTTTATAATTATATTAAGGAAACCAAACCATTCCAATCGTAGATCATAATGTTGAGTCATGGAAAAAATCATGGAGGTTAGTCATACAAGAATAATAATGGTATGAATGAACAAAATCAATTAGAAGATAACATTTTCCTAATTAAAAGAGTTATGGAAAACCTGTTATTATAAAACATATATATCTAGGAATTCTAACTTGAAATTCATAACATGTTATTCTTGAGATAATCGCCCATAAATATTCTTTGAGATTAGGATATCCTAAAGTATACCCTCTTTTCCTGAGTGAGAAAACATCTTGTATTCAAACTGATCTCATAGAACACATATCATGATCCAAATCCTTATTGGTAGATGTAATCCAAATTTATGGAAAAAGATCATAAAAATTTTATTATATTAGAACCCATTAAAATATATGGGTTTCATAAATCATCCATCATATTTGAACCCATGAAAATAAATGGGTTTCCGAGAATACTTCATTATAACACAATTCAAGGAAAATAATTGGTTTTTATGAAAATAATTCATAAATAACCTAAACCATTGAAAAATAAAATTTTAATTGTATGCATGTATAATATCCCTAATGAACTAGAAGGAAAAAAAATAATGTTATCTTATATGGAAAATTAGTTTTAACGAACAAAGAGAAAATTTATTCAGGAAACTAAAATTTCACTTTGAAAATGAGTTTTTTAGAAAATTTTATTTTGAAAATTATTTTCATCGAAAATAAACTTGGAACATTTTAAAGTGATATTTAATGAAAATTTAAAACATTCCATGAGTAAAATAAACTTTTCCCTTTTAAAATCACCCCTTAAAAACTAAAAGATAAATAAATCAGAAAAATTATTTTCAAAGAAAAGAAACTATGAAACATAGAAATTAATATGTTAAAAAAATTTTTTTTAGGATATTAAATTTACGATATACATGTTAAAACATTGATTCCTTTAACATTTTAGTAAAATCTAAATGGGCCTTACATTTATAGTGATATGAATATTACTTTTATATTTTTTAAAAACATAAAAAATTATTATAATGAATTTAAAATATAAAAGGGTGACATTATTAAATTTTTCATTATAATTTTACAAAACATGGATATGGATGTGGAAGTAATTTTTTACCATACAAGGAAATAGTTTCATTTTCAACTATAAACACTCTTTTATAGTCATGAGTACATAAAACTATGAAAATAATTAGAAAAATATATAATGATGAAGCATTGAAAGGATAATGAAATTAATTATTTTCATGAGATATAGGTCAAAACAGTTAATTGTTCACAACATAAACATAAACACTCCTAAAAATAATGATATTGTATCGTCAAACACATAAAACAGTTGTTGTATTGAATTATATTCCATATAAAGGAATAATATTAATAGAAACTGAAAATATCTATTAATAATTGAATTAATTATATTAAAATTAAATATTGTTTTATATAATAAACATAAAACTTGATATGTGCATAATGTAATGTATCACCCAAAAAAATTGTGCTGACAATCCCTTACTGTTAGTCTTGAGTTCATTCGTAAAAATTCATAATACTCTATTATAAAAAAAATGGTATTATAAATATATTATATAATATTAATTATATATATCATTCCATATATGATATATATATGACGTTTTATTAAATTCATATTATCAATTCAATGTTAAAATCATATTTTCATCAATTTATGATTTTTTTCATGTATTTTTAATTTTTAATTTTTTGTACAATTAATTTATCATAGTTATATTTTATCCAAAATTTAAACAATTTTATGAATATCATATATATTGATCTTAAATATATAGTAATCCATTAAAATTAAATGGTATAAAATGAAATGCATCATTCATGAAGATAATGGGTCGTTTATACCCATGAACACAATTTATATTTTATCTATGGATGAAATGAAAAAATTGTAAATAATATTTTACCATTACATAATAATATTTTGTTCATATATATGAAAAATATACATTATATTTACAGTAATTACCTTCCATTAAAATCCATCCAAAAAAATTAATCACATAACTTTGCAAGGTGGTAGTCAGTCGTACACACAAATGATGTTATCGTATCCCACATGGAAAAGAATTTAAAATGGTATATGAGAAATCATAATTACAGAAATAAATTATTTTAATAATATAATATATTATTATTTAATAAATACTTATTACCATCTAGGTAAAATTGAATTGAAAAACTTATCACATCAATTAGCGATGTTATTGTCCTCTATAAACATGATCGACTAATTAATTTCCCATATGATGGGACAACAGGTGGACATAAGTAATTCCAATAAAATAATTTTTTATTATTTTATGAAAAATAATAATATTATAATAAAATTATAATTTATTAATATTTTATGGAGATAGGAGAATAATTAAAATAATAATGCATTGTTTAAAACATTAACTCGTTTTTAAAAAACCTATTCTGGTTTAACCAAATGCCATACTAGAATTTAATGTTGATATAAAAAAGGACTCTGAGATGTATTTAGGTATTCAAATATTATATTTGAGAACTTATTTTTAGAAAAAAAATGGTTTTGGATATATGAATACCAGAGAAGAGTGGGAGACCTTTTTGAAGTTGAGAAGATGACATACATGTAATTTTTCAAATGAATAAAATGTACCCACAGTTTCCCATTAAAAAGGATCATTAATGAGTTAGTATCATATATAAGTGGTAATAATATCACAATATTGTCATAAATTTGGTTTTTAAAATTTTATAAGTCATTTTACCACCTAAATGATATAGTTTAACTCCATTTATACTAGTTTCATCATTAAATGAGATAATAAATATTTACTAGTTTTAGTATTCACCTTTACAAAAACAAAGTTGAAATTATTATATAATTTAAATTTATCTTATAAAATATATAAACATAATTTTTCTATATTCCATTTATAAAATTTTATAAAATTATTTTTATATTAACCCCCTTGAAATTGCAAGAAACCTTTTTTCCAAAGAGAAAATGGCAAAAATATTAACAAGATTTTATATCAAAATTATTTGTCAAATTGATTTCAATTATCTATGTTGGATTACTATATATATATTCATAGTAATTATCTTTTTAAAATATTCAATGAAATTAATATAAATATAATTTTTAAATAAATATAAAACTTCCAATAAAAACAATTAATTTCACTATTCAAAGAATGAATAATCTTTTTAGAGGAATCCCAAAAAAACACCATAATCTAATTTTAACGTATAGAGTAAATTACATTTCAAATAAAAGTTCTAAATTTTTTGAAAAATAATTCTACCTTTTTCACAGAAAATAATAAATTTTTTTGGGAGATTAGTATTTTTTGAGTCATATAAAACAATACAATAAATTATTTTTTTATCAATTATTTTATATAAATTACTCATAATTAATATTTAAAATTTTATTATTCTTATTAATGTGTCCATGTTTAATGATTTGGTAATAATGGTTGTGTTTAAATAATAATATTAATTTTTCCCTATTCATCAAAACTAGTTATTGCATGTAATGAATGTTGTCAAAGAAATTAAATTTATTTAAAAACAATTTAATAACATATCGGTGTGTTACATACTCACCCCATATTTATATTCATCCCTACGTTATCTCATCTTGTATTATAATACTGATGAAATATAAGGTTATGTAATAGTTTTTTAAATTATTTCATTATTTCCCTATTTAATGTTATTGTAAATATTATATTATTACCTGATAATATTCAGAGTCATGGTATTTTGGGATTATATTAAGTGTATCATTATGCTATAAATAAAAATATAAACTGTATGATGGATTTTTTAGTCATAACTATTTTCTCTAAATTTACTACCTCGTGTCATAAAAAAAATAAGAGTGATAACAAAAGACAATTCACACCTTTACCTATCCCCATAATGGAAAATAGACTTGATGGTATATGACACTTCATACATGGAATGAATTAACTCATTTCATAAATTATAATCTGAATAATGTAGACCAATCGATATGAATCTCAAAAAATTGAATAAAAAGGAAACCCATAAGATCTAATAAATAATGAAAAATTTAAACAAATATCAGGTGTCTCTAAAAAAATACCCAAATGAAGAATAAAGCCACAAATCAGCAACAACTCTAATGTCTAGTCTAGTATTGTCCATCCCCATCCAAAAATCCTCCTATAAAGCAAAAATATTTTCTCTATATATATTGTTTTTTCATAAAATATAAACATAGTTGGTTCATCCCTAAGGAATGTCATAGACTTTTGAAATGATTATACCACTACAATATTGGAAATTTTTTTGATCCAATATGCCCTTATGTATGTCAACCAACCACTTACATCCTCATTATGGAATTATATATAAATAAAAATTCCTAATATTGTAATGTAATATAAAATAATTTCTATAAACGGTACACCATATCAAATTTATTCTTATTTCATTCTCTAAAACCCTGATGTTGAATGTCCAGGAACACTCATCCATTTCATATAATCGTTGACAAAAACACTAGGTAAACTGTATCATACTAAGAACCCTATATGAAATTGGTCATAAAATTTACCCAGAGGACACATGGGAAACCAAATCCTATCACAACCACTTCTGTATATCTATGATAATAATTAATTGTGAACATAAAGTGAATCTACATCATTCCTCTTTAACTATGCATGATGCTTGTTATGATCCTCCTCATCAATCTTATCAATCCAAAACATTTGTGAATTGTATCTTCAAGACATCATGACATCATTAGTATAATACTCAATTTTAATAGAGAGTGTGGAGGATGACGTATCTATCTATATGTCATCACCATATTATATGTTGGTATGAAAACTCTATATATTTTCGGGTGTTGAAATAGAGTAATCAAATAGTTGGGTAAATAATGAATTAAAAATGAAAATAAAATATATACATGTTACATAATGAATGTAAAACTATTTTTTAATAACCAGACTACCATTATATACCACATATTAATTTCCAAATAATTTTCCACCTTTTCTTATCAAGTCTTGAGACATATTGATTTATAAAAGTCATTTTTACAACACATCCTATTTTAGTACAAGAGTTTATAATCCCTCACAACATATTTCATTCCAGTTTTGATATTCAAATTCCATTACATCATTACTAGGAAAGTAGAACAACCCAAACATAAATACAAATAGTCCATCATCCTCATGTCTGCATGAATGAATTCTAGGTAAAATTACATCTAAACCACGTAAAATCTTATCCACAACATGACACAACCATTACTAATATATACTACCTCACATCTCAACTGCTACACATTAAAAAACCAAACACGAGGACTAGAAAACGTCACATAAAAGACATATCATTAAAAAATATATCACAACCACCACTCATCACATTTTTTTATTAAAAAATTAAATTTCATAAAAATTGTTTTAATTCATTCGAGATAATTATCACTCAAATCCTAGATTCCGTTGGAAAATAATTTATTATCATTATATATATGTTCTTGTATATTTTCATATGTGCTAATTGAAATCAACACACAAAATTAGTATAAAAAATAACATTCATAGAACAATAGAAACAATATCAATAAAACGCTATGATGAAAATAATTATATGAATTCTCAACCATATAGGAAAAATCATAAGAACAAATAATTTAATGATATTTATTTCCTTCCATGTCAAATTGAGTTAATAAAGTTAAATATATTCCTTAGATTGGTTCATATTATATACCCAATGGAAGGGAAAACATATTCTCCAATATATATAAAAAAAGGATGAATGGTGAATTATACCATATATTAATTAATTATTCAAATAGAATTTCGTAGAATCTAAGGATAGAATACTATCATTTATGAATGAATCACCTCCAAAATCATATGGATACAAAAAATGTTTCAAAAAAACGGAAATCAAGGGTTAAACATACCTCAAAAAACATAAAAAAGTGAAATGGAATGAAGGGTGAAGGGGAAAAAATTGAATTAACTTGATCAAAAGGAAACCCATTAAAAAGAACCAAGATTAACCAAGGGGTTCAAAAAAATCCCATTTCGTTTACTATAGAAGTGAAGGAGGATGATTTTTTGATAATGAGTCAATGGAAGGATTGAAAATCATAACCATAGGGGTATATAAAACCCTCTTTTTAATTAAAAAAAACTAAAATCTACTATAGTTTGTTTAATAGATATGAAACATGTGATGTGTCTGGTGAATATGTAATATGAAACACCAAGAGATAACCTATTATCCACATATTTCAAAAAATTATTTAACTAACACTATGTCATGGAATGTAGTGTGGTCTAACACAGGATGTTTCATCTATATTCTATAATATCTAGACAGTATTACCAAAAGAACATCAGTTCCATATTTTACCATTAATATTCTCAAGGCTATGTCATGGTGTATTCTCCTTCCCCAAATAACATAGTCACCCCACAAGAGCACAATGATTTGTTCCAAGACTACCCTAAGTGTTTCTATCATGGCAATGGATCACATATAGGGAACCTAGCCTTGACACCCAACACCACACCATTCAATGTGTTTCTACAAATTAACCACTTAGTTTGTAAGTAATACAAATCCATAATACTCTAAAAAAATCATCTCAATTAGATTTTAATCCCATGTTCACCAAGGAAGAAAAATAAGAAACTCAAAACTCCAAATCATCAAGAAAATCCCCTATATAATCTCAAATCCTTATATAAAATAGAATGGGAGGGTTAGAATGAGACTTCAAAATTACATTCAATACCTTTTAAATAGTTATCATCCTTATTAATAAAAATTAACTCCAAAGAGTCAAAATAATAGAAGGGCATGATGAATCATACAATAAGATACATCTCTAGGATATCACTACAATTTAAAGACTTCCACTATGTCACACCAACCCAAATCATACTTTTTTCCATATAATCCATGATACCGACTACCAAAACTAATAGGAAACAAAACACCAAAAACATAAATCAAGGAAAAATTCTTTCCATATCATGATATTGTCTTTATTTTTCAAGAATAAGTCTCCCACAATGTTAAAAAATTTAAAAATTTATTCATTAAGAAATGGATTTCCCCTCTTTATATGTTGTAATATTTCACACACAACAATAATAAGAAAAATATTAAAATCTATCTGGGTAAAAATATCAAATAATCAAGGGTAAAAAAATTTAGAAAAAACTAAACGATGTAGGGTTTGGACATGAAACTTTTCTCAGACTCCCATGTACTCTCCTAAAAGGATCAATGCCTCTATATAACATGATATAATAAGATGATTATACAACACAAAACCATTCTCTTATGATCCTAGAGAAGTTTTGGTCACCCCCAAATGTCATGTCATTGTAAATATCAATCTCAACCTAGAATTTGACATGGTGGTCATTGTGAAGAAATATAAACAGATGATTCATACGAAAGATGTTATTGATCCTGTAAAATCACGGTGGAAGCACTAAATAATACACCGCCATTAAAAATCATCAAGACCTCATAAGGACCAATGTACCTAGAAAAACAATTACACCCATGAGCACACTAGTGTTACCCATGATATGGGGAATCATTTATGAATACATGTCCCCATACTCAAACATCAAGGGCCTCATCTTGTGAAAAAATAACATTTAGGTGGGTCATTAACCCTCTTTATCCTTTAAAGAATTAAAAATCTATTCATAGTCATTATATTCCCCAAACAGAGACCATGATTTTTTAAGATCCTATCCTCATCCCAACAAAATAGATAAAAATATAGGAATCCAACAAAATAATGAAATCATTCTATTCTAATGTGTGTGTAGTCTTTTATATAAGATAACTAATAAAAATTTATTTACCCCAAGACATGTCAATTTACATGATGTATTCCCATAAAATATACTCTAGCAACTAGATTTTCCACTTTATCATTATGAATGATTGTTTGATAATAGTGTTGATTTTTAACAATGTCCCAAGAATGTAATAGAATCCTATCCAGACTGAGAAGGTAGAATTTTCATCCATATACGATAAAATAGAACTTCAAACTCCTTGTATACACACAACCTCAACAAAATAACTCCATTCCAAAGAAACTAAGTCTACTGACTTCATGGTTAATTGGAATTTCGAAGTGTTTATAAAAACTTCCATGGTTACCAACATAAAATCATAAAATACAAGATTATTTGGTAATCATATGATGATTTACATAATGATTTCATCCACCTTCTACTCATGAAAATCCAAAGACAGTGAAATTATTCCAGGAACATGGTGTTCGTCTTTTACTAGCTTGTAGAGTAGACATTGAACAATAAACACTTTCACTATTTTTTCATCTGAAGACACTATAAATATATCTTCCACATATGAAATATCATATATACTCTGTGTAAAAAATTAATGGGGAGCATAGAAACACATAAAGGTGTCTATTTGGAATCACTAATGGGTTGAACAACATCCGAAGAAATATAAATGATTTATCCCCATCCTCATACCATCACTCTAAATAATAACATAGGTAAATATAGTTGTGAATCACCACATCACAGGAATCTCTCCTCTGAGAATCCTCCAACTACTTCATCACAGAAGAGTTCAATATATTCTAAAACTATTGAACTCCTGCATAATCATTTTCTATATAGATTTTTGAGGGCTATCTCCTCCATTGACTTCCTTGTATCCCCAGACTCTTAATAATCATTCCTCCTTGACATCCTACTTTGTATAGCATCTATAAAATTCAATTTTCTCAAGGTGTAGGAGATCTAAAATACCTAGTGATGGGGAAACTACATACACCTATTTTGTAATAGAATTGGATCCCAAAATTACAAGATATACCAATAGAAATTTTGATATTTGAGTGTATAATGTATTCCCTAAAGAGGTAATGTATCCATAGCATTAAAAACCCACAAACACCCCCAGGTGCAGATCCTCGAAAAATAGTTCTTTTATGGGAAAAATAAATTCATAAATTCATATGATAATACCATGTTATATTGTATCATGAATCATATGGATACTGGATGAGAATCTTCACTGAAACCCTCAAACCACAACACTAGTTTAGGAAACTGGTTCCCTATACCATTTATCCAGATCCCACTTTGTTTTTCAAAATATTAATGAAACTAATGTATAAAATTATAAGCCTTTCCTTTTATGGTCATAGATGTCATTGGGGTTTTAATTCATCTGATATCAGATACGAACCTCTTGTAATAGCCATAAGGTTCATTAAAACTGTGAACCTCTACACAATTTGTGGGTCTTGACGAATAAAAAAATCACATAAATCAAAGACTCATACTTTTGAATTTCCTATTTGTAAAACATATAAACTAATAAATTCACCTACATTTTTCACAAATTATATGTGGATCACTTTCCAAAGGGCTATTGGTATTAAAGTCTCTACAAGACATCTCAAAGATGATTGACATGATCCACCTATGACTTCATATAGATATAAATATCATCAATGAAAATCACACAAAATGGTCTATGAATTTTAAAAAAAATATATTTTTGTAGTCACATGAAAAAAATAAAACATTCATGATACCAAAGGAAATATCAATGAACACGATGTTCCCATATCTATAGGAAAAGGCAGTCTTTAGAGATAACAATATCCTTCACCATAAAACAGTGATATCTATATCACAGATTGATCTCATAAATATAAATAGATATCGTATCTTTGTTGAAATGATTATAAACTCTTCGGAGAGGGATGTGAATCCTAGTCATCACAGGGTTAATCCCTTGGTATTCTATACATAGCCTCAAACTACCGTCCTCATTGTTCAAGAATAATAATGGGTCACTAAATAGAGAAAAAATGGGCCCAATGAAATCCTTTTAAATTAAATATCAATATAAATCCCTAAAAACTAAAACTCATAGGGGTTAATCTACTAGGGGCCCATTTTAATATAAAAGGCACCTGAATAAAACATTTTCCCAAAAATTATGTCATGCTAAGGGGTAGTGTCACAAAATTATTGGGGAACACACCAACAAATTCCTTAATCAATTTCGTAAACTCCACTATACTAGTTGGCACTGACATTATTAAAATTTAATACATTATGGAGAGTATGTGATCTTTATACATACTACCCATTGAATGAACACATTAACTAAAAACAACTATATGATGACTATATATTTCTATGAATGGTACAGACCTCCAGAAGAAGTCAACAACCACATTCATAAAATAGAACCAATCAGCATGAAGGATGAAATCATATGACTATATTATAATCACGAATGAATCAACAAAAGATTTATTCTATATCATCACATCTACACACCCCAAACACAAATCAAAATTGTTGGTATTACTTTTAATTGATTTATCCAATATAAGGGCGACATGAAGCTTCTCTATATCTAGTAACAGAAAGTGGACTAAAGCTGGTGAATTAACTTGTGTGATACTCTTGAATAAAGAATCAAAAAGCAAGGATAGATGAAAATGATACCATATGTCTAACAATATCTAGAACAACTAGATATAGAACCTCCATTACAGGAATGCTTCCACAAATAGATCACCATAATCACAAATGATGGAATCCTATAAGGACACACCCATGTCATGGTACCTACATATATGGAACATAATTAGGTCATCCACATCTAACCACATCTCCTATCAAGGGATCATAAGGATTATTTCTATAATATTGAATGATACATACCATCAACTACTATTGAGAATAGTAATAAACTTGACCACCTTCATGATTCTGTGCTCCATGAATCAACATGCACTAATTCATATGATTATCACAACCCCCATATAAAAATCACACCATTATGGAGAACCTATGATATTCGTGGGAACTAATGGACCCAAATGAATGAATGAATGCTAATGTGGTTTAATTCCCAATTGATCATAACTATAATGTATTAGGATATTGAGATATTTTTTAATAAATCTGATACATGGGGATCCATATTATTTCCCATCCTATGGTATCCCTCCATTTGAGTGAATAAAATTGATATCCTCCACCTTCTTTTATACCTCTATATATTTTTGAAAGGAAAAAAATTAACTATATTATGTATCAGTGTGTGGAGTGATTCCTCAAGATTAAAAACATGTTACTCCCCTTAAAGAAAATGATCATGAATGTAAAATAATGGATCATTGAACTTGATCCCATTATCATTCATAGACATAACCCCCCCCCCCCCCCACATAATGGAGTGAAGGATGATCATACCTATTTACTTCATTCATTGGTGATGATATGAAATATTATTGAAATACCTTCTAGATGACTACCATTTAAATGTATGACTCCTTCAACAAATAGAGATTTGACATACACCACTATCATGCAACACCCCCCATCTGACTAACCACTAATGGGTCACAATACTCTTTCCAAGACCAAATAAAACAAATAGAGTTCATGAGCTCCTATAACTGGTTCTCTGTATCTATGTTAGAGACGTTACCCCTCCTAATTTCACAATATTTTAACAATGATTATCCAATAACATTTTTTTACACTAATCATGCTCTTCATCGAGATCAACATTCTGATGGACAAATAGTTTATCCTATTAATGCTCACTAATCAAATCCAAAGACACATGATGTTGAGGATCTATTTTTTGGAATTCTGTTAAAGATTCACTACAATATTTATTATGAAATTCTATTTTGATTCAATAAATTAAATCATTTTAAAATAAAAGGACAATTCAATTTATGTAAAAAACAGTTAGGATTCATCTACCTCCCATAAATAAATACCTTGAAAGCAGCACAACCTCACTTGTTCATTTGTAAAAATAAAACTTCATTCCTAACATCATGGTGGGGGACCATTAAATCCAATAACCCATCTGATATCCTAGACATATATCATACACCAAGACAAACTGACATGATTTACCTACAATCCAACGAAATCCTCATAGTGTATAAATCCAAACTGCATCTAATCTCTCAATTCCTCTGATAAAACACTTCATGAACCATATCCTTTTATGGAACCCCTCCTAGGATCGAAATTAATGAAGATAGATAATTCACAATGAGTCCCAGATTCAGAAATCCCATGTATGGTGACTAGCACCAAGTGCTTAAAAATTCGCAAACATGTAAGGAAATACACAAATATATTATTTAGTATTATGAGATATGAAACCAATCACCAAAAAATTCATTCAAAAAAATTAAATGTATAACCCAAACCATCCCCAAATGATCATAAAATGTTAAAACATGAAATTATTCTCCAAATAAATACACAAATTCAATCCTAATAGAGTGAATCAACAACATCTACAATGTCTGCATTAGTGATGTCGGGGTAAATCCTTCAAGTCCTCCTAGAAGATAGAAAAATAGTTTGAATATATGTAGTGTATGTATAACATGAAAACTCGGTTGAATCATCCTAATGGCCACTTTTTAAACCACGAAGATAATAGACATGAAAATTTAGGGAAAAAATGGTTTGAACATGACCCTATATAGGTCATTTGACCAATATAATCCTAACTGTGGAACACATTACAAATAAATCATCAAATTATAATAATATAATATAATGTATATCGACAAAAATGTTACCCCAAAACACATTATATTTAACTATCCACTCACACGCCCCAATATCCAACATCCTAGAACTCCTATAACATTAGTAGAATCCTTCCCTAACACACTTAATAAACTACATTGTACTAATAACCATTCACAAAATTGGTCATCTCATCCCTCTAAATGATACATGTGTTACCAAATCCAACATCCTAGAACTCCAATAACATTAGTAGAATATATAAGGCCCCAACCTTAAACCTTACTTAATCTTGAGTTATTACAAGATTACACATTGAGGATCTTTTCGGGTTTAGATTTTTATAGAATTAGATCATAAAACATTCATTACATTCCACATATAAACAAAGTGGTTACATAAAGATAGTATTCTTTTTTACCATCAAAGGAAACATATATAAAATAAAACATGGATTCCATCTTGACACTTCCTTAACACTATCATCATATCATGTACCTTTCCCTTGACCGGTGAAAAACATTTCAAAAAACTTGGGATGAGCATAAAAAGCTCAGTAAGGGATATAAAAATATGGAAAGGAAACATGGGTACATATATACATAAGAATGAAATCATACTTTAACCATAAAACATAAGCACTTTAACATACCTCATAAAATCGTGAATAAATCATAGAAATCATAAGAAATAAAGGTAACTTGAGGCATTCATAACATTTTTACGTAGGGAGTAACCCTCTTGGTTACGTTTGGAATACCCATCACATTATATTCCCTAAATCTCTTCAGAGAAACCTTAACGTTTCACTCCTTTGCATTACCCAATGAATTGGAGAGCTATATCGGGCTCACCCGCCCTTAGTCTATCACGAAACCACCCGCCTTCATAATAATGCCCAAGAACCTCAACATAATCGTATCACATAAAACATGCATAAAGGAAACATAGCATTTCCACCTTTCAATCACAAGATATCAATACAACACATTGATATAAAAACATTATGAAAACCATTTTCAATACCAAAATAAAACAAAAGTAAAACATGGTATTTATTTTTCTTTAAAAAAGGTATGGCATTTAGAGGAAGTCGAAACTCAAATAATGGTCACGGCGGCAGAGAAGTCATTGTCACCGCATATGTACGACAAAAAAATTCCATTTTGTCATTTAGTAAATTCTTTGTATAAAAAGATTAATTTTGAATAAATGTAAAAGTCAAATGGGTTTATACACCATATAAAAGAAGGTTGTGTATAAAACAAAATATGCCTCAATGAAAGGAGACTGAGACGAAGTCCCATACCTCGGGTCCGAATTGAGTCGGTTGTTCTTTAATCTCCTGAAAAATAAACATGAGTTAATTTCTACTTGTTTAAGAACCTTTTTCAAGTTCATTATTCCTTTTATATCACTTATTTCCATGTCATGAACACTATGTAATTATTTAAGTTAATAACGGTCGTTTTAACGATCATTTGTACTTGAGTAAAAAATAAGCCCTTTATAATTACAAGTTTTTGATGTATCCATTATATCCAGAATGATATTCATGATGTAGATATCGTATATTTCATATATATACATTACATGCATGCATTTATAATATTACATAATCATTTAGAGGTAAGAAATGAAATGCACCGTTCATAGAGACGGTAAGCCGTACGTGCACATGAACGCTACTTTCATTTCTATTTCATATTTTATAGAATGGAATCATAATTATAAAAAAGTATATTATAATTCCAGTATAATATCATATATAATATCATAGTTCTATCCTTTATATGTCCCACATATGGTATTTAACTAATCAAATCTCTTTGAGGGGGCGGTAGTCCGCACTTCCTTAAATGAAGATATCGCGTTTACCCATAATGGAAACCATAAAGGTATGCCAAAAATGAAAATAAATAAGCTGAAGGAAAACATAAACATATTATATATCATAAATAAAAATAGTGACATCTTAATGGCCACCTTTTAAGGTGTTGAAAGAATGTTGAACAATCATCGTTTCGGGAGGCATAAATTCACCATCCACAGAAACAGTATGTCCTTTAACCATTAGATGTAGGTGTGTGTAAGTGTAGATAGAATAATTCTTATAACAAAATCCTAGTATATTGAAGATACTGGAGTTGTTACAAAAGAAATGAATAAAAGGGTTTAGGGGTTTGGAGAAGCAAAATAAAAGAAAAGGACTCAAGTGAAGACATTACCTTAAAATCGGGTAACTCCCTTTGGTTTGAGCTCAAAGGCTTCCATGGGAAGACTTCTGCCCAAAGTGAGGCTTCAAGAAGTAATATAGGGAAGTGGAGGGACAAAATGGGCATGGTTTGGCCGAGACAAAGGCTTTGGGAGTGTCAGTAAGGAGGTAGAGGTGGGGGCCTTTTATAAGAGGAGAGGAGGGGCACTCTTGGAAAGTAAAGAAATAATACTTTATTTTAAAATGAGTTTCGGATTCAAAAGTTCCGAAATTGATATAATTAGAGGGTATGGTAATAAGGGTTAGAAATATACCCACATAATAGGTTTTGGACATGTGTAGGTCTTAGATGTTACATTATCTTTCCCTTTTATTTAAATCCTTTATTAATGAGGTAATCACTACATTATCATGATGTCATAAATAATTTTATAAATTTAATGTCTAAAAATTATAAAATAAATACTATGATGTAGGAAATCTTTTTATCTTTCCAATGAATATTTATAATCAAAAATATGACTTGTCTATCCCCATGTACAAATTATTTTAGTAAAATAACTCATGTTTGTGTCATTTTTATTTTAACATTAAATAAAAAGTTATTTATGTCATTTCCCAACCAAAGTGGCTCCATGGGGTCCCCAAGATTACACATGGATTTTCTTGGTCGGCCATGACACATCCAATGAGGGTAGGACATGTTTCAATCTCATCTCATATTATTTAAACATTATTTTTTCCTTAAACTACACTTATTACCACTAATCGTGATTAAGAACTTAAAAGTTACTATTCACCAAAAAATTATTTTAATCTCATTGAACCAAATTTTACATCTTAATGAAAAACATGTATGTTGGATTTTTGAAAATAAAGTCACAGAAGTGGCAAATTTTCATTTAAACAAAAAATTAGTTTCTTTAACTATCACTTAGTGGTTTCACTATTCATCAATAATTTAAGTTTTTTAGAAAAATACCAAAACTTCACCCTAAGCTATATTTGATATTCTGAATTCAAAAATTATGTCTATTTTACAAAATTCAAAACTTGTAAGTTGCATTAATTAATTTAATAACTAATTCCCGTTGTCATGACAAATAGCGTGTTTTTTATGAAACAATAAATAACAAAAGATTGACACTAGTTTAAGTCCAATTTCAATGTGAAATTGATTCCAATGACCACCATTGGATTAAATGGTAAAAATATATTCTAATTTCACTTCAAAAGAAATTAAAAGTTATTTTAATCATATAAATAAATTAGATTAAAAAGAGGGTTTGAATTAAAATACAACATTTTCCACTATTCATTAAAAAAATGAACTTTATCGGAAAATTACAAAAAATTCACAAAAAGTAAATTTTGATGTCCCAATAATAAATAATAAGTTTATTTTGACAAACATAGCTTATAAAATTGTCAAAAGATATATTTAAAAAGGGTTTTCCATCAAAAGGCGGTAAAACAATCTTTTAAGAATATTAGTGTATTCCATGCATAAGATTGTATTTATTTTCATTTTATGCCTTTAAAACACTATCTTAAGCATTAATAGACATAGATAAAAATATCTATTTTTAATTACTTAATTGGGATGTTACATCCTTCCCCCCTTTAGAAAATTGTGTCCACGCAATTTATTTACTTATCAAATAAACGAGGGTATTTATCCCTCATTGCATTTTCAGATTCCCATGTTGCCTCTTCCATCTGTGGTTTTTCCACAAAACCTTTACATGATTAATCACCTTATTTCGTAACACTTGCTCCCTGTGGTCAAGAATCTGGACTAGTTGTTCCTCATATGATAGGTTCTCTTCTAGCTGAACTACCTCTGGACTCAAAACATGAGATGGATCTGGCATATACATTCTCAACATCGAAACATGAAAAACATTGTGTACCTGAGATAAACTCAGAGGTAAAGCCACTCTGTATGCAACTGATCCAACTCTCTCCAAAATTTCATATGGTCCGATGAACCTTGGACTCAGCTTTACTTTCTTACCAAATCACATCACACTCTTCCATTGTGATACTTTGAGAAAAACATGATCACCTACCTCAAAAGAGATATCCTTCATCCTGTTGTTCACATAACTCTTCTGCCTGCTCTGAGCTGTTCTCATGTGTCTCTGAATCAGCTTAACTTTTTCTGCCATCTCTTCTACCAATTCTTGTCCCATCAACTTCCTTTCACCCACTTCATCATATAAAGTTGGAGTTCGACACCGCTTCCCATATAACACCTCAAAGGGTGCCATCTGTATACTATAATGAAAAGTATTATTATATGAAAATTCAACCAAAGAAAGATGTTGGTCCCAACTTCCCTGGTAATCCATCGAACAAGATCGTAGCATATCCTCCAAGGTCTGAATTGTTTGTTCTGACTGCCTATCTGATTGAGGATGAAATGCTGTATGAAAATTTAATTCAGTACCCAACGACTTCTGAAAGACTTTCCAAAAGTTAGAAGTGAACATGGGATCATGATTAGATACAATGGAGAGGGGAACTATATGTAACCTGACTATCTCTTTAAGATACAAATGGGAGAGTTGACCTAGGGAAAAGTATCTCGTATAGAAAGGAAATGAGCATATTTAGTCAAGCGATCAATAATAACCTAGATTGCATTATTATCTCGAGATGTCTTCAGTAATCCCACAACAAAATCCATGTATATATTCTCCCATTTCCACTCTGGCACTGGTAAAGGATGAAGCATCCCTTTCGGTAACTGCCGCTTTGCTTTAACCTGTTGACAAGTCAAACACTTCACAGTAAAATCAGCAATATCTCTTTTCATTCCATCCCACCAGTAATACTCCCACAGATCTCTGTACATCTTAGTACTGCCAGGATGAACTGAAAACGGAGAACTATGAGCTTCACATAACAACTCTCTCTTAAACTGTGAATCACAAGGCACACACAATCTCTTCCCGAATATCAAAACACAATCATTATCAATGTTGAATTCAGGCAACATTCCATTCTGAACCAGCTCTACATTTTTCTGCAACTCACTGTTTTGCTTCTGTGCTTGCTTGATTCTGTATGATAGTGAAGATTTCACTGATACCTGAAACAAAACAGAAGAACATCCTGCACCAACAACTTCTATGCCAAAGTTCATCAAATCCTTAACCAAAGGATCACATTCCAAACGCAACATTGCTAATGAAACATTACCTTTTCGACTCAAAGCATCAGCCACTTTATTTGATTTTCCCAGATGGTAATGAATTGTACAATCATAATCATTGATTAATTCTATCCATCTCCTTTGTCTCATGTTTAACTCTATCTGAGTGAATATATACATTAAACTTTTGTGATCAGTATATATTTCACACTTTACTCCATACAAATGATGCCTCCATATTTTTAAAGCAAAAACAACAGCAACTAATTTCATATAATGTGTAGGGTAATTTACCTCATGATTTTTCAACTGTCGTGAAGAATAAGAAATTAACTGATCATTCTTCATTAGGACGCAACCAAGTCCTTTCAATGAAGCATCATTGTATATAACAAACTCACCATTCCTGGAAGGAAGTGCCAAAACTGGAGCATTCACCAATCTTCTTTTCAATTCTAGAAAACAATCATCACATTCTTTTGTCCAGATAAACTTAACACCCTTTCGAGTTACCTTAGTCATTGGACTAGATAACTGTGAAAAATTTCTAACAAACCTTCGGTAATAGCCTGCCAAAACAAGAAAACTACAGATCTCGGTTACATTTGTGGGTCTTGGCCATTCTTCAACAACCTTTTTTTGCAGGATCAACGGTTATCCCATCTTTAGAAACAACATGACCTAGGAAAGAAATTTGTTGTAACCAAAACTCACACTTGCTGAATTTTCCATACAATTTATTTTCTTTAAAGCCTTGAAAAATGACCCTTAAATGTCTTTCATGTTCTTCTTTACTTTTAGAAAACACCAAGATATCATCAACGAAAACCACCGAAAACTTATCCAAGAACTCATGGAAAATTATATTCATTAAGTCCATGAATACAGCATGTGCATTGGTTAGCCCAAAAGGCATTACTACAAATTCATAATGTCCATATCATGTACGAAACACAGTCTTCGGAACATCTGCTTCCTTTACCTTTAGTTGATGGTACCCCGATCTCAAGTCAATCTTTGAAAAAATACTGAGCTCCCTGGAGCTGATCAAACAAATCATCGATATGAGGCAAAAGATATTTGTTCTTAACATTGATGTTATTCAAGGATCTATAATCAATTCAAAGTCTCATCTAACCATCTCTCTTTTTAACAAATAAAACAAGAGCACCCCAAGGTGATGTGCTAGGTCGAATGAAACCTTTCTCTTATAAATCTTCCAATTTCTCCTTCAACTCTAAAAGTTCAATTTGAGCCATTCGATAAGGGGGTATTGAAATTGGATTAGCATCAGGAACTAAGTTAACAGTAAACTCAACTTCCCGATCTGGTATTATTCCAGGCAACTCATCAGGAAAAACATCAAGATTCTCATTTACCACTGCCACATCATTAATCTGAACAGTTACCTTGTTTTCAATAATGGGCGCCAGGTAACATTCATTTCCATCTTTTACAAGTTTCTTGGCCCCTTGATAAGTTATCAACAGTAAGGGTTCATTCTTGTACACAAACTGAAAGTATTTCTGAAAAGAAACTGATTTAGCTCTACAGTCAATCTTAGCATGGTAAATAGAGATCCATTCCATACTCAAGATAATATCAAACTCTACCAGAGGTAGAACAATAAGGTTTTCAAGTAGGTTCTTTCCACATATATAGATAAGAAGATTCTTATAAATTCTTTTTTCCTCAACATTTCCCCCATGTTTTTTTACCAAAAGTTCAGGAGTCATTTCTTGAGATTGTATTCCCATTTTACTAGAAATGTTTTCAGAGATGAGAGAATGTGTTGACCCCGAATCAAACAACACACTGGCATAATCTGAAAAAACAAACAATGTACCTGATACAACTTCATTTGATGGCCCGACATCTGCTAAAGTAGTTTCAAAGGATTTCACCACCCCTTTCTGCTTGTACTCTAACTGCTTCCCATCACTCAAGCTCTTTGTCGGACACTCATTTTCATAGTGACCCATCTCATTGCACTTATAACATTTCACTAATTTTAAATCATATTTGGTCTTACCTTCACCTTGATCCTTTTCAGTGCAATCATGAGCCTTATGTACCATCTTACCACATCGGTAGAACTTTCCAGAATTCAGAAGACATTCCCCAGCATGCCTTTTTCCACATTTATCACAAACTGGAAACTTAGTTTTCTTACCATCAGACTTTTTTGAAGAATTCTTCTCTTTCTCCTGCCACCTTAGTCACTTCTTCTGCTGGTTGTTATATAACACTTGATCATCGGAAAACTCCATTTCCACCTTCTCAGCACATCGAACAAGCTTTTCATAACTTTTATACTCACAAGAAGCTAATTCTCTTCGATACTTTGGCTTAATCCTCAGTAAAAAAGATTGATTTTACTATCAAGGTCTCGGATAAAATTTGGATCATATCTTGCAAATCGAGTGAACCTTTCTTCATAGGCGGCCACTGAGTCTCCCTCTTGCCTCAATTCCAAGAATTTATTTTCCATCCAAAGTCGAACAACCTTAGGAAAATACTTCGCAAGAAACATACCTTTGAATCCATCCCAGTCGAGAGTATCAATCTCATCAGCGTCCCTGATATTTTTAACCATCGACCACCACTAATCTGCTTCACCCTCCAAACGGTAAATAACAAGACTAACCTTTTGATTTTCTGAACACCCCATGACATCGAAAATCTTCTCCGATGCTTTAATCCACCCTTCAGCTAGCACATGCTTAGATTATCCTCTGAATGATGGGGGATGTTGCCTCATGAAATGTTCCACTACTGACATGTTCCTCTACAGTTGATCTGGCTGATCTCGTGCATGGATACCACCACCATTTTTCACTTGAGTCAACTGTTCCATTTCTGCAACAAACTATTCAGTTCCAATTCCAAACATCTCTGGATGCTGATTTGGAAAGTTATTTCCTTCTGCATGCCTTCCTAGCACTGCTTCCATGTTTCCTCTGCGGAAAACCATTATGAACAAACATGTCTTAGATGAAGCAACATGGTAGTCTTCAAATACTATATCACTTCAATTTGACCATAAAAAAAATATTTTTTGATAATCATTTAATAGAATTCTAACTCCTAAAGTTATCTAAACCGAGCTTTGATACCAACTATACGGCCCCAGCCTTAAACCTTAGTTAATCTTGAGTTATTAAAAGATTACACATTGAGGATCTTTTCGGGTTTAGTGTTTTAGATAATTAGATCATAAAACTTGCATTACATTACACATATAAACAAACTGGTTACATAAATATAGTATTCTTCTTTCCCATCAAAGGAAACATATTTAAAATAAACATGGATTCTTTCTTGACATTTCCTTGACACTATCATCATATGATGTACCTTTCCCTTGACCTGTGAAAAACATTTCAAAAAACTTGGGATGAGCATAAAAAGCTCAGTAAGGGATATGAAAATATGGAAAGGAAACATGGGTACATATATACATAAGAATGAAATCATACTTTACCCATAAAACATAATCACTTTAACATACCTCAACAAATCATGAATAAATCATAGAAATCATAAGACATAAAGGTAACTTGAGGCATTCATAACATTCTTACGTAGGGAGTAACCCTCTTGGTTACGTTTGGAATACCCATCACAGTATATTCCCTAAATCTCTTCGGAGAAACCTTAAGGTTTCACTCCTTCGCGTTACCCAATGCATTGGAGAGCTATATCGGGATCACCCGCCCTTAGTCTATCACGGAACCACCCATCATCATAATAATTCCCAAGAACCTCAACATAATCATATAACATAAAACATTCATAAAAGAAAACATAACATTTCAACCTTTCAATCACAAGATATCAATACAACACATTGATATAAAAAATTATGAAAACCAATTTCAATACCAAAATAAAAGAAAAGTAAAACATGGTATTTTTTTTCTTAAAAAAAGGTATGGGTTATTGAGGAAGCCGAAACTCAAATAATGGTCACAGCGGCGGAGAAGTCATTGTCACGACATACGTACGACAAAACATTAACTTTTTTCGTTTAGTAAACGCTTCGTATAAAAATATTCCTTTTGAATAAACGTAAAAGTTAAAGTGGGTTTATACACCATATAATAGAAGGTTGTGTATAAAAAAAATATTCCTCAATGAAAGGAGATTGAGACGAAGTCCCATACCTTGTGTCCGACTTGACACGGTCGTTATTTAATCTCCTGAATAATAAACTTGAGTTAATTTATACTTGTTTAAGAACCTTTTTCAAGTTCATTATTCCTTTTATATCACTTATTTCCATGTCATGATCACTATGTAATTATTTAAGTTAATAACAGTGGTTTTAACGATCATTGATACTTGAGTAAAAAATAAGCCCTTTTATAATTACATGTTGTTCATGTATCCATTATATCTAGAATGGTATTCATGATGTAGATATCATATATGTCATATATATCCAGTACATGCATGCATTTATAATATTACATAATCATTTAGAGGTAAGAAATGAAATGCATCGTTCATGGAGACGGTAAGTCGTACGTACGCATGAACGCTACATTCATTTCTATTTCATATTTCATAGAATGTAATCATAATGATATAAAGGTATATTATAATTCCAGTACAATATCATATAAAATATCATAGTTCCATCCTTTATACATCCCACATATGGTATTTAACGAATCAAATCACTTTGAGGGGGTGGTAGTCAGCACTTCCATAAATGAAGATATCGCATTTACCCATAATAGAAACCATATAGGTATGCCCAAAATGAAAAATACAAAAGATTAAGGAAAAAATAAACAAATTATATATCATAAATAAATATAGTGACATCTTAATGGCCACCTGTGAAGGTGTTAAAAGAATGTTGAACAATCATCGTTTCGGGAGGCATAAATTCACCATCCACGGAAACAATATGTCCTTTAACCATTAGATGTAGGTGTGTGTAAGTGTAGCTAGAATACTTCTTATAAAAACATCCTAGTATATTTAAGATACTGGAGTTCTTACAAAATAAATGAATAAAAAAAGTTTATGGGGTTGGAGAAGCAAAATAAAACAAAAGGACTCAAGTGAAGACATTACCTTAAAATCGGGTAACTCCCTTTGGTTTGAGCTCAAAGGCTTCCTTGGGAAGACTTCTGCCCAAAGTGAGGCTTCAAGGAGTAATAGAGGGATGTGGAGAGACAAAAGGGCCGGGGTTGGCCGAGACAAAGGCTTTGGGAGTGTCAGTAAGGAGGTAGAGGTGGTGGCCTTTTATAAGAGGAGAGGAGGGGCACTCTTCGAAAGTAAATAAATAATACTTTATTTTAAAATGAGTTTCGGATTAAAAAGGTCCCACATTGATATAATTAAAGGTTAAGGTGATAAGGGTTCGAAATATACCCACCAAATATTTTGTTGACATGTGTAGGTCTTAGATTTTACATTATCTTTCCATTTTATTTAAATCCTTTATTAATGAGATAATCGCTACATCATCATGCTGTCATAAATAATTTAATAAATTTAATATCTAAAAATTTAAAAAAAATACTATGATGTAGGAAATCTTTTTATCTTTCCAATGACTATTTATAATCAAAAATAAGACTTTTATAACCCCATGTAAAAATTGTTTTAGTAAAATAACTAATGTTTGTGTCAATTTTATTTTAACATTAAATAAAAAGTTATTTATGTCATTTCCCAACCAAAGTGGCTCCATGGGGTCCCCAAGTTGACCCATGGATTTTCATGGTCGGCCATGACACATACAATGAGGGTAGGACATGTCTCAAGCTCATCTCATATTATTTAAACATTATTTTTTCCTTAAACTACACTAATTACCACTAATCGTGATTAAGAACTTAAAAGTTACTATTCACCAAAAAAATTATTTTAATCTCATTGAACCCCATTTGTCTTCTTAATGACAACCATGTATGTCGGATTTTTGAAAATCAAATCATAGAAGTGGAAAAGTTTCATTTAAACAAAAAATCAGTTTCTTTAACTACCACTTAGTGGTTTCACTATTAATCAAAAATTGAAGTTTTTCAGGAAAATACCAAAACTTCACCCTAAGCTATATTTGATATTCTGAATTCAAAAATGATTTCTATTTTAAAAAAATCAATACATTCAAGTTGAATTAATTAATTTAATAACTAATTCCCACGGTCATGAAAAATAGCGTGTTTTTTATGAAGCAATAAGTATCAAATGATTGACACTAGTTTAATCCAATTTCAAAGTGAAATGGATTCAATGACCACCATTGGATTAAATGCTAAAATTATATTCTAATTTCACTTCAAAACCAATTCAAAAGATATTCTAATAATCTAAATAAATTATATTAAAAAGAGGTTTTGAATTAAAATACAACATTTTCCACTATTCATTAAAAAATTAACTTGATCGGAAAAATACCAAAAATTCACACAAAGTAAATTTTGATGTCCCAATCATAAATAATAATTTTATTTTGACAAAAATAGCTTATAAAATTGTCAAAAGATAGATTTAAAAACGGTTTTCCATCAAAAGGCAGTAAAACAATCTTTTAAGAATATTAGTGTATTCCATGCATAATATTGTATTTATTTTCATTTTAAGCCTCTAAAAAACTATCATAAGCATTTATAGACATAGATAAAAATATGTATTATTCATTACTTACATGGGATGTTACAGAATACTTCCTTAACACACTTAATAAACTACATTGTACTAATAACCATTCACAAAATTGGTCATCTCATCCCTCTAAATGATACACGTGTTACCAAATACTCCAACAAAAACACCAATATAACTTGGATACTAATGTATCATGAAAATAATGTATATAAAACTTATCCCTTCCTCCTACTAGAAATGACCCCACTATGATAGACTCAGCCAATATCATTTAAAAAAATAGAATGTTTAAGATAGACACAATACATCAAAAAATTATCATAATTACATCACTTGGGTGAGAGAGGATGGAAGATGTGGTATCCATCCACCCATCATCAACATCGATGATTTCATAACACCCCATAAACATTTCGTTTTCATCACATAATTCTAAATGTAGGTGGTGTGTGTATAGAAATAACAATGAAAATATAATATATAATAGTAACACACATAATCAAATCCTATGAATTTATAAGTAGAAATCCCTCAAACCTATAAACATCACTATAAGTAATAAAAACCTCTACAACATTTCCTACCACCTATAAATTCATTACACCGCAAATGAAAATAGTAACAACATTCCAAATTTCTTCTTTACCATTTTTTGTTTACCCATTTAAATATTTCAAAAAAATTACCCATATTTTTTATATCAATCCCATGCATTTCATGTATAAATGAATCAACTTTAACAACACTACAGAATTCATTTCAAGAATGCATTTACATTAAAATCCAATCAATTTCAATTTTTACATTCATATTTAACTCCTTCACTACTAGGAAACAAGTATAACACAAATAGAAAAATAAATATTCCATCATCATCATATTTGGAATCCCAACCTCCCACCAACCCCACATATCGACCACCACACAACACAAAATCATACATAAAAAACACCGCACATCCTAACCAGCAAACATTAAAAAAACATAACTCACAACCACATCAAATTACAACCATGACACTTCATAAACTCCAAATATCAATACCCCCCTACGTTATATTTCACTTATAAAAATTTTTATTTAATTATATATATATATTAATATTTTTATGTAAATTCTAAGAGAAAGTATAGATTCTATGGGATACTAATTTTTAGTCAAATATATGTTCTTATATATTTTCATAATTATCCAGCCAAATCAAAATGAAAAAAAATTCGATTAATTTTATCGCCACAAAAACCAAAAAACTCTCAGTAGAATATATTTCATGAGAGTATATCAATGATTCTAATCCATATTTTAAAATTCAAAAGAAAAAATAAATTAACATTATTTCACAACATTCCCTTAATTCTTAGTTAAACCAATTAGTTATTTTCAATAAGCTATTGTATACTATATACACAATAGAATAAAAAATATTGATATTCCCTTATGTGCATTAAAATTAGGATATATGACGGATCTGGAACCAAGAAAAATTATTCAAAGTGAAAAACAATCAAACCAAGGATCATCCCCCACCATTACAAAGGAATCAAAATTGGATTCCAATGTACTATAAACCAATTTAAAAAAACACCCAAATATATAATAAAACCACTATATGGAAATCTCAGAGATAATTTAATGTGATATAAGGCTGAATGGGGAAGTTTAGTCACCTAGATCTAAAGTGAATTAATTTGAATGATCCATAATGATCCAATGGCATTGAAAAATAAAGGGATGTAACTAGATAAGGGGTGGATGTGTAGGGGTTGAACAAGAGTCAAGGGAAGGATTGGAAATCTAAAATAGTTGGTTATTTACACCAATTTGAAATCAAATACCTCCGAACTGCATAGCAATGTGGTGAATAAGAAAAACTCACATGGTTCATCTATTCAACACGTTATGTGAAAAAATACCAGGTACAATTTTTACCCTCATTTTAAAAATGAAATTTTACACCACTATCACTTGTTGAATGACATGGTCTTTGTCATGGTGGTTAATATTTATACTAAAATGGATATACAGAATTCGATTATTTATGTCACCATCTCACATTACCCTCTCGATTTATAAGGCTATAAAATAGTGAGTACCACTTTCCATCTTCGAATATTTTATCAAATAGATCACCATGCCCGATGACATGACCATCTTAGGAATTTATTAGATGCGTGTGGAACACATTTAGAGACTTAGTAAGACACTCCAAAACAACAACATCCCCTTGTTATGGTCACAGATCCCTCAACACATTGGATCACACCCAGCCAAAATACCATCTAAAATGGCATATAAATCCAATTCACAATCCATGGTTCCACTAGAATCCCCCCAAATCCAATGAAAAACAACCAAACTATCCCATATCATCTATAAGACTTTGTAAAACAATAAGGGATATCTATATTGATTCTGGAACATTAAAAAAATCATAATCACATTAAAATTATCTATTAATTCATATGTCTAATAGAACCTGGATCCATATCATGTCACTATGGTTATGGGATTATCAACCCTTGATATGCCTATAAAAAGCATCAATAGTAGCCATTAGTCCTAAAAAATCCATGGATCTCAGTCATAATGGATGGTATGGGTCATTTTTCAATAACATATATCTTTGAAGGATCCACAAATAAACCCTCTAATTAGATTATATGATCTAGGAATGAAACATTTTCTATCGAATATTAAAAATTTTAATAGATTTAATGAAATATATTCCTTCATAGATCATTTAAAAAACCATAAAGGATCATATAACTCTTTTATTATCCTATAACACATAATAATAACATTTATAAATAATACCACATATAGATAAATGTATTGTCTAAAGAATCTATTAGTAAAATACATGAAAATACCATGATAATTGTTATGTGAAAATATAATTATTAAAAATTAATTATGAATATACAATTTTCAAAGTGTAGTATTTGGTAAAACCTCCGTTGTCAATCTAAAATAATTATATTTGAAATAAACTTTAATCAATGAAATTTTTTTAGGATCAAATAGTTTATTAAACAATCCATCAATGTGGGGTAGAGGTTTCATATTCTTAAAAACGATCTTATTCATTTGTCTATGATCAATGGAAAGACACATTGAAACAAATTTCATATCTAAAATAATAATATTTGTCCCCCATGCTAACAAACATGGGCATATAAATCTCATATCATTATTCTCTTAGAGTTTGTCATAAATTCCTACAACTCAATTAGGGATATTCTATATAGAATCCATGAAATTGTTATAACACAAGATATATGATCTATTAGAAGTTCAGCATTAATATTCATATAGTGTATATGAAAATCATGAACAAATAAATTGACATATTCATTCAAATCACACATATATTTTATACAGTGTTTTTATACAACCATTTGAGAAAAATACTCTTTATGAATGGGTAATAAGTCATAAAAAATTGTATTTATTTGAAATCAACATATAGAGTGGAAATATATTTTTAAAATAAAAAATTTATAATAAATTATATATAGTACTATTTTAAATGGAATATTCATTCAATATTCAACATGAAATCCTCGACTATGGAGTATAAGATAATTGTGATATAATTATCATGATCCACTTTTTTGATATAAAGATATTATGAACGTCCATGGTAAATAAGTTAGACCCTATATTAGGCTATTAACATTAATACTTACCATGTTTACAACATATATGAAATTCATCTATAAATGGAAACATAGTATTAAATTTATTTCCATCCATAAAACACTTCATTTTTTATATGTAATAAATTTATTTACTCATTTTTTCCCACATGTAGAATATCTTTCAATAAATTTGAGACACCTCCTTGAGTTCATATATTAATATACCTGAGATTTATGAAGTTGAATAATATTCCCTCTTGGTCAATAGAATAGGAAAAATAATAAAAATCCATTTTTCAATTTTTTAGTGAGTTCGTTAAGTTACCTAGGTTGCAGTTGTAAATCATAATTACATATATATAATTATATATAATTATATGATTTAGAATCTTATATCCCATTTAATGTGGGTTATCATTATTTATTTCATTTAATTTTTCATCTATTTCTTTATTCACATGATTCCACCTTATTCTATCCATTAATTAAATATATAAAAACATTGTGAGGATCCAACATTTATTATCAGTGTAAAGAATCACATGATTATGAAAATCCTACATATGATGACCAAAATTGTAAAAAATTCTATATAACCATCTGAGTTTATGTTCATCCTATATCATTATGGACTATCATAAGTATCTATATATTTAATCCTATCATTCATTATAATCGTTCATAATGAGAATGAGAATTAACCATTTGTCCCAAACAACGATTCTCTGTCTATATGTGTATTCTAAGACACACTCATCATACACTGAGGGAAGATTATGATGACACTCAAACCACACTTTTATGGAGTTAACCCAATAGTGGATATGTATCACAACAGAATAATAATTATACTAACAAGACACAGATTCCATTTAATGGAATAAAAACAATAACTACTTTACTGAAACATTAGTATTTAATCCTATTATTAAACATATATCCATAGAAATCACTAAACACCTATGATACTAATCCACAATGAAAAAGAAACCATTCTATAATACTTATTGAGGAATAATAATCATAACAAACATTATTTTTACATCACTGTTTATTAATATTATGTTTTATGATATTATTACATTCCCCAGAATCATAAATTATTATTATTTTTGGAGACTAGATACATAATCATATTTTTTCATTAAATAAATAAAATATATATCACAATGTTCATCTAAGAAGCTAAAAATTAGATATACCAAATTTAAAATCATTCAACAAAACCATGAGAACAATAAATGAAACAATGAGCATAGAAACCTAGTAAAGGAAAAAATAAGATGCATCAATCAATAGTCATAATTGAGAATAAAATAAGCATAAGGGTATTATAAATTGATCACAAATTTATAAATTCATTCCCAATCATTCAAATATCATTAATCATTAATCATGTAATAAGTTATTTTTGGAATAAAATAAAATTCATATGTGTAAGTAATCTCCAAAAAATAAATCATGAGCCAAGATAACATATGATTAGTTGAAGGCATAATGTTCAGGGATACACATAATTATATAAAATAATATACTTAGTAAATGATCACATCAAGGACTATCAATGTGGATTGGGATCACTCCATATTCCATTATTTCCTTAGTCCTTGTTCAATCCCATGTTTATTATATTTTATATAGTTCCTTACTATACTAGGTTCACACTTCATTAAACTATATGCACTCTAATTATATATTAATCTATTCCTAATTCATTAATTCATATATAGTTTTGGGAACAATCTTGAAATAATTAAAACAATTCATATATTTACTGAAAGTTCATAAAATCTCCCATTATTTATCACTGTTTGAACCATTGAAAAAATTATTTTCATGGACATTTCATTATTTATTAATAGAATTACATGATTAAAAGATTTTTTTATAAATATTCCATCATATCAGGGTTAAAATATGTGAAAAAGGTTTTTTAAGGAATTGTACATAAATAATTAACATCATCATCCATAAAATGAAATTATTTTTAATGTATCAATTGGTCACATCCAAAGTTAATCATATAAATCCTAAAAGGATATTGAAATAGATGAATAATACCTTTAAATGGGAATTAGAACTCCCCATTGAACACATGGTTAATTTAATATTCATTTTTTATAAAAATTAAAAAGAAATTACTAGTATATATACACGCAGAATTTATTTGAAAATAACCATTGAAACTTGCAATGATATATTTTTATAAATTAAATGTCAAGATGGTGGTAAAATCTATTCATTTGGGGAAATTTAAAATATGTAATAATAAAACATTTTTGATAAAAAATTCAAAAGTGCCTCATTCAAAAAAGTTATAAAAGATTAATTTTATAAAATTGGGAAGAAAGAAAAATATTTTTTAATATGAATTTGAATATTAAATTGATCATTGAAAATAATAAATAGTGACAATTTTAATATTAATTAATAATTTATAAATAACCACATGGGAATTATATTTCTTTAAATAATAAATAAATATAATTTTCATTATTGGAAATTTTTAGTAGACAACTTAAAAAACAAATGATATTATATCATAAAACCTCATAACATGTCAAGTATTGATTCATATACATTAAAACTGATATATTATAAATATATAATTTTTATACATATATTTAGAAAAAATATTAACAAACATACTACGTATCTTTCATATATAAATTTCAATTAACTTTTTATTAATAATTTACTTCTTTTAAATGAATATTCTGGTGAAAAATGGTATGTCTCCCATGAATGTATCTATTCAATGGTTGTGGACCTTGTTTAATAGTCATGGTTTCATCATCACCTGAATTAAAATCTAGAAATAATTATAATATGTATTCACTATATTAATATTTATATTCATTCATATTATGAAATTATAAAACAAATTAATTTAATAACTTCATTGAGATGGTTTTCCTCAAGTACGCACATGTGATGTTTTCACTTTTCATAGAATGGAATGACAGAACTTTTTACAAGAATTCATCATCATAGAATTATATTTATATAAAAATTATCATATATATTTAATAAATTTACTTTTATGAATATCCATATAAATACTAAATGAATAACGAATCATGTCGTTTCATGGGGTGGTAGTCCACAATTAAACATGAGAAACATTATCTGTTCCCAAAAGTTAGGAATGAGTTATATTATAGTAATACCATTAAAATAAAACACATCTGTCTAGTATAGAATCTTATTACATAATTTAAAAATTGTTTTATAAAATTTTAATTGTGATTTAGAACAAATAATCACAATAAATATCTTTATAAACATATAACTCTTATACAGTTATCTTCTATTGAAGGGAACAATACATATTAATAAATATATCTTTTTAGTAGAACATAACATAAATTTCATGTATAAATATTTTTTGATAGTATTTTGGATGATATTGGATGAGATGAAGTGCTCAATTAGTATAAAAAGAGATGATATGAGGAAACCTTTTATAAATGAGGTGGGTGGGAATATTGTAAATGCTTGAAACATTATTCTATAATTTATTTAATAATCATTTGATAATGATACAAAATGAAAATTATTTAATTATAGGAATTCCAATTAAGATATCACATTAACTACTAAAACTATATTTTTTTGGTTATTTGTTAAACCTTATCCCTTTTGTTAAAACACTTTATTGACCTTTTCAACAATTACCATGGTAACATGTTTTATACCATAAAAACTATTTATTGTGGAAAATATATGATGCAATTATTAAATAATATAAATTATGGTGATTTCAACTATTTAGTCCAGTTTTAAGAGTGAATTCATAAAAGATGAATAAATAATATTTTTAAAAAAATTTACAAAACATAATGAAAAATATTTTTCAACAAAATATTTTTAAGAATAAATGTATATAAATTTTTATTCAATACCTATTAAATATAATAATATTTATGTTAAAGAATTATTTTTAAATATATTAAAAAAAATTACTTATTAAAATAATTTATAAATAATAAATAATCTAATTTACATGATAATAACACATTTCAAGCATAATTAAATTTTTTATAAAAATAAATTTTTATTACGTTCAAATGTATTTTAATATTTCTATTTAATTTCAATCTATGAAATAACATTCCATTTGTGTAAAATATACTTTTTCATAATTAATTTTATCTTATATAAACCACCTAGTAAAAAATCTATATTCTGATTAACAAATTCAATAATAATATTTCAATTGTATATATGTGTTAATTTTAACAAGATGTTGCATATAATGACTCTTATCAATGAGATAAAATATATTAAAAGATAAATATATCATGAAATATTTGTGTATAACATAATATATTATGTGTGTTTTATTTACTCACTAGGACTATTGACAATATGACCCCAATGTAAGGTTGGGTTATATGACATATCGTAATGTTGCATGACAGTTGACCCTACAAATTGTCTACTACATCCAAATGTTATCATCAGTCAATATTGTCATTTTTTTTATACATGATGGTGAAAATTTAATAAATACCAGCTTTATAAATAATGAAAAAATAAATTAATAATGAAAATAGAAATAAAAATTATAAAATTATAAATAATAAATAAATAAATAATAATTTATTATTTTGATTCTTTGATACCACTTGATAGTTATGAGGTTTATTGTAAGGGGATGACCTCGATCCTAATAATGTGTTTTTATGTATTTTTATATTTATTATGAAATATAGACAACTAGAGAATCTTTTTTCAATCAAGTAATGACCATCATATATAATTTTTAATTATTTTATAGATATAATAAGTTAACTAATACTTCCAATACTTCTTTTTTAATTAATTTCATGACCTATTATTTTCATATGATAATTTTATATAAGGATTCAAGGATTAAATCCACATATCTGGGATTCTCACATGCACCATGAATCTTGAAAAATCACCATCTAAATCATTGTGTGCTAGCATAGATGGTACTAATTCTTGAGACATTACTGATCAAGATAAGAAATCCTATTATCCTGGAATAATAATTATTTCCCTCTTAGTAATTGAAGAGGGATGTGTAGAATTTTTTCTATAATTTTTTTAATGAATTCAATTTAATTTTTCCTCTAGTGTTGATATAATGTCTAGAGTGGATTTATTTTCCACAACAATACCTAGACCATGTAAATGATTCAATAGTGTATTTATAGAACGTGGATATAGAATAAATAATTGCACATTAACCCTGGACTATTCTCATAATCATTATTGTACCATTGGAAAAATACTAATAATGAATCAATTATTAACACAATAATAATAACATGTTTAAAAAATATATAACAAAATTTAAAAAAATGTAAAAACCAAAATATTACTTATTAAAATGATATTTAAGATATCATTCCTATGGGACATTTGGCTCTAACAATGATTCCTATTTATTATTTATCATATAATGAATAATCAGTATTTATTTATGTAAATATATATAATAACACTATTCACTCATTTGATAGATATATTTATATTCACTAAACCCGTAAATAAATATTTTCTATGTATCTTTATGTCCAAATAAATACATATTTATTTACCGTGAAAATTAAAGATAGACCAATAAAAACACCATATTATCCTGTAAAAATTATTAATTTCATTATGAGGAAATATTTATTTTAAATTCAGAAAATATATTTATTCTCATGAATAAGTGGTTAATAAATATATATAACCTACCAAAACTAGATAAAATTAAATTTTGAAAACCAGATAATAATATTATATTTTATCATTAAATTTATATAGAAATTAAATATTGTTATCGGTGTAGTTAGTTTGTAACCATTGAGACCACTTTCTAAATTCCATTGGACTAAACAGTCCTAAATTCAATGAATAGAATCTTGAAAATCACCAATGAAATCATATAGAATGATGTTAATTTTACAATTAAAATAACATAACTTGAACACTCACCGTGTAAAATTGAATTTTTTTTCCTTGATATCACATCATAAAAATTTTACCTCATATTTAATCAACCTATATAAATGAATTACTTTCACTGAAATTGATGAATTCAATATTTTAAATATAAACTATGTTATTCATGGGCTTAATCAGGTTATTATTTTAGAATCAATGTGATTGAGACATAAACATAAATTAAATTTATAAGGGAAATCCTTTAATGGATGATTCCTTATTTACATATCCATCATGAGAAAACCAGCATACCAAGCATTGCATTGGATAATTGTCATCAAGGTTTATGATAATATATAATAATATGAATGTCATGATATTAATTATTAATAATATCATGACCATGCACCAATACCCACATTCATAGATTATAACATCAATTTAACATATATAGAATGTTGATTTCCATATAATGGGACTATTTTAAAAACCTCATCTATGAGACTACTACTTTGGTTAAACTGTATATTTTGTGTTCCCCGTATAATAGAATTCCTCTAAATAAGATATATTCATTATTAAATTAATATCATTTTGAGGATATCATCATAATATAGAACTAGTATAACCTTTCAATGATAAATATACCCTTAGATCATTAATATAAAATCTGTCATTCTGAAGAAAAATAATTATTGGATGAGAAAAAAAATAAAAAAATGTTGAGGGTAATTATATCTTTATTTTAAAAAAATGAATACCCCATTAAAAATGGGTATATGGGAATAAAATAAATGAATTATTGGCCTAAAGAAGTATAGTCTTGAGAGAAACATGACCCTAGGGCCAAAACCGTACCTAAAAAACCCTATTACCCATATGTCTTGAAAACACTCCAAAACATTTGATGAACCTATGGACTAAGATCAAGATAACATTATTACATGAACCAATTAGACATCTATTGATCCCACTACATGATCTCGATCATGAGTTATACATGTGATGGATGTTTGTTTCCACTTGAAAAATAAATGCCTCACTAGATAAACATGAAGAGGGTGGTAAACCCCCAATATCAATTATTTATATAATCCCATATCTGTGATTTTTTAGAAGGATTTGGTAATAAATTTTTGAAGTACATGGGGTCATCCCAAATTTATTATTGATTACAATGAGTGTTTAAAACCATTTCATGCATGAACTTGTTTTTTGACTTTTAGGGAACTATACAAAAATCATGTTGAAATATATTCACAGTGGATAGTAAGGTATCAATTGATTATTCATTTCATTTCATATTAGATTTGACTATGTATTATTTTTTTTCTTTTTATTTCATTCAAGGAAATATCCCAAAACACCAATAACTATATAAATAGTGCTCACACCCCTTGTCAATCTATTACAACTTATAGTGGAACCTACATAAAATGTTCCTTCCCAAGAGTTTTCCTTGACTAGTTTAAGAAAAAAATGCCCATTAATGTAAATATTTATAGAAATGATATATTTCTAAATTCATGCTCGTCATATTTTCAGCATATAAAAAAACCATTTATTCCTCAACAGAATTATATTTAATAAAAAATAATATAACAAAATAATATTAAATATTTTCAAATTTATGTGAACTATTTTGAAAATCACAATTTGGTGTACCTTAAAAAAATTGATATACATATTTTTCTCATGATGAATTAAATGTAAATCAAAAAATATGTTTAATATAATATAATAATCTCTGAATAAATATTGGATGATTTGTCTAAAAATTACATACAAATGTTTTATAATGTAAAACAGTATAACTGAATATGAAATTCAACATTCATTGTGTTTTCATTCATCATAAGATATTTTCAAATAAATATAGTATGTATAATTTCTCTATAAGGGTCCATATTGAATAATAACCAAACAGTAAAAAATAATATGAAAAGTATAATTTAATTTAGTTAAAAATAAAATGTATTAAGACGGAAAATAATTGACTATTTCATTCGACCCATCCACATGATTGGGACTATCCAATTATAGAAGTGGAAATAATTATAATAAAATATGACGTAGAATGTATCGAGTCACTAATTATAAAATTACATTAAATTGTGATCCTCCATTATCTCCTTTAAATCATAATATGAAAATGATGTTTCTATTCACATAGAGTCCCTCTATGATTTGAAGAAAACAATCTTATTGTTTAGGTTAATATATCTAATTAATTAGACTCACTAATGTGGATTTAGGGGGAAACCAAGAAGTTAGGGTGGTTGTTGATCAATGAATTATTTAATTTCATCATTGATAATCATTCTCATCTAAAAATACCTAGTTAATCAGAGTAATCCATAACAATTTATTACCATATGTTTCCCAATTTGATACTCTAAAACCACATGATTCAATCAAAATCCAACAAAAAATCTTAATGATTATGAATATCACCTATTAAATAGATATTATAATTATGATTGGTTTGAATTATACATAATCAACATAGTGAGTTATATAAATATTGAATTAGTTGATGCATTTACACGAAAATAATTTCTGTTAAAATTATTAAACACTATTATGATTAATAACTATCACAAGAAAATTAATATCTGCACTAAAAATATTAATTATTAATTTTTTTATGACATATTTATTGACTATGAGAAAAATTAAAAAAAATACAAGATATTGTTTCCTATTTAATGACCATTTTGGGAATTACATGGAACAATTAATATCAAAAGAAAACCATCGTTCGAAATCATATAATCCTTCTAAAAATTTAACATTCAACACTTTAACATGAACACATTAAAAATAAAAAAAGGATTTTTTTTTCAGGAATTAAAATAATGGTATTTTACCCAGTATTAAAAATTTTATCCCAATATACACCTCCAAATAAAATAAAATTTAAATTCTTATTTGTTTAATATATCTTTGGGACACATTTGTATAAAAACATAAAATATTTATTGTAGTGGTTGAAATATTCACCACTCACCCACTTTATCATGAGGATTTAATTAAAAATATAATTATTTTTTCCAATCTCAATAACTATTATACTGACAAATTAATAACAATAATTTTTGGTTCATGTGAAATACAGTGATTGTATAAACATATTTACTTTTATTGTATAAAAGGTAAAATAAATATTCTACATTTTAACATTCATATATATATATATATCCATAATTATTGTGAATAATGACTATATTAATGAAATAAATTATAAGATCAATGGGAAATTTTTGGTTGAGCTCAACCATTGTAGATTTTGGAGCTAGGAATTTTTCCCAATAATTAGTCTTTTATAGTTATTTGAGGATTCAAAAACCTTAATCAATGATTTAATGAATTTAAAATAACATCATCATCTTCTTATAGATTATACATTAATCAATATCCATAATATGTTTACATTAAAAACATTTATTGGAAAAAAATATTCATAAAATTATTTTTGTTATAGTTTTTTGTAAGACTTATATTTAAGTCCATGATTAGAGTTAGTACCATTAGACATCGATATATTTCATAAGTGTAAAATTGTAGTATGCTTAGATTTACCATGGGAATCATGTCCCTTTTAACTACCCAACATATATTTCGAAACATTCTTCGTTCAAAATATAATCTAGTATATTTCATAAAAAACAAAACTAAATGAACGTTCATAATGAATCATGTATACAGAAAGGGAATAAGAAATATTAAGAAAGGGTAAATTTTTCTTGAATCAAGAAAACATTTATTTATATGTACAATATGAGAAGGGGGATTGTTTATCACATTAAGGGTTCATATATTTCAATGAAATAATTTACATGACAATAATAAATTATGTAATTTTACGATAAATGAATAAAAATCCTCCCTTCCTTGAAAAAATTCTAATTTTTTCTAAGGTTATTCAATAATTTATTTTTGAAATGAAAATGTTCTTAAAATAATATTTATATCATTACCAATTATTATATTCAACTCCATTGATATGAATCATCAATGATATGAAGGAATGTAAATAGATACATGTCTTCCCATAAATGGAGAAAATGTTACGAGATAACAAAAAAATTCGTGAACAGAATATTTATTTTTTCCTAGGTTAGTGTGAATGGGATCCTCACTAATACATTGTTTTTCTGAAGAAAAACGATTAAATATTTAATTATTGATAAATATGAGGTGTAAAAAAATTCAAACATTGATGAAATCATGTTTTACTTACATTTTAATGTTCTATTGGAAGCCTATATAGATGTATTATAATTTTATTTATTTCCTTGATGTCAATAATATGAGACCAAATTTAATGATATAATCATTATCTTTCTATAGTTATTTATTTCTATAGTATTTTATAGTTCCACTAACTATGTTATTCTACAATTCCTAGAAAAATTGAAATTACATAGCATTAGACGAAACGTTTCTTCAGCACCAAAAAAACCATTGGTTTCTCCAACAACAAGGCCTTTAGACATGATATATACTAATGGTTTAATCAAAAAATATATATTATACACAATTTATAGATTTATAATAAACATATTTAATAACTATAAAATAAAATTTATAAAAACAACGAAATTATGGGTTTCATTAGAAAAAAAAATTATACATGATTCAAATGAATTTCATCAGTAAATAGCCAAAAACATCTATTGTGAGGCAAGGGTGATTGAACCCCTTAGTAACCTTCCTATTCATTTATCTTGATGTAAGTCATGATATCCCCTTCTTCTAATGGAATGTCAATTTCCCTCATTGACTTCCTTATCATCATTTCCATTATTTGAAATACATGGAACTAATAAATAAATATAGATTGGATAAATGACTTACAGGAGAGAAAAACACAGGAGAAATAAGATATCACTATCAAACCTAATTATAGAGCTATCAAAACACATGACATGCAATTATTGATCTATGAGACTATTTAATTTAAATTATTATGGCCTTATATATTTTATATTGGAAAAGTGTGTATAGAAAATGATACAATTAGTGAATTATAGAACATTATTCTTTAAGAATTTAGAGTGTCATTGAGCCACATTAAAATAATAAAAATAATAACAAAAATTGTAATCCCACTGTTCTTATCCATTAGGGATGTCGATTCCATAGAATGGATCAATTTTTGTCACCCCTTATGCGAGTCTTAAAAAGTAAGGCCATAATATGTAAAAATCAATGGTTTAACAGATTTTCCACGAGACTATGTTTTTTAATTAGATCTATATTTTATTTCAATATAAAATGGCTGAGTATTTCATTGTATTCGTTAATAACATGAAATAAATAACTTGTTTTAGGTTAAAAATATAGTTTTTAAATTTCAAAATGGATTTGAAAGTATTAACCCTTTTCGCATTCCTGAAAATGATTTATGGGCCTTAATTCCTTTAATCAAACTATTTAACAAAAACTTTTAAGGGCTAAATTGTCTTCTTCTTACATTCAACCCCAAAGAAATTCTTTTTATGTACTTAGTAAATAAGTAATAATTAGAAAATAGAAAATAAAAAGTTTTATAAATGATTAAATAATATGAATATTTAATCATTAATAACTATTAAAAAATTATTGAAATTTAAATAATAAGTAATAAATAATAATTATTAATCAATTAAATATTAGTAATTCATTATTAGTAATTTATAAATTATTATTAAATAATTAATAATTTATACTAATTTTAATTGATTAATATAAAATAGTCGAAACCATGAGATCCAGAAATCAAAAACATGATCCCTATATTAAAAATAATATTGTGGGACATTTCACATTATTGTGAACGAATTTGGTATTTAAACCCATCAAATAAAACAAGCCCAAAAAATAAATTATTAGATATATGAGATAGAGAAAACTCTCCATTTGGTAACCTTGATATTTTTAACTATAAAATTGTTTTCCTTTTACTCATGTTCGTCATACCACTCATACAATGTGAATATTGAATTATATTATTATATCTTTTATTATTATAAGGTATGATTAGACCATTGTTTCCAATTTTTTCTAATACTCTTCCAGAAATGTTGTATTTATTTCCTTATTGGATTCACAGATTTTTTCCTCAGTAAAATTAACATTATATTACAATGATAAATAATGAATTCCCTTCACAGATTTGACATGTAATTGACTTCAATATTAGATGATGTAATATCTAAGAGGATGAGGTCATATATTTATCTTTATCGTCAACATTATAATTTTTAAAAAAATATACTCAACTTTTTATTCAAACAAGCCTTTGGAAGAATCATTGAGTTTTTTATTCAACCTATACTACGAAAAATATTATGATGGGATATAGGGGTTTTGAGCCCTTGGTCATCACATTAAAAAATTATTACCATTTCAAATCTCTCATATATAAGGATAATTGATTCTAAATGAGTACATTTACATATCTTGTGGTCCCTATTCACAACCAATTCATTATATGTATCTATGTCCTCTTTTCTTAGAGAATCATTTTCACTATAATATAAATATGACTGATGATATGTTACATGCTGTTTCGGTGCGGATGTGCGTCGGGTTACGCTGTTCCGCCAGGACGCGTTCGCGCGTGCACCCGTCGACCCGAGGGGATAGGTGCGCGGCTTGTGGTCCCGGAGTCCCGCTTTCCAAGGGCTGGCGGCATCCGTCCCTTATTCAGGGGCGTCTGCTCCATGATCGAAACCGGGATGATGGGATGTCGGCTCCTCCTTCCTTGGACGTCTCCTCGGAACTCGTCGCCTAATCCGGGTCTCCCTCATAGACTTAAGAATGTTCGTGAATCTCGTTCCCGGCGCCATATCTTCATGGACACCGGTTAATTACGCTGCTTCCGCCCGGACGTTCCAAGGAGTCTGGTCGGGGCAGCAACCTGCGGTGAGGAGGCCGGGTGGCTCTGGGTGCTGGGGGCGTGTCATAACACTGCGGCTCTGCACGTCTGTCTTCCGTCCCTAATAGGGCTTCTCGAAGGCATGATGGCCTGAGGCATCCCGCACTGGGTGCGGGGAACTGTGTCACCTGAGGTTTTCCTCAGCTTCCCATGTTTGACACGGGGTACGCCGCGAGTTTAACGTCCAGTGGGGACGGCATCGGACCGATCAACACGAAGAGTGGATCAGATGACAGAACCCCTTGCGGGGAACCTCCGACGCTGGGGCCAGCACATGGGCAGCTTCCCGAGTGATGTGGAGTGGAATGAAATGGCATGACCCCACCGGGATGTGGCGGCCCGGGTAAGGATCAGGATGGATGATGGAGTGAAGAGCTTGGACCCCGTAGGGGCTTCCTACGTACCGTGCGTTAGCACGGATCAAAGTCGACGTAGTTCGGGTATACAGTTTCACATCATGCTGGACGTCGGCAAGCCGACTCACGAAGGGGTCGAGGCCGCCGGGCGGAGGATTGAACCGAACCACCTCGCACAGAGGGAGATGGAACGGCCGGGTGGATCACAGTTTAACGTCATGCTGGACGTTGGAAAGCCGACTCACAGAGAGATCGAGGCCGCCGGGCGGAGGATTGAACCGAACCACCTCGCACAGAGGGGGATGGAACGGCCGGGTGGATCACAGTTTCACGTCATGCTGGACGATAAAAGGAGGAATGGAAAAAGGGGCTGTGGGGAGGCACAGTGGAGATACACACGGGCAGTCTCCCACAGTGGCGGATTCATAGGTGAATCGACGCAAGTGTGAACCCAGGAGGGGTCCACTGATGGACGAACCAACGTGAATACGACCGGGATGACCAGGTGGTGGGCTTGAACCTCAGGGAGGCTTCCTACGTACCCTGTTTAGAAGACAGGGATCAAAGTCCACGTAGTTCATTCTGTCAGGACTTACGCACTTGAGGCAGCCTGGATGCGGCAAAACTCAGTTGGAAGGGACTTGGACCGAAAGTAGGAGACACCTCGATCCCAGTCACACCCTCTACTGGCTTCGGCAGTGGGGGAGCGCAATGGAGATGCAAATGTGCAGCCCCCCACAAGAAACTAGCGGTTTGTAATACCCTACCCCCGTAGGGAAAAGCCTCTCCCATTAAATCGTCCCTAAACAGGGGCAATCCCGACATCCCTGCAGAGACGAGCGGGTGGGGGCCACATCCAAACCGGGGGGGACCCTGCGTGCGAGGCACGGGATCGGGTGATGCGGACGGTTTAGCGTCTTGCCAGACGAAGTACAGTTCAACGTCGTGTGTTGAGGACGAAGCGGACGGTTTAACGTCTTGCCGGACGAAGTACAGTGTAACGTCGTGTGCTGAGGACGAAGCGGACGGTTTAACGTCTTGCCGGACGAAGTAAAGTTTAACGTCGTGTGCTGAGGACGAAGCTGCTTGGCAGTTTAACGTCTTGCAGTGCGGACGTGGTGCAGTTTAGCGTCATGCAGGACGAATGTGCAGTTTAACGTCTTGCGAGACGAATGCTGTACAGTTTAACGTCTTTGTAGCTTGGACGAAGCGGACGGTTTAACGTCTTGCCGGACGAAGTACAGTTTAACGTCGTGTGCTGAGGACGAAGCTGCTTGGCAGTTTAACATCTTGCAGCGCGGACGTGGTGCAGTTTAGCGTCATGCAGGACGAATGTGCAGTTTAACGTCTTGCGAGACGAATGTTGTACAGTTTAACGTCTTTGTAGCTTGGACGAATGATTGCCGCCGATGGGTCCGTGTCACTTCGCGCGAGCCTGGAAGGCTGCACGGGAAGACAACGCATGGTGCGGGCACCTGCGATGAAGATCATCGGGCGCCACGCAGGCGGGTACCCTCAGGGGGTCAAAGGGGGCGATCCTGGCGGCTTCCGCGCAAAAAAGGGGGCTTTGCGCGCAAAACAGCGGGTCGACGCGCAAAATGGCGGGCTAGCGCGCAATCGGGCCGGTCCTTTGCGCGCAGATGATTGAGATTGCGCACACCAGGCTTCGGACAGCTCGCGGGGGCAACGGCTCGTTCTTTAGTGAACGGCCACTTTGAAGAGGGGGGTGCGCGCAATCGGGCCGGATTGCGCGCACCCCGGTGGCAATTGCGTGCAAGAGACTTCTTTTGCGCGCAAAGGCCTTCGGGTCAAGGATTATTCAAAGGGAAGGAGCCAAGGAGATTGCGCGCGAAGGCGAACCCCAAGGCTCTATTGCGCGAAAGAAAGGAGGTTACCTGAAGATCGGCATTGCGCGCGAAAGGGGTTGGATTGCACGAACGAGCGACGCTTCGGATTCCGGCAACCTTCAAAACGTCGGCGGTCGCCTTATATTTATAGGCAACCCCGGGCACGGAATCCGGTCTCGGGCGCGGAATTCCCTTCACAGGCGCGGAATCATGACCCGGCGCGCAAGGGAGCCGCGCAGGCCACGGGCGCGCAAAATAGTGCGCCGGCCCAGCGCTTTGCGCGCATCCCGGGAGGATTGCGCGCCGCGACTCGACTTTGCGCGCGGGTCTCTGAAATTTCGCGCAAGTCCTCTGGGCCCTCCGGAACGTGCCTATGACTCCAAATATCACTTCGCATTCCGCATCCGGAGCTTCGTTTGGGAACAACGGACTTTTCCAGCGTCTACAAAAGCCCCCCCTCGGAATCTGATCGGCGAGAGGTCGCAACGATCGGGTTCCGAGGGAGACGCCGGAATGCCGAAGTCCTGGGCTGCGCGGGACTTAGGCGCGAAAAAAGGGGCGCCGGGCGCGAAATTCGCCGCTGCGGTCGCGCAAAGCGCTTTCCGCGCAGCGCGGACCCCGGCCTCGCCTATAAATAGGGGCCCTGGGTCCCGCGTTCCGTACACAGGCCTTCCGCGTGATAAGCTCCAACGCTCTCGTGCGCGAAATTGCCTTTTCCGGTCGCGAAATTCTCCCGATCGGCGCGCAAAACCATCCGGAGTTCGCCTTTCTTTGCGTGAAAACCCGGATCTTTGCGCGACATTCTTCCCAATTGCGCGTCGTCCGCTTGGATTGCGCGCCAACCTTCAAACTTTTCTACCAGCCTCGTCCGATCCCGCACGCTTCATCCCTTTACCCGCACGACTCCCGGAGCTTCTTAGATGGCCGCGCATCAAGGAAATGAGGGGGATGCCGCCATTCGCAGAGCAGAGATGGCGGCGAACGAGGAGGTTTACGGAGCCAAGGAGATTGTTTCCAACAATCAATCCCGGTTCGACTTGCTGACGCCGTCCCAGAAGACATATCCACTGTCGGACAACCTGCCGCTCTGGAACTTCGGCATCCTGGATGAGGTTCCGGTGCCAGGGTTCGAGATTGATGCGCCGCGGACCTGGGTGACCCAGGAGGACGAGCTTCTCCGCTATAACATCACCAACAATGGGAATCCTGCCAGGGAGACCAGGCACTTGGACGTCTATGTCCTGAACCCGAGGACGCGAACCATTGACGGGGGTGAGCCTACTGCGGAGAATTCTCCAGCCCTCTACTCGAGCATATATCGCCAAAGTGTCACGGATGACACCAAGGGCTGGCTGAAGGACTGGGACTTGCGGTCTGGGGGCAATTTCACCAGTGAGTGGGCCTGGGCGTTCTGGGTACGCCACACCTGCGATCACTTCGCGGAGGAGCTGCGGTACATCGGCCTGTTTGAGGCGGTGTGGACGTCGCAGTTCCACTTCTACCAGCAGTCCGAGCTAGGGCCGGAGCTGTTCACCCGCTGGTCTCCAGATACCAACACCTTCCATCTCCACCATGGGGAGGTCGGCATCGGTCTCTGGGACATCCACTGCATCGGAGGTATCCCGCTGGAGGGCTACCAGTACGATGAGTTCCTGCCACCGAAGAACACCTGGGAAGACAGGTCACGGACTCCCATCCTGACCTGGCATCTGCTTCACCTGGCTACGCAGCGGCTCGGGATCAAGGACTTCCAGAAGGACATAGCCTACAAGGAGTGGTTCGGCCAGTTCTTGGAGCATGACCCGGCGGTCATGATTCCAGGCAGGGGGAAGCGGTGCCCAACCGCAGCTCAGAGGAGCCGGAACGGGTCGTACTGGCGGGTCCTGGAGACGGGCGAGTACCGCTCATGGGGGTATCGCGTCATTGAGGCCCGGGACCCAAATATCCGGTACGCGGCGTTCCTGGCCGCCTTTCTGAGTGGGTGGCTCCGGCCGGTGCGGGACGCGAGAATGGGTGTTCGCCCGGCGACACTAGCGTTGGCGGGCGCTATGGCCGCCAACAAGAGATACAACCTCGGGGTCCCAGTGTTGGCGAAGCTGTATGCCATCCTGGGACGCATCTCACGAGGGGGGTCGCCACGAAGGATCTGTGGGCCCTTCCAATTCTTCCATGGCTGGGTGGCTGCTCACCTCGGTGGGTACACGTTTCCGAACGCCATCATTCCTCCGGGCAACGGCCTGTGACCCTCCCTGCTGAACATTGCGGGGGTCGCTTCGATGACCCTAAGTGAGGAGGGCGTGAGGATTCGGATTGGAAATCATGCCAATTTCAACTTCAGCCCGTTCCCCACTCCCGTTGGCCAAATGATCGACAACGGGCAGGGTCCGCTGGAGCAGCATGAGTACTTCCTGAACATGCGGGGCGGGGTGCTCGTGGCTCGGATCGACGGGAAGGTGATCTGCGAGCCTTACGTGCCAACCCGGTTCGCCAGGCAGTTCGGGTGCCTTCAACGGATGCCGAAGAGGGTATTCACTGCTGTCCGGGAGGAGACGAACCCTGGCGTCCTTCGTCAGATGTGGCTGATGTTCGCCGCTTTCGGCTCTGGCGACGTCATCACTCTCCCTCCTACCGGAGTTGACGCAGGCTTGGCAACCGAGTACGCCGAACACTGGGCCATCGCGTACCCCGAGGGGCTTCTACGGAAGCCAGTTCGGCGGCTCGAGGTCACCCATTCGGAGACCGGGCGTCAAGGAAGGAGGCGAGGCGCCGCCACACGGGGGAGAACGGAGGCGCGCCAAGCAGCGGAGCCGGCGCGAGCAGGGACTTCGGCGGCGGGTACATCGCAGGCTCCCGCTACGACCTCGGCGCCCAGAGATGGGGCGCGTGCGGTAGTCGAAGAGCGGCCCGGGAAGCAGGTAAGGCGTCTGCTCGAACCCTCCCACGATGCAGTCTTCCCGGCGCTGTGGTCGGCCTGGATGACCCTGCGGCAGTCTCTGGGGACCGATGTCATCTGGCGAAAGATACTCAGAGAAGGAATCTATCTGCCAGAGGTCGGGCGCCTCCAGATCGCCGACAGGGTGGACTTCAACCGGCAGTATGAATATCTGACGGCCATGGACGAGTACGCGCGCCAACGTGGTCAGGGTAAGGAGCCATCCCTTCTGGTGAAGGTGATGCTCGGTCTCGAGCCCGCTCCAGAACAGATGCCGCCGGGAGAAGATGACAGTAACGACTCCGAGGAGGAGGAGGAGACGGGGGAGGATGAAGGCTCCGAGGGAAGGTCCCATCGGGGGAGCCCGCGGGAGAGCGGCGAGGTGGCCGACTCTGACAATGTTGATGTCACTGAGCTCCTCGAGGTCCGCTTCTATCCCTACTCAACCTGCTTCATCCATTCTCTTATGCAGCTTTTAACCCATTTCTCCACCTTTATCAGGAGCACACGGATGTTGGTCAGGCGTCCTCAGCGGGAGTAGGAGAGGCGCCAGCAGGACAAGGCGGGGGCCAGACACCCATCATTGAACTGACAAGCACTAAGGGGTCCCCTGCTGCAACTGTTCCTGCGGCGGCCGGGATAGCGGAAGATGATGCTTTGAACCCCCGTAAGTCTCCTTACGTTACTGCTGGTGCTTGCCATTGACGATCCGTGACTAACCATGGCATACCTTGCGCAGTGATCCCAGGACTGGAGGCTCGTCGGGTAGCCGAACCCGGGCCATCCACGAGTGGACCAGCAGCAGACATGCCGCCTGCTCCGGAACAGACTTCTCAAACCGAGCCGGCCCCACCAACTGCTGATCAGGGGGATACGGACGTCGGTGGTGCTGCTGTCGGAGAGGTGTCGGAGGCTGACGAGGGTGTCAACGCCGCTGGGGCGGGAGAAGAAGGTCGCCCCGATGTTGGGGAACATATCCCCCGTGAGGACATCCCAGGGGCGGACCCTGCAGCAGACCTGCTGGCTGCCTTCCCTGCCTACCGGCCTGCCGACCCCGAGGAGATGGATGACTCGGACGCGGAGGCGGTCGAGGAGAGCCGGATAGCGCGCCGAAGGGGGTGGAAGTGTATCCAGTGCTTCCTCAAGCGAGACCCATCGGAGTGGCGGGGGTGCATGGGGTCACTCCAAACCTGGCTGCGCTTCTTGTGTGCCGGGGGAGCTGATGCTCAACGCCTCCATCTGACGGTCCGTGATTTCATGGCCGAGAAGATGCGCGAGAGCCGCCAGCGTGCCGACGTCGCACAATGTCGGGACATGTCGGAGAACACGCGGGCGCTCCTCGCGGCGGAGCAGGAAGTCCGACATCTCGAAGGGCAGGCGGCAGAGAAGGAGGCCTTCGTCGCAACATGCATCGAGCTTGTGGAGCAACTAGCAGCCCAGCTGGTTGACGCCCAGGTACAGCTGACGGAGGCGGGCCAACAAATGGTCACAATTCAAGTCGAGCGGGAGCGTGCACAGGCCAGAATCGACGAACTGCGTGCTGCGACCGCCGACGAGGAGAGGGCACGCAGAGAGCGAGAAGCAGCTCTGGAGGCCGCCAGCCAAAGGGTAGCGGCGTTAGAAAGGCTTATCCAGCACGCTAATCCTTAGGGGATTTGTTTTTGCCACTTCCAAAACATTTTGCTTCTGCTACCTTGATCCATTTGTATGAACCAATATATTTATCTGCATCTTTTGGCTTAACATGCTCAACCACAATTCACTGTCTTGCGGGAGCGTTAACCAAGCATCAGGCATCCATAATTGGGCCTGGATTTCTGGAGAAAAGAGGGAGGTCATTCCTAAGAAAGGAGACCTCAAGCCTAATCAATGTATCATCCCCCCAACTTGTTCCAACACACGAGCGGGACAATGCCAGGGGCATTGAGATTTTATCCGAACATAGGGAAATGAGAAAGGGTGAATCGCGTGTCCCGAATCCAGACATCCACAACGGTCGGCCTTCCAGGAAATGCCCAAGACGGTAGGCGGACAGTGGATCGACCATAACAACTGGAATAGACGGACCGAAGGTCATCATTCATATTGCAGGAGGCGGACCACATGTCATCATGAATACCACTTTGGGGGTTCCTTCAGACACAAGGGTGGAAATCCAGATCAACAGGGCATGCGAAGCGTGGGGCGAAGTGATGATTTATTCGGGCAGAATACAACGCTCTCAAAATTGTGCCACCGTGGGGAAAGCGTATTAGGCGGATGCACTAATCTGGCCGTGAATCACCTCAATCCTCAGACAGAACCTCTTTGACGAGGAAACTGTCGCTTCCCATCATTGCGATGGGGCATCCCGAGCTGAATCGGGGAGAATATTACGACTGCACCACTCTACCAGAAGTCAGGCTAGACGGCCGGCGACGAGGAGGGGCGGGACTTAGCGATCCCTGAGGCTGGACCCGAGTTGATATGCCCGGGTGTTCCTACGTACTCCATCAGGCTGGAGATCAAGCCACACGTAGTTCTGAGAGTGCAGTTTAACGTCATGCAGGACGCAGAACCCCGTTTGGGGAGATCTTAGTTTAAGGTCGTAGAGCTCGGACCATAGGGGTAGATCTTAGTTTAAGGTCTTAGAGCTCGGACCATAGGGGGAGATCTTAGTTTAAGGTCTTAGAGCTCGGACCATAAGGGCAGATCTTAGTTTAAGGTCTTAGAGCTCAGACCGTAGGGGAGATCTTAGTTTAAGGTCTTAGAGCTCGGACCATAGGGGAGATCTTAGTTTAAGGTCTTAGAGCTCGGACCGTAGGGCTAGATCTTAGTTTAAGGTCTTAGAGCTCAGACCATAAGGGTAGAACTTAGTTTAAGGTCTTAGAGCTCGGACCATAAGGGAGATCTTAGTTTAAGGTCTTAGAGCTCGGACCATAAGGAGATCTTAGTTTAAGGTCCTAGAGCTCGGACCATAGGGAGATCTTAGTTTAAGGTCTTAGAGCTCGGACCATAAGGGAGATCTTAGTTTAAGGTCTTAGAGCTCGGTCCATAAGAGAGATCTTAGTTTAAGGTCTTAGAGCTCAGACCATAAGGAGATCTTAGTTTAAGGTCTTAGAGCTCGGACCATAGGGAGATCTTAGTTTAAGGTCTTAGAGCTCGGACCATAAGGGAGATCTTAGTTTAAGGTCTTAGAGCTCGGACCATAGGGAGATCTTAGTTTAAGGTCTTAGAGCTCGGACCATAAGGGAGATCTTAGTTTAAGGTCTTAGAGCTCGGACCATAAGGGAGATCTTAGTTTAAGGTCTTAGAGCTCGGACCGTAGGGAGATCTTAGTTTAAGGTCTTAGAGCTCGGACCATAGGGAGATCTTAGTTTAAGGTCTTAGAGCTCGGACCATAAGGGAGATCTTAGTTTAAGGTCTTAGAGCTCGGACCATAAGGACCTCAAAGTACGCCACATCGTGGTCCTATCCCCTGGATATGCGAAGACGCACTGAGGGATAGCGTCAAGAGTGTCGAGGTTTCGCCTGGTCAGAATGGGAGGTGGAAAATGTGAATCATCCGGCCATTCACTCAAGGACTGGGGGCACCGGAGTAACGATATGGGAGTACTGCCGACCGTGGCGGAAAAGCAGCATCAATATCGCACTAACCGTTGGTGGAATGAGGCAGCAAACGATCATCGACCGCTCAATCGCAGGATTCATATCGATTTGCTGCCCGAGGCCATTGGGGGTACCGGCCCGAGTCGGTGGGAGAGCACTGAGGCATTGTGTCCGAACCGTTCACAGGGGCTCCACCCATGGCGTAGGCGATGGGTCCGAATGAAAGGGAGCACGAAGCCTGAAAATGGTGGAAACCTGACCAAGAGGATCCTGACCCTCCTGGCAATAAACCAGAGTACTCTTGACACCGGTGGACCACTGCAAGGGGTCGGGGAACACGCCTTGAGGGTGACCTGAAGGCGGCGGATTCCCCAGAGAAGGGAGAATCTCTAAGAGGTGGGGGGCTGGACCCGGAGTTTCAAACATCCTGGCGTTACTACGTATCCCATAAGAATGGGAATCAAGCCACACGTAGTTCTTGAAGCGCGGCGCAACACAATCGGGCACCAGCGCGGGGAAGAGTGAGGGTCTGACCCTCGCACACAGAAGGAGCGGCATTTGATATTTCTTGTTTGTCCTTAAAGATGAATGGTTTTTCTTTGTGCGGCGACATGCCTGTGATTGAGAAATCTCTGGCGTCGCCACAATAATCAAGCCACGAAAGGCATTGATGAATGGCGTGGTTATTAACCAGCGCCCAAAATGAGTGTCCCCTGAGGAGGACATCACGATGCAGTGCCGTTTCTCGTCGGGCGGCCAAGACGATCACAGTTTACGGTCGTGTGGTAGGACCAGACAACACAGTTTATGGTCGTGTGGTTCGGACCATGGAGGAATCCGCTTAACGTGGTACGGCGGACACGGCGGAGGTGGGAACATACCCAGCCCTGCGGTCACGCACGATTCCAGGAGAAGAGTCCTGGGATAGGGGTCTGCGTATGTCCATCACCCGAGAGGCAGAGATGCTAGCCTCCAGATATACTGGGCCCAGAACGCGATTGTTCGGGCGACTCCCTCCTCCTTATGGGGACGAGGGTCCAGCTACGCATGGCCCTTAGGGAGGACATCCGCATATATCCTTGGTGCTCAGATCATGGGAGCCTCGAACGACATCATTACCCTGGTTGGTCTGCCTAACGTGTAGAGGTGTACTGAAGGTCAGTATGAAGAGAGTGTCGAGATTCCACTACAACGCACAAAGGCGGAGTGTGATGAGGACTGCGCAACCAATGTTCAGAGCCTGAAAGAGCCGACATGGCGATCAAGGACGTTGCTGACCATATTCGCAACACAACATCCGATCGCGTCAGCCTAAGACGGGGCAAGCAAACGAGCATCGACCGCTCAATCGCAGGATTCATATCGATTTGCAGCCCACGACCCGCCGGTAAATCGACCCGGAGCGGTGGGAGAGCACTGAGGCATCGTACCCAAACCCCTAACGAGGATCCCTTTGAGTGAAGGCTCAAACAAGAGGAAGCGCGAGAACCGACAAGCAACACAGGACTTGTCGGGATTGAATCTGACACTACGAGTCATAGACCGAAGTACCCAAAACATGTTAACAGATCACCGGAAAGGGTCGGAGGACTCACCCTGAGAGCAACCAAAAGAGGGCAGATCCCCGTGATCAACCAAGAGACGGGGCTGGACCTGAGACACAAGCGTCCAGGCGGTCCTACGTATCCCATAAGGATGGGAATCAAGCCGTACGTAGTTCTTGAGAGGTAGTTTAACGTCATGCAGGACGATGAGGGGTGTGAGGTAGTCTCACACACGGGGGAGGCGTACGGCGCGACCAGTAGACCGACGCAAATGAGGACATAATCCCCCGCTGACGCGATATGCCTCGCACAAAAAGGAGGGGAACTTGGGCCAGAGGCCCAACGCGGGATAGAGATTCCCGGGAAATGGGGCAGGGCCTGAAACATGAATGTCCAGGCGGTCCTACGTATCCCACAATGATGGGAATCAAGCCGCACGTAGTTCTTGATGTGCAATTTAACGTCATGCAGGACGAAAAGAGAGGAAAAGAGGGGAGCAGAAGGCATCCCCAAACGTGGGGGGCGTACATCGTGGCGAGAAAACCGACGTGAATGAGGGCATAACCCCACGTCCACACCATACGCCACATACCCAGAGGCAACTGGGCCAAGGGCCCGAGATGGGATGGAAATTCCCAAAGGATGGGGCTGGGCCTGAAACATGAATGTCCAGGCGGTCCTACGTATCCCATAAGTATGGGAATCAAGCCGCACGTAGTTCTTGAGGGGCAGTTTAACGTCACGCAGGACGAATGCTGAACAGTTTAACGTCTTGTAGCTCGGACGTAGTACAGTTTAACGTCATGTTGGACGAATGTTGAACAGTTTAACGTCTTGTAGCTTGGACGAATGATGCTTGGCAGTTTAACGTCTTGCCGAGCGGACATATGCAGTTTAACGTCGTGCAGGACGTGGTGCAGTTTAGCGTCATGCAGGACGAGGCACTTGGCAGTTTAACGTCTTGCAGCGCGGATGAATGCTGAACAGTTTAACGTCTTGTAGCCTGGACGAATGCAGTTTAACGTCATGCAGGACGTGGGCACACTTAGACAAAGTACTTCTTGAGGAACCTAGCGTTGGTGGGAGGAGTGACACGCTCACCATCCATAGTCGCCAGGGAGTACGCGCCATTGGGATAGACCTTGTGGATGACAAAAGGTCCCTCCCACTTGGGCTCCAACTTGGGCGGCTTCCTGCCGGGGATCATAGGTGCTCTTAGGGCTAGCACTAGATCACCCTGCAGGAAGGAGCGGAGGCGAACCTTCTTATTGAAAGCTCGAGCCATCCTGCTTTGATGCCTCTACAAGTTGTGCAAATCGCGAAGTCTATTCTCATCCAGTGCTTCCAACTCGACTAGACGGGCTTCAGCAGCTCTGTCTGGCGCTTGCTGGTCGTAGACCGCAGTGCGCAGGGACGGTAACTGGATCTCGATGGGCAGGACGGCCTCAGCTCCATACACCAGGGAATAAGGGGTCATCTGGGTGGAATTGCGAGTCGTCGTCCGATAAGCCCAGAGGGCGTTGGGGAGCTTGTCCGGCCAACTCTTCTTGTTCTGACCAACCATCTTTTGCAGAATGTTAGAGAGGGTTTTGTTAAACGCCTCGATCTATCCATTCGCCTGCGCATGATAGCGAGATGTATGGTTCGAGCGAATGTTATACTTGGCGTACAACTTCTTCAACTCGGCTTCTCGGAAATTGGTTCCGTTATCCGTGAGGATAGCGTGAGGCACTCCAAATCGATAGATGATGTTGGAGGTCACGAAGTCAGCGATCGAACAGGATTTGACCTCTCTGAGCAGAATCGCCTCTGCCCATTTGGAGAAGAAGTCTGTGGCGGTCAGAATGAACCGGCACTGGCGAGCTGTCGCCGGTGGGTAAGGTCCCACAACGTCCAGACCCCAGACTGCAAAGGGCCAGGAATACCTGGTGGTATGGAGAGGCTCCGGCGGCCGATGCACAAAGTTCGCATGAACCTGGCACGCATGGCACCTCCTGGCATACTCGATGCAGTCATGGATCATGGAGGGCCAGAAGTATCCCAACCTCCGAATCTGGTGGGACAGCTTCGGCCCAGTCTGGTGGGCACCGCATGAACCGGCATGAACCTCTTGCATGACTCGTGGGATCTCAACTCCCTGAAGGCAACGGAGGAGAACACCATCAAATCCGTGTTTGTAGAGGATCTGCTCCAGGCCGGGGCTGCTCTGGAGGACATACTGCGATGCGCGGCGTCGAACTCACTCACGCTCGGCCCGATCTGATGGAAGAATGCCATGTTGGAGGTACTCAACCAAAGGAGTCCTCCAATCAGGGGCTGATCCGACTGTCATATCTGGGGTACTCGGGGCTCCGGGCATAAGGGCAACCGTGGTGAGATTACTTACCAAGGGGCCGCGATCTCCCTCCGGGATAACGGGAGCGATGAGCCTGCGGCGCGTCACGCGGACGATAAGGTTGTCCTGTTCAGGCTCCGCAAGTGACGCAGCAAGGCTGGCCAAAGCATCTGCTCAACCGTTCTGCGACCGGGGAATATGGACAATTTCTGGCCGAGAAGGGAACCGGGCCATCAGAAGGAGGGTGCACTCCAGAAACAACACAAGTTCCAGCTTCCTGACAACATAGTCGCCATTGATATGCTTAACAACCAGCTCGGAGTCCCCTTTCACGCACAGATGGGGCACGTCGATCTTGAGAGCTAACTCGAGGCCTGTGATGAGGGCATGGTATTCCGCCTCATTGTTGGTACAGCCCTCTGACAATAGGAAAGAGTATGGCAGCACGGCTTGCTCCGGGGTAATGAAGACGATGCCCAATCCCACTCTGTTGAGCTTAGGATTATCGAGTCTTCTACCGGTGGGGCTCCGGGAGGCACCATCAAAGTGCATCTGCCAGCATGGATCGGCTCGATCAACCGAGAGAATGGTCTCATCAGGAAAGCCTAGATCCAGCGGCTGATCCGCGGAGGTCGGGTGAGCTGCCAGAAAGTCTGCCAATGCTTGCCCTTTGATGGCCTTCTGAGACACATACCTGATGTTGAACTGCTAGAGAATCATAGCCCACCGCGCTAGACGGCCAGTCAACATAGGCCGGCTCAGGATATATTTCAACGGGTCTACCCGAGAAACCAACTGTACCTCATGGTGCTGCAAGTAGTGCCGTAATTTCTGTACGGCAAATACGAGTGCCAGGCAGCTCTTCTCAATGAGGGAATATCTGACTTCCGCATCAAGGAGCATGCGACTGAGGTAATAGAGGCTATTCTTTCTTCCCTGGTTGTTATTCTGGTCGAGAAGGGCGCCAAGGGACCGTTCCAGGGCAGTCACATAGAGGACCAGCGGCTTCCCGGATACAGGCGGCATCAGAACCGGAGGTTGCAGCAGGTACTGCTTGATCTCCTCGAAAGCAGCCTGACACACTTTATCCCATACATAGGTGGCACCTTTCTTCATGAGCCGAGAAAAGGGCTTACACTTGCCGGCCAGATTCGCGATGAATCGGCGTATATAGGCTAAGTGGCCTTGGAACCCTTGCAGTTCCCGGATGGTACCTGGGGGAGGCATCTGGCTAATCGCCCTGATTTTCTCTGGGTCGATCTCAATACCCCGGTATCTTACCACAAATCCAAGGAACTTTCCGGAGGTGACCCCAAAGGCACACTTCAACGGGTTCATTTTCAGGCAGCGAGACCGGAGGAAGCCGAACACTTTCTCAAGATCTTTGAGATGGTCCTGACGCTGGCGCGATTTGACAACCAAGTCGTCGACGTAGCATTCCACCAGTGTGCCGAGGATTGGCTTGAATATGCGGTGCATCGCCCGTTGATAGGTGGCACCTGCATTCTTCAGGCCGAAAGGCAGGACCCGGTAGCAAAAGGTACCTTGGGGGGCCCTGAAGGCAGTGAACTCCTCATCCTCAGGGGCCATCCGAATTTGGTTGTATCCGGAGTATCCATCCATGAAGGAGAGGGCTTGGAACCCTGTCGTGGCGTCAATCAACAGCTCTGTCACTGGAAGGGGAAAATCATCCTTCGGACAGTGGCGGTTGAGATCGCGGAAGTCGATGCAGACTCTAATCTGCCCGTTCTTCTTCTGGACCGGCACAATGTTGGCCAGCTATTTGGGGTACTGAACTTCCCTCACGAAGTTGGCTTTGATAAGCTTGTCAACTTCGGCCTCAACCATGGCACCGTGGGATGGGTGCATCTTCCTGGGAGGCTGCTTGAACCCGCGATGGTTCGCCGGGAGACCAAGGCGGTGGACGGCTACCTGAGGATCTAGCCCCGGCATCTCGTCATAGCCCCAAGCGAACACATCACGGTGCTGCTTGAGAAAGTCCACGTACTGCTGCCGCTCCTCAGAGGGCATGGCGGCACTGACCAATGTGGGTCTTGGATCGGCCTCGGTTCCAAGGTTCACCTGTATTAACTCATCGACCGTGGCGGGGACGCCCTCCTCAAAGGCTGGGGGTGCATCTTCCACGACCTCTCCTCTCGGGGAGGGATCGTCCACGGGAGAGACTGCGTTGGCAACTGCATTGGGGCTACCAGATCCTGCTGGGCCACTGGTGCTAGAGCGGGCGGTTGCGGTCATCTCATCAGGAGACTCGCGGGCCGTCGAGACCATGGCCACGTCCAACCGTTGAACAGGGAGAACGTAAGCGTCATCCAGACTTGCCCAGGGATCACTTGCAACAGCGACAGGCTCAACCTCACCTGCCAGGATCTGCTTATCCTTGCTCTTGTAATAGTCCGCGTCCAGATAGCGGGCTTCACATGAGGCAAAAGGAGAGGAATCTCCTTGAAGCACGCCTACTCGACCATTAAGGGAGTATTTGAGTCATTGGTGGTATGACGAGGGAACCACCGCGTGAAGGTGGATCCATGGCCTGCCCATCATTGCGTTATACGCAGTGTCCTGAGAGACTACCATGAATTCGGTGTTGGAAACCAAGTCACCGAACCGGGTCTTCAAACGTATCTTGCCGACCGGGGTTTGCTCGGTGCGATCGTACCCCTGGATCCTGAGGTCGGAGGGAATCAAGTCATCCTTAGACAACCCCAATCTCCGGAGCATCCGAGTTGGAATTTGGTTAATCCCAGACCCCGTGTCGACAAGACAGCGCCGGACTTCAAGGCCATTGAACTGGCCAGTGACATACAGCGGATGAATATGTCCCTGTATAGGAGGGTCTTCATCCTTACCGGAGAACGAGATAACTGCCTGGCATTGGGCGTCCTCGATCGTTTCGGCGTGAAAGGCCTCTGCAGCCGCAACCTCTGTCTCAAACTGGAGGGGGCTTTTCAGGGCTTCAGCGAGTTCCTCGCGCATCTCAGATGACATGCGCAGAGCCTCAAGGATGGAGAGCCTTGCTGGGATGTCAGCCAAGTGCTTCAGGACATCATACTTTTTGGCCAAGCGCGAGCCCCTGGTTGCAGGAGGTTGCTCTGCGGTTGGAAGCATGACGGGCCTTGCCGGTTGGATCGGCGGCCGACTGGTACTTGGTGCATCTCGCTGTTCATTGGCTGCAGTCCGGGAAATGGTCACCGTACTGGGGTCAGGAGGCCGGGATGGACTCGTGGCAGGGCGGAGCTGGTCGCGACGCGGCTGAGGCGGTTCTGCCTGGTCCCATACCACAAACAGTGGCAGAGGCGAATCCGTCATCCCCGAATGGGGGGCCTGCGCACGTTGAGCTCGATCTTGAGCCCGCTGCCTAGTCTCAGTGGCGTGCACGGCCTGGCTGGAGGTACCAACGGCTGTGCCCCGGCGACTCCTGCTGTTGCGGTTCTTCCGACGGTGGCGATGACCGGGGACACTAGGGAGGTCCACCTGGTGTTCTTCAACGTCGGGAACCGAAAAGGGATTTACCAGCTCGACGGTGTTAACCGAAGCGTACCCAACACCGTCATCGGACGAATCCTCCATCACCGGGCGGGTCCGAGGGGGGACCCCCATCTCCGGGGGCATGAAATCGCCGAGAGTGCGGGATAGTGGCAGAACCGGCGGGGCACGCTCTTCCTTCTTGCGCTACCGCCGTTTGCTCCTCTTGGAAGAGGCAGGCTGGGACGACGATGCCGAAGCAGCACTCGCAGATTCTGGGGGCTCAGGCTGATTCAAGCGCGCACGGATGATTCCATAGGCGCGAATGATCGTCTTGAGGGCCATCCAGTTTTTATACTTCTGGGACCCGCGGTCGGAGACCAGCTGCCATTCGTCCTCGTTGCCACTATCGGCATCTGATCCCACGAACACGCCCGCTACCTGTGCTGGAGCTGGGCCCAACATGATTATATTGTTGTTAATTTGGTCTTGGAGCCAATCCGTCAAACACATAACACCGCTGGATGGTGTGCCCCAGGGCTCGATGGTAGGGGCAGAAGTGGGGGTTATTCGTAAGATGTGCCTCCTCTGGCTTCCAACACTCAGGCAGTCGCACAATCCTCTGCTCCAGGGCACTCCGGAAATAACCAGGGACCTGATCCTCATGGAATGAGTAAGTCAGGTGTCGCGGGCCCCTGGGAGCGCGGTCTTGACGAGGGGCTGGAGGGGCCTGCCGAGGAGGTGGACCCTGATTATCTCGCCTGGGTTGCGGCGGTACATTACGCGGAGGGGCCGGCCGGTTCTAAGGCTGCCGCTGCTGGGCCGGGAACTGAGCCCGTGGAGGCGGATTCCTGTGAGGCTGTGGAGCTGGTCTCGCCGGCAGCAGCTCCAACGGCCCGGGAGCCTCTATCTGGGCCACAGCAGTGAGCTCAGCCCTGCTGGCTCTCCTTGCAGGAATCATAGGAGGCAGCGGGCGTGCCTGGATGGCCTGTTGCAGGGCTTCCTCAAGACGTTGAGCCTTGTCTGAGAAGTCCCTGAACCCTCCGGGGTAATTCTGAGTGATCAGGTAAGGGACCAGCTCGGTCTTGATGTTCCCGACGCACATTGTCAGCAACTGCTCCTGAGTCAATGGCATGCCAAGGGAATTGGTGAGACCCTTCCAATGGGCGACGAAGTCCGCGACTCGCTCATCAGGCCTCTGCTTGCACTTGAAGAGGTCTGCGATACTTGTCTTCCGGGTCGTGGAACTGAACTGGTAGAGGAACTGTCTACGGAGGTCCTCCCAGCTGGTTACTGACCCGACGGGGAGCTGGCTGTACCAGACAAATGCTGGCCCTTCCAGTGTCTGAACAAAGCAGCGAAGCTTAGCGGCCTCTTGCTGCGCCGGAGTCCCCAACATAGGCCCGCACCTCGAGTTGAAGTGGGCTAAATGCTGTGGCGGATCTCCAGTCCCGTTGAAGGGAGCGAAAGTGGTATTCCCGAATCCCGGAGGCGCCGGCATGTCATCCACCCATGCTGGGTAGGGCGTGCCGTCCGGTGGGATCGCCACCTGCCGAGTCTCCAAGGCATCCAAGCGGGCAATGAGTGCCGCCATCGGATCGTCCGGACATGGGTTCCAGTCCTGGCGAGGATCTCTAACCACGAGCGCATTGCATGGACCTTCAATCGGGTCGTCGACCGGGTCGTCGAACTCGGCAGCTTGTGGGATGGCGGGCGGAGCGGCCCTTGGGGCAGCGGGAGGAATCCGAGCGGGGTCTCTCAGGTAGTCACGCCGCTCGGGAGGGTGTGGCGAAACATACCGCGCCCTCTTGCCGTAGGCAATGGCCTCTCTCCTGTCGGAGAACACGGCGTAATCACGGTTGCCCGGGAGAGTCTCGTCGAGGAGCGGTTGTTCCGGTCCCTGCTATCCTGGCCTAGGATCACCGTAGTCAGGCCGCCGTTCTGCAGCGCGCTCGGCGAGGAGCTGGTCAACCAGCTTCTTCTATTCGGCGAGCTGCTGACGTAGCGTAGCCTTCTCGGGATCCTCCTTTGCCCTCTGCATGGAGGCAGATGGGTCGGCGGGCCTTATAGCCTCGCTGTGCTCTTTTCCTTTGCTGACGTTTCGGCTCAACGTTAGTGCTTCAGTGGGTGCGGGGAGCCCCAGGAGGTTCCTCTGATGACGAGTGACTCTCACCGATGGCTCTGACGACGGCTTTTCTTCGAGGGGGAAGCCCCCGTCGAGAAGTTCCAATTCGTTCCCCTCTCCCGACAGGTCAGCCATATTGACCGTTTCTCTCCCTGGGGATATACCCTCAGGGCCACCCAGCGAATCGGGCTGTCGGTGAATCACACTGAAGCGTAGGGCAGCGTACTGCCCCCATCCACGGATATACACGTGGGGAGTGGCTTCCTCGATAACTTTGCGGAGTACATGAAAACACTCAATGCATCGTTGTTGGAGGGCTTCGTAGTTCTCAAATGACCCGGGGTGCCGAACCGCGGGGAGCATGGCCAGGTCAATATGACGGCACTGCTCACCAATATCCTCCAGGTGCGCTTGACTCCCGGGGTATGGCATTTGTAGGCGGCGAAGACAGGAGCGAGTCTCCCGGAGAGTTCGGCGGAAGCATTCGAACTCATCCGGGGTGAGCGATTCGGGTGCATCAAAGCCCGGTCCTGCGACTGGCCAAAACTTCTCAGGGAAGTGGCCCTCTGCAAGGATGGTCCAGAAGCTCCACGACTCAATCTTGGGACCCAGGTCTCCTTGGTCCTCTTCAATGGCTGGGAATGGACGGGGAACCGGCAGTGGTGCCGAGGCGGGCCGCCGGGCTGACGGGCTGGCCGGCGGTGAATACGGCGAACAGGCCGATTGGCCTCCATATCCCGGGCCGCCCTCTGAGGGTGGCGGTGCCCTGGCTACCACATCATGATAGGACGGGCCGGCGAGCGAACATCCTGCCGTAGCATCGGTGCTCGCCGAGGGTGCACCAGATCGTGGTTCGACCGTCGGTCCCCAGAAAGAGTCTCCGGGTTCTCCGATCGAGGCAGAAGGCGCTTCCAGAGGGGCCGGTACCAACCGCAAGTTTGATCCTTGGGGGTCCACCAGGCCCTTTCTACTCCGGATATACCTTCGGAGAGAAGCAGGGATCGTTTCGATCTCCCTCTCGGGAAGTACGAGGCTGACATGCCGCATTCCTACCCCTGCCCCTGACTGGCGTGATTGGGGGGAGGGCTCTGTCGCCGAATCGTACTCCGCCTCTGAATCAGAGAAGCGAACCGGTCGGACCTCTGTCCGGAATTCCGTAACATTCTTCCCTCGGCGTCGACGCCTTGCCTTCCTACCCCTGGGTGGTTCTTCGGGGCAGGGCTGATCTCTGTCCTAGCGTCCTCCGGCCGCACTAGTGCTGGGGCCAAGAGGACTGTAAACCAAGGTGCGAGGGGCACCGGGACAGATATCAAAGGGGACACGGGGAGAGATGATTCCGGGCGGGCCTCCGGGCCGAGATCGGAAGGTGGGATGACCCATGCCTCTTGGATCGGCCACACGGAGTAGCCCCTGTTGGTGAATAGCGCTACAGTGAGGTGGTCCGCGGTGGCTATTGTCTGCACCAGCAACCGGGAGAGTCAACCCAACCTGCCTTTGGGGCGGTCGAGGCCTCGATCCAGGTCGGGCATAGAAGTTCCCCCACTCAGGATGCGCAGGGGCCTGGTGGCTGGAGCCATCAGTGGCTTGGGCCAGTGCGTCCGTTGTCGCTAGGGCCCCAAGGTGGGCATCCTCTTCCGCGCATGCCCGACGTTGGCGTCGAGACAGACGAGTCAGGATGAGCGGCGCTGGCAGGTGGAGAGCCCGTTCCTCGACTTGAGGGGCCTGGCGGCGGTGTCGCCGTGGCCTGGCGGGAGCCCTTATCGTGGATCCATGGAGCGGACCTTGGATAGGGTAGTCCCGGGCATCTTCCACTTCATCCGCATAAGGGAAGGAGTTGGCGGCGAGGTGCAGCTCCCTCGAGGTCTAGGCGAGCCATGTTCCTGGTGGGGATGACTCCCTCTTCCTCATATCTCCGCACCAAGCTGCTGATCACCCTTCTTTGGATGACCTCCGAGGGGGAGAGAGGGCGTGGTTGCCCCGCAGCTGCGGCTGCTGGGACGACTGTGGAACGGGCGGGACCGCGCGGAGTAGCCGCGTCGGTGTTTCCCCTACCCCTGCGCCAGTGGGCGGGTGGCGATCGGGCACTGGATCGGGCGACCTGATTTCTGAAAGCAGGGAGAAGGACCCATTAACACTGACAGGAAAAAGGAATCGACAACCAACCATTAGCGCCACGACGCCTTCCGTGGGTGGAACCCAGGCCCTCGACGTTGCGAGACGGAGTGCCCGATGTCCCTTCCCCAGCCCCTGGCGGGTAAGACTGAATGCTTGGCCGGGCAACATGCCGGTCTTCCAACACCTCTGAAAGCCATCGGTCTTCGTATCGAGGAGAAGAGATTCACGTCGGGTTCACCATTTTTCTGTTTCGGTGCGGATGTGCGTCGGGTTACGCTGTTCCGCCAGGACGCGTTCCCACGTGCACCCGTCGACCCGAGGGGATAGGCGCGCGGCTTGTGGTCCCGCAGTCTCGCTTTCCAAGGGCGGGCGGCATCCGTCCCTTATTTAGGGGCGTCTGCTCCTTGATCGAAACCGGGATGATGGGATGTCGGCTCCTCCTTCCTTGGACGTCTCCTCAGAACTCGTCGCCTAATCCGGGTCTCCTTCATAGACTTAAGAATGTTCGTGAATCTAGTTCCCGGCGCCATATCGTCATGGACACCGGTTAATTACGCTGCTTCCGCCCGGACATTCCAAGGAGTCTGGTCGGGGCAGCAACCTGCGGTGAGGAGGCCGGGTGGCTCTGGGTGCTGGGGGCGTGTCGTAACACTGCGGCTCTGCACGTCTGTCTTCCGTCCCTAATAGGGCTTCTCGAAGGCATGATGGCCTGAGGCATCCCGCACTGGGTGCGGGGAACTGTGTCACCTGAGGTTTTCCTCAGCTTCCCATGTTTGACACGGGGTACGCCGCGAGTTTAACGTCCAGCGGGGACGGCATCGGACTGATCAACACGAAGAGTGGATCAGATGACATAACCCCTTGCGGGGAACCTCCGACGCTGGGGCCAGCACATGGGCGGCTTCCCGAGTGAAGTGGAGGGGAAGGAAATGGCATGACCCCACCGAGATGTGGCGGCTCGGGTAAGGATCAGGATGGATGATGGAGTGAAGAGCTTGGACCCCGTAGGGGGCTTCCTACGTACCGCGCGTTAGCACGGATCAAAGTCGACGTAGTTCGGGTATACAGTTTCACGTCATGCTGGACGTCGGCAAGCCGACTCACGAAGGGGTCGAGGCCGCTGGGCGGAGGATTGAACCGAACCACCTCGCATAGAGGGGGATGGAACGGCCGGGTGGATCACAGTTTAACGTCATGCTGGACGTTGGCAAGCCGACTCACAGAGAGATCGAGGCCGCCGGGCGGAGGATTGAACCCGAACCACCTCGCACAGAGGGGGATGGAACGGCCGGGTGGATCACAGTTTCACGTCATGCTGGACGATAAAAGGAGGAATGGAAAAAGGGGCTGTGGGGAGGCACAATGGGGATACACACGGGCAGTCTCCCACAGTGGCGGATTCAAAGGTGAATCGACGCAAGTGTGAACCCAGGAGGGGTCCACTGATGGACGAACCGACGTGAATACGACCGGGACGACCAGGTGGTGGGCTTGAACCTCAGGGAGGCTTCCTACGTACCCTGTTTATAAGACATGGATCAAAGTCCACGTAGTTCATTCTGTCAGGACTTACGCACTTGAGGCAGCCCGGATGCGGCAAAACTCAGTTGAAAGGGACTTGGACCGAAAGTAGGAGACACCTCGATCCCAGTCACACCCTCTACTGGCTTCGGCAGTGGGGGAGCGCAATGGAGATACACATGTGCAGCCCCCCACAAGAAACTAGGGGTTTGTAATACCCTACCCCCGTAGGGAAAAGCCGCTCCCATTAAATCGTCCCTAAAGAGGGGCAATCCAGACATCCATGCAGAGACGAGCGGGTGGGGGCCACATCCAAACCGGGGGGGACCCTGCGTGCGAGGCACGGGATCGGGTGATGCAGACGGTTTAGCGTCTTCCCAGACGAAGTACAGTTTAACGTCGTGTGTTGAGGACGAAGCGGACGGTTTAACGTCCGGACGAAGTACAGTTTAACGTCGTGTGCTGAGGACGAAGCGGACGGTTTAACGTCTTGCCGGATGAAGTACAGTTTAACGTCGTGTGCTGAGGACGAAGCTGCTTGGCAGTTTAACGTCTTGCAGCGCGGACGTGGTGCAGTTTAGCGTCATGCAGGACGAATGTGCAGTTTAAAGTCTTGCGAGATGAATGCTGTACAGTTTAACGTCTTTGTAGGTTGGACGAAGCGGACGGTATAACGTCTTGCCGGACGAAGTACAGTTTAACGTCGTGTGCTGAGGACGAAGCTGCTTGGCAGTTTAACGTCTTGCAGCGCGGACGTGGTGCAGTTTAGCGTCATGCAGGACGAATGTGCAGTTTAACGTCTTGCGAGACGAATGCTGTACAGTTTAACGTCTTTGTAGCTTGGACGATTGATTGCCGCCGATGGGTCCGTGTCACTTCGCGCGAGCCTGGAAGGCTGCACGGGAAGACAACGCACGGTGCGGGCACCTGCGATGAAGATCATCGGGGGCGCCACGCAGGCGGGTACCCTCAGGGGGTCAAAGGGGGCGATCCTGGCGGCTTGCGCGCAAAAAAGGAGGCTTTGCGCGCAAAACGGCAGGTCGGCGCGCAAAATGGCGGGCTGGCGCGCAATCGGGCCGACCCTTTGCGCGCAGATGATTGAGATTGCGCGCACCAGGCTTCGGACAGCTCGCGGGGGCAACGGTTCGTTCTTTAGTGAACGACCACTTTGAAGAGGGGGGTGCGCGCAATCGGGCCGGATTGCGCGCACCCCGGTGGCAATTGCGCGCAAGAGACTTCTTTTGCGCGCAAAGGCCTTCGGGTCAAGGATTATTCAAAGGGAAGGATCCAAGGGGATTGCACGCGAAGGCGAACCCCAAGGCTCTATTGCGCGAAAGAAAGGAGGTTACCTGGAGATCGGCATTGCGCGCGAAAGGGGTTGGATTGCGCGAACGAGCGACGCTTCGGATTCCGGCAACTGTCAAAAGTCGGGGGGTCGCCTTATATTTATAGGCAACCCCGGGCGCGGAATCCGGTCTCGGGCGCGGAATTCCCTTCGCGGGCGCGGAATCAGGACCCGGCGCCCAAGGGAGCCGCGCAGGCCACGGGCGCGCAAAATAGCGCGCCGGCCCAGCGCTTTGCGCGCATCCCGGGAGGATTGCGCGCCGCGACTCGACTTTGCGCGCGGGTCGCTGAAATTTCGCGCAAGTCCTCCGGGCCCTCCGAAACGTGCCTCTGACTCCAAATATCACATCGCTTTCCGCATCCGGAGCTTCGTTTGGGAACAACGGACTTTTCTGGCGTCTACACCTGCATTTACTATGTTCCAACAATTTATATTTGATTATCCTTCTACAGTATAAAATATAGGCTAATTGGTTACATGGTTAGAATAACCACCCCAATCATGAAATCCATATTCCACAAGATATGGAACCCTTGGGTATTTAACAATTTACAAATCATTATGGTTATTTCCCAAATAGTAATAAAAATGTGATCTAGAAAATCCACATAAAAACATATAACGTCATTCATGAGAATTGAAGGAGTATATTTTACCTTATGGATAAATGTGAAAACATCCAATGTATCCCAAACAATTTATCAAGATCAGAGGAACCATTCTTCAATGAAAATATAACATGTAAATTATCCAAATATAGTATCATTTAAAATTCAAAAAACCTAGATTAATTCATAGTATATGACTAAAAAACATCTATAATTCAATAAAACAACTACAAAATTCATTTATTCTTTGAAGAAAGAAAATATGATATGGGATTCCAATATTTGGAAGATAAATTAGAAGTGTATTTCTTTAACACACATTCACATATGAATCAAATAATACCATAAGATGAAGAACACCATAGTGTCGAAGTAGGTTTGAAAGATGATGATGACCCATCATTTACCAAATAATTTAGTGATGTACAGGACTCATTAATTAGCTTTTCTTTATAAGGTTTTCCATAATCAGGAAATGAAAATCTATTTCCCACTAAACTAATTGAATATTTCAAATGGGACATCCATGATGATGGTTTTCCAGTGGATAGAGAATTATAAGAACTAAAAATCATGATCATATTGTTCTACAATATTGTAAAATGATTTTTCTATTATACAAATTAATAAAAAATAACTCTTAAAAATTTTCTAAATCATCAAAAACACTCAAGGATGTCCATTTGTAAAACTTCTCCTAGACCATTTATCATTATTTTTTCTCAGCGTAATGTGTATTCACACATTCATGATGTAAATTCAGAACACCATGTGTAGAGTCATTTTCATTATTATAATTCATAGTACAGATTATTAATTAATAATAATTGGAAATAAATTTATAGGCCTTATTTTCTAATAAAAAAATGATCCATGTCAAATCTGAATGCCTTCCATAAGGGGAAACAAAAACATCCAATTCCCAATCATGTTTCAATTAATATTAAAATTTAAAATATAAAAATTATAATGGGAAAATTAATTTAATCGTTTAAGAAGATTTAAAATATAACAAATATCATGTAACCATTCCAATTTAATATAGAGATAAATATTAAAATAATAAAAAGTCAGAATAACAGTATCAATGTGATGTGAGTTCAAATCAACCTCAACAAAATTGGAGAAAAATAGAAATACCATCCTTTTTTAGAATCCCTATAAAAAATTAATTGGGAAATCATAATATAATATATACCATAATGAATATATTAATATCAAAACAACCAATCTATGATCTTAAATTGAATCACGAGTTTAGAAAAAAATTAGCTATGTTTGGATCGAAAACAGGGTCATAGTCTAGAATTCTCAACATACGAGTTTTGAGGGAAACTGATCCAAATTACATATAAAAAACATAGAAGCTTAACAGTAAACTAATATCATACTATATTAATTTTAATGAATTTTTGTTTATATATTTATAGTCATTATATTATTATTATGAAACATTCCATCAAAAAATTATCTAGTTTTATTATTACTAATTTTTTCAACATATATTATGTGGTTCTATTTATAATGTATAAAATTATAATTTTATGATTTAAATTAGAAATAAATTTCAAAAAAATTAAATAAAAAATTTTATATTATCTTATAGTGACTTATTTGAAATAATAATAACAATAATAATACTTTTGGTTGAATATTGAGAAATACCTATTTTTATGATAACTCAATTTTTATTCATGTTTTTATAAGTGTAATTCTATTACTTTAAATTTATAAAAGTTCAATAGTTAATTTTGATCAAGATATATATATTAAATTTAATTTTAATCCATGAAAAAAATTGTTTTTTATATGATAAAACTTAATTCTTAAAAACAAATTTGTTAGGAAACTATTATTATCTAATTTAATGCGATTGATTATAAATTAATTTATTCTACGTATAAAAATTGAATTTAATAAAATTCAATCCATATTTTTTATAAAATTTAAAAATCTAAATATGAGGTCACATTTATTATTTATAATTAGGAATAATAACATTGGTATTAAATCATTTATAACTATATGAGTTATAACTTGTCATAGGGTTAAAACTAAAATTCCTTGTGTCCAAATAAACTTTAATCCTGTTTTAATAATTTTTTATCGCATTATTTAGACCTAATATGATATCATATTATAAAGAGATTCATTTTGGAGACATTTTACTTGAGTATGACATTAATGTTTTTTAGTTTAAAAAATTTCGTGTATGTCATCTCCCTCACAAAAAAGAGAAAACCTTATCTCTTCAATTATCTCCACCTCTAGATCCACATATCACATACAATACCTAGAAAAACCGACCCTTCGACACTTACTAATGTTAAATTTATGATCATATAACTATCATATGAATTGTTTTGGGATAATTTTGAGGATTTGGTAGGAATTAGTTGTATAGTTCATAACTGAGTATTTTGTTTTAATTTATTGTTTTACCTGCATGAAAATTGTACCAAAAAATATTTCATAATAACATCAATATCACACAAACACAAAAATTTTATTATATTTAATTTATAACGATTTTTAGATATTCATCCATTTAATTTAAAATAAAAACATCATTCACGTTGACGTGCGGTCTACCGCGTCATAAAGACAATACAATTCATTTTTCAATACATAATTTTATGTATTGTGAGAATAATTGAAACAAATGAAATAATATGATGTATATGTTTAAATTTTCATTATTTAATTTTATATAAATATTCAAATTTTTCATTTATCATTCAACAAAAAATAAAATCATTGCTCATGTATATGTGCAGTCTACCACCTTGCGAACTGATTCGTTTTTAATGTCACAATATCATGAAATAGTTAGAATCTATATGTGGATATAATGAAATAATGTGATATTTTAAATATAATAAAAATTATATAATATTAAAATTATACTTTATTTCATTCCGATGTGTTTTTCAAAAAAGTAAAACGTTACTCATCTTTATATACATATTGTGGTCCCCATAATGTAAAAAAAATTCATTTTACATAACCACATTTCATACATAATTATAGGTATATGAATATTGTATAAAAATTATATTTTTATAATTATTGATATTCTATATATTATTTAATCATGATCCAATTCAATATATTCAATGATTTGAAGTAATTTTGAACATATGTGCCATTTATCCTCAAAATGATTCTTGTGAAAAAAATAGAATAAAAATTGAATATGATATGGGTAAAAGTGATTTAAATGGAATTAAAAAACTAAATAATTATTTGAAATTAAATATTTAACATATTTTTATTATTCATGATGATAATGAATTTACAAGACAAGTTGAACATTAGGTAAAAGAAAAAGTTTCATAAACCCTTTTTAAACTTTTTTAAATTATTTATTTCTCTATATTTTTTTCTTCAATATCAATGTTATTATGGTTTCTGTGTCGATGAGTTTATATAGAAATAAATTAATTTTAATAGATATTTATATCTATATTAACGTACTTACAATTTTTCTGAAATTAAATCATTGTACATATTTATGTGTAACATTTTAACTGTCATTACAGAAGGAACATGAATGATTTTTAACTTTTATGGATTGAACATGTTTTCCCAAAATAGTGTCCATTATTTGTTACTTTTAATACATAAAAATATTCCATAGGTTTAAAATAGAACCCTATTCCATTTATTATTGTATATTTAATTTTTTTAATGGTGTTTCAATGTGAATGTGTATTAAATTTTTTAAGAGTTTGGAATATCTATCTAAATGAATTTTCCTAGGGTTTAATAAGTTAAATATTAAGATTAAATTCTTTTTAGTGGTATGTTAATTTATAATTTTATATGATGAATTATGATACTCATAAAACATATACAATTTCTGATACCCATACAAATTATATAACGAGTGAGCATGATATTTGTCCCTAATGCATTTTGTAATGTACTATGTATTCAAATGTAAAATGTATAGAGTTCACTAGTGATCATTCTACATTGTATTTAATTAGGATAATTTTTTTAAACATGTGAACATGAGTTATAAAATAATTGATAAAATTAATATATTGGTTTCAATTTATGCGATATACTTTTTGAAATATATTTTTTGGAATAATAGTTGTTTACAAATGTTGTTATGATTAATTTCATATGACTGACGAATAATGTGAAAAATGTAATCATTCTACATATTTTTATGTAATACACAACACACATATATATATCATTATTTAATAAACATTAATAATTTTTTTTTGCACATCCAACCATTTCTAATGTTTTTCACAGGGTTTACATATCAAGAATAACCATGAATAATTAATGTTAAATGTCATGAAAAGAGTAAATGTTTTATATTAAATGTTATATATTTTGGGAGATATTTAACATTATAATATGTCTCCACTTTCAGATATGTGGGTTTCTTAAAAAAATCGATGATCATAATATTTTAAATTACAAAAAAATGATCATCATTAGTGAAAGGTAATTAAGACATGAATTAAAACTAATGATTATGTACTGTATTATTGTCATGTCCTTATTGTTAGTACCATTTTAATGTTTAGATTACATTACAGGATTTGGTAATGTTAATATAATTCAATTTATAGATTTAAAATTATGTTAATGTTGAAATTAAATATAATATCAATATTACTATGATACTTAATCAAATATATGTATTATCAGAATGACTTTCTGAATAAGAAACAAAGATTCTAATGTAATAAGTTAACAAGGGGAAAGTATGATTAAAAAGTAGAAACCTCAAATGGTAGGAATATAAACTATATAGTTCATTTTAGTGATTGAGAATTATATATCTGATATAAATTGTGGAGGAATCCATTTTTGGAGAGAAACCAATTTTACCATAGAATAACATGTTGATAGTTAAGAATTTCATGAAACGAAACCCTTTGGATTTTGGTGGAACAATATATTTTATGGTAGATGAAAAATGGATTAATTCTCAAGAAAGGAGATATTCTAAAATTAGATTCTTATAATTCAAAAATGAGACCTTTATAAAGTACCATTTTGATTGTGAAACTAATCAATGGCTGTCATTCATTAAGAATACCAGAAAGAGATGTGATGGATGCCATGTAATAGGCTAAATTAATGAATAACATCCCATGGATTTATTTCACTAATGATGTTAAAAATTGTATAAAGAAAAAATTATTTGATTTCAGGAATGTTTAGAAGGATTAATTAGTGTCATGAGATTAAAATTCTATAATGTTGGTCAAGTACACACCAACTTAAATTAGATACATTGATTGTAAAATTAAGAGATGCTAATTTTGATTGAAACCATTATTATAATGATATTTATACTCAATGAATGTTAAATTTTATACCAATATTATTCATTATACAAATGAAGTAAATATAGATTTTGTAGATACATATTTACCCTATGTTGATAAGAGTATGATGTATTCAATGTTGAAATAAATACAGAATTAGTCAACTAATAAATCAATAGGCAAGCCCCCAACATATTCCAGTTTGGTAAAAAAAATTTATTGAATTATTGATAGGATCTCAAATGTATTATCAGTGTGTTATGTCTAATCATAATAATCATTAACGGAATGACAAATTTCATTCTAAATGCAAGAATGAGGTAATATATTTTCATCCAATAGTGAGATGATTTAATTGCAACGAGTTGGGGAATTTTTAATAATGAATATCTAATGTTTTTTAGAGAAATTGGAATTCATCAAGATCAAAATTATTAATAGTGTGGTAAACAAAATTTATACATCTATGGTGGATGGTGAGACATCTAATTTAATGGGGATATATAATGAACTAAACATAATGTATATGAACAATACATCATTTTTTTATTACACAAACACATAACATAATATTTTATTATTTTTGTTTATTTGGGAGCTTGGAACCACAAATTATAGTTTGGGGAGTGATGATTAGTGATTTATAGAAATATATTCCCCATTTGTGCCCATATAAAAACCCTATCATCATACTCTGTGTATATTAAAACATAATAAAAAGGTGAGCATAGATGTTCAGTAAGGGTTAATAAGGGATATATATATATAAAATAAACAATGAACATAAGGTTATATGAACATTTATTAAGGATTAGAATATTTTACAATGCATATTAAAAATCACATACATGAGTTATTTCAAAAATAATGTATAACATAAGCCATTAATCATAACGAAGTCAAGATCATAATCCATGATATCATAAAAAACGTATATGAAACAAAATATTAGATAGACACATAATAACGTTATATCATTCCCTATAAATCATGGATCATATCCAAAAAAATACTAATTTACATTATTAGGGATTCACCTAATTTTTCGGATACACCACCAACCCAAGTTGTTATATATTCCTTAACGTGGTTGTGTTTCCCCTTCTCCCCATAGTGGATGTGGTTTTCCCTTATTCCCATATTTGATCAACTCTGTCAAAAACATTCCCATCTTTATCTCATGAGATATAAATATTTACCAATTAATTAGAGTTTTATATATGTCCAACCCATAATATAATGAGATACATATGTATATGTGATCCATGAGAACATATATAAAACCAGAACCCATAAAAAACATATTTCCTAAACATTTCATCATAACATAACTCATTGGAAAAAATTAATAAGAATCAACCCGTAATTAAAATATACCATCTAGATAATCAATATAAATGGACTATTTAAGATCATATCCCCATAAAAACATTAGTTGTAGAAAATTATTAAGTCATATATGAAAAATGATTTTGAAAGATCGCTTAAAATAATTTTGGTGGAAAATTTCCCTTCCATTTTGAAATTTGTTTTAGAAGAAATATAACATTTTGAAAAACTTTTTTTTGTTGAAAATGACCTCTAAAAAATTGATTGAATATTTATAATCTATCTTAAAAATATTCTGAATATTTTTTTAAAAAAAATCTAAAATATCATTTCAATCATTTTTGAATTATTTTTCTATAACATTGATTTAAAAGAACATAGTGTTCCAATAGAAGAGAGAATAAATTTAAATAAAACATTAAATGTCATGAAAAATGATACTCATGATACATAATGTAAAATGGTATTATAAAAACCTCATAAAATAATTTTGGTGTATAACATTACATTTTCCTCAAAGAATGAAAATTGAGTCAAATTTCCATTAATGGTTTGGTAAATTTCGAACCATAAACCACAGGGTAGAAAGACCAGAAAATTTATTTTTTAAATAACCATAAAATGATTGAAAAGGATCATATAAAACATTTATCTGCAGTACATAAATGACAAAAAAAATTGGAGTTGAATATGGCATATGTCTCCGTGGAATAAAACTGAGACTAGAAATCCGGTTACCTTATGTCTCTACTTAATACATGATAAAAAACTATATAATAAATAGTTTTTCATTATACATCCCCAATAGAACCATATATATATATATTACCAAATATTATTTAATTATCACTCTATATTTCTCATTTATTATCAAATTTATGTTAATGTGATAACATTTTTGTTCAAAAATGTTTTGATATCTTATTCATGGACCTCTTTCATAGATCATGGTTTCATCACATAAATAATGATAAAAATAGTATAATTATCATATATATAATATTTATATTTGAATTTATGTTGATTAATAAAATTTAGTGTTATAAAACATAATACACCAACCATGGAGATTATAGGTTATATGTATGCATGAACGATGTTTTCATTTTTTTATAATATTAATATAAAATCATTATATGATATATTATCATTCCAGAATTATTTTTATGTGATATATATCAAGTATTTTTATTAAAATCATCCTTAATAAATTATATGTATATCTTGAATGAATCAAATTACTTCATGAGGTGGTTGTCCTCGACACACACGAATGATGTTATTGTATTCCCACAAAATGGAATGAGTGAAGGTATATGTGATATAAAACTTCATATGGTATATATATGTCATAAATATAATTTATAACCATGAAACCCATCATAAATCACATTGATGAATTATGGGGATGGAAAATTAATTTTATTGATACATGGAGACAATAAGCCTAATGTACGCATGGGAGATACATTAACTTAATTTTTGATCGGAAAAGGGATATACAATAATGTTTTAATAATAAAAATAAAATTAAAAATTATATTATTTTATATTTATTATTTTATGATATATATAATATTATTATAAGGGGAATAGAAGATTGGATTAGGATAATGACTGGTTATAGTGATTACCCCTTCTTTGAAACAACTCCTTTAAAGCTACTCTAAAAGTCTATATAGTTGATCTTTTGGGAACATAATAACCACTATAATGTTTTTAGGTTTTTTCATAAGAGAATATAATAGGTTTCAGTTAATATATAAGAATAAATTTGTCGAAAAGATATAAGGGAGGAGGTGTCCTTTAATAATGAACTTGAGGTCCACTTTTGGATATTTGAAAATGTACAATTTATAATAAATAAAATATTATTCAATATACCTAAAATGGAAATTTATTAGAATATAATATTTTAAAGGGTGGTAATCCCATTAAAAAATTCTTTTTGACATACTATTTGGTATTTTTAAACATTATCATTTTTATTATGCTTTAGTTAACTGATATAAAGTTTACCTATATTAAAAATATTTTCATTATTAAAAGGTTGATATTTTTACATATAAGGTGTAAATTGAACCCTAAATGGTAAATATATGATATTTCCAACCATAATTTATCAGATGTGTCTTTATTCAGTGTTTTTACAATTTAAATATATAATTTTTGTAAAATATACTTACTGTTAATTTTGACACAATTCAATATATTGGAATTAAGAAAATAAATAAATATACACACCATCAAAAAAATTCATTTAATAAACCCATAATATGTCTTAATAATCTATAAAATTTTTGTATCACCTTAAGTTGTAAAAATTACATTTAAATTAATATTTATAATATCACTTAATAATGTTTTTCATCAATTGAAAAATTTCTGCATCAACGATGTGTAAATATTTGTGAAAATTATTAATTCACTAAAAATTAAAAATTAATTTCCATGATATATGTAAACCTTTTATATTTCATAAATATATATTCCATCTATAAATACGAAAATTCAATCCCATATAAATGATATTACACTTGTTAAAAGTATTATTGTGACATTTTGTCACTCTCTTTGATTTTAATTATATTTATTTCATTTTTATAGAATAGTTTCCAATAAATAGATATATTTTTGGAAATTAGTCATTAAGTGTGGAATTAATTTCATCCAATAACTTTTTCCATGTTTTAATGAAATTTATTATTTTATATAACATTATTTGTACCCTTAATCACCATTTTACAATTAATTGTGGCAATATAATTTTTTTAAAATCTATTATTATTTTAGTATAATAAAATGGGAACTATATATTAATGTTTTACCTTCTGATTCAAAATATGGAATCATTTTTTAAAAATTTATAACATATAAATTGGTAATATTAATTTAAAATTAATCCAACATATGGGTTAAGATAACTAGTTTATGATGTGAAAAAATCAAAATTTTTGAAATTTTTTCTATCCAATTTAAATGTGAAATTCGTTCCAATGATATAAATTTCATTAATTGATGTAATATTGTACTATTTATACATTTAGTCAAATTAAAACCATAATTTAACTATATTGATATGTTATCTGAAATGTAAGTTTTAAATTAAAGTATAACATTTATAGTTATTCTTCAAAACATGGAACTTCTTAGAAAAATATGTAATGTTCACCCAAAGAAAATTATAATATTATGTTTTCAAAAACCAAGTAAAATTTTCATATAAAATATAAAAACATTACAAAAATGGTATTTAAATGGGTTCTCCATTAAATTTCAGTAAAAATTCCCATTTTAAATGTACACCTTTTTGTTCATAAATTATATTTATTATTATATAATTCCAATTATATCTGTTGGATGAGTTTAAAATATTTTTATTAAATATGTAGTATATAAATTATTTAATTTTTTTATAAATATTGGTTTTTCAATTTGTTGAGATAAATGCGATTTTTTTTACATAGAAAAATTGTTTTCATAGAAAATGAATTTCATTAATTTCAAATAGTTCATAATATCATTAATAAGGATTTGATATCAAAGGATTCAAATAATACTTTCATATTTTATTTAATATTATTTTTAATTCCCATTCCACCAGCTACTTTATAACTATAAAAATATTATACTAATTTTAGAATAACACTAATATTATATTGTTGTTTGGTAAAACTAGGACTTGTGTGTGACGTATGAAATCAAAAATAGTTTTGTATTGTGTTTAAAAAAATCCAAACATAGTCTTTCATGCTTTGAAATCAAACCTATCTATTCTATGTAACACACCCTTTAACTATTGTTTTATACAATACTATAATAACCTGGTTCTTTCATATAACACATGCAATATTTTGTGTTGCATGAAAAAATAAATATCTAATTTTTTATTAATTTAAAAAACATATTAATCAAAATCTAAGGGAGTTATATTTTACACCACTTCAAATGAATTTTTCTATCAGAATTATAAATTTTTATTAATTTAATGTTGGATTATAAGAATCCCACATCATTAAAATTATACCAATACATATTTTAAAAAGAAAAAGTTTTAAACAATATAGTAACACATGGTAAATATTAATTTGATTTCCCCTAAAACATGTGTTCCGGTTTAGATTCCCAACATCCAGACTGTTTTCATTGTATTTTTTTATGGAACCAAAAACAAAAAACAATTTTGTATCCAAAGGGACCTAAATTCCACAGGTAGTCATTCATTATGTTGTTTAAACTATGATACTTAAGAACTCCCATTATTTGAGAATATGGGAGATCGGGGTCATCACACCCTTTTTGGGAGGAATTATATCCTACTCTGAGAATCTCATATTGATTTATGATATTTTTATGAACCTATATTAATTTAACAAGGGTAAAGTAGGTTTCCCTTGAAATTATAAAGAAATTAATTTGCATGTGTGGAATTCATAATCACCTGTAACAATTCAATGGTCATCGTAAAGGGATATGTCCATATGTATTCGAGGTTCTCCATAAATATTATCCTGTTATATACAACTTAGATATTTTTAACTATTATTATGAGGATGTTGGTCTTTAATCCACTCAGTGGGGGAACTCTAGTATATATGGTCATTTAGGTAGATGAATTACCCTCTATAATTTTTCTTCATCCTGGGAGACAGATGTTGTTTTAGTGTTGTGATCGTACACATAGATGGGTGCCAATGTATCGTCATGAATAGAATAAGAACCCTCAAAGTTTGGTGAAACTTAATGGGACACATCATACCTTTTATGGGAATGTGATAAGGACCTAACTGTACATATTAATTATATGTTCTAAGGACATCTAGCTGGAAGGTTCCTAGTCAAATCTTGGTGTGGGACTCGTACCGAATTATCCCAATGAATTTAGAAATTATATGATTTTCAACGTCATATCAGAACATATTATGAACGTTTTCCAGAGAGAACATGGATAATTTAGAGTGTTGGTTTGATCCTCAGAGATGCTTCCTACGTACCCCACATGAATGTGAATCAATGTCCATCTAGTTTGGTAAGTTCCATAGGAGAGTTTGAACCTTAAGAGAGAATAGGTTGGGGATTACTCATAAAGAGGATTCAAATTTAACAGTTTCCAAGAGAGACGTCTTAAATCATTTAGATTTAGGTGGGTTTAATTCAGGACATATTCCTAATGAGGATTCCCAAACTAAGGGAATTAAGGTTGGACTCCAAAGGAGTTTGTCCATTATGCTTGGGTCCTAGGTGAAGGCTTCCTCTGTATCCCAATTATGGTGGGAATTAGAGTTCTTATAGTTCATTTAATCTGGTGGATTTTATAGTTGTTATGATCATCACAAATCTCTAATCCCGCATGAGTCATGATGATTGGGAGATATTAGATCATGTGAAAGATTCAATAAACTACTCAGTTTTCTTCCTATACTGGTGGAATAGGTCAGGCCTATGGTGAAAGAAACAAGGGAGATTATGGGAGAGGGAACAAAGCAATGTACCATTCAATGTTACGTGAAGGTGATGGTCATTAGGTCTAGTCTGAAAATTTAGTATATTTTTCCAAGAGAGATTCCCATGAATGGGTCATGTAGAGGGAGGAGGATACCATTCCTCGTGGAAGGTAAAAGCAAATGTGATCCCCACTCTTACTATTGGGGACCAGAGGCGTTACATCATAGTGAATATAAGGGGTTTAAGGAGTATTATCCCTAGAATCCATGACTGGGAACTCCTCAACACTGTCTCTGGGGTAATGGTCAATGTTCTCTTAGATATACAAATCCACAGACATCTGGATGATCCTTACCCACTAGTAGGAAATGTTTGTAAGAAATCATACCATAGAAATCCATGTCCAAATAGGTGACATGATGATGGGCCTTCCCCAATGGGTTGACAAACTAGAATGTCTTTGTAGAGGTCTATACATTGTCCCTTTTAGAAAAGGGAGAAAAATATAGAGAAGCCCTTCCGTGAGTGGATGAAAATATGGATTAGTGGAAAAAATATGTCGGTGTCCTATACAGGTATTCCGCATATGAGATCTATATAGGTATATCGCAAACGTCCAATGAGGAACCTAAAAATACATAAAAGATGATAGATAACCCTATGAAATATTTATATTATTTGGGAAATTGATTATCGGGAATAAAACACTTAGGTGATATTTTTAAATTAATCACCATGTGTGTTCCTTGTTGTCTATGGAGGAATATCACAGAGGCCCATGATTATGGAAATGTTCACACGCAGGTGACTTCTTCTTATGGATATAGGCTCATCAAACAAGTATCATATATTTCATACCCTTAATGGATAATGATCTTTTTTATCCCTTTAAATTCTATCTTATCTCATGTTTTAGATAAAACCATTAGTAAATTTGGGGGATATATACAATGGATATATTCAATGAGAGCATCCAGAGTTGATTTCACTTTTTTAGTTGTTGAAATGGGGTGCCAAAGTGTCTTATTTATAACTAAGAAGGGGACCGAGTTTGATGGAGTTGGTACACACAGGTATTCAGTGTATCTCTACAGCATAGCTCCTTTTTGCATCAGTTAAAAAATTACACATACACATATTTCCTTGATGTTAATAGTAGGAATAGGTGGTCGGTTTAGGGGGATGCGCATTGGGCTGCATAGGAAGGATCTGTGTAGATCTTCTTAGGCATTAGTGTGCTATGTATGTGGTATGTATAGGTGTAACGAGAAGGGGGTCTCGTTGAACAACCTTGGTGAATATACATCTCCATACCACAATTATAGCTCACCAACACCCTTGATTAGGATCAATGTCGGTCTTCGTCCATGGCCCTTCGGGATGGGGCCTTCCCTACCATCATTGAACCTCATGAAAAATTGATAGGCACACAACAAAATAACCATGCCCCTTGATGAATTGTTTTGGGTTGTAAAACATTGAAATCCAATCTTCAACTTCCTCTATAAATATGCATTTTAATTAAACCGAACCTTTTGTTTATAAGTGACTTTCACATCGTCCATTTTGTAGAGATGTGCATAGAAAAAATTTCATGTTGTCTAAACACCTCTAGAATTATATTATCTTGTAACGAAACTAATATTATTCTATGTATCCATTAGGGAACTTTAACACTATTTAGTAACATTTTTTGGGTTGTGAAGATACATCATGTTTTGAGGGATGCACTAATCGTTTCCAAAGACAATGGCCCCATAGAGAATATTTTGACAATTTCTATGGTCATATGGATAGCCATACAAAATTTCTATATTTTGTGTCATCCCCATAATTTTTTCCAAAGCATAATATTGAGGAGACTTAGTGAGAAGGAATTGGATTTTGGATTGCATTCATTTTTTGGGGTTTCAGCCTGGTTATTACTATGTGTCTTTTAATATGTAGTATTAGGGCATTCATGTCAGACTAATAAAGAGAGTGTTTTAGGTCAAATAGCTCTGAATATAAATTGTGAAAATGGAACCCAAACAATTCTTAATGGCTATGAATTTACAGATATATTTTATTTTATATACTTCTATGGGGAAAAATAAATCATGATTTTTATTGTCACCAAATCTAAAATATGAAATATAAAAATAGTGGAGGCCTCATCCAAAAATGAAGTAGCCTCTATTTGAAAAACTCATAATGGGTATTGTATTATGTAGGGAAAAATAGAGCATGTACTGCACAAACAGATAGTGGCATCCTTTGGCTGGCATTCTTGTTATGTAGGAGGATTTTATTCCAGGACAACTTGGGAATGTAATGTATTTACATGTAAGGGTGTTCTTAAGATTTATGACATTTTATTATTGATAGAAAAGGGGATTATGATTTTGATGCCTCATGACCACAATGAGTGGCTTTTCTTAAGATAAGTGTATGAAAGTAAAGGGGGCCATCAATGCCAATATAGGTCATGAATGAGGAAGCAATCCTACATGAACTTAGTGTATAAATGTTGTATATTTGATATAAATGGGTTCTGTTATATTTTTCTATGAAGTTTCAAGTCATGTATCAAGGACATTATGATATGTAGTTTCAAGTCAGGCATCACGAAAATTATGGGTATGTTTACAATATTCTAGGTAGTTTAATGTCATGTGGCAATGAAATTTTGGGGACATGCAATTTAAAGTGGTTATAAATGGACATTAAAGGGTTCTATTTAATACCTTTTTCCTTGAACAAAGATTTGGGTGGTTTTTAAATTTTTTTATTTTTATTGGAAATTTGATACCATATTCAGTTAAGGAGAGGAGTAATTGAATTTTGTGATTTTCAAATTTTTAAATCTGATGAATGATAAGGGAAAAAGAAAAATGGGATTTAGAGAGGATTTCTTACAATAATTAAGTTACCAATATTTTAAAAAAACCTATTATGGGGGCTGTATTATGAAGAGTGAACTAGGGAATGTGCTGCATAGCCGAATAATGGCATCCTTATGTTGAAAGAAATGTTATGTAGGTTAATTTCATCCAAGGAAAATTGGGGAACATATTGTATAGTCAGATTAAAGAGATATCATGAATTCATACATCATATTACTAATAAATGATGAATGTTTACAGAGATCAAGATATTCCCATGCACAAATATTGGTTTATGAAGAAATTACATCAATAGAGAAGGGGTATTTTCAATCATGATTTCCAATGAATCATATATATAGGCTCACTATGATGTTCCGTCCCAAACATAGGAATCCTAGTGCCAATAGTTTTAGGTCATTCGATTAAGAAGAAAACCTTATGGAAAAAAGTATGATATGTGTTAAAATTACATAATATAATTACAATAATCTTTGACTATGTGACGTGGGAACATGTAAACCATAGTCATGGAGAATTCTAGGTTGAGATAATGGATAAGATACAAACACCTAATCGATGACAGCTTTGAATTTTGGGCCTCATACATATCGTCGTTAAATATTAAAGGGTCTAAAGAGGATTCTCCGATGAACGAAGTTATTGTTATTTAAAAACTCTGTTATGGGGGTTTAATTATGTTGGGTCTACTTGGGCACATGATACATAGCCAAAATGTGGCATCTATCAACTACTAGACCCATTATAAGGGACTTTATGCAAGACCACCTATGGAAAATTACAACATAGTCTAGAAAAAAAATCTCTAAAGTATTAGAAATTCTTCCTCCAGAAACTAAGGAATTATTATAAATAAATATATGTATCTTTGATTTTGAGTATGAATTGTGATAGGGGAAATGTTTAATGAACAATGAATGTATTTGGAATGATATTATCCATGAGTTTTGTGTCCCTAATGTATATCTGATTCATATATAAAATGTGGACATTATTTTTCTCCTTGGTAGGCTCCCTTAAGAGATGATCCAAAATAAATTTTCCATTATATATTATCTATGATTTGTAAGATGGGGTAATCATTTTTTGATATGTGTTTTGGAATAGGATCTATGGCCTAGTTTTCACTACATATCCTAATTGGTTGAGAATCAAGACATATGTAGTTATTTGGGAAACATGTAGCTAAACATCATGATACGAGGACATTATGATGTGCAGTTTAGAATCATGAAGCAAGGAAATAAGGGACATTGATATTAAGACAAATTTTAATGTTGTGGAGGGATTAGGTTATTGTTCCGAAGTGTCACTATGAACCATGTAAATTTTGGAAACAAGGCACACATTGTTCTTATTAGATACAATTTCATCTAAAAGGTGTTAACATATATTGGATATCCTCATGTAGATCTGATTTTTACATCATACTACAGCTGGTACATTGATTGAAAATATAGATGTCACTATGCTTCTTATAGGTATAATAATCAAGACACACATAGTTCATAAAGTACCATACATTTTGTCATCATGCGATAAGGACATGAAGTGATTTCGACATAAAAATGTTTTTTGGCACTGGAATGAGGGATAAGACCGAGGTGTCACTATATATCTTTCTTCATAAATAATAAAGACACAATTAGTTCTTAAATAAATATTTTCCCACCATAATTGAATTCACAAGTGGGAGATAATGGTTGTTTCTTGAATATGCATTCATACATGTATTGAGAACTCGTATTGATATAATCATAATGATCTGACTCATACATAAGATTAATGGAGAATAAAATGCATGATGTTGTGGTTGGGTCCAAGATTGAATGTCTTGACCTCACTACGTATATCATATGGATTATCATCAATCGATGCATAGTTTATCAGGGGGTTTCCTGTGTAGTTCTGTTTCATACACATGGGGTGGGTGATTTTTCATAATTGTGACTAGAACTAAGATAAGATATTTTGGTATCACTGTGCATCATAATAGAATGAGATTCATTCCACATGTACTAATGGTTACTTCCATATAGTTTTACGTCATGTGTTAGGGATAAAGATGAGCTTATGTGAAATGACAACATATCACATGAAAACTAGAACTGGACCACACACATTTTTTTTATTTTTAAAATATTGGGAAGTTATAATGATGTTATGATAACATCTATTGTTTATTTTATGTTCTTATAGCCAGGACCATAGATAACCCCAAATATAAATTGAGATACCTTAGTTATGTATTGAATCTCTTTACACAATTCATAATCCCACGTGATCTATTCTTGGTGTGTGATATAATAAGTAATAAATGATTCCCTTTCCACAAAAAGGTAATGAAAGTGAAAGATAATGTTCTAATGATTGAATAGTGGTTGAGCTAGGATATAGGGCTTGGGAATCACTACATTCCTTTCTAGGGGCTAAAATCAATTAAAATGTATTTCTGGGTATTTTTACCCATATTTTTAGGTATTCACATGGGGAAGATATATTTTTATAATTTATAGCATAAAGGTGTGGAATAGTATAATAATCATAGGAATAACCTTATATCTTATTTTGATTATAATTAATCCAAAATATCTGGAATATATCCCTACCTAGATTTGGATCATGCATGGGGAAAAGGAAGGTGGTTTCTCTTTAAAAATCATATCTAGGACCATAATTATATATCCTAGTATCGCTACATATCATAGTTAGGAATGAATAAATCCACACGTAGTTCATTAAGGTTCTCCCTATAAAAGTTAGATTCAAACGAACAAGAGTGAAGGAACATTTCAAACATTGTGGTAGGACACACTATTAGTGATATGGGCATCACAACATATCATGGTGATGATAGAATTAATCTATGTGAATTTATTGAAATGTTCCAAGTAGTTTAACATCATTCGGTATGGGAGAAGATGATCCGACCTGAAAATATGAAAATATTGATGTTGGTCAAGGGTTAAATCAAATGAGTCACTATGTATCTTAAAGGAATGATAATCATGCCACACGTATTTCATGAAAAATTCCCTTTAAAGGTTTGAATCATAAACAAATGGGATGATGCAAATTTTAATTTTTTTCAAGGTTGGGACCATCATTGCAGATATTGGCACCTCTATATATCATTTGGAATAAGAATCAATCCAAATGTAGTTCTTGAAAAGAATGATCTCCACACCAACTGAACTTATTATGAGATATGAGGGTATTGATACATTCCATAATAATAATTAATGTCAAGGCACAAGATGGTATGAGAATAAAACCATTTCTTCTAGAAGAGTTATTTGTATATGTTTGTTTCATGTAAAGGAAAAGCGTAATTAAATGTATTGGTGGTTGTAGCATATCTCATCATTGGATATCTAAGCCTCACTATGAATCTCATTTAAATGGGAATCAAGCCACTTATAATTCTTGATGAACAATGTATTTTAATGTATTTTGAAGAAGACATGAAGTCACCTGAGGTCAATGAAATATTATAGCTAGACCACATAAGAAGACCCAACTATTACTAAATATCTTACTCGGGGAAAGAATCAGGCCACACATAGTACATAAAAAGGGTGTGCATATCTCATTCAAATATATAGAGAAATGTGGCCTAAGTCTCACTAAGGTGTATAAAGGATGTGAGTAATTCTTGTGCATGGAATTTATTTCGAATTTTAAAGGATCACAAGTAATTCTTATTTTTATATCATGGTGGATTTCATAATGTCAAATGAAGAGATATTAATCATCCAATTTAATTTTGTGTGCTGAGGAACAATGTTTTTGTGCATTTTATTATTATTTTTTATGGATGAAGTCCCAATGAATTTTAATTTATTTAATCTTGGATGTGTATGGTTCTATGTAGTTTAACATTATATGTATAAGACGATGTTTTCTATGAATTTTAACATCATACAACTAGGACATGATTTGTGATTACCCAATGCACTTCTTCATGATTATTACATTAGTTCATGTTATATCGAGTTCTTAAACAATTGAGATTATGGAGTGAGATTCATTAGAGTGGTCTTTAACTATGGATTTTGGTCCTTCCAATTGGATAAAAAATTAGAGGATTTTTTTTGAGTATTATCAGAGTCCTATGGAATTATATCAATTCTCTATGAAGAATTGAATGGTGTTGAAATTTCTTGTTAAAATTTCAGTATTTTCTGTTTTTATAGATTTCTAGTTCATTAAAGGAATAAAATTGCTTTTTTATTCTAATTGACCCAACTTACATAGTCAATAATGGGACATCTCATATGTAGAAAACTAGTCATAGAAGGAATATTTGATTGAAGGGAACTGAACATAAATTTTCAATACTGTTTTAATTCTCTATAACAAGGAATATAAAATTGATTTGGTAGTAGTATGGGTAGTAGTCATGTAATCCCATAATGTATGAAATATTTTTTAAGGCCGTGATATCTTATCTTTATCCCCCATCATATAGAGTATATTTTTAGGGTCATGTTGAAACCCTGTATCAATCGATTGGTTGATTCATGGTTGATGGATAAATGATTGGATTTTATATTATCTTCCTAATATAACTTCCATACCTTCACAGAATAGAAATTTGTACCATTATCCATCAATATGCTATGAGGGGCACAAAATATGGTTATGATATCTTCATTTACTATACTAATAATAATTTTTGACAAAACATTCATAAGTGGAATTTCCACAGTCCATTTGGAGAAGAAATCAGAAGCAGTTAGCATGTACTTTAATTTATTAGCCGTAGAAGGAGGGTAAGGTCCCACTACATCCATTACTCATACAGAAAATTACAAGTAGTATTTAGTTGTATTTTGAATCATCAGGGGTAGATGAATGATGTTAGCCTGCACCTAGAAGGGAAGAAACTTATTAGTGAAACATGAGGAATCCTGCATCATCAAAGGCCAAAAGTATCAATGCATTCATGATTGATCATAAAATCTATTCCCAAACTGGTGAAAACCATAGGATCCTACATAGTCTTATTTCATGAAAGCTACGGTTCTATCCCCATCAATGGATCTAAGATGAATTTCATTGAAGCCTTGCATATATGGTAATTGTTTTGTAATATTTTCCATCATAAAGAGGGTAATTGACTCCTCATCACCTAATATTATCTCTTTCAACTCTATCCGGTGGAAGCACCCTATTTGGGAGAAATTTCATGATGAGTGTCATCCATCCCATGGTTAGACCAAATGATTTTTGAATGGTACTGATATCATTGATATGTTCTATTCTAGTTGGAATAAAATGTTAAAACACTTGATGATGAGCATGGTCAATGATATTATCACCACTATTTGTATCTTCTAGGGTTTTAGTTTCATATTAAACTACAGAAAATTAATCATTTTGTGACTTCGGGATATTAAAAAAAGGATCTGAGGGAGATTCAACCATTAACCGTCAAACATAATCATACAGGGGATAACTCTGATTTTCTTATGGCATAATCCCTATTTATCATCTTGAATAACAATTACGAATCACCTTTCACATCGTGGTTATTCACGGGTACTTGGAGATCTAATTCCTAACCTATATTGAGAGCCTAATATTCTACCTCATTTACAGTCCAACCACATGATAATGGGATGGAATATGGAAACACATACTTTAATAGGGATATAAGAACAATTCCAAACCCAACATTATTGATTCTAGGGTCATCCATTATTTTCAACAATGGAATTCTAGATGAACCATCAAAATAATTGTCCCATATTCAGGGAATTCCCTAGATAGAGTTGAATTGATCATCATGAAGTTCAGTATTCAATGATTTATCTTCCAAATACAGGTGATCACTAATTATTTATAAAAAGTCATGGTATTTGTCTTCTTTATAAGGAACAAAATGTTTATCAAACTACTACAAAATAACTACCCACCATGTCAAATGTCCTGTAAGCATTGGAAAATTGAGGATAAATATTAGCAAGTTATTATGAGATACTAAATGGATTTCGTGATGCTACAGATGATTCCTCAATTTATTAATTCAAAATACTAATGCTAGGTTTTTTATAAATATCTATATATCGAGTCTCTTTATCGATCATGGTTCTACTACGATTGTAAATGTTTTTTTCATTCCCATTATCATTCTTCTTCAAAAGGAAAGAAACTAATTATATCTCAAAGGATATCACATAAAGATGTAGTGGTGTTACATCGACAAGTGGAATCAATACCAGTGGTCTCAAGAGGTATGTATTGTCGGTATCAAATTATTATTTTCATTCATTGGTACTTTGATATATGTACCCCTTGTTCAGTAATTTACTGAAGGGAAACACTCTACTACATGATTAGATATAATGTGTCCGATGAATTTCATGTGTCTTTTATGTTATATAAACTCCTTCAGGTTTGGTGGGCATTCCTTGTATTTCATTAGACTTATTAGGACTGAATTTGATGTCGTGATAGCGTAGGTCAGAAATTAGAAATTTTTATGAGGAGAACCTGAAAGCGCAATTCCATGGGATAGTGTTCAGATTATATTACTAAATATTCCCAAATATGGTCTCCCGATAATCCAAGGGATCATATCATTTTGTTTTTCATAACCACTATATCATCTGCATACCATTCAATAAATTTCGCTTTTAAGGGTTTGAATATGTGGTGCATTTCACGCTGATGTGTCCCACCTGCAATCATTATGAAAAACAACACTAAAAGATAGAAAAATATGCATTGAGAATCTATGATGTCTGTAGATTCCATATCTTCTTGGTCTATATAGAATTTTTTATACCCAATGAATACATCCAGGAAGGAGTGCTCATCTTAGCCATCTGTTTCATTTTTCAACAGTTATGTGATTTGAACAGAGATGTTATCTTTTCAAAAATTCTGATTGAGCTCTCTAAAATCAATATAGGCTATAATTTTCCCATTCTTTTTTTAACAGGGTCAATATTTTATATCCTCTATTTCTTTTTCCCTTCTGATATGAATTTTTATTTGATAATATTATCAACATCAGCCTCAATCTTGGCGGAATTAGTTTGGAATATTCTTCATACTTTTTTTTGTATCCCTAATGATCTTCTTATAATACAATATGTTGGTTGGCCACAATAGGGTCATGACCTATAATCTCTATAAAATTTCAAAAAAAACCTCCTGGTGTTTCAATATAAATGGGGAATACACATCATTCTCTTTAGAATTCATGGATGCAATTATCAGAGTGGGTTGTGCATCTTTTTCTATACCCAGATTCATTTCTATGAGTTCATCCATAGTGGTGGACACACCTTCCTCAAATTCTGGAGGGGATAACCTGATATATTCTAAATCTTCTTCCTCATGTGATACCTCTTCTATCTCTTATTCAATGGTAGGTGATAAAGGAGTGGGTTCAGAGATATGGTAGGAGTTGGTATTTGGACATCCTGAAGTGTAGAAAACCGTCTTTGACCCAACTGATGATAATGGGCATTTTTTAATTTTATTATGCGAAGGATATGGAAAAATAATTAATATCCTAGGATTTTCCAGGAGTGTAATAAATTGTTCTAGCTTGGATAGTGAAGCAGAGTCTTTTTTATGTTTTATAGATGGAATTAATATATCTCTTCTTTGGAATCCATGATTGTTTGGTGAATCAATGGTTTCTCTTATGTTGTCATGATCAATTGGAAAAAATCACATCATGTACACCACTAAATGAGTACATAGATATTTTTCCACCCTTTCAGTTTGATCAATTTAAAAAATTCAACCTCCCCTAAGATGATTTAATGGGTTTTGTGGGATCTTTTCCAGACCATTCAGAGCTTTGATTCTTGTTACATCCTCTTCCATGGATTTTTTCCCTTTGTGTTATAAAACTATACATCAATATACTAAGATTCAAAAGTTTTTAATGGGTTATTATCACCATGTTATGTCCCAATTTGACCATTGAAGTAGTACTAGAGACAATGGTTGTATGGAGAAGGAATGGATGCATGTTGATGTAACTAAGGCCTTCCTAAATGAATGTTGAAGTTGTGTCTTCTTGGAAAACCATGAAATCTGAATCAAATATAAGATACCAAAACTATGTTTTATATGTAATATCTCCCATAGTTTCTTATTCATTCTTGTCATAACATTTCAACATTACAGTATAGAGAGACATGTTAGATTCAGTGTTCCCCAATTAAAAAAGATTATAGTAGAAAATGAGGTTGACTATTGATCCATTATCAAGGAAGGACCATTAGATATTGGTATCATTAATATTTATCGATAAATAAAAGGGATTGATGTGTCCATTTACTAAATCATCATTATCTTGGTCCATGAAAGATATGTATACATGACATTCTACAAGATCATTCTCTATATGTTAAACCTCAGATGCAGAAAACTATGTTTCAAACTCTAGAGAAAATTCTAAAGCATAAATAAGTGCCTATTAAAGATATTTTTATAAATTAATAGCATCGAAGATTGATAATTGGTGGAATATCCTTTAATCAGTCATATATGATGATCATGATGGGGTAGACCCAATCATGTGTTGGATAGTTTCCATGTTTCTGTTGAGCCAGTTGGAGGGCTCTTCCATGAGTTTCTACTGCATAAATTATTTGATGATGGGTGTAATTAAAATGGTGGATTCTAGCATACCCATATCTTCCCCAGTATCATTGAACATGACAAACTCTTCCCCCAGTTCCCAAATCATGTACACGGAATTCAGGTTCATAATCAGAATCCTCATTTTCATAGGGATCCATTATGTAAATAATATTAATGGTTCCAAAGGTCAACTCTTGACCTGATAAATATTCTACCTAACACAACAGTTATTGTTGTCTTGTTTGGAAATGTGGATATCTTGTATTTTAGACAATTGGAATGAAATCTTTCTAATTCAAGAATAACTTTGGACTTAACAAATACTCATATTCTTTTTACTAATCATTATCCTTATGACTATGTCCATTATTTGAGTATTTTATTATGGAGGACTGATCTTTTGATGTAGATGTCTTGTTTGTAATGGATGTGGAAGGAGGCATAATAATTTTTTTCTTCTGTGTTCATAGAATGGAATGTGTCTGATTTGAAAATATTCTAGACCGCCCAATCATAAAACATATATTCATTATTTATTTTGAATTCCTACCACTCGCCTTCGTCCTTTGGATATGTAGCATTAATACATGGTACTTGGGCTGGTTATGTTTTTTGATTCCCTTCAGAGGAGTCCACCATCATTTTTGGAGGTAATTAAAAACAAAACACTCCTGGATGGGGTTCCCCAACTATTGATGAAAGGGAAATATTTTCGGAAACCTTCATATTCTTAATTGTTTGTCTTCTTGGTACTTCGTAACTGGGCTAAATTGTTTTCCAAATATGAGATAACGTAGTCGGGGTCATTCCCATTTTGAAATGAATAGACCTTGTTTTTCAACTCATCAAATTGTCTCTTCCATTGATACTTTATATCATCATCACGAGGCGGAAGATGTTGTTAGCAATCATTAAGTGGAGCCCTAAGGAATTATGGGGGCATTTATGTAGGAGCAATTATAGGTTCTTGTTCGAGTGTAACTGCAGCAGCTTCTTATTTTCCTATATTCTTTCCCAGAGCCGATGGGATTACATAAGACATATCATCAGTTTCCACAATAGAACACTAAAATTATTAGGTTATTTAATAAAGACATCTAAAACCTCCTATGTATTTCTGAAATATTATTTGTGGGGACAACTCCTCATAGAGATTTTTCACACAAATTGGTTACAATTCTTCTTGAGGGAGTGGTAGGATTAAATAATATGTTAGTCTTTTATATTGAGTAATGAAATCTGTATCTCTTTCATTCTGCCTTTTTTCAGCTAATATGATAATTTTTTGGGGTCTTATATAACATTGAGCTGAATTGGAAGGTTAATTTCTGATAGAAATACTCACATCCCATATTTGATCGCAGCAACAAATGTTTATACCAGAGAAAGTTTATTCCCTATAATGATTGTACAAAACATATTATTTTTACTACTTATTTTTTTGAGGGGTCCCCATAAAGGGATCAAAGTGAGAAATAAAATGTGTATTGTGTTTTTTCAGATCTCATTAATTGTTTATTATTGGAAATGTGGTATTTAAAATTTTTGGTTACGGAGGAATTAATTCTTTCCATTTTGGGTATTCCATCATTTCAAGCTATATAAATGATTTTCGTCCTTCCATAGCTTCCAATTAAGTCTTCAATGACTCAATGGTATTCCTCACCATTTAATGAATATCTCGATGAGTTGGGACCTATAAAGGTACAATTGAAAGAGCCTTAATTGGTGATGCAACATGTAGGACCACATATGTTGGGGATGTTGGTATTTTTATTGGATAACCCATGGGGATAAGCATGTTAGGAAATTCTTTACCATGTTTTATGTGTGTATGTAATGTTATAGAATACTGTGTAAATATTTTACAATGTGGGATTATTCTGAGATTAGGTAGTGAGATGGCGTGCAATTCCATGGCCCAGTGTGCCCAGAATGGACCATCAAAAAATGTTGTGTATTAAATAGCTTGCATGAGTGGTTTTCCTGAAAAAGTAGAATAACTCTTAAACTATTTCATGGATCTTTAATTTGAGGGAACTTTTTCGTTATGGATGGATTGTTTTCCATAGGTGTGACTATGTTTAGTCGATGCAGGACTCTTGTGAGGGAACTCAAAAATTGCATAACTGTAAATAAAAGATTTTAAATAAAAAAAGAATTTATTTTTGAATCCTCATAACTCATGAACGGTGACTCAGATTCAAAATTTGAGACCATCGTTGAGCTCGTGAGGGAATTATTTCCTTGGGAATAGAATAACATTGGCAGGTGTGGTCCAACAATATAATGATGTTTTTTCCATAAATAAAATAATTTAATAAAGGTTATTTTATATGAAAATACTTATTACTCATAAACAGTAACTAAAAATGCAAACCAAGGAGTACCGTAGAACTTGTGGGGGTGTGCTTCCCTTAGGTGGATCCTAATATCAGCCGGTGTGGGTCAAATGTGAAGGTTGGATTTTAGGAGGTAACCGTAAATTACACAATTAAAATAAAATTTAATTAAGTTTACAATCCTCATAACTCACAAATGGTAATTCAGATTAATAATTTGAGACTACTATTGAGTTTATAAAGAGATGTTATCCTTAGTTAGGAATTATACTCGACCAGCATGGGTTAAAGAAAAAATATTGTTTTAAGGCATTTGGAATGAAAAATAAAATAACATACAAAGTAATTTTTTTTATATTTTCTTCTTCATTACACAATGACTCATCATAATTGTTGTGAAGTAATGAGGTGATGATGAATCCATTAATTAAACTCATTAATGAAATAGTGTGGTGATGCTAAAACACATAATGTGTCTTCCTTCTTTAATTAAACAGGGATTTAGGATTGATGAACAACCTTGCAATTCCACTGATGAAAGATTATTCCAATCTCTACAATGATGAATGTCGTTGAATCTGAATAAAAAACGATGTAGTTATGAATTATGACTCTGTGGAAAAGAATAGATTTGAATAAAAATGAACAATGTCCTAGAGTATTCATTGGGTGTTCTAAGAGATCCTCTCCCTCCCTCCCAATTGTTAATCACTGACGGAGCCACGAGGTCGCGTCCTGTTTTACATGGAGGTTCCAAGTGTTACCAAACCCCCAGAGTAACAACAAGGAATTCATGATTCCATTGTGATAAAGGTGGAGTCATGAGGATCACAACAGTACTTTCAGAATGGATATCGAACCACCACATCGATAGTGGTGACCCATGGAAGGAGTGTCGTCTGTCTCAGTGCTGGAGGTGGTGCGTGGTGGCGTTTCCACCAGGCTGCAGATGCTACGGGCTCAACAGCCAATGGTGTTAGGAACTCGTGGTTCCACGACCATGAGTGGAAAAGTGGTTTGTGTCTTGGTCGTACCACATCATTGTAGGGGAGACGTGGCGCATCGCAGTGTCCCCAGGCGGTGGCATGGGGTCAGTGGACTGGTATAATTGGACTTGGCCGACCCCAGGCTGACCATGTAGTTTCAGAGGCCGCGACATGATGCTTCAGTGGTTGGTGAAATGAATTCATTAATCCACCTTAGAAGAGAAGGGACACGGTGCCCGCTGCATCCCTGGTGAATCAGACATGCCCACCTAGTGGGATAGGCTAGAGATGTAGGCCTTACCCGACAAAGGTCCGGGATGGTGGACCGAACTGGGCAGCTGGGATGCCCGAGCTAGTGGAGAACATTCTCACCATTAATGGCCGACCTGGTTGGAAAACCTACATGTTGGGCACCCCGGTTGTGTATTATTGTTCCTACCAAGCCAGAAGGGGTAACAAATGCAGACCGGGTCACAGGGTGAGCCGGCAGGCTGGACCCAATGCCAGACCGAGCCATGTCCACATGGCCCAATGGGTTAGAATGTACCAGGTCAGCCCATACACAATTGGGTCAGCCCATACCTAATCAGGTCAGGTTAGGTCCACCAAACCAATTAGGGTAATGTGGGACCCCTATTCTGCGTGGGTCGGGTCGGTCCGACCATGTTAGACTAGGCCAAGACGAAACTTGATCCTATTTACTAAAATGCCAATATCATTCATATTGGGCATCCAATTTATGTGTCACATATGGTGTTGGGATCGTTGTGATGAGAAGGTCCATTTTGTATTCTATATGTTCATTTTTGTGCCAGTCAAAATAATACCAATGAATTGAGGAGTAGATTCTCCCAATACAAAGTTTACTGGAGAGTGGGGAATAACATGCATTGTTGTGACATGAAGGATATGATGAGTGGACCTCGGTGGTTCTGTAGAATAGCGGATCTTGGTGGTCCAGTACCAGAGCAGACCTCAGTTTTCCTATATAAGAGTAGTCCTCAGTGGTCCAGTAGAAATGTGGACCTCCATGGTCTAGTGGACTTGCCTATCATTGTGATTTAATAGCCAAGGATACCACTGTGTGCCCAGAGATGAGCAGACCTCAGTGTCCTAACAGCCGAGTAGACCTCAGTTGATGAGACGCCAAACATACCTTACTTATTGAGAAACCATGAAGACCTCCATTGTCCAACAGCCAAGAAAACCACAGTGGTCCAGCAACCGAGGGTAACTCACTAGTCCTGCAGCAAAGTAGATCTTACTGGTCCAGTATCAGAGTAGACCTAAGTAGTCCAGTATATGAACAAACCTCAATGACACATGAAGGATTATTCCATCTAAAGTACAAAATGATTCCCAGTTACAACTAATAATATTTCATTCTAGAGTATGATTTATTACTATTTTGAGCCATCCTTGCTTTGTGGTCTTGATTTGAGGTCATTTATTTGTGGTCTTGATTTTTTGGATTTCCATTGTGGTTTGGGGCCGATAATGAGTATTGGTGGTCAAGGACGTGGTGGTGCTTACTGTGACTGGATGGACATAAGTACTTCTATGGCTATAGGAATATACCCTTCATCAAGCATTCACTAAGGGTCTCATGAAGACAAAACATGATTGTTTTACTTTCCATTGGGGTTATGGGCTTGTATTATGGCCCCTTTGTAAATTATTTGTGTATTATACTAGTAGTAGTTTTCTCAGTGACTATTTTCGTTTAATTTGTGTTTACATTCCACAATTTTTTCATTGTGCGTCGGTACATGTTTTAAATAAAATTACTTTCCTTTTTGTATATTCTTTCTCATTGTAATTAACTAGCCCCTGGGATATGGAAGGTGGGCTTTGGGTAGTCAAGGCATTGACCCTGGGGAACGAGTCATGGAAATGTGGTATCAGAGGCTGGTTTGGTTATACCAAATCAAATAAGAGTCCCTTAATTAAATTGGTATATGTTGTTAAGTGTTTTGAGTTCAGATTTTAGGCTCGGATTCCATTAATGGTGCGGCGGCCGACATATCCATACATCAGGACCCTGAATTTTAATTTCTATCCTAGTACATGAAAACCATAGTAACCTGAATCTTTTATTTTTTTCTCGTGATATTTGTGAGTAAGATTCATCTCACTCGGTATGATATATTAATAGTGATTCTCTTTTATCTCTATCAAGATGCCTCCATGAAGACAGCAAGCCATGCTTCCAGTGCGTGACCACGAGGTTGGTCCACAGAGTGATGTGGAATCGGTAAAAGGTAATTTTCCTAATATGGAACATTTGGGTGGTGTCCCTTGTTTACCAATGCCTATTGGTTAGTAGTTACTTCTAGAGCTACTGGTATAGGATACACGTAGGAGCTGATCATTATATGAGTTTTAGTGATAGATGCCCCTTAGGATTTGAGGTGACCTAAACACACAGGTGACTAAGGACTTTCTTGAGGTTGTGGCGGAGTTTTCAGTATCATCAGAGGACCATTATATCTGATGGAGATTCTAGAAGTGACCCATCTACGTGGCTAAGCTGGGAAATGAATGGTTTTAGATTAAATAATCTTATAATGAGGTTTTTTTTCCATGTAAAGATCATCTGAACCATTCTAAGAGAAGGGGGATCCTTCCATATAAGCTAAGGGATATTCATTACAATGATATTCTATAGGATCGGTAGGATGACATGTTGGTAGATGAGAATTCATCAAAATGAATCGACTTTTCAAGGTAATTGATGAATACAATATGAGTAATGCTTTGTGGCTCAGACCTCAGAATGAGATGTGTTTAGGGACATTGGAGCCAACAATATTTTTAAGTGAATTAAAAATTATGATACAGTGCTATGGAGAACCTTTTTGGTTGAATGTCCTTTTTATATGTAGATACATCCATTGGATGTTAACAGTGGCAAATCTAGAAGCTAGAATCATTCTCGTAGACTTGGACATGTGAGGAGTTCTGAGAGGTGGTCCCAATATAGGGGATCTATTGCTCAAGGCTCGTAGGGTGAGTCTAGATAGCCTAGAAAGAGTTCATTAATTTCAAATAATGGTAGGGTATATCGTTCTAGGGATTTTCTAGCCCATCGTGATGACATTTAAATGAGCGATGAGACACAGGGGAAGAGACAGTGATAGGAAAAAATGAATTTTCCAAGCGGTAGACTTAGAAGTGGAGCTAGTGGAGTATTTGTAGATGGTTAACATTTTGACATGTTACCACCACCATCCCAATATGGTCCACACCAGGATCAGTGGGATGGAAGATAGGGGAAGGGATTAACTACATGTTGTCAAGGATTATGACCCAATGGATCGAGGAAATATTCGGGGTATGGTATGTTTCTACTCTTAGCTGTCAATTAAATAGACACTTATGTTTATCAACACATATTATCACAAATCTTGTTCAAGACCATAAGTTTCTAGTTTAACATTTTACATGACACTTACATCTTGAGATACCTATGAGAGGATACTTGGAAATCACACTTATAGTTACAGGGTGATCTAAATGTTGAGGAGAGAGTTTCCACTGTATCCACTTAGTGACAGTGCCAAGGCCTTATGAAGTTATCATGGGTATGTGATGGTCATCAACAGTTAATGTTAATATTGAATATTTTTTGGAAAAAGTAGGTGGCATGTCTGCAACGATGGAATTGGGTTCTCATTGGTCGGTGAAACAAAAAACCAGGCAGCACGGGACAAAACTCATTCATAGAAGGGTGCAGCCGATAACACTTCATTCATCCATCTATAAACATATGACAGTGGGTGTTTTGTCTTTGTAGTTACCATAAGTAGTGTATGAGTATAATAACATCATTTTAGAAGATGTTTTTAGGATTAACTACACATATGGGGGTGTACATATGCATCACACTACATCCTGATATGGAACCAATATTAGCATAAGTATATAAGATGTCTTTCACAAATATTCTAGAGATGAGCGTTTATGAGGGGGATTTTCCGAGGAAGGGATTTGAAAGACCCAATGTTTGAGGTTATGTGTGGGTTACCAACCCCTTAACCAATGGTCCAGGTATAATGAGTAACCACTACCAAAGGGACCATGAATGCATTGATCTGGTGAAAGGGGAGGGATCTGATGTAAATGGAAAGGTGACTGTATGCTTCTCAGCAATTGAGAAAAAATTTGTTGAGTTCTTCAATCATCAGTTGTCAGTGGTAGTCTTCGAATTAATGATGTGGTGATGCATCCTCCATGGGAGAATGGTTTACCGTCTATTCTAACCATAACTGTCACACGCATATCTTCTCTCAGAATGATTTGAACATGATATAGAGACCATGGCTGCAGTTTCCCTTGGACAATGACATCTAAGTGGTCTATAATCCCTCTAGGGGAACATGGTAGAAGAAGGTCTCAGGAGGTGATAGAGTTTTTAGTTTATGAATGAATAAATAGAGCAGTTGGTTTGTTTACAGTTATCCTTTATTAATGAGGATGAAAAATCTTGTCTACATTTTTGGTTGTTAACCCTCCACACTGAAATGAGTCAGGAAGGAATAACTTGGTGAAACCGACTATGTGTATTTATATTCTCATTCATCCACAAGGTATACCCCTGATATATATTCAAAAGTTCGGGAGAGCATTGTTCTTTTAAGTGTATTATTAGTTCTAGTAGTGATGCCTAGTGTAGAAAGATGCATCGAGCTATGTGTGTGGGTGTCAAGGCAGAGTCATTTGGGACTCATATACTCTTGAGCATAGCCTTTCTCCCACAAATAGATGGTCATATTGAGCGAACCATACAGACCATGGATTAAATGATTCATACTTGTGTTCTTAAATTTGGCCACATTTGGAAGGACCACCTACTATTGGTGGAGTTTGACTAAAACTAGAGCTACCACTCCACCATATGTACGGAACCAATCGAGGAATTGTACAGATGACCTTATAGGTCACCGTTATATTGTAAAGACCTAGGAGAGTGAACAACCATGGGTCCAGAGATGGTACATGTTACCTCTATGAAGGTGTAGGTCATTTGAGAGTGGATGAAGACTGCACAGAGCTGACAGAAGTCATGTCTGGATTGGTTATAGAGACCCTTGGAATTAGAGGAGGGGGAAAATATATTTATATGGGTCACTCACAGATGAGGGATACAATGATTTGGTCGGGGTGGAAAGATGTCTTTAAGGTTCATTAAACCTTTTCTGATACTGCATAGAAGTGGTAGAGGTTTCATACCACTTAGATATACCACTGTAGTTATATGGGGTGAACAATGTATTCCATGAATCTAAGCTAAAGAGATATAGGCACACCCATTCTCAAGTCATTGACAACAAAATGATAGAGATTGATGATGGGGCAACATTTGTGGAGTACCTGGTAGAGATAGTGGATCCAAAATAGTGGATCCATCATGGACAGTCAATCCCTCCGGTGCATGTTCTTTGGTAGCACATGAATACCCATGAGATCAAGTCAGTGTGGGATGCTCAGATTCATGATCAGTACCTTAATTTGTTTCTTTATACACTGGTTTGCCTTACGAAGGTGTAAATTTATAAATCTGGGGGTAATTTAATGTCTCGTAATTCCTTGTATTTGTTTATTATATTGGATTATTTCAATATCAGGCATGAAGAAAGTGTGCAATTTTGAGGATCGATGTACCTGTAATGGACCATCAAAAAATGCTATATTTTTGAATAGCGCATGTGAGTTATATTCATAAAAATTTGGAATAACACATAAACAAGTTCCTGTATTAATAATATGAGGGAAACACTATGTTCAAGATGGTGGTTTTACCCTAAGTAGAACATATGTTTAGTTAACATGGTCCTTTAGCGAGAAAACCTGAAAACATCATAACAGTAAATAAAATAATTTAAATAAAAAATTGTTTTTTCATTGAATCCTCGTAATTAAAGAATGGTTAATCTAATTGAAAATCTCATACTAAAATTTTAGCTCGAGATGGTTTCCTTTCCTTTGTAAGAGCCTAATATTGGATGTTGTGGGCCAACAATTGCAAGTAGGTATTGGCCATGAATACAACAAGTCACTAATGAATAATTTATTTTCAAATCCTTATAACTATTAAACAGTATTTTGGATGAAGGAGGATCATAACATCATCTGGCGTCATACGAATGTAAATGTATGTTTATGGGACATAACTGTAAATAAAATAATTTAAATAAAAATTATTTTATTTTTTAATTATCATAACTCACAAATGGTTACATGGATTAAAAATATGATTCCACCTTTGAGTTTGTAATTATGTTCTCTCCTTATGTAGGACTTAACCTTGATTGGTATGCGTGGAGTGAAAAATATTATTTTCGGACATTACAAAATATAAATAAATTAACATAAATTTTTTTATATTTTCTTCTTTTTTAAATAGTGGCTTATCAGGGATATCGTGTAGTGATGTAGAGACGATGTATCTATTAATTAAACTCATTAAAGAATTAGTGTGGCAATGTTGCAATGCGAAATACATATCTATTCTCTAATTAAATATGGATTTAAAGATGAAAAATATACCATGAATTCCTCTGATAATGGTCGATGGAAAACTCTCCAACAAAGAATTCCATTGAATCAAAAATTGGTGAAGAATCATTGGAGAGCAGATTTGGGACCATATTTTGGAAGATGGTGACAATCCATCATCCTCAAACAAACTCCATTTTCCCAGTTAGGGGATTAAATATTTTTGATTATTGTTCCATTATTTTTCCCTTCTAATCAATGAATGCAGATCAATTTAGTAAACAGCCCATCCTCATATGGTTTTTTTCTATGGGATAGGAAAAAAATATTGTGAGAGGTTATTTTGGGGATTAAAAATCAAAGTGACTATATTATGGTTCATGACCCCACTAATAAGTACAGATCCAAGCGAAAATGAAAAAAATATCATGGATTTTTTTTGGTGTTCTTTGTGATTTTTTTTCTCAACACTATTGTTCTTCGCAAATGATCCTAGGAGGCCATGTTAGCTTATAGCAGGAGGTTCCAAGCATGATAGGACCCCCGGATAAATGGAAATGAAGATATGAGTCCATAGAGATAAATTCAATGACTTGAGGATAACAATTGTCCTTTCATAATGGAAATCGAACCACCACACCCATGGTGGTTACCTTTGGAAGGAGGGTCTCCAAAATAATGGCCGAGAGAGGAAGGGACTCATGGCGGTGGGTCCACCAGTGTTGATGAGGGTCACGTATAGGGTGAGCTACAATGGGGAAAGGTCGACACAACATATCACATTGTCACTAGGTGGTGGGATACAAACAACAGACTTCCTACAGAGGACCCATCTGTCCCAAGGATGGATGCATGGCATTAGATGTCGAAGCATTATGAAACAACCAAAGAGGTTGCTGATCTAGGGATCCATGTTAGATTATAATGGATGTAGTTCCCACCACATCATGGGTGGATCAGACTGGCCCAAAAAAATCGTCAGGCCGGTGGAGCGAACAAGACATCTAGCGGCCCAGGATAGAGGTGAACTAGCCCTCCATTAGGGGCTGGGCCAGATGGAAAACTTGTACACTGGGAGGCCCAACAGGTCACCACTATAACAATAATGTAGTACCAGGATGTTAAATACGGAATCTTATACTGGGCGACCCAACGGGCTATAAACATGGCCGAAATGGGCTAGTTCCTACAATACTCAGTGGGCCAGGATAGACAGAGTCAGCCTAGATCAAATCAGGTCTCCATGGGTCAACCAAAGTAGGTCGGGTCAAGCGGGACCCCCAGGCTAGGTTGGATGGGTCAGTTTGACGGTGTCAGACCGAGCCCAGATGCAACTGACCCATGTTTACTGAAACAACAAAATCATTCAGACCGGGTGTCCAATTAACATATAGTCTATAATGTTGGAACCCTTGTGATGAGACAGTACTTTGTGTATATTTTAAGTGAGTTGATGTGTTAGTCCAGATAAAAATGAAGTCTTGAGGAGTAGATTCACCCAGAATAAAATGCACTGGAGAGAGGTAATCCTAAGGCAGGCTGTAACATAAATCACATGATGAGGAAACATGGTGGTCTAATAATAGAGAAGACCTATGTGGTCCATTAGTATATGGAATCTTAGTGGTCCAATAGTATAGTGATCCTTAGTTTTCCAGTAGTATATTAGACCTCGGTGGTCCTATAGCATATTGGAACTCATTGGTCAAGTAGAAGAGAAGACCTTCGTGGTCCAGTAGTAGAGCCGACCTCAGTGGTCCATTAGCGGAGCATAAATATGTGGACTAATATAAGATCAGACTTTTGTGGTGTAGGAGCTGAGTAGACCTCAGTGTCCCATTATCCAAGTGGACCTTAGTGGTCTAGTAGCCAACCATACTTCAATGGTCCAGCAGCCGACAGACCTCTGTGGTCGAGTAACTGTGTCGATTTTTGTGGTCTAGTAGCTGAGCAGACCTCACTGGTCCAGTATCCAAGATGCCCTCAGTGGTCCAATTGCCAAAAAAACATTGTGAATTCTCAGGTATGAGTCCCTAAAAAATATAAGATGATTATGTTTTACAATTGATAATCTTACTTAATAATATGAGTTATACATGGTGTGATATGTTCATTCATTATGGTATGGCTATTTGGTATTTTCTTTGTGGTATTGATTTGATGACTTTATTTTTTGTCCTTACTTTTTGGTTAGGTTCCATACAGATTATTGTGTTACTCTCCCCTACATGGGATTTGTCTTCCCATGTCATGTCTCGTGAAGGATATCAATGCTTCGAAAGAGACCATGGTGGTTCGAGACTAGGTGGTCCTCAATGATATGGGATAAAAATGCATACTTCTAAGACTAATGGAATCTACCTTTCATATACCCTTCATAGTGGGTCTTGAGAAAGCATACCATGACAGTTGTACATTCCATTGTGTTTGGGGCTTTTATTTTGGCCCATTTATTACTTTCAGTTTGTATTGTACTATCAATAGATGTCTCAGTGACAATTGTGGTTTGCCTTTTATTTACTTTCTAGGGTTTCATCTTTTTGCATGTGTATAGGTTTAGACGCAAATTAATTTCATTTTTGAAGATTCCTTCTCTGTTCTAGTTGACATCCCTTGGCCTATGGATGGAAGGATTGAGGTAGTAATTCCATGGTCCCTGGGGGATGGGCTTTGATAGCGCACCTAATAGAGGGAATTCATTGTCTACATCAGTAGTCTCAGAAAACCCTCATTGTTGAGGTTCTTCTACTAAATTTTCACGAAATGTCACCATATATAAATCATTTCTGACATCAATGTTTCTTCGGAGTAACTCTTTATTTAGCCATCTCGACTTGTTCATCTCCTTATATTGCTGGGAAAACCATTCCACAAGATGAAAGGATTTACATTCTCTGATGGAAAAGTGAGACATGATTTTACATTTACCATACCTTTTATTAGGTTCCTTTTGAATACTTGGAAGTTTATTATTCGTGGGAATACTTAGATTTTGGGTAAGTCTTGGATTTCAAGTATGTACACATCCCTCATTTTCTTTGGTGTAGACCACATTATGAATTGGAAATTCATCTGTTGACTCTCCCGAACTGGATTCATTTTCTTGAGGGTCATCCATGGTGGCATTAATGAAATTCACCAATGTATAATACATCGATAAAATTATGCCAGTATATTTGTGAGATATTCTTATTATGCACCCTCCCTGAAATTTTTCCCTTATTTTTCGATTCCCCGATAACTGTTTTGCGAATAGTAATATATAAGAAATCCTAAGATAGTTTATTTTTGAGTTCAATTTAAATATTTTTTATTAACTGGGAGAAAACTAACTTCTATTGAGGAGGGGAGTGTGAATGGGAAAAAACCCAATCCTTATATGTTGGGGATTTTCCTATTCTTTATTATTTCCCCTTCAGGATCTATTGTTCGACTCTATTTGTTTCATTAGAAATACCATATCCTTGTGGGATAGAGTGGCTCTTGAACAACTATTGATGATATCATCATATATTCTCTTATGATTTTTCAAATAATGGTCCGAACAATAGGTGGTTTTATTTTACAACACCCACATAAGGATTCTATTTCTAATGTTCATTGTGAAAATCCTCCATGAAATTTTTAGAGGATTCATGAAAAAGTATCTCAATTGATTTCTCTCTCTGTTCTGCAATTTTTAAAAATCCAATGGATGCATAATTTTTTTTGAACATTTCTTCATTTATTAAAAGAATTAGTTTGTCGTATCCAAATTGGGGTAATAGTATTACATGAGACCACTTTTGGCTTTCTTTTCTAGTTTTGGAGCATTGTAAAATAGAATTCATTATGTGCTCCCCATCGTCTAATATAAACACTATAGGGGGTTTTATGATCAATTGATGCAACCTCTTTAATGTATCAATCTATTCATGTTGAATGCATTTTTTTTGTATCTCAATCATTGGATGTTGGGAAACCTAGTGACATTCCAAGTGAGGTTGGATTTGGATCTCTTTTATTACCTTGACCTGACATTGATATTCATGATATCGTAATAATTTGGGTTTTATATGATGAAGAGTTTTTTATATGTTGATTCAGATATCATGAATACAATCTTCTACCAACATCTTTTCAATTTTGTATTGAATGGTGTTCAAAGACCAGGACATGACTTGTAAATCCCTTTTAGCTAGTTGTTTCCTCATGTTAAATATATGATATTCATCTATTTCTAGATGCTTCTCCACTTAGTAAGACCAGAAATGATGCTTCTTAATTTCATTAAAAAAATAAAGTGAATCAGTTGGTGTTTTATCTTCTACAATAGAAATAAATTGAGCTAAGGGAGGTTTAGAGAAGGGATGTCAACTTGAGCTGTCTTTTGGATGAGAAATTATTATACCTCTAGTATAAATGCATTAAACATAACAATACATATGTTTAGAATTGACATAATATAAGAGGCCTTTCTCATCACTGCATTTTCATTTGGGTAAATCTCTTTACAATAAGAAACACTACTACATAGATAAATTTTCCACCAAATTTTATCATGGTGAATATCACTAAGGTGGACTTCTGTAAGGTATAAATCCACAATATCCTTAGTCTTCTAGCCACATGAAGGGTTGAGGTGCTCTCATCCAGAGATAGGTTCTCTTGATTGACTGAATTGTCATGAAGAAATCCATTATGATTTAGTGAATTATTAAAATCTTCATAATTAGTGCTACTACTAATCCAATTTGGTAATGAGAAGCTATAATCATGAGTTGCAACAAAGAAATAGGTAAGGGATTATAGATATCTTTCTATAAGAGGAGACATATCGCTGATAAACACTTGATTCTAATACTTTTTAAGGTATGACCTCTTTATAGATGCATTCTTACACATATTTTAGGCCACCTTCAGGGAGAAGTGGTTATCAGGGAACGTGTATGCTCATACTATAGAGTGGACATCAGAACAGTTGATTATCACTAAATAGAACTTGTTTCTATTCCCTATCCAATTTTCCATATGATATGTAGGAGTGATCCCAATAACCCACCTAGACTATAACATATGTGTGTATCTATTCTAGGATGGAATTCTGGTGATTTATCCCAGGAATGGGGACCGAATTATGTGTATATCCCTCTGGCAGTAATGAATATTCTATTATGATATTCTAGAAAGACTCTAGTATAGGTATAGGAATTTGTGTATTCCATTTCAAAAATTTGCAAAATTTATTTGGTGACATCAGTGAACAAAAAATGAATGTACGTCCATTCTGTAATTTGAGAAGGTGTATTTACCTACTTAGGTCATCCATTTTTTGTTACTTTTTAATACCTTTACTTGTGTGTGGGAGCAAAGAGTTGATTATTTCCTATGTTCGTCGTCGAAGCTTTACGACTGACTTCTATGAGTTATGCCAATTGAAAATATTGGCAGCCTTGACAAATTCCAGAAGGTGTATGTGCCTACTAGATTGTTTCCGCAAATCATGGTTGTAATACTTCTTTATGTTTTTCTAGATGAGACTACTATCATTCATGGTGAGTGAAAGCATGTATATGTTCATATATAGAAGTTTCCACCAAATGTTTTTGGCATGATTCCTTGAATAAAGCCAGATGGGTCTACTTCCAGGATGATATATTATATGTAGGTAAATGTGAGTTCTCTTGATACTCAAATGAACTTGGATGGACACATTGAATTGGCGCACCAAGATTAGTTTGTTTGCCGAAAGAATGAAGGCAGATGGGTGTATGTTCCCATTCAATATTTGCTACCAATGTGGGGTGGTGGACTTCTCCAAAGGGGGTAAAAGTTTAAAAATTATATCTATTCTCTAGATGTGGTCCATGGTGGTTCACCTTTTATTCCCAAGTTCGATGGACCTAGTTCGGGCAACCGAAGACAACAACCTCATCATGTTGAGGGTTTGCTGTCGTGCTTCATTTTATTGGTTATTTTATGTAGGTGCCTTTGAGAAGGACCATTTTTTCTTTAGAATGAGTCCATTGGTGGCCACATTGTAACTCCCTGAGATTTTATGAGATATATTCATTTTAATTTCTTGTTTTTCTTATTTTGTACGCTTCACCAATATTAGTTTGCACTATACGCAGCACCGTATTCGCTTCATTATACGCAACACTATTCTTGGATTATTACACAAAATTTCATGTTCTTTTGGTCGAAATTATTCTATGAAATAGTGAGTATAGATTTTATTTCATTAATAAATGAAATATGTTTTGATAATGTTATACATAACACAAAAAAAATCTTACACTACACGAAACCCTGACTTGGCTTGCGTTACACGCAAGAGCGACCTTTCTCGATAGCGTGTGTTGTACGCAATACCGATTTTCACTAAACAATGATATATTGTGATAATATTATTTTGAACTAGCCGTTATGAATATTATTAACTAAAATTTTAATTTTATAGAATTATTATTCATCTTACACTTTTTCTAGAACATGGTATGAGAACAAAATAATTTTTTCGGGTAAAATTAGTTTTTTAAAAAAACACAGTTTTTACGCCTTTTGATGGTGCACCCACTTTAAATATAGTTTTTGACATGTTAATAAGTTTAATTTAAAAAACTAAACTTATTCATTTGAATCAGGATATAAAAATTTTCTTTGGATAAATTTTTGATATTTTTTTGATAAGTTTCTTCTTTTTAGGAATAGTAAAATAAAGCTAAATTTTAATTAAAAACAACATTTTTCATCAAGATAATTTATATTGATAAATAATAATATTTAATGGTTTTAAGGTATAAATAGAATATATTTTTACCATTTAATATAATTTATGTTATTATCATTAATTTTACATTGAATTCATAGGTAAAAATATTTCAATCTTTTGCAATGTTTTAACTTTTGTAACCCGTTTTCTCAACAGCGGGATTAATTTTAAATTAAATACTAATACTTCTGTGTATTGAATTTGGAGAAATTTATTCCATATTTGGAATCATTAGGCCTAAATTATGTTAATAGGCTAATTTTATATTTTGGCATTATGAATAGTAACTATGGTAAATTTTGTTTACCATAGTTAAAGGTAAATCAGGTTATTAAGGGTAAATATAATATTATAAAATTACCCTAACACTTGTCATTATATAATTGGATGATTATATTTAGTTCTAAAACATACATGGGTCTAAATGGAATCTATTATAACCCACATGGTTGTGATAAAGGTATTTAATTTATTTTATTTAAAGCAAAGTGAAATATTTATCACTCAAACATTAACAATTCAGTTATTTTTAATATATGGTTATGCAGCATATAAATTCGTCTATAAAGACTAATTAGAAAGATAAAATGTTTTTCTGTATCATGGTAATTTATTTTTAATTTTTAAAAAATATATAATTACCTTAACAGCTTATACATTAATAATGCAGATATTATTTATTTACTGACAAATCAATAATATGGTTTTTATTAAAATAATAATACCCTTGAAAAGGACAAAAAAGTTTACCAAAACATATTGGCCAACTATAACGATATTATATGCATCCAAGGGTCTATTTGTAGACCATTTAGAGCCTTATAAAACAGATTATGACATATCAATTATTTTATTTTAAATGATATCAAAGTTTTCACCTTCATAATTTAATAAATATAACAACATAAATGATGTTATTTTAAGATGATAAATTCGAGTAAAAGTATAATTATGAAATATTTGAGATATAATTTCATCATAGTATTTCATTTTTAATTTTTATGTAATAAATAAGTATATTAAATAATTATATAAAACTTTTGTAGTAATTATTTTATTAAGAGAAATATCGAATGAATGGTTTTAAAAATATTAAAATAAATATTATATGAACTATTTAATGTGATACAAGAATTTTATAGATAAATAAGAAATTTTTTTAATCTATTAAGGTTTTAGTTCGATCATGTCTTCTGTGTGGATTTTATTTAAATTCAAATAAAGGAATAGTGTCAAAATTGAAACTATTGTTATTTTATAAAAACAACATATTATATATTTTTTTTAAAATCACCAAATATTTAAAAATTATAAATTGAAATTTATATTGTGTAAAATTTCATTTATTATCCAATTATCAACAATTCAAAACAAATAAGTAGTTATTTATAACAATTTAAAATTTAGAATATTATTACCACAAATAAAATTAAATAGATTAAATAAGGATAAATCAAGTTGATAAGTTTTAAAATATTTTTCCAACATGTATAAATATTATTTGTTGATGATATTACAACCATATCTCATCGAATCATCAAATTGGAGTCATTTTGGAAGTTTCTATGTGGGGATTGATTTTATTATAAATTAATATTTATGAGGTTTCCAAAGGTTCCCCTGTCCTCTCTTATAAAAAGGGTACACCCTCCTTCCACTATTTACAAAATATTGAGCCTTAATTCTCGGCCAAACCCTTCCCATTTACCTTATAAGCATCCCAAGAAACATACTCCAGGTCCTGGTCTTATCAAAAGGACAAATTTAGTTCCCTAATATGAAGTTTAAAATAGGGAGGTCGAGGAAGAGGTAATCTCTTCTACCGATTATTTCAAGTTTCTTTCTTCTTATACATCATCTTCTTCAATTGTTTCATTATAATGTAATAACATCAGTATCAATAATATATTTATATGTTATTATAAATATGAAATAACACTTTTTCTCTTTCAATCCATCCTACAGAAAAAGAAATCATCGCGCGTGCGTACGTATGGAATATCGTCTCCACGTCGTGTGAAATATGTTTTCCATCCCCACCTTACATGGATGGGTATAATGGTGTGAGTAATAACTATATATTTTTTATTATAACATAATACTAATTCTGAGATATCATATCATCCCCTCCAATTCCATTCAATAAATATGGGAACAACATCATCACTCGTGCGTACGTACGGATTATCATCTCCACGACGCGATGAGATTCATTCTCCATGTCAATCATTCATTAATGATTATAAAGTATATATATTGAATAATAATGATATATATGACATAATAATGCTAGTTTATATATATATATATATATATATATATATTTCATCTACTTACTTCCAATCAAGTCAAAAAGGAAAGGAAAACAGTGTTCATGTGTACGTACGACCTACCATCTCCACGAACGGTGTGCTTTATTTCATTTATCTATATAATATATATATATACAGAATATATATTATATATAAATCATTTACTACATTATATAAGTAATTAAATCATGATATATGTAATAATAATATCAAGAACAACAAGTCCAAACACTTACGATAAATGAAACGAATATTACCAAAAACGTTTCTTTAACATGGAATTGACAAATGAACGGGTAATATAAAGACCTAAGTGAGTCATATATGATATACTAAATGTTATTATGGTTCTCATACAAGTTAATAATATGTTTAAACCAACTATACAGGAGTTTTAGACACATATGAATGAAATTGGACGTAAGGTAATGGATAACTTTTCCAATCTCATGTTATCAGAGATTGTTTATTTGTATGTATCTACTAGGGTTATATTTATTATCCATATCCATGTTTTATAAAAATGTTTTTTTAAAGAATTTACTATTCTTCCATTTATGTTTAATGTCATTTTTACCCTTTTTTGACTTTTACTACATGGTATATAAGTAATCTTTCTATTGTTTAACTTACGAGGTACATTTTTACTTTTTCGAAAAAAGTGCGAAAATAATGTTTTTTAACTTATACGGCATGAACATATTTTTATGGTTTCATAACACCTCATTTAAATGATTCTTCCTCCACAATATTTCTTGATTATTTTCAACAAATTCCTTTTCTTTTAAAAATGCATGGCATTTTGAGAAATGAAAATGATTTTGAAGAAGAAAGGATATTTTCCTCAAGAATTCATTTCAAGTGTTTTGTCAAAAATATTTTCCATCTATAATGACATTATATCTCAATAATTTACATTGTTTGATGTTTCTTATGATAAAATTATATCCATTTTTTTATATGTATTATGTTATGATGGGATGATATTTATGAAACCCATTTTATTCTTTTGGTTATGATGAATGATTTATGTTTATTTTGTGGCAAAAATAAGAATGATTTCATATTGAGATGGGTGGGACCTATATATACATCCAATGAATTGTGTAAAAATTTATATATCATGATATAGACATGGATGGAACAACATGTAAATGTGGTTCAATAATACAGGGCTGCAACTGCAAGTAAATCATGTTCATCAATGGACATTGTCCACTATGATGGTCTTAGAAACAATTCCTTGGCTACAGTGGAAATCATATCATATGCTTTATGGTTTTCCACAACTCTATGTTTTATTTCTAGGCTTTTTTATCACAGTTTATTTTCCTTTCTGATCTATGCCTTATGTACATGCCAAGATTTATGTCATTTCTCATGATTATGATGTTTTATGTTCATGTTTTTACATTCAAATGTTTATGGATTGTTTTATGTTCTCCTGATTACCCTTACTTATCATGTGAGATAATATTTTATATGCTTTCTTTTCCCTTGTATTTTAAGAAAGGATTTAGGTAAGAAATCAAAAGGGGAAGATCATTATGGAAAATATGGAAAATATTTCACTATGATGAGAAGATTATATTCCGAGTTTCAAAAGACACTAAAATAATACGGTCTTTGGGCATCTGTTTTTGTTATGTATTAAGTATTCCACACAAATAATGTAATGAATATATGTATGTCAAGATTTGGGTCTCTATAGTGGGTATCAGAGCGATGGTTTAGTTACCCTTTGGAAACTAGGATACAAAAACATTAGTGATAACCCTATTGATATTTCTAAGGTTTATCTAGGGATGTCCCTAAGGTTATGTATAAGAATAAGATATAGTCCTAGAATTACAGTAATGATAATAGGATTAAAACTAAGATGTTATATATTAAAGGTACTCTCCCTTTATTATGTTGTTTTCCTAGCATGGGTTTGGCCTCTCATACTGTTCTCTTTTGGGTTTTAGACGATGGTTGCAACCCAAAGGAACCGTATTGATCAATGTAATGGGAAATGCAATGATTGTGCTCCTGAACAAGCCAATGCTATGGGAGATGGATTGAAACATCTTATTTCTATACTTATAGATTCTATGAATCATTCTGGAATTCCAAATTAGTAGAGAAGGGAACAATATTCCATTGATTCCTTTATGAGGCAACGTCCACCTTCTTTCAGTGGGTCTTCTAATCCACTTGTTGCTGAACAATAGATCAACACCTTTGAAAATTTACTTTCTATACATCGATGTTTGGAACATGAAAAAGTCATTTTGGTTGTTTAACGTTTAGAAGGTGAATCAGACCAGTGGTGGAATCTAATTAAGAATGCAAGGCCCCACGATGAAATTGGATCCATGGAATCAGATATGTCAATGAACTTATTTTTCAATAAGTAATTTCCTCATATACATTGACCGTATATTGAAAAAGAGTCCCTTGAGCTTAAGAAAAAGGATGATGAATCTGTTGGTATATACGAGGTGAATTTTACAAGGATTTCAGTGTATGCATCAGGATTTATCATCCAAACTGCAAGTAAAGTTGATCGATTCTTTAGTGGCTTAAAACCAAGTCTTCGAAAGGCATTATCTATAAGAGACTTCAGTAACTATGAAGAAATTGTGCATTGTACAATTATGGTTTAACTGAAAGTTGTTATTATATATCCATCTCATGGTTTTGACAAGAAATGAAAGATGGGGATCAAAAAAAAATCTCAAAACAATGCTGAAAATAAGATGAATGTTTTGTTATGCTCAAAGTGTGGAAAGAAGCATGGTGAATATTGACTTAAAGGGACTTTAAAATGTTTTATTAGTGGAAAAAAGGTCATTGAGCAGTTGAGTGTCAAAGTAATGGAAAAAAGGTAGCTACTAATGTGAATAGAGAAAAGACTACAGAAAATGCACCAATAGAACTATAGTGCTACAAGTGCAATGAAATGGTGAATTATGCTAATCAATTCCCTTATCCATGGGTTAATGATGATCAACATCAACAACCACTTAAGGAAAAGGAAAACAAACGAAGTCACATGCAATCATTATTGGTGATGTTGAATATGAAAATGAAGTGGTGGGATGATTAAGTGTTTATGTTACAGGATTCCAAAATAATGTTATGGAATCTCATATATAGTATCATGGAATATTGGAATATCTATGTTTTGGTTTATTGTGGTTTTAAATAATTTTATAGTAACAGTTACCATGAAAAGTGATTGAAATATTTTTGGAAAGTAGATGAAATGAGCATAAGGAGAAAATAATATGTTTGACAGTATTCATGAGCTCATGATTGGTAAAAGGACAAAGTGATATCATGGTTTGGGTATGTGGCATTTTTTGTGTGTTTTTAGTGTGTGTAAAGACTTATCTTTTGACAGAATTCATGTTCTCACTAAGGTTCTATAGTAATTCATGTTTCAAGAGAATACATGATTAAGGTATTCACCTATTTGGAATGTGACCATCAAGATATATCTTCTGATATATGGGGGATAAATGGTGGTATTCTCGTGCTTGTTATATAACCTTTCTACTAATCATTCTCTTTATACTATGAGATTGGGAAGAAGTATGTTGGATAAGCCTAAATATTGTTATGTATTAGGTTAGATATCAGATAGTATTGTTTAAGGATAGATCTTTTTTCTATTTTATTTCTAGAATGTTATATTAGTATAGTTTAAAGAAATGGTACAACCACTAGAACGGGTGAAAACCTATCGCGTTAAACAAGTATGCGGGAATGGAAACCACAACCGAAGTGTGACATGCCTTTATCGCATACCACATTCCTATATGAAGTCCCTGGTTAGTAGAAACTAGTTTTATTTTATTTAGCGGTATGTTAAATGAAGTATAAGTCCATTTTTTGGAATCATATACAATTAATCACACATAGATGGACTCATGCTAACATTATGTTTGAGATAGAAGGAATGACCTATCATTCAATCACATGATTTACTAACAGTTCATGAATGAAAAATTCAATTTCATTTCTTTAAGATACAAATTGGAAATTGTTCTAGGCATGATCAACGGTGAGATTGTAACAAAATCAAGTAAGTATTTATTTTAATTCAAAAACTCATCATCATTAACAAAATAATCATGAAAACCAAAAATGTTTTCCTAGTTCCCTTATATATGATGAATTAGATGCTAACATAGACCATCACAAATTTATTGCATTGTGATTGTTGGATTTTTCATAGTCATGTCCTCTACCACTCTTACTCAGAAGTTGATTATTAGATTTCTCTTCCATATCCATGTTTTTACCTATGTTCTCCGATTAAGAGAACCAGTGATGAGTTAATCTAGGAAAATATTATATTTCTTACTTTAAATTTTAAAATTATGTTTTAGTAATCCTTTTTAATATGTGGGTTTCCGTGAAAGAATCTTTCAAATAGAAATCTATTTATAACCCCAACGAATTTCGATGGTGAAATTCATTTTAAGGGGGGTAGAATGTAACTCCCCAAGATTTTATGAGATATATTCTTTTTAATTTCGTTGATTTGTTATGTTGTACGCTTCAAAAAAATTATCTTGCACTATACACAACATTGCATTAGCTTGTAGTATACGCAATACTATTCTTGGCCTGTTACACACAATTTCATGATCGTTTGGTAGAAATTATTCTATGCAACATTGAGTATAGATTTTATTCAATGTATAAATGAAATAAGTTTTAATTATGTTATATGAAACACCGAAACATGTTTTCACTACAGTCAACCTTGACATAGCTTGCATTACACGCAAGAGCGACCTTCCTCGATAGCGTGTGTTGTACGTAATACCAAGATTCCCTAATCAACGATATATTGTTATAATATTATTATAAACTAGCTGTTATAAATAGTATTAACTATTTTTTTAATTTTATAACATTATTATTCATCTTAAACATTTTCTAGAACATGGTATGAGAACAAAATATATTTTTTCAGGAAAAAAACGTATATTAAAAAAAATGAATTTTTGCCTCTTTTTGATGGCCCACCAACATTAAATCTAGTTTTTGACATTTTTATAAGTTTAATTTGACAAACTAAAATTCTTCCTCAGAATAAGGATATAAACATTTAAATTGGATAAATTTTTTATATTTTTCGGATAAGTTTATTATTTTGGTGAATAGTAAAAATACGCTAAATTTTAATTAAAATAAAATCGTTCATCAAAATGATTTATATGGTTAAATTATTATATTGAATGGTTTTAAGGTGTAAATAGAATATATTTTTTCCATTTAATATAATTTATGTTAGTATCATTAATAAAACATTATATTCATTGATAAAAACATTTCAATCTTTTGCAATGTTTTATCTTTTAAAACTCGTATTCTCAACAGCGGGATTAATTTTAAATCAAATACTGAAACATATCATCATTTAATTTGGAAAAATTGATTCCATATTTGGAATAAGTAGGTCCAAATTATGTTAATAGGCTACATTTATTTTTGGGCATTATGAACAGAAACTACAATAAATTTTGTTTACCATAGGTAATGGTAAATAGGGTAATTAAGAGTAAATATAAAATTATAAAATAACCCTAACTGTAGTCTTAATATAATTGGATGATTATATTTCGTCCTAAAACATAATTGTTTCGAAATTAAATCTTTTATTACTCACATGGATATGATAAAGACATTTAATTTATTTTATTTAAAGGAAAGTGAAATATGTCTCACTTAAACATTAAAAATTCAATAATATAGTTTTTATTAAAAAAATAATACCCATAAACATGACCAAAAAGTTGACAAAAAATTATTAGTAGACTATATATATACCATAATTATCCATGTATTTATTTTGGGACAATATAGAGACTTATAAATCTGATTATGACATTTCTATTATTTTATATTAAATGATGTCAAAGTTGTCACCTTCATAATTTAATAAATATAACAATATAAATTTTTTTATTTTTAAGATGTTAAATTCGATAAAATGTATTTTTATGAAATCTATGAGATATATATTCATAATAGTATATTATTTTTAATTTTTATGCAACAAATCAGTATTTTAAATAATTATAGAAAAATGTTGTAGTAATTATTTTATTAAGAGATATATCGAATAAATGGTTTTAAAAATATTAAAATATATATTATATGAACTATTTAATGTGATCCACTAATTTTCTAGATAAATATGACATTTTGGGAATCTATTAAAGCTTTGAGTTCAATCATATATTCAGTGTGTATTTTATTTTAATTAAAATAAATGAATAGTGTCAAAATTGACACTATTGTTAGTTTATAAAAATAACATATTATAAAATTGTTTAAAAATAAAAAAAAAAAATTTAATAAAAATAAATAGAAATTTATATGGTCTAAAATTTCATGAATTATCCAATTATAGACAAATCACAAAAAATATGTAATTATTTATAACAATTAAAAATTTCAAATCTTATTACCGCAAATAAAATTAAATAGATTAAATAAGGATAAATAAAGTTGATAAGGTTTAATTTATATTTCAAACACATCTAAATTTTAATTGATGAAGATATTAAAACACTATCTCATATAATCATTGAAGTTGAGTCATTTTTAATGTTGTTGAGTGGGGTTTGATTTTATTAATAATTAATATTTTTTAGGTTTCCAAAGGTTCCCCTCTCCTCTCTTATAAAAAGGGCACCTCATCCCTCCCCTTGTCACAACAATTTGAGCCTTAAATCTTGTCCAAACCCTGCCCATTTCCCTTTTCAACATTCCTAGAAAAATACTTGATGTCATGGTCTTCTCAATAGACCATCATTAGTGCCCTATGAGGATATTTGAAAGAGGCACGTCGAGGAAGAGGTAATCTCTTCTACCGATTATTTCATGTTTATCTCTTCTTCTACTTCCTCTTATTTAGTTGATTCATTATAAATTAATAAAATCAGTATCAATAATATGTTGATATGTTTTTATAAATATTAGACAACCCTATTTCACTTTCTATCTATCCTACGGAAAACGAAATCATCACGCGTGCGTACATAAGGAATTCCGTCTCCACACCGTGATGTAATTTATTTTCCTCCTCCACATTACTTGGATGGGTATGATGGTGTAATGAAAAACTATATTTTATTTTTATAACATTATTCTAATTCTGAGATATCATATCATCCACTCAAATTCCATTCATTAAATATGGGAACGACATCATCGCTCGTGCATACGTACATATTATCATCTCCACGACGCGATGGGATTCATTCTCCATGTTAACAATTAAAGAATGATTATAAATTATATATAATTAATAATAATGATATATATGACATAATATTTCTAATATATTTATATATATTTATGTCATCTATTTACTTCGATTCATGTCAATAAGGAAAGGAAAACAACATTCATCTATACGTACAACCTTTCGTCTCCATGAACAGTGTGTTTTATTTCATTTATATATCTATTATATAAATATATACTGAATATATATGACCTATAAATCATTTTTTACATTCTGGATGTAATTAAATCATGATATAAGTAATATTAATATAAAGAACAACAAGTCCAAACACGTACACTAAATGAAACGAATATTAGCCAAAACGTTGCATTAACCTGGAATTGACAAATGAACGGGTAATATATATACCTAAGTGAGTCATATATGAAATCATAAATATTATTATGGTTCTGTTACAAGTTAAAAATATGTTTAAACACACTATAAATGTGTTTTAGACACATACAGTTGAAATTGGACCTAAGGTAAGGGATAACTTTTCCAATCTCATTTTATATGAGATTGTTTATATATAATTATCTAATGGGGTTATATTTAAAATCCATATCCATGTTTTATAAAAATGTTTTCATAAAGTATTTAATATTATTCCATGTATGTTTAAATTCAATTTTACCTTTTTTACATTTAATACATGGTATGTAAGTAATCTTTCTATTGTTTACCATACGAGGTACTTTTTGACTTTTTCGCCAAAAGTACAAGAAGAATGTTTTTCAAACTTATACAGAATGAATGAAATTTTATGGTTTCATAACACCTTATTCCCATGAAAATTCCTCTAAAATATTTCCTAATTATTGTCAAAAAAATCATTTTCTTTTAAAAATGCAAGGCATTTTCAGAAAAGAAACTGATTTTGAAGAAGAAAGGGTATTTTCCTCAAGAATTCATTTCAAGTGTTTTGTCAAAACTATTTTCCATCTAAGATGAAAATATGTCTCTATTATTTACATGGTTTTATGTTTCTTATGATGAAATTATATCCAGTTTTTATATGGTTTATTTTATTATGGGAGGATGTTTATGAAACCCATTTTAATCTTTTGGTTATAATTAATGATTTCTGTTTATTTTTTTGGCACACGTAAGAATGATTTCATTATGAGATTGGTGGGACCTATATCTCTCCAATGCATTGGGTAAAGATTTATATCTCATTATATAGACATGGCTGGAAAGGAAAGTAAATCCAGTTCAATAATACAGGGCTGGAACGACAAGTAATCTCGGTTCAACAATGGACTTTGTCCACTATAATGGTCTTGGCGACAATGCCTTGGCTACAATGGAAATCATATCATGTGATTTATGGATTTCCACAATTACATGTTTTATATAAATGCTATTTTATCATGGTTTATGTTCCTTTGTGATCTATGCCTTATTTACGACCATGATTTATGTCATTACTCATGATTTTGATGTTTTATGTTCATATTTTTACGTTCAAATTTTATGGATTGTTTTATGTTCTCTATGCCTACCCTTACTAAGCATTTGAGATCACCATTTATATGTTTTCTTTTTTGAAGTATTTCAATAAAGGTTTTAGGTAAGAAAACTAAATGGGAATATCATTATATGAAATTTTGAATATCTTTCAATAGGATTAGAAGATTATGTTTCGTGTTTCCAAAGACACTAATCTAATTTGGTATTTGGGTACCTATTTTTTGTTATGTATTAAGTATTCTGCAAGAGTAATGCAATGTCTATGTACGTCAAGCATTGGGTATTTAAAATATTTTCTCACCTCCAATGAATATTGGAGGTATTGGGAATTTCATGCAAGGGTTAAAGTCCAAAAATGTTTGATGATAGAGGTTGACAACATCTTCTTCTACTCCATCTGTCATCGTTGACCAGAAGATAAGGGTATTTCTTGAAATTGAGGGATTTTGGGATGTCTATAAGGTTGGAATGGTTCTTTATTTATGGTACTCTCATAAAAATGAATTTAAGACTCAATGATAAATATTCTGAATTAGTGATGGTTTCCTTTGGGTAGAAGGGGAACCATTTTGAGCAGTAGCTAAGGAATTCATGGGTGCAAAAATGAAGGATTCCATTTTAAATTAAGGGAGTACATGGAAGAAGGAACATGTATAAATGAAATATAAAAACAATGAACTCTAGAAAAGTAGAATATTTTTTATGAACACAAGAATGATTAATTTCCATGTATGTCTCTCTTTTAATAATTGATAGTGGCCTGACAGATATGTAACATTGTCATTTTGTTATTGATTCACAACTGGTTAACCATATTTTGTTTCCCAATAACTGTATGTTATGGTCATGAATCAATACATCTAGATTGTTTCCACGTCATTTAGTTATCAAACTGAAAACACCCAACGATTCATTATCAAAATGGACCTTCTTTCTAAAGGCAGGTGTTCGTTAGGTTCCCTTGCCTATAATACTTAAGAACCTACATTGGATGAGAGGATGGGATGTCAGCCTCATAGAATCGTTTTACGAGTAGTTAATTCCCTCTCTGAGTCTCTATTATATATTAATTATATGTTCATGAAAACGTATTAATTTTCACAGAGTAATATAGGTTTCCCTATAAATTTTCAATCAATTATTTTTCATGTGTGGGATTCAGAATCATCAGTATGTAATCAAGGTTCATTATTAATTTAGAGATATATATATATTAAAGGATATATATTTATAGTATCCTATTATTTACTACATACAGTTTATTTCTCTTTTGTTGGGATGATGAATGTTTTTAAGACACTCATTGGGGAGAAATGGAATTATCTAGCCATCCCGGTAGACAAATTTCACTCTGTATTTTTTCATCATCCGTGGAGACATAAGTTTGTTTGGTGTTCGGATCACAACACCTAAATAGGATATCTATGTATCCTAATGAAAAGAATCAGAACCCTCATAGTTTGGTGACATATAATATGACACGTCATAAATTTTAAAATCATGTGATAAAGACCTACCTGTAAAATTTAATTTCATATGGTAAGGAAATCTAGGTGGAAGGTTAATAATCAAAGAATCGTGTGGGACTTATGCCGATGAAGCCCAATGTTCTTGGAATGGATATGAGATTCCCTATTAGATTAGACCCTATATGGAATGTTTCCTATAGATAACAGGGTTGAATTGGAGTGTTGGTTGGAACATCAATTTCAAAACCCGTCACCCAGGGCTCATGCCATGAATACCCATTACCACCTCCGAATGGCTAGGGGCAAGAGACTAGCTCCAAAGTCATTATACTTCAAGTAAGAAGAATTTTCCTAAGTACCAATACACACAAAAACTCATATCCCTATACAATTTTGGGGAAAAGTAAACATGACTTCAATTAGGACAACCCCTGAGAGTAATAGTAAAAAATTGAAATTAATGGGGCCAGATAAAAGCCCATTAAAATAAAAGTACAATCTCTAAAAGTACGTCTGTCGTAAACCTACCTAAATGGTTCGTGAAGGGGGTTCCACTTGAATCCATAGAAGTACGACTTATCGGTTAGATCGCATTGGCCACCTCCAGCTCATAGACCACCATGGACACTTCAGAATCATATTTCATTTACAAAAAAACATGACATGTGTGGGTAGAGAAAGTACAAAGGTGAGTAATAGAATAAATATTAAGGAACCCAAACCCCAAAGTTAATACCACAATCGAAATTATGAAAAAAATCTGATTACTAAAAAGGTAAAAAGCGTAGCCTCTTAGTATTACCGTTACAAAAGATAGAGAGAGTCACCAGAGTCATCTCACACGAGAATAAATCTATTGAATGAACGAAATACTAGTAGTAGTAAATGATGAATACCTTGTACTATCGAGACAGTTATCAATAACGAGTTACTTAGTCCTACTCGCTCACCAATACCAACTCATCACACAGGCCCATTGGTGTACCTAAACCCACTTGACATTTAGGGCTTCTGGGGAACATAGACCCGATCATCTATTTGTCCTACTAGGGCACCTATAACCACTCGTCATGGTCTTCTCATCACAGACATCATTATTATTTTCTCTCCTAACTTGATTGATTCCACGAAAATCAATCATCAAGCCATAGGTTGTATATAAAATTCCTGTAAAATCCATTTTTATTATATAAAATGGTTCACCTCTTCATGAGGGTCCCAATGATGAAACCACCTCATCAATAGGATGTGCAATTTTTCTATTATGTTCATTTTAGTTAAAGGTACTAGTTGGGTCCGAGACCCATCTGACCCATCCTAATCGACCCGACCAAGTTCAACATGGTTCAACCAACTTGACCTGGTCAGGTCTTGGCCAACCTAGTATGACCTGCTGGACCCACCCCGTTGGGCTGTGGGTGCAGGCCAACAGCCCAGTCCACCTATGGCCTAGCTCACGTGGGTATGCCAGTTCCCCATGCCCATGTGGGGTGCCCAACAGCTCATTATACCCCCTTCGGCCTGGCCCACTATGGCACACTAGTTTTCTCTAATCAGGATGTGGCACTCACCATGTTGTTTTTAGTCCAACAGACTTCCATGTACAAATGTGGCAGGTACACAGTGTGTCTTCTTGGCAAGTCCACCACGTAACGGCCCTTAGACTTCACCACGGGTTTCCTAACATGGCATAGCTAGATCACAATCCTCTCTTGCGAGATACGACTCCTAGATGCGTTCAGATGATCTTCCACTAGCCTCCTTACAGATGCCCTAATCCACCACCTGTAGAGGCTATAGTGGGATCCAACGTCGTCGTCCATCGAGTTGTAGACCCTTGATGCCACTACGACCCTCCTTGTCATGGCCCCTTGGCCACTTCCATCCATCTATACTTGTGTTTTTTCACTCAATACTTTATTTTCCCTTGGACACCTACTTGGTCTGATCCACCACTGCGATCCTAACTAGGCCATGGTTTCTATAACATCATGAATAACATAATGGAGTTGGAATTGTAGAATAATGCACAATGAACACACAATGGAAGGACCCAAGCAGTTCTTCATGTCAGTGTGATTCATCCTTGTTAGGGGGATTAACGAAGGATGATCAAAATGTCAATCCATCTTCTATTATTTCCTAGAAAGAAAATTCCCATGTCCAAGAAAGACGCCTAATCTTTGGGACAATCTGTAAGTGTATTGGCTCGCATTTCTCATTTATAAACAATAATGGGGAAGGGAGACCACATAGAAAGTGAAAAACATTTACTAGGAATCAGATCCCTCGATGATGACGAATGAAGTCACTCCAACATCGATCGTGAATTCTAGATTTTTAACTCCTATTGATGATAGGATCCATCTAAGGGGAATGAAGGAACTTGTGTCGATTCATCCTTTATCACAATTTTCCACTCACTAACACCACTCCTCTATAGCCTCGTAGAAATTACAGGGTCATTCCAATGATCCAGTATATCTAATAAACAATTAAATAGAGGAAAAAAATTTCGTCATTTCTGTTATCCAAATTCACCACATAGTTACACTATTTCATTTATGAAATAAACATTCTGTTACGCCTGAGTTAAAATTTCATTACACTATTTCAATTATGAAATGAAACACCTAACATGACTTTCTATTTCAATGCATAAATGTTTTTTGATTAAAATAATCTTTTTAATATAATAATATATTTTATCCTTAAAACACCTGAAAATTTACTTTTTCCCTCAACATGTCCTGGAAGAGGTTATGTCTCATCTTTTGTAATGTCATAAATTGGTATGAAACATTGCTCTTTGATTTTTAATCGAGGAATCAATTTAGATGTTTCCGAAATCGCTCATGCACACTAAATTAATAAAACTAAAAAACTTCAAACATTTATTCTGGGATCAATATTCCATGAAATCCCATTCTGTCTGAGTGCCTAGTCTCAAAATAATCCATTTTTTTAAAAAAATTCATGGAATTTCATGGACATTACATTCTCCCCACCTTATGAAATTTCCTCATCAAAATCCATGATAATGGATAAAAAAATTGTGATCTTGAGTGTGAATCTGAGCCTCCCACTCCCAAGTGATCTCTTAGAGATTCCCAAGCTACAACTGAACACACACTAGTTGAATAAACCACCCACTAAGCACATTCTCTTGTGGATCCACAATATTTACCATGCAGTCCTAAAATTTCACCACATCGTCAATTTATTTCTCACCCTAGTTGATGACGTGCGATGGATCATGCTCGTACCTCCTCAGTTGCAACACATTAAAGACATTATGAACCCAATGCATCTATAGTTTAAGAGATAGCTATTATGCCACCTCACCATCTCTTCTAAAAATCTTGAATTGGTCGACGAATCTCGTAGGCAACTTGCATCCGCAGCAAAATCATGGCAATCCACATCGAGGTGAGACCCAATGAAACTCATGGTATCCTTCCACAAACTCCATGGGCCTCCATATCCAATTAGAATAAGATTTTTTCTAGCTATGTGCTCTCCTCATCCACTCCTAGATGATCTTCACCTTCTTAGTGGTGGCCCATACTAAATCTGGACCCATGATTACTGAATTCCTTGGTCCTGTCCAGTGTAACAGTGATCTGCATGGTCACCCATACAGTGCCTTGACCACGAACATACTAATGGTGGATTGGTAGTTATTGTTATATGAGAAAACTTCCAGTTGTATATGGTCCTCGCAAAAGCAACTAAATTCTAGGATGCATGCATGAAACATATCCTCCAAAACCGTGATTGTTCTCCCTATCTAGCCATCTGTCTGGGGATGAAATGTGGTGCTCAAACATATTGTATTCGTGAACACCTCTTAAATTCCCTTCCATAGTCGGGACATGAAGCGAGAATCATTTTCAGATATTATCATTGAAGGAACCCTATGAATCTGAACTATCTCCTAATCATAGTGGAATCCCAAACCCTCTATGGAACCCTAATCCCGAATGGGTAGTATGTGGACCAAATATTTCAGTCAGTCAATGATAACCAACATTGTATCATGTCCCTTGGATGTGCACCTATCTAAAATTACATCGATATACCATCACAATTCCACTCTGGTTCCACCATGTGCTTGATCCATGTAATCTAGTACCTAATGCACTATCTTCAATTGATGAAAAATGAGGCATCATGAAATTAACTCTTCCACTACCTTCTCCATCCCTAGTCACCAATACTAACGTCAAATATCCTCATACATCTTTTCCACTATTGAATGCACCTCCACGAGGGTGGGTTGGAACCGCATCAGAACCACCTCTCGCAATTTCACTGATAAAATAGTTCACCCTATGAATAGGAATAAATGAACCCCACCTATAAAATATCTATTAGGTTCCTATCCTCTAGATAACTAATAATGTTGGTCCTCTAAGTCAACATTTCTAAGTTGGGTCTCCCTAACTTGCTGCCTGAGTTAGGGAGTGAAAACCATCAACTGAATTCATGATCCTCTATCACCATCTACGAAGGATATCTCTATCAGACCTAACTACTCTGCTGCCTCACTCAGCAACTACAACCTAGTTCTACTGATGAGTTCATGTTCCACCATGTTCCCTTTCCCAAGATTATAGATTATTTCAATGTCATATTCATATAGGAACTCTATACATCATCATTGTGTCAAATTCAGTTTCTTTTGGGAGAAGATATACCTGAGGATTTTGTGGTTCAAGTAGTCGGTAAATTGCTCACCCATCATGTAATGTTACCACATCTTCAAAGAGAAGACCACTACTACTAGATCAATATCATGGGTAACATAGTTTAGATCATGATAATGTTACTATCATTAACCCTAGGTAATCATTTCCTACTCGTACATTAGGAAATATCCCAGTACGACCCTTGATGAATCACATAACACTACATATCCCACACCCTCTTCTAGTAACATCAAGATAGTGGCACACGTTAGTCTACACCTCAACTCTTGGAAACACTACTAGCATTACTCTATATACACAATGGTTTGTCCCTTACTTGTCAATGTTGATAAATGTGTTGTTACCATGTAGTGTTCTGTTAGGAACCTCCATCAGTATCCAGCCAAAACCAAGAAACTCTATACCTCAGTCATTGTCTTGTGTGGCTCCCAAGAAAGAACTCCCCATATCATCGCTGAGTCAACTCCAAGTCTATCCTCCAAAATTATGTGTCCTAAAATGTGGACCTCCTGAATCGTGATTTGACATGTTGAGAGATTCCCATAAATCTAGAGCTCTCAGAGTGTATCTAGAACCATTCTCAGGTTTGTTGCGTGCTCCTCATAAGATTCATTGTATACCATGATGTCATCAATGAATACCTTGATGAACCAGTGAAGGTAAGGATGGAATATCCTATTCATGAGTCCAATGAACACATAAGGGACATTGGTCATGCAAAATGAAATTCAAATCAATACATAGTGTCCATAACAACATATAAAGGATGTATTTGGTACATACTCATCCCGTACACAAAGCTGATGATAGCTAGACCTGAGTTCAATATTTTAGAAGATCCTCTCTCATGAAAATTGGTCAAATATGTCAATGATTCATGGAAGTGGGTATTTTTTATTCAGGTTCACCTAATTCAGGTTCCGAGAGTCCACAAATAGTCTCAAAATCCTGTATACCTTTTGGAAAAATAGAATTGGGTCCTCCCAAGGTGAAATAATTTTCCATACAAATATGCTTCTCTGCAAGTCCCCGAGCTATACCCTCAACTCATAAGCTCTATGGGAGCCATCTAATATGCTGGCATGGATATCGATGCCTTCACTGGGTATATGTCAATGTAGAAGTCAACCTCCCATTGAAGAAGTAATCCCATAAAATCCTCCTGAATGATTTCCTCAATGTCTCCCACCACTACAAGAATTTTAGGACTCCTCCATTCCACTGAAGAGAGCGTATGGCTAGCCCACTAGTGTGTGATCGGCAGCACCCTCCTCTGAGTAATTTTGTACTGCTCTTAAATTGTTCCTTTTTCACCTATAAAATATAACATAGTTCCATATTTGTGGACACATCGTACTGTTACCCTAAAGTAGTCAATGAGAGTATGGATTGTGGATAACCAGTCGATACACATAATGACTTCGTAAGGCCTCGAAGCCGCCACTATGGGAACCCAACTGAAGCTCTCACATCCATGAGTAATCTCTCGCTATTTGGTACTAGCGTGTTACAATATAATACCCTTTTTCACGAGTCTCTAATCTTAAGGATTAAGCAAACAACTCTACTAGAATCATTGAGCTATGAAAAAGGTGCGCAGAAAGGAAAGAGTGACTAAAACCGCTGTCTATAAGAACTTCAGCTAAGGTGGAGAAGACACATATCATACATATAATTGTATTTGGAGAATTAGGATTATAGGCCCATAATTTATAAATCCCATCCCTCCCATGTCCACCAGCTCTCGAAGCTCATGGAGGACCAACTGGTGGTGGTGGAGATATTACCTCAAACCTCCACGCATCACCTACAACTTTCCAAGCTCCCTTTCCATGTATGTCTCCCTACAAACCACTCTAATCGACCCACTTCCTCTACCTAGACGGTCCCTCGAACATATGTTGATCATCTTCATGGTGAGTCATGTAGTCATGGGTTATGTGACCCTGCCTTCCTTATGCATAGAACACCCTTCTCTTCTTCTGATTCCATCTAAACTGGGAGCCTTGTTCTACCCACCCTATGTCCTGAGTTAATCCATTGAATGGCCTGACTCGCTTTGGTCCCCACATGTGCTTCCTGTTATACACTACTGAAGACTACACTACCTGATGTCTACTGGTATCTCCCACCGCGAGAGCCCGCTCCTCCAGAAATATCTCCACGATAAGAGATTTCTCCAGTACCCCCGACTGGGTAGGGATGCTATGTGATACCATGGATTCTATGATCTCCTACTAATTTCGTAGTCCAAATCTCACGCCATGCGGAACATGTCTCACAAAATGTCTGTAGAGTAGCGAGAATGCTCAGTGAATCTCATTGATTACTATGTTACTGTAATGATACGCTAAAATAAGTCCAGTAGCTCCGAGATCAATACTAAGCACAGAGTCATCTGAAATAATTCCTCCCTAAAGAGGTGATAAAAAATAGCCAATATGATGGTCACCTAGTCATGATTCTAGATCATGAATCTCCACTATCTCCCCGCTGATCACTGAAGAAGGGTCACAACTAAGATCTTTATCTAGTTAGGTGGTGTCCTCATAATATGGAAGATGTAGGTAACCACCTATATATTTTCCTCGACCATCTAGGGTTCAATATCGTATATGATCATGAGAGGTCTCTACTTCTAGAACTCGTGTAGGGAAGTAATCCTTTATTCATCCTCTACCGATAACACTAGTAGGAAAAGCTGATCGATGGGTGGTGGTAGCACTGGTGCACCACCTAGTGGGGCCATCTCCATTACTAGACCCTATAATGATGTCTCATCACTCGGCATACCATCCTCGTGGTCACACACATGAATCATGGTTGGATATCTATGCTGATTCATCCTTAAATAGATCAAGGTGATAAAAATAAATAGATTATACCTGGTGAGATGACTCAAACTCAAGAAGGACTTCAGAACACACTAACATCCAATATGATGTTGGAAATGACGGGTTTAATCTTCCAACATGATAAGAAGAATTAATGTTTTGGTTTTATGGATACATCAGCTACAAAAACAACAATGGAATCACCGAGTCTGAAAGTCGATCTCAAACCATTCAACACTACTGCCCCAAAATAAATCCATTTACCCTCTGTCCTTAATGAAAAATCGACATACTTTGATACCATTCTATCACAATATGTCCTTTGGGGCCCATTCCATGACTACACCATGCCCACATAACAAAGGCCATGGGATGGAGAATATCACCAGTGGAATTATTTTTCATTTTGGATTCATTTGAATGATTACCTCTACGCACGCACACACACATCCCCCTCCCATAATTCTGAAACATAATAATGGATGCAACTAAGAAAACCAATGAGAGTAACAATACAAACCTGAAGGTAAATGTTCCATTAAACAAGCCCTTATAAAGTCAAGTACAAGATCTGGAAGTCTAATTGTAGTAAACCCTACATGTAGGTTATGTGAAGGGAGTGCCACCGAAATCCATAGAACTGTGCCTCATATTCCAGATCTCAATGGGAACCGCCTGGTCCCAGACCACAAACAGAACCCAGCCAATATCAGTGAGTTTTCTCGAAGGATCAGAATGCATGGATTCATGCATGCTGCCCCCACCAAAAACCACTTTTGGATCTTCTGGAACAAAGACACTACGACTGATATGATTGGGGTTGGTGACCATTTTATCATAACCAAGATCACTAGTGGCACAAACAAACTGTTCGTATCCTTTATCTACGGGAAATACGATCCCCAAAGGAGAGCATCTTTATGGGAGGACCTCTCTGATTTCGACCCAGGACCCCTTCCATGGATCCTTGCTGATGACTTCAATATTTTCTCAGACCCTTATCAGAAGAAGGGAAGAGGATTGTTTCCCCACAAGGTGAGCTTGGACTTTGCACAGTTCATGGATGACAAAGGACTCATGGATATGGGATACACATGCGACCGTTTTACATGGTGCAATAACCAGAAAGGGAGAAACCGCTGTTGGAGCCACCATGACCATTGTCTCCCCTTCATTCAGGATTTATCTATGTTACATATTTCCAAGGTAAGGCATCTGGTTTGAGGGATTTCAGGCCACTCTCCGTTGTTTTTGTCCTTGTATCCCCGATAGGTACCTCTCGAAAACTTCAGGTAAAAAACAGGTGGATTAGTGAACCAGACTACCTTCAACTAGTAAGAGAGATATGAGAAGAGCCGAACTAGGGGTTTTCAATGGGTGGAAGTTCACAACAAGCTGAGACGTTTAAAACAGGGCATGTTTACATGGGATAAGAGCCTAGAACCCCCTGACAAAAGCATGGATGAGCATAAATCTGACATTGAGTGGCTAGAAGGCTGGCTAGAGGTGGCTTGGGACAACTCCCATTATAACATTGTCATGGAAAAAAGGAAGTGTTGGGCTGAAATAGTCCTCTCAGAGGAACGACATGCAAGGAAAAACTCAAGAGTCATGTGGCTAAAAGAAGGGTGCAAAACTCGGCCTATTTCCAGGCATGTATAAGGGAGAAAAGTTGTCTGATCCAACCGAACAAAGCCTTGCCGGATGGTACATACAACAATGAACGGAATGTGGTTGGAGGTATGGCTCACACCTTCGTTAAAGATCTTATTGCTAGGCCAATCCCGAACATTCCCAATGGCTACCCAGAAGGGGGTGAAGCATTCTGGGAGGTGATTCCAAATCTCGTGCCTGAACAGGTCAATACTCTATTGGAAGGGATCCCAGGAGAGGAAGAGATCCACGCATCCATGGAGAACTTGAACCCTGATAGCACACTGGGCCTGGAAAGTTTCCTGGGTCCTTCTACAGAGGCGCATGGGAGGTGCTAAACTGTGATATTATCAGAGCTATCCAGGATTTCTTTCATGGAGGAAGCATACCACGAGTGGCTAGTGCTAATACCCTCAACCTTATACCGTAGATCAAGGATCCTTCCTCTCTACAACACTACAGACCGGTTAGTATGTGTAATGTCCTCTACAAGATCCGGACATGTATCATAAATACAAGGTTAGAAAAGAATCTCTCACGGTGGATCTCCCTTGAGTAGCACAGATTTGTGAATGGATGATCCATCGAAGGCGCTATAGACCTTTCACCAGAAATGATGAGAGATATTAACAAAAATTCTCACAGATCCAATGTTGCCCTAAAACTAGACATGAAAAAATCATACAATGATCTTTAATGGGGCTTCATCAATAGAGTGATCAATATGATAGGCATGTCCTCATGGGCTTGCGACCTCATCATCAGGTGTGTAATCTACTATTGGTTTGCTGTTTCGTTTAAGGGCCGATATCACGACATCATTAAGGCCACTCATGGTCTAAGGGAAGGAGATCCCCTGTCCCCAAGAATCTTCATCCTTATGAATGATGTTCTCAGTCGCATGGTCAATAGAGGTATAGCCAATGACGATGTACGTCATTACCGATGAAAAATGATGATTCCCCCTATCTCTCATTTAATGTTTGAAGATGACAGCTTTATATTCATAAATTTGGGCATAAGATCACTCAACGACATCAATAAATCTTGGTTGATTACTGTCATTAGAGCGGCCATGCTTTCAACAAGGACAAAAGCATGGTTTACGTCTCCAACAGATGCAATGCAGGGCGGGTCCTGCTCATGTGCAACAGGATGGGCATGCAACGTGTTGGAAATCACAAACCAATACTGTTGGTTTTTCCCCATGCAGCAGTGTTTTCCCAATGAATACCATTTCCCATGTGATTTCTCACTTTCCCATGTAGGGGCGGCTCTCCCTCTTCCCATGCGTATCTCTATTTCCAAGAATATTATTTATTGCCTTATTTTTTGTTCCTCATTTATTGCTTTGGTGTCGTCTCATTTTTGGAATAGCCTATAAATATGGCTCATATGTAATCTGTAAAAAACAAGAGTGTGTGCAATACAAAAAGCATGAATGCCTTGTTGTGTTTTTATTGTCCTATTTTATTCCTCTATTTTTTTTCCCTCGGCTTGTATAGCCAACAAATTGGTATCAGAGGGTAGTACCAAAGCCTCCTCCAAATGATGAAGATTGCCACCGTGATCCAGCCGCAAGTTCCGACCTTATCTAAGGACAGCTATGAGAGGTGGTGCATTAAAATTAAGGCATTGTTTGGGTCGCACGAATTATGGGAGATCGTCACCGACGGGTATGTAGTACCCACTGCGGAGGATGAATCCGCCTTAACGAATGAAGAAAAGACGACTGTTAAAAATCAAAGGAAGAAAGACAACAAGGCATTGTTCCTTCTCTATCAAGGGTTTGGTGAATCAACGTTCAAAAAATTTGCCTAAGCAACATCGAGCAAGCATGCTTGGGATACACTTTCCACCATTTTCAAAGGAGTTGATCGTGTGAAGCGGGTCCATCTTCAAACATTATGAGAAGAGTTTGAAGCAGCGCAAATGAAGGAAGGTGAGAGTATCTCGGATTACTTCTCACGTCTAATTATCATTATTAACAATTTTAAAAGAAATGGTGAAAAAATGGAGGATATTCGAGTTATTGAGAAAGCACTTCGATCGCTAACAACCAAGTTCAAGCATGTTGTTTTGGAAATCGATGAATCGAATGATTTGGAAAAATTATCTATTGAAGAGTTGATAGGGTCATTGCAAGTACATGAGCAGCGAATGCAGAAAAATGCGGGTTCAACAATAGAGCATGGCTGGGATTCCAAGCTGACTCTGCAAGAACCCATGAATGGCCAAGCACAACGGGGCAGTTATCATGCAAGAGGTAGAGGACGTGGATACCATCCAATCTATCAGAAAAAGCAACAAAACTTCAGTAGCATCCGTGGAAGAGGATATGGTTGAGGCTGATTCATGTGTGGTCGTGGAAATGAAAAAAAATTTCAATGCCATAACTGTAAAAAATTCGGCCACTATGGCTCTAATTATTGGAGAAAAGTTGATCATGATGAGTGATCCAACTACGCTGAAGCATCTCATCATAAAGAAGAAGGTACCACACTCCTCCTATAACAAGAAAAAGTGTGTGAATGCCCTAATGTATAGTATCTCGACACGGGTGCATGCAACCACATGAGTGGTAACAAAGAGCTATTCGAGGAACTCACTAATGAAGTTCGTGGCTATGTGAGTTTTGGAGACTCATCGAAGGTGCCCGTTCTTGAAAAAGGTTAACTAAAAATCTTTCTAATGAATGGGGAGTCAAATTATATTTCCAATGTGTATTATGTACCAAGTATGAAAAATAACTTCAGAAGTCTCGGCCAACTCCTTGAGAAGGGGTATGTTATACACTTGGATAATTCTTCGTTGTTAATAAGAGATGCTCACAGGAGACTGATTGCTAATGTTCAAATGACAAAGAATCGCATGTTTCTGCTACATATCAGCACGAAGGCCGAGCAATGTTTGTTTGGGCTCATGATGAACGACTCATGGAGATGGCATCTATGCTTTGGTCATCTCTATTTCAGTGGCCTTAAACTTCTATCCTCCTCAAGAATGGTTTGTGGTTTTTCCGACGATTGAATCAAAAAACCATGTGTGTGAGGCATGTACACTTGGAAAACAACGAAGGAACTCCTTCCCAGGTGGAGTGTCCAAAGGAGAAATAGAACCACTTCAGTTGGTTCACACTGATATCTGCAGACCACTTGAAACACCATCGCTTGGAGGTAATAGGTATTTTTTACCTTTATTGATGATTTCAGCAGAAATTTGTGGGTGTATTGCATCACAGAAAAATCATCTGCTTTCACTATCTTTAAAATATTCAAAGTTCGTGTTGAAACAGTAAGTGGCCATAGAATTAAAGTACTCAGATCTGCTAGAGGTGGGGAATACACATCAAATGCATTTCAATGTTTCTGTAGGGAACATGGCATAAAACTAAAATACACTGCATCCTATACACCACAACAGAATGAAATTGCTGAAAGGAAGAACTGAGCTATCCTCGACATGAAGAGGACAATACTGAAGGAGAAATGGCTTCCAAAGAGTTTTTGGGCAGAGGCAGTCGCATGTACTGCCTACTTGCTCAATCGGTGGCCTACAATGAGCATCTGGAACATTACACCACAAGAGGAATGGATCAGCTACAAAGCAAGCATGGCACACCTAAAAATCATCGGGTGTGTCGCCTACGCTCATGTCCCATAAGCGACAAGAAGGAAACGTGATGATCATGGTGAGAAATGCATTTTTATCGGCTACAGTGAAGCATCTAAAGCCTATAAGCTTTAAAATCCACTAACCAACAAATTAGTGGTAAGTAGAGATGTGGTCTTTAGTGAAGAAGAATCATGAAAATGGGATGATGAAGAACAAAACAAGGATGTTGCAGTCAAAAATGAATATTCGGAAGAAAGACATGATCATCAAGAGCATACGCTTGCAAAACCTTCCTCGAGCACATCACCTTCAGTACGCAGAAGTCCAGGAGTAAATTACAACACTTTTGAAAGCACTCCACCAAGTCAAAGTTCACCAAGATCGTCCTCACCCAAGGTGCCTTTAAAGATAAAAAGCGTGAGCGATATCTATGAGTAGACTGAATAGGTAAATCTTTTTTGCCTCTATGTAGATCATGAGCCCCTGACATTTTAGAAAGCTTTAAAGGAAGAATGTTGGAGAATCGTGATGGAAGAAGAAATTCATGCCATAGAGAAAAATTGCACATGGGAGATGAACAATATTCCTAAAAACACGAAGATTATCTGCGTCAAATGGGTGTATAAGATCAAGCAAAAGGCTGGCAGTGAGGTTGGTCGCTATAAGGGAAGTCTCATAACAACAGTGTATAAACAGAAGTATGGGGCGGACTATGAAGAATTATTCGCTCCTGTTTCTCGCCTTGAAATGGTACAGATGATTAACTCTATTGATTTCCATCATAGTTGGATGATCTACCAACTAGATGTGAATTCGGCGTTCTTGAATGGAATTCTGGAGGAAGAGGTATATGTGGACCAGTCTAAAGGATTTGTTATGCAAGGGGAGGAAGATAAAGTGTATCATTTGAAGAATTCTCTTTATGGGTTGAAGCAGGCTCCGCGCGCATGGAATCACGCATCGACAGTTATCTCCGAGAGAATGGATTCACCCAATGTCCATATGAGCATGCGGTTTACATCAACCAGAATGATCGTGGAAATATACTTATTGCATGCTTGTAAGTTGATGATTTTTTGTTTACATGGAATTGTCGACCGATGTTCGATGATTTCAAGGAGGCCATGTTCAAGAAGTTCGAGATGACCGATGGGGGTCTCATGTCCATCTTTATAGGCATTAAAGTGAATCATCAACATGGCGGCTTCTATATATCTCAGAAGAGGTATGCCAAAGAGTTTCTAGAAAAATTCATGATGTCCGATTGTAATGCTATAAACACACTGGTTACAACGAGTTTGAAACTGACAAATGATGGAGAAGGAAGAAGCGTTGACTCGACTCTGTTCAAGATTCTGATTGGAAGCCGGAGGTATCTCACAATCACAAGGCCATATATTGTCTATAGTGTTGGACTTCTAAGAAGGTATATGGAGACACCGAAAGAGTCACACTGGCTAGATGAAAAATGTATCCTCATGTACGTTAAAGGAACGGTATATTTTGGTCTCTTATATCCATACAACGAAGAAGCAGAGCAGTATGGATACTCAGACAGTGATTGTGGAGGTGACCAAGATGAAAGAAAAAGCACCACTGGGTACATATTTTTTCTTGGATCGACTGCTTTTACATGGAATTCAAGAAGGCAATGTGTGGTTGCTTTATCCATATGTGAAGCAGAGTACGTGGCAGCATCCTCTACTATTTGTGAGGGAATATGGTTGAGAAATTTGTTGATGGAGATAAATCATCCACAAAATGGATCAACTGTGATATATGTGGATAATAAGTCGGCTATTGAACTATCCAAAAATCTGGTGCATCGTGGGAGAATCAAACACATTGATACTCGTTTTCATTTTCTCAAGGATCATGTGAAATAAAAAATGATGAAATTGGAATATTTTCACACTACCGAATAGGTGGCATATATTTTCACAAAGTCACTATCGATAGATGCATTCAAAAAGCTATGAACGCTGCTCGGGATGAAGCCGGTTTTGGTTTGAAGGGGAGTGTTGGAAATCACAAAACAATCCCATTGGTTTTTCCCCATGCATCAGTGTTTTCCCAATGCATACCATTTCCCATGTGATTTCTCACTTTCCCATACTGGGGCGGCTCTCCCTCTTCCCATGCGTATCTCTATTTCTAATCATATCATTTATTGCCTTATTTTTTTTCGTCCTTTAATTATTTGGTGTCTTCTCATTTTTGGAATAGCCTATAAATACGGCTCATATGCAATCTGTAAAAAACAAGAGTGTGTGGAATACAAAAAGCATGAAAGCCTTGTTTTGTTTTTATTGTCCTATTTTATTCCTCTATTTTTTCCCTTGGCTTGTATAGCCAACACAACGAGGATCCCTTCCAATTGAGCACCTTGGTGCTCCCATCTCCACATGTAGAATGTGTATTAGAGATTTTAATCAGGTGGTTAACAAGATCTCATGCCGCATATTCTACTGGAAAAACCACATGTTATTATCTGGCAGTCACATTACCTTAGTGAATAGCATCCTTTCTGCCATGTCGGCCTAGGCGTAGGAATCCATAAACGCGCCAAAAGGTGTTATTAATTCCATCGATAAACTATTGGCGAGGATTATCTGGGATGTTGCGCTGGAGGGAAAGAAACAATGGGCTTCATGGGAGAAGATGACACGTCCAATTCTGGATGGAGGGATCAACGTCAATAGTTTAAAGGGCCCCATCCACTGCATACTTTCCAAACTATCATGGGAAATTATTGAAGGAAGTACAATGTGGGTAAAGACTATGGCCTGCACATATAATGGAAATGTGGCCGAGACATCGGTTCACAGATCTACTCTCTCGTCTAAAATCAGAAACCTCATCCTGAGCTTACAACAGTACTTTCAATGGATAATTGGAGAGTGCAACCTTCGGTTCTGGAAACAGAACTGGGCTGGTAGCGTGGCAGGATACCCGGGGTGTCCTGCTCCCACCATTTTCATCAAGGAAGTGACTGTTCACCCATCCTTCTTCAGATCCATTCTCGATATGGGGCACCAAGAGATATTGGACAGCATTGAAACATGCTTGGAACTTGATATATGTGTCTTTAAACCATCCAACTCATGGAGGTTCAACAGCAAGGACTATCTCAATGCTTCCATCCCTCAGATCCAACGCGATAGATAGATGATATTGTTGTGGTGCAACAAGATTCCCACAAAATATAACTTTCTCGTGTAGAGAATACGAAACCAGGAAATATCAACACATCACCAGAATAAAAGGATCGGCATTTACATGGCCTCTGGATGTCATTGCTGCAAGAACAGGCAAGAGGAGAAATCAACCCACTTGTTCATTGAGGGGGAATGGGCACATGAAGTGTGGAGCTTCATTGGGGGGGTTCACTGCTTATTCTTCCAGATACAACCATGACACTCCATTTCTTGACAGATGGTTTCAGGGGGCAGAGAATGCAGGCCCTGAAAAAATGCTGAGATCTATGATACTCAGCGCTAGCTGCGGGAACCTACGACAAGAAAGAAACCGGGCCAGATATGAGGGGACCAACTCCATAGGGAGACTCATCATCTCAAATACAGGGAGCCTGTTGGTGGACTTGGTGACTTTGGCCAGCAACTAGATGGACGTGCCATCCCTACGGGCCCTCCATGGCCCTGCACCCATGGCTCTGCATCTGCTTCCCAGGATGCAAGGAAGATGTGTAAGGTGGATGGCCCCTGAGGCCGGCCACAAACTGAACACTGATGGCGCTTGCAGTTTGGGTGAAATGCGCAGAGGTGGAGTCGTCAGGGACTACAGGGGGAGTTTTTGTCTTGCTTATACTACCCACTTTGGCACTGGAAACTCCCTTATAGAGGAGGACAAGGCGGTTCTCATGGGGCTCAGGCTATGTGGCCAAAGGAATATTTGCCTTTCTCAAGTGGAGACAGACTCCAGGATTCTGCACAACTCTTTTCATAGAAGAGGTGGCACACCTTGGACTATCTGCTACATTATAAGAAAATGCAAAGGGATCCTCAATAATAGTACAAAGGTGACCCAAACCTGGCGAGATGGGAACCAAGTGGCGGATCATCTATCCTCTCTGGGTGCCCAAGGCACAAACATAACTATCCTCTCCAATATCTCCCAATTTAAACATGAGGGGGTCAATTTGATGAGAGAGGATTCCCTTGGCCATCATAACTTTAGACACCCTTAGTCCCCTTCTATGGATCATCCTTTCTCCTTTCGCTGAATAAAAATATATTGAATGATGATGATGAGTTACACAATACTTAGTAAGGAACACAAAATAAAAATTTAATTCCACTGTGGAATGTATGTATAAATTAGATTATCAAAGAGGATCATAATGAGTATACTCTAAATAGTACAATCCAAAGATAGAAAGAGTCACCAGATTCTACTCATATTGGAATAAATATAAAGTATGAAAAGAAAAACAACTAGTCATAAATGATAAATACATTTTACTTGAAATACATTGTTGAGACACATAGGCATGCTAGGGTTCCATGAACTGCTCCTTACATAGGCCTGTTGGGGAACCTTGAGCCACTCATCTTATAGGCCTTTAAGGGAACTTACACCACTCTTCACTTTGGCCTTCTGGTGAACCTAGACCCTCTTGACTCCAAATCATGTTGGGGAATCTAGTCACACTCGTCACAATCTTATCACCATAGCCAGTCAAATTATTCCCACTTGTAGTGTGCTTTATTATTGGAGAATATAATAGTCAAAAAATATATTGTACCTCAACTTCCCTGAAAACCTAATAAGAGTATATCAAATCGACTACTTCATCACGAGGGTCCCAAATCCACAAACAACATGTCAATCAGACATGCAATATGGAAGTTATTTTAATTTTATTTAAAGGGGCCCAGTTGGGTCATGGCCTAGTATTACCTGGTCGGACTGACATGACCATGAAAAACTATCCCATCTAAGTCTAGGCCAACCTACTTCGGCAAGGCCCATGGGATAGTTCCATAGGGCCTATTGGGCCCAGCCCATTAGGCCATATGTCCATCCCACAAGGATTCCCTAGGGCCCAACCCTCCAGTAGCCCAGCCCGTGCTGGTGGGCTGGTTCTTAATTCCCAACTAGGAAACCTAGTAGATTGGTCCCCCCACCTTCCGACCAACACTCTATAGAGGTTCAATTTTTTCCTCTAGGAGGGGGTTCTCGTGGCATCCTTTCGAGCCTCGTGGGCCACTGCGTGAAATCTCAGCGGGTCCACCACGTAACTTCTCTGCATAATTTCCATGAGGTCCATGATGTGGTCCAGCAAGACCATAGTCCTCCGCCATGGAAAATGTATACCAACATCATTTGGCCGAGAAACCTTCAAACGGCACCGATCCACCACATACTACGGTTTCCGTGGGTTCCAACACAGCTGACCATCAAGCCGTTGGCCCTAGACACTACAACCACCCTCCTTCGCTGTAGGGGTGTGCTGGGTCATGGCCTCTCTTCCACCATTTTCCTTCCATGTTGACATTTGTTTACCCCTCATAGTCATCTCCCTTGGCCTCCTTCTTGGGTTGATCCACCACTATGGTCATACCTTGACCACAATTGTTTTCACATCATGAAAAATTGAATGGAATAGGCATAGTTAAAGCACATTCAAAGAAAAGATGAATGACTGACCATGTAAATTTTTCATGTCACAATGATTCATCCATGATATGTGTTTCAACAAAGGATAATCCAAATGTGAGTCTAGCTACCCAAAATTACTCTCATGAAAATTCCCTTGTTCTTCCAAGGTGACCAATCCGTGGGTCAATCTATTAGTGGATTTACCCACATTCTTCGTTTAGAAAGAAGAAATGGGTAAGGGAGACAAACCAAAAAATAAAACCCTATACATGGAACTAGATCTCTCATTGTTGTAGAATGGAGTCGGTCCACACCCATTCATCAAGTCTATATCAATAACTCACGTCGATGATGAGATCCTTCTAAGGGGAAGGATGGAACATGTTGTGATTTGGAATTTGTTGGCATTTTTTGCTCGCCCATACCACTGCTCCAAATCCAATGAAAAATACCAACATCGTGCCAACGTTCCTGTATCTCTGTTTAAAAATTTAATGGTGGAAGCAGATTTCAATGTTTCTATTCCATTCATTTTCCATGTAGTTATATTTTTTCATTTATGAAGCATTATTTCTGTTACGCTTGAGTTATTACATCGTTACACTATTTCATTTATGAAATTAAACAACTAACATGATTTTATGTTGCAGCATAACTATATTTTGAATAAAATATATTTTTACTTTATTTTTTCCCCTAAAAAGCCCAAAAATTAACATTTTTCCACATCCTGCACCAGAAAAGATTATTTCCATCCATAGGAAAACTCTTCATTCCAGAAGTAACGGTTCCCTCATATTTTTAATCCAGAAACCCATTTAGATGTTTCCAAGACCGTTCATGCATGATATATTAAACAAAATAATAAAATGTTTGAAGATTTATTCTAGGCTCACTGGTCCTTCAAGTCATGTGTCGTTTGAGTTCGTAGTCTTAAAATAATCCTATAAAATTTTTAAAAAAACATTACATGGCATTTCTAGGATATTACACTTAATTATAATCCCTACATATCCCATATATACTGGAATTAAATCACACATTGATTGGTAAGTATCACAAGGGAGTATGGACCATTGAGAGAAAAGTGGATGGGGATCACTCTTAATGATAAATCACTTGTAATAGGTTCCATGAGAGGTGTCTTAAAAAATGGAGATTTAGAGGTTTTAATTTGAGGCATAATCCTAAGGATGATGTCCAATCTAAGGGAATTAGGGTTGTAATCCTAGGGAGGATGTCCACTGAGCTCAGGCCCTAGGTGATGGATTTTTACATATTCCAATTGTAGTGGGAATAATAGTACTCATAGATAATGCATTCATGTATATTATATGGTATTTATGATCATAAATAACATATAAGACCTTCTGAGTCAAGGTTTGTGTGGGAAAACATTGGATATGAATGATTCAACAAAAAACACACTTTACCTCTTCCGATGGTAGAAGAGTACGAGCCTGTGGATAAATATGATGGGTAAACGGTATATGAGGGTATAGAGTAATAAACATTTAAATGTGAAATGAAGGTGAATGACATTAGGTATGAACTAAAATCATGGGGATTATTCCAGGAGGAATTTTTGTGATTATTTCCTATAGTGGGAGGAGGATATAATTTCCCATGGAAGAGAAAAGAAAGTGTGACCCTCACACATCCTATTGGATACTAGAGGATTCAAATCATAGTGATTTGAAGGGGAGGGCATAGTATTATCCCTTGAATCAATGACTGGGATCTCCAAAAAATTATCTCTCAAGTAATGGTCTATGTGACCATAAATATTCAATTCCACAGACACCCTAAAGTTCCTTAAACTCTAACCGGACAACTGTGGAAATCCTTTGACCATAAATATACAAAAAGAAATAAGAGACACACTGATGTACCTTTACAAAAGGTTTAGTAAATAAAGTTGTCATGGTGGATTTCTCAACATGGTTCCATTCATACAAGGGATCCATATAAGGATAATCCCTACCATGAGTGGATTCAGAGGGTGCTTAAAGGAATGATCACATATAGGGTCTTGATGGGTATGCCACGTAGGTATGCAATGTATATATTATGTGCAGGTATTAGGAGTAATTGAAAAACACTTAACACAATAAGGATAATCCTATGAAATCATGATATGCATTGGAATATGGACTATTGGGATAACAACAGTGGCGTTATGTTTTTATCATATGCACCCAGGGTGTCCCTTGATTTCCTTGGAAGAATCTCACGTAGTTGTTTGCTGTAGAAAATGACCATTTCTGTGTGACTTATTCTTATGGACGAAGGGTCCTCGATCCATTATTTTATATTATTTACCATGAATGGAATTTGATCTTGTTTATCCTTTTCAATTCTCTCTTCTATCATGTTTTATATAGCTACTTGAGAATATCTTGGGGACTTGGGAGAAGTATCTACAAAATGAGAGCATCCAAATTTGTTTCAAGTTTTCCACTTGTTGAATTGGGGAGCCCAAGGGTCTTATTTATAGTCAACGAGGGGATATGGTCGATTGGAGGTTTTCCACATAGGTCTTTGTTGTATCTTCATATCACAGCTCCTCCTTGTATGGGTGTAAAAATTACACATCCACATAGTTTTTTAGCATAGGTCCTTGGCATAGGGGATATGTATTGGGCTACACAAAAAGGACATGCACTGATCTTCTTATGTGTAGGTGTGTTGTGTAGACGGTATGTGTAGTTTACTATGAATTGGGTTGGTTGAAACACCATAGATAATATACATCTCAATACAGTTAGGGTGCACCCATGCACCCCTTCTTGGGATCTACACTGATCATAAATTTCGACCCTTCATCCCTGTGCCTTTACTACCATCACCAACACCCGTGAAAAATGGACAATTGCACCATGAAATTTTCGATCCCTATTGAGGACATTTTTTGTGTTGTGGAACATGGAAATCCAATATTCTTATACCTCAATAAATGTGTATTTTACTTAAACAAATCATTTAGTGTCTATGTGAGATTCGATTCTTCCATTCTATGTAGAAATGAATAGAACACATTTTATGGGTTCTATAAATAACATAGGTGGAATTTGAAAACATGAACATGGATGATAAATATAACTATAATTTTCTGATGGAGAGTGATATAGAACATAGTTAGGAGAATGAAAATTATGGCAAAGACATAACCCAAATAGGAATGAAAATGTTCCATGATATAATAAAAAATAATGACAACATGTCACCATTTTATTTCAAGATCATTTTTTCTAAAGTTGAAGTATTTTCCTAAGAAAATATAATTACTTGATTTAACCACAATATCACTCTTTGTGGTGAATTGATCAATTTACAAATCATATAGTATTCCATGGAATGAAGTTGTATTTTTCATTCCCAAAATATTTTTAGGTTTTGAGATCCTTAAATATAATTATAGTTCATTTCTTATGATTTTGTCACTATAATATGGTTAGAAAATGTTATCCAATATTCATAATTACTCATATGGAGAGATAATAATTTAATCTATAAAACCTCATCTTATGTTTATGATAACACATTACACCAATGTTATACCTTGTACCCCTTCTAAATGTTGAAAGTCCAAAACATTAGAAATTATGTCACTAAATTTCTAAAAACCATCTTTACATTGACCCCGCATATATAATAAAGTCGCTCATATTTTTATCATACCAAACATGTGAATACCTTCATCATGTACTCTATTGAAATATAATAATGACCATAATTTCCATAAATATTTATTGAATTCAAGAATTCTTCATTATTTCAATGATTATTAGATATAACCCGTAAATTAAAAAAGTCTGTAAACCTCATCAATGATATCATAATCTAGTTTTATCAAAAAAAAACATTTAATGAATTAAAGGGTAATTGGCACCATTAAATATAAATTATCTAAACATCATAATCATATATTTAGGAACATATTAAGAGTTAAAATTTCATTAATAACATGTTTCCAATGAATATCACATTTCCACTAGGTCACTTTTTAGACCCTTAAAACTATTCAATATATTCTTTTTGATTCTTAGAGAAAAAAATATATTGACCAATAATTATATATTTCAGAAATCATGTAACATAAATATCGAATCCAAATACATAAACACTTCAATTATATAACTTATTCAAGAATCCAATAAAAATTATGCCTCATCATATTACATAAAACATATTTCCCTTCCCATTTCAACTTTATTCTCATCATCATCATCATCATAACAAATACTTGTACCAGATTTATAATTAACAATATTATCTTTCCTAAGTGGAAATTGATTTTAAAAATTCACATTATGTTCACATTTATATAATTCATCATTTGATAATACCTTTGGGTTGAAAATACTCACATCTTGTGCTAACTGAACATTTCATTTTATATTTCCTGTTACATTCATTGTGTACTTCATTTAAAAAGTGAAAAACATTTTATTTTCCTCTATGAAATCCATATTTTTTTTTTGTTTCTCCAAACATTATTCACAACAATGAAAGTAAATATTATTTATATCATGGTATATATTTCCATAATTATCGACATAACCTTTCCTTCTGTTATTGGATGAGTTTTATTGTTGGGTTTGTTGTATGTTTTTAATCATGTTATGTGAAAACTGATGAGGCATTATTATAATATCCATCACTAGGGTGATAATCCAATTAGACCTTTTTTCAGAATAATTTTATTATATTCAATGGGAACCCAGTTCGTTCTTGTTCCTATTTTAGAATAAAACTAGAATTCATAGCTAGAGAAAGACATACCTAAGGGGAAAACAACATAACTATGGAACATGTATTATATTATGTGTAAACTATGCCACATTATTTAAATTAGTACACCTTAGGCTTATCCTAAGAAAAAATATTATAAATATCCATAAAAATTTCTATAGGGATCCCAATAATGTTATATCATCCATGTTTAGAATGGTTTACTAAACATTTTATCTAATATCAACTTTAACGACCTAAAAATAACATACATAGACATGCCATCATTTTTTAAAATTACACAAACAAATGCCCAAAGACTTTATTAGATTAGTTCATTTGGAAAGTAAAAAGGATGAAATTTATTCTGGTGAAATATATTCAATTTTTCCACAACTACTAATTCTATTTAGTATCCCAACATTAAAAATTTATTAATAATCTGGGGAAAAGAAAAATATTAAAAGGGTCATCTCAAATGCTCGAAAGGGGAAAACAGTGGATATACGTAAGAATAATCATTGAAATAGGGGTATGATAACGCGAATATAACATTATAAGATCATAAAACATATAAAAGAGTGATGGAATAAGTAATATCAATTAATAAAACATGAATCATGATGAAATCCAGAGTATAATCCATGAATGAATACCATAGGAATAAGACATGAAACTTGTTACAGACACATAAAAATGCAATACTGTTCTTTATAAGTCAACTATCATTTCCAAAACATAATAAGGAAATTCATAGGGGGTTCAACTTCTGGGTGAGATGCACCACTATCCCGAATCACAGTCCTCTCATTATAGTGGATTAGGTTTCCCCTTCTTTTAATAGTGAATCATGTTTCCCCTTTTCCATAGTGGATAATTTACATCAACTTGTTTCCCATCACTATCTCTGGAGATGTAAATCCTTATCCAATTAATTTGAGAGATATATAGTTCCCACCCATGAAATAATGAAAATCGTACATCTATGTTCCCTGAGAACATAAATAATATAAACACCCATTAAAATGGGTTTCGTAAATAATACATCATAAAATACCCCATGGAAGAGAAAATGATTATATTTATAAATATATTATAAATATAAAAAACTAAGATAAATAATAAGAATGGTTTCATTGGATCATGTCCCTGGGAAAACATAAGTAACAAAAAATAAAACTGTCCTAGAAGGAAAATGATTTTGAAGGATCACTTGAAATAATTATTAATTAAAATATAATTTCCATTTTGAAATGAGATTTTTAATTCATAATAAATTTAGAAAACAAATTTCATTTCCAATAACCCTAAAATATTATATATTATGAGTTGAAAATTATTTCAAACATCTTTTAAATCCTTCTTGCTTAAAAATTTTAATTGATTATTTAAAAAGAATTTTAGAAAACATTGCTTTAAAAGAAAATTGATTTCTAACATAAGAGAGGATTAAATTACTTCAAAATTATAATATGAAGGAGATTTGGATAATTATGATATGAAAATTCAAAGGGATATATATAGACCTCTTAAATTAATTTACGTACATCCAAAAATATGTGTCTTAAAGAAGGAAAATTGAGTAAAAATTCCATTAATGATATGGGAAATTTTAATTTGTAAAACCCATGTAATATATATCATAAAATTGATATGTAAATTTTCATAAAAGTAAATATAAGGATAATATAATTTATCCATTTTTAGTATATACACCACACAAAAGAAGCTATTTTTGGACACGGAACAAGTCTTGCATAAATAGAAATGATACTATAAATTCCCTTACTATAATTCTAAAGTGTATTTGTACACATTAAAACCTCATTTATAATAAATATTTGTTAATTTAAAATATACCATAGAAACATATTCATATATATAATACAATATATGATTTATGTATGACGTAATATTACTCTTTTGTTACCAAATTCAAGTTGAATTTACATCATTATCTTTCGTAAATGTTTTGACTTCATATTCTTCGTCCTCTTGCAAAGATCATGAATTTACCACAGAAATAATGATAACCATGATATAAATAACAAATATATATTTCATATATATTAATTTATGGAGTCTCAATGATTTTTGAGGTAGAAACTAAAATAAACCATTCATGAAGATGGTAGGTCGTACGTACGCATGATGATTGTTTACATTTTATTGTCATATTAAAATAAATAATAGAATATAATGAAATTTCATTCAAGAATAATTTTTACGTCATTGATATCAAATATTTTTATTAAAACAATCCTTTATATATTCCATGTAATGTGAGAATGAATCACATCTTTTAGTGTGGTTGTAGTCTTTCGTAGACATGAATGCTGTTGTTGTATTCCTACAAAATGAAAATACTATTGGTATTAGCAATATAAATAATATATAAGTATAAAAATGTCATAAATATCATATATAAACATTAAATTCATCATTATTACCACTAATTAATTATGGTGATGGAAAATTAATTGTATATCTATTTGGAGACGGGAAGTTATACGTACGCACAAGCGATACTTTCACGTATTTTTCAATGGGAAGGGGTCCATATAATGGTATGTTAATTATCATAATAAAATTTAAGACTATTTAGGATTATAAAATTATTATTAAATGATATGTATCATCATTTTATAGGTTTTATATAAGAGTAGAAAAAGCGAGTGATCAGTTAGAGTGATTACCTCTTCTTCAGAAAATCTACTTTTGATCTCATCTAAAGGATAGTTGATATCATATTTTGGGAATAAAATAACTACTAGAACATTTCCACAGAAGTGAATAAGATAATAAAGAATTGATTTGACAATGTATAAGAATATATGTGGTTCAATTAGATGAAAAAGGTGGTTTCATTATATAATAAATGTGAGGGGCACTTTGGAACTTATCATTATATAATTATATATTAATTTAAATCTCCGTTAAAATACATCCAAAGAAAAGGGAATCTGAGTATAAAATGAGATAGGGTGGTAATGAACTAAAACAATATACATTATACATGTATTGGTGATTTTTTATGCCTTATCATTTTTATTAACCCTTTATTTAACCTATATTAATTTTAAAAATTGTAAAAAAGTAAATATTAAAAGGTTGATAGTTTTACAAAAAGGAGTAAATTACACCATAAATGGTCAATATATGATATTTTAGGCCATAATTTTTACCATATTTCCATATTTAGTTATTTTTATTTATTTCTTAATTAAATAAAATATTATTTATATAAAATATAATTACTGTCAATTTTTACACTAATTTTTTATAAGAGATGAGAACTTGCCATGAAGAGTAAGCCTCCTTTATTGAAAAAATTTATGAATCTTACACAATTCTAAAAATCGGAGTCTTGTCACAATCCTTCTTATGAGGATATAAAAACTCATATGGAAGCCGATCATGCCAGATGAAATCAACTCCACTAACTCCTTTGTTTTCAAGGCCATATGGCACCGCATTAGCTTCTCTATAGGTATGAGAGATGATGTTATTCATAAAAAGAGGATAGTCTAGGAAATTGGCCCAATGATTAGTGAGATTCCATGATAAATGGGAAGATCCCAACCTGCTAGTGGAAACAATAGTAGTAGAATAACATTAAAGCAAAATGTTATTCCACCCATGCCTCTACTCCTGCTCCACCACAATAATAATGCAAAGCATCTCAACATCAAGAGAGGAGGGGATGACACTAGGACCATGGAACATCAATGAATTCTACCGTGATGATCTTTGAATATGGCTCATTATTCGGAGGGACCAAGATTTCCACGAGACACACCATGGCAATTGGCCTTAATCCAACTAAAAATAGGATACTGGAAAAACATTTCTAGAGTACCATACGGTGGTTAGAAAAAACCAATGATTCCAATTTGAGATAAAACAGTATAATAATGAATAGAATTGGAAAAAAAAATTATTTCTTGGAGTCGAGGCCTCATGAACAGCAACAAGAACCCGAGTTAGATCAGTGATGAGAGATAAAGACATACCAGCATGAAGAGCTTGGTTCCGGGCATATCCGATATAAGGAAATACCTCATTAATAGTGACCAAAATGAGATAAAGCAACTGGATGGACATGGAATGAGACACCTAGCTCTGCATGACGTCATGGATGAAGATCATCTGCAGAAGAGAGTCTTAAAACCGGTGTCCCATGGCTTTCTACATTAAAGCAGAAGCAACACAGCTGAGGAAAATATGACTTGCATCCTCCTTGTGTTGGTGGAAAAGAACACATATGGAGCAAAGAGATATTCCAGTGTATTTAATATAAGACTATGTTTGGATTTTATTATGACTAGATATCGAAGACAATATAGATCTATAGGTTCTGATATAATTCTTCTGCAACCCCACCATCCAGTGCAAATTCGAGTCACAATATAATGAAAAATTGTAAAACAACATGGATGGAAGAATACCATTTGTAGAAGGCTACCAAGCCCAAAAATCCTCCCTATTAGAGAATGATTAATTTCTAAAAATGATGAAAATATGGCGTGGAAGGCGTTCCATGCTACCAAATTTAACCATGATTGAAATATCCAAATACATGACATAATCATCACCTTCAATAAAATCAGCAAGAGGGGTACCAGTCCATTTGGCTTTCCAAAAATCAAGAGATGAATCCTTAGAGACTAACCATACTGTGTGAGATTCAATTGAGATAAAGTTAGATTTTTATGCAGTCCACATAGGTGAATAACGATGGTTAAAATCCCCAATCCTAAATCTATTCATGAATTTAATCTGATGGAAAGAAGGAGCCTCAGAATTTCTATTGAAAAGTCTTCAAATAAAAAATGATTGAAGCTAATATTTAAAGAGTTGATTATTTTTGATCCCCAACCCCTTCATGAAATACGCCATGTAGAAGGTATTCCATTGAACAGTAGCCATTTTCCTTTTAAGGATTTTTCCTCTCCAAATGAAATTATTACGAGAAACATTGGTATTCATAATGAGAGAGATGGTCCAATTTTAAACCATGACGGAATAAAAAAACTTTGAGACAATAACGTATTTAACCAAACAGACTCTTCAAGCCATGGAGAGAGATTCCACCTTCAATGTAGCTAAATGCCTTCTAACCTTGCTAAAAATATCTAAAAAATAACATGATTTAGGCCTCCCCCAAAATAAAGGCACCCCTCACAAGTTAAAAGGAAGGGAACCTTCATGAATTCCCAACTCTCTAGAAATGTAAATCATTATGTGAATAGAAATAGTCCTTCCAAATAAAAAAAGATTTTTCCCAACTTCTCTCTTGACCCGAAACAACATAATAATGTGAAAAATCTATCTTGATATTTTTGATAATCCATTTATCACCTAGGGTGAAGAGGATAATATCATCAACATAAAATAATTGAGTGGGGGAAAAAGTCCTCTACCTGCATTAATAATCATCATTTTATCATTACCTGTAATTATGGACAGATATCTGCTAAGATAATGCTCTATAATGGGGAAGATAATGTCAGAAAGAGGGTCACCCTACCTTACCACTCTGGAAGAATCAAAGAAACCCTCTAAGGACCCATTAATATTGGTTATATTAAAATTATGAAAATCAAATAAACAATATAACTTCAAACCTATTCATTTAATACACCCCAAATATGTACTAGTAACCTAGAATATTCTTATAGTATCTAATTAATTAAAATTGGTTCACTAAGAATATTTTAAATATCGTTTAATTGAGTTTTTAAGTAATTTTAACAATTACAACATCATTATTGTTTAATCAATTTTGAAAATTATCTCTTCACTAAAAAATAAACATAAATATAAATTATATAGATAACATTTTATATTTTAAAATAATATATACTGTAGATCATATTTTCTTTTTATCCCCATATTAAAAATTTTATACCTATTAAATGTATGAGTGTGATATTTTGTCACTCTCTTTTATCTTAATAATATTTAATTAATTTTAATGTAAAATTTTACATTAAATAATTCAATACACTATATTAGGTATTTATGTTAAAATAAAATTCATCCAATATATTTTGGAAAGGGGTATGGTGATTTTATAATATTTAAAATATTTTTTTATCTAAATTACTTGTTTTTTCATTAATAGCGGCACTAAAAGTTTCTAAAGGTTCTCTTCACATCCTACAAAAATAAAAGGGGCCAATTTTATAAATTCGTACATTAAGATTAGAAATATTAATTCATTCTCTAAAATTCAATAAATAATAATGACTAATATTAATTTAATATTAATTCCATGGATGTGATGAGATGATAAGGTTTTAAAGTAAAAAAGTCCCAAAATTTTAATTGTTTTTGTATCCAATTTCAACATGAAATTATATATAATTACCTAACATGGATTAAAATATGTAAAATTATACTTATTATAATATGAAAGCAATTTAAAAAATAATTTGACATTATAAATAAAATCATGAAAAATCTATTTTGAAAAAAAATTCTGTATCTTTCCCTATTCATCAAAACATTAAACATATTTGAGAAATAGTAAATTTTTACCAAAAGTAATTTTTTTATGTTAATATTTTAAAAATAAGTTTTACATTTTTATATAAAAACTATAAATTTTTTAAACATTATATTTAAAATGGACTATACATTAAATTTTTTTAAAATTACCCTTTTCAAAAACACCACCTTTTATTTATAAAATTGGATTTATTATTAACTTATGCCTATAAAACATATTGGATGAGTTTAAAAAAATTGAATATGTTATTTATAAAATTATATAAAAAACTCCTCAATTTTTTTTTGTTTTAATATATCAAGATAAAATTTATTTTTTCTATATAGAAAAAAAGTTTTCTTAGAAAATGGATTTCATTATTTTCAAATAATTTTTAATTTAATTTCTATATAATTGATAACGAAAAGATTAATATCATATTTTCATAATTTAGTTATAGTTTTTTTATTTACATTCCAAATGCTATGAGGTAACTATAATAATATTATAATATTATTATTTTTTGATGATTTAAATAATTTAACAATGCAATATGTTGAAGGTAAAGGACACATATATTTCTAGGATGACATTTTAGACTATATATGTGAATTTTGTCTCTATGGTAATTACCTTTTGTTTCTCTAATAAACCAGTTAAAATCATGTATCATATAAACTATGTTTTCCATGACTATTTATTCATGGTTTTGGTTATTTTTATTAATTATATTTTAATATATTTTAAAAGTATAGACGATAAGGAAAGTCTGATAAGTTATATTTTGAAATCCTATAAAAAAATATGTTATATGATAAATTTAGTAAAATTGAATTTTTATTGTATAATATTTCGTTAAAGGTGAATATTTTTTATATTGATTAACGAGTATTTACCCCCCAAAAAATGTTTTCTAAATATAGCCAATACCTAAAAAAGAAATATATGTTCATTGATTTCGTTGATTATGAGGATACAACAATATGAATTTTGAATTTTTTTTGGTTTTCTTGCAAAGAAACTATGTTAACTCGAAATGGAGTGAAAATAATCTGAATAAATTAGTTTTATAAATTTCTCAAGGAACTCAAAATATGATTAGTGAATTCCCCACTTTTTGATGTTTCCTCTATAATAGTTAAATTTTTAACCAAAATAATTAACCATTGAGGGTAATTGGTTGTGTTATAATGTATAATGATGAGGTAATTGATTATAATTTAAATCTAATGGAACCCCTTGAGTTAGATTTTTCAATACACGATATGGAATCAGATGCCATGGTTTTTATTTAAAAATATGAATAAATCGTTTTGATGGAGTAAAATGTGAAATATATAATCATCATAATATTTAATGTTTACAATAACACATAATAGTTGAACGTGAGGCAGATATGATGGATTTAACTAATAACGGTTTATTATTTAGTGATTCATTAACATCATGGAAATCATAAAATTTTATTCAATGTGTAGAGTTTAAAAGACTACTCACCAACAACCATTTTATGTTTGAAACAGTATACATTGGTAGATGATTTGCTTTAGCTTTTCCAAGAATTTTTCTTAGTAATTATTTTATTCTAGTGTAAATGTAGTCATATCAATTTAAATATTTATGCTAGATGAAAATAAATTTCAAAATTTTCACTAAAATTTGGATCTAGAATTGAAAGACAAGTTCTTTAAATTTATCTTTTATAGGGAACATGTTTTCAAATTTAGAATTTGTGTGGTTGTGGTAGATATCTAAAAATTGAAAAAGGAATCATTTGTGAACAACATAACTCGCTTTTTTTATATTCATCTCGGTTGTACCAAGATGTATGGAAACAATTGAATATATTAATGGTAGATTGAACGAGGTTTGATATTTTAACATATACCATGAATTTTTTGACTTTTAAATTTGATAAATCGAAAATATAATCAACAAAATGGATGATTCTTCATTTTATTTTGATATAGTTTATTTGGTAAAATATATTTTTATATTTTATTTTGGTATTAATAGAGACATTTTTAGTCAATAATATTATTTTTATTAATCCTGATTGAAGAAATGAATCCATAAATTTCCATATATTTTAGATATTATGACTTTAGAGATGCTATCTAGATTTCATCATAATGAGAATTTCATTTTACATAGTGTTTCTCTCTCCATTGCATCTGACCATATTCAAATAATGATATTTAATTTTTTGAAAGGAATTTAATAGCAGTCGCTTACTAATTAAAATTATAGTGTAAATTTTCATCTATATTCTGATAGACAATCAGAATGAACTATATAGATTATAAAAGACATAATTTTCAAATTTTAAATAGATGAAAAAGTAATTTCGGATTAAAATATCACATTTTATTATGTTTTAATGTTTATTTTTTCATTCTAAGATAAATATTACTCATTTTCATTCATTATATAGAAAGTGGTGTTGGAATACATTTTATAGGGTTGAAGTTGGTGAAAGTAAGATATTAGGGATTGAGTTGGTAGAAGAGATAATTAAAATAGTAAATGTGATATATTAGTATATAATGGTATCATAGATTGGGAAAAAGACTTATGCTTATATCTTGAGGAATGATCATTAATTCGAGAGAAGCGATCCAGATTTCCATGAATTATCTCCATTAAAAAATGTTATATGTTTTGTTTTAAATGGAATGATAAGAACATAGTTCATTGTATTCTATAATATTATACATAATGTTAGATCAATTAAATATTCAGTTTTCTTACCTCTATGTTAATCCATTATAAATGATGTGTTTCATGTTTCAATATTATAAAAATATTTGTATGTTACCTCCCATGTCTTGATCTTTGAATTTTTATAGTAGGGATATAATATTTTAAATATGTAAAAACTGGTTTAGAATCATGAAATAAAGAGAAGGTGATATATAGTAATTTGATCATAAATGTCAGATTTTTTTAAAATCCATATCGTTAAATAAGAAACATGGTAATATGAAAAATAAATCAATGAAAAATATCCCCACTTGATTAAGTGAAGATGAAGATTTGTAAGTTGTAATTTTCAATATATGAGACAAATGCATCATCCTGGGTAATTTTAATAGTAAAATATTCTAATTCCTTATTTATAATCATAAATTAATTTTTAAATTTTAATATTCATTAGAATAATATCATTTAATTTTTTATTCTAAAAGGAGATAATTTTATTCAAACAATATTTATTTACATATAATTTATAGTATTTCACAATTCTTAATTTCTTAATTATTAACATTACTTTTATAAAAAATTACATCATTTTTTCAATTGATATGTCAAAAATATTCATATTATGATTTTAATTGGAATTTAATGAAAAGGTTGAGTTTTTGTGAATTTTAAAAAATATTGGTTTTAAATGAATTATGGATTTTGTCTTGTATTTACAAATTCAAATTCAATTTTTTTTGGTTTAAAAATTTAATTAGTTAATTTTTTATAATAATCATTCAATAACATTCATTTTAACAAATATTTCACTCGTCTTGTGCATAAATAACTCTATTCTAAAAATTTAAATTTTCAAGAAAACTACATTTCATCACAATTTCTAGGTTTTTTAAATGATTTTATTCCACATATTGAAATTGAATTTCATAAAATCATCTCTATATTTTTAATCATAATTTCCAAATTTATTAATGAGGATAATTTTATTTAGTTCATTATGAATTGTCATATTTGTAAAATATATAGTTATTATGGTAAAATAAAACGTAGGATAAATATAAAATGACAAGTGATAAAATATAATAAAATATATTCTAATAAATATTAAATAATATATATATATATACATATATTATAATCAAATTTTTTATAATTTTTCATTTTGTGTTCAATTTTAGAGAATATGAATATAATATATTTTTAATCTTTTAAAAAATCTATGTGTGTCCTCTCCCTCACTTTTTTGAGGACCCCCATAGTCAACTCTTACCCAAAATCAACGATCTTTTTTGATCAAAATACCCATACTATAATACCATCCTAATATACCTACACACATCTTAATGGTTTAGTATTATCAAAATACATTCTGATATGGTTTGAGGTATAATCTAAAAGTGGTTTTCCAAAGAAGACCTATAGTTTTTAATCGAGTGTTTTCTTTTTAATTTCTTCTTTTACCACATTAAATACTCTTATAAGGATAGTGATATAATACTATCATTATCTACCATATAACAAATGTTTTATTAAATTTTAAACCATTTTCATCTACATATATTTATAATGGGAAATTAAAACATATTTCAGGTGTATGTGTGGAATAAAACCTTGTGAAAAAAATATATTTCATTTTCCATCAACTAATCTTATGGATTTGGTTATTAATTTATCAAAATGGAATAATATTTCATATATGATATATATTTTACACTATAATTTTTAATAAATATTCTAATTATTTAGTTTTTATTCAAATAAAAACATCTCTTATATGTAAGTATGGCTACCACCTCAAGAACTGATGTATTGTATTTTTTAGCACAAAAAAAATATTGATTTATCTATGTGGATTTAAATATTTTATAAGATATCTATGATATAATAATATATGTGGTATGATAAAATGACACATATCTTCTTTCCTAAATGAGCAATAAAATGTAATCCTTAATCACACATATGCATAGACTCTTGTTTCCATGTTTTTATTTAATTTACTTATCATAAAATATGTTTTTATTTTTTTAATATATAAGTAATGTTTAAAATTTTAAATTATTTACCAATTAATGTTAATTAAATTACATAATTATGATCAATTTTACCACAGTCAGCATATAATATTCATTTTAAAAATACTGGCTGAAAACATTCAAAATGTATAATGTAAACATAATTAATTGAGTAATGGGACATTGAATGAGTAAATGTAAAATAAAAGGAACAATATAAATGGAAATTGTTACAAAAAAAATTAAATTATTACACACATAGAAAACTGATACATAAAATGTTAAATGTTACTACCCATGTTAATATGGTACACATATTAATTTGAGAGCATTTCGGATCAGAAATACACAGTTAAAGGTGATTCATGTGAGGTAGTTTTATGATGGTTGAAATATTGGGATTTTTATTAGGGTTTGAATTAGTGTATCAAAATCAATATGAAATAATATGTCTTGGCTTTCATGAATAAAAATTAGTATGATATATGTTTGGTGTTTAAATATTACATCTCTAAATACTTCAATCATGATAAAAATAGAAATTTTTTATGTCATAGATGACATTACCAAAACATGAATATCATTGTGGTACAACGAGGTTGATCCCATAGAGAAAAAAATCAGTGTAGTGAAAATGTGACAAGATCCTGATAGGTGGATCTCCCACATGAATATTTTAAGTTTGGTTTTATAATATGTATGTAGTATTGGTTTAATTAATTTTAATTTTTGTTACTGATGTGATTTTTTTTAATAGAAAAAAGGTATTCCTTGATATTTCATGGGATTTCCCTATTTATTCAGAAGAAACTAATAATGGAAGTCACAAATTGTTATTGGTGAAACCAATAAGAACTACATAATCTGGTAAATACTATTTTTCAAGTGTAAGAAAATATAATTTCCCCAATAAGAATATTTTGATGGTTAGAAATAGTCATTGGAAATTTTCCCTAGACTGGTCATCAAAATTCATGATATGGTCCTTCTATTGAAATCCAGTGAATTAGGGGTGTGAAAAAATAATATAATTAATATATGTTAGTAACCTAATTCCTAGACAAAGGGTTTACAAATACTTTATTTAGGATTAATTTGGTTATATAAACTCCTAACCTTGACATCAAACCCTAGAAGATTATCCACACAGGATGACAATGGGAATATACATTATATGATATAGAATCATGCATGAAATATTAATTAAGCTTCTATGATTTCATAATTCGATGAATAAATGAATTCAAATTCAATTAAGACACATATATTCATTAGGGAATAAGAAATTACATTTAGTAAATAATGTTGAATGAAGGAATTTAATCTGAAAAATACTTATTATGGAAATATATATTGAAATAATAATGAATAATCTATAATGAATTTAAAAGAAGTGAAACTACAAAGGATGAATTTTATTTGAAATAACATTGCATAAAATAATTCCCTTACAGATTTTAGAAGAACTTTTAGATGAAAATAAAATATTTTTGGTAGTTTTTCATCATTCATGTCCATTGATGGGGAGATAGAAAATATATAATCCTTCAAATATCAATATGTTAATATCAATCAAATTTATTATTGGATTACATTAACATTCCATTTGAGACAATTATAATGTGCAATGAAACATAATTTCATTTTATCATATCCTCAAAAATCCATTAATGAATTGAACCTACTTGATTTCATGGCTTGTATCTTATAATGAGTTTTGAATTAAAAATATTCACATGGTGTAACTGATTCATGCGGTGTATTTAATTATCATGGAGTATTCATGACTTATACTAGATCCATGTTATATATATTAATGATAAGGGGTATTATGCTTGGGGAACTCACATTTAAAATAGGTTTCAGGACATTAAATGTATAGAATTACTAAATTAATAAAATCTCCTCATGTGATAATCGAATTCATATTTAATTAAAAAACATCCAACAACCAAGGAACCATAAAATAAATAACAAATAAATCCTAAGGAAATATAAACACAATATATGTGGTAATAAAACTTTTAAAATTCCACCATATTTGGAAATTTTTTATCCTTAACAAAAAAAGTATATGAGAAGGTATTGAAAATGAAATAATTTTCAAAAATAAAATGTTCATTAAATGTAATTTTTTTACTAGAAACAGATGGTCCTCGAAAATCACTCATGAAAATAAAATTTATCATATCTCAGAATTTATTGATTTATTCAAATCCTTTTTTCCATAAATTAAAATTTCTCAAATATTCATTATAAGTTATACCCATATTTCAATTTACATCACCATAAATTTTATCTCAACACTCAACATAAAATGATACTGGATTTATCCTCTTACTGTGAATAAGTTTTCTTAAACATAAGAATTATTTAATATTATCATTTCCTCTCTATTAATAAAAATAAAAAATTAAACATGACCTATTTATAATAAGTGTTTAAATTGATCTGAGACTGAGTGTAGGTTGGTAGATAAAAATACTTTATTATCAAAATGTGTGAAAATAATACAGTATCATACATGATCATTAAGAATAACTCATTTCTAAAAAACCTCCATAAAGCTATATCTCCCCACCCACAAATTTATAAGGATGTTCCATGGTGATTTTGTAAATATCAATTAATGTATCTTATTTGTTCTTATTTTTCAAATGTCATGACTAGGACATATCTCGTAGTTATCACCTAACCACATCTGATTAGTCATAATATTCATTATTTAGGTAAATATTATTTTTTACCTTCTTAATTCACAACCAATATATATATATATATACTATTTTATAATCATGATAGGAATGAATGGTAAAACAGAAGAACCATTAAAAACATCCTATAGATCATTGGAAAAAGTCACTATAAATCTATTCCATAGTAATCATCCCAAATCCACTAGATGAGAACATCCCACAAACTTTTCCAGTTTAGAATCATTTTATTATGTTATGTATAGTGTAGGAGGAGAAAAAATGGTCGTATAACACGACTCATTCGTAACAAATATATTCATGGTTTCTATGGTCATAAGAAGAATTAATGTAATGGTAGGTATTAGGATAAATGACTCAAAAAAGGTTCCCTTATTAATTTTCAATGTTTATTTTTTCATTCTTTGTCGTGATATGATTTAAATGAATTATTTTATAGGTTTATATTCTCGATGTATATCTCATGAAAAATGCTCCATAAAACATGAAAATGTATGTGTAGAATACATTAAAGAATTAGAATACAAAAAATTGGTCATTCACTTAGGACATAATAACTAGTAATAATTCAATCGAAATTAATTACAATAAACTAGAATTTTACCTAAATTACTCTACCTAGCAGTCATGCTAAAACTATATTAAATGATAAAAATAGATTCTATAAATTTTACATCCTAACAATTTCTTTTATTTTAATTTGAATAATGTGGTTTCATTTTAATGTTTTTATGTAATTGTAAATTTTTCATGGACTAAATAAAATAATAAATAATCCAAGAGAAAAAATACTAATTCTAAAAAATATTCCCCTAAAAAAATGGAACCATTTGCACAATGTTTTAGAATGTCATATGGGAGAGAAAAAATATTAAAATACGAATAATGATAATTAAAATTGATATGTTAATTTAGGGAATTGAGATATCCATATAATTATAGAAAATACAAAGGTGAAAATTCTATATAGTGATATAAAAATGGTAACATGATAAAGAAATGTTTGAAACAAATACATGTAATTGATAAAGAATATGTATATAGGAGGAAACCTATATCAGTGAAGAAAAATGGGAAAGTGAACATTGTAAAGATTTTATGAAATATTCAAAGATATATTAATGGATGATATCAATATTAAGAAACAAAAAATACAATCAATAGAATGTTCTATACGATGAAAACAATATGATCCTAAAAAATCAGAAAAAACTAAGAATAAAAATTATGTGTTTACATGCATAATATTTTAAAAATGGCATTGCTGTAAATATTAATATACAAAATATAATTCTTTGGACTCCATGATCTTAGTTTTACACTTACCCTTGTAAGAACCACTAAATATATCCACGATCTCATGGTGGTGACTGGTGGGGTTCACCACCTCAAGAATGTGAAATCCAAAAATATCATGTGGTAGTTAGGGAATCATTGTGTGGATGAGAGGATGAACCTATCTATTTCATAGACATAGATCATGGATTTTTCCTTGTATGTCATCTATATTATGAAATAACTATTACAATCATATAGAAGAATACAAATCTCATCGATAACCATAGTATATTCATAAGACTATGAAGTATTGGTATGACTGAATAAATGATAATGAGATTATAAGAAATCATAAAATTAAAAAATCATACGTCATCTATCGGATGTAATAAATGATTAAACCTGAAAAATTGAATACAGTGAGTATAAATTATAGATTAAACAATGTATAATCAGTGAGTGGTATATGGGTAAAAGGCTATTCATATTAGGAAGATGATCCATTATCCATATAAAATTTCCCTCTTGAACAGTTTGTATGTAGTTATTCCCAACCATATTTATAGCTACAATGGAGGGTGGTGTGGATGAAATTTCCTTGAAAAAAATTGACTAAATGTTGAAATTTTTGAAGTTATAAAATTTTTATGTGTTGATTCATGTAGTGGTTGTATGTGTTGAATTAAGATCATTACATGAACCCTCAGATGACGAAGTTTGGTGCAGGCCCTTTTAATTATGATCCTTATCTACTAGAAAGTCACTCTGAGAAATATCATTTTTAATCTTGGTGGGTGGGGTAATGGATTGGGATTATAACATGGGATTGTGTGGAGAGTAATGGGGTAAATGTAGTAATGAGTGCTGATATAGTAGACGATGGGTGGGTAGATGGTGTGTTAGTGGTATCCTAATGAAATGTATCTATAGAAAAAGAATGATCAATTAATGCGATACTCATGTGCATGATAATCCATCGTTTCTTCTACAAAATTTATTGGAGAACACTATCATGAATTCAAATAACCACCCACCCAAAAGAATGAAATGGTGGGACATGTTTAAATTGGGAACATGGAGTCATCTTAGATGACATGGTAGGTGTAGAGGTGGTTTAGTAGATTTTTTTGTTGGGATTCTAGTAGTAGGAGCCTCATGAGATGGAGTAGTTGGTTCTAGAGCATGAGACCTGAAACATCATCAATTCCCTCATCATACAAGGGATCCCACTCATAATGATTCATGTTTGTATATAATTTCTTCATCCTTTGGAGTATTAGGATATCATTCCTCTCTATATTCCCTAGAGATTTGTAAGAATAAATCATTATGATATTATAATCTAGATGAGTGATGAAACTTCTAAAATCATGGAAACACAAACCCTCCAAACATGGTCTCATAGTTGTTTGGGTTATAGAAATCCATCTTGATGGTTGGGCCTCTATTTGAAGAGGCCAAATGATCATCTCTATTTGACTGATTCTACCTTTATCATCTCTTCTTTCCATCAAGGTATAAGAAATATCCCAATGTTATATCTAGAAGGAAATACCCTAAATCAGGTTCCCTAAATCATATGTAGTTCAATAATGATATAGGGTTTATGTTTGATTAATTCATAACCATGTTTATATTCAACTTCATTCAGATCAAACTCCAAGGGAGAATAATCTTGAAAAGAAACAATGATAGATGTGTCAATACCAAATCCAATGATAAAGTCTCCCAATGTGTCTTCCCATGTCCTTCCACAGAGACAGAAGGTCAAACATTCAACATGATGAAAAACATCAAGAATAGACCCTGGTAGATCAACTATTATATCTATAAAATTATATATAGGTGAATTCTCTAGATGATATACTACACCTTTTCATGTAGAGGGACTATCTTAAGAACTGTCGGGTCAAGGGACTTATTGGTCATAATGGGCATGGCCTAAATACTGAACTAGATAACCTAATTATCAGGCTTAGAATATTTTTATATGAAATTATGTTTTGGGTGTTGGGATGATACATGGGACTAGATTGGAGAATACTATTAATCGTTGGATGCTATGAGTTTGGCAGAACTAGTTATAGAAGAAGTTGGGGTTGGATTTTTGGGTGGTGGGGGATTGTCCAACGTCAAGGATTTGAGTGTGAGATGATCATTACATAGGGGAAATCATTACGAATATGTTACCTTAAATGTTTCGATGAGGGATATAGAGATTTGAATCAATGAGTGTCGAACGGAGGAGGAATGGGCGAGATACTCAACTTTGAGAAGATGATGAGGAAAAAGGGAGGAAAAGGAGTAGGGGATAATGTTGGAATGGGTTGAGGCTGATATTTTTGGGGAGTATATTAATTAGTATCACCCATTAAAATGAGAATAATGATATTTTTAATTGACCCCATAATTTACATGTCATTTAAAATATTCATCTATTGCATGTTATGGGGAGTAATACTTTTTCTCGTCCCCGAAAACTCATGTTGGGTATGGTGTAAAAAATATGTATAAGCATTTTCTTTTAATTGTATTCCTAGAGCCTCCAATAATTAATTAATATATTCCCAAACAATCCTAATATATAGAAATACTACTATAAACTATGGATCATATCATGTTTTTCCTCATATTTATTTATTCAATTAACTTCGAAATGTAGACAATGATTTTAATTCACTTGAATATTATTAAATAACATAATTTCCATTAAATTATTCTTGATATATTATTAGTTACAGAACATTTAATTTTTTAGGATGGACCTTCACATCATTGAATATTGATCATCACATAGGGGAAAACATTGAAATCATAAAAATGTACTTACCATCAAGATTTCAGTTTTATGAGAAGTTGTTTTAGGGGGGAATTAATTAAACCAATTTTCCCCCATTTGTGAAGATCTATAATGTGATGTGTTGTTCATCCCATTTTATGTGTTTATTTGATAAATTTGAGAGTTTTCATATGTCTCCCATAGAATTTATTTCATATCATTCATTTGTATAATTCTTTTTATTTACAGTTTGACCATCCATGTTTGTTCTTAATTTCCCAAAAAGAATGATGCTCTAACCACAGTTATAGGTGACATGGATCCCTATAAAAAATACATAATAGATTAGCATCGATGGGTATTTTGTATGTTATGTGATAAAAACAAATTTTTTATCCAATTTGAGGCTCTATCACTTCCTATTTATATTATCTACCAGTTCCATGAATATTTTAATTTTACTTTTGGGTTATTCACCGTACCCTCTTGTCTATATATGGTAGCGAGTCCCTGTGTTTTATCAAATTCCATACTATTCAATAAATCCATTGACTGAGTATTTATAATTTTTCCCCAATAATTAATTATTATTGAAGGAAATCCATATAAGGAGAAAAAAATTTCGTTAAAAAATTCAAAACCAATATAGTGGTATCATTGGTGATGGAGTCAACTTTTACTCATTTCTAAGTGTAGTCCACATAGACCATGATTTAATATACCCCATGGGAAATGGGGAATCAAACCATAAAACTAATTCCCCACACATTGAATTTTTTTTACTTCTATAATGATATTTTGTAGCTTGTATATATGTTTTTAATGTTTCCAATCTAATGGCACCAACCACATAAATTTAAAGAAATCATCACATCAATATGGAGTGTGGTTAAAATAGTCCACTTTGTAAGATTCTAGTGAAGTTACATTTATGTTGATGATGTCTGATTATATGAGACTTATAGAATGTTTTTAGTATGCATTGAATTACATCCTCTTTAATGAATAAATACATCAATACACCATTAAAATAGTTAAATAATAGTTTCAATTCCAATTAATTTAATGAATCATCCAAAAATAGTATCTCATTATACTGATAAGGGATTTTTTTCATATTGATATCCATTGGAAAGATAGTAATAAAAACTAGGAAACCATGTGAGTTCTTGTTTATGTATATTGAAAATTCTTTCATCAATAAAATCATACTTAATACATAATTCATTATCTTTCTTGATACTATGTAGCGAGAGTACATAAAAATGAGAATATATAACATTTTTAGAATATTTGGTGTCTTTGATAACTACATAAAATTATTTCATCATTTATATCCACCGTATTAATCATGGGTTTGCATCTTTTTTACTCATAAGTAACCCCTATATTGTGCGTGTAGTGGAAAATATGTATTTGGAGAGAATGAAGATTGGCCAAAAATTGTCATATTTGAAAACCACTATATGAAACTCCTTCTATGTTGTCATGTAATTGATCTGAACATCATTTAGAGTATGGTTGACATTATAAATATAGAGGAATATATTTCCAAATTTATTCCCTAAAAATCACCCACAACGAAGTCACTAGACTCACACATATACTCAATATCCCTTTTCCAATTAGGTGAAACTATAACATGAGTAACCACTAGGATATTTTTCTGAGTATTGAATTCCCTAAAACATTTATCACATAAATTGAATGGACTCCCCTTGTACAATAAGTTAGTTAGTGGGTGGATAATACTAGCGAAATCATGGATAATGCATTGATAAAATCCAACAGGGCCTAGAATCTTCTTTATACAATCATGTATCATGATATTAGGTAAATAATTAATAACCATGATTTTTCTATTTGAATTCTAGGTAATGATATGATGTTTGATATTGGTGGAATTTTCTTCCATAGAACATGAATGTAATATTTTATTTTTATATCACTAGGCACTTCTATTCAAATCCTTTCAAAACTATGTCCATATTTCAAATGAAAACATGAAATGATCTTATTAATATTTGGAAAATCAATGAAAAAACTAGAAATTCATCTTCTATAAAATGAAAAATGATTTTCAAACAACATACGATAGGTAGTGGTATATTACAAAACCGGAGTTAAATACATTGATATGTGATGTTTTTAAATTGATATATGAATGTGTTCATTGAATAATCATCTGAGATAATAACAATTAAAATGTTTCTAGAGTGTCAATATTAAATGAAATATAATTCATGTCCAGCTAATCTCCCTTTCATCTAATCCATGAATTTGAGAATATAATGGTTTTTATAGACAGTGTGATGAGATTTATTTATTCAACACATAGTTTTCACCCCCTAATGGTTCAATTTGAGATTAAATCATCTTAATTGGTTTTTATTAATATCAAGACACAATTCTATGGGAAAATATACATCAGTCCCACCAACTCATTTTCAGAGATGGAAATTATGGTACCATCATCAATATGTTTAATAAAATAATTTTTAACGAATTATTTAAATTGATTAGTGAGTCACTACATGGGTTGGAATTTTGGGTTTTCACCTTCTTCCTTCAAAATTATATATGTTCAAATTGTGGGGATGATACCCTTACATTCCGAAACACCCCATGTAATTGAAATGTTATTCCTTTTCAAGAAATCAATTAGTTTTTAATCATGAAATTTATGAAAAACAAATTTCATATTAATTGAAAACCCTTCTATTGTTTCTAGAAATGAGTATCACATGGTTCTCGATAAACGATTCAATTCTATCATTGGTGTCTTGATGAATGAGGGTATTAATGTCAGAATGGTGTCTCTCATCAAAGTTTAATTATAATTAAATTTATAATTACTTTTATAGTAATCATTGAACTCATTTTTTTTTCTAAAGACGTGTTCTCTCTATCATCCCAAATAGTCATGTATTCATATTTCTGATTGGTTAGAATGTTGGATTGAAAAAAAATGAATCACCGTCATGTGTGGGATATTTCACTAAATCGAACTGTACTTGTTTATAACCAACAAAACAAAGCATCCTACCATGACTAAAATCAATCAATGACAAACCAGTTGTGATAAATAGTCTCCCATGAATGATGTAATCATATCATTTATCCACGAAATCCATGATAGGGTAATCCAAAAAAATTGAATTAACCATCCATGACCATAAAATCCTTGAGAAGTGTTCACTGGTACTTGACATTATGATTTGGAACCTAAATCATGACACTCATAGGGTAAAAATTAATGAACCAATCATTTTGGAGTAACTCATATTAATGAATTTAATACTTTATCCATTTTCATCCAAGGAATTTAAAAATTAGATGTCCCAATAGTGTATGAATCAAAATTATTATGAGGTATCACATCGTTAGTGAGAGCTTTATCTTAATGAATTTAATGAATTATTCACCAATCGTGATGTCTCCATGGTATCATAATTTTATTTTTTTTGAATTCAACATCTTTATATATTTTTGATGAGCCAGAATCTAATTTATGGATTTTGTAAAGGGGATATTGATATGTAGTTTCTTGAAAATTTCAAACAATTTGTTGAATTTACCCTCTATATTTCGTAGTATTTGCAATCCACTAAGGGAGATGGGTTTAAAATGGTGGTGGATGTGGATTATAAAAACAATATTTTTTTTATTCACTTGAATGGATGATATTTGAGTTCTATAAGATTCCATATTTTTTAATGACTATCATTTTGTGTGTTATCAGGACAAACATTATTGATGTTTTTTACATGTATTTATGGAATCTTTATATCCTATTTCTTTATTATTCATGGATTCATAAATTTCATTAATTTTCCATTCTTAAGTAATAAATCCCTATCCTCTCTCTAATTTGAATTGTTATTATTAGGCCATGTACCTAATAATTATTCTAATAGTGTTTTTGAGATTTTACCCATTTATTATTAATGATTTCAGAAGACAACCATTAGATTCTGCATCTTATTTTCTTGGGTAGTCATCCAATGATCCACGTTTTTAATAAATGTTGGGAGTATATTCTCTTTATTTGACTATTATGTTAGCTCTTATTGTTTCTTCATTAGTGAATCCTTTTGAAACTTTTATTGGTGTGCAGAATGATGGGATATATGGAAAAATATTTTTGGGGAAATGGTTTTTTATATTGAAGAGATGGATTTTGAGGTGGGTTCCCAGGTTTTACCAAATATCAAGGTTGGTAGAAACCATTATTATATTTTTAGAAACCATTATATAATTTATATAATAGGGGGAGGAGGAGGTTTCATTGGTGATGTAGCTAAATTATTTCTATTTTCACTTTTGGGGATTCTATTTAGGCTGCATGGTGAGTAATATCTTCCACTTGATAAATCGTACATCACTAAAGTCCTCGGTTTATCTCCCATATACTTGTATTATGGGATATTTCAACTAAATATGTACTTCCAACATTCAACATCATGGACATATGTCCATCATCAGTGGAGGAATCTACTATAGTCCATGCAACTGGTATCAATACATGGTAAATGCTTTATAGCTGAATCCACACATTAATTCTATGTTATGTGCTGTTTCTACCTAATATTTAATTTGATACCAAACTTACCAGGCTGTTTCTAGATCTTCTTGGGTGATGTTGAGGATATTCTTTATGAGCATCTAGGTTCATACCGGTGGAAAATATTTTTAAAATAATTTTTTTCTAAATATTCCGATGTTTTAATTGACATGACAAATTGGATTCAGAACAAATCCTTAGCTCTATCTCATATGGTAAAGTGGAAAATTATATTTTTAATCACTTCATACATCTCACAAGACTCTAAATTGTGTCACATAATTCCAGAAAACTATAAATATGTTCATGTTGATATTATAATTCAAATCCATTGAATTGTCCTTGGTTTTTAATCATGTGGATGAGTCCATGTCTTATATTCAATGTATAAACCTTCATATGAGGGAAACCGATTCCTTAAACAACACAAAAAATGATTAATAAGACATAGTACATAATGGTGTACTCCTATAGTATTCTTCACACTTATTTCTAAATAGGTGGTACATATTGACCATTTTAATGATTTGGCTATGTAGGGTTGTTGTGATCGCCCATAGTTGAGTAATGATGTGATAAAATGTATGTATTTATTTCAGGATGGAAAGAAAAAATTTCATGATCCTAAAGTATTCTATAATGATTTAGAGGTCCATAGAGCATTCACTTTCTAAAAAATGTACACATGTGCTAGTCCCTGTAATAAGGTTGTAAAAATAAAGAGGAAAGAGGAATGTGGGTCTTAGGTAATCACAAGATTTAACTACATTTCATGGAGAAAAAGTAATGAAAATACTTGAAAATGGAACCAAAATATGATGCATATAGAGGAAATCAGTTTAATTTTCTATCATGATCAAATTATAAATTTATAATGACCCAATCCAAACAAGCTACAATTTGATTTCATGACTGTAGAATGTAGTTTATCAAGAGGGGAAAAATTAGAATGGTTGGTGATCAAGAAGTTAGAATCTGAGTGGGGGTGTTCTTGCATTAATTTCATAGGATTAGTTCATTAAGTCATATATAGATTGGTTTTACTTTTTAAGAAATAGAGGAATCATGATCACTTCCATGGCTTATGAAAAAGTTATTAAAAGATCATGATTGACATGGACCTATAAATTTTGTGGAAAAGAATATTAGAAGTCACAAATTGGATTTGGTCAACAGAATTGCATCATCCTAAGACATAAACTAATCAGGGTTCTATAAGCAGTCATAATACATTATGCAATAATCATTTTTTCATCGGAAAATATTATCATAGGATATTGGTCCTTTCCTTGTCAATTGTAAGTACGTAATGGTCCCTAAATTCCCATTACTTGCATTAGGGTTGTGAAAAATAATATTATTAACAATAGTTTAATTACACAATATGTATCCAAATGGTTACCCATTTTTTGATTTAATGATTTACTAGGTTTAATACATCCTTAATATTTACCCCAAAGCCTTGCCGATTTTCCGCAAATGATGAAAATGTTATTAAATAGTAGTGAAAATAGAGGAATGTAATAAATAGTTATTAAAATATTATAACTATATAAATACACCATTAAATATATTGAGAATAAATTAATGTATTTTCTTGATTTAATGAAAATGAATATAGAAGCGATATTTTTAGTTGAAAATGGTAATGAAAATTTAAATAAAATTGAATTTGAACGAAAATTTGGAACAAGAATGAGAAATAAAAAAATCATTGGAATGATGTGTGGGGGAAATGATGAAAAAATTAAGAAACAAAAAGGAATAAAATAATATGTGGGTGGTTTGGATGATAAACTGAGGATAAAATTAAATGTGAGTTGGCCACACATATTCATCCTTAACCATCATTGGGGTTATGGAAAATATATATCCGTAAACTCTCACGAAGAGTGAAAATTAAAAATATTGTATTGGATTAAGATAACATTTCCATTGCGACTTCTACAATGAGTAATATAAATTCACATCAAGTTATATGATCCTAAAAATTCATGGGAAACATTGCAGTACAAGGAATTCACAACTTATATCTTTTAGTCTGTTAAGACATCAAAAAATTCATGTCGAGTAATGGATTCACCTAGTGTATTTCGTTTTAATAGAAGATTCATTGCTTGAAATGGTTTCACATGATTGACTTTGGACTATAGTAGTAGTATTCCCAAGGAATTAACATCTTTTATATGTTTTAGATTGTGTAAGGTTAAAAATTTCTGAAATAACCATCTCTTATCTTTTGATAATAGATTTCATATTTCCAACCAAAACCCAATATATTATATAATAAATCATTATTATATCCTTAGGAAATTTATCCAGTATATATATATATGTATATATATATCAAAAATAATCATATAAGTGACCCAATGTGTAATTGGTAATGGAGTGCAATGAATTAATCCATGTTATTGTAGGAGACCGTTGGGTTTATATTAACAGGTACATTTCCCATGGTGCGATAGTCATAAAAACATAATATCAATGATAATAATAAAAATGATTTGTGGATGTGATCCCTCTATTTTAGTTGTAGGATATACAAATACTATGATTTAGTTAAGGTTGGATTGATTATAATAGTATTGGAAAATTGATACTTCAAAGGATAGATGTTTCTATCCATGCCAATTTGGTGCATGATTCTTTTCTAGATCCAATCTAGTTATAACACCATAGTTTAGAATGATTGTCATGGGGTTATGTCCAAATAGGTTCCCAACTAAGAGGATTCGAAGTGTTCTTTTGAGATAGGACAATTCACACTTCAATAACATATGCTGGAATATGGGGAAATAAATTTGACTGATAAATGACCCCAAGGTGTAATAACTTATGGTGCTCTAGGGAAAAACATAATAATTAACGGTGATCTTTGTTGTAGAGGAATGTGTTCATGTCCCATATTTATTCATTATGAAATAAATATTTAGTATATTTTTCATTTTAAGGAAGTTAATGAAGTTTCATGACAATTTGGAATCATGGTAAGGGACACTTTTCCTTAAAACCTAGTTTTTAATTCTTTAAAGATGCATCCGATAAATCTTTTTCCTCAATTTCAAAAAAAAAATTAATTTATTGATATATTCATATTGAAATAAAGGAATTATAAAGGATATTTTATATCTATACTTAATTTATTTTCAAGGGTTTCAAGATGAACATTTTTCATATTATATAATGATCATTTTAAATTTCATAAAAAATGGAAATTGAATATTCTATTGTATCCTATATGATAAGTGAATATTTTCCACTATCATGAACATTATTAATTAATAGGATATATTAAAAATATTAAATGGGATTCATTAAAAACCCTTTTAACTATTTTGTTTTATTTTTTGGTTTTTTTAATAAAGAGGGTCTTAAACAAGAGTATATTGTTATTAAAAAGCTTATGTCATGTGTGTTCAAATTAATTTTAAAGAATTTAATGAAGAAAAGTAAATTATTAAATAGTTTTTTGATGATATCATACTTTTCAATAATATATGTTGAAGGGAAATATCTATGCTGATTATACAATAGTGTATCCCAATAAATCATTAATGACTTGTGAGCTTGATATCTCTCTCCAATGAATTTATTAATGTTATTCTAATTCAATATATTGAATGATGGTGTTATGATTAGAGGTTTCTACTATGTATTTAACTACCCTATAGTGATATCAGACACAAGTGAACACTATTTATGAATATAAATCCAAAAAATTCCGAAAAGTGTATGATTATTCTTAATATGGGATTTATATATTTTCATAGAGACAAAATTTGTTTACCAATGTCGATATGAATTACATTAATTGTTTAACGAAATATTTGATAGCTATATAAAATTTATGTGTTTTATAATTTATACTCAACTACGGTATTTCTTTATTTTATTTCCCGTAATAATCCTTTTCTTCTCAACTTAGATTTTTTTAGTCAAAATATTACAGGATTGAGGATGAGTAGGAACGAAGAATAAATCTTATTAAATTTCTTGGATATTTTTCATGGTATGGAAATGGGTTATATTTTTTATTTTTGGTAAAAATGGATATAGATTTGATGTATCGACTTTTGATTAGGTGATGTTTTATTAACATTTGATGATGTAATTATTAAAACGATATTCTTTAAATATTTTAAAGAATGTTTTATAATTAAATCATGATTTACACTCAATATTATGTAATGTTTTATGGGTAGTTTCTTATATCCCCACACTCTCATATTAAGATCATCCAAGGAAATGAAAACATGGAAATATATTATATAATTAAAATAAATCACCATCTATTGAATCTCTAAATATGAATGATTCGGCACTGATGATATTCAATACTCAAGGGAAAACACTTCCACTAAATAAATCTTGTAATATGTTAGTGTTTGAATTTCTAAATTCAATCCACATGATTTTTTTGGTACACCTAAATTATCCTTGATGATATATTGTTAGTGATTCCTTTAATCATAGAAACTACATGCGTATAAATGAGAATATTTTAATACCATATTTCTCACTAGGTGGCACCGGTTTTCCCTCATCACCATGATCATTTAATGTATAAAATGCCTTTTCTTCCCGAATCACTTAGTTAACCAGATTCTAATATACATTATCTACAACAAAACACATGATTGATTCCTCAGACATTAAGATGAAAACATTATTTATTCTGATGATGAAATTGATGACAATCACTATCAATTGTCAACAATTAGCACACTATTGAAATGATGAAAAATCACAACCTTAACAATACAATCACAAAAAAAAAATATCATCATTAAATAGATTATAATAATTACCAGTTTTTAATTTATTTCTTTATTGAAATAATTATTAATAGTATAATATTCAAAATTAATTAAAAAATATAAATAAATTTTTATTTCTAAATAATAATTATGAATTAATTTATAACAATAATTTACAAATAAATTTATAATTATTAATTATTCCATTAAAAATAATTAAACTACATTATTTCTTATAATTAATGAATATTAAATAATTTAAAATTATTATTTAATTAATAATATTTAATAATTAGTAAGAATTTTATAATTAGTATTTAATGAATAATAATAAATAATTTGTAATTTAAATTAATAATAATAATTTTTAGATAACAATAATCAAAATTTTAATAAAATTGTTAAATAAGAAGTCATGAGTTTTTTGTTATTTTTAATTAATCAATATTAGGTAATAATATTTAGAAATAATTTAATAATAAATAATAATCGATAACTATTAATTAATTAATTATCAATTATTTATTATTGTTCTATAAAAATTAATTAATATTTAGTAATTATGAAATTATAATAATTTATTAATTTTTAATTAATAATCGTTAATTGTACTAATTAATTCAAAATAACTAATATTTAGTAATTAATTAAAAGTTACTAATATTTAAATTAATTCATAACATAGTTAATCAAGGATTTATTAAACCAAAACCATGATACCATAATTTGTTTTAAAATATCACACACACAAAATTTTGGGGATTACGTGGCTTAAAATTTTCAAAAGAAAAAAAAATACAAGAGAAATGTTATAAAACTAACTTATTCGTCTATATAAAAATTAGGTGTATAGAGACTGGCTTAATTCAATACTATCAAAAAATTAAGAATGTAGAACATCTCACACAAAGAACCTGAAAAAAAAATTATTAATCTAATATCTTATTAGTATCCATGAAATTTCTAAATGAAAACTACGCCATCATAGAAAGCCTCATGTATACATTGAACATACAAATACAGGTGAACATGAATAACACAAATTGATGATTAAACTCCAACAAGAAATAAAAACACTGAAATCCTCCTCATATTGCATCATATCTAGTTATGAATCCTTCTTGTTAATCAACTGATGAAACTGGTTGTCACGCCCTAAACTACATACAAAATTATACTCATTATTCATGATCTTTCATATACCACAGATTATGATTCCTTACTACTATTATCCCCCTACATCAAATAAGTTTATTTTTCCAAAAAAAAAATATCAAAATAAATAAATACTAGTCCAAATTATCCATAGTGTGAAGTCTAGGAATCTCACTGTCATAGAAAGAAGAATCATTCAGGGTATAAATAATCAACACAAATATTCCAAGCCTTTCAATCATTATAATGATCCATCAATAATGGAAATGGGAATGAATAATCATGTTTTTTAGGCCCCATGACCTCCCATATAATTATGGTTTTGAACTCTCATTTATGATTTAATGGTTTTCCACATATGTTTTTATATAAATGGATTTTTTTATCATTAATGTGATGATGAATATTTGAATCCAAAACCCAAATATTTTTATTCTCAAAAAAATTTCTATAATCCAAAATCATAACATTATCAATAAATATTTTATTGAAAAAGAAAAATGAATAACATGTAGATTCCTGATTTCTCACCATTCTATATATAGGCTGATTTATTACATTTATCCCTATTTAATTGGCTTGATTTTTTGGATAATCTAATCATATAGTTCCCATAAAATTGATAATATATTAACACATCTTAGAATCACTCTATATGGATAGTCAAGGACCATATAAAAATGAACATCTATCTAATGACCCAAACAGTTATAAATAAAACCTCCCATGTTATTTAATTAAATTTAAAATGATGAAATATGGTTATAGAAAACACATTAATTTCATTAGTTATATAATATAATTTATAACTTCAAATACCTTTATTATCCGTTATCATTGATAATATAGCACTTAAACAATGACCACATTATTAGATTAAATGAAAGGTTTAACAAATCCAATTGACACGCACAAAGGATGTTATGGCCTCAACTAGTAGGATAATAACCTATGAATACAATATAATAGAGAATTAGAGGGACATAATATCAATGTCCATTTCCATTAACCAAGACCAAGATGAGATCCAATAACATAATCATGAGAGAAAAAAAATTATGGGCGATGTTCAAACTCATCACAATCACGAACCAAACCATATATGTCAAACCACCCAACGAAAGTCTCAAAATCATGATCCTTACTCTTAGATAATTCAATGGTGTATGAAAATTATATGAATCATGAATCTAGTAAAATGAAAATATATAGTGTAAATAATTATGAAATTTTTTCATTTTACTATTGTTACTTTTTAAATGATTCAGATATTTATTCAATAAAACACACATTGTATTTTCGGTTACTGTTCAAATTCAATGAATGAATTTATTTTCTTGAAATAACTGATTTTTTTGATAAATAATATTTCAATAAAATTGTATTTACAAATATTATTTATTAAATATAAATGATCATATAATTTTTATGATTTCAAATGTAATGTTTACAAGGATTCAAAAATTGTTACACTCTAAAAACCAATTATTTCTCCATAAATATTTCTTATTATTTTAAAATATAAAATTAAAATATTTAGAAAGCTATATACATTAAATGAATATTAATTTTGTAATATTACTATAAAAATTATACAATGATGAATTTTTCAGAATTTTATGAGATAATGTAATTTTTGGGTACATATTATATACAATTTAAATATACAGTGTGTTTTATGACAATATAATAACACAAAAGTGATGTAATAAATACTAATAACCTAATAAAATCCCATATATAGGTTTTCCATTTTGTATAATGTGAATTGATTCATTTGAAAACTTACATAAATCCTTTATGAATTCAAAAATCCATTAATATATTTTATGCTTATAAAATCGTGTCTTTAAGAGTATAACTCATCTTCACATCAACATGGATATTATTTAATTATGTTTGGAACCGGGAAAAATTAAATAATGAAGAAATTAATCATTTTAATATACCAAGAGTGTTTTTTAGGTCTGGTTATTTTATTATCAAGAGTCTAAAACCCAAGTGAGAGAAATATTAAATAAACACACACTATTTTCCTATATAATCCAACCCATTATCCCATTTAAATTCTAAAAAAACCATGATCAATGAATTTTCACTATACTACCCTCCATATATCCCCATAGGTTCCCCAACACTCTCCATAACCCCCTCTAAAGAATATGGAGACAAACTATCAAAGAAAGGGATTCTCTCATCCCACTCTAAATTAATTAGTTTTATTATCTCATTGATTCTATTCCCAATTCCTAATTTAGGGAGATGTATTTCCATGTCCCTATTAGAAACAATTTAATTTGAAAATGATGATATATCCCATCACTCTCATCATCTGAATTTATTACTTTCTAACATATGCTTTTATGCTTCAGAAAACTCAATGTGATTTTCCATTTGAAAATAATACTAATATGAATAATGTACCCAATTCCTATCAAGGGTGTTATCATTTACACAAAAATTCTTATATTAAATTTGATTTAAATGTATGTATTCAACACTGCTTGTTCTTTTATAAATTATGATGATGAATGAATCCATGTTTTATGACCTATGTGGAACGCTTAAGCATGATAATGAAATGAATATGATGGGTGACCAAAAATTATATAAAAAACCAATGCATTGGGTAATGAATAAACTCATGAGAAATAATATTTGATTTGAGAGTTAAAATGATTCCATTATGGGACTTTTTCATCATGATGTCTTGGAAGTTATCCCTGACCTATGTTGATGATGCAGTGTTATATATTGTTTCAACATTACCAATGTATATTTTATGTTCTCATGCTAGATAATGCCTCCTTTTTCATGTTTATTACTTTAAATTATTTTATTCCATTTTGATATTGGTATTTTCTAACACATATTATATTATTCATGTTATTCCATGTTTATTTCATGACTAGGATGTATAACTCACCCTATTCTTATGTACATCCCCAGGTTATCCAATGTAGTTTTATGTATGAAAATGTTAAGAATGTTTTCAATAAAGGCAATTGTTTTCCTATTTTAAGTTGATATGGTATTTTCTTAATTTCCCAAGATAGTAGAATTATTGATATATTTGGTTGTATTTTGTGTAATTTTATGTAATAAATTATTATTTAATATGTAATAAATAGAATAGTTGGCATAGCTGGTTTCAAAGGTAAAGGTTAATTATTTTTGGGATTATGATTACAAAACTATAGAGAATGACATAGGGATGAGACTACGTATAAGAAAACATGATGATATTTTGGTAAGTATATATTATATGTTTTATAAATAAAATACATCAATGTTTGTATACTATAATCAGATGTCTCTAAGGAATATATTTATATAGTTGTAAAACCGAAAAACAGCTTGTTGAGCTAGAGTTGACCGGGAACTGAGGCACAACAACCTGACATAACTCACACATTGTTTGACACTAACAAAAGATATTCATTTTTGAAATCATAATATCATTATGAATAATTATTAAGGTAAAAAAATGACCATAATAGTATATGAATGGAAATATATCATGGATAACATAGATTTAAACCTTGATATTCATACGTTATAAAAATACATCTAATTTATAAGTTACCTATTTAATGACATTGAATTCCATTCTATGAATGTGAAAATTTAAAAATATTATTCCTTAATTTTACATTTATTCTATCCTATGATTGTAGATAAGTGGAATCAGGTAAAAATTATCGTGATGGGGAATGAGATGACTTACTAATGAGAATCCCAACTTGATGAGAGTGGGAAACATGAACTTATTGATGACACTATCTAAGTGAATTATGGTTCTAAATAGAAAACTATACTATGAGTAGTTACTAAAACCTAATATGTAAAAAAAATTATAATTTTGGGCTTTATGTGACAAAGGCCTCCTATTATCAATTTATCATCTGATCCCTTAATTGTGGAACAATTGATTAACTCTATTGAGAAGATATTCTTTATCCATCGATGTTCTGAAAAAGTGAGTGTTCTGCTGGTTATTTATTGTATTGAGGGAAAATGATAAAAAGTGGTGGAAATTGATTAATAATATGAATCTTTAATAATATGTAGATGTGATGGTTTGGAATAAATTATGGAAAATATTTTTCGATAAATATTTTCATCGCACTCTCTAACTCAAAATTTATTGATATTTCCTTTCCCTGGGGAAAAAAGATGATGAAACTATTTAGGTCTATGATTACATATTCAAAATTCATTCATGATAACATATTGTATTTTTTGGTACCCCATAATTTAAGGTTGAACAGTTTGTTAGTGGGTTCAAACAATGTCAATGAAATGCCATGGTGATCTGAGACTTTGATTTCTATGTATAATTTTTTTGATGTTCCCTTAATGTCATAATGGTGATATGAGAATTTCATATGTATCACGGTAATACGAAGAGTAATTTTTAGTTTAATTTTTGTGGTTTGATAGTGAAATATTACTACTCAATAAAATTTCAACACCCTAATTGTCAAAGGTGCGGAAAGATGACCCTTGGAAATTGCCTAAGGGGAATGAGGAATTGCCTTAGGTGTGGGAATAAGGACACCAAACTAGAAATTGTCTATAGGAGAAACACACAAATGAGATATCGGAAATGAATGTTCCATTAAATCCTCAATAAATTTTTAATTTCATGAACTACAAGGAATATAGGTACTTTGCAAACCAATTTACTAAGGAAGGGGTTTTTAGAGACAACCAACACCAACCAAGGCAATATGGGTGATATTATTTCATAACTGCTGAGGTGGATCCCAAAAATGAATAAGAAATATGTACACTATTTATTCATTCAATAATAGAGAATTTACATTTTTTATTTTGTTCTATGTATTCCTTAATATCCAAAAAGTATAATAGAACATTTGAAACAACACCACAAATCCTGAAAGTAGATCTTTTTGTGAAAACAAAATATGGGGAAATTATAGCATCCCAATTGAATAAATCATACGCTATAAAATTTTATGTTGTGAAAATACCAATGAATAATGCATACTAACTTAGAAGAATTTGATGAAATTTTGGGCATGGATTGGATTTTACTATAGATAGGCAATAAAAAAATTCAGTTGGAAGGAAATCACTCTCTATGTTGAGAATTGTCCCTTGATTCTATATATGTTCATGGAGGAGGATGATACTTCTTTACCACCAAAATCTATATAATGGGAATTTTATCCCAAATGAGTATGACTATCTAGATAAAATGATTGAGTATAAGTAAATGATCATCCATTAATACATGACCATTGTGAGGGAATACACTATTGTGTTTCTGGAATAATTATTTGGTCTTTCTCCTGGAATAGATTTTGAATTCTCAATCAAGCTTATACATAGGGCATTACCATTAACAAATAATCCTTAGAGAATCTGTTTTTGTGTAAATTTAGGTTTTGAATAAAAAAATACATATGAATATGGAGAAAGGGTGAATACGCCTATGTGATACACCATGGGGTACACTAGTCCCCTTCATCACGGAGAATAATGATTCAAAGCTCAATTTCAATGATTACTATAATCTCAATAGGATCACTATGATGAATAAGTATCATATTCCACATACTGATGACATGTTTAATTAACTACATAGAGTACAATAATATCAATTGTGGATCTATGGTCAGGGTGTTACAAAGTTATAGTAAATGAGGAAATCCCCAAGATTGTTTTTCATTAAGGTACGAGGACTCTGAGTTCATCATAATTTTTTTTTCAAAATCAATAATTATCCACAAATCTTTAATGAAATATGGAATAAAGTCCTTATAGATTACCACATAAAATGTTTTGTAATATATATAGATTATATTAAAATATACTACAAAATAAAGGAAGATCATGTCAAGAAATTGAATACTATGCTAATTACATTATGAGATGATAAGATTAATGCTATGTACTAAAAATGTGTTTTATCGTTGGAAAAAGACTCACTCTTGGGGAATACTATCACAGGAAATGGTAAAATAGAGGACAATTACAAAAGTAATTTGATGATGGATGAGGCCAATAACTATTATAGATCTTCATAATTACCTTTGATTAGGTAGATACTATATTCGATATGTGATAATTTTCTCATGATTTTCAGACACTCTAAACAATCATTCTCAAACGAGAGTAATGTTTTAAGGAATGATGAATGTGACTAGATGATCAATGATTTTTAAAATAGTCTTATCACCACACATGTACCAACACTACCTGCAAGTGGATAACTTTTCATGGTATTCAATGCTTCCTTAGAGAGGGTATTAGGATGTGTGTTAATGGAGAGTAAAAAATTGATAGCATATACATCAAGGAAGTTGAATGTTCATGATCAAAACTATCCAACACATGATCAAAAGTTCGCTATAGTGATCTTCTCATTGATATTATGGCCGCATTACCATCATTTGGAGTATAGTGAAAAAATTATAGGTCACCAAGAATCAAATATATATTCACACAGAAATAGTAGAATATGAAACAGAAATAATGTTTTGATCAGATAAAATACAATGAATGATCAATTAATAACATAATGGAAAATTAAATCAAGTTGAAGATTCTCTAAGTAGAAAGGATTCAGAAATTCAATCATCGATTTGAATTGGGAGGGATCTGATATTTATAGATTTTAAAATGATGTATATGGGAATCATAAAGGAAGAAAATCATCAATCCTTTCACAACTTATTCCTCAACCATCCCTTATGGATAGAAGGAAGGATGATAAAATAATTCAAGTGGGAATTTCTAAAAATGTGGAATATATATGAAAAGGTAAATCCTAGGATTTTAATTTTAATTTAGAAGTATTTGTATGATTTCGGTCACATATATGTTTACCATACAATCCATATATAACCAATGAGAATACTAATAGAGCACATCGATCATGAATCTCTAATCACATTGGGTGTAAAAGGATTATCATGATTTCTAGGGAATTATTGGTGGGATAATATGAATAAAGAGATCATATAATACACAAAAATTTTCATGGTGTGTTACAATTTGAAGAATATATGATAATAGTATAAAATTACGATGAATCCATTGCACATACCCACATGGAAATGGTAAAAAATCACCATGTTATTTTCACCAAACATATAAAGATGTTAAGAGGAAATAATGCTATAAGGTTTGTTGTCGATTGTCTTACATATACACCATACATTATCATAATTTGAAAGGACTTATCAATCAATCTACTTGTATGCATATAATTCACAAAAGTGGTAAGGAAACATGGAGTATCAATATGGATTGTATCCAGTTCAGATTTAAGATTAACTACCATAATTTGGAAAAGTCACAAACATGCTGTAAATACTGAGTTGAACATGAACATGACTTATCAACCCCAAAATGATAGAAAATCTGAGAGGACTATCTGGAAACTAGAAGGCATGTTGATATCTTTCTCGATTGACTTAAAAGTATGATGGTACCTATATCTTCTATAGTAATATTATCATACAATATTTATTTCAACTCAAGAATACAAATGGATCACTTTGTGTCCTTTTATGGGATTAGTTGAAAAAAATCTACATGATGGGATTATATTGGGGTATGAAAACCGCTAGGTCCTAGAATGGTAGAGAAAATGGTGGATATAGTTATAACCATTTAGCAACTTAGAAAATGATTGTTAGGGATGACATAAGACCTATGCTAAAAAACATTGATGAGACTAAACGGTTGGTGTTATAGGAATGGTATTCTTATATATGTCTACATGGAATAATTTCATATGATTTGGGAAAAAAGGAAATCATATTCCAAAATACATTTATTGATTTTAGATCCTTGATAGCATTGGAGAGGTGACTTATCGAATAACACTCCCACCTATCCCATCTCCAGTACATGGTGTATTTCATTAATCCATATTGAGTAAGAAAATACCAAACCCCTCACATGTACTGAATCTAGAGTTGTTACCATTGAAAAATATTCTCTCGTATGATGATAACCTGGTGAATATATTAGATCATAGAGACAATGTTAGGTCAAATAAGTCAAGGCATATTATTAATGTTCTTTGGAGAAACTAAATGTTTGAAGATGCGATATGGGAACCATTTGAAGTGATGAAACATAGATACACTCATCTATTTTACTATAAGAAATGAAAATTTTAAGATGTAAATTTATAAATTGGGGGATATTATAATGACCCAAACCCTAAATAATAAAAATACCCTTTTTATTTAATTAAATTAATTGTGTTGAAATATGGTAATAAAAAACACACACACTTATTTAGTTTTAATATATATTATCGGACATAGAAGACCCTGAAGAATCCTTACCATTTAAAATATAGTCATTTAATAGTTTCCACATGATTAGTATAAATAGTGTATTTAATAGATTATATGGAAAAAAGAAAAATTAAGTGATAGCCTCAAAAAATTAGATCATACCCAATAAATAACATTTAAATGGAGATAGAATCAATAGTATTCCCCCAAGACAAATCCCAAAAAGAGATTATACAACTTATGAATATGCTAATCCATTTACTGTAGAAGTTCAAGATCGTCGACATCACAACTAAAACCATTTATGCTAAACCACCACATGAATGTCCCACCATAGAACACATTATTTTTAATGAGTTCATTGCTGTAATAAAAGTATATGTATCAAGACCCTAATAAAATGAATATTTATATTTTATATAATAATGAATATATTTTCACATTATAATTCAATCATTATAATTGATTTTTATTTTTATTCAATAAAATAAAAAATTTATTTTCGGTTAACGTTCAAAAAAAATTATAGAATTGATTTTTAGGATTTTTATTATTTTTTAAATTATAAATATTTTTAAATATTTTTTTAAAGATTTTTTATTAAATATACATGATATCATATTTTTTATCAATTCAAATGTAATTTTTAAAAGGGTTCAAAATTTATAATTGTCAAATAACCCAACATTTGTCAAAAAATGTCAATACTAATTTTAAAAGTGAAAATAAAGAAATTTATAAAATTATTTAGATCTGATTAACAATTTATTATAATCATAAAATTGAAGTTATCCTATACTGAATTGTTCATAATTTTCTGAGAATGCTTATCTTTCATGTAAAAAATAAATTTCTTATAAACATATGATCTGTATTTTAACCTCATAATGACCCACAAGTAATCTAATAAATACATCAAATGTTATATACAAAAAATATATGTTTTGTAGTTAAAAGATTTTATTACTTTATTAATTTTATAAATATATTATGAATCCACCACAACCATTAATATATTTTATGTTTTTAAAATCATTACTATAAGAGTATGGCTCACTTGAAAATCACCAGGAGTTTTATTTTATTATTTTCATCCATTTTAATTTCAAAACAATTAAAAACACTCCCCTATTTCAGAAAACATGGTGAAAACCCATGGGATGGTTTGTGGAGTGTTTATTTTATTATGTTGTGTACCAAACCCATGTTTTAGAAATAATAAAAATATACCCAATCCTTTCCTATATACACCATCGCAATATTCCATTTCTTTTCTATATAAATCATTTGATCACGTCCTTACTCTGACCTCCCCTATCAATAGTCCTCCCAAGGTTCCCCCATGATCTCAATAATCCCAATAAAATCATTTGGAGTCACACTCTCAAGTTATGAGATCATCACATTCCACTCATTATTAGTGATTCATTATTATCTTACGCCTTCTATTTCCAGTTCATAAATTTGTGTGATTTCGGTCCATGAACATATTACTACACATTTGATTTACAACTTATTAGAGAACATGTTCATTCACATCAAGCAAATATATTAATTATTAACTGACACTGTTATGATGCTGAAATATAACCACGATTTTCCATGCAAATCAATTGTGCTGTAAATAAAATTCACATTTCCTAGCAAGGGTTTTCAACTCTATAAACATATAATTTACATAAAAGGGACTATAACATATAAATTTCAAAATCATTGATTTATGAATAAAATATTATTATGACTGAAATTTGTTTTTATGATCTATGTGGAAATCTTAAGAATGTGAATTGAATTAAAGTGATAATTGGGCCAGAAATTATATAGCGCTCCAATGCAGTTTCTAATGTTTAGTGTTCTAATACGTCATGGTGGTATAGAGATATAATATTATTATTTTATGGGACATTCCTTAAATATGTTTTTGATGTTATCTTTGACTTTTTTTATGATTTTTTGTGTTAATTTTTTTCCACATTTCCCATGATTCCTATATGTTATCATGATATATCTTTCCCCATTGTTCATGGTTATGATTTTCACTCCTTTTATTCCCTACTGATATTGATGTTGTCTAACATGTGTCATCTTCTACATGTTATAATATTTTTATACCCTTACTAGGAATTATATCTCACCCAATTCTTATGGTATCTAGATTAAACCATGAATTTCTAAGCACATGATTGTCAAGGAATTATTCCATAAATAAGATGTTATTTCCATTTTATGTTGTTATTTAAAGTAACCTCTTCCAAAAAATAGTACAGATCTATAAATTATCATTTCATTATGTGTAATTTTATGTAATAAATCATGAATGAATATTTAATAATCAAATGGCTTGCCATAATCTATATTCTATTCATTACTAATAGCTACAGGATTGACTTGATGTGTTTTTCACATAGACTTTTGAAATCCAAAATCCATCTCAATTATAACATATAGTCCTTTCATGGAAGATGTCCTAAAATAGATCATCATAGAATAATTATTTGATTTTGATATATCGTAATTTTATGAAGAGGAATATTCTAAGACAAAACCACTATACACATCAACCTTTATTGAGCTACTATAAGTTGCAATACATCAAAATTGCTTATTTCCAAATAATAAATATTAAACACATTTTATTACACCAATGGGAATTCTCATATTTTAATTCTTATATATAAGATCCCACTAAATGTTATGTTAATCATTTTAATTTATTAAAGAAATAAAAAAATTAAATTTTATTGATTTATATTAATTATATAAATATTACATTTTTTTAAAGGGAAAAACAATTTTGGCCAAAAATATCTTTTCATGAATTGAGTTTTTAAATTAATATATATTTTATATTAAAAAATTATTTAGTTTATGAATTCTTCATGTCAAAAATATCATAGGAAGGATTTATTTATGTTTCAAAAAAAAATATTATCAATTAATAGTGGAAAATACTTGTTTTTATTGAAAATTTATTTTTTCAAGTTTTTCAAATGAATTTTTTATTGTATTAGTTTCAAAATTTATTCAAATACAATTTATTATATGACATCCCTTCATTGTAATTGTAATAAATATTATACATGAAATTGGTTTCAAAATATTTTTACTTCAAAATTCATTTGTTTGAATAATAGTTTGTCATCAATTTTTATGGGTATGATTTTAAATAAAATATTTCCATTTATATAACTTATATTTAATAATATTGATTAATTATTTCGAGTCATAATAATAAATATTTTTAAATATTTTTTTATTTATATTTTTTCATAATGAATTATAAATACTAAAAAAAGTGATGACATACCATATAAATCATGTTGGATAGAAATATATACACAAAATATCATCCATGATATAGAAATGGTCAATTTGTAACTATATTGAATGTTACAATAATAAAAAAAATTAATTTTTTTAATAATTCCAATTTTTTCTTCTCCCCTACTTATTAATGGACACACCCTATCCTCACAACACAAAATAATGTTTTACCATTTTGGTCTACCCAAATACCTAGTTTCCCAAACCAATATCCTTAATAAAATACATTTACATATCGTAGAGTGTTTTTATTATAAAACCAACCAATTAAGGATTTGTGTATAAACCTAAAGTGGATTTCTGAAATATTTGTGTAGTTCATTACTAACTGGTTATTTATTTATCATTATAAATCATTAAAATATTATTCAAACATTATAAAAATTATCACTATTATATTATATATATATTTATTGTTATTTAATAATGGAAGAACCTATTTTTATTTTCTTCATCAGTCAACTGGGAAATTAAACCATCGTTTGTGTGTATGGAGAACTATCATCTCACAAAACAATGTCATTCATTTTACATCACCACATATCACTTCTAGTTATGTATTTAATGATTATATATGATAATTATGAAAAATTCAGCACTCTATTAATAATCCATACCATATAATTCCCTAACATTCTATCCATTTAAGAATTATAATGTCCTTCATGGATATGCGTGGATTACCACATCTACAAGGTGATGTTATTTTTTACGTAACCACATCATATGGATGATATATACAATTTTATATGATTATGTTATATGATATTTAGGATATAATAGTAATTATGAATCATAAAAATTCTACTACCTCCTCTAGTCATTATTTTTTTAAAATATAAGCATTACCCAATTATAAGTACAACCAACTATCTTTATCATTGTAACACATATCATTGTTCTTAACCATAATATTTTAATGGTTTTAAAAGTATAATTCAATTATAAATTTGATAATTAATTTATTCATTTTATTATTATTATTCTATAGATGATTCACTAGTGACCACTTATAGCATATTCAACATAATAATTTCATTATGTACATACGATCCATATTTTTTTAAAACATTTCGTTTGGAATTAATTGATTTTGTAATATTATATTGCATAGAAAAAATAAAATAAAAGGAATATTAAAACATGAAAAATTAATATATGAAAATATATAATTTATATAATTTTATTGTTCACAATGATGGATATCAAAATTAGAATATTAGAGTCACATAAAGGGATTTATAATATGAAAACCTATGTTCAAAATTTCTAAACCATTTTTATTCTAAATATTTATATTAAAAGTCCATATTTTTTAAATTATTTTAGGGGATTAATTATTCATAAATATGAAAATTTTAATTAATTTTTTATGCCTCTTTCTACTTTAATTCAATATTAATTGAAATGTAAATTTTAATATATTTTATATGGAATTAATATAATTTCATTATAAAAAGGAAAAATCAATGTTCTATTTTACCATAGACAACATAAATATCTTTTTCCACAATCTCAACCATTATATTATGTTTTGATAGCTTTAAAATATTTTTTTCTAATGAAAAACCACAATTCCATTTGTTTTGAGTATTTTTGTTTTCAAAACTTGGGTTTTAAAAGGAAGGGGAATTTAGTTTTACTATAGTGTCTATCATATAGTTTAAATAGTGTTTTTAAAATGTTTTATGATAAAAATGTAAAAGAATTTTTTTCTATTGATGATATGGAACCTCATCTTGATTGATGAGAATATGTTTTCCAGATATATCTTTTATGACTGGTGATCCTAAAAACATTAGATCCATGTTCTAATAATAAAATTTATATGACTGGTGAGCCCGGTAATTCTTATACAACAATTGATTCAAATATAGCCCTAAAATGAATTTTTTTGACTAGAAATTAAATTTTTATTATTATAAAGAATAAAAAAACACCTTGATAGTAACAGCAGCCAGAAATTTAAATTATGGGGGAATCACAGTAAAAAATTTCCTTACAATCATCATTCAACGACTCAACCACATCATAAATTATAATATTCTTAACTGGAATCCCTTTGATAACTAACACACCATCCATGAAATCAACTTATCTAAATGTTTGAATGACCTGGATACTTATTTTAATAAAAAAATTTAAATTACTGATAATATAATCGTACTTTTTAGGGAACATATAATTACCCTATAAAAACCCTACAAGCATTGAAAAATCAGTTTCAACATTAGTGACGTTAATATCATAAAACCTACACAACATAAAACCATTTGAAAAATCCCCTTACTTTTCTTTAAAGGAAATTTCATAACCCATAAAATAAACTAAAAACCAGAATAAAAGTACGCTTATTTTCTCTCACAAGGCCTCGAAATCTCTTCTACACAGAATGAAATGGCCCATCCACATTGATTAGTAACCCTGTGGTAGTATCTTTCCATTAATCCCATCTTCTAGTATTTCCTCTTAGATTTTCCAAAATGGATAATAGTTTTGGTATAAACCTTCAAAAATCATGAGTTCATAACCTATATGAATATATTAATCATCCATTTTCCTTCAGTTTTCTTATCTTTAGCAGACAGGAGTGTCCCAAAATACTATATAAAAATAATTTCATGGGCCTTCACATCCTTCCTCTACATACTGTCAAAATAAATCGCTGAATTAATGGCCTCTGGAAATGTATCTCCACTTACTTGTAAATTCAGATGACGACATAAGAACCCCAAGATCCCCTTCTCCCATTATCTCTAAAAAATATGTTATCCAAATATTCCAACTCTAGAGATGAACAATTGTGACATTTGTAGACCAAACACACTCTATTTTTTGGCACACTCTCATCCATTAGTAGGGCCATATATCTCAATATTAAAACTAATATGTTCATATTGATTGGTATCTACTTGCAGAAAAATTTTGGGGCCCAATGGTCTAACCAATTCTCATATGAACCATATTTAAATTTTTCTTACCATTAAAATAATCTAACATTGATCTTTTAAATGCACTACAGTCTATCTCTTTCACCAAGAAAATATTATTATAGATGTTCTTTTAATTTAGAGTAGCATTGATAAAATATAGGTACATTGTTGACTCTATGATGGCTATGTTTGGTAATGTCTATCCAAAAATGAATTACTCTTCACTCACCATGTAGGTCAGCCAGATGCCGATATCACCACAAGTGATAACCCAACAAGGCTTGTCGTACAACACCCCCAAGAGATTTGAAATGAATAGATTGAGAATCATAATATTGCAGGATTGACCATGTCAATAATCACATTTCCTATATACCTATTAGCCATAAATGACACCCACAATGAATTCAATGTGATTATATACCCTGCATATTTCCACTGCATGGCATGAATGTATTTCCAAACTATGCATAGATCAATCACACTATAATCAATTGGACATGCCGATCATTTCTAGGATTCATTGTGTCATTTTACAGAATTGTTTACATCAAATTTTAATGAATTCCTAAGAAGATATATCCTTGATATTTTCACCTTTGGATGTTTAATGATTGATATAATATAAATTTTCATAGAGGGGAATAAATTGTTGATTAGTATAATTCTTCCTCTAGATGATGGGACATTATTTTCCCAGTTGTAAATACTCCACGTGATCCAATTGATAATATATTCAAATAATAATTTTTTTATTCCTTTGGATATTTTGGATCTGAGATAATCCATTCGGAAATGACTAATATCCATTCCAATTCTATATTCAATTTTGTTTCCTAACCTCATTAAGAGTTTGTTTTAAATAAAAAATTTGGTCCTCCATTGATTGATGCATTGAACAGCCAATATGTCATAGGATTCTAGGATTATTATGAACATGTTAACTGAATATTTTTTTCCATTACTAAACAAATGACATATCATCAGAACATATTGAGTGAGATATCATTCCACTACCACACGTATTTGATATTGGCATAATCCTTGCATCTTGTATGACCTACACGACGTTCCTTTGAGAGCTTCCCGGGACAAGATAAAATGACCATGTGATAGTATATCTGATTTCCATAAACCCCATAACAATTTGAGGAATCCAAATCCCCTTATCATAATGGGGTTCGTGAGTCACATAGAGGCATAACATCTGATGCATAAATCATATATTAATTAATTAAAACTATATTTTTTCATGAATCTAAAAATATCACTCTAGTCCAATCTATCAAAATCTTGGCCCATATCTACATAGATAATGAAATCTGCTCCTATTTCACACCAATTTATGTTCTCCATAGATTATTTTACAATTCGAGTGGCACCATGAATACTACCCCCATTCAAAACCCCATGTTGTTAATCTGATATAAACATATGAGTGGAACCACTATGAATTACATTGATAAGGTTTAAATGATTTTTTTAGCTGATGCTGCATAAAAGGATTGGACTATTATGGTACAGTGATGTAGGATCCCTAACTATTGGGATCAAAACCACCCTTGAAGCAAAAACATGTACAGTAATAAGACAACCTCTAAAGTCATCATGAACATCCTCCCTATCCTATGTCTTATCAAGATTCTATGCTACCACATAAAATGCCTCTTGGAATCCACAATGGCCCGATGCACTTTATTATTGTATTTTGAACACAATCTTTATAATTATCTCCTCCTCAAAACAAGATTCTAGAAAACCTTTATACTGATCTTCCATTATCCTTAGAATTTGTTTTATGAATCTATATACTTCGTATGATCAAATTATAACCAGAACCCTCCCATATTTTTCCCTCTGTATTATTCTCAAATTTTTTTGATTTTTTTACTAGACACATCCATATTTATGGTAAGAGAACCATATTATATCTGAAAATTGTCTTCATAATGAAAATTATTATACATTTTAAATTCTAGAAAATAATAACTATTACAATATCCCTCTTCATTCCATATAAATCATGATTTTTCCCTGCATGTCCTCTTAGTGTCCATCAATTTTTCCTCTTGACCATTTTTATTCTCTAATAAGGAAATAACCACGTCTTCATTCTACTAGGCCTCAAGACTATCCTCTATATTATCAACATTTTCTCTAAGTCATTCCATACTAATATCTATATAATTTGTATTATTAATCCTCTCTGATGATCATTATTCACATATTACTTCTTTTAATCCAAACCAACTCATGGTTTTATACTCATCAGTTATTTAGGGAACCTACAAACCATATCCATGAAGCCCTCCCTATGATTCTAGTTACTTGAATAATTGAAATTTTTAACTCCCCTATTCTTATTCATTATTCTTACCAATAGTGGGTCATGATGAGATATTGATTTATTGAGATGGGTTATAGAAGACGATGAATAAGAACCAAACCCTTTCTCAATTGTGAGACAAATATCAAGTCTACTCCAAACTCTTCGACTTCATTTCCTATTATTACACAATGTTAATTTTGTTCTCGATAATCTGGGATCCATAAGTACCTCTTTTGAAATGTCTTAGGTGGATTCATTCATAGTTTTACTAGAGAAAGGCAAACCTCCTTGATTTTCCAATAAACAACAAAAGAGTTAAAATGACCCCCGACCAACCATGAGAGACAACCTGGTTAAAATGAAGAAAACTATAACCAAAACTCCACTCTCTTAGAAATGTAACATCTCTCATAAAAAAGAAAATATTTTATAATCCTTACTCATTTGAATTATTAGTTTGGATATGTGTTTTCTGGATGACTAAGTAAGATCCACTGATATATCTTGTCTCTAGAAAACATAAATACTTCTTTTTCAAGGATCAAGATGACGATAATTTGAATATCCCATTATCATAGTGGAGGATGAGATGTGATAATTGTTTTTTTTTGGTTTCTAAAACCATGAATAAGGATTCATGATGATGGAGAGAATCAGTGGCGAGGAAAGATGTGTTCACCCTTACTCCTAAACACTACACATACCATATGATAATTGAAATCAAAAAAAATATATATGAATCAACCACATAGCCTAAGGAACCATATATAATGACAAGGTGACTAGATATTATTTTCCCATGGAATGTGTGATTCTCCCACTTCGCACTATTAGAGAAAGAAATTTTGATTTCCCGCCATTATTACCACATGTAGATATTGTTCCCTTCACTACATCTTATTCTTCTTGTAACACTATAAATATGTTGGATGAATGATAATTCTAATTCCTTTTTACTAACGAAATCCTCTTAATGAAAATAGAGACAATGGGGATTGTCTCTGGTATGTTTTGAGAGGAGGGAATCTCCCATATCACCCCCACCAGCATGTTGTTGTTGTGTATAAAAATTATTTTACATTGACCATGGAAGAATATTTGGATTATTATATCCAAATAGAAAATTATATAAAGATGAATAACATGGAACGATCAAAATAGCATGAAATATGGAATAATTGTTCATTGATTCCTTCATATCCATAGAAAGAGGTGAATATGATTGGATGAGGGCCTTAAATGTATCATCAGTTAGAGAATTATAGGTTATGATAGGCATGTTGGAAACCATTTCATCAATTGAAAATCACGCCTCTTTTTGAATAGTTTTTGCAAAGACTTGTGAAAAGATGTGTTACATAATATCCATTACAAACGACATCAAACCAACACAAGTAGAAATACCTCGATCAGAACAGCCACAATCAACATGAAAATACCTTTGAATTATTGTAGACATCATATCATTCACATTGAAACCAATTTTAAATATTTTATAGACATACATTGAGTGACCCTGGAGACATCATTATATTAATAAAAAATGTAAGGACTGATAAAATGATCTTTTCCACCATAAGAAACATTCACATACCCCGATCAGAACACTAGTGGATGTTTTTGGAAAGGTCAATAAAAAAATAGAGTGGGGGTTCACTACCCAGTGTAGTCAAAATGGATCTCCCAAAAAGGATTTATAATACCCCAATGAGATCACCAGATATTTATGGATATATGCATTGTGAATTTGGAGATTAAATGCATTTTTCATGACTCTTAAAGTATCCATGATCTATTATTTCCCATAAAAGGAATCCCATGACCACATTGAAAGTAATAAATTCAAATCACCACATTTATAGCCTATTTTATACCACATAATTATAATGTAATACCTTGAGAAAAAATATATATTGAATGAGGATCCAAAAAGGTCTAAGACATCTGTTGGTTTCTTGAATCACCAAAAGTTCTCGAATGATAAAAAAATAATGAGGGACATCTTCTCATGACCAAATATTTCCACCAATGTAATCTTATCATAATTTGAGGAATCATCGATCTCTTCAACCAATATGTCAACCATAAGAAAACTATCAACCATGTCATAGAATTTGAAATAAATTTGAATCTCTATGAGGGAGGGTAAACTACACCTCAATGCTAAATCTGGTGGACCTACAAGCAAGTAATAGTATTAATAAAGCCCAAAATATTCACAAGAGATGAAGAACCACTAGAATCCATCAGGGGGATAGTTATTTGAGTCTTGGGAATCAATAGAAGTCCTTGAAGAATGAAGAGAATTTTCTTGTTTTAGTTTTCAGGAGGTCAGAGCCTCAAAATTCAATAATTATTTCAAATAATTGTTTTTATATTTTTAATAAGTTCATTAAATTATGATAATTAATCATATCCATGAAAAAATGTGAAAATTTTACTATGTTTTGATATAAAATTATTTAAAAATGTCTACTGCTAGATATATTGAACTACTGACTGGTTTTACTACCATTGATAGGAGGTACTAATAAAATCTAATTCAATCACATTGCAAATCATACAAATTTCTAAAATTAAAGAAATTTTACCGCTACAGATAATATTTAATAGTGAAACAAATAAGATGATCTAAAGATAGGATATCCTACAACTAATGCATCAAATTTTATACCATCAATGAATCTACAACTCAAAAATGGTACCACATGTGATATAATTTTACGGGATTCATCCATAATTTCTGATGGTTTTATCAGGGCATAAACCGATAGTGGAGTCACCATGGCTGTACAGAATTTATTTCAAAATTAATTATACAATAAATAGTTTATGCATTTAATGTTGGAAAATATCACATGCATTTCAGAGTGATTATTCTTAAAGAACTCCAATTATGGAAAAATTAAGAATTAATCCTTTCTGAATTCACATCATAGTACACTGCACAAAGTTATCCATATAGAATTTTAATTATTATAAATGGTGTGAGAAACCACTAGAGAAAAGAAAAAAATTAATATTACATGTTCTTGTTTAAAATAAACAATAAATCTCTTACAATTATTAAAAAGTAACACTCTACACCCCTAATAAATCCCTTTATCCCCTTTATCCCTCCCCTAATCTTACACCATGTCCCCATTGATTAACTTACCCCCCCCCCCACTGTCACTCCCTGAACGAACTCACCAACACTCCCAGATCCACCTTTCCACCCCTCCCAACAAATCCATCCCCGACACACTAGGAGAACATTCCACTTTTACTCTTAATACCCCAACATCTTCTCAAAATCAATCTATACCTCTCCCGTTTCCCCTATCAACCAATCCATGACCGAGCACATTGTTGCTCCCTTTCCCTCTTTTGTTACTAAAGACCAAGAACCCATGACCACTCCATGATCCCTAGCTGTTGCTTCTATGCATGTCCACACTGATCCCACAAAACACATCTATGAGCCACAATTCCCTAATCCCCTAATCCATGACATTACAATCCCTAGGACCACACCACAACCCCAAGACCCTACAAACACTACCCATTCCATTTCCACCTTTATTACATCCCACTAAGCCCTCTATTCTAAGGCCTCACTAACATTCCCTCACTACTGAGGCATTGAGACCTCACCTAATATCTTAATCCCTTTTCCCATCCTCGTAGTATTCCATGCCACCCATTCCCTACCCCCACCATCATCCCTGTTTATACCACCTCTTCTTCATGCCTCATTATATATTTTAGGATTTATTTGATAATTTTAACATTATAATATATTGTAATTTTTAAATTTGAAATTAATTAAATATTCTTAAATAAAATTATTTAATTGTTGATGGATTATACACATTAGAATTAAAAACTGTGAAAAATTATTTTATTAGAAAACATAATCAAATTAAAATAAATTAATGAATTTTTTATATATTTGGTTCTTAATTTTTTATTAATAGTATTAATAATGAAATAATAGGTATTATGTGTTTTTATTTTGACTATCAATGTGTAGCAACATTCAAATATTTTGATAAAAGATAGATAACATTACCGAGGATTACACCTAAGAAAGTTTAGAGTTTATTGGGGTTTTTTTATATTTATAATGGATCCATTAATGGGACAATAAGATGACAAAATCCAATATTTAAATTTATATGATAATTGATGTGTCATTAAATTTATGATAAAATGATATTGAAGAATATTCCTGATCAATATTTTTCATGGATTTTTTAGGGAGAATGAAACATTACATATATTTTTTGTACATATTTAATTCAATATAATGAGCTCCCAACATCAAAAAAGGTCAATGAAATAGAGAACCATATAAAAAATTCGTTTCTATTTGAAAGGAAAATATTTAACATAAAAAAATAATAGAAACAACATTTTATGATGCTAGAAATTGTTAAACTAAAAAAGATGTTTTTAGGAATATAGGATAACAAGATCAAGATAATACATATCATTGGATATTACTCATTATGTTGTAGTTTTAATTTAAAGAGAGAACATTATTGAGCATAAAAATGTGGTTCATGATTGTTTTATAATCGAAATAAAGAGTTTTACGGTGGATGTATGAAATAATCAAAACATTTAATTCCATTGTAGTTTTACCATATCAAATGCCTACGAGGAATTAAAAATAACGAGGTATCCAGGAACTTAGAAGTTTTCCATTACTCATATCATGTGGTTATGGTACCTGATTTGTTTTATGATATGAAAAAATATAACAAAATTAGTTGTAATTAAAATAAAATACAAGCTTATTTAATTTTGGCATTGTTTACTAGGTAGAGGATTCATGTATACCTGTTTTAAAAACATATCAACCTTCTAGGTTGTAGTAATTTGATGTTGTTGGATTTTTTAATCGAAATACTACTGAAAAAAATGAAAATAAATACACATAAAAATTATTTTTATTACATTTCATGAAAAATAAAAATAAAATTAATAATAATTTATTCAATAGAAACCAAGAAAACGATGTTAAATTATAAAGACAGTAACAATGATGGGGTAATGAGACATATAATATTTTCAAATTCATGGATGAAATTTCCCTCATTACATAAAAATTTCTCATTTTATCCACGGAATATATGATTGATATTGATTGTCGAAGGATTCAACCCATTTGAGACATTGAGTGGAAGTTATTGAATTTCTTCAATTGTTTTGATCCCATAAAATCACAATCTGAGCATGTGTATGAAAAGAATGTATTTTATCATTTTCATGATTATACCTAGAAAACAAATTGTATGAAATGATATTGACGTATACATGTTGCAAAAAATCGGAGAATTATATTCATTATAGAGAAATGGTGTTGATTCATAGGATGAATTTTATTAAAAAATGTTCAAAATTCCCTATACTCTAATATGGAATATTAGTGAATTCCGTGGAATTTGGAATATATCTATTTGGGACACATACATAGGTTTAAACTGTTCTTCTGTTAATTTTTTTATACTAAATTAATACCTTATAATAATAATTTTTTCTTATTGTCTCATCAAATGTTTCATGATGCGTCTCATAGATTTCAGTTGGAAAATTAATAATGTAGTTGGTTTATTTATCATAGAACAGCTCCATAGTTGATGATTAGTTCTAGAATATTGAAACATACTTTACATGATGAAATTTTATTTAGGATGGTTCTTTATTTTAATGATAGGGGGACATGTGTACAATGTGAATAATCATCTGACACCTAAATGAAACAGTAAATAGAGAATATATATTTTTCAAACATTTATATTTATAATTCAATTTAACACATCACAGTATTTGATTTATATATATTGAGAAGTGTATTTTATACAATTTTATCTTTAAATTAATTTATAAGTATAGAAAATGTAATGACAATTTAAATGATAAGATGGAATTTCAAATAATGATAATAATTCTAGATCATTGGCTAGATGATAGTATAAAGAGTGCACTGTTATTTTTTGTAATGATAAATAAGGATAAAGGTAATGCCCAAAGGATATTGAAACATGTGAACGAATATCATGTGAATTTAAGTACCATGTCTAGGTGTTTATATGTAAATATTCATAGGATATATGGATTAAAAATTCATGACTCAAATGATTATTACTTAAGATTCTAGATTTTATATTTTTTTATTTAACGTAAAAACTTTTCTATAGTTTTACTCCATCATTGCAAATTTTTTGTACAAATATGTGATAGAAATCTATAATTCAATGTGATTTACAACCTTCCTGAATGATTTTTACTGACACATTGTGCAATCGAGATGAACTTTCCACCATCATGTTTTTCTATCATGATGCATTTTACTATAAAATTGTTCAATGAAACAAACCTACGGGGTCCCAAACATTATTTATTGATGCATACAATACAGATATACTTTATATATAGGTTTATCATCTTATTTAAACAATTACTAGCACATCATTAATTATGCTATAATATTTTATTTATTTAAATTCTATGATTTCTTAGTCATTTGAAATCATTAATGAAATATAACCCTCAACCAAAAGGCTCAATTTCAAAAAGAAATTTAGAAGAGGTATGTCTTACATTTTTTCTAGATACATGTATGATGTTGAGACAAGATTAAATCTAGTGGGATATGTTGATTATATATCAAATCAATATCAAATAATTGTTAAATTAAAAATATTTCATACAATAGGCCAATCAGTAGACAGGGTCTCAAATATTACACTAATAGAAATATATTTTTTATATTAATATAGACATGTGATACTAAATAGTGAAATTTGAAATCCATTTATTGAAGATAATAAGATAAAAATAATGATTTGAATGAGAAGTCGAAGAAAAAATGAGAAACATGAAAGCATAAAATACTAAAAATATTGTGTAATGGTTTGCACATCATGTATGTTCATGCATATTGAAATAATCATTTATATAATGTTAAATCATATATATTTTGAATATAATAATGTATATTATTATTTATAGATCATTATTAATTATACTCAAGATGATTTTTTAGACCATTTTATGTTTCTAGATTTAGGTAGTATAAAATAGATTTAAATATTGGATAGTTATAAAGGGAATGTCATCAATTTTTTGTATAGATAATCGAAAAGTGGGAATAAAAAATATTAGTGGTATATTTATAGTTTATAAATTTGCATACAATGTAATTTTTAAGGATAATATTTTATTAAACATGTTGGGTCTATTTTTATTCGTTTTATTCAATTTAATATTGGTAAATATTACGAACTGTATTAAAATAGATTCCATCATGGTTACTTATATTAATTTATTTCGCATGATGGATGTTTTTCTACATGAATTGCATGATCCATATATCTTATGACATCATGTGAAAATGTTATATTATATAGAAGATGTCCTGGATGAATGGTCGAGTGTATATGCTCATATAAAAAAACGAGAATATTATTACATGGGTGATGATCTGGATTATTTATCCACTAACATTGTATCCCCTAAAAATAAAGAAACAAAATTATTTTACCATTTTTATATTGAAAATATATGTCTTGTAACATTGGATAAAGTGGTTTATGTAATGATCAAGGAAGATAATGAGATGTTTAAATGAAGAAATGAATGTTTGTGTAGTCATCTATTAACTTTTATACAACTAGGGTATATGTTATTCATTTATTTTATTGTGGATATTTTTTCATTTATTAATTTACTTTTATGTATCATTTTTTTTTTGAATTAAAAAAAATAAATGTTCTGTTTTTTATATCCATTCATTCATTATCATACCAATTAGACTTTTTCTTTTTAGTAAAATTCACATTTTATCATTTCTAATTTATTATCGATCAATTTTTAAAAATATAATTCCAATATTTTTTACTAGTTCAATTGATGTGAATTATAGGGAATAATCATTTTAATGATACCATTAAACTCCCAGTTCATGTTCCCTCAGCCATAGAAACACATAATGATTCATCATGATCCATACTTATATTATATTACACACCCTTATTAAACCCCTTATCAATGTTTTCTTCCCCCTCAATCTCGCTCCCATAAGAGTCTACAACACCATACCTCATTGTCCCATAAACATCTAGAATATTTCCTCTCAATTCACTATGTTTATCACACGATAGCTATATTGGGATGGAATAAAAAATCACTCTAGAATCTTCATTCATATATTAGAGAGTGACAATTATATGTTTAAATTTAAATTTTCATAATGTAATTTCATATTTTTCATATTAATATTTTTTTCATAAAATATAGAAGAATTTTTACCATAATTATAAACATTAAAAGATATAATGTTTATAGGTTGAATAGATTGAAGATATTTTTCTCGTCTGATTGTTATGGGGTCCCCAAAAAAGATGTTATGAGATAATTTTACTAGATTATACACATGTTATAGTTTGGTACAATTACACATCTGATGAAATAATCTAATTGGATTAATATTCCCAAATCATGAATAATGATGTATTTTATTCCAAGATGATGTTAATTTTATATAATTAGATCATATTTGAATTATATTATTTAATAAAATTCAAATATATAAAAAATGTATCTATTCGTGTAAATGTTATTATATTTCTTTATTCTTGATCTAATCAAATGAAATTAGAGTTGAGAAAATTATGGTATGAAATGTAAATATTTATAATGTATGATATGTAATGAGTTCAATGATACATTATTGAACACTAAAAAATAGTATTATAATGTACCTAATGGGTTACATGGAGAGAACTAGAAGGTGTTTTTCAATAGGAATATCTATGATAATAACATTGAACTAAGAAATATATTATTGTAATAATATAATTTTACCAATTGACATGCATATTAAAAAGAGATGAAATTTCATACATTATGATTAAATAAAATATTAGTTATCTCAGGAAGAATCAAGAAAAACATTATCATGTTATGTTAAACAATTCATACCCCACACTATTGGTTCAAAGAGTTATTCAATGAAGAGATCGACTACTGTAACATTTCCATTAGAATAAATTTTTATAAGAAAAAATTATATGTTTCATATATTTGTTTTTTAATTTATCTTCATTTAATGTAGTCAATGAATTTAGTACACGAAGACTCGGGAACACAACATTTGTTTTATTTTCAAATAAAATATGGTGGGATTTAGGTGAATGATCCTTTCAAAGCTGTTTGTGTATAAATTCATTTTTCATCATAATTTTTCTAATTGAAACATTGTTAATCATTATTACATTATATATGATTGATGTTTTATTTCTATGTATAAATAAAATTGTTATGTGATGAATGTCTTAAACAGTCTTTTATTTCATAGGATGGTCTAGTTAGTCATGTACAAAAGAAGTAGAATCCCAATGAGGTGCAAGTGATGGGGTCAGGACCATTACTATCACATGACATTAGATGATCACTAGGGATTATAATAACATATAGACATGCTATCACATACTACCTACCTTGATATTTCTTGAGGATATTTTCTATAATTTGATTCACAATTTCACAGCATGAGAGACCAGTCTAGCATAAATGACTGACATATAGAAGCATAATTTTATGGTCATTTATCTTATAAAAGAATGGGTTGAATTATATTACAATATTACTAGAAAAGACCTTGGTGATGTTCTGTTGATAGATGGTTTGAGTGAGAATGTAATTACACAACTTCATAAGAATTCAGTACAAAGACCACAATTGGTTAGATGATTAAAGATAAATATAAAACACTATTTAATTTACAACCTAATATTCATACAGTTGTCAGTAGTAGGGAGTGGAGAATAAGATAGAATATTGATGATCATAGTATGTTTGGTAGTGATAAGGGTTATCTTTAGAATCACTAATGGTGATGTGTAACAAAAAATATGATGGAATAAAATAATTATATGGTGAATAAGAATACACTTAGTGGTTTTAGGTAGGGGATATTTTTATTTATCTTTCATTTAATAGAACTTATATAATTGGTTGATTTTCTATGCTTTCTTCTGAATTTTCGCCTATAATCATTATTTTTAGGCTCTTTTGAGTAATTTTTTCATTATTCAATAAAAATTATTCCGTTATAGTTTGATGGATATTTTCAATTTCATAAATGTTATATTACAATTATAGTGGTAGCCTATGATTACTATTATGCTAGAAAGTATTTTAGTAGAATCATTATATGTTGAAGAGTGATGTTTTCAAAAATAATGATGAAGATATAAGAATGAAATAGTTTTATATGTCTTCGGTTTTATAAATTGTCTCTTCTATTATCATTGTTTTGATAATTTTCATCAAGCTGATGTGTGGTTTGAAGAATAAATGTGTTGTTTTGGGACTATTTTACGATTTATGAGGATGTGTTATGGGAATGTAATAGAATTTTGCAATAGATATTTATAGGTGGTTATGATGTAAAAGTATGTGTGGGGTTCTTTATATTAAGTGGGGTTATTTGATTAAGTGGTGGTATGAAATGATGGTGGAATATTGTAATATATGGATATATATAAGCAAAGATAATGTAGAAACATGATAATGTTGTTGTGTGATTATTTTACAGGGATATATTTTTTTATTTATTTTACAGTTGGATTGTGGATTTAGAATTATGTCATTCATCCATTGATATTTTATCACGATTTATGATATTTTTAATAAAATTGTTGTTTACTTTATTATTAACATTATTACTAATTGAAATTTATTATATTTTGAATTTTATTTATTTGATTTAGGTTTCTATATTTGTAAACATGAGTTTTCTTTTAATTATATCACAAACTCGGTTACGATGATATTAAATATGTTCATGTTTTTATTTTGGATTACCACCCCTATATTAATTATTAAATACAAGAAGATATTATTAGTTAGTTGAATTTATATATTGTAATAATCCATAAATCGTTCTCATGTTTTGATTATGTCATAATTTATAATCCATTTAAATTTGATCTGTTATGATTTAATGATTTCTAATATGATTCTATTATGTGTTTTCTATTTTATCCACTAAATTCAAAATTTATTTATGCCTATTGTAAAAAAATTTAATTACTTGTTTATTTTTTTTTATGGGTAATTATTTATGTTTATGTAAATTTATTTTCATTCAATTTATTTTCTGTCATTCCTAATTGGATGTAGTTTCAGAGTTTTTTATAAGTGATATATATTGGTGATTTAACATAATTATATATATGTAAAAATTATTAAACACATTTTATAACCACCACTATATATAGAAAAAATTACTGGTGTTCTAAAAAATAGTTTTATATTATTAAATATTGTATTGGTTTAAATCACCCCAAGATTTCCTTCCCTATTGAGAGGTAAATCCACTACTAAAATATAAATAATCTATCCCAAAATTCATTATTTGACACTTCCCATAATGAAACACTAAAATAGTGAAACCACCTTGACTTGGATGAATATTCCATATAACACCAAGACAGTTTATGAGATTGATTATTTATAATTTCTTTTATGTCTCAGTTTGTACGAAACACCATGATTATCCAGCACTATACTCACTAATATATTAGCTTATAGAATACACAACACTATATTTTTCATGTCTTACCCACAATTTCAAGTTCATTTGATAGAATTCATTTCACAAAACACTAAGTATATAATTTATTCAATTTAAAACATAATTATGTTTTGATTATGTTATATGCAACATAAATTTCATATTTCATTAAAAACATCACTTACATGGCTTGCATTACATGTAAGAGCGACCATCCTGGATAGCTTGCTTTGTATGCAATATCGACTTTCACTAAATAATGATATATTATTAAAATATTATATAAAATTGACCATATGAATATTATTAACCAAATTTTGAATTATGTATAACATTATGATTCATCTTATTTATTTTCATGAACATGATATAAGAAAAAATTCATTTTTTCAGATAAAATAATTATTTATAAAAAATTAAAGTTTTGACGCATTTTGGTGGCGCACCAATTTTAAATGTAGTTTTTAAAAGTTTTACATATTATAGTTGAAAATAAAAACATCTCATATTGTATTATGGATTCAAAGTATAACATGGTTAGTATTTTGGTATTTTTTGATGAAATTTATATTTTGATTAATAGTAAAAATTTGTGCATTTTAATAAAAATTGCTTTTTCATCTAATTTTTTATATACTTATTTAATATTTGTAATTTGTTTTAATAATAAATTGTATAATATTTTTACCATTCAATCAAATTTTTTTCATTGGAAGTAATTTTATATCTACGATGAACATAAGCATAGGAAAATATTTTGATAAGTTTTTACTTCTTAAAAACCCGGTTTTTGGTCTTAACAAGAGGAATTAATTTTAAATTAATTTATACCAATTATGTGATTTGAACAATTAAAAATGAATTCAATATTTGGAATCATTCATTCCAAATTATTTTAATAGGTTAATGTTTTTATGATATTATGAATAGTACCTCCAGTAATTTTTATTTAGCGTAGTTAAAGGTAAATTGTGTAAATGAGGGAAACTAACACTATGATAAAGATAAAAGAAATACCATAAAATGATGAAAAATTATATTGGATGAATTAAAATAGATCAATATCACCTATGTGATGGAATTTATTAAGTTAATGGACATTGTTTCATGAATGTGATGTAATTATAATTAAAACAAAAGAAGGTATGTCACTATCATATAACTTATAAGTATTATAATTTTATTATAGTGATAAGTATTATAAAACATTGGAACAAAATTGTTTCCAGATTTATAATTATGTTATATACATCCTGTGAATTTATTTATAATATTTAGAGGTCACATAATTACCATTACTGAAGATACAATAGTGATGTAGAATTTATTTTATTGATAAAAATATAAAAAAATGTATTTAAATATATTATAAAAAATTACAAATAAACTAATTAATGGGAACCCACAAATTTATAGGTTACAATGAAATTTTTATTAGTGTATTAAATATTTGGTTTTGAATTTATATTCGATGAGGATTTTATTTAAAGTCAAATAATTTAATTAAGTGAATATTGACACTATTGATATTTTATAAAAATAATATATTATTAAATTATAATAAATTCACAAAAATTTTTAAAACAACTAAAATGTGAAAATAATATAGTCCAAAAATTCATAACATATCCAATTATGGACAATTGGAAACACAATAGTAAATATTTATAACCAATCAATATTTAGAATATATTTACCTTAAATAAAATTAAATTCATTAAATACAGATATATCAAAATGATTAGGTTTAAAATAAATATAAAACATGTCAAAATTATATTGATTTATAGTATTTAGACTCATAATCATATAATATTTTATATAAATGTTTTTGGGATAATTATAAAACGAAAATAAATTTATAATAAATGAATATTTCAAGACATTCCAACGTTGCCCCTCCCATCTCTTATAAAAGGGAACCTATCATTTTCTTTTAATCACACCTCCAGATCAATTTTTCTTGACAAAAACCTACATAAATCTCCTAAAAAAATCCTTCACTTCATCTTAGATTCCAACCTTTGGTCAGAAATTTATCTTAAGGGGTACTTTTGTTCATACTAAAAAGTGATACCCGAAAAAGAGGTAATTGTTTTATAACATATTTCAAAATTCATTTCTTCTTATAATTACACATCTTATATTTTTCCTACACTAAATTAGTACATATATTATATTATAAACCCTGATATGTTATTATAATTATGGTACAAACTTATTTTTCATTTTATGAATCCTATGAATACCAATTTCGCAATGCATGTATACGTAGAACTTACTGTCTCCACGACGTGGTGTGACTTTGTATTCAACAAGTCATAATTTAGATTGATATAGTGATTGTATAATAGATTTAAATAATGAATATAACTTGATATTATTTTTTTAAAATTCATATAACATCCAATTTCAATCAATTTAACCATAAATTAAATGATATCATCATTTATGCGTATGTATGGATTACCGTATCCTCAACGTGATGAGATTCATTATCCACGTTAACTATTCAAAAATTATTATAAATTATATATAATAAAAAAGCATGAAATATATGAAATAATTCTGCTAATATATTTAGGTATATATATATATATATATCATTTACGAGATTCCATTCAATTCAATAAGGAAATTGGAACAACGTTCATTCTTATGTATTACTTACCATATCCATAAACGATTTATTCTATTTCATTTATCTATATACTAAATACATTTATATATAATGAGTATTTCTGATATATAAATCATTTTTTACATTCTATATGTTAGTAAATCACAATCTATGTAATAATATTAAGAATTAATTGTCTAAACTCATTTGATAACTAACCCTTATTACACAAAACATTTCATTAACATATGCTTGAAAAATAAATGGGTAATATAGAGTCATAAGAGAATAATATATGATATAATAAAAATTAGTAGGGTTTTTTACAAGTTAATAATATTTTTCAACCCACTATATTGGATTTTAGGACACATACGGATGCAATCAGGCCTATGGTAAGGGATAATTTTGCAATCTCATTCTTATGTGAGATTGTTTATTTGTAATTATTTACTGAGGATATATTTATCATCCATGAACATGTTTTTAAAAAATGTTTTCATAAGATGGTCATTATTCTTCTATGTGCGTTTAAATTCATTATTACCCATTTTTGACATATAGTACATGGTTTGGAAGGAATCATTATTTTTTAAACGACAATGAAATTTTTGGCTTTTATAGAAAAAGTACGAGTAAATTTTTTTACATGTATATCATGAATATATTTTTTACGGTTTCATGACACAATATATCAATGAATCTTCCTCTAAACTATTTCAACATTATTTTTAATTAAATTAGTCTCTTTTAAAATTTCATGGAATATTTAGAAAAGAAAACATTTTTGTAGAAGACAGGATATCTTCATCAAGAATTAAGTTCAAGTGTTTTTTCATAATTATTTTTCATCTATGTTGACACTTTTAAATAGGGTTATTTTTCTATCCCAATTAATATTATTATTTTATTGTTTTATGGATGGAATTACATTTTTTATGTATTATGTTTTTATGTAATGATTCTTAATAACCATATTTTTTATGGGTTATGCTATGAAGAATGAATTATGCTTTTTTCACACATGTAAGATAGATTTCATTATGAGATGTATGGGACGAATATATCCCTACAATGTACAGGGTATTGATTTATATCTCATTATATAGTCATGACTATATTGTTATGTAAATATGGTTCAGTAATATTTGGTAGGAATGGAATGTAATCCTGGTTTAGTAACACATTGATGGAATGACATGTAATCCAGGTTCAATAAAGGAATTATTCCACTATGATGGTCTTGGCATCAATTTCTAGGATACTATGGAAATAATATTACATGATTATTTATTTTTGCAATCCCATGTTTTATTCCAATTGTATTTTTTCTTAGTTAATGTTCCTTTATGATCTTTTCATTATATACAGCCATGATATATTTCATGACTCATGATTTTAATATTCAAAATTTATTTTCATGTTTTTACATTATTATGTTTCTGGATTGATCAATGTTCTCAATTATTACCCTTACAAAGCATTGGGATCACCCTTTTTATTTTTTTATTTTCCCAAAATATAATGAAATGTTTAATGTGGGAAAACAAAATGGCGTCATCGTTCTGGTAGATGTTGAAGATCTTTCATCATGTTACAAGATTATTATCAATGTTTACAAAGACACTAAATTTATATATCCTCTGGGAGTGTATTTATTTAACGTATTATGTATTATTCAAAACAAATATATTTTCTATGTACTTCATGATTGGTTTGTTACCATTGAAATCAGAGTAATGGTCTATTTAACCAATGGAAAGAAGGATGTGATAATTTTAGTGAGATCCCTAGAGATATTTCTAAGGTATGTCTATGGGATGTCCTTAAGGGTATCTCTAAATATAAGTATCCATCATAGAATTATGGTAACAATCATGAAGAACATAGGATTAAACCTATGATTTTAGACATTCAATGTACTCTCTATTGATTATGTTGTTTTACAACTGTAATTTTTTCCTCTTACACTATTCTTTTTTGTTTTAGATAATGGCAGGAACCCAAAGAAACTAGGTTAATTATCAATGAACTGGGTAGTGAATTGACTTTCCTCTTAATAAACAGAATGTTATGTAATTTGGAATGAATAATCGTATTGCTATACTTATATAATCTATGAATCATTATATACTTCCATATGAGTAGAGAACTAGACATAGTTCTGTTGAATCCTTCATAAGGAATCATCCACCTTCTGTCAGTGGGTTTCTTGAACCACCTTTTTATGAACAATTGATAAGTAAAATTGATATGATACTTTCCATCCTCCATTGTTCGAAACATGAAAAATTCATTTTTTTAAATTATCGTTTAGAAGGTGAAGTAAACCACTGGTGGACTCTAATAAAGAATATAAGGCAGCATGTTTAAATTTAATCCATGGAATTGGATGAGTTCAAAATCTTATTTCCCAATATGTACATCCATTATATTCTTAAAAAAATATGGAAAAGTATTTCCATGGGATTAAGAAGAAGGATAATGAACCTATGGGTATATAAAAGGAATATTTTCAAAGCATTCAAGGTATGATTTTGGTTTTATCATCCAACTTGAATGTAAAGATGATTGATTATTTAGTGGATTAAATTAAATTCTTCGAATGGAATTAACTATTAGATTCATTACTATCTAGGAATATATTGTGCATTGTGCTATCATTGTCGAAATGGATGTTGGTGTTACATATCAATCTCATGGTTTCGACATAAACCAAAGATGGGGTTCAAGGGAAAATGTCAAAAAAATGGTGAAACAAAGATGAATATTTCTTTATTCCTTAAGTGTTAAAATAAGCACGATGGAGATTTTCTTAATGGATATAGAAAATGTTTTAATTGTGGAAAATTAGTCTATAAAGTAGTTCAGTGCCAAATTAATTTGAAAATGTTTCTAAGGATGTGAATAGGGAAAATACTACAAATAATGCACCACCCAAACTTCAATGCTACATGTTAAAGAAAATGGGGAATTATGGTAACCAATGCACACGTCCATGGGTTAATGATGATGATCGACATCAAAAACATCTCAAGGTCAAGGAAAAAGGAAAATCACATGCGATTACTATTGGTGATTTTGAGTATGAAAACAATGTGGGGGAATGATTTAGAGTTAATGTAATGGGATTCAAAAATAGTGTTGTTGAATCTATTTTTACTATATTATGGAATATTAGAATATCTACGTATTGGTACTTTGTGGTTGTCAATATATATATGATTACAGTACCCATGAAAAGTGATTTAAATATTTTTGGAAAGAACATGATATGTGGATCATGATGGGATACGGAGATAATGAGAAGTTTGATAATATCAATGAGTTCATGGTGGATATAATGAAAATGTGATTTTATGTTTTGATTATATTTATGAATTTTTTTTGTTGTGTGAAAAGAGTTTTCTTGGACAGAATGCATGTTTTTACTAAGGTTCTATGGTAATTCATGTTATTAACATGTTTCATGAGAATACATGATTAGTGTATTCACATATTTGGAATGTGATCAATAACCAGGAACAACATTATAAGGTATGGGAGATAAATGTTATATCGATTTTGTTCACCTATGTCTAATGTTTTATATTTTTAGTTCTGGAAGGATTTTAATGTTTTCCCCATATGGATTGTATAAGTTATAATCTTTTTGGTATTTTTTACATTAATTTATTATCTCACTATAGGTGGAATTGTGCATATTTTATTACATGTGCAATATTTTTTGTTAACTCTTGTGGAATGAACTATAATTCTATCACTAAATTTTTTAACACATCTAGAATGAAACATTCAACTTCATTTCATTAAATAAGAGATAAGTGGAAACTGTTTAAGGCACAAAATGTGGTGGTATTGTACTCAAATAAACTATGTATTTTATATATTGAAAAATTCATCAAATTTAAGGAAATGATCTTGAACACAAAAAATGTTATCTTATTACCTTATTATACAATGAATCAGATGGTCCATTAAATCATCACAGAATTATGGATTTCTGGTTGTTATCATTCTCAAAACGTTATTCTCAATTACTCTCCATCAGAACATAATGGTCATATTTTTTCATCCATATCCATGTTTGCAATTCCCACCTATGTTCTCCTATGTGGACACCCACTGATGAATTAATTTGGGTAACCATTATGTTTCTAACTTTCCATTTTAAAATAAATATATAGTATTACTTTTTTTTATAATGTCAGTTTCTATATATGGAACATTACAGTAGTAATCATTTTATAACCCCGAAAAATTTCAAGGAAGAAATTAATATTATGGGGGGGGGGATAATTTAACACCATAATATTTTATAAGATAGATTATTTTTTATTTCATTGATACATTGTGTTGTAATAAACAACAAGATTATCATGCACGATATGAAACACCATATTAGCTTATAGAATACACAACAGTATCATTGGATTGAGTAACACACTATTTCATGTTTGTATGATGGAAAATATTTCATGCAACATTGTGTAGTGATTTTTTTAAATGTATAAAAGAACAATATTTAGATTAGGTTAAACAAAACACAAAAGTAAGATTTAACTAAATGCAACACTGAATTGCCTTCAATTACATGCAAGAGGGGCCTTCCTCGATAGCTTTCATTGTACACAATATCAAGTATCATTAAAAAATGATATATTATTAAAATATCTTATAAAATAGACATTATGTATATTATTAGAAGAAATTTGAATTATATATAACATTATAATTCTTCTTATGTATTTTATAGAACATGATATAAGAAAAAATTCAATTTATCAGACAAAAGAAGTATTTTTCCATAAAATACATTTTCTCTTCCTTTTGATAGTGAAAAAATTTAATGTATAGTTTTTAACAATTTTATATATTCTATTTATCCAGAAAATCATCTCCTTTGGAAGCAGCACATCAAAATTTACCTTGGTTAAATTTTTAGTATTTTTCTGATTAAATTCATATTTTGATAAATATTGAATGTAGACATCCCCCATGCCCTGTTGGATCAAATTTATCTTCGAGTGGATTTTTTTATTCGGGATTTTGGATATCACTTACCCCATATACCCTGGGTTTTTCTCTCAATATATTCTTCAGGGTCATTCATTACAAGTATTTCGTCGCCTAAGGCAGAAGGGTCCTAATAGACCGCTTGAGGCGGTGTAGGGTCAGTGAGGTAGTATTGACCCCCCTCCAGATCATACAGAGGTGATTCGATTGAATGTGATGTCCTCCTGTGTAGTTTCTCTCCCTGCCTCTCTACCGCAGTCTTTAGAGAGTACGTCGAAGCAGTCTTAGAATAACACTTATGGTTGGCTTCAATTGAGATTTTTTCCAACCTCTCAGGATATGGTTCCCTTTGATCTACGAATTCTTCCATCTTTTTAGGTCAGACTAATTAATTCAATATTTATTCATTTATTGTATCCCATGGTAGAATGGAATGATATGGAAGATATTGGATTTATCTCAACCATAAACCCACATTCCATGCATTCACATGTCCTATATATTTCTTTGGATGTTGTGGATGTCCGTGATTTGGATATAGTGGAGGTCCCCCTATCCACAGGTCTTCCCTCTAGAGATATTTCCCGGCCTCCTTCCATGGACCCCCTCTTGGTGTCTCCAGAAGGCTCACCACCCCAGAAAGAATGATTCAGAAGAGAAGGCCTTTCATCCTTTCATAGCATTTCTGGGAGGAAAAACGTCTTCTCTCATGTGGATAACTCAACTCAAATCATGTTTTATTATAATGACACTAGGTGTGCACAATATCCATATACATATCCTAAGAGGATAAATTTTTCTCCAATATTGGAATGTATTTGAGTTCTAGGGAAATTCCCACGACTCTCTTTTATCAATTATTCCTTTTCCCAACAGGAAGTCTCGGGGCAACGGCGCTCATCTAAAAATAGACTTCCTTGTTACAAAAAATTACAATAACAAGCATACGGTTGTGGCCATATTGGAACACAAAAAACACCCCTAGAGGACTAGGGATTACTTTTTAATGCATAATATTCATGGTTGCATGCATGTTGAACCATGTAACCACATTATTTGCATTCTTTTGAATAATCTGTGAAACATGATCCTACTACAGGATGGTGATCAGTTTATCAAAAACAAGGTGGATCATGTCAATCTTTATTTTATATATTCCTTTGTTTTTGGGAGATAATATCTTCATATAAGAGAGGCCCTATGGAAGGATCTCTCCAAGTTTTACCCTGGTTCATTTCCTTGAATCGTTGGGGGAACCATCAATGTAGTGGCAGACCTAGTTTTTTAGGAACATTAGGTTCCATTTCCCTAAGAATTCATTCTTATACATTAATAATTTCATGGAATCTAATGGACTCTAAGGACTTGAATTTCTAGTCGATCGTTTTTTCTGTTGGAATAATCAATATGGTAATCATTGCTCTGGGGTTCACCTGGATCATGGTTTGGATAACTTAAATGTCATTTATACCTACTCTAGTTCAAAGGTAAAATATATGGTACATGGGATCTCATATAATCATCCAATTCTTGTATCTATCTTCTGTAAAAGCCACTCATGATTGTTTCAAGTTTAGTCAACATTGGCCTACTCTGCTAGGTTATCATGATCATGTCACAGCCTCTTGGGATGATCATTCCTAGGGTAATAAGCGGGATATCCTTCATAACAATATGTAAGATGAATTTGAAGCTACAGTCATGGTAAAAATATTTTCCTCCATTTTATGAGGTCGTGCAGAAATCCATGGAGGATTTTTTCATCTCAAAAATTTCCTAGAGAAGGAATGGGATGATCAGGATTTTGAGGAACTACTGGAGAAGAAGCAACTCATGATGGAGAATCATTTGTTGGGAGGGGGAAAGGATCAAATGAATCAAAGATGGTGATATACACATTGAATTATTCTATGCATATACTAATGAGAAGAAGATATTTGTTAAGCTGAATATAGAGATGGGGAATAGGGCTTTCACTGAGGTTAAGTATGTGGTGTGGGCATGAAAAATCATACTTCACAGTGCATCTTGCAGTTCCAAATTCAAGTTTACCAATATGTAACCCTTGGAGAGCTCAATGATTTTATATGTGATTAACAATATTTTATCATACAAGGAGAATGATTTCTTGGGATCCTTTCTATGTTGGAAAGAAATACTGGAGGATTTTTTGCATCTGAATATAGATAGCTTTGCAAGCCCGGATAGATTCCCTTCTGAATTTTATAGGTATTCCTATGATACTGTGAATTAGGAGTTGATCGTAGCCATCCAAGACTTATTCTAGGGAGGTAATTTACCCTATGATTCCATCTACCACTACACTTGTGATGCTTCAAAAATCTAAAAACCAAACTTCTATTTTTCATTATCACCGCATGAGCATGTGAAATGTCCCATATAATATTCTTGTTTGTATCATTATTTAATAGATATCCATTAATCTTATTAGATGAGTCTCATTGGAACAACAAGGATTAATTATGGGGAGATCAATCTAGGAGGTTATCACCCTGACAAAGAAAATGATGATGGAAATTATTTTAAAAACCTGTGTTTCTAATGTGGCTATATGGATTGATATGAATAAGGATTTTGATAATGTTTAATGGTGATTCATAAATAATGTTTTTGTATGTATGGTCCATAACTCTTCAAATATTGATATCATTCTCTGGTGTTTAAGCTCTTCTTGCTTCTCAGTATCCTTCATGGGGAAGAGCTTCAACATCATCAAATATACCTATGACATAAGATAAGGGGACATGATCTCATAGAGTCTCTTCATTATTTTCTTGGTGTTATTGAGCCGTTTCCATCAAAAGAGCATAAAAATGGATAAATTCAGACATTTAGAAGGAGAAGGAAAGCACATAGTGGCTCCCACATCATGTTGGCGGATGATACCTTTTTATTTCTCAACGCATCCAACAAGTCCTTACGAGGCTCAATAAAAGTGTTGAATGAATATTGTCACTTGGGTAGGCATATGATCAATAAAAACAAGATCCCTTTCTTCATAACCAATGGTTGTAACACAAGGTGAGATTCTATGGTGAATCACGTTTTAGGAATGTAGAGACGGTATGTTCCTCTAGAATACCTCAGTGCCCCTATCTGGTCAAGAAGGCTACATATCAGTGCTTTAGTCACCCTCCTCAGTGGGATTAATGGTCAAGTGCTTAATGGGAAGAATAATGTTTTTTCCTTTAGAGGTTGGACCACTCTTGTCAACAATGTGCTTTTAGATACATCTGTGCATGCCCTTGCGACGCATGAAGTCCTCATGTGTGTTATTAAATATGTTGCTAATATTCTGGAAAACTTATATCTAGTACATGCTCTCAGAAGTCAAAAGGCACTGCATCTCTTGGAACAAGATGGCGTTCCCAGTTAATGAATGTGATATTAATGATCTGATTATCCTGGATACCCTATACTGCATAAATGAAAGACATGTATGTAGCATTCTATAATTTCGCACTCGTTAGGGTATTTCCAAGAATAATACATTGGGGTACAATGAATATAGGGATGGGAAAGCCTCTCAGTTTTGTTCGATCATTGGTACCCTTGTTTTGGTACTCTTCCTACACTCCCACTGGATTAAAAATCATAGTGACATCTCCTTTTAGTAGCATAATTGTTGTGGGGATCTTTTTAGTTTTCCTGGTTGTCGGACCACCCACATCACCTTCAGAGAGGCCAGTCATTTCCCCCTATTCACTAATGATGTTTTGAATAGGTAGTAGCTGGACCATTTCAAGCTCATCGAATTATCCTCAGACCCAAAAATATGTTTTTATACCCCATCTCCTTCAAGGGCCATCAGCTCAAAGTATTTTTTTTCGTATAAATACCTTGTAGACCCATTAAAATGTTTGGGATGTGGTGAATTGGGTAAAGAGCATGCCAACAAACATAATTTTCTTACGTGGAGAATTAGGAGAGGTAATGTTCTAACTGATGAGAACATCACGTGTTGTTGAATCAATATTGTCTCTAGGTTTGTTTTCTTTCATGTCAACACCATGGAATGTTTGGGGCACATGTTCATTGAATGTGGGTGTATAAAGGAGGTATGTAATTTCTTCGGAGAGTTCACAGTTATCTCATCTCCTTTGATGGATGTAATTAACCAACCCCAATTACCCAGATTCGGTGCATTATTACAAGAACATTAGCAAGATAGGTAGAATCATTTCCCGAAATACCGATCATTTAAGTAGACCGGGAATTACTAGATACATACATAAGTTTTAAATTACATAATAAAATAAGTAAAACAACATTTTTGAGTCTAATTTGAACACAATCTTATCCCATATTCTATTCCTGTCTATTAATCATAAAATAATTATTCGAATCTTGGGAAAAATAAAACATAAGAATGGGGTGAGCTTTGATTCTTAGTGAGGATAACAATAAAGTGGAAACATTCACAAATAAACATAAAAATTTTATGGAAATTTATAAAACTAGAACATAATCCTTTAAACATAAACATCAGAATAATATGTCAAATATAAATCAAATAATTCAATTTACTTATTCACATGGATATTCTACTAGTCGAACAATCACATGCAATATCAACAACCAATTTCAAAATTATTGAATGGATAATGATGGACATCATAACCACATAGTTAGGTCCTCATGCCAAGACTAAAAATTAGATTTTATCATGTATTTTTTCCAAGACACTAGTTTTTCTCATGATACCTACAGATGCATTGAAGATCTATAGCGGGATCCACTCATCACTTACTAATTCTAATGCATTCCTCATATCAAATGATTTGAAACATACCATAAACATGTTAAATAAAAATAGCATAAAAAATGTAAATACATTAACTATAAAACATGAATGGTGTAAAAATAACACATCCACAGTCAAACATATCAAAAAACAATCAATAATATATTGTATATTGTATCATAATAAATCAACTTCAAAAAAATGAAAAATCCATCAAAGGATGTCGAAAAAGATAAAATCAAAAGTATTTGAGAGGAATTTTGGAATCATTTAAATTTAACATAATTAGAAAAGAAAACATTTATTTTCAAAATATTCTTATAAGATTGTAAGGGAAGCTTTGAAGGTTTAATAATGTTGGAGAATATTTGAAACCACTGTAAAAGTAAAAACATTCATTCAATAATTATGTCGAAATGGTCATAAAGTACCTTTTTTGGAAAATGACATAATGATTCCTTTCTAACCATTTTATAATAATTCAACAATGTTATAAATTAATGTAACCTATATTATATTAAATAGTAAAAATACATTGAAATACATTTTGGAGAAACATGGATGTGAATGATAAAAAACATCCCAGAAGATACTAACATATAAACAACCTCAGATAATAAAGAGATAGTATATTTTACCCTTACCTTGTAATTTTCCTTAGATGAGGGTACTTTAACCTCTTATATAATAGTTAAATAATTGTAATAAAATTACACAAGAATTATATATATAAATATGATATCATATATTATCCTCTAAAATTTCTTTGTTATGAATATTTTAGTAATATCATTGTTTTGGGTGTTAACTGATTCATTTTCCTTTATATGTTTTGTTAAACAAATCATGGATTTTATGGATATGATGTATTTGATTCATACATAGAATGATAATAAGTTATTAAACAATATTTTTAGTCATAAAATGAAAATTATTTTGGAATGGTTACAATGGGGAAATGAATCTCATCGCGTTCATAGAGAAAGTAGTATGTACTTTACGCCCGAGAAAAAATATCAGTTTTTGATATTAAAATAATTTGTAGGTGGATAGTTATCATATAAAAAGAACCATTAACATGTTATATTTTTTATTTACATCCATTATACTCATTATTATACACATCCAAATAGTGAAGTGTTGAATGACGAACTACACCACGACCTGGAGAGGGTAAGCCATACGTACACATGTATGGTGACATTGTCATTCATAGGATAGATAGAATAGAGAGAATGGTTGTAGAAAATCTATAACAACATTTTATTTTTTATTTTGGTATGGAAATAACAAATAAATAGGAAGTGGAAGAATAAAATATATTTGAATGATGTGAGTAATTATTACCTCTTCTTGAGGTGATTCCTTTTCATTTGACCAAAAGGGCTCCTTAGGCTGGCATAATGATCCAATTAAGTCCTTTAGGTCAAATTGTGGGAAGTTTTTAGGATATTTGGGAATGTTTATTCTTATCCAAATGGCATTGGAGTAGTGATTTTGAGAGAAGGGGAAGTACCCTGTTATAAGAGAGGTGAGGGTCACTTTTGGAAAAGCTTAAAAATTTAATTTATTATACAATCATATTTTGTTTATAATGGATAAAAAAGGATTTCATTTCTGTATAAGGTTGATATGGATCGAAAAAAACTCATCTAATATGTTTTAGACATGTTTAGGTCAACATATTAACCTTATCATATAGATTTAACTCTTAGTTTAATAGTTTATCTTTTTCCATGTATTATTGTATTAATATAATAAATGGTTAATAAACATTATAAAAAAAGAAAAAATAACCCCATGTGTTTAATTATTGATATATATAACCTTATATTAGCCTTTTTTATGATACATAGATTTTTAGGAATATTATATCAATTAATAATATAGTATTTGTATTAAAAACACATTTCTGTCAATTTTGACACTATTTAGTAATTTATTTTTGTTAAAGTGCTAAAAAATGATGACATAGAAAAAATTCATTAATAAACCGTAATATGTCATAGTAACCTATAAAAATCATTGAATTCGTCAAAAGATTCACTTTACATTTATTTGTATATTTATAATATTAATTCTTTAATCTTTCCTTAATAATGTAATTAATGCATCATTATTTTGTCATTAATAAATTAAATCATTTAATGTATAAAAATTAAAAATAAAATACAATTATGTAGGAAATATTTTGATCTTTCTAATTAATATTTATAGTCGAATATATCTTATTTGTATGCTTATACGAAAATGGATTAATAATTAAACTATGAAATTAACACTTTTAACTCTTCTTTAAATAAAATAATAATAAATTTACTAATATCATCCGTGTGGACCAAAAGAAACATATTTTATTAAAAAGGTTGATTTTGGTCTAAATACACTTATTCAATATTATTAGGTTATGTGTTTGGGGGATAGTAATATCACTATTCCCATTAATTACACTATTTATTTTTAACAATGGTAATTAAAAGTAAAGAGATATTATTCATGAAAAATTATTTTCCTCTTGTTGAAACCCATTTTACTTATGAATATAAATTGTGTCACTGAGATTTTTGAAATTCAATTCACAGATGTGGTAAAATTTTGTTTTCTGCAAATTTTCCAACATGCCAAGAAAGTGGGTAAAAGATGGTAAAACAATCAATAAAATTTTATACATTTTATTTTATTATAAAAACGACTTTAATGAATTATATTGAACTAATATATTTTATATGTATATATTTTAACTTAAAATAATTTTAAATAAAATAAATAATTATTTAAATAAAAAGTCGGTTTTATATAATAACGCCAAGTTTTTCAGTATTTATAAAAAATTGAATGTTTTCAGAAAAATACCAAAAATTATCCCTAAGATAATATTGATATTCCGAATCCAAAAATGATGTCTATTTTGAAAAATAAAATTTATAATATTCTAAAAAGTGTTTATTACTATTCATAATGACTAGTTTGATTGGTGGTTGTGTGTTAGAACTCAAAATTGCATAAAACACAAGCTATTGAATTATTCAATGTGAAACATACAGTGGATGTTTGGGTTGTTACATTATTTCCTCTTTCAAATAATAACTTCCTAGAAATTTTAGAATAATATGGGTGAAAAATATTATGGTTGTTCTTCATCATAACTTCATCGGGTTCCCACATTGCCTCTTCCATCTTATGGTTTCTCCAATGAACTTTTACAAGAGGAGTTGTATGGTTTCACAAAACTTGTTCTCTAGTCTCAATAATTATGATATTCTCTTTGCAATAAGATAGATTGGGTTCCAGTTCTAATTTTTCATAGATGAGTACATGTGTTGGGTCATTGATATATTTTCTCAATAGTGGTACGTGGAAAAAATCATTGAACTTTGGGGAGACATGGAGGCCTTTACAAATGAAAATCTACAACTCAAATTCGTTGTTGAATTTCATAAGGTCTGATGTACATGAGACTCAATTAACCATTCTAACTAAATCGTATAATACCCTTCCATGGATATACCTTCAATAAAACATGATCTGCTACATGAAATTTCAAATCCTTCCTTTGGTTATCGTCATAACTTTTTTTCCTACTTTTGAGCTACTTTGATTTGTGTTTAGATAATCTTCACATTTTCCATTGTTTACTAAACATGTTCTATGACTACAAGTTTTCTTTCACCAACATCATCCCAACAAGTTCGTGTGGCGAATCTCATTCCATATAACACTTCAGATGGTTCCATCTAAATACTTGAATGGAATTTATTATTATTAGAAAATTATATAAGAGTTAAATTTTGATCCCACATACCATGAATGTCATGTGAACAAGATCTCAACATTTCATCTAATGTGTGAATAGTCCATTCTGATTTTCCATCAATTTGAAGGTGGTAGGCAATGCTCAAAAGAAGTTTGGTATCTGGGGACTTCTGAAGACTTTTCTTGATTCATGATGTAAAATGGAGATCATGATCTGAAACAATCGATAGGGTTCATCCATGAAGTCTTACAACATCTTTAATATATAGTTTTAATAAACATTCCTATGGTAAATCTTCGCTAGTAGCAAAAAAAATTTTACTTAGAAAGATATCAACAATGACCCATATTGCATCATTGTTTCGAGGAGTATTTAGTCTCCCCGTGGAAAAGTCAGTCATAATATCATCCCATTTCAACTCAGGTATGGGAAGAGGTTGTATGACTCCTCTTGGGTGTTGTCTTCAAGCCTTCACATGTTGAAAAACCATACATCCTAACACATAATCTGAAATATTCCTCTCGTGATGTCCCACCAATACTATTCCTTCAAAAATCTATACATTTTAGTGCTACAAGAGTGTATAGAGAAATTAGAGATATAATATTCATTTAATAATCACCTTTTTAGATCATGTATAACACGAATATGATGTATCTTCCTAAATTTCAAGATTACATCATTATATATGAAGTTGATCATTCTCCCATCATTCACATCATTAATTTTTTTTGAAACTCCTCATCATTAGTTTGAGAAATTTAAACCCTTTCTAGTAATGATGGATTGGAAACGATTTGAAAAACTATTGATGTTTCACCTTCTATAATTATTCCCATATCAGTTTTTTCTAGATCCATGTACATAGGATCTCTTTCATCTGTTATCTGGTTCAGAACTCCATTATCTTTTATTCTCAAAGAATCTTCCACCTTATTCGCATTCATTGGGTGACAGTGTATAGTGAAATCAAAATACATGAGTAGTTCAAGCAATTTCCTTTTCCTCGTGTTGAGTTATTTTTGTGAGAAAATATACCTCAAACATTTGTGATCATTATAAATATCACATTTTATACAATATAGATAGTGTCTCAATATCTTCAAAGCAATGATTAGAGCTGCTAACACAAGATCAAGAATGAGATATCTTTTTTCATTAAATTTTAGTTGTCGTGATCCATAGGATATAACTCTATCATTCTGCATAATGACACAACCATGTCCTTTCTTTGAAGCATCACTATAAATAAGAAACCCATCATTCCATGATAGTAGAGTCAATATAGGATCATTGAATAATCTTCTATTTAGTTCTTCAAAGCATTTCCCACACTATTTTTTCTAAACAAATTTAACCTCTTTACTTGTGAACTTGGTTTATCGGTTATCCAATCGAGCAAAAGTCTTCACGAAGTCTCGATAATAACCTTCTAAACCAATAAAACAGTGTACCTCTGTTATACTTGTCGGTGTTGGATATTCTTGGATTTCATTGTTCTTTGAATGATCGAAATAGATTCCATCCTTAGAGAAAATATGGCCATGAAAAGTAATTTCTTGAGGCCAGAATTCACACTTGATAATCTTCTCATATAATTTGTTTCTTCTGAGGGTTTTTAGAATAATGCGCATGTGATTTTCATGATCTTCGAAATTTTTTGAGTATACCAAGATATCATCAATATATACCACTACAATGTCATCAATATCTTCCTTGAAAGCTCTATTCATTAAATCCATAAAAACCTATGATTCATTAGTCTGTCCAAAAGGAATTACTGTAAACTCATAATGCATGTTCCTGGTTCGAAATGCAATCTTTAGAATGTCTTCCTTCTTCATGCACAATTGATGATATCTAGTTCAAAGAAAAATCATTGAATTTTTTTTAAATACAAGATATTGATCAAATAAATCATCAATGCATGGTAGTGGATATTTGTTATTTATTTTTATATCATTGATCTCCCTATAGGCATTGTACAACCTCATAGACCCATATTTCATTTTAACAGAAAGACCAGGGGCTCCCCATGGAGAAACACTAGGGTTAATAAATCCATTATTACTTAAATATTCTAGTTGTTTCTTTAGGTACACTAATTCCACAATGGACATTGTATAAGGGATCTTTGATATGGGCCTTGAACTAGGAATTAAATCAATGGAAAACACAATTAATCATTATGTAGGATGTCTAAGTAAATAATCAAGTAACACGTCAACATATTATTGAATAATAGATACATCCTCTATTTGAACATTACTTTCCTTACACAAAGTTATTTCACTATTTTCCTCTCGAATAATTGAATTTTGTAGAGCTACTATTGGTGGATCTAGATATGAAACAGATGGTGATGTTTCTACTCTAAATATAAGGTACCACTTATTATCATTGAAAATTGTAACATCCTTTTTCATATAATAAATATTTGAATTATTGATTGAAATTCAATCCATACCTAGGATTATATCAAATTCAATCATGGGTATGATGATAAGATCAGCAGATAAAGCACATTTATATACCCTAATGGGAACTGATTGATAACACATTGTTGTAATTATAATTCCCATAATACAATAGACTGACAAATACATTGTAAAATCAAATTGGAAATATCTAATTTTAATAGAAAAATGGGATGACATGAAATAGTGTGATGATCAGAAATCAAATAAAGCATTGGCTAATGTTGAAGAATCCATTAAATTACCTTCCACGAGGTCTTTCAGAGATTGAACCTTAGCAGAAGTGCTAACATGAGCATAGCCTAAATCTCTTGGCCTTTTCTAAGGTATGTTTCTATAAATATTAGGACATTCATCAGCATAATGCCCCATTTATTTACAAATGTAGAATGAATCATTGAAAGACTCTTACATCCCCTTGAAATCACGATCATGGTGTCCTTTTAAAAAACACTTGTAATAGACTCTCATTTTCATCAGGGAAGTACTGGGGTGTTTCATCCCACATTTACCAGAGGATGGAAATTCAACTATTACCTTAATCCCATTATTTCGATTTCCAAAGTGTTCGGATGATTTCTTCTTCTCTTTCATTTCTTTAAAGTCAAAAGTCTTAGGGAATTCCTTTTATTTCTTGACAGCACTTGAGAATATATGTTTGTACGATTCGTAGGATTTTGAGACTAATGCTCAATGGAGAAATGGGTTTAAACCATCCAAGAATAGTTCAATATTTATCCTTGGGTGATGTATATAATCTATTTCATGCCTTCTTATCCTTGTAAAGTTATCGTCATACGTTGTGACATTCCCATCCTACTTTTTCCATAGACTCAAAAATTGTCTTCCCATAACCGCTCGATTGTCACGATGAATGTATTATTCTATGAAAAGATATTTAAAAACCATTCATTCCTTATTTTATACTTAATCATCTTCATTTGTGTTTTTGAATCAATTAACACCATTGATTAGTTTTTGAATCACAATACATAATTCCAATCTTGTAAAACACTTAACATAAATTAAACAGTTTATGGATATAATCCATAATCTAAAAAATTTATTCATTGAAGAAGTATATACTCATAAATACATCATAATGGTTTTTCATGAAAATGTGAATTATCCTAAGAATATCCCCCATGAGTGTCATAACCGAGAGTGCAGAAATGCCCCTTGTCCTGTACTAGGATACACCAGGTCAACACAAAAACTCCATCTTGGAGTTTTCACTCCAGGGAACATCTATGCCAGATCCACCTCTACAGGTTTGTATCAAGACAGGGATGTATTTCCTGGAAAATACACAAAATCACTACTTTACCAAAATTATTGTAATTTCATCAATACTAATCCTCAAATTCTATCTTAGGGTAATATTTTTGAGGATTGTACTAAATATCCATTGATACCAACTGTAACACCCGACCCCAGTTACCTAGAGTCGGTGCATTATTACATAACATTAAGATGATACAACGAATCATGTCCCGAATGACCGATCAGATTTGTATCCATGGAAGTACTATATACATACATAAGTTTTACATTTACATGATCAAATAATTAAAAACAACATCATTGTGTCCCCTCTAAAAAAACTCTTATCCCTTATCCTATTCTTGCCCGTTCATAGTAAAATAATTTTTTTGCATCATGGGAAAAATAAAACAGAAGAAAGGGGTTAGATTAGATGCTCAGTAAGGATAAAAATAAACCGGAGACTTTCATAAACAAAAATAAACATTTTAAGGAAATGTATAAAACTAAAACATAAGCCTTGTAAACGTAAACTTCATCATAAAATGGACAATATAAATCAAATAATTCCATGTACTAATTCACATGGATATTCTACTAGTCGAATAATCACATTAAATATCAATAGCTAATTTCATAATGATGGAATGCATAATGTCGAATATCATAACCACATAGTCAAGGCCTCGTTCCAAGAATAATAATGTGATTTTTTCAAGGCCTTGTGTCAAGACACTGGTTTGTATCATGAGACATACCATTGCATCAAGGAGCTATAACGAGCTCCACCAGTCACTTACTAAGTCCAATTCATTCCTCAAATGAAAAGATTTGAAACATAACATAAACATTCGTATTAAAAATAGTATAAGAAATGATATTAATTTAACCATAATCCATGAATGGTATATGAATAACACATCCAATGTCAATTATACCAAAAAAATCAATATAATATGGGAGATTTTATCATAATAAATAAACTTCAAACAAGTGTAAAATCCATCAATGGATGTTGACATAGATGAAATAAAAATTATTTGATAGAAATTTTGAAATAATTTAAAAGTAATGTAATTATAAAATAAAACATTACATTTGAAAAGATTATTCTAAGTTTTTAAGGAAGCTACAAATGTGTTATAATGATGGAGAATAGCTGCACCTACCATATATGATAAAAAACATTCATTCCATAACATTGTCGAAAATGTCATAAAGTACCTTGTTGGGAAAATGCTAGAAAGATGCATTTCTAACCATTTTATAAGAAGTAATACAATGGAATAAATGAATTTAACCCATATTCTATTAAATAGTAAAAAAAATTAAATACATTTTTATGTAACACTGATGTGGATGATAAAGATGTCAGAGTAAATACTCACCTATAAACAACCTCGGATAATAAAAAGATTGTGAAATTAACCCTTACCTTGAACTTTTTGGTGGTCGAGGGTATGTTAAAATCCTTTATAATGGATACATAATTGTTATTAAATTATAAAATAACCATATACATAAATATTATATCATAAATGATCTTCCAATATTTCTTTGTTAATAATATTTTTGTAGTAGCATTGTTTTATGTGTCAACTTATTCATTTTCCATTATTTATTTTGTTACGTAAGTCAGGTTTTTTATGTATCAGATTAATATTATTCATATCTATAATGATATTATGTTCTTAAACATTATATGTAGTCATATAAATGAAAATGATTCTTTTACGGTTTTGATGGGGAAATGAATCTCATCGTGTTCATGTAGACAGTAATCCATATGTATGCACGAGCGACAATATCAGTCTTTTGATAATAAAATAATATTTAATTGGATGGTATATCATATATACATAATCATTAACATGTTATATTTATTATTTACATCAATTATACTCATTATTATACCCATCAGAACTGTGATGAGCTGAATGACAAACTACACCACGACGCGGAGACGGTAAGTCGTACGTACGCAGGTATGGTGACTTATTCATTTATAGGATAAATAGATTAATGAAAATGGTTGTACCATATATATAATAACATCCTAGTATTTAAATTTTACACGATTTATTATTTTTTCATGAAAATAGCAATGAATGAGAAAGTTTGATGAAGAATTGAACTCTGAAAGAGGTGATGAAATTATAACCTCTTCTTCGAGTTCTTCCTTTTGATTAGATCAAAAGGGAACCTTAGTATTTCCTTCTGAAGTATGTCTGGAATCTAGGTTGATGTGGGGGTAGTTTGGAGGATACATGGGTAGGTGATGGCTGAGCCAAATGGCTTAGGGGTGCAATTTTTATAGAAGGGAATGTATACTTTTATAAGAGAGGTTAGGGACACATTTGAAAAGATTGAAATATTTATTTATTATACCATGATATTCAGTTTATAATAGAACAAAATGTATTTATTTCATGTTTAAGGTGGGGATGTGTCTCAAAAAAATCCAACAATAGGTTATAGACTGGTTTAGGTGACCATATTAAACATATCTTCTAGATTTAACTCTTAGTTAAATTGCTAAGATTTTTCCATGTATTCCTTTAGTATTATAATAAATAGTTAGAAAACATACTATAGAAAGCCAACTGAACCCCACGTGGTTCATTATTTATATATTTAAACTTTTCTACGTCCTTTGGCCAAAAATTATATTTTTAGGAAAATTATATCAATTAATAATATAGTATTTATTTTAAAAACTCATTTAGGACAATTTTGACCCTATTTATTATATGTTTTTTTGTTAAAGTCCTATCAACATGATTAATTCAAAAAAAATTCATTTCATGTACCCTAACATGTCTTAGTAACGTATAAAATTCATTGAATTCATCAAAAGTCTCAATTTATTATTATTTGGATATTTATAATATGAATTATTTTAATCTTCCATAAATAATATAATTTCTATCTCATCATTGTGTCATAAATTAATTAAATTATTTAGTGTCTAAAAATTATTAATAAAATACCATTATGTATGAAATCATTTTATATTTCTAATTAATATTTATATTTTAATTTACATTTTGTGTAACCCTATATTAAAAATGGTTTAGTTATTAAACATTGACTTTAACACTTTTAACTCTTCTTGAAATAAAAATATAATAAATATCCTAATCTAATCCATGTTGACTAAAGGGATTGTATGTTATTACTAATGTTTATTTTGGCCAATATTCACTTATCCTATATAATTATGACATGTGATAGGGTAATAATAATATCATTATTTCCTTTAATTACCCTATTTACTTTTAATCGTGGTAAAAAAAAAGTCAAAAATTTCTATACCCCAAATTCTTTTTACCTTATTCAACCAAATTTTACTTATTGATATCAACCGTATCTATTGGACTTTTGAAATTCAAATTGGAGAAGTGGTAAAATTCTATTTTATTCAAATTTGCTAACGTGCATAGAAGGTGGGTAAAAGAGGGTAAAAAGTCCAATAAAATTTTATACATCTAATTTTATTATAAAAATGACTATAATTATTTACATTGAACTAATATATGTATTATGTATCTATTTGGAATTAAATAAATATAAATAAAATAAATAAGCATTTAAATAAAATTCTAGTTTTAAATAATAACGCATTTCTTTTCACTATTCATAAAAAATTTAATGTTTTCAGAAAAATAAAAAAAATTCACTCTGATCTAATTTAGATATTCTAAATCTCAAAAATGAAGTCAATTTTGAAAAATAAAATTACAAAAATTTCAAAAATTTGGCATTACTATTCATAATGGCATGTTTGATTTTTTGTGGTGTGTTAAAACTAGACATTGCATATAGTGCAAGCTATTGAATTATTCATAGAGAAACGTATTGTGGAAACTTGGGGTTTCACATTATTCCCTCCTTCAAATAATTTCTCCATCGTAATTTCTAGAATACTTTTTCGTAAAAAGATTAAGGTGGTTATTCATAATAAATTTTATGGGTTCCCACATTGCCTCTTCCATCTTATAGTTTCTCCATAAAGCATTTACCAGATGCATTTTCCAGTTTCACAACACTTGTTCTCGGGTATCAATAATTCTGATAGGGTCTTCTCAATAACATTGATCAGGTTCCATTTCAAATTCTTCATAGGTGAGTGCATGCGTAGGGTCATGCATGTACATTCTCAACAGTGATACATGGAACACATCATTAACATTGGAGAGACATGGGGGAATTTCAATCTGTAATCTACAAATCCATTTCATTCATGATGTTTGAAAGCTCTAATGTACATGGCACTCAATTTAACATACTTACATAATCATATGACATCATTCCATGGAGATACATTCAAGAAAAAATGATCTCCAACATGAAATTACAAATCCTACCTTTGGTTATCAACATAATTATTATTCCAACATTGAGATTCATTAATGTGGATTATGAAAATCTACACCTTTTAAATTTTTTCCTCAACAAGTACAAGGCCTACAATTTTTCACTCACCAACATCATCAAAACAAGTTGGTGTGGGATATCTCTTTCCATATAATTCTGTATATGGTGCCATCAAAATACTTTAATGGAATATATTTTTATTGAAAATTATCCCATAGAGAAATATTGATCTCACATACCATGAAAGACAATTGAGAAAGATCTCAACATGTCCTATATGGATTGAATAGCCTGTTATGATTGTCCATTAGTTTGAGGGTGGTAGGTAGTGCTCAAACGAAGTTCAGTATCCAGAGCATTCTGATGACTTTTCCAGAATCTTGTTGTAAAATAGGGAACATGATGAGAAACAATCGATAGGTTTACTTCATTATATCTTACAAAATCATTAATATACAGTCTTACTAAACATTCAAGTGTTAAATCTTCACTTATAGCAATAAAATATGAAGACATGGTAAGATGATCAACAATAGCCCATATTGAATCATTACATCTAGGTGTCTTTGGTTGCCCCATGAAAAATTCCATCGTAATATCATCCTATTTCTACTCAGGTATGTGAAGAGGTATCATGAATTCTCTATGATGTTGTCTTCTAACCATCACCTGTTGAAAAACCATAAATCTTGACACATAATCAACAATCTTATGCTTCATGTTTCCCAAAAAAAATGTTTCTCCAAATCTCTATACATCTGAGTGCTATTAGGGTGTATGGAGAAATTGGAGCTATGCGAATCATTCAATAATTCCCATTTTAGATTATGTATATCAGGATCAAAATTTATCTTCTTGAATTTCAAAATTCAATCATCATTTATGTTGTCAATCATTCTCCAATCATTCAATGATTTAATTTTGTTTTGAAACTCCTCATCATCAATATAATTACTTATTATCCTTTATAGTAATGATGGATTGACAACCATTTGGAAAAGTATCGATTTTTCACCTTACATATTTATTCCTGTATACATTTTTAGTAGAACCATGTACATAGGATCCCTATCTACTCTTATCTTGTTCAAAATTCCAGGATCCTTTCTGCTTAAAGCTTATTCACCCTTATTCACCTTCTCCGAGTGGTATTTTATAGTGAAATCATAATAGTTGGGTAGTTCAATCCATCTACATTGCCTCATGTAGAGTTCTTTTTGTGATAATATAAATATCAAACTCTTGGGATAAATATAAATCTCACATTTTTTACTATATAGATAGTGTATTCATGTTTTATAAGAAAAGATTACAGCTGCAAACTCAAGATCATGAGTGAGATAGTTTTTTTCATGAATTTTTAGCTATCCTGAGGTGTTTTCAATAACTATATTATTATACATAAGGGAACAACCAAGTCATTTCGTTGAAGCATCATTATAAATAACAAACCCATTATTCTCTGATGGTAGAATAAATATAGGATCATTTACTAATCTTCTCTTCAGTTATTAAAAAAAATTCAAAATCATTTGTCTAAACAAATTTAACCCCTTTATATGTGAGCTTGGTTAATAGGTTATCCAATTGGGAAAATTTTTGGACAATGCGCCAATAATAACCTGCTTAACCAATAAAATTGTGTAGCTCAGTTATACTTGTCAGTGCTGGCCATTTTTGGATTGCCTTGGTTTTTGAAGGATCAAAAACGATTCCATCCTTAGAGACAATATGGACAAGATTATAAATTTCCGTAACCAAGAATTCACATTTGATTAACTTCCCATATATTTCATTTCTTCTATGTGTTTTAGAATAAAGCACTAGTGATTATCAGGATCTTCGTAGATTTTTGTGTATACAAAGATATCATCAATAATTACCACTACAGTGTCATCAATATATTCCTTGAAAGCATTATTCATTAGATCCATGAAAACAGAGGGTACATTAGTCAGTCCAAAAAGAATTACTATAAAATCATAATGCTCATACCTGGTTTGAAATGTTGTCTTTGGGATGTCTTTCTTCTTCAAAAACAACTGATGATATCCATATCAAAGATAATTCTTTGAAAAATATTGAGCTCTATGAATTTGATAAAATAAATCATTAATGCGAGGTAGGGGATTCTTTTTCTTTATTGTTATATCATTGATATCCAAGTAGTCAATGTACATCCCCATAGATCCATCTTCCATCTTAACAAAATGAATAGGGGATCCCCATGGAAAAATCGTAAGGATAATAAATCCTTTATTACATATCTCCCATAGTTTTTTTATTTAGTTCAACTAATTCCACACTAGACATTCTATAAGGGGTCCACGATATGGGACTTGATTACGGAATAAAATCAATGGAAAACTCAATTTCTCGTTATGGTGTATGTCTAGGTATATCTTCTGGAAACACATCAACATATTATGTCACAATAGGTATGTCCTCTATTGGAACATTCCTTTCCTCACCCATAGTTATATCACTCTCTTCCTCCCCAATAATTGAATTTTGTAGGGATACTAGGGGTGCACATAGATTAGATTCTGATAGTGAAGTTTCTTCTCTAATGATAAGGTACTTCTTATCATCATCAAAAATTGTAACCTCTTTCTTCTTATAATACATTTTCTCATTATAGTCTGAAATCCAATCTATATTGAGTATTATATCAATTTCAATCACGTGGGTGATGATGATATCAGTAGATAAAGCAAATTTATATGCCCTAATGCGGACTGATTGACAAAAAATTGTTGCCATGATACATCCCTTATGTGTTTTTACTGACAAATCCTTTGTTAAATCAGATTGAAATATGTAATATTATTAGCAAACTGGGATGATATGAAACAATGTGTAAGATCCAACGTCAAATAATTAATTCGCTAATTTTGAGGAAAACATTAAATTACCTTCCACCATGTCATTAGGATCATCAAAATATATAGTAGTGATCGCAAAAGCCTGTAATTGATCCCTTGGTTTCATCAAAGGTGTGTTTCCATGATGCTCCATACATTCATTTTCATAATTCCCCATTTCATTACAACTGCATCATTCAATATTCATAGCCTCTTTCTTCACATTGCAATCACTATCATGGTGTGCTGTTTCACTACACTTTTAATAGTCTCCCATTCCATTTATGAAAGTACCAGGGTGTTTCTTGCCACATTTACTGTCGGATGGAAATTCAACTTTTCCTTTCTTCCCCTTATTTCCATTTCCAAAGTGTTCAACAGATCACTTTTTCACTTGCTTTGTTTTAAAGTCATAAGACTTAGAGAATTGTTTTTTTGTCTTGATATCACATGAAATAATATCTTTGTATGATGAGCAGGAATGTGAGACTAATTCTTGATGGAGAAATGGTTTTAACCCATAAAAAATCGATCAAACTTACTCATTTGTTTAGTTATATAATCTGCTACCATCATATATATCCTTGAAAATTTATCCTCATCCATTGCGACATTCTCATCCTCATTTTTCCATAGTCTTAGAAATTGTATTTCCATATGAGCTCGATGGTAATGAGGAATGTATTTTTCCCGGAAAAGATATTTAAACTCCCTCCATTCCATATTTCATACTTCATCATCTTCCTTTTTGTTTTGAATCAATGAACACCATTGATCTGCATCTCCTGTAAATCGATAAAATGCTATTAAAATTTATTCCCTTTCTCTACTCCCAAAGAATGTAGTATTTTCTCCATGGATCTTATCCAATAGTTACCTAAAAAATGGATTTGTAGTCCCACATAATTTTGGGGGTTGTTGCCTCAAAAAGCGGTGTAACATTGATCATCCATGTTTTCGATCACGGTGCCCCATACAGGTAGGGTAATTATTTATAACCTCAGTGAGTTGTCCTAGTATGGTGATAAGTTGATCAACACCAGTTGAATCACCATCTCCACTATAATTACATTGACTCGGAGGGAAATACCTACATGGATTATGTGCATTGACATATTTTCCATTCTTCCACTGGGGGAAATTCATTAACAATGGCATACGCTGGATTTGTTTTGGAATGGCAATAAATAATTCCAAACTTGTAAAACACTGAACAGAAATTGAAAAGTTTAAGGATATAACCCATAACCAAAAAAAAATTTCATTAAGGATTTATATACTCATAAATCCTTCATAATGGATTATAAAGATAATTTGAATTATCCTAACCATATACCCTGTGGGTGTCATTTCCAAGAGTGCATCAAGGATCATGTAGTGTACCAGGATACCCCAGGTCATGCCCGAAACATCATGTCGGAATTTTCACTCCAAGGTACATCTATTCTATATCTGCCTCTACTTTCTCGTATACATATATGGTTGCATTGCTTGTAAAATACACAAAATCCCTACTTTACCAAAATTTTATGATGTTCTTCAATACTAATCCTCAAATTCTATCTTAGGGAAATTTTCTCTAAAAAGAGTTTATCTAAATCTAGATTCCACGGTTTGTACTAAACTTCTTTTAATAACAAATGTAAGACCCCGACCCCAGTTACCCAGTGTCGGTGCATTATTACATAAAATTGGCATGATACAAGAAATGATTTCCCGAATAACTGATCAATTTAGTAGCCTTGGGAGTACTAGATACATACATAAGTTTTAAATTACATCATAAAATAATGAAAAAACATCATCATTGTTTCCCCATTGAATGCAATCTTATACCTTAGCCTATACATGGAGGTTAATCATAAAATACTTATTCTCATAATGGGAAACATAAAACATAAGAAAGGGGTGAGCTTAGATTCTCAGAAAAGATAACAATAAATTGGAAACTTTCATAAATAAGCATAAACATTTTAAGCTAATGTATAAAACAAAAACAGAAGACATTTAATCTTAAACATCCGAATAATATGGAAATTATAAATCAAATAATTCCATTTACATATTAACATGGATACTCTACTAGTCGAATAATCACATGCAATATCAATATATAATTTCCTAATAATGGAATTCATAATGCAAAACATCATAACCAAATTGTCCAGGCCTCATTCCAAGACAACAAATAAGGTTTTGTCAAGTCCTCATGCAAGAAACTAGTTGGTCTCATGAGACCTGCCAATGAATCGAGGAGCTGTAGTGGGATCTAACCGTTAGTTACTATGTCCAATGCATTCCTCGTGTGAAATGATTTGAAACATAACATAAGAATTTTTATAAAAATTGAATATAAATGTTATCAATTTATCCATAAACCCTGAAAGGTATAAAAATAAAACATCTATAGTATAATAGAACAAAAAACATTAAATACAATATGGAAGATTTTATCATAATAAATCAACATAAAATAAGTGTAAAATCCATCAATGTATGTTGACATAGATGAAATAAAAATTATTTGATAGAAATTTTGAAATCATTTAAATGTAACATGATTATAAAAGAAAATATTTATTTTGAAAAAATTCTTATAAGATCGTAATATAAGATTCAAATGTGTTATAATGGTAATGAATATACTCAACCACCGTATAAGTGAAAAATATTCATTCCATAATTTTGTTGAAAATTCCATAAAGTACCTTGTTTGGAAAACGCCGGAAAAATTCATTTTTAACCATTTTATAAAAAGTAAAACAAGGGTATAAATAAATATAAACCCTAGTATAGTAAATATTAACTGTATTTTGAAATATATTTTTAAGAAACACGGAAGTGGGTGATAAAGTGGTCTCAGAAGATAGTCACATATAATCAAACCCAGATAATAAAGAGATTGTAAAATTTGGCCTTACCTTGTACTTTTCCTCGATTTGGGTACACTAAGATCATATATAATAGTAAAATAATTTTTAGTAAATTATACAATAACCATATACATAAATATGATATCATATATGATCTTCTAATATTGCTTTGTTAAGACTATTTTAGTAGAATCATTGTTTTGGGTGTTAACTGATTCAATTTCCATTATATGTTTTTACGTAAGTAATTTTTGTTTTGGATAATATGTATTTGATTAATATATGTAATGATATTAAGTTATTAATCATTTTTTTAATCATAAATTAAAAATTAATCTTGAATGGTTATGATGGGTAATTGAATCTAGTTGGGTTCGTGGAGATGATAATCCGTACATACCCACGAGAGACAATATCATTCTTAAGATATTAAAATAATATGTAATTGGATGGTATATCAAATATAAATATCATTAACATGTTTTATTTCTTATTTACATCAATTAAACTCATTATAATACACATCCAAACATTGAAGTGTTGAATGAAAAACTACCCCACTACATGGAGATGGTAAGTCATACGCAATCACCTATGGTGACATTGTCATTTCATGGATGGATAAAATAATGAAAATGTTTTTACCATTTTATAATAACATAAAAATATGTGTAAGGTATTGGAGTTATTATTTTCTTTGGAAATAACAAATAATGATGAAAATTAAAAAGAAAAGAACGTTAAAAGATGTGATTAAATTATTATCTCTTCTTTGGTTGATTCCGATTGATTAGATCAAAAGGGCTCCATAGGATGGATTTATGGACAAATTAAGGGCTCTAGGTTGAACTTATGGTATTTGGGGGGATATTTGAGCAAGGTTTGGCCGATCCAAATGGTGTTGCAGGTGTGATTTAGTTATAAGATGAATTCCCCTTTAATAAGCGAGGTGAGGGACATTTTATGAAAAGCATGAAATATTTATTAATCAAACCATCATATTCATTTTATAATGGATAAAAAATTATTTATATTGTGGATATATTGGTTATGGGTTGAATAAAACTCAACCAATAGGTTTTAGACATGTGTAGGTCAACATATTAACCTTATATTTTTGATTTCAGTCTTAGTTAAATAGTTTATGTTTCACCATGTATTCATGTATTATAATAATAAATGGTAAATAAACTTAGAATAAAAATCCAAGAGAACCCCAAGTTGTTAATTATTTAGATATATACACTTATCTAAGTCCTCTGGTCAGAACATATATTATTTGGAATATTATATCAATTAAGAAAATATAATTTGTTTTAAAAACTCAATTATGTCATTTATGACACTATTTAGTAATTGGTTTCTGTAAAAGTCCTAACAACATGATTAATTAAAATAAAATTAATTTAATAAACTCTAAAATGTCACATTAACATATAAAATTTATGTAATTCATCAAAAGTCTCAATTTAGATTTATTTGGATATTTATAATTTCAGTAATTTTAATATTTCATTAATAAGGTAATTACGACATAATCATTGTGTCATTAATAAATTATATTATTTAATGTCTAAATTTTTAAAATAAAATACCAATTTGTAGGAAATTTTTTATCATTCTAATAAATATTTATAGTCTAATTTATCTTATGTGTAACCCTATATTAAAAATTTGTTAGTTATTAAACAATGAATTTTACACTTTTGACTCTTCTTTAAATAAAACAATAATAAATGACCAAATCTAATCCATATAGGCCAAAAGTATGAAATATTATTCCTAAGGTTGATTTTTTTCGGAATACAACTAACCAGTATAATTAAGACATGTTCTAGGATAATAGTAATATCATTTTCACCTTTAATTACCCTACTAACTTTTAACAGTGGGAAAAAGTCAAAATATACTATTCAAAAAAAATTATTTTCATCTTATTAAACCACATTTTACTTACTGATATCAATCGTTTCATTTATAGTTTTGAAAATAAATTAACAAAAGTAGTAAAATTACGTTTCATGCATATTTTCTAATGTTCCAAAAAGGTGGGTAAAAGACGGTAAAAAGATTATTAAAATATTATACATCAAATTTTATTATAAAATTGACTCCAATGAATTACATAGAACTAATATAGGTATTATGTATCTATTTTGACATAATATAAATTTAAATAAAATAAATAATTATGTAAAAAAAGTCGGTTTTAAATAATTACATTGTTTTTCTATATTCATCAAAAATTAAAAGTTTTCATAAAAATACATAAAATTCACCCCAAGCTAATATTGATAATTTAAATCAAAAAATGAAGTCCAGTTTGAAAAATAAAATATATAAAATTTCAAAAATTGGGTATTACGATTCATAAAGGCTAGTTTGATTGGTCGTGGTGTGTTAGAACTCAAAGTTGCGTAGATCACAATTTATTGCATTATTCAAAGAAAAATGTACCATGAAATCATCGGGTATTACAACAGAGGACTTCCAGTTTCTAGAAATATTGTATAATGGATCATCTGATAATGGTCAGGAAGCGTTGGCTCGCACAGTGGTGTTTCTTGCTAGTTGCTGGTGTCTTTGGCGGGTGAGGAATGAAGTTAGGCATGAAGGATGAGTTATGTCTGTTCTCACAATTATCACATGGATGAAAAATATACTTATTTATTGGCCAGAATGATTCCCATCTAGAAGGAAAATGCCTCTATAATCCAGTTTAATGGTGGGTCCTTCAACACCCATCCCGCTAGTAGTAGTGTTGTGGGAAATTGGGTCTGGTTGAACTATACTTCAAGAGGATAGAAGCTCAATACCGGGAGATCATGTTCCTTGGGTTTTATAAGAGGAGGGGGAGTAGTTAGGGATGCCATCTGGACATTCTTCATGGCCTTTTCAGTCAGGCTGGGTCAGGGGACCTCTCTCCAGGTGGTGGCAATGGAAATGCTCATGGTGCTAAGACTTTGTGGATAGAGGGTCATGGACATCTTCAATGTTGAAACTGATTCCTTGATTGTGCATAACTCTTTACAGGGCTATGACCCCCCCATGGTTGATGTACATCATCATCATAATGTGTAGTACAATTATTAATAGAAACACAAATGGGATCAAGGTTGTAGATTACATCGCCACACCGGTCGTTTCTAGTTCAGAGGATGTTTATTTTCACACTATAGACAACCTTATGCCCAAGGAGGTAGATCAGATTTCAGGGGATTCCTTTGGTCTTCGTTTTTATCTACCACATTTAATATGGTCCTTGATGTAGGGGTCTAGTAGGTAGGTTTTTTCTTAACCTCCATTTATTTTAATAAAAAATTACCTGATGACGATGAAAACCCCACTTTTTGGTTTTCAAAATAGTAATTAATTTAAAATTATTTCCTTCCAATTTGATGTTTTTAATTATAAAAAATGGAGTCTATATTTGTAATCATTCGGTCCAAATTATGTAAATATGTTACTTTTATTTATTTGGATATTATGAATAGTAACTATGTTAATTTTTATTTACCGTAGTTAAATGCTACCACAAAACTGGGCAAGGCCAGCGCCACCCCTTTATCAGTGCTAACGAAAAAGCGCTGATAAAAGGACCCCTTTATCAGCGCTTTTTTAGAACTGATAAAGGCCCCCATTTATCAGCGCTTTTTTTAGCGCTGAGAAAGGGTCAACTTAATTTTTTTAAAAAAAAAATTTATTAATATATAAATATATTTATATAGTTATATTGATATAAATATAATATATAATTTTTAAATATATTTTAGATAAGTATAAATGTACATTTAATCTTAATATACTTAATATATAAGATATTTAGTGAAAATGGATTCTTAAAAAATATAAAAAAATTTCTTAATTAATAATTTGATAATTATTATGGAGTAATAGTAATTTAATAACAATTTCAAGAATAAAAAAATTAATAAAATTTAAAAAATATCCAAAATATGTTGAAAACACAACTCAAACTTCAAACAGTCATACCTTTTGATCCGAGTGTCCGTTTGAGCTCTACCACATATCAAATCGAAACCTGTGACGAGCTCTATGTCGTTGTGACTCAGTAAGTCCCCAGTTAAGCGTTTTTCAAGGCCAAAAGGGGCTCCGAAGGCCTCCAAAACTGATTTTTTTGTCGGGGTACCCATATTTTTTAACATTTTTTGGATTTTCAGCCTCGTTTAAGGGGGTATTATTGGCTTTTTTTTGGTGGGGACTGAATTTATTCCAAAGTATTACATTCATATTAATATTATGTCTTTTAAATTGCATCATTTTTTATAATGAACTGCTATTTATAATCAAATATATAACTATATGTACATATTTTTTATATATTCACACCTAAAAATTAAATTTTTTAAATAAATAATTAAACATATTTACATATAAAATATATTATATTTATCTATATAATAACTAGTATCCATTTTATTTAAAATACTAATATATGAATATTTATATAACTACTATATATTAATATAACTATACATATATTAATATAACTATATATATATATTAATATAACTATATGTATATATTAATATAACTATATATATGTTAATATTACTATATATATATATATTAATATTACTATATATATTAATATTAATATATATTACTCTACGAATAAATATAACTAAATATATATATAAATAAATAGATATATCATGAATAAGAGAACAAAACAATATTGGGTAGTGGCAAAGGCTTTAGGTGCGCAGGGGGAGGTCTCGAGATCAAATCCGGGTGGAGGCATGGGTGCGTGCGCAAGGTTTATTTAAAGGGCTAGCACTAATAAAGGGTATAGGCGGTGCAGGTGGGCGCTGGAGGTGTGGGAAAGCGCTGATAAAGGGGGACTCAAGCGCTGTAAAACCCCCCCCCCCCTGAGATTGGCAGTATTTTTTTATTTGTTTATTTTTTTTTAAATTTTTTAATTGTTTTTATTTTTATCAGTGCTATAAAAAGCGCTGATAAAAGACCCCTTTTATCAGCGATTTTTTTAGCACTGCTAAAAGGGGTCTTTATCAGCACTTTCTGGAGCGCTGATAAAGGGCACCCCCCCCCCCTTTATCATCGCCGTCTTTATAAGCACTTTTCTAGTGCTGATAAATGCCATTTTTAGCGATGATAAAAGCTGTATTTATAGTAGTAAATTGGGAAAATTAGGGTAACTAATAATATGATAAAGATAATAAAATTACCATAACACCTAAAAAAATTATAGTAGATTAATTAAAGTTTAAAACTATCACCTATGGGTTAGAATTGATTCATTTAATGGTATTTGTTTCCAGGAAAGTGATTTAAATATAATTAAAACAAAAGAAGGTGACAAAATGTATCTCTATTATATATTATAAGTATTACAATTTTAATATTATGATAAAAATTATGAAACCTATAACATAAATAGGATCCATAAATCCAATGAAATTGTCTACATCATCTGAATTTATATAGAATTTTTAGATATTAAATAATTAACATTAATGGTGAGACAATTCTGATGTCAAATAAATTTATTGATAGAAATATCAAATAAATGGTTATAAAAATAAAAAAATAAATATAATCTGAACTAATTAATGAGATCATGAATTTTTTTAGGTGACCATGCCGTGATATGAGTCTATTAAATATATTTTTATGAATTTATCTTCTGTGTGGATTTTATTTAAATTCAAATAATTTAATAGTGTCAAAATTGAGAGTAATGGTATTTTATAAAAATAAAAAATTATTAAATTATTTAAAAATATCCAAAAATATTTAAAAAAATTAAAATTGAAAAGTATATGTCAAAAATATAATAAAGTATCCAATTATGGATACATTAAAACACAAAATTAAATATTTATAACCATTTAATATTTCAAATATCATTACCACAAATAAATGTTTATAGATTAAATAAGGTTAAATCAAAATGATATAGTTTAGAATAATAAAAAACATGTATAAATTTTATTAGATGAGATTATTAGAACCCATGATCATATTATAATTTAAATAAATGATTTTTTTATCATTATAAACTGAAAATTAATTTATAATTAATAAATATTACAAAACATTATAAAGGTTCCCCTCCTCTCTCTTACAAAAGGGAACAACTAATTATCATTTAATCACACCTACAAATCCCTTTAGCTCAGCCAAAACCTACCCACAAATCCTCCCAACATTCTTAAATTCATTCTAGAAGCCACCATTTTGGTTGACCTCACTCATAAGGATTCATTTTGTTCATACCAATAGTAGATACCAAAAAACGAGGTAATTTTTTTATCACCTCTTTCAAAATGATTTTGTTATTCTACTTCATCTACTTATGTTATTCCGATACTAAAGTAATAAATATAGTATCTTCTACATTCTAATATGTTATTATATTTATGGTAAAACTTTATATATTCTTTTATTAATCATATGAATAATAATATCACCATGCATGCATACGTATGGCTTACCAATTTCACGTCATGGTGTAAATTGTTATTCAATAATACCTAATTTGGATGGATATATTGATTAGTATAATGGATGAAAATAATAAATATAAAATGATATTATTTATTTAAAATACATATACCATTCAAATCAATACCATTTGACAATCAAGGAAATGACATCATAGCTTGTGCGTACATACAACTTACCTTATCCACAACCCGTGGAGATTCATTATCCACTCTAACTATTAAAGAATGATTATAAATTATATATAATAAATAATCTTGAAATAAGTGGTAAAATAATTCTAATACATTTTAGTATATATGTATATGTCATTTACATTCATCGTTAAAATTATATATGGAAATAGAAACAAAATTTATTCGTGCATATGACCTACCATATCCATGAACGGTGTATTACATTTCATTTATCTATTTATATTATATATGTATACACTGAATATTTATTAAATTTAAGTCATTATTTACCTTATTTATGTAATTCATCCACGATCTATGTAATAATATTATTAATAATAAGTCAAACATGTATGATAAATAAACCAATTATTACCCAAAACATTTCTTAAACGTGGAATTGATAAATAAACGGGTGATACAATGTCATAAATGAAACATATAAGATATCATTAAATTTATTGTGGTTATATTATAAGTTAATAATATGTTTAAACCCACTATACAAGAGTTTCAGACGCATATAGATGATATCAGTCCTATGGTAAGGGATAATTTTACAAAATCATTTTTATACGTGATTGTTTATATGTATGTGTTTACTAAGGATATATTAATCTTCCATTTTCATGTTTTCTAATAAAAATTATACAATTTTTACTATAATTTTATGTATATTTTAGATATTTTTACAAATTTTTGACTTTTAATACATGGTGTGGAAATAATCTTTATATTATTTACCAGACGAGGTACTTTTTAAATGTTCTCAGAAGAGAATAAAGATAGTGTTTTATAACATATATGATATGAATGGATTTTTTTAAAGGTCCATAATGGCTTATATAAATTAAAATTTGGATTACTTGTATCCTATAATATTTATTGGGTTTAGTGTCTTATAGAATTTGGGAAAACACCAACATAAAATTTTTTTTGAAATTAAATGACAATTTATCCCACTTAACCATACTTTTATTTTTCACATTCAGACATCACCATCATCTATATAAATTATCATTAGAAAAAACAGTTTCAAGTTTTTTATTTATAACATCATAAAAAAGGAAATTTAATTAGGGTGATCACAAATTCTCATTAACATTTCTCCTAAGCATTAGTAACTAAATTTCATCAATGACCATAAGAATTGCATAAGTGTATATCGATATAAACAGAGTGCATGAGAAAATAATAAAAGAATTCATACAAATCAAAAATTGGATAATTTGATATGAAAACATAGGAAAATAATGAGTTACCTGAGTCAATAACCATGATCCTTGTGCCATCAATATTAATTAAAAATCATTATAACCCCATAAAAAGAAATTAAAACCCATTTTGGTAACATAGAGCATCATATTCATAAAACCCATTAAAACCCATTTAAATTGAATTATAATATGTTTTAATTCTAATAGAATTATTACCCAATAAATGGGAGTGTTACCTAGGGGAATTTTTCAAATAAGATATATCAATACCACTTGATGATTCCTTGGATGTAACACCCCAAGTTTCCTCGGTATGTTTCCTTTCGAATAATGCAATGGCGTGCATTGTACACAACTTCGAGATTTTAACACACCATAACCAATCAAACTAGCCGTTATGAATAGTAATACCTAATTTTTGAAATTTTATAAATTCTATCTCTCAAAATGGACTTCATTTTTGGATTCGTAATATCGAAATTATCCTAGGGTGAAATTTTGGTACTTTTTGGATAACTTTCATATTTTGATGAATAGTGAAAATTACTAAATTTTAATTAAAAACAACTTTTTTAATCAAAATAATTAATTGTGATAAATTATGAATTTGAGTTGGTTTAAAGTATATTTAGAATATATTTTTACCATTTAATATAATTTTGGTCATTGGACATAATTTTACAATTAAACCGAACATAAACAAGTGTCAATCTTTTGATAGTTATTATCTCTTAAAAACACGCTTTTTGACAGTGGGAATTAATTTAAATTAATTTCTGCCACTTCTGTGTTTTGAATTTATAAAAATGGATTCCATATTTGGAATCAGGATGTTCGGATTGTGTAAATAGGTACCTTTTATTTTTAGACATTTTGAATAATTACTGCGGTAAATATTTTATTTACCATGGTTAAGTGTAAATCCGGTAAATAAGGGTTAAAAAATAATATTATAATAATACTAAATTACCCTAAAACGTGTCTTAATCCTATTGGTTGATACATGGTCGACCATGGGCATCTTTGGGTCTATTTTGGGACCCCATGGATCCACTTGTAAGTGATAATGACACTTTATTTTAATTAAGTTAAAATAAATACAAAAATGACACAAGCATATATCTTTTAACAAAACAATTGTTACAGAGGTTTATATATGTTGGATTTTAGATTATAAATATTCCTTATAAAGATAAAAAGATTTCCTACATAATTATATTTTATTTATAATTTTTAGACATTAAATAATTTAATTTATTTATGACACAATGATGATGCAGTAATTACTACAATATTAAAAAATCAAAATAATTGATATTACAAATACCCAAATAAATATAATATGAACCTTTTAATGAATTAAATTAATTTTCTAGGATAATATGATATATTAGTATTTATTTAATTGACCTTTTTCGAAGTAATAAATCTGTTATGAGTATCACAAAAATCAACTATTGAATTGTGTCAAAATTGACATAAAAAAGTTTTTAAAACAAATATTATATTATTAATTGATATTAAATTCATAAAAATATAAGGTTCGTCCAAGAGACTTATATCATGATAGGTGTATAATTAATGGACCACTTGGGGGTCTCTTGTATGTATATTGTATGTTTATTAACCATATAATATAAAAATACAAAGAGACATTGTAAAAGTGAAACTAATTAACTTAGAGTTAATACTTAAAGATAAGGTTAATATAAGTACCCAAACATGTCTAAATTCTATTGTATGAGTTGATTTCGACCCATCCCCACCTTAACCTTTTAATAGTCAACTTTGGAGCCATTGGAAACCGAATATGAATTTATTATAAACTAATATCTCTAGCTTTTCCAAAGGTCCCCCTCACCCCTCTTATAAAAGGGCACTCCTCCTTCTAATTTCATCACACCTTCAAAGCCCATTGGGTCGGCCAAACCCTGACCAAATACTATCTCAAATTCCCTCACTACAACCTAGAGGCCTTAGTTTGATCAGAAAGCCAACCTATGGAGCCCTTTTGGTCAAATCAAAAGGAAGAACCCGAAGAAGATGTAATGTTTTCACCACCCCTTTTCAAGTTCCTTTATTCTTCCACTTCCTTTTTCATTGTTATTTCCATTATAAAATAATAACTCCAGTATCATATATATACTGTGATGTTATTATAAATATGGTACAACCATATTCAGTATTCTATCCATCCTTTAAATAACATGTCACCATACGTGCGTACGTACGGCTTACCGTCTCGACGTCGTGGTGTAATTGTTATTCAATATATTATTATTTGGATGGGTATAATAATGATGTGTAACTCATGTAATTAATAAATATAACATGATAATGATTCTGTATATATGATATAAAATCCAATTATATATTATTTTAATATCAAAAGAATGATATTGTCGCTTGTGCGTATGTACGGACTACCGTCTCCACGAACGCGATGAGATTCATTGTCCATCATATCCATTCAAGTATAATTATCATTTGATGATTTAAAAATAGTATCTAAGGACTTGATATCTTTCTGGATATGAATAATATACATCCCATTAATAACGAATATGGCTCACATAACAAAGAATATAAAGTAAAATGAACCCGTTAACACCCTAAATGATGATAATTCTAAGATATTATTAACAAATCAATGTCAAAAGATCATATATGATATCATATTAAAGTAAATGATTCTTGTATAATTCAACAAAAATTATTTCAGCATTATACAGGAGGTAAACCTACCATCGACCAAGGAAAAAGTACAAAGTAAGGGATTTTCTTATCTCACTTTCAATTCCGTGAGATTTCCATTTTTCGCCACTATATTATTGAAAGTGGTGTATTGTGTACTGCCATTTGATATATATTCATGATTCTATTTATATTCATGTTATTCTGTAAATCATTTGGTGGTTATTAACTTTTGGCCATACGACTCAGTTGATTAACGTGGTAAGGGGTTTCTTATCTCACTTTTAATTTCGTGAGATTTCCATTGATCACCACTTAATTATTGCATGTGGTGTATGTGTACTACCCATGATTGTATTCATTGTGTAATATACTTTAATTTATGGGTATTTACATCATCATGGTATGATACTTCTTTCATGGGTGTATGTTTCATATGTTACCTAATCGGTAAGGGAATTTGAGATTTCAATTCCCACTCATTTGGCTTTACGCATATTTCATTGATTATATTACTCCATGATTATGTGTGGAATCACTATTCATTTGATTATGTCATAATTTCCACTCCCCTTGTTGTGGATATAAGTTAGATACACATAATCACTCATTGGTAATTCTCAAGTCATTGATATGAATTTGATAAGAGTAATTTTAACTCATTCACCATTTGTTGAGTTAAACATCCAATTCGTTGGTGTTGTTTTTACAGGAATATGTGTGAATATTCTTTGATTGTTTTACACTGAATATCCAATCATATTTAGTGTATTTATATTTGTCACACATAATTATGTTGTTGATTTATCCTTAACCTAAGGATACGGCCTTTATGAGAGATTTCATCTCAATTTACATTCCATTGACACTTCTTTGTTGATATACACCAAATCACTTTTATGTGGTGTATATAATGTACTTTGACATAGTATATCATGAATCCCTTTATTCTCATGATATTACAAAGTTTTGATTACCTCAATTATTTATATTCAAGTGTCTCTTTTGGTTAGAATCTCTAACTAAAATACCATTTTTAAATGTTTTAAAGACTTATTCTTCTAAATCTTGCTCATTAATGTCCATGTTTTAAAAATGGTTTTAAGGATTTATTTATATGGACATTCAAGTTTTAGAAATTAAAACTCCTTTTAAAAAGTTTCAAAGTGGTATGGGACACTTTGAATCAAAAATCTACTTTTAAATGGCTTCTTGACAAATAGTGTGACTTTTAAATGTTTTCAAGAAAAGGGGGATAATTATCTCGAATAGTTTTGATGATTATTTTCATTTATGTCAACATCATTCATTATTCTTGATTGAGGTTAATGTGATACAATACAATCTTCCATATTGTATCGAATGAGTCATGTTTGACTGTGGATGTGCTGTTTTTATACCATTCATGGTTTGTGGTAAAAGTATTGACATTTCGTATGCTAGTTTTAATACGAATATTTATGTTATTTTTAAACATGTTCATATGAGGAATTCATTGGACTTAATAAGTGACGGGTGGAGCCTGCTATAGCTCCTCGATGAATCGGTAGGTCTCATGAGACAAACTAGTGTCTTGGCACATGGCCTTGAAAAAATCTTATTTGTAGTCTTGGCATGAGGCCTTGGCTATGTGGTTATGATAGTCTGGCATTATGCATTCCAACATTATGAAAGTGGATATTGATATTGCATGTGATCATTCGACTAGTAGAATATCCATGTGAGTAAGTAAATGGCATTATTTAATTTTACCTTTTCCATTATATGCTGATGTTCATGTTTAAAAGGCTTTTGTTTTAGTTATAAATTGCCTTAAGTGTTTATGCTTATTTATGAAAGCTTCTTCTATAATGTTATCCTTACTCAGCATCGGAGCTCACCCCTTTCAAAGTTTTATTTTCCTCAGGACTATGAAGAATTAATTTATGAATGACCTGTAGGGATAGTATGAGGGGATATGAAGACAAGATGTTTTTTATGATGTAATGTAAAAATTTATGGATGTATCTAGTTATTCCAAGGCTACTAAACTAATCAGTCTTTCGAGACTTGATCTTTCTCGTGATCATGCCAATGTTACGTAATAATGCACCGACTCTAGGTAACTAGGGTCGGGGCGTTACAGTTGGTATCAGAGGAAGTTTAGTACAAACCATGGAAGCTAGATTTAGATAAACTCTGATTAGGGCACGTAGACCTAAGATGAACTTTGAGGATTAGTATAAAAGAACTTCCGAGAATTTTGGTATTGTAGAGATTTTGTGAGTATTCCGAGCAATACAACCATGTCTGGATACGAGCAGGTAGAGGTGGCTCTGGCACAGATGTACCTAGGGGTAAAACCCGAAAACACTGCTTTGAGCTAGACTCGAACGGGAACTGGTGCACGACAACGGGCCTTGCTGCACTCTTGGTTACGACACTCCCGGGGGATATGCTTAGGATAATTTACATTTTCTTTACAAACCGATTTAAGTAATAAAATTATAAGATGAGAGTAAATGACCTTGGTTAATCCTAATATGTTTCAAATTGTGAATATGGTGACATTTTAATCTCTAAATTATTTTACGACTACTATTACTCACACAGTGCTTTCTAGTTTTAGTCAATGGCTGGATTCCAAGGAAGTCATAATGACTTTGAGAATGATGTACAAGGTGGGAACAGTGGTGGAAATGAGAAACAAAATGGAATGTTGATAGGCGTAAAAGATATCGTCTTTATGCCAAATCAGTTTTCCAAAAATATGATCAACAACATATATATTAACCAACTCCCAGACTCAACAAGGAAGAGAAAGGTGATAAATGATATGATCTCCAGCAATGGAGACCATGGAGAAAAGAAACCTCAATTTTCATCATACAGGAAATGTGGAAAGAGACACCCAGGAAAGTGTCTCAATGGGACAACGAAATGTTTTACGTGCGGGAAGGAAGGACATAAAGTGAAGAATTTCCGAAGAAAAATGAAGAGTACTGTGGAAGAAGATAAAAATGGTCCCAAGAGTCCATTTACAATCATTTGCCGTAAATGTAGGGGACCTGGCCATTACCCGAGTGAATGTCCTATTCTATAGCATATTTTCTTGGTCAAAGAAAAAGATAAGTGGAAATAAATGGTTGGAGAAAAACTTAAAAAGTATTATCACTCCTTGTTGATGGGTACTTTGGAATAATTTTCTCTTGTATTTGTAACCCCACAGTTTGCCATGTGAGAATGATATTTGAAGAAGAATTGTCTCTTATCTTGTGGATATAGTTATAAATAACCATTTGGTTTTATATGATCATTGGGGTTTGAGAAAATTATAAGTTATTATAATTTGGGATAAAAATGCAAAGTATGATATAACATTTGTGATTAAATTATGTTATTTTGAGGAATTTATCTCATTTTGGTAATATTATAAAATATAGTTTTTGAAAAAGGACAACACGTAGACCGTGTGACAACCCGTCGCATCGGACAAAGCTGTGGGAATCGAACCCACAACCAAAGTGCAATTGGGATTTATTGCCTACCACTGGACTACGTGAAGTCCCTGGTTAATGTGACTATTTTTTTTGTTAAATGATTTTATTGATCAATAATAAGATGATTTGGGTTCTTATGTCTTATCAAATGAATACCCTTGGTATAGGAAAATGATTTGGTGATTAAGTGATAAATGTTATTTTTGGAAGATGTTCGCTTTGTTGGAAAAACTATATGCCGAAGGAAAATAGAATACAATGGGGTTTAATTTGTAGAGTAATGGTGGATTTTTATCTACGTTTTTATTGTTGATTTATAGTGATTTGGGTTATTTATGGAAATTATTAACCTATAACAGAGAATATGTGATGATGTTAATTACTTTTAAGTATGTGACTTTAAGAGTATTTGATGTAATTTGGAGATACAATGTAACATGGGAGACTACATAATCAAATTCTTCTATGATTTGGGTTTGAATATTAGTTTGGATTATATTAAAGTATTTTAAGGACAATTGGTTATTGAATGGTATCTATTTAACTTTGGGGTATTGTTGGTTTAATTTTAGAAATTAAGATTAGTGCATATTTATCTCAATGAATATCCTTTTGGGGGATCCTTAGATCATTCACTAACCATTTTGGTTTTGATTAATCTTCAAAGACAATGTAAATATATGGTTTATCCTGCATGGATCATGTGATTCTATAGAAGTTTATTCTAGCTCTTCCAGTGTGACCAAGTCTTCTTGAATACTCATCGTTTAAAAAAATTGAGTTAGTGGTGGAAATTTATTAAAGAATGAAAATTTACTTCAAATGTAAGTATATCTCATAATGTTCTTATTCAATATCATAAATGAATTTCTCTTCCTTATGTAATGTAACATTAAAAAAAATGTTTTCCATTTACTTTCCTACTAGGAGACTAATGGTCGTTTGTCCCAACACAAGTATGTGGTTTTCTCATTGTTAACTTTTTCCTGATCATGATTTCGATCCCTCTCCATCAGAACATGAAACTTATTTTATCATCCATATCCATGTTTTCTTACATGGAATCCTAGTATGGGTTATCTTGGATGACCCTTATACCTCTCTTTCTTTCTTTTAAAGTGATAGTTTTATTGGCTCTTTTTCCGATGTGGGACTTTCCATTATATTCCCAAGCAAAATTTTAAAAATTTCGAGGACGCAATTTATTGAAGGAGGGGAGAATGTAACACCCATAGTTTCCTCGGTATGTTTCCTTTCGAATAATGCAATGGCGTGCATTGTACACAACTTCGAGATTTTAACACACCATAACCAATCAAAATAGCCGTTATGAATAGTAATACCTACTTTTTGAAATTTTATAAATTCTATCTCTCAAAATGGACTTCATTTTTGGATTCGTAATATCGAAATTAGCCTAGGGTGAAATTTTGGTACTTTTTGGATAACTTTCATATTTTGATGAATAGTGCTAATTACTAAATTTTAATTAAAAACAACTTTTTTAATCAAAATAATTAATAGTGATAAATTATGAATTTGAGTTGTTTTAAAGTATATTTAGAATATATTTTTACCATTTAATATAATTTTGGTCATTGGACATAATTTTACAATTAAACCGAACATAAACAAGTGTCAATCTTTTGATAGTTATTATCTCTTAAAAACACGCTTTTTGACAGCGGGAATTAATTTTAAATTAATTTCTGCCACTTCTGTGTTTTGAATTTAGAAAAATGGAGTCCATATTTGGAATCAGGATGTTCAAATTGTGTAAATAGGTAACTTTTATTTTTAGACATTTTGAATAATTACTGCGGTTAATATTTTATTTACCATGGTTAAGGGTAAATCCGGTAAATAAGGGTTAAAAAATAATATTATAATAATATTAAATTACCCTAAAACGTGTCTTAACCCTATTGGTTGATACATGGTCGACCATGGGCATCTTTGGGTCTATTTTGGGACCCCATGGATCCACTTGTAAGTGATAATGACACTTTATTTTAATTAAGTTAAAACAAATACAAAAATGACACAAGCATATATATTTTAACAAAACAATTGTTACAGAGGGTTATATATGTTGGATTTTATATTATAAATATTCCTTATAAAGATAAAACGATTTCCTACATAATTATATTTTATTTATAATTTTTAGAAATTAAATAATTTAATTTATTTATGACACAATGATGATGCAGTAATTACTATAATAGTGAAAAATCAAAATAATTGATATTAAAAATACCCAAATAAATATAATATGAAACTTTTACTGAATTAAAATACTTTTCTAGGATAATATTATATATTATTATTTATTTAATTGAATTTGTTTGAAGTAATAAATCTGTTATGAGTTTCACAAAAATCAACTATTGAATAGTGTCAAAATTGCCATAAAAGAGTTTTTAAAACAAATATTATATTATTAATTGATATTAAATTCATAAAAATATAAGGTTAGTCCAAGAGACCTATATCATGATAGGTGTATCATTAATGGACCACATGGGGGTCGCTTGTATGTATATGGTAAGTTTATTAACCATATAATATAAAAATACAAAGAGACATTGTAAAAGTGAAACAAATTAACTTAGAGTTAATACTTAAAGATAAGGTTAATATAAGTACCCAAACCTGTCTAAATTCTATTGGTTGAGTGGATTTAGACCCATACCCACCTTAACCTTTGAATAGTCAACTTTGGAGCCATTGGAAACCGAATATTAATTTATTATAAACTAATATCTCTAGCTTTTCCAAAGGTGCCCCTCACCCCTCTTATAAAAGGGCACTCCTCCTTCTCATTTCTTCACACCTTCAAAGCCCTTTGGGTCGGCCAAACCCTGCCCATATACTATCTAAACTTCCCTCACTACAACCTAGAGGCCTTAGTTTGATCAGAAAGCCAACCTAAGGAGCCCTTTTGATCAAATCAAAAGGAAGAACCCGAAGAAGAGGTAATGTTTTCACCACCCCTTTTCATGTTCCTTTATTCTTCCACTTCCTTTTTCTTTGTTATTTCCATTATAAAATAATAACTCCAGTATCATATATATACTGTGATGTTATTATAAATATGTTACAACCATATTCAGTATTCTATCCATCCTTTGAATAACATGTCACCATACGTGCGTACGTACGGCTTACCGTCTCCACGTCGTGGTGTAATTGTTATTCAATATATTATTATTTGGATGGGTATAATAATGATGTGTAACTCATGTAAATAATAAATATAACATGATAATGATTCTGTATATATGATATAAAATCCAATTATTTATTATTTTAATATCAAAAAAATGATATTGTTGCTCGTGCGTATGTACGGACTACCGTCTCCACGAACGCGATGAGATTCATTGTCCATCATATCCATTCAAGTATAATTATCATTTGATGATTTAAAAATAGTATCTAAAGACTTCATATCATTCTGGATATGAATAATATACATCCCATTAATAACGAATATGGCTCACATAACAAAGAATATAAAGTAAAATGATCCCGTTAACACCCGAAATGACGATAATTCTAAGATATTATTAAAAAATCAATGTTAAAAGATCATATATGATATCATATTAAAGTAAATGATTCTTGTATAATTCAATAACAATTATTTCACCATTATACAGGAGGTAAACCTACCATCGACCAAGGAAAAAGTACAAAGTAAGGGATTTTCTTATCTCACTTTCAATTCCGTGAGATTTCCCTTTTTCGCCACTAAATTATTGAAAGTGGTGTATTGTGTACTGCCATTTGATATATATTCATGATTATATTTATATTCATGTTATTCTGTAAATAATTTGGTGGTTATTAACTTTTGTCCATACGACTCAGTTGATTAACGTGGTAAGGGGTTTCTTCTCTCACTTTTAATTTCGTGAGATTTACATTGATCACCACTTAATTATTGCATGTGGTGTATGTGTACTGCCCATGATTGTATTCATTGTGTAATATACTTTAATTTATGGGTATTTACATCATCATGGTATGATACTTCTTTCATGGGTGTATGTTTCGTATGTTACCTAATCGGTAAGGGAATTTGAGATTTCAATTCCCACTCATTTGGCTTTACGCATATTTCATTGATTATATTACTCCAAGATTATGTGTGGAATCACTATTCATTTGATTATGTCATATATTCCACTCCCCTTCCTGTGGATATAAGTTTGATACACATAATCACTCATTGGTAATTCTCAAGTCATTGATATGAATTTGATAAGAGTAATTTTAACTCATTCACCATTTGTTGAGTTAAACATCCAATTCGTTGGTGTTGTTTTTACAGGAATATGTGTGAATATCCTTTGATTGTTTTACACTGAATATCCAATCATATTTAGTGTATTTATATTTGTCACACATAATTATGTTGTTGATTTATCCTTAACCTAAGGATAAGGCCTTTATGAGAGATTTCATCTCAGTTTACATTCCATTGAGACTTCTTTGTTGATATACACCAAATCTCTTTTATGTGGTGTATATAATGTATTTTGACATAGTATATCATGACTCTCTTTATTCTCATGATATTTCAATGTTTTGATTACCTCAATTATTTATATTCAAGTGTCTCTTTTGGTTAGAATCTTTAACTAAAATACCATTTTTAAATGTTTTAAAGACTTATTCTTCTAAATCTTTCTCATTAATGTCGATGTATTAAAAATGGTTTTAAGGATTTATTTATATGGACATTAACGTTTTAGAAATTAAAACTCCTTTTAAAAAGTTTCAAAGTTGTATGGGACACTTTGATTCAAAAATCTACTTTTAAATGGCTTCTTGACAAATAGTGTGACTTTTAAATGTTTTCAAGAAAATGGTGATAATTTTCTCAAATAGTTTTGATGATTATTTTCATTTATGTCAACATCATTCATTATTCTTGATTGAGGTTAATGTGATACAATAAAATCTTCCATATTGTATCGAATGAGTCATGTTTGACTGTGGATGCACTATTTTTATACCATTCATGGTTTGTGGTAAAAGTATTGACATTTCGTGTGCTAGTTTTAATACGAATGTTTATGTTATTTTTAAACATGTTCATATGAGGAATTAATTGGACTTAATAAGTGACGGGTGGAGCCCCCTATAGCTCCTCGATGCATCGGTTGGTCTCATGAGACAAACTAGTGTCTTGGCACAAGGCCTTGACAAAATCTTATTTGTAGTCTTGGCACGAGGCCTTGGCTATGTGTTTATGATAGTCTGGCATTATGTATTCCAACATTATGAAAGTGGATATTGATATTTCATGTGATCATTCGACTAGTAGAATATCCATGTGAGTAAGTAAATGACATTATTTCATTTTACCTTTGCCATTTTATGCTGAAGTTCAAGTTTAAAAGGCTTTTGTTTTAGTTATAAATTTCCTTAAATGTTTATGCTTATTTATGAAAGATTCTGCTATAATGTTATCCTTACTGAGCATTTGAGCTCACCCCTTTCAATGTTTTATTTTTCCCAGGATTATGAAGAAGTAATTTATGAATGACCTGCAGGGATAGTATGAGGGGATATGAAGACAAGATGTTTTTTTATTATGTAATGTAAAAATTTATAGATGTATCTAGTTATTCCAAGGCTACTTAACTAATCGTTCTTTCGAGACTTGACCATTCTCGTGATCATGCCAATGTTACGTAATAATGCACCGACTCTAGGTAACTAGGGTCGGGGCGTTACATTGGACACCCCATCGTAAAAGTAGAAATTAGCTCAAATGATGCTATCTAGCTCACCAAATCATATATGCTATTACAGGATAACCCAGTACTATCTAGTCCACCCCATCATATAATTTTATTGTATCATATAATGAATATGTTTTTTTATTATGTCACTTTGGAATGAATCATTTAAAATCATAAATTTATTATCTTTGAATATGAAAATAACATTTTATTTTAAAAACACACAATCATGAAAAATATAAAATTTTACATTAAAAAATATTACATAATAGAATAAACCCCTAAAAATGTAAAATGTGTTTAAATTTATGTAAATTTTCAATCTATCAAATAATCCAAAAAATACATAATGGTTATAGCAGAATAAAACTAGGTGTCACAATGTACATTCAAAATTCATTCTGTTATTCGTCAAAATGTTCAGTGTAAAACACATGAAAATATTCTTTTTAGAAACCATAAAAAATAATATATGATATATAATTTATAAATTATTATAAAAAAATATCAAATATTTTTTATAAATATTAATATATAAGAGAATTATGGTTTCAAGAATGATTTTAAATGATAATGTATTTTGATGAAAATTCACTAATCACTTTGGAGAAAATTTAAATATTAATCCCCATGAATGAATTACATTATAAAAACAATGAAAACGATTATAGAAGATCAATTATTGATATATAATGTCAGTGAGATTTAATATACACCTTCTAGAAGAATATCGGTGTATAAAATCCAGATATGCCTAAAAAGGATATTGAGATGAATCGCCTTACCACTTTTGTAAATTTGGAACCATAAACCACATGAATGATATATCATAAAATTCCATTGTAAACACAAATAAATTTATGAATTATAATGCTAAATTACATTCAATGTAATTATATAAACAAAAAAAGAGGTGAAAATGGAAGATATCTCAATTAAATAAATGTGTGAATAGAAAAACCCTTACCTTGAGTTGGACTTATCACTTTGGTATTCATATTTATAGAAAATAAATATACATTAATAATTTAAAGCATCATTAAAATGTTCCATTTCTATAATTTATTATATTTATATTATTAACATATTATATGAATTTAATTAATCGATTATGTTTACATCAGATTTTTGACCATATTCATCTTGTCTATAAAAAACGAATTATATGGGTTTACTATGGTAAAAGAATTCATTATTTAAACATATTTACATTAACAATAATGACATAATCAGAATATTTTGTCCTTAATTAATCATTTAAAACTAATCTTTAGATATGGTTACTATAAATGAAGTATAGTTACAATCATTTATATAGAAATCCATTCCTACACATGAGTAACATTATCTACTTTTCAAGGATCAATATCAAATGAAGATAATAATTATTTATCTTTCTAGAATGATCATAATATCCTTAATAACATATTATAAAGTTATACACGCACCGACACAAGAAATATATATCATTCTAATGTTGTTGACATGAAAAAAATTGCATCGCTTTGAGGAGTCGGAAGTCCACACATCCATAAATGACATTATAATTTTGATAGAAAGTGAAAATATAAATGGAAAAGGTTATATTATATTTCAAGGATGAAAAAAATTTCATTATTTTCATTTATATTTTATTTATATCAAATATTTTTATTGTATTTTCCCTTATTACATTCCATGTAATGTGATAGTAAAAAATGAATCACATTGTTTTAAAAGGTGGTAGTCTGCCATACACACGAGTGACATGGTCATATCCCCTAATTTAAGGAATATAAAATTATATATATGAAATAATGACATAATAGTTATGATTATATAATAAATATCATATTTATATTTTGTATAAATCATTATACAAAACAATTAGTTGTGGAAATATAAAAACAAATAACATTGTTTCATTATGTGGTAGACTTCTACACACATAAATTAGGATTTTGTAACTCATATTAAGCATCAATATTTCATTACATATAATAACCATACCATAATAACAACTCATTATATGGAATAAAATTAGGTTATTATATCATCATGATAAACTATTAATTAAATTGGTGAATAAATATATATAATTAATGGGATTGTTGAAGATCATTACCTATCCTTTGGGTAACCTTGCAAGGTTTCCACTAAAGCCTTCAAAGGATAAAGATATTGCCATAAAATTTATTATATGTGTAATATAAGGTTTTTTGGATATGATTTGTGTAGAGTGTGTATAATCCAAGAAACATGGGAGATGTTAATAAGTGAGGGGAGTGAGTTCCATTTTATAGTTTACGAGGATTGATATTATTGTAAATACATAAAATTATTCACTATTGGGAGTTCAACATTAGAAAAAGTTGTTAAAATATTTATAATTTATGATTTTGATGGATGATATGGTCTATATACACCTCTAGAACATAAGAAACACAATTTTAGTCTAGTTTTTCCTAAACTCATATGTTTCATTATTTTCTTCATGCTGGTTTTTTCATTATGATTACTATTTTTTGTACCTAGAATATTAATCCATTGCTTCTAAATTAATATTCAAATTATTCGAAAATTTATAAAAACTAAGTATATATATATATATTAAATTTTATCAATTAAAAATTAAATGTGTGTTGGAAGGTTACTTTAGTATAAATGCATGTTACATTCAAAAAAACATCATTAATAGTATCCAATATAACTATGTTTTTACTATTTCAGGGTCAATATATTCATTATGACTCTTAAATTTTACACTAATATATATCATTGATATTAATTAACATTTATAAATCACTTTTAAAAGGATAATTTTTTTAGAAATTTTAACTCCTTTAATATAATTTCTCATAAAATCTTATTAATTTCAATTTGGGAAACAATCATTTAAATTGAATTTTGAAATAAAAAGAGAGAGATAGAATGAAGATATATTTTTATCAAAACTATTTAACATGAAATATTTTTCTACAAAATTATTGGAATATAACAAATCATTTCCATTACAATTTTTTTTATTGTTTTTACTATAAATTATTTTAGTTAATTATCATATAAATAATTATTATATTGGAGTTTCTTATGTGTATAATGTAAATATTTCATCTCTTTAAAATGAAAATGAATTTTCATATTATAAAAGAATTAAAATTTAAAAAATGTTTATAATAGAACATATATTTTTCCCTATCAGAAAAAATATATAAATTAAAAGGGAAAATTTTTATTTTCTTATTTTGCATTATATAACATATTATATAGTTCCAATTCATGGACATGTTTCCCAAAAATTCAAAAAAATATATCCATAGTTCATTAGTGTCTAAATATGTTTTCATAAAAACTGACAAGTTTGTAGGTCATTTTTCATCCTTATGATTAATGTTTAATCCCATGGAGAACTCATTTTTCCTCAACTATTTTGAATAATTTTAACTATTATCACTAATAGGTTGGGTCAAAATTTATGATTTCCTTGTTAAATTTTTTAAATTATTCTTATTCCAACTATATAAACAATTTTTTAAAATTATATTCATTGAATTTTAATGATTTAATTTAAGATTATTCTAACAAACATGATAGAAAGATGGTTTTTATGAAAAGTATTTTTTAGGAAAAGATTATAATATATTAACTTCATGAATAATAATAAAAATCAAAAATTAATGAAACTCATTAAATAATTAGTGTTTTATATTTCACACATTTTTTTAAATGTTATTTATTGTTAATTATTTTAAGTAGTTAAAATGGAGAATCATTTTGTATCATAAATGTGTTTTTAGTTAAACCCATTTTGATAACCAAAAAGAAAACATTTACTAAAAAATAATATAAATTTGATTCAAATGTAATCAATTGAACGAAATATAAATTGAAATATCATATGATACATGGAATTATCTTAAAAAAATTTTATTACTTTAAAATTTATTATTTTTTTGAAATATAAATAATATAAATAAATTTAAATATTATTCATTATTCAATTGAAAATAATTATTTTTTGAATAATCCAAAAAAATTAACCAATGTAAATTTTATATTTGGATTCTAATAATTATTTTAATTTTATCAAATATATTTTATAAATGTAGAAAATATATATCATAATATTTTTTTTGAATGGAAACTATAATATTTTTTGAAGAAAACATATTTTTGAAAAATTAAATAACTTTATTGAATATGGATTGATTTTTTACTTAATTTTTTTCAATAATTTATATGTACAAATATATATATATATATATATTTCATAAATTACATTAATCATTTTATTCCCATCAATTTAACGGATTGGTTATAATGGAAGTAGATATCATGAGTTGTTTTTTATCAGTGTTTTTTGTTTTTTTGTCCTGAAAATTATTTTTTTATTTCAAAACACTTTTAAGGAAAAAGTGGGAAACCCACACAATGTCCACAACCAAGGGGTTATCTACCAAACGAGCCCACAATGTTATCAAAAACATGACTAAGGATGTTTGATATAATAAAAAATTCGGATTACATTTAACCAATGATAAATGTAGTGTTTCATGTCCAATATGATAAAATAAAAAATTATCTTATTTTGAATAATCATATTGTTACATACCCCATTTAATAAATTGTTTCATTGTAATTTTACATCATTTTGTTAACCAAAGGATTAAAATTTATAAATACAACAATTTTAAACTGACATCATTAAAAAGTTTAATATGAAAACTTCAATATAAGATAGAATGTGATGTATGATGGTCATCTGTAATAACACATACCATGTTCCATAAAAGGATAACATAGGTGGGAAGTGATTATTTAGAGATGTAAGAAAAACATAAATCCCAATATGGATATAGAGTTATAGAGATCAACAATCACTATAAATGTGAATTGTCAATAGAAATTATAAAAACATAAATTGCGGATTTGTGGAAGAGGTTGTTGATATAATTAGATATCATGGTAATAGAATAACAATTTTTTAAAACATCACATTCCTAGAGTTGATTTATTCTCTAAGAATATCAAGTAATATAATACAGAACTATAATTACTTAATTAATATAAAAACATCGTTTATTCAATTTTTACAACAATATAATCCTTTTCTCAAAATGATTTGTATTCAGGATGATTAATTCATTCTAGAAGAATAAAATTAAACAATTAAAGGACCACATAATACATAAAATTATGAAAATATATATCTCTAATATCTATACATTATACATGTTGATTATTTTTACAGCATGGTATGCTAATTCACTAATTGATAACAAAATAATAGTAAAAATTAATCATCAAAATTCTGTAGTAATACACAGTGTTAATGTTATGTTATTCCAAAATCTTATATCCCAAATTACCTCAATGAACACTAATATAAATTTTTTTCTATCATCTATGGTCATTTTATAGCTTTCATTATTTAATCCCATACATGTTCAAAATATTACTTTTATGTTACAATAATCACATAGTTACTACATCACTTTTCAATCATATTGTTATTTATATGATAAACCATGTGTTCTCAATATCTTTGATCATATTAACCCTAACTGTTATCATTACCAATAATCTCATTTCTACCAAATTAAAATCCATAATTCAAGGTAACCCATAGCTTAAAAAATATTTCATCCAATTAATGTATCTCCAAAAAATACCTTAACCACATTATTATCTCACCTGTTAAAAACTCAAAAGGGCATCAAAGACATTAAAATTATAATCAACCTTAAGAATTTAAAACAATGAAGGTATCAATTAACCTTATGATAAACTCACATAATAACAACCTAATCTCAAATTTTATCTAAAACTATATTAGATACATACTATAGCATCCCTGAACCCGTACTCACTGATTCAGTGCTGAAAATAAAAAAATTAATATTTCACCTTTGATGATGTTATTTTTACCCTATGTTTTCCATCCAAACCATACAACATCAAAATATAATATTGGGTCATAGAAATACATGATTATCTTTCATGTTTTAGATATATATTGAATTATTAAGTGATCATACATAAATAAGTCACATGACATTTCATGTGAATTTATCCCACTAATCCCATATATTACTTTTCACATTGTGAAATCATGATCGTCCTTATGAAATTAATTGTAAAAAAAAATTTAATATAATTATTTATATATTTTGGAAATTATATATAATAGTGGTGAGTTCCAATTCATTTTAAAGTTATACATAATCATGAGAATTGGAATGTCATCAATGATCATAAGATGTTTATAAGGGTTTGAAAACATAATTAGATTTCATGAGAAAATCGAATAAGAAATCATACCCATAAACACCTATAAAAAAAATATAAAAACACAGAAAATGATTTATTCACTAGAATCAATAATCATGACCCATGTTACACCAATAATCATCATAAGAAATATTATAATCCCATTACCAGAAATTATAAGCTAATTCGAGGACATGGAGCATCATATTCATAAATACAATTCAAACCCCACTTAATCTGAGTAATCATATGACCAAATTCAAATATTATTGTGTCTCATACAAATGGAGACCTTTGAGGTTGCACCAATCCTATAAGGGATAATTATATTAGTCATCACTATCTTGGATGCGCTATAGAATATGTTGTAATGGCCACACATGTAGCTATCTGGACCCCCCATCATATAAGCTATATTTTTCACACCATATGAAATATGGGACACCCCAACATTAAATTGTAATGATCTAGATAATCAATAAAATGATTGTATAATCTCACTTATAAGTATGAAACAACCATATTTCACTATCTATCCATCCTACGGAAAACGAAATCACCGCGCGTGCGTACGTACAGAATACCGTCTCCACGCCGTGGTGTAATCTACTTTCCACCACCACCTTACATGGATGCGTATAATGGTGAAAGTAATGAATATATATGATTATTTTAAAGTTATATTGATTCTGTAATATTATAAATTCACTTTATACAATTCGACGATCATGGGAATGATATCATCGCTCGTGCGTACGTACGGAATACCGTCTCCACGCCGCGATGAGATTCACTCTCCATGATAACCATTCAAGAATGATAATAAAGTATATAGGATAAGTAATCATAAAATATATGACATAATAATGCTACTGGATTTATTTATATATATATTTATGTCATCTACTTAATTCCCTTCAAACCAATAATGAAATGAAAACAGCGTTCATGCGTACATACGGCCCACCATCTCCATGAACGGTGTATTTCATTCCATTTACTGATTTATTAAATATATGTATATTATGAATATATATTATATATAAATCATGTTTTATATTCTGTAATTAAGTAATCATGAACTAAGTAATCATATGAATAATTACAAGTCAAAAAAGCAGACGACAAATGAAACAATTTTACACAAAACGCTCTTTAACATGAAATTTACAAAAGAACAGGTAATATAAAGTCATAAGTGAACCATATATGATATCTTAACAATGAGTATGATTCTGGAATAAGTCAATGACATTATTTAAATCATTATATAGAAGGTTCAGACACTTACAAATCAAATCAGACCTAAGGTAAGAGAAATATCACAATCTCATTTCTATCCGAGATTGTTTATATTTTGGAATTTACTGGGGTGCATTTTATCATCCACATCCATGTTTCCTCAATATGTAATATTTACATCATTCTACAATAGTTTATATCCAATTTTACCCTTCGGTGAGTTTTTAGTAAAAGATATGAAAGGAAGCTTTTGTCGTTTTTCGTATGAGGCACTTTTTGACTTTTCCGACAAAAGTACGAAAAGAATGTTTTTTTAACATATACGGCATGAACGGATTTTTAAAACAATATTTCCAAGAATCTTCCTTTACATGTGAAGTGCCCAGATCAGTGTGAATCACTGAGAGGGGGAGGGGGTGAATCAGTGATCCCTTAAAACTTTTTACTAATTGATTCTTATCAATTAAACCTCTATGGCTGGTTAAAGCCTCGATCCACTCTTCTTGTATCTCTCACCTTTCCACGAATGATGCAGTAAATGTAAAGGCACTGGACACAAGGATTTACAAGGTTCGGCACCAAAGGCCTACATCCTTGCCATGCTCTCCCAGCATGGATTCTCCCATTATAATCTGTTAGTATTACAATGGTCGATATAGCATCCCACTGTATCTCTCCTGAGTCCCACAGGAGGGTCTTTATACTGCATCCCACAGTGTTACCAGAGTCCCACTGGCCTGCTCCAGAATCCCACTGAAGACTTCTTCTCCCTGAGTCCCACAGGGTCTTCTCCTGGCTCCTCGAGTCGCACGAGTAGCTCTTCTTCACTTTAAGCTTCTTCATGTATCTTCAGCAGTTTGGGATAAAGACTGTTGGCCTTGCTCTTCTTCTGATCACTTGTGGTGAACAGGTCTTCTCGTCTTGCTCAGGCTTTATCTCCTTCTTCTGAGGATGACCTGGCTTCTCTCTAAATACTGAATACTCAGACAACTGATATCTTAAACTTTAGTCTGGTCCAGTCTCACTTCAAAACATCTTCATGCACTGAATGCATGGCAACACTTCTTCCTCATGCACTGACTGCATGGCCTTCTCAATTCTCTTCACGAACTTCCGGTCTTTGACAACTCAAATGCACACAACCAGGTTTGTCTTTGTTCACGTGTGCATGTGCATGCATGTATGCATGCACTCCCCTTCTTCCTTCTCTTGGTGCAATAAACCCTCAAAGGGTGTAGTCAACTATAGCACACACCTTCTCCACAATCACACAATTTATCCAATTTGTTTACACACTTGGAGTGTGTTCTACTTTAGTGTGAGAGTCCTCTTCTCCTTCTTCTAAGTGAACACACTTTTAGTGCACACACTAGGTTTGGCCTTCACTTGTTTAGCACACACAATTTGTTCTTCGTTTTTCACTCACTTAAGGTTGGCCTCTTTCCTCTTCTTGTTTTGCACACACACAAAATATGTTCTTTTGTTTGTTCTTCAAAGTGTGCACACACAAGGCTACGTCCTTTTACTTCCTTTGCACACAAGATTTATTCTTTTATTCTTCTTTGGTGCACACCCACTGCCACCTTCTTGTAATTGCACACACAACCCGAACCCCTACTGCCTCAAGCAAGCCGTGCAAGAGGGTGCGGCCAACTCTTCTTCTACCACTGCCTCATAGGTCTTCAGGATGCACAAGGGCACACAAGGTGCGGCATATCTTCACTTCTTGTCCGCGCAAGCACAAGCCACAAGGGTGCAACCAGGCGCACAAGTGCCACTGTCTCACAAGTGTGCAAGGTGCAACACCGCGGGCACACAAGTGCAAGGGCACAAGCGGGCCGCACAAGTGCCTACCGCGCAGGGGGCGCGGTGCACAGAGGGAGTGCGCAAGATCGCGCTGCCCTTCCTCCTTCCTGTCGCGCAAAGGATAGCGCGCAGGGGACTCTTCCCTTCACGTCTTTCGCGCAAGGGGTGCGCGAAAGGAACCTCACGGAGCCAAGGGGTGGCTCCGGGCTTCTCAAATTCTTCGCGAGGAAGAGAGCACTCACGGGACTCCTCAAAGTTTCAGCAAGCTTCTCCAATTCCTCGGCCTCTCCTTTTATAGGCGAGGAGAGCCTCTGCCTTCCACGTGGGATAAATCTCGAATCCCCGAAATCTTCGGATCTTCAAAGATCTTTCAAATCTTTATTTTCTTTCCTCTGTTTCAACGCGGGTTCTTTTATTATTTTTCTCCTTCACATGCATGCAACTTAGAACGCATGCACGACCTTTGTCTCTTCTATCCCATGCAAGCATAAACACCCCATGGCCCTCAGCAGATTCTCTTGCCTCGGCCGAACATGAATATCATCATTACTGGCATGCATGCCCATTTCTACGCATGGATGTGTTCGTAAGGGCGAGACGAGCTCAATGGTGCCTTCGGTTTGTTCGGAGGTGTCCGGAATCTCAAAATCGGTCGTCGGATGGCCTCTGGTTCGTCGGCGGCTCGCAGGTGGCTTCGACTCGAGCTCGAGGTGGAAGACGAGCCACGACCGTCGGATCAGGCGATGGAGATACATCGGACGGCCTGGATCAGATCGCCTTGCCGCGGATCAGTTGTGCGGCCGAGATCTGGCGCGCGATCGATCGTGCGGCCAGGATCACTCCCGCGGAAAAAATCCGCGTCCCACAGCGAAACCTCTCGCGGTTTATCCGCGCTTTATCAATATGCCGCTCCCTCAACCCCGCAATTGAACTTCTCCCTCCACGGTGCCACCCCGCACCGTGTTCTCCCTGCGGGCGCGCTCTGTGCCCACTCTGCTCCCTCCGGGTGCACGGTCAGGCGCCCATGCTGCACAGGAACTGATCCCCTGCGTGGCCCGGGGCTTACACACGGCCCCCCTGCCTCTCGGGCTGGCCACATGGGATCCCCCCTTGGGCGTGGCGCCTTAGTCCCACATGTGCCTTGGGGGTTGAACCCTTATGGCTGGCCCTTGGTGGCCAATTTTTTGGCAAAGGACAGAATGAACACTTTGTTGAAAACAAAGTTCTCCCAATGTATAAATGCCAACCCAAGTTCTTCCAAGCCAAATGTCACTAAATCCATTCTTCTTCCCATCTCTATTCTTCTTCTTCTTCTTAATAATTCCTCCATTTCTTCTCCTCACATGATCTGCACTTAGGATATGGAATTCAAAAGGTTCATCTTCATCAATCGAACTCCTCAATCACTTATAATCTTCAATGTTCTTTATTGATCAAATCAGAGATCAATTGGATCATCTTCATGTTCACATCCACTAAGTGATAGTGCATGGACTTCATTAATCCACTTCATCCACTTACAACTTATGGATGGATCACTTTCAACTCCTCATGCATTGTCACTACAATGCATGGTCTTCTAATCATGTTGTGACATTGTATTATCTTGATACAAGTTCTATGAACTTAAAGAACAGCTCAACAATCGTCAGATGTACATGGAGAATGTTTCAACCACAATTTCCAATACCACTTAGTGAATCTCCTAAGTGACATGCATCTTAGTACCATGGCCATTCTCCTTTCCTTACCAACAACATCACAACCATTGGCATTCACATCTTGACAATTCTTGACATCCATTCATTCTAAGACAACTTCATGCCTCATTGACAACAAATGCAACACAGTGCACTTCAACGTGTTTTCATGTTTATTATCAATCAACTTCTTTTAGTTTAAAATTGAATGACATGTTAAGAAAGGAAAAATGTTTTTGAAGTAAAAAGGATATTTTCCTCAAGAATGGAGTTCACGAGTTTTATCAAAAATAATTTCCATCTAAGATAATAAAGGGTTCTGTCTCTATCCCTATTATTACATTGATTTGATTATGTTGTGATGGAAATATTTTTATGAATTCCTTTATCTTATATGAATTGTTTTATGATGTAACGATGTTTAAGATTCCCATTTTTATTACATGGGTTATGCAATGATGTATGATTTATGATTTTGTGGAACACATAAGAATGGTATCATTATGAGATGGGTGGGACCTATATCTCCCTCCAATGAATTGGTTAAAGATTTTATATCTCATGAGATAGACATGTCTGGAATGGTAGGTTATACCATTTCAGTAAAATAGGACTGAAACGAGTAGTGAACTCTGTTCAGAAAGGGACTTTATCAACTAAGATTGTCTTGGAAATGAGTCTTGACTAATTAGAAATGATTCTCTATGATTATGTGTGTATGCAACAAAGTTTCATGTTTTAAGGGATTTCAATAGTACTATGATTTATTCCATGTTATTAAATTATGCTCTCTTTTCCAGGTTAAGATTTCCCAAATGTTATGTTCTTATGAATATGATGTGATTGATATTTCTTTTGTTTACCCTTACTGAGCATTTGAGCTCACCCTTTTTTGTTTTATTTTCCCCATGATATAAAGAAAGTTTTTAGGTATGAAAAAAGAAGAAGATCTTTATGGGAGATGTTGAAGATCTTTCACCACGATTAGAAGATTATATTCCGAGTTTCCGAAGACACTAAACTATTACGATCTTTGTCTGTGTTTGTTTTTTATGTACTAAGTATTCCGCAAATGTAATGTAATGTCCATCTACATCAGGCTTCGGGTCTCTACAGGGATATTACAAACATCACCACTTAATGTAATTAATCCCTAAATTTCCCTTAAAAGGGTGGTGAAGAGAATATACAAAAAACTCTGGGCATGTGATCATGTGTCAGCCTCCCTATCTTAAGTCTCATCCTACACTGGGTCATGATGTCATATCACCCATACCAGAGGAAGAAACTATCCATGGAGAACCTTTGTGATTTGATCCACAATCTGAATAAGGTGCTTATAGAAGGATACATACACATTAAACTCAACCTACTTAGATTAAAAAAATGAAACACGTCTGAAAAGTGACTTCATAGCTGAGAAACATGAATGAAATCATGTTTAGCCTTGTACCTCTGATGTAACTGCAATCGATAGTCCAATAGAACGACCTTCTCCAATACCTCAAATAGCTAAACATATCCTGGTTAATGGTTCCCCTATCAACTAATCATCCAGTGTCCCAACCATGGTGTGGTAGACAAAAACCATTGATCTACGAATTCAAACACTAGAGGTCATCTCTGTTGATCACCATAAGATTTTTTGCGAGATTATGCTTTAGCCACCCTCATATGAATCAACTCAGCCAGCTCTATGGTATCATTGACAAGACGAGGTCCCATCATAGATTCCTCTCCTGCCTTCATACAATATATGATTGATCAGAATGACCTTCTATAAAAATCCTCATAAGGTTCCATCTAAGTAGTATTTTGAAAACCATTATTGTAGTAAAATTCCACTTGGGGTATGTGTCACTCCAAATAACCATCAAAATATCAGATTCATTCTCGATGAATGACCTCCAAAACCATACTCATGGTCTTGGAATGGCCATCTCTTTGGGGATGGAAATATTTACTCAAAAGTACCTATGTACTCAAATCCCTTTGTAGTCCTTTGCAGAAATGAGAGGTAAACTGGGAATCCATGTCTAAAATGATATAGTGTGGAACTACATGAAATGCACAATATCTCGAATATAAAAACATCCAAGATCATCCACACTAAATTTTTCCTTAATCTGTAGTTAAATTTTAATCCTTTATGTGTATTTAAATAACAAACCACGAACACATTAGTTCCTCATGGTTTCCTTGGTAAACCCTATCACAAAATCTATTATGATATCATTTAACTTCCACTCAAAAATGTGTAACTACAGTAAAATACTATCTGATGGATAATGCTTCACCTTCACTTGCTGACAAGTGGACAATCTCATAAAAAACTAGAAATATCCCACTTCATGTTTGGCCAATAATACCGATGATGTGGATCTCGATATATCTTGGTGACACCAACATGAACTTCTTGTGATGAGGCATGAAAATATCACAAAATCTCCTCCCGTATGTCTATGGACACCCATACACACCCATTAAAATGATAAACTTCATCTTCTCCAGTGGTCCACCTACGAGTAGGTTCCTCACCGTACACAATCTCCCTTAGGAATAGTACTTCAGAACATGATAGCTACCTTATTCGTAATCGATCTAATAGTTTAGTAGTAAGAAATATAGAGAAAAAAAATGTCTTCCCATGTCTATCATCCACCTCCAAATGCATGTTAATGAATAGAGACATAAGATACCACTCACTGCTGGCCTTCTGAACTTCCTGTAGCTTAGTCCTTCTTCATAACACATTATCCACTTCTTTTCCTTTCCCAGGTGTGTAGGCGATAACAAAGTTAATATACTGAAGGTACTCAACCCACATTCCCAGTCTGACATTCAGATCATGTGAAGTAATGATATACATCATTCATTTGTGTTATGTGTGAACTACAAAATGATATTCCAAAATATAATGTCTCCAAAAACACATAGTGTGTACAACACCATCCTCTCATGTGGCCTCAACCACCGAGACTCAATCACAACTCCTTCCCCTACACTATCACTAATCTCATCTTGATACTTGATGCATTGTAGTAAACAATGTAACATTTTTCCATCTCCGAAAAAATATGTATCAGTGCTGATGTCAGTCTTAGTTTTATCTCCTTAATGGATGAATCACAAGAATTTGTCCACAAGTACATTTCACCCTTCTTAAGCAGGCTTGTTAATGGAACTGGTAGGTGTGAAATGTTATGTATAAACACCTGTAGTATCCTGTCTTCCCCTGAGAACTTCATTCCACAAATAATTTATTCAGATTCTCATAATAAACCGCTTCACTCAATTTATCTAGGTTAACTGATACTACTTCCTCTGGGATAACATGACCCAAGAAATGAATTTTTTCCATCCAAAAGTTGCATTTTGATAGTTTATAATATAAATGATTCTCTCTCAGTGTACATAGTATGATCTAAAGATGGATGGCATGGTCGTGTCAAGTGTTGAAGTAGAGAAAAATTTTGTTCCTAAAAACTACCACAATGGAGTCAAAGTGAGGAAAGAAAAGTCAGTTCATCGGTGCCGTGGTAACTGACGGTGTGTTTGTGAGACTGAGCGGCATAACCAAATTCTAGTATAGACTATACTTGATCTAAAATACATTAAGGGTTATATCTGATGGACTAATGAAAAACAAATGATAACAATATATTGAGTCAATATTTGAGAACACCCAGTATCTTCGATCCTGATAACAAATATCATCAATCCTGGATAAGGGATCTCAATATTTGACAATCAAATGGTTCAAATTTTGATAATCCACACAATGTATGAGGGTACCATCTGACTTAATTGTAGATATATTAGGTGACCCTCAATGGAGAAGTACTAGTCTAGATGAAACACTTCACATTCAACTCCTCTATCGGCCTCATGAGCTCTGGTAACTATTGTGTAGTGATCTTATATGGAGGAATGACCAAGGATGATTCTCCAAGAACATACTTAATAGATAAATATACCTCTTTCTCTATAGGTAAAATAAAAGTCATTGGAAATAAATCTCTGAAATAGTCCACCACTGGAAGAAAGTCTATTTGTGAAGTCCCCTAGTCATCTAGTTATAAACTAGAAATCTTGGCCTCAATCCGCCTAACCCATGATGCTCAGATACAACTCTTCTCATATGTACATCCTATTCTCTCTTGTGTATAAAGGACCCACCCTCAAGTGACATGAAACTAACCCTCTAGTGATGTCAATCAACAAATTCTAGGAATAATACTAACTTTTCCATTCCTAGAATAACATTGAAACCTGTCATCTATAGGATATATAGGTCCCATAATAAGTAATACCCACAAGACTCACGAGAAAACCTGTAACACTGACGTACTCTCATCGTCCTATTACACAACAGAGTCACTAGGGTTATAACATCATTAAAATCAATGATTCAGAGCCCAAGGCTCTGCACCATAAAAATAGATATAAAACTATGGGAATCCCCTGTATTGAAAAGAGTATAAGCTAAAACTAAGGAAAATAGAATTATACCTCTAAACATAGAGGGTCCAGTATCATGCTCATATTGATTCTTCTCCTTCACAAAAGTATGACCAGTATCACAGTTATGTTACCCTTCTTGACTACCCTGAGCTGGTTGAACGTACTATCTTTAAAAACATGTCACCTGAATACCCTGGACATGACCACCTCCTCGCCATGATCAACCTAATGAACTCTAGTTATATAACATAGGAGAATCCGGTGGTCCTTATTCTAAATGTGGAGTCTTGACATATCCCTTCTCCGCAGCTACTAGTGAGAAAAACTGGAGAAAACACTGAATATGACCCATCTTGTTGTAACATAGGCACTCAAATGGGTCTCTCGGGCACAATGAAATTGTATTCCCACTCCTCTCTCACTATTTTAACCTCATTTGACTACCTGTAGGTACATCCACACTACTTGAATCACAACCTGATGTCTCCCTATGGTGCTTCATGCTATTAAATGAATGGGTAATAGCCCTGGATGACAAACTGCCCTAGGTCGTAGCTCCCAACTCCCTCTGATTGTGCTATGTTGTCAGTGCATTATTTACAATAGCAGTCACCAATGCCAGCATGAAAACATTCACTTGTGATCTGAAGTCATTCTTGAGACCTTCCTCAAACAACCAAGACAACGATAACTCATCACCTCCAAAATAGGTGTGATTCATGGAATCTTTGTAAAGAGAGATGAGTAATCCATCACTAAAAGAGAGACCTACTCCAAATTAAAGAACTGTCGGGATCAATCGACCTTCAACATCTCTGAGTAGAATTAATCATAGAAGGTACAGTAAAACTCTTCCCAAGACATATCTTGATGACATCCCACCTATGAGACTACATCCCACCATCTTTTGGTGGAATCACATAGCATATACGTTGTGAGCATCACCCTCCTCTCAGGAGGCATCTCCAAACTCTCGAAGATATATATAATGTCCTCCAATAATGACTCCATAGCTAGTGGTCCTCCATCACCTGAAAAAGTGGGAGGATGTTCCTGCTTGCGGATCTTCTAGTAGTCCCTGATCTACCATTTCTAGTGGCTAGAAATCTCCCAGTACCTGGTGTAAAAATAGAGGATGACTTGGTGGCATGACATGGAATGGTAAAGAGAACACCTCAGTTCAATATTATCAAGAAAAACAACATAGAATTGGAATAACAGAACATGAGACGGAAATAATTCATGTTTTACAAAACAGGGTTACACGACATGTAGAAGCACTACAACACATGTTCATATCAAGCATTTACATGTGCATGAAAATCTACCAATCTGGGTCTTGTAACACCCCTGAACATAGTGTGTTCCTCCTATGAAACAATGAATACATTATCTTTCACTCCGGCCCAAGTTATTCTACACATCTAGAAATGCACTGTCCTCTCCTGGTGTAACACTACATGATGTGTTCACCCCAGACATTGCATGTACTTCTTCGGTTCCATCCATTCATGTTGTTAGCCACATGACCGATCACATGGTCATTATAGTATAGTGTGTACTCCCAGTACATGAGGTATTCTACCAAAATTTTACAAACCTATAGTCTTTGCTCAAACAGTCAGTCACACGGTCGACACTACACAACATGTAATTTTGAAATGTAAATTCTTCTAGAAATTAAGAACACATGGCATGTGGTCATAACATCACACGTTTTGTTATATTTGTTTTCAGATAGTAATCCTCTAAAACATCTCTGCATCCCTTAAAATTTTGACTTTTTATTCCATGGAAATCCATGTTCTGATCCATAAGATCCAATACACCCTGAGTATTAATGTTTGACATCCTATTTTATATCATTCCTTAATTGAAATCAATTAATATTCAAACATGACCTATTTTTTTATCAAATATGGACCATAACACCTCTGGGACCCATTTTTGGAGTCCATCGAAAAAAAAAGTTACATATACCAATACCCTTTATAAAATAGAATTTATTCTATCACAACATAATTTATATCTAGAACAACATCTATCACAACATCATGAAATAAGTAATGCATATAAAATGACTGGATAATAATAAATGACATGAGATCTATAGTCAGTGCATATATGATGCATTTTATGAAATTCCCTCATCTAATTTGGATAAGACAGAAATAGAACCATGTTTATATCAATAATAACATTACAAAACAAGTGTGTCACTCGATTGTGAAATCAAATCCACTGTAACAATTGAAAATCTTGAAAAATCCATTTATTCAAGGTAAATTTGCATTTCCCTATACATGGTTTAGCTACTCCTAGTCATCGTTTATTACCAACTACATATTCGTTCCAATACCTATATATAGACTCCAAATATTATGACAAAGTAGAAAATAAAACTCCTTTGATACCACTTTGTAACATACTAGTTCCTGATGTCATCCAAAGGTTCCCAATACATGATTGGTCACATGAACTCAAGAGGATTTCCCCAAATGCTAGAGGATTCATACTATCCACAAGGGACAAGGTCAGATCGTGGGGAAATTATACCTTCATTAGAAGAGTATACACAATGGAATAACAAATAATAAACAATAATGAAATAAGTAATACAAAAATTTGAATAAAACAATAGAATAATGATAGGAATATAACAACATGAGAATATATAAATTATTCATGTTACATGTGTCTTGGAATGAATCTAAACAAGTCAAAATTCAATAAATTAAAACATAAAAAATTACAATAGAAAACAAGTAATATATATCAGCATCACAAGCCTCATCTTTGTCCTTTTCTCTCCTGCTCCAAAAACAATCAAATGCTCAATGAAGAAGGGAACTTCCTGTTATATATACTTGCAACCATATAACCTGTTTGCGTCCAAAATCATAACCCAAATAGGGTGTGAGACGAATCCCAGAAGACAACCACCACAAGATATATGTCCTACTGTTAGTGAATATATATTGAAGGAAAAATAAAAAATGTAGCTATAAATTCGGAAGTAATCAAAAGAAAAAAAACTAAAAGTTTCAATTACGTTCATTTACATTTTTCATATTTTCAACCTATTTGATAAAAAAATATTAGGATCTATGGTAATCTCTAAATCCCCATGTGTAATAGTGATAAAACAGTTTTCTCAGAAGCCCATCTAATCAATAAGAACTGATCCTAGGCTTGTTCTTTGTCTTGGAAACTCTTCAAAATCATTCAATTATCCACAAACGACCCTCTTTGAAAGATCTCACAACCTATATCCATATGGTTCAACATAGAATTGTGTTAGGATAAATGACCTCATGGGTAGCTATCATGGTCAATACCCCTGGGTCTACATAGCAACAATAATTTATTAATAACATTCGGGTAGCTCTCATCATCAATACCTCCTAGGACAACATATTATAATAATTTATAAAATTCCTCTTTAGTAGATCTCACAGTCAATACCCCAAAGTCTAAATTGCAATCAATAATTTATAAATAGCCCCCAGGTAGCTCTCACAATCAATTCCCCATGGGTGAACATATCATAAATAATTTATAAATGACCACTTAGGTAGCTCTCACAGTCAATACCCAAGGGTCAAAGTCTACACCAAGGCTCTAATGGTCATATATAAATAATCATATAAACCCCCACATATTTCCTGGTCCAAGGCTCTCACGGTCTATTGAAATAACAGTGTGTATATCATAAAAAGGCATAACATTTAATCTCTAACTACTATATGGATAACATTAACAAGAATAACACATTGAATTTATATAATCAATAAAATCCATTCTAAACAATTCAATGCATGGAAAAAAGGTACGTCTCATATGAAACCTAGGCCAAACGACGATAAATAGTCAAAATAGGGAAATACACACATGGGGTGTCCCGTAAGAATGGAATAGGACCATAAACATATGGAACAACTTCTTTTCATTAAATTAAACCATAGAAGGAAAATAATATTGTTAAATTACAAATAAATAAGTACGCCAAACATGGGTATGCATCACTTTTAGCTTATATAATCCAAAGATGAATAATGAATGGAACAACCACCTACCTTGATGTCGTACGATCAATACTCTTAAACCATGACCTATGAATCGACCTAGAACATTGTATATCTAGAAAAGGGTAAAAATGACCATCCATTGATATTTCAAGATAAGGGAAGAATCAGGATGAAATGATTTATGATAAATGTGATATCATCGTTGGGATTCCAATGCACCCAATAGTGTCTCTTTCAGAGATATGAAAGATAATCTGGATAGGCTCTAAGTTTGAAGTTGTTCCATTTCACTTTTATAAGAACCGAGGGGAGAATAAATATGTTATTGATAATATATGTGACCCCTCTCAGATTTATCAAATAAAATGAAAAGTACACAGCGTGTTCATTTAATATACATGTCATGTATTAGCCCCAATCGGCCCCCGCGGTAGGCTGTCTTCTATGTCACCTACAGTGCAAAGTAATTGGCTATTACACATAAAATATATGGTTGTATGCTGTACATTGGAACACGGTGTGTACTCATAAGCACACATCGCATAGTTAGATAATTCCCATTTGTTCCTATTTTATAAAAAACAATTTGAAATAAAGATCCACACCTGAAATAATGATTCTGGTTCATACAAAATTTTTCAATGAGTGGAACATAGATGATACTTATTAAAATTTAAAACTCACTAGAAAGTAGATATTATTTTTAGAAATTTTAAATCATTTATTATAATTTATTATTAAATTCACCTAATTCCAATTTTAATATTATTCATTTAAATGGAATTTAAAAATAAGAATAAAATGATGGAATGAGAACATACTATGACAAAAACGATGTAATATGATATATTACTCTAAAAAAATAATGAAATAAAATAATTAATTAAATTTTATATACTTTTTAAATTTTTATTATCATCGATTTAGTTAATTATTATCTAAATAATTACTATGTTTACGTTTCTTATGTATTAAAAAAGATTGAATCATCTATGAAAAATTAAATAAATTTAAAATTATTAGAATAGATCTATTATCTTTAAAAATGATATTTAGGTCCAACCCTAAATTTTATTTTATCTTAAAACAAATTGTTATATAAATTAAAAGGAAATGGGTTATGTTTTTACTTTTTTAAATACATAAATTATTATATAGGATATGTTTATTGAAAAGTGCTAGAAAAAGTCATAAAAATATATAACAAGGTAATAATGGACAAATTATTTCTATAAAATGGGTTTTGGACATGTTTCAATATAATTATTCTATTATATTTTATGTTTAATATCTTGGTTAAAACCTTTTTAAGTTAATCTCTTTGATTAATTTAAACTGCTTTCATTAATGATTATGATCAAAAATTAATTTGGAACAATTGGAAATTATAATTTTTTTACTCCAAATATGAAATCCATTATTCTATATTAAATTTATATATGTGGAAGTATATAGTTTTAAATTTATCTCACATATACGATGAGAATTCAAGGTTTTTAAAATTGATTTTTTTAGAAAAAATATGATTCTATATTAATTATATAAAAACTAAATGTCAATTTATAAAAATAAACTAATATTTAAATATATATATTTTATACATTTAATTTATATCATTTCCTATTATGTATTATTTTAATTAATTAAAATGGAGATACATTATGTATTTTAAAATATTTTTTTGAAAATTGAATTTCTAAACTCAATAAACCTTATACTAAAAACCAATTTAATGTTGATTCAAAAGTAATTATATGGATTAAATATAACTAAATAATTCATAGGACTCATGGAAAAATTAACAAATAATATTGGGAGATTAAAATTTCATTATTTAAAGAAAAGAAAATGCTTTTTATAATATTTATCCACAATTACCTAAAATATAAAATACACTGAATAGTCTAAAAATTTATTTCAAAGTAAATTATTGTAATCTAAACCAAAAAATAATTTTAATTATAAAGAATATATTTTTAAAATTTTAAAAAAATAAAATATTTTCTTCTATTAAAATTAGTAAAAATAAATTTTTAAGAAAACATATTTCTGAAGTGATACATACTTTAATAAAAGAAGATTTTTTATTAATAAAAATTTATCAGTAATTTATATTGGTTAATATATATATATATTTATAAATCATAAAGAAGTAAATACCACATATACCCATAAATTTAACTACTTGGTTATTATTGTATTATATAATATGGGTTGTTTATGTTCAATGATGAATGTTGAATAATTTATTTAACATAAAAATCATGAGGTTTCCCATAATAGAATGTAAACATAGTGTTGTATGTCCTTTACACTATCAATTAATTTTTTCCCTTTAAAATTTCAAGGTGATGCAATTTTATCATAATATTGCACAATTTTTATTGAAATATAAATAATATAAATCATGATATATCAATCATAATTATACATGATATTTATTTTTTCCCAATATTTTGGTTAAAAAACATTTTTTTAAATAATTCATTACACTACATTTGATGTCATTGTATTAAAATGAATTTTTCTAACTCAATAATTTTAATCATGAAATTTGGATTCCATATTTATAATCAAATGGTTCAAATTTGGAAAATTACTCTATTTTATTTTTGTCCATTATGAATAGTACTAATAGTAAATATTTTTCATCTCGGTAAGGGTAAATCATGAAACTAAGGTTGAAACTAATTTGATAAGGTCTTAAAACTACCTAATGATAGTTTTTATTTTATTAGATTGGTGTTTTTAAACAATGATCACCCATAAATACAAATTTTTTTAATTTTCTTTCAAATTGATTTATTATAAATTTTATATTATTTTATTTAACATATATATTCAAAAATATACCTCCCTTTATTTTAATATACATAATATTTTTTGAAATTCATAAAAACAAATTAATTTTAGTTTAAAAATAATATTAAAATATTTTAGTGAACATTTTGTTTATGTTAATTGTTTTTAGATTTTTATTATGAAAAGATTACATTAAATTATTTTGTAACAACAATGATTTTCATCTTCAAGTCATAAAAAAATCATGTCCGTGATTTTATAAGAATTAAATGTAATATATTTTGGATAATTTATTTATTCCCATTATTGTTTAAATAAATATCGAAGATTAGTGATTTTTTATAAGTAGATATCTTCTTTCCCGTAGATTTTTTTGTCATTAAATTATGATACTGTGAATAGTAAATAAAATGAAAATAATGATTTATTTTGTTAATTAATAGTTTATTTAATTATATATATTTATAATAATTTTATTATGGTAAAATTAAAATGGATATGAACAAGAATCTCTAAAATGGTATATATGTGGGAAAGATATCATTTTATTGTAAATTTCATGACACGTAAAGTGTAAAATTACATTGATAACATGGTAATAATAAAAAGGGTTAATATGTGGTAAAAACTAATAGATAGTGGTTAAAATATAAAATAATGTTGTTAAACATTTATTTTAATAGATAATTTGGACTTATAATCACCATATCTTTAAAATATATCATATTGGTCCCATTTTTCAATGAATATTTAGTTATATTAATTTATTTATGATTGTTTTAAAATCCGTTTTCATCAAATTTTATATCTGTGGGAAAATTAAACAACACTCTTTCATATTTGTGGATTACCACCTTCTTAATGTAATGTGATCCTTTCATTTTCCATCACCACTCAATGATTTTTATTATTATGGATTTAATTAATATTTGTTACCTAAATGACATAATTATAATTAATTTAGGATAGAATATCATCATTATATATATTTTTTCATTAACTAAAAATGATAACATCCCTAGTGGGTACATGTGGACTCACACATCCACAAAGTGATGAGATTATCATTTCTTTTTTTAGGGTTGGTTATTGAACTATATTTTATGTATAATAAATAAAAAAATTTCATAATTATGATTATATATATGATTAAAAAATTAAATCTTTTGGCCATGATCGACCTATATTTTTTTGTGTTTCTGAAAATAACATCCTCATAGAATCTGATTCAGACATAGGTGATTATATATAAATAAAAAATTATTACATATGAAATTAAATTTATAATGATAGTTTACCTGAAATTATAAATTTTTTAGGTAATCAAATAATTAATATAACAATATTTATCAGGAGTATAATGTGTGTATCTGACATGTGAGACACTAGGTAAGGGAAAATTTACCTTAAAAACAAAAAATATATGTTTTATTGATTTATTTTGTAAAAAAATTATTCTTTTATATATTTATAATTTTTTTGTATTAATGTATATATATTTATATGAATTAATTATAGAAGGAATTTTTATATTTCGTTGTAAGGTTTTCAAAAGCCATATTTTTTGGAATGTTTTGACAAAAGGAAAAATAAAAGTTCTATTTTATGATATATGGAATTATATTTCCTTCCCTCCTCCATAAACCATATTTTATGCTATATTCCATTAGAAGATTTTATTTTTCAATTACATAAGCTAATTATATTTATTCTTGGTGTTTTTAATAATGTTCTAAAATGGAAGGTATATTTTATTTATTGGAACAATTTTCATATGTCACAAATAATTTTTTTTATATGTATGCTAATTTAATTTAAGGCATTGATTATTGATGACTATATTATTATTTAAAGAGAATTATTTATGATTATTGGTGAGACATAAATAGATCATCATGATGGTTGAGCCTGATATATCTCTCCAATACATTAGATTAAGGTATGGAGTTTTCCTATTACATCTATTGTATGAGATTATTGGAATTTACAATGTAGTTTATTCAATTTTAAAGAGTGATATAGAAATTATTTCCTATGTTATATATATAATTTATCTATGGGTTTGTGGTTTTATTATTTATTCTTATGATTTCATGAGGTATTTTAATGAGATTATGTTAAATAGAAAAATTATAAAAATTAATTATGGTGTAATGAATAGTTTTTTTAAAATGGTTTCATATATTTCATCATGATTTGAAAATAATCATTTATGAGGCTTAATTTTTTACCTTATTATTTCTTATGAAATATTTTATATAAATATTTTGGATGTAATGTTTATTTATCAGATATGAAATTCCAAATTTGCAGCACAATGATTATATTGAAAAAAATAAATTTTTAACAAAGTGTATTCACAGAATAATTGGTTCATTTATTTCATTCATTTTATTTCCCTTCATGATTTATTATTCTTAAACCAACTTCTCAATAGTTATCCATCATTTTTACCTATTTTTTGGGATGTGTATAAGGTCATGAATTCAAAAGTAATGAAATATCATAAAAATAAATCATTTTTATATGAAAAAAGTATTATTGTGTGAGAAAAATGGAAAATAAGTGGATGTTACTATATAATAATGTAAAATTTTATTTTATAAATGCGATGCAAAGAATCAATAAAACTATTAAACTAAATGATATTTTCTAATAAAATAAAATTCATTCATATATAAAGATTAAATTTACGAATTTTTCTTGGTGGGGATTTATTATTCATATAATAGAAAATGTTTTATAAATTTTTAATAGTCAGTATAATTTTTGAATATAACATTAATAAATTTGTATTTTTGGTTATCATGATATAGATTTTTATTATTTACATGTTTCTTAATGTAAACTATGTGTCTTCATAATTTTATTTCTGTAGAGAAAACAAGGTAGTTGAAAATTAAATAAACCATGAGGATAATGTATTTTAAAACCATTAACATTAAAAGGATTTAATTGTAACTTATTATTTAATTATTATGATTGATGGTTTCATGTACAATATAATAATTGTTGAAATCCATGCTAGATAATAATCAGATATAGAATAGAGAGACATGTTGAAAGTGGATCACTTATGAGAGAGCATCCCAAATATTCATAGAAACATCTAGACAAACGGCAGTAGAGGGATATATTAATGACATAGAGAAGAAATTTTTTTATGGGGGTTTTCAAAATATTAATTGTTAAATTTTGTTCATGGTGAAGTTAATCAATGGTTGTTGATGGTTATAAAGACAATAGAACAAGATTAAAATGATTCTATGGAATAGGGCACATATTTGATTCGTTTCCTTGACAAATATTTTTTTAGATTGTTCAGTTTAGGAGTTGAAAATAATTCTTGAAATTATATTATACAGAGGATTATTTCATTTCTGTATATAAATTTAACCTCATCCAAATTTGAAACAAATTCATCAAATTGGTTCTGAGATATTGATATTAAAATTAATCAGTACAATCTTATATAAATGCTATTATATGAAAGAGTGTTTGCCTATAATTAATTTAAATGTTATGAGAAACTTTATTGTTGAGTTGAAAAGGTTGAAATTGAGTTTAGAAATGAAAATGTTTCCCTTGATGAAAGGATAAACAATAGTTCCATGTGGGAAAAACTGGAAACTAATTCATTATAGAAATCCTAAGGTGTGAAAATAATTGTTAATTTTTTTTATTTCTATGGTAAAGATAACTATGAGTAATGTCCTATTAAATAATATATGTCATTATTGTAACGCCCCAACCCCAGCTACCCAGAGTCAGTGCATTACTTCGTAACATTGGCATGATCACAAAAGATCAAGTCTCGAAATACCGATTAGTTTAGAAGCCTTGGAAACACTAGATACATTCATAAATGTTACATTACATCATAAGATGAGAAAATACAATAACAAAGTCTCCATAGTCCACACTCATTTCCCTTTCTGACTATCCATGTAGGTCATTCATAAAATACTTCTTCACATCCTAGAAAATATTAAAACATTGAAAGGGGTGAGCTCAGATGCTCAGTAAGGATAACAATATTGCGAAAGCTTTCATAAATAAACATTAACATTTAAGGCAATGTATAACTAAAACAAAATCCTTTTAAACATGAACTTCAATATAATATGTCAAAAGTAAAATGAGATAATTCCATTTACTTATTCACATGGATATTCTACTGGTCGAATAATCACTTGCAACATCAATAAACACTTTCATAATGATGGAATGCATAATGCCAGACTATCGTAACCACGTAGCCAAGGCCTCGTGCCAAGACCACAAATAAGATTTTGTCAAGGCCTCATTCCAAGACACTAGTTTGTCTCATGAGAACTACCGATGCATCAGGGAGCTATAGCGGGCTCCAACCGTCACTTATTAAGTCCAATACATTCCTCATATGAATAGGTTTAAACAAATCATAAACCATAACATAATCGTATCACATAAAACATGCATAAAGGAAACATAACATTTCCACATTTCAATCACAAGATATCAATACAACAAATTGATATAATAAAAACTCTTTAAAAACCATTTTCAATACCAAAATGAAAGAAAGTTAAAACTTTGTATTTATTTTTCATTTTAAAAAAGATGGCTTGTAGAGGAAGCTGAAACTCAAATAATGGTCACGACGGCAGAGAAGTCATTGTCGCCACATATGTACGGAACGAAAAAACATTCCCTTTTTGTCGTTTAGTAAAATGCTTCGTATAGAAAAGATTCCTTTTGAATAAATGTAAAAGTCAAAGGGGTTTATACACCGTATAAAAGGAAGTTGTGTATAAAACCAAATATATATCAATGAAAGGAGATTGAGACGAAGTCCATAAAAAGATCATTTTTAAAATAAAATAGATCTATTATGTGTATTCACTATAGGTACACATAAAGAATACAAAATAAGACATAATAATATCATGACATAATTTGAAAGTAGAAGATTAACCCTAATAATGGAAATTGGGTTAAGAAGTTACCTTACATTGTGTCTGACATGATTCGACCGTTCTTTAACCTCCTAAATAATAAACTAGAGTTAATATCTACTTTATTAAGAACCTTATTCAAGTTTATTATCCCTTTTATATCACTTATTGCAATGTTATGAACATTATGTAATTATTTAAGTTAATAACGGTCGTTTTGTCGATCTTTGGTACTTGAGTCAAAAATAGACTTCTTATAATTAAGAGTTGTTCATGTGGTGAAATATCCATTATATACAGAATTATATTCATGATATAGATATCATATATCTCATATATATCCAGTATATACATTCATTCATAATATTACATGACATTTAGAGGTAAGAAATGAAATGCACCATTCATGGAGACGGTAAGCCGTACGTACGCATTAACGCTACTTTCATTTATATTTCATATTTAATGGAATGAAGTTATAAATATATAAAGTTATAATATAATTCAGTATAATATAATTTATAATACCATTTACTCCATCCTTTATACATCCCACATATGGCATTAACGATTCAAATCACCTTGAGGGGGCGGTAGTCCGCACTTTCTAAAATGAAATTATCGCGTTTACCCATAATGGAAATCATAAAGTATGCCATAAATGAGAAATACAGAAGGATAATGAAAACATAAACATAATATATATCATATATAAAAATAGTGTCATCAAAATGGCAACCATTATAGGTGTTAAAAGAATTTAAACAATCATCGTTCCGTTAGGCAGAAATTCGCCATCCACAGAAACAGTATGGTCTTTAAACATTAGATGTAGGTGTGTGTAAGTGTAGCTCGAATAGTTATTATAACAACATCCTAGTATATTGAGGATACTGGTTTTGTTACCAAATAAAAGAATAAAAAGAGTTTAGGGGGTTGGAGAAGCAAAATAAAACAAAAGAACATAAGGGAAAACACTACCTTTAAAACGGGTAACTCTTTTTGATTTGAGCCAAAGGCTTCCTTGGGAAGAGTTCTGCCCAATGTGAGGCTTCTAGGAGTAAGAGGGGGAAGCTGGGAGAGTATTTGGGAAGAGTTTGGCCGAGTCAAATGGCTTGATAGTGTGAATGAGGTGGTAGAGGTGGGGGCCTTTTATAAGTTGAGAGGAGGGGCACTTTTGGAAAGTAATAAAATGTTACATTATTAAACAATGATTTTCGGATTATAAAGGTCCCACACTTATATAATTCGAGGATAAGGTGATAAGGGTTTGAAATATACCCATACAATAGGCTTTGGACATGTGTAAGCCTTTGATTTTACATTATATTCTCATTTAATTTAAATCGTTAAATAATGAGGTCATCGCTGCATCATCATGATGTCATAAATAATTTAATTTATTTAATATCTAAAAATTATAAAAAAAACTACTATGATGTAGGAAATCGTTTTAGATTTCCAATGACTATTTATAGTCAAAAATATGACTTGTATAACCCCATGTAAAAATTGTTTTAGTAAAACATTTTATGTTTGTGTCATTTTTTTACTTTAACATTAAATAAAAGGTATTTATGTCATTTTCCAACTAAAGTGGCTCCATGGGGTCCCCAAGTTGACCCATGTATTGTATTGGTCGGCCAAGGAACATCCAATTAGGGTAGGACATGTGTCAAGCTCATCTCATATTATTAAAACATTATTTTTACCTTAAACTACACTAATTACCTCTAATCACGATTAAGAACCTAAAAGTTACTATTCACCAAAAAATTATTTTAATCTCATTGAACCACATTTTACTTCTTAATGACAACCATGTATGGCGGATTTTTGAAATTCAAAACACAGAAGTGGTAATATTTCATTTAAACGAAAAATCAGTTATTTAACTACCACTTAGTGGTTTCACTATTCATAAAAAATTGAAGTTTTTCAGAATAATGCCAAAATTTCACCCTAAGCTATAATTGATATCCCGAATTCAAATATGATGTCTATTTTACAAAATTCCAACCATATAAGTTGTATTAATTAATTTTTATAATTAATTCCCGCTGTCACAACAAATAGTGTGTTTTTAAGAAACAATTTATATCAAAAGATTGGCAATTGTTTATGTCCAATTTCAATGTTAAATTAATTCTAATGACCACCATTGGATAAAATGGAAAAAATATATTCTAATTATACTTTAAAACCACTAAATAGTATAATTTATAACAATAAATTATTTTTATTAAAAAAGTTGTTTTTATGTATTGTTCACTATCCATGAAAAATTGAAAGTTATCGGAAAATTACAAAAAATTCAACTTAGGATAATTTCGATATTACGAATACAAAAATGAAGTCCATTTTGTAATATAAAATTTCTATAATTTTAAAAAGTGGTTATTACTATTCATAACGGCTACTTTGATTAGTCGCGGTGTGTTAGAACTCGAAGTTGCGTACAATGCAAGCTATTGCATTATTGAAATAGAGGCCTATCGTGGAAGCATGGGGTGTTACATTTTCCCCTACTTCAATAAATTTCATCCTTGCAATTTGAAATTTTTCTTTGAAAATAAAAGGTTGAAAATAGAAAATACCTTTGTGGAAAACCCACACCGGAAATAAGGTTAACAAAATATAGCCTTAATAAGAGGGAAATAGAAATAAGAAAGTCACCACCAAATTATGATCTCGATAAGGAGAACATTGGTGGAAATTAGATACATACAATTGGAGGAAAACTTAAATATTTGTAGGGAGTGATTGTGGTCATCAATCACAAACAAGTGTAAAATTGAGGGCCTCAAAGCCTTCAATCTATGTTGATTTAAAATATTATCAGTTCAGCAAGACATAAGGTATTCGGATAACACATTTTTTTGTTTTTATATCCCTTTAATAAAGATTAAGAACTAATTTATTCATAGAATAATAGATAGGTATATATATATTAATGCTTGACAATTAGAGTTTAATCCTTCAACTAATTTCTACCACAAACTCATCTTTTACTCCAAATGGTAACAAAACTCAAAAATAATCTATTTATCCTAATTGTATAAGGTTCCAAATATTAACACATACCATTTAGATTAGTAAAACTATTTTTTAACAACCAGGGACTTCCTGTAGGCTAGTGGTAGGAAATAAAGGCCTGTCACACTATGGTTGTGGGTTCAATTCCTGCAGCTTTGTCCGACGTGACCGGTTATGCCCCACCCTGCATGTAGTCCTTTTCCTAAAATTATAGTATTATAATATTCCAAAAATAATCTTCAGAAATGTTTTAACCTTAAACAATACTATCCAAATACCAACTTAATCCATTCCAACCTTTATAGTAATCCAAAATACCTCCGTCCAGACTTTCTCTAAAAGGTCTCTAAATTCCAAAATCAATTGTAACCTCAGATTCCCCAAACAAAGTAAAGTTTCTCTTATTGTCACATACTAAAAATATGATTACCTTCATCATATTAAATCCTTAATGAAAACAACATGTACTGCAGTACAATCCTTATATATATCACATTATTCTTATAACCATAATCTAGCTCTTGAGTCCAAAAACTCAAATACAATAATTATTCAACTTCATCTGTAGTAAGAACATAAGCTTGGCCTTGATCCCTTGGCCTTTTCTGAGGTAAGTTTCCCTGATGCATAGGACATTCATTTGCATAATGCCCCATTTCTATTAAATTGTAGCATTCAAATTTGATAGCCTCTTTCTTTTCCTTGCAATCACGAGCCTGGTGACCCTATTCTCCACATTTATAACAAACTCCCATTCCTTTTAGGCAAGTACCAGGGTGATTATTCCCACAATTATCACATAATGGAAAATCCTTCTTTCCCTTTTTCCCTTTATCTGTCTCTTGTTCCACGGTTCTCTTCTTCTCTTGAATTACTTTGTTGTCATAAGACTTAGAGAATTCCTATTCTGTCTTGATAGAACACGAGACAATATCTTCGTATGACGAGAAGGTTTGTGATACTAATTCTCGACGGAGAAATGGTTTTAACCCATCAAAGAAACAATCAATATTTCTTCTTGGGTTACGTATATAATCTGCATCATGTTCGCTAACCTTGTAAAGTTGGCATTATACTTTGCGACATTCTCATTCTCCTTTTGTCTCAGACTCAAAAATTGTCTTTCCATATCTGCTCGATGGTCATGTGGAAATTATTTTTCTATGAAAAGATCTTTGAACTCTCTCCATTCCATATTTGATACTTCTTCATCTTCCATTGTGTTTTGAATCAATGACCACCATTGATCGGCATCTCCAATGTGGCGGTAAACTGCCCTGATAACCTTCTCCCTTTCGCTACTCCCCAAGGCGTGGGATATTTTCTCTAAGGAGTTTATCCATTGCTCAGCTACTAACGGATTTGTACCCCCATTGAATGTTGGTGTTTTTTGCCTCATGAAGCAGTCTAACATTGATCCTCCACGTTGCGGATCTGGGTGCTCCATATGAGTATGGTTATTATTCGTAACCTGAGTGAGTTGTCCCAGTATGGTAATAAGTTGATCAGCACCAGTTGTATCTCCAGATCCACAATAATTATCTTGAGTAGGAGGGCAATCCCTACATGGAGTGCGTGCATTGATACGGTTTCCATTCCTTCCACAAGGCGCCATTTCTATACAATGGCATAAACTAGATTTGTTTTTGAATCAAAATACATAATTCTATACTTGTAAAATACTTAACATAAATTGAACTATTTATGGATATAATCCATAATCATAGAAAAAGTTTTCTTTGTGGAAGTATATACTCATAACCCTTCATAGTTGTTTGTAAAGAAAATGAGAATTATCCTAAGCATATCCCCCAGGAGTGTCGTAACCAAGAGTGCAGCAAGGCCCGTTGTCGTGCACCAGTTCTCATTCGAGTCTAGCTCAAAGAGGTGTTTTCGGGTTTTACCCCTGGGTACATCTGTGCCAGATCCACCTCTACCTGCTCGTATCCAGACAGGGATGTATTGCTCGAAAAACTCACAAAATCACCATAATACCAAAATTCTATGAAGTTCTTCTATACTAATCCTCAAAGTCTATCTTTGGGCTATGTGCTCTAATCAGAGTTTATCTAAATCTAGCTTCCAAGGTTAGTACTAAACTGGCTCTGATACCAACTGTAACGCCCCGACCCCAGCTACCTAGAGTCGGTGCATTACTTCGTAACATAGGCATGATCACAAAAGATCAATTCTCGAAAGACCGATTAGTTTAGTAGCCTTGGAAACACTAGATACATTCATAAATGTTACATTACATCATAAGATGAAAAAATTCAATAACAAAGTCTCCATAGTCCAAACTCATATCCTCTTCTGACTATCCCTGCATGTTATTCATAAAATACTTCTTCACATCCTGGAAGATATTAAAACACTGAAAGGGGTGAGTTCCGATTCTCTGTAAGGATAACAATATTGCGAAAGATTTCATAAATAAACATTAACATTTAAGGAAATGTATAACTAAAACAAAAGCCTTTTAAACATGAACATCAACATAATATGGCAAAAGTAAAATGAGATAGTGCCATTTACATATTCACATGGATATTCAACTGGTCGAATAATCACTTGCAATATCAATAACCACTTTCATAATTATGGAATTCATATTGCCAAACTATCGTAACCACGTAGCCAAGGCCTCGTGCCAAGACCACAAATAAGATTTTTTCAAGGCCTCGTGCCGAGACACTAGTTTGTCTCATGAGACCTACCGATGCATCGAGGAGCTATAGCGGGCTCCACCCGTCACTTATTAAGTCCAATACATTCCTCATATTAATAGGTTTAAACATATCATAAACCATAACAAAATTGTATCACATAAAACATGCCTAAAGGAAACATAACATTTCCACATTTCAATCAAAAGATATCAATAGAACACATTGATATAATAAAAACTCTTTAAAACCCATTTTCAATACCAAAATAAAAGAATGTTAAAACTTTGTATTTATTTTTCATTAAAAAAAGATGGCTTGTAGAGGAAGTTGAAACTAAAATAATGGTCACGGTGGCGGAGAAGTCATTGTCACCGCATATGTACGGAAAGGAAAACATTCCATTTTTGTCGTCTAGTAAAACGCTTCGTATAGAAAAGATTCCTTTTGAATAAATGTAAAAGTCAAAGGGGTTTATACACCGTATAAAAGGAAGTTGTGTATAAAACCAAATATATCTCAATGAAAGGAGATTGAGACGAAGTCCTTAAAAAGATCATTTTTAAAATAAAATAGATCTATTATGTGTATTAACTATAGGTACACATAAAGAATACAAAATAAGACATAATAATATCATGACATAATTTGAAAGTAGGAGATTAACCCAAAGAATGGAAATTGGGTTAAGAAGTTCCCTTACCTTGTGTCCGACTTGATTCAACTGTTCTTTAACCTCCTGAATTATAAGCTAGAGTTAATATCTACTTTATTAAAAAACTTTTTCAAGTTTATTATCCCTTTTATATCATTTATTACAATGTTATGAACATTATGTAACTATTTATGTTAATAACGGTCGTTTTGTCGATCTTTGGTACTTGAGTCAAAAATAGACTTCTTATAATTACGAGTTGTTCATGTGGTGAAATATCAGTTATATACAGAATTATATTCATGATATATATATCATATATCTCATATATATCCAGTATATACATTCATTCATAATATTACATGACATTTAGAGGTAAGAAATGAAATGCACCATTCATGGAGACGGTAAGTCGTACGTACGCAAAAACACTACTTTCATTTCTATTTCATATTTAATGTAATGAAGTTATAATTATATAAAGGTATAATATAATTCCAGTATAATATAATGTATAATACTATTTACTTCATCCTTTATACATCCCACATATGGCATTAACGATTCAAATCACCTTGAGGGGGCGGTAGTCCACACTTCCTAAAATGAAATTATCGCGTTTACCCATAATGGAAATCATAAAGTATGCCATAAATGAGAAATACAGAAGGATAAGGAAAACATAAACATAATATATATATCATATATGAAAATATTGTCATCAAAATGGCCACCATAATAGGTGTTAATAGAATTTGAACAATCATCGTTTCGTGAGGCAGAAATTCGCCATCCACAGAAACAGTATGTTCTTTAACCATTAGATGTAGGTGTGTGTAAGTGTAGCTCGATTCCTTATTATAACAACATCCTAGTATATTGAGGATACTGGTGTTGTTACAAAATAAAAGAATAAAAAGTGTTTAGGGGGTTGGAGAAGCAAAATAAAATAAAAGAACATAAGGGAAAACACTACCTTTAAAAGAGGTAACTCTTTTTGATTTGAGCCAAAGGCTTCCTTGAGAAGAGTTATGCCCAATGTGAGGCTTCTAGCAGTAAGAGGGGGATGTTGGGAGAGTATTTTGGCCGAGGTTGGCCGATCCAAATGTCTTGAAAGTGTGAATGAGGTGGTAGAGGTGGGGGCCTTTTATAAGTGGAGATGAGGGGCACTTTTGGAAAGTAATAAAATGATACATTATTAAACAATGATTTTCGGATTATAAAGGTCCCACACTTATATAATTCGAGTCTAAGGTGTTAAGGGTTCGAAATATACCCATCCAATAGGCTTTGGACAAGTGTAATCCTTGGATTTTACATTATCTTCTCATTTTATTTAAATCGTTAAATAATGAGGTCATCACTGCATCATCATGATGTCATAAATAATTTAATTTATTTAATGTCTAAAAATTATAAAAAAATACTATGATGTATGAAATCTTTTTATATTTCCAATTAATATTTATAGTCACAAAATATGACTTGTATAGCCCCATGTAAAAATTGGTTTAGTAAAACATTTTATGTTTGTGTCATTTTTTTACTTTAACATTAAATAAAAGTTATTTATGTCATTTTCCAACTAAGGTGGCTCCATGGGGTCCCCAAGTTGACCCATGGATTGTCTTGGTCGGCCATGTCACATCCAATGAGGGTAGGACATGTGTCAAGCTCATCTCATATTATTAAAACATTATTTTTACCTTAAACTACACTAATTACCTCTAATCGCGATTAAGAACTTAAAAGTTACTATTCACCAAAAAATTATTTTAATCTCATTGAACAACATTTTACTTCCTAATGACAAACATTTATGTCTGATTTTTGAAATTCAAAACACAGAAGTGGTAAAATTTCATTTAAACGAAAAATCAGTTATTTAACTACCACTTAGTGGTTTCACTATTCATAAAAAAATTGAAGTTTTTTAGAATAATGCCAAAATTTCACCCTAATCTATAATTGATATCCCGAATTCAAATATGATGTCTATTTTACAAAATTCCGAACATATAAGTTGCATTAATTAATTTTTATAATTAATTCCCGCTGTCACAACATATAACGTGTTTTTTAGAAAAAATTTATATCAAAAGATTGGCAATTGTTTATGTCCAATTTCAATGTTAAATTAATTCTAATGACCACCATTGGATAAAATGGTAAAAATATATTCTAATTATACTTTAAAACCACTAAATAGTATAATTTATCACAATAAATTATTTTTATTAAAAAATTTGTTTTTAAGTATTTTTCACTATTCATAAAAAATTGAAAGTTCTCTGAAAATTAAAAAAAATTCAACTTAGGATAATTTCAATATTACGAATACAAAAATTAAGTCCATTTTGTAATATAAAATTTCTATAATTTTAAAAAGTGTTTATTAATATTTATAACGGCTACTTTGATTAGTCGCAGTGTGTTAGAACTCGATGTTGCGTACAATGCAAGCTATTGCATTATTGAAATAGAGGCGTATCGTGGAAGCTCGGGGTGTTACAATTATGATGTTTCATTTTTATGAATACAAATTTTGATTTTATGGAAATATATAATAGTGATAGTAAGAACCATTTTTGAATTTGTTTTATTAAGGAAATTAAAATTTATTAAAATGGGTCATTATGTAGATGAATGTATAAATAATATCATAGATGAAGGTATTTATAAATTCTATAAGTAGAAGGGTGAGATGAACTATATTGAAAGTACATTATCAGATATTAGGCCAACAAAAAATATTTTCACATTTATATTACAGATTCATTTCAATAATTCTAATATATTATTTTAGTAAGGGTATGTAATTCTTCTTATTTTTCAGAAAGTATCTATTGAAATGAAATTTTCGCCACAGAAATGACATTCTTACTTTTTAATAATACACATGTTGGTATTAAAAAATAAAATAGAATTTAAAAATAAGTACACATTACCATATGTGGATGTATTATCATTCCAATCCTAGTATTTCTGACCATTTTAGTGTTTCTTTTTATTATAGGTAAGGATTGGATTTCAATTTATAATGCTAAGATTGATTTCTAACCCAATGATGTTATTTAATTAAATTTGATTCAGTTTTATAATAATGATGAATTCATAAATTAGATTACAAAAATATAATCTATGAAAAATTTATAATATGGAAATTATAGATAACATTATATTATTATTGAAACTTGTGGATCTTTATAGATTAATGATGTTCGTGTAGTAAAATAATATCTTGACTATTTTTCAAAGGAATTTCATAGTAATATGACTAATAATGGTTTCACTAATCTTATAATATCACTATCATGTGATCACATTTTATTAAAAAGGAAAGATGGATATTCAAGTTTTTTCATTGATGAAACCGAATTAAATAAAATCACTATTAAGAATATGTATACTATTCATTATAAATATATCGTGTTTGATTAGGAATGATGAGATCAGTATTAATTTATGGGGGAAAATAGTTTTGAGTACCATTAACTAAAGGTGGCGGAGGATAAAATCTATACTATAATATTTATAAATGGTATGGAAATTATGTGTTTGTGGTTATTACACATAGGATGAAAAATTATCAAGAATAATTCATTAGTCACATGAACTAGGTTTTCCATCAGCATTTGGAAAATGATTTGGTTTTGTTTAGTGGGGATATTATTGTTTATTATATATCTAAATTGCATCATGGAAATCATATATTCATTTTTATTATAAACAAAGAAATAAATAAGTAATATATTGAAATTAGTAAATATTATTTTTTGGAAATAATTTTTTTTCTTTCCATGGAATTGTCATTAATAAATAGATCATAATATATAACCTTGTTTAAAAATTGTCTATTAATGAATAAGACATATAAAAATTAAAATGAATTTTCATTTTTATATATTAATAAACTGTTACTAATGGTTTTTTGAAATTTTTTCCTTATTTTGAATACCTATAACCAATCTAAAATGAAAAGGATTTACGTTTATTTATATAAAGTAATGCGATGAATGTTTCAAATAATTGGAATAAAATATTAGTGAATTCTCTATTTTTCCCCATGCCATCTATAAATGGTAAAATTGTTATCAATTATTGTGCTTCTATAATGGGGGTGTGTTTTTCTGTGGATTAATGATCTGATAAATTCATATTCATTATGTTAATTAGAACACCATGATAATAATTATACTACAAATGATCTCAAATAGGAAAAAGATTGGTTTTAATTAATAATTTTGACACATAATTAATATAGAGTAATGTTTACAATATATAATGATCATAATAGATTAAAATATATATTCACACACAAAACATTGAACATGATATAGGGGATATATAAAGAATTTATAAAGGATTATAACTAAATAATTCACTACCATCTAGTTAAAACAAATATATAATTTAATGAATTGATTCAGAAAACTATTGTATCATTAAATGTGCTATATCTATAGTATGATCATTCGGATAATGATTTGGGGAATCTGGAATTAGAAATTATTCATCCGTAGACTCCCTATGTTATTTTTTAGGTTTCAATATAGTTATCTTTATCATGAAAAATTAGGAAATATTATAAGGAAGAAGATGATTTAAATAAAAATATAGAAATATTTAGTAAAGTAAATTTTCCATGATTTCTTGTTGAAAATGATTGGGTATTGAGATTCAAAATAAGGTTATGGGATTCATGTAACCTCAATTTGATGAACTAACTATTAGATCAGTCTCAAATCTATCTATTTACAATGATAATTGCAAAAATAGTTATATAGTTCCTTTAGAAGATTTCAAGTGATAAGGAATGAATAAATATATTGTTAATTTTATTATGAAATTTATTAATTTTCAATTAGAAAAAGTTGAATGGAGATTATTGAATAAGACGCTTTAGTCATTTTCAATTTTAAATTATAAATTAAAAAATGAATTTTGATTTAATTGTTGTATTAGTAAATAGATCTTGAGGTAATAATGAAAAATGTGCAATTCATGATTGATTATGTAAATCTTATCATTTTCATCTTACTAGATATAATTTGTTATTTGGAATAAATTTATCTACATTTTTTAAAACATGGTACTAAATTTTATATATTCCCTCTATGCATATTATTTGATTATGATCAAAGAATCATCTCTAATTTCATTAAGAAACAATACAATCCATTGAGTATATAAATAAATTTCAATACATAGTTTCTTTTCAATATGGTGGAAAATATGATAAAAAGATTCTTTATTTGGAATATATGATTTGAGAATTTTGAATGTGTTATAATGTAATTTAGGATCAACATCATACAATGGTTGAGATATATAATAATAATAGTTGTCATTATAGTATAGATATTTCACTTTATAAATAATTATATTGATGGGGAAGTAAAACTATAGATTGTTGGGATGATTTAATGGAATGAATGTTTTGTGGACTTGAAATCATAGAATAAAAAATATAGAATGTTATGATGATTTGGAAAAATTTGAGGATGGTTCAAAGCATGAAAGATAATTTGTGTAGATAATCAGAGGAAATATCTCTCATTCATGTTTGGTTATCACGATTTCATTAAATTATCTCTGTGGAAAATTATTATACGTATTCATAAAAAAGGAACAATAACTGAACATTTCATTATAACATATGTAAATTTGGAGAATATTGGTTTATTTTTATACATAGTGGACTTACATCCTAGTTTATCATAGCTATATAAGATATTTCATTTTTCATTATTGAGAAAATATGTGTTGATTGAATCTAAAATTTATAGCAATGAAGTAGCTTATTTGGAAGATAATATTTCATATAAGGATCAAAATTTTCAGATTTTTTATCATATAGAGTAGGAGTTATGGAATTAGGTTATTAAATAGGTGATATTTTGGTGGAAAACCATATAAATATATATGAATCATTAAAATTATAAAATTATATGAATGAAAAATATCTCCCATTATTTCAGTAATAATAAAAATTACAGTAATGCAATTTCCAATAGATTTGAAAAGTGAAAACCTAGGAAATTATTAAAATATATCAATAATAGTCCTTTATAATTTTTTTGATTAAATTTTATAGAGTTATATTCGTTTTCATATGTAATATAATTTTATTATTAAAAAATAAATAGTTATATTATTTTTAAAAACATTATATTTCTTTTTAATGTTTTGTTTAGAATAATTTATATAAATTTCATAATTTTAATTTGAAAAAAAATTACATTGTTTTTGAAATCATAATATTAAAATTATATTAGTTTTAATTTTTGGGATTTTATCCAAAAATTCAATTTTATCACCACTGAAAATTATAGATTTTTTTAAAATAATCATTTAGTTTCATTTAAAAGATAATTTAAAATTACCATTTTCGATAAAATATACTTTTCTATTTATTTTTCTATTAATCATCATTAAAACATTTTTTATTAATTAAATTATTATCTTACAAATAATTTTTTCTAAAAATAGGTCTTTGGTATGAGTCCATTTATATTAGTTGTCAATATACCAATATTGGTAAGAGTCCATTTTTAGCTTAAAATTCATATTTCTAAAAACACTTTTTTTTGTGTTTTATGAATTTGAATTAATGATTATTTCAACCACATCTAGAAATTTAAGTGTTATTAATGGTTTCAATATTTTTTATAAGGTGTTCAATAGTTTTTTAACTTGTCTCAATTATTTTTTAGCCATTAAGAATTTTAACCATATTAAATATTTTTCTACTCCAGAGGGATAAATAGGGTAAATAATGTTAAAAATTAATGTGATAATGAAAAAAAATTGACGTACAAAATTAATTTCTTTTATTTGATAATTTTATTAGAACCATATAAATATAAAATTTTAAAATGAATCAATTTCATGAAATAATATTTAGATTATAAAAATTTTATTATCTTATCTAATGGATAATGTGTAAAATGTCAATCAATTGATTTTATTACCTATAATATTTTGTGAATGTGAAACAAACCCAGTTTTTTTAAATGGTTATTTAATTTTTTAATGAATTTATTTAATTGATTTAATTTTTTAATTTTTAGTGATAAAATTATTTCATTATTTTCTTACTCAATGTCGATAAACTACTTGTTCAAGTAATAGAAAAATAAAATAGAGGATTTTAAAAACATTAAAAGTTATATAATTTGGATAAATTATTGTACCCCAAAAATTCCTAAATATATATAAGATATTTGTGATGTGTAAAAATTATATATTCAATTTCTATTTCTGTATTATTTTCATTAAATACAAACAATGATAATATCACTGAAAATGACTATAATTTTATATTATGATATATATAATATTTTATTTGTTGAACTAGAATTAATAAATATATTAACATTGTACTACAGAATTTATATAATTAGAAAAATCAATTATGGTCAATTTACCATTCACTTATCCTCTTATAGAAACATCATAAACCCCTAAAGATTGAACAAAATTGACATCCCAATAATCGTCAAAATGGTTAACATGGGTTTAAAAATAATTTCTACGGTTCAAAACATCAACTATTATTTTCAAATATTTATTCAATGAGAGGATTTATACTCATCCAAATTATAATTTATAAATATATATTATTTATTCTTTTTTAAAATTAATATTATTTTATATTAATTTAATACTTTATATAATTACAAGAGTTCGCTTACCCACAATTATAATATGGAACCTTCACACCATTCATCCATCATAATTTCCATTATTCAAGTATGGAAAATAAAAAACCCAGATCTAGAGGTTTTTATTTAACCAATATACTAAACTAAGAAGGTATAGTGTATAAAAAAGTGATTTTATCCATGTTTAAGGTATAAGTACTAACCAACATATTTTATGTTTTTTTATTATTATACCTTCTTAGAATATTTTTTTACAATAGTAAAAAACTATCATCATTATAATAAAAATAATAAAATACAATTTTGTTTATTTTACAAAAAAATTTCATCTTCTTTTACAACCCATGAGAAATGAAAACATTCCTCCTGTGTTCATATGGGTTAGCACCTCTACATGGAAATGTGTTTTGTTTTTAATCACCACTTCAAAAGTATGGTTATTACCATCGAATTAATTAATATATATATATGATATAAATTACATAATTATTCTCATGTAATTATTTGACATCATCTATTTTGTAACCATTCCAATCATTGAAAATTGATAACGCCGTTCATGCATAAGTGTGGACTACCCCCACCACGAAGCGATGTGATTATATTTCAATATATCAAATTCATTTACCTGTTCGAAATTGTTTCTAGTATATTATTATTAAAATAAAAAATTTCATGATTCTTATTTTGTATATAATTGACTAATAAGACATTTTTACCAAGATCAATACACAAAATCTATTTTGTTTTTTTATGTAAATGTACTCAAGAGTCTGATTTAGACAAAAATGATTATAAAAATATTTAATCATTGTACTATGTGACATAAAAGGGTTAATGATAGGGTAATGAACATACTAAGAACTAATATAATGTTATTATATTCAAATATAGATAGAATAAATGAAAACTCAAAGTCAAGGGAAGAGACACATTACCATAAACACAGCATTTTAATTCATTTAATGATATATTTTTTAAATAAATTTAATTGAATTCTATACTCATAAAACTATATTATTGATGTATATAAAATGATGTAAATTAATTATAATATACTATATACAAATTCCTTGAATATATTTCTAAAGGAATCCATTTATGAAATGTATTAAAAAAAGGAAAAAAGAAATTTTCTATTTGAATGTTTATGTCATAAATTTTTTTTACAAACATAGTAAGGATTATTTGATTTTGGAATTCATATATAGTAATCAATGTATTCTTAAAAAATATGTGCTTCCCTTTGTTTTGGTTATTTTCGAAAATTGAGTTAAATTTAATGGAAATTTCAATATTTGGAAATATATTATTATGTGTGAAAAGAGTATTTCATTGAGTATGATGATATGAATTCATGATTTCATGTATTATGATAATGTTATTGTCAATTTGATTTTTATGATCATGGGAGATACTAATATTAATCATGATGAAGGGTTTTCCTTTTATATCTCACTATGATGAGTGAGCCTAATATATATCTCTAATGCATTGGGAATGGGATTTAGGTATCCTATCAGGTTTCAATAATTTGGTTATTCCATTTATAAGAGTGATTATAAGAGTGATAGGTAAATTTTTTATAAATAAAATTACACGATTTATCTTTTATTACAACCCATATTAAAAGAAATATTATAATTTCATAGGGTAATCTAATGAAATTATGTATAATACGAGGTTTATGCTATTTGTTATGAGTGTAATGTATAACCTTTTGAAAATTATTTCATAATTTTTATTTATACCAAATAATTTATTATGAGTATTATTTAAATATTAATACTTCTTTTAAAGTGTATTATATAAATCATTGGTAGGTATGTTTATTTATTGGTAAATAAAATGTTTATTTTGATTTTAATATTTATTATTGAAACTGATATTTTTTATGGATTATTATTTGACTAACAAGATTACTTCTTTTTCTTTTTTATATGACATATACATATTTTTTAGTTCTGAGACATCATTTTTTAATTCATTTCATTAGATTTTATGTATGACTAGGGACACTGAAGATTTACTGATGAAAATTGTGATGATATGTTAATTAAATAAAAAATTTTATAAAATAAATGTTTTCTATTTTTTGAATAATAGATACAGAGTGGGATTTAAAAAATTTTGATTTAATATTTTTTTAATGTTGGATAAATTAATTATATAAAAATACAGAACTAAATGTCATTTTTAAATGCACAAAAATTTATTCTTTTCCAAGGATTTAATTTACTATCTATTTTTGGAAATATATTTATGAAGGTGTATAGATGTAATTTTTGTTAAGAGGAAAGACGATTCAATATGACTCTATATTTATTATCAGTAATAGAATATGATCATCATCAAGAATAAGTATGATTTTACTCATTTTGATAATTTTCCTTGGAATTTTTAGATACTGAACATTTTTAAATGATTCATTTTTGATTTAGAAATTATCAATGTAGGGGGGAAAATAAAAACATAACCAAAAAAATTTTCAATTCATAGTATAGAATCTATGAGTTTATAGCGATTCTCATTGGAATTACTTATACCCTAAAATATAAATAAATTTTATGAATGTATTATTTATAGATTACATTGAACAGTTTTTTTATTTATTGAAAGTATTGCATAGAGCTGAATAGAATGTTGGTGAATTCTCTTTCTATAACTTTACAAAATAGAAGAAAATGGTTTTGATTTAATGTGATTGAATGGACCCAATCATAACCATTATATAAAAAAAATTCAATTCATGGATTAATTTTCATAAAGTATTGGATCTTTAGGGTTTAAAATATTAGATTATTAGGCCAAAAATTAATATAAGTAAATATTATATCACAAGGTGGAGACTTACACATAGGGTCTATTTTTTCAATATACAATAATTTTATGAAATATGGAGTTTTCGTATCATATAGTATCATTTAAATTTTCATCTTGAACTCATATATTACCTTAATAAAACGATAAACATAGTGGAATATAGTTGGAAATGTGTGATTACCAAAATTATATATAAGGGAAATATATAATGTAATGAAAGAAACCACTTTCTTCATGATTAATTATAACAAATATATATTTTAAAAAATTAATATTTGGATATAATAAAAATTTTGTTACATAAGAAATACCATTTTCTATTGACAACATTACTTATAAAATTTCATAAGAAATAGTTTTTAAAAAATATAATTTGTCAACATTCCTTTAAAAGAATAAAAATTATATCATAAAAATTTCAAAAAAAAAGTTATACATGTCAAACATATGATTTACAATATATCTCCCTTTAAAAATAAGTTCATTAGTAATCACATGGGATAATATCATCAAACATGATATAATTTGATCGTAATAATATAGTAAATGTTGAAAAATAGAAACCATGTCATAACAGTAATAGAGGATGACTACCAAGGAAAAACACATGGATTACAGGGTCACACAATTTAATTTTTTACTACTAAATCCCATAAAAAATGGATCTTGGACAAATGAATTACCCCGATCATTGGATATCTTTCTGGGAGAAACCATCCTTAAACACATAGGTTATCGTGTGAAGAAAAAAGAAAATAAATAATTAATGAAAAACATAACTATTTCCCATGCAATGAATATAGGTTTCAAGATCATGTTTCATATCATAATTAGAGTATAATTAATGAATTTATTATTAGAATGATGAAAATGAATGTATTTCTCAATCAATGGAAGGGAGTATAATTTGGGAAAAAATGTAAGATAAATATATAACGAATTTAGATCAATTTCAAGAAATTATGTGGAGAGATAATGTGTGATTGAGTGATATTGTTGATAACCAAAAGAAAAAGCTTGGTTCGGAGAGATTCTTTACACCATTAATAAAAGCAGTTCCAATTATCAAAATATCGATTACTTTTAAAACTCATTTTGAAAATATGTAGGTAAAATTGAAATAATGGGGTTTTGACGAATAATAGGAATGTTAAAATGAGATATAAAAAATAAATAATGGTTTTAATGGAGGTAAAATCTATTGACATCAATTATAATAAAATAAATGATTCTTTTTTTTCATTTAAAATGAAATTAAAAATGTTTTTTAGAAAACATTAATAATGAATACTTTGAAATTTTTTTAAAGAAAGTCATAAGTGGCCTAAAATTTTATTTTTAAGTAATTAATTTAAAAAAATAAATTATTAATATAATTTTAATGAATATGGAAATGGTTGATAATGGTTTAGAAAATATGCCTTTAAAAATTATAAATTGAAGTTTTCAAAGAAAAGTGTCCATTATGAAAACCGATCAAAGAATAACTTCATTGAACATCATAAATAATATATAATATAATGAAAACAACCTTTATTATAAATAATTTTTAATTTTTAATTTTTTTAAAACAATTAAGAACAAGGATGCAAAATAAAATTATTTTCAAGGGAAACAATAAAATGGATTTTCTAAAGAATATCCATTATCATGAGTTTGATTTGTTACTTGATATATTTTTATTCCAAAATATTAACACAATTTTTATTACATATTTTTTATGAATGTTTAAAAATATGAGTATCCTTTTTATTTTATTTCTTATATTTTAATATTGAATAAATAAATAATTTATGTTCATGTCATACGATTTGATGATAGATTACTCGTATGTAAAAATGACTATGACGGGTTCACATTAGTCAATGATGTCACTATTTAATTATATAAAAAATAATCATCATGTAATAATTTCACAATATATATATATTATGATTTTAAAACCATCCTATAAATAATGTTTTGGCTAATGAACTATGTTACGATCATATATACGATAAGATATATATATGACTAAGTAACATTTCCATTTTTCTACTATCATAATGGAAATAATTTAAGTGTTATATTGTCATTATATAATTATATATATATATATTTAAAAAATATCATATTATTTCTTTAAAAACACTAATATATACAATCAATGATATGCAAAAATGAAAAATGTATCACATCATTTTGTAGTGGTGGCTATCCAAATGTACGCATAAAAAATTTTATAATCATTCAATAAATGTAATGGAAAGAAAAAATATGATATATTAAATTTATAGATTTATAAATATGTCATTAATATAATATATATATATATACATTATATAAATAGTCATTATAATCCATGAGATTCAATGGTGGAAAAATTACACCGGTTAACGTGATAATAGTTCAATATACACACGAATGTTGGTTTTTAATCCTATTTTCATGATGATGACATATGTAAAATCCTTCCCTTAATAATTTTCGTGACATTCTATAAGGATATTACATGTAATTAAGTTGCATCCCCCAAATTCCAAAATATGTAAATAAATTTCTGAGGCTTCAACACAATTGGTGAATGATATCCCATTTGATAAAAAATTAACCGAAACAAAAAATCCATTACAAAAAAGAATATATAAAGCATGATAAAAAAATTTAAACTAACTCATAGTAAGAAAATTGATATAAAAAAAGAACCTAACCTTGTACCACCATATATGACAATAAATATCAAAGCATATAGTGGAAGACAAAACTGGAAAAATTTCAAGACTACAAGACATAAATCCATTATCCAACTCTAACTCCATTACCGTGAACCATGAAGCATCACTAAAGAATAGTGATGATTTACCTTTATCTTTATCTTGATATATTTTATCTAAAAAATAACCATCCTACTAATGTTAGTTTTAGTAATGCAACCTAGTAGGTTTTCCACAAATAATATCCCTTTTCATGCCATAAGATGGAAGATGCTTGAATATTAATATAAAAATATATATATAACACATTAAATCAATTTATAAAGGAATTTAAAAAGTTATCAATTTTATATTATTTTTAAATAAAAATCCAATTTCCCTGTAAAATCTACTAAATAATACATTAAACTCATTACACATGTGCCATTTTGGCATAACTAATTTTGTTCCACACATCCACACATCCAGCCATGCATACAAACTTGACATCCCAATAGGAGAAAGTGGTGTGTCATCCATTCATTAGGTCATAACTTGATAAAAAATTTTGATTGGATAAACTCCAAACTCTTATATATCCTACTAATTATAGGGAAGACATCATTACATTATCTATACCAAAATCTCATGTACACACACAACCAACATAAAAAAATAAATTCCAAAATAATCCTTTCAACTAGTTCATGAAAATATAACTTTTATTAAAAAAATTCAAATAAATTGATTCAATTAAACCAACCCTTTTATTGAGAACACTTTTCTATGGATAATAAATAATATATCATTTTAAAGTCATTGTTTTAAAATCATGTTACCAATTTCTCTTTCCACAAAACACCAAATTTCCTCAATTCAATTACTCATCACCAAAGAGGGTTTCCAAAATGAAATTCACAACAATTTAATAAAAAATTTCAATAAAAAAAATTTAAACAAATAACATCATCTTTTCATAGTAGTATTTGATAGTGAAGACAAATACCTCAAGTGTTTATGAAAGATATAAAGAATGACATGAAAACACCAACAAAACTGAGTTGAATATTCAAAACCAACATTTGATATATTCGCATATCATAAACAATGAAAAAAATAACATTTAATGGAATAAAATAACATAGATATATCCACCATGGATTAAATTTATGAAACATAGATAGAGAGAGATATGTGTAGATATAGGATAAATAACCAAAACCCACCATAAATGATGAATTACAACAAAAATAAAGATTTAAGAAGCCTATGAACACATTCATGTTGGCTTAAGATCAATGAGGAAATAATGGTTAGACATTGGGATGGTAAAATATCATGTTAGGGAAGATTTCTATGAAATAGTTGTTAATGTCTAATCCTAAACGAGATTCACAATTGTAGGATCTTGTTTTTAAAATATGCATGGTTAGTTAGATGAGTAGGAATCCCTCCAATAATACTGTTCCTACCACTTCCTCAAGGAGGAAACTCACATAGTTAGCCCAATAGGTTTGAAAAACCATGAAAAAATAGGGAAAAACACATTATACCAGTTTTCACTGTTTCACATTGGTAGCTGCACATTTTGGAAAATCCAGGCATTGACCTGTGTGCCTTGCCCCTATCCTCCGTCTTAATGTGTATGGTTTATTATAAGAGTTTTACAGTTTTCCTGAACCATGAACCTGTTTAAAATCTACAAAAATATTCAAAATGGTCTCTAATCGATTCCATTTATTACCCAAACACATAATATACAAAAAATATATAAATAAAGTGTAATTTCATGAATCTTAATGTGCTAAATTCTACCCACCATTGGACATTCTATCACAGGAAATTAGAAATCTAAGTCAACTTCGAAATGGTTCGTGCCTTTGTTCTACTATATCTTTCTCCCATTCCTATGTCTCTTCCTGAATATGACCATGTTTCCACAAATGTATTACTAGCCTGATTATGTTTTCATGAAAGACATTATCTTTCCTATCCACAATCTACAATGGCACATGCACTATGGAAACACCCAGATCAAGGTCAACATGATCACATTGAATCACATGGTCAACATTAAGCTAATACTTTTCAAATATGATAATTAAAACATATTATGCACTACACTAAACCGTGGTGGAAAAGAAAACTGATATTCGACATTGACTAATCATTTAGATATCTCAAAATGGAATGTTTATCAAGGGGATAACATTAAATACATTACACAACAACAATGCCCAATCTTTGAATAGATCTTTAATAACAGAGGATCACTCACCTAGAATAACTAAATCTCTCAACAATTAAATACATATTATTTCTTATAAATTTGATCTATCTCAGTCAATTTCCTGGTTAAAGGTATCTTCTTCATTATTTCATTGTCACAGATCAACCAAACTATAAAATTCTCACTTATTTCCACCCAAAAATTTGGATAATGATATTAACACAAATACAATGCTTAAAAAGGATCCAAATGTAATGATTCTTGCTAGATATCAGTATATATGAACTCCACTAGCAGTATTTTCACCTCGGATGAGCTACACACAACTATTACACATTCCCCCGATATTTCTTCCAATGTTAGTATCATTATATTGGATTTCTCCTCCATTATTGGATGATACATAATATTGTTAGTCAATATAGACCCAAGGAATTTCTATATATACTTACAAAAAAACGGATGTGAACCTTAGATATCCATCTGACACTATCGATATTGGTACACCATTACTCCCTAACACTTATCATATATTTTTTGGATAATCCCTCTATAGTATGAGTATCATGAATTGGGAAGAAATTAGATAACATTGTGAGTCTATCCACTATCACCCATATATAATCCTATTTCCAACCCATTATTGGGAGACCTATTAAAATATCAATAGATATGTGCACAAATTTAAAAATATGGATGTATAAATTTTGCAACATACCTACTGGTTAGTGATGCTCTACCTTAACCTGTTTACATGTTAAGAATATCAAAAAAATGATCCAGCTTTGTTTACATGTCGACCCACCACATTGTGCTATTAAATTTTTTTACATATTATGTATTATATGATGAATATACAATCATTAATGGTTATAAGAAAGAATAATTTTTTCCTAAAAATCCATAGATACAAAAATTATATTTTTGAAAAACAACACTGAAATGCCATCCATCATCCAGCCACCAACTGTCTCCTCAACATTGAGTTATTACCACATAGCCACACATTTTAAATCAGATGTTTATGCCTCTTTAATAATATTAACCATATCATGAACCAAATAATATTGAAATAATTTTGGAACTAAACCTATTTATTGAAATTCCACGTTCATCTTTTCTATTACTGACATCAACTGCGACAGATTTGAACCCTCTTTCACTAACTGAGAATACAAATTTCATCTTAATTAAAATACCTATAAATTTTCATTACATAGTATATACGTCAAGTCAATGTTAAATTTTTTTAGATAATCTGTCAATATTTTTTTCAGGTTCAAATACCATTTTTATAAAATATATTTCGAGCACGTATGATATGTGGCCACAATAAATTTCTCACTAAAGGGAAAATAAAACAATGACATCAAAACATGGAATATAGAAGCTAAATCCCAATCATGTATTGGTTAGTTATTCTTAAAACCCATAATTATATTAATACATATGCACAAAATGGTCTCCCAACACGAGAACACATCCTAGACTAGATGCAGAAGACTCACAATACACCACATTCCATTTTCTTGATTGTGGAAAAGTCGTGTTTAGTGATGATGTAAGGAAAAATATTATATTTTTAAAAGACATATAAAATTCATAATTCTTATAGAATATATCATTCTACACTTTCATGGATATCATTGGTGGATCTAGTCATGAAAAAACCTGAACAAAGCATCACTAATAACTAGATAGACTGATGAAACTACATATATCAATAACATTATTTAGCAGTTGCCAAGATATTACAAACCTTATCCATTATGAACCCCTAGAAACACGTTTTCCATATATTACAAGGCCATGGAAACACACCTCTTCAAATCAGAAATAACATGTTTATTTTTTGGAATAAAAAAATATCTCTTTGGATTCACATAATTATTTCCGTGTATTTATCTTGGTCATCCATTTTCCTTGAAGACACAAATATTTCCTCCAAAAAACCACCAAAAAATAATCAAGATATCTATGAACTACCCGATTTTGCAATTCTATAATGATATTTGGTGAATTTGGATTACCTAAATACATGACCACATATTCATAAGGTCAATATCTACTTTGGAAAGCTATATTAAGAATATACTCCATCTTAACATTAAATGGGTTATATCATGATCTCAAATTATTATTAGGTAACCAATGAGCTCCCCTAAACTGATCGAACATATCATTATATCAAGGAAGTGTACACAAATTCTTTATCATAGCTTGGTCATTCTTATGATAATCAACATAAATTCGAAATGTTCTGCCTAACTTCTTGACAGACAAAACTGTTATAGCTTATAAAGATATTCATATCCTAATGAACCCTTTTCATAACAGATCCTCCAACTGGAATTTTAATTCCAATAATTCATATGGTTCCATTTAATATAATGTAATTTAAATAAGACTAGTCCTCGAAATGAGATCAATCATATATCCCACTTCTCTTGTTGGTGTAAACCATAAGAAATTATCTAGAAAAACATCTAGAAATAGTTCAAAATTCATTGTATAAAATATATTATAAATATCTTCCATCGATGTCAAATTCAAAGCTTCCAACTGGTATGATACCATTCCATATGTTAGTTCTAATAGGCTCATTGCACCTGAATATATATTAATGTCCCCATAAAGAGATGGTTGACTATATCCTCAATCTAAAACATACTCAGTAGATATTACTGTCAATTTCATCCTTGGACTTCATCAAATAATTCATACCATGGATTATATCATGGGATTACATCTAATGTTTTGTGAAATATTATATAATCTCACTCTATCAATAGTTAGAGAACATGTTATAAAAAAATAGGTTCAACATTCTCTTTGATACTGTGGAGTTTTCTATTTTTACACAGAAGGAATAAAATCATATTTTAATCCCAAAAATTCAATAATATGATATTCAATAATGTAATGGGATTATCCCATCTTAAAAATAAAGCCTCTATAATGGTGGAATTCAAAAGTATCATACATCTCACCATTGATGCCCCATACTGATCATTCACAAAAACCAGCTTAGGTCCATATAGATTCTTTCTGACCACAATTTTTCATTATTTCTGAATTGATATTTCCCTTGATAAGGAGTCATGGTAGTAATTGAATTACCATGGGGAGATATGTTAAATAGATTAGAGTTATTCTATAATACTCACCTCGACAATGCATACAACCTTTGAAACACATCAGAAGTCTCCCAAACACCAGAACTGGGATCACTGTGACAATAGCATTGAATATTCTTCGTATGATTGGAATTATCGAATTCTCTTTATGGGGTTTTACACTATCACTTCATGTGGTCGAAGAAACCACATTGAAAATATCCAAAATTTATATTTTTTTTAGGAAGATTCAACGATCAATCCATTTGAATTTGAGCTAGACTTCCACATTGTAAATAGGTGTACCACAAAATATTTCACCCAAAATTATAGTTCCCACTATTTTAAAAAACTAACATTATTCCTATAGTTATAGCTTCTAAGACATCCCTTGCACCCATTGTCACTATATTACCCATCTTTGTATAATATGTTATATAGAGTATGATAATTTTCGAAAGAATTTGATAAATCATCATGGATTCAAAAATGTGTTCCTTCAAGGATGCACATGAAGAATCATCAGGTGAAAATAAGACTAAATTAATAAATTTAACCATGTACCCAATTATTATGAGTCCCTCATATTTTGTGATAATGAAATTTTTTATTCATACAATCATGAACATATAAGTATAAACTTGTTTCTTGAATAATTATCAAAATTCCCCCCAAGATTGGCCTTTGTCTAATTAATCATACGGAGAAAACTCCAACCAGTGGCATGATCAGTCATCTAGAATATACATTTAAAGCTTGAATTTGGGTTCTTAGATTATGTATATAAATCAATGATTCGATTAATTCTATTCATCCACACCACTTACCATTTTGGTTCCAAATCACCCCAAAATATAGGAGGGTTCTATTTATGGAATTAAACAAAATGATCCACTTTCTGTGGATCATTCATTTTGTTCCCTATGTTCACAACATCAAAGAATTTTAGTATAAATTGAACATGTATTTGGTTAACAAGTGGCTCCGTTTCAACCAAATTCTAAGAAGCCTCTAACAATTGGTTCCTATGACCAATACTGGCTTCCATTATCTAGATTCACAAAAATCATCATAAGTATAACTCCCTATAAACTAATGTATTAATGTTCAAAAATTATATGACATTATATATTTTTTAATTCCTTCAAAAATTCTAAATTTTTCTCAATCAACCATTTTTAAAAACATCACCATGCTTTTGGAAATCAAATAATTTTCAAAATAATTCAACTATGCCTTCTCCAAAATATCACATTTGAAATCAATATTATAATTTTTGGGAAATAATTATAATTTTACTTTTAATAAAAATTCGTTACACATAATTAAATATGAAATTCTAGTGAGAGGTCATTTCTATAATTCATGTCCTTTATTTCTAATTTTCTAAACCACTTATAATGAGATAACACACTCATAAGTGTCTCCAGTACCCTTGTCTTCCCAACTCAATGATGGCTTTATGTTTGTTATAAAATGGTAAGATATGTAATTTAATGATATACATTTCAATTCATTAAAATACTTCTCTTTAATACCATCCAATCTCAAGGAATAGACTAAAAGGAATTTCAACTCCAAGACATACAGAACTAATGACCAAATGATTGGTCAAGGACTGAACAAAATGGTATTTATTGTAAAATCCCTCCCATAATCACTATATTGACATCGGGGAAGGAAATTAAATGGATTTCAATGATATACTATTGAAACAATAGACATGAAATTAAATGATAATGGATTTAATATAATTGGGGGATGATTGTCCATTTGACAATTAAAATTACAAAAAACAATCATTCCATGACCAAAACCACTACATAATGCATGATCACAATACAAACTAACTCAAAATAATTCAATTGATATAAAAACAAACCATAAACATGTACCATGATATAATACAACTAATATCAAAGTACATATTAGAAGAAAAAAATTAAAAAACTCTATGTCTCTAAGACATATTTAAATTCACAACTCCAACTACATGGCCAAAATCATGAATAAAAACTAAAGAAGTGTGATGAGTTACCATTTCATATGTCTTGATGGACTATATCTGCAAAAGAACCAATGTTCCAAAGAAGGGTGGTGTTTGGAAACTCATAATGTTTTACAGAAATTACATCCATAATCACACCACTAGGATAGAAAAGGTATTCATATATATATAAAATATGATAAATAAAACACATGAAAATAGTTTATAATAGAATATAAAACAATTTCCATTTGAAAATAGTTTTTCAAAAAAAAAGATAGTTTTTCTAGGAATGAAAACAAAATATATTTAAAATCATTCCATAGGGTCTATTTTTTCATAAATAATTCTATTCTAGATATCCACACTTCTAACCATGCATGAAACATGGTCTTCTATATACTCATGAGTTTTGATTCATCCTTTCATTAAGTATTAACATATTGAAATATTTTCAAAGGGTAATGTCTTGAACTATATCCATCCAACTAATGTTGGGGCAGACATCATACCATTATCTGTCCCAAATGTACATTAGTACACACAACCATTATGTAAAAAACAAAAGCAAACAAACCTTTCAACCAATCTTATAAAAATGAAATTTCATTGAATTTTTTTCAAAATAATCAATTCAATAACACCAAAATGGTTACTTGGAATACATTTTCATTCTTAATAACCCAATAACCATTTTAATATCAAAATTTTACATTAAATTTACAAATTCTATCTTTCCACAAAAATTCCAATTTTGAAAATTCTATAAATCATCACCAAAGTGGTTTTTAAACAAGAAATTCACAATAATTTCACAACAAATTTCAATCAACAAAATAGAATTGAAACTAAGACGTCAGTTTAAATTAAGATGAGTCAATAGTAAATCTTTAAACTTTGATAATTTAGGATGGAAGGAAGAATATCATGGAAACACCATTAAAACTGGGTGGAATCTCAAAACACTAACCTATAATATCTTTCCTAATAATAAAAAATGGAAGTCTAGACATGTGTTTCATAAAATACATTATATCTATCCACAATGGAATATATCTAAGAAGTAGATTGAGATAGAATTAGATCTGGGAAAACCCACAAAAATCAACCATAAATGAGGACTTACTATGAAAATCTTGCAACAACACACCTAGGAGTTCCCTCAAACCATCTTCAAATTGATGGGGAAAGAATCCTTATCATTTTGGAGGGAGAAATGTCGAGTTTGGACATATTTTGAACAAAAACTATATGTTAATGGAATATCTAGATAGATCCACAATAATATGATCTTGTTTATAAACAGAGCATTGTTAGTCAAACGGTTAGGCAAATTGTGTGCTAACCAGGAACTAGACACTGGTTTAAGGAGGATCCTCACATAGTTTTCCCATATGGTTAGAAAATCCATTCACCAACTATGTAAAATCCCATTATCCAACTTTTCTTTTTTTCTCATAGGTAGCCTCATTGGTTGGGAAAATTGTGTTCCATCCTCAAAGCCTCTCTCTCACTGTGCACGGTTTTCAGTAGGATTTTCACAGTTTACCAGAATCAAGAAGAAACTATTTACCTTTAGAAAAATACAAAAGAATTACAAAAAGGTCTTCAAACCCTAAAAAACCTCACATATACAAATTATATACATAAAATATATAAATGATGTGTTACTTACTTGAAATGAGGCGTTCAACAAGATGTATGTAGTTTCTGACATAAACATAATAACAGCTCATTATGGATAAGATACAACTATTTTTATATCATCATTGATGAAAATTATTTGAAGAAGGTGGAAGATGAAATAAAAAACACTTTGTTAAAAATGATACCACTTCTTCTGAAAAAATCATTAGGTTTTCCCCAAATTCCTTCCCATGAGGGTTCTATAATCGAAAAAGGCCATGAAGACTTGTTAAGGTACGTATGAAATGTATTTTATTCTTGATTTTCCAATCCAAAACGATTTTAATTATTATTGAAATTATTTTTAGAGTTTATCGTTTATGATGAAGGGGAGTGAACCTTTTTAATATCATAAAATGATAAATTAGTATAAGATATGTTTCCTGAAAAAGGGATCCAATCTAACATTATATCAATGAAGGATGGTTATAGATAAAAATAAAGTCAATAAATAATATTTAGAAAAAATTATTTCTATTTTTTACCCTCATCTCTTTTATAACCCATGATGACATTTTTTTACAATTATCAGGACACCAATGATTTTTAATCTATAGGGAACAAGATAATAAATAAAAAGGTAAAAATGACTGATAAATGTACATTAGAATATATTTTCAACCTTATCCCAATCACTTGGTCAAATATATAAACTATATGAATTCTAAATTATTAAATAAGAAAAATTATTATAAGTTATATTTAATATCATTTTCAGAACTGTTCATTTAATTTGACATTAAAAATAACATGAAATAAATGGAAAGAAAAAATATTATCTTTATAAATCAATATCACATTATGTTTTTTTAATAAATTATCGGTACATAAAAATTTATTCACTCTGTATTTATTTTAGTATTATAAAACCATTTAGTTTACTTTTATATTATTGAATTGACACCTTTTCATTATTACACAAGATTTTAATGAAATTACAACAGTACTATATATGAGAAGTAAATTATCATAATAAAAAACTTTTTATTTACAATGACTATTTACAATTGAATATAAGTTAGTACTATCCCGGCAAAAAAATATTATATATATTAAAATAATAAAAATGATGTTTTTATAATTATCTTTTAATTATTTATTGTAATTGATGAAATAAATGGAATATGGAACATAGTTGACATATATAAGAGACATGTATTGATATTTATGAACTCAAATAATAAAATTTAATATATGAAATTGTTAGGGTCAATTTTTAGTCTTTATCTTGTGTTTTTACCCCATATAATCTGTTTAACAATATAATGGAAATAAATTTTTTCTATTGTTTGTTTTCAAAATTCCAAAAAAATATAAATGTGAATATTCAACATCATTATACCTAATGAATCTAAAAATTTTACTCATTTTCAGGTATTTAATTCACATAAGTGGTTGTATTTAATTTATATTTATACACAGAAAATGCGACAGGAAGTTTTTTTTTTAAATAATGGATTATATGTATAAAAAATCTTTTATTGCATTTTCTATTATGGAAACCATTTCAAGGAATAAAATTATATTATATAATCTGAAGTAAATAATGAAGTTTAAAACCAAAAAAATTGAATATTACTTCTTAAATGTCACGAACCACCCCATGTCAACCCCGTGACTAGTCACACGAGGAAGCCCATGGCAAGGCTTGTGAGGAGTTGTCAATTATTTTTGGATAGAAAATAGTGACATGAATCAATCATAACTTAATTGGGAATTATTTTTTACAATGAAATAAATGATTAATAAAAATATATAGAACATATAAAAAATCACCTACATCGAAAAAACATAAACTAGATATACCTCCACTAGACCCCATGAGTTACCCCCACCATGGAATAGGTATATCACCACGAGAGAGTCCAAACAAGATCCTGATCCAACAAATTATATTAGGTCTATTAATGTTAATAGGTACATGTTAGGTATGAACATAAGTCATCTTAGTAAGTTAGCACCCGTGTATCCATAGATTTCTTTTCTCTAAACATTCCAATTATCATTGTTTCAAATTACATAGAAAAAATTATACTTTTATTAAAAAATATATCAAAAATATCATTCCAAAAATACCCATTCAAAAAATGGATTCAATTTTAAAACATATTCCTATTTCATATCCACTTTGAAAAACCTTTCCCAGAAGAAAATACAACCCATATAAATGTATAAGAAATATTGAACTAATAATATGTACCAATAGGATGGTATATCAATCCATGATAGAATAAAAAGAAACGTAAAAACTAAAATAATTCATTAATATAAACAATACCAGTGTCCAAAGTGAGAAAAGGTAAAAAAGGGAACGTTTATAATAAAATATTTGGAATGTCAAAATAATATCCTGAGACAATCCTTTAAATACTTTGTTCAAACCAATCTACCAACGTATAATTCAATCCAATTTGAATAGCCAAAATGGCTACTCTAACTAGATATACTAGTGTAATATCATACATGGATTATCACACACTTCAATGGGATATTGTCTGTCTAATATTGATATAAATAGAATATATCTTTCTACCCACCAGATTATGGTTATTAGTCACATGACAATAGAATACAATGTAGGTGAGTACATTATCACATTCTATGAATTAAATAAAACTTAATTATACCACTTCACATGACTTTCACATTCCCTATCACCATCTATATAAAGGACATTTGCAAAAGAGGACAACCATAGGGGTTTTTATCACACAAAACACCTTTAGAAAGTGCCAATTTTCCAAACACATCATGATATTACAAATATTTTTTCCCTAACATCCCATTTTATAAATTGGGCCCTTACATTTGTGAATCCAAAACCATTTCTAAAAAACACCTTTCTTTCCACAACCATTTCAAAATCGATGATATTTCATAAAAAAAATTCTTGAGGTTATAAAATTGATAAAAATATAAAATCAATTTAAAATCTCATGTGAAGTCATTTGGTAACATAATTACATTTGGATACAGTTACTGTTTTTAATAAAATAATTTGAATGAATTAAGGAAAACAGAGGAGGATGAAAGGAGATTGTTTTGGAAACAAAAGAAATTCTAAAATACAATAAATGGAAAATCCATATACATTAATGATACTATACATATGTACACCCCTTAGAAATAATTATATTTACATATACTATAGAATATAAATATGCACACCCATAAAATTGTCAAAGTTTCCAACTATAGACTCACAAAGAAAGTAACATAAGCATAAAATAATAAATGGAACCTAAAACCAACTTAAACCACCATTTCATTAACAAAAGATATTTTCAATAACTCAATGAAGTTAATATTAAATTTTATAACACCCAATCCTATTTTCAATATCAATTGGAATTTTATAAAAAAATAGAATATATATATATTTGTAACATAAATGAATTAATATATATATCCATTGAAATTTTTTCAAGAATTTTCAAACATAAATGGGAATAATAAAACATTTTAATATAAATCAAGATTGAAGAACCCAATTTTACATCAATTGGGAATAATAAAGAGGTTAAAAATATTCATCATAATGAAAGTTGATAGAAACACCTACCAAAATATTGTGCGATTCATATAAATTCTATGAGATTGGAGGAAAAATAAAAACTAGAGAATCATACAATAGAACATTAAAATTTTAGACAAACATAATACAATAACAACAGTAGGTTTCAGATAATAAGGGACCATTCAAAGGAAAAATAATATAAAATAATAAAAAAGAATACATTGGGGAATTAAAAATACCCACATAAACATCCACCAAATTGAAGAATGATAAACAACAAAAATCAAAAGAAGATGATATAAGGATGCCTCCCAAGGCACCCAAGGTTCATAAAAATGATTTTGAGAGGAGAGGGATTGAATTGAGATAAAAAATATGATAAAACATAGAATATAATGATTTTATAAACCAATTAATGTTCCATTGTTTGGTCGGGTCATCTACCAACTCATTCACCAACCATGGACACCCCACAAGATGAAAATGTACCTCAGATGATATAGTTTAAAGATTGGAAATACCATGAACCGACCATGAACAAATTAAATATATATATATATAAATAAAATTACATATCGTACACTTTCATCATTGTTTACTCTATCCATGTGCATGTTGTGGAAAAGGTCTTGGAAATCCCATGAAGGTCACACAGATAATCATTTTCTTCATATGTGATGGGAAAAACCATGAAAATACTATGACCAAAATTTGTTATAAGAATATTATTAATTTGAAACCACCAATGAACCCCCCAAACACAAGTATTCCATGCATGACATGCACAATAACCATTAATATGGACAAAAACCACCAAATCCTCAAAAAATAAAAAACACATCCTTTAGGAGATCAATATAAATATTAAACAGAATATCATGATATATGAAAAGAATAAAATAGAAGAAAAAAACATTTTGGGGATTGAAAATTATCCCCATCACATTAATATTATTCACCATAATGGTCAACATGTAAAACAATTCAGAAAAAGTAAGCTATCCCAACCAAATGTATGTAAATTCAAAATGAAACATCCAAACAAAGTCCAAATCTAAATAAATAAAAACAAATCCATGAACAATGGTGTCAGATTTCAACTCTACAAGTCAAACCCAACCAGATGATGAATAGACAATACAGTGATCTATGGCCGGTCACACCATAATTAAAGAATCCTGATAGAATAATTATAGTCACATATAACGCCATGAATGAGGGGTAACATAAATAATGAATTTCGGACCAAACATAAAAAAAATCATGATTCATTGTTTTCCTAAGAATAAAAATCATGAAAAAATGAACCACCAATATCCAAGATCAATATGTATGATTTTTTTACCATACACATTTTTTCATCGACACGGTCTGACAATGGAGGTTTCAAAAACAATCCCTCCCAGATCTTCTATAAAGGAATAATTTTGAAAATAAAATCAACTAAAATATGGAAAACATATACTTCCCCACATAGCCATCTGAGGAAAAAATAGTGGCCAACAACCCCTACATCTATAAAATCATTACTTTGTGAAAATAATAACACAAGGTTTAATGGATACAACCTTCATTCCTAGAAAAATATATTTTACAATAGTTAGGACTAAGAATCCTTTAATTGAGACTCCCTCTTTTGAAGACACAACATGAATAACTTCTTAAGATAACCTAAATGAAGACAATATTGACAAGGATTGTATATATTATAATTAGTTGGCTTCGGAAGTAAGACAAAAAAACATTGGAATCACATGAGTTAGTGTCTTGGAATGTGATTGTTAGGAATTATTGAATTAGATCCCACATAATGTATTCCTCTGGTAAAAGCATCTCACTAGGGTAAGAACCATCAAAAGCACCATGGGAAGTTGTATTTCCAACAGTTATATTCTTCTTAATTGGAACTACCTTAGCTAAAAATGCATCATAAAATAACAACCTGAACTGAAATTATACAGATGATATAAATCGATCCACAATATATGGATGAAGATGCTAGAAAATGATATATTATTTCAATGGATTCTTTAAATCCATATTTGGTGAAAATAAACCATCACATTAAAATTGTCAATATAGGCCTTCACCATCCAATATCCATGATAAGAACCCAAGATATCTTCTATAATATTCACCTTTAACCCCTCAAGAATAAACCATTGAAATATTGTCACATAAAAACATTAAAAGTATCCACATATATGCAATGATGATTTGATTATCATCTTAATTTAATCCAAATCAAGTACCTTAAAAAAACATTGCATTGCTCACACCCTCATTACTATATATGTCCCAATGTCTTGAAAACTATTTTGACATTATCAATTCATTTAAAATCATATAGATGACGTAGATAACCATGGAAATTAGGAAAAACTAAGAAGAGTTTAAATTCACCACAACACTATGATCATAGGAATGTCCAACCGTTGTATCAGACTTTTCGGAAACCCATTAGACTATTCAAGGAATTGCACACTATATGACGCAAAACCACAAAAATTAATCATCAAAAAAGATAATTTCAACCCAATGGATAATCCAAAACAAATCTATATTATCGTAGAAAATCATCAAAATATTGAAAAAAGTTATCCTCTTTCAAAAACCACCATCCCCATTCCAAATTTAAAACCATTTTATTACAAGACCACTAACAGAATTCCAACACACACATTTAAAATGAAATAATTTACCACAAAAAATCTATCATAAAATTCATTTTTATTAGGAATCAAATCATCCTGAAAAAAATCAAAATAATTTGACAAAAATAATAAACAAAATTAAATAGAAAACTAGTGGTCCTTCATTACCCATCTTATGCTTTAGCAGACTATGCCAGGACAATGAACAAACCACATTATACATTTGAACCTTGCACTTAGGATCCATATGGTTCTCTATGACATGTAAGCACTCCAAGTGATTCATGATCAATTACATCATCATACCCTGACATTAAAAACCACATCACCCCAAACATGCACCCATAACATGATAAAAAATTTCAAAATTAATGACTAATGACCTAAATATCCCTAGTAACAAGAGGATCATTAAGAGTAAGAGTTTATTATTCTCTAAATGTTCCTAAAACTCATTTTTGGATAGCCCTATCTCTGATTTAATAGAAATTACAAATAAAAATATATCTCATTGATACCATTTTGTAGTGAATATCCACAAGTATCCCAAAAAATGGGATAAAATTGGCCCACAACAATGCTTGGGACGCATTACAAATACCCTTGTGCTAGAAAATGATGTTGGAAATCAAGAATAACTCGATGAGGAATGATTTTCTCCCATGAAACAATAAAATAATAAACATGAAAAATACAAATATAATAAATACAAGTGGAAAAAATTTACAAAATACAAAACATTCATATGACCCTGTAGGTTTCCCATAACTATGGAATTAATCTCACTCAATGATTGATTTTGAGAAATTTCTGAACTAAACAAAAACATATCATTCAACCCACATTTGTAGGCATAAGAATGGTGTGAGCATAAAACATATCTCTATTTAAGACCCAAAAAATCCACACATGTCGTTTCAAAAAATATTCCAAAATTGACGTTCAAAAATGATGATAAAAAATATGGGTTTTTAATACTTATAGAACGAAATAAATAATTCCTGAAATTGGATTTTGAAAATAATAATTGATCTCTATTTTAAATAGTATCCCCATTTTAATCCCAATTTGAAATCTTAAACCATGATGAAGTTACGTCCTAGATAAATATATATTAATGATGTATATCAAAAATTTCTACAAATAGTAGGGTATATCAAAAAAATCAATTAAAAAGGAAATAATTCAAAAACAATAATACTTATCTCAAAACATATACAGTATCAGATTTTCCATATATTAATATAAGATGATAGAAAATGTATTCATCGGCATGTCATAACCATGTGAAGAGGATGTCTTTGATACACATGGTTCATACCCATCTATGGGTGTATGGTTCAATCCATATTATATAACCAAACTGGATACACTATAAAGCTTCACTAGTGACATGCCCCCACATTGATTATTACACTCTTCAAAATGATGTTGTATGTATTATCATGAAAATGATAGAAATCATCACATAACCCTAATGATAATTTATATTAATCACATGATAATTGTATATAGGGAATGTGAGGAGGTTATAAAATGAATGGAATTAATTATAAACCATATATCCACCATTTGATCCTTTCTCGGTTCCAAATATCGTTTATGCAATGATTATCAGAAATCAATGACAACTATAGGGGTTACCTTCACACAAAATATCATCAAAAAGTTCTAATTGAGACAAGACATCATGGGAGTTGAAATTTTACTTCCACAACATTCCATGGATTTTACTAGGCTTGAAAATTATTAAATCCTAAACCAATTCCAAGGAAAATAATTAATACTCTAAATTATTTCCATATATCAATGTTATTGTTTAACCAATTTTCTTATGTTCGACATTTCTCTAAACATTTAAAACACACAGTATAAAACCTTGGACCAATTTATTTTCAAACTGAAATATTTTTTTAGAAAAATGTTTATTTTTTATGATATAATTTGTAAGATTTGAGGAAAAGGGAAAATGATTAAATGATAATGGTTTGAAAACCAAATATATTATTAAACAAATTCCATGGAATGTCCATTTATATGAATTTCATTATATAGATACAAACCCCATAAATACATAAAAAGACCCTATCAACAATTTCATATATGAAAAAACCTAAATATTATTGGGGTATATTTAAAAAAACCTAAGGAATGTCAAATAAGCATCAAACCATAAATTATTACAAAAAACCCACTCTGACCACCATTTAACACCCAAAAAATATTTACACAAACTCAATCAAGGCCAAACAACATTTAAAAGTATAGAAAATTATTTGTAAAATAAATTATAATTTTATAGATCGCATATAAAACATATACATTTGATACATATAATAATAATAAAATAATTAATTTGAAAACAACATTTTTTTATTCCATTAAAACCATGTATTGGGATAATAAATCATTTCAACACATCAAAAACAATAAGAACACAATTTGGAATAAAATCGAAAATCTCAAAAACAGAAAGACACTATTCAAAACTGGAAATGATAGAAAGACAAACATCAATATTGGGTTAATGCACAAAAATATTGGTTAAATTAAGAAAAATTATAATGGAGTGAAAGAAATACTAAAAAATAAAAATAATCAAACAAAAATATCGAAACATTATTCAATGTTTGGAAAAGAAGTAACCAATCCATATTCAACGAATAAACATGAAGAAAATGGATGAAGAGAGACAAGAAGAATAACTCAATGATAAATACGCACAAAAGTTTACAGTGAAGACCCAAGAATTCAAGGATGTGGGGAAATGTATTACACTAATGATGCATTAGGGCCATAAAAATTAGTGGGAGAGGATATGATTTATTTTTTAATAAAACATATGATGTGAAACATGAACCTTTATATTTCTAATAAGTTACGAATGTAACAAAGTTAGACTGCATAACCTACCAAAGCACGTGATATCCATTTGCACCCCACTATAAGGAAATGCATGTCACATGATACAGTAAAATAGTTTCGGAAACTAACAACATATTGTGAAAACCAACTCTATCAAAATGATAGAAACTACCTATTTTTTATGTATGGTTTCTCATAATACCGCGGAAGTCATTCTCTATGTCTCAAACAGCCCTAAAGTTCGCATAATTACAATTTTCTCTAAAATTGATGTTCCTAAACCGAGGATAAATTTTTCATGACATAACCATGAATGATAAATTGAATTCGAAAAACCCTTTATCTCCACCAATATTTCAATTGTTCCCTATGCATTTCATAATAGACTTCTATTTGGAATAAATCATAGAGAAACATAAAAAACTCAGAAATATAGACCCATAAATCATCTCAAACATCAACTAAAAGATAATAAAATAAAAAATTAATGATTTAATATATAAATCGATGATTGGTTTTCAATGTAACAATTTTAAAGAAAGATATAGTTCTAAAAAAATCATTATTTATTAACTATTCATTGATAAATAATATATTTTAAAATAATCCAATAATTTTACCTTAAAAAAGTTGATATGATTATCCCAAAAATTATATCTTTTTTATAAGGTACTATTTATATTATTTTTAGAAATAGGTTATAACATATACTGACCAACGAAATATAACCATGTTTGGAATAAAGCATAATGTTCACAAATAAAATGATGTCCCTAAAAATTGAATAATTATTAACATATAAACTATCAATATATATATATATATATATATATTAAAAATTAGTTAATCATATTCATCCCACCCTATTAAAATGTATCGTTATAGAAGTCATATTTTAAAAATAATATTTCACAGTTTATTTGTATTAGTGTTTCATGTCTTGTATGCAACTGCACACATTTTTTATTATATATCGTCATGTTGAATTATTCCCCATGAATAATTTTAATCCTCTCAAATTGAAACAAGGATATGTAGAAAATTTTATGACCTCCAAAAATATTTCTATTAAAATTCCAAATTGTAATAAGGGTGAATAAAATGCCCTCTTGAAAAGAAGGAATGGAATCATGAATACCATCACATAACTAGGTTCTAAATAGGAGAACATTCGTGTTAATATAAAATATAAAGAAGGATAAATAATTTAAGGTCCAAATAATTATTGAGAGTGAGAGAGATAATTGATCAAAATAATGTTACTGATCCAGAAAATTATATCAACCAAAAAACCATATGTCAATGAAGAGAGAAATATTCGATGAATTCATTAGAATTGATGTTAATAGGATAAAGGTTTTATAGATCCTCTTCAAATAGTTTACTAGTTAAGTTACCATTTATATGAATAATAAAACGAAATATACTAACATGATAAATATAAATTCATAATTTAACCAGTTTCCATGATAATATCAATTTTCATGAAAATAAATGGTATTAAAGAAAACTGTTTTTTTTTCTTAAATGAGTTAAATCATCTATTAACATATAAAATAAACCAAAAATGGTTAAATATTTTTTCCTCTAGTATTTTTACATTATCCAATCCCAAAATTGATAGTACAAAATAACTCAAAAAAATTGAGTATCTTATGAATGAATGAATAATTGATCACTATTTCCTAATAAATAACACAAAAAAATCATGAGAGGTCAGTCGATATATTTTAACCATATATTTCATCCATATATAATATACTAAGATTGAATCAAAAATATTTGGATCATTTGACATCATAATAATCCAAGATAAATTAAATATTTACCTCTAAATAAAATCAATCACTCTTAATGTCTCATATCAAAAATTGTTAATTCTTAATCATGTAATCTCTAAGATATATGCTAATAATTTTCATAAATTCTGTGAATCTCCATAAATCTATAATAAAATCAGAAATGATTCAAAAAGATAATACAATATTTTTTTTAAAATAGAATCCCATAATGTTCTATTTACCTTCATTGTATAATGTTTCTAAAATAATGAATCATATAATCACCAAATCATGTTCCAATCACATAATTATCTGAATAATAAACCTTGTGTTACCAAAACAGACTTAATAATTATCTATCACATCATTTAGAAAAAAAATTAATATGGAGATCAAGTAAGTTGGTGGTAGGAATTTCACATAGGTGATTATTATGTTCTGGGTTCAAGCCCTACTATCTTTTCAGAAATGAACATTTCACCTTTTTTATTAAAGAATTATCAATATAAATCATCTAAATTCCCACAAAAAATTATGGAAGTCATTAAAAATTAAATTAATATTTAATGATCATATAAACCCTGATGGTTATCAACACCTATAAACTAATAAAAATATTATACTTCGAAAAATAATTCCCCATGAGAAACCTAGGGTTTACATATATCTCATCCTAATAAAATGTATCACAAAATTTCAATAATACCTATAAAATATCATCACAGTTTTTTTTAAAGGAATGTAAAATATATTAAACTTATGAAAACCCATGAAATAATAATACATTAATGGTATCCATATCTCTTTTTTTATCCTTGAATCAATTCATCATAATACACAATGTTATCTCAACCATTAAATTGAAAAAAATCAATGACCTGTATTTAAACTTTACCTAATCATGAATTTTATATATGTAATTACTTTTATTATATTTGCAGATATTTACGAATTATAGTATTATATAATTTTCACATCACTTTTACAAAAACATATATTACATCATAAACTGGGCACTTCAACATAGTATCCAATATTCCCAAATAATAATTTATTATATGATTAGATTTATTTCTATTAAATATATTCAGAATTTTCATCTTTGCCTCACCATTGTCTCCAATCATCATTGAAACATTATGAAAAATTACATAAAAGGTGGAATGAATAGAAAAATTATCAGTAAGGGTGATATAAAATTGCAATAAAAAATCATGCGTGTTCATGAATACTTATAAAAGTTATGAATTTTTCAAAATTAAACATTAGGCTAAACATAAAAAAGTTATTACCGTTGAAATTAGTATTTTAACAAATAAATTTTCAAAAAATTATTAACTAATCTTAAATAGAAAATAAAATTCATAATGGTTTCTTTTCAATGATGAAAATCATATGAAATTGTTTTTAGACAAGGATTGACATATTTTCCAATAAGGTAGAATATAAATTCTATTAATAATTAACTCATGAGTCATCAAATGGGAGAATAAAAAATAACTTATTAGCATCAGACTTTGGAAACATATGATAGGTGGGAGAAACACAAATCATAACTTATGAAAAAGTCATGGATAACTTATAATTAAAACATACATGATGTAAAGGGTCAAATATTGAAAAAGGTTTTCTCCCCAATCTCATGCATACCATTTCATTAACAAAAGAATTTCCAAATTAATTGTATTGAAATGTAGAAAAAACAATCATATAATATATATGATTATATGATCCATAAAAAATAATATAATCATAAATAATGGACAAAATTATTAATAATGGAATGAATAAGTGTTTCAAAATATTTTATAATATACTAATGAAAATAGGTTTCCTAAATATAGGACATGATAAATGATAATGAGGTATGTATTACCCCAACAAAAGGAATAGATAATAAGTTAGTTATATGTTTAAAATACATATATATAAATTTGGAATAATTAAATAATATTATAGAGAGAGAAATTTTTATAGAGATTGAATGGTTCTAAACTGATGAAAAATGGTGGATCAGAGAGATCCCATAAACATATATGAATATCATTTGATGATATCCATAAATACCTTCCATTTAAAAATTCTATTGAAAATACAAATAAACATGGGAGATATGTTTATTCACAAATAGAATAAAGAATGTTTTAATGAAATAAAAATATTAAATAATGGATTTATTGGAGGGAAATTCCTTTGACTCTATATATAATTAAATAAAATATTTCATTTGTCTTTTGTAAAAAAATTCAAAAGATTCCATATAAAATTTGAAATATTATTCTTTGTATAACCATTGAAGTAAATTAAAATTGAAAAATAAAATTTTCATTATAATTTAATCATGTCAATATAAATAAATTACTATAACAGCCTTAAGAGTAAATACATTGAAGAGAAATAATATTTAAATAAATATTTAAAACATATAAAATGATGTTTGTAAATTAAAGTGTTCCTTTTATGAAACCATATTGATATTCCTTTATAAATTATTTTTAAGTAATGATAAATATGTTCAGATTTTCATTTCAATCCATTGATATATAAAAAGTAATTTTCATGAAGCATCTATTAGAACATATACGAAAGTGAGAATGAGTTGTATGGGAAACATTAAATGAGTGTTTTTAAAGAATGTGGACAAATAGGAGTCTGATTCAACATGTATGATATATATATTTATATATAATAAAAACATTATAATTTTTACTTCATTACTATTTTTTTTTAATTTTTTATTTTTTTATTTATTATGAGTTTATATTAGATCACATATTTAATTTCATTTATATTGCACGTATGGACGGTATTCATCTCCTAAGACCAAATCGACTTCGATAGGTTGACTATAATAACAGTGTAAATTATTTAAACATATAATGAATATTAGAAATGATATATTAATCTTCTTCATAAATCAATTATATTATTAAATATAATAGTGAAATAAATGTATGAAAAATTTTATAATAAAACACAAGCATGGAGGTCATATGTTGTATGTACATATAAGAAGCATTTTCATTTTTCAATGAACATGATTGAACGAAGGCAAGTTTAATTTTAGATTTTAGGAATTATAAATATATCATTTATATCAAATTAATATATTAAATGCACTAATATATACAATCCATGATATTTGATAGTGAAAAACAAATCTCATCACATTATGGTGGTGGTAATCCAAACGTATGGATGATTGATGATATCACATATGAATGAATAAAATATAAGAAAATATAATAAATATGAGATATCCATAATTATAAACAATTCATGAATACCATACATAAAACATAAATAAATCATCATATATATAAGTTAAATGTAACGATAGTAGAAAAATTACATCTATTCATGATGTGGTAGATTTCTATACACATGATCTATATTTTGTTTTCCCATTTTTTGAATTATGATATGGAATTTGGTTATGAAATTAACATAATTTAATCTCACTATATGAGTGAAACTGATTTTATTATATCATCATGTTTGAATATTAATTATAGTATATTGTTGAATAAATAAAACAAAAACACATGCTTAAGAACAATTCATCTTCTTCAAAAAACCACACTCGGTTTAGAAAAAGGATTTCATAGGAGGGGTTTATAATAATACCAAGGAATATAAAACATGATAAGGGTCATATTTAAGGGATTTATGTAGATATTTTCTAAAATAATTGATTTTCAGGTCCACATAGAAGTGGAGAGGATGAGAAAATTTATGAGTAATAACAATGTTTTTACTCTATAGGGGTGTTGAAAATTAATAGATAAGAAAAAATGGAAATAAAATGGACCTCAAATGATATTTTAATCAATTTCCCTATCATAAAAACATATATATGATTTTTATAAATTTTATATCATTTAATAAAATATTATTTTTTATAAATATTCATCATTTTTAGTTTTAGAACAATTCCTTTAATTTTTATTTCAAAGAAACATGAACCAAATATTTTTGAAACATAATTATTTCAAATTTCACAAACATGATATATTTATAACAAAAATTTGGAACACATTTATTCATTAAATGTATATTATATTTTTAGAATCAATTATTTTGAGTTTATATTAAATGAAAAATTATAATTCCATTGTAACATAAGAATTTATGTTAATTACATTGTAAAAAATAAATATAAAAAAATTATGATAAAAATTTTTAACACTCAAAATATCTCTATATAATATATGATATGTTTCTGTTATCCATATTAGAAAATATTAAATATATTAAAAGTAATAAATTGATATTTTTGTCTTTGTCTATCATTCAATTATTATTAATGGAATAATCCATGAAACAGGGAACCTACTGGAAAAATATTGTATAATTAATGTGATATGGTTATAAGAATCCCATTAATTCATATAATAGTACGTGTTAGTGTAAATTATTAGTCATTATCACATTATTTTTAACATCAATTACTTGATTTACTATAATTTCCTAGACCTCTACATCTTATTCCTTTGCTGAAATATGGTGCTGGCCTTTTCTAGCCATGTTCTCTACCAATCTCCATCAGATAATTGATGGTTAGATTTCTCTTCCATATCCATATTTTCCTACATGGAACCCTAGTATGTGTTATTTTCGGTAATCTTCATAGTTTCCACTCATTATTTTAAATAGAGGCCTCATTAATTCATTTTTCAATGTGGGATTTCAACTAAGATATTTTGAAACGTCAAAAATGTGTTATCCTAATACCCTATATTTTGTTGAACCGATGGTATTTCAAATCATCATTGATTGATTAGTTTAAGGACCTCAATTTTGTACTTGTTTGTGATTGATGACCTCAATCACTACCTATTAATATTTACGTTTTCCTCCAATTATATGTCTCTAATTGCCACCAATTTTCTCCTAATCGAGATCATAATTTGGTGGTGACCCTTTCATTTCTCATTTCCTCATATTAAGACTAAATTTTAGTAACCCAATTTCCGATGAGGGTTTTCCCACAAAGATATTTTTTTATTTTAAACCTTTTATTTTCGAAGAACAATTTCAAATTGCGAGGACGCAATTTATTGAAGGATGGGAGAATGTAACACCCCAAGATTTCATAGTGTGTTATTTCTTCAAAATAATTAAATAACTTGCACTACACGCAACACCGAGTTCAATTACACCATGACTTACCAAAAAAAAGCCATTCAAAAGAGGTTATCAATACTATTAACTAAATTTTAAACTTTATATAATCCTTATAATTTTAGAATCCATATTATGAGTATCTTAGACATAATGCAAGAACGGATTCATTTTTAGTATTTCACTTTTATCAACTTTTAATAGTGAATCCTTTTTAATTACAATATTTTAAACATTTTGACTAAATGGGGAAATCAAGAAATTTAAAATGAAACATCCCAAGCTTCCACGGTACGCCTTCCTTTGAATAATACAGTAGCGTGTGTTGTACGCAACATCGAGTTCTAACACACCACAACCAATCAAACTAGACGTTATGAATAGTAATACCTACCTTTTAAAATTTTAAAAATTTTATCTCTCAAAATGGACTTCATTTTTGGATTCAGAGTATCTAATTTAGCCTAAGGTGAAATTTTGGTACTTTTCGGATAACATTCATATTTTGATGAATAGTGAAAATTTCTAAATTTTAATTAAAAACAACTTTTTTAATCAAAATAATTAATAGTGATAAATTATGAATTTGAGTGGTTTTAAAGTATATTTAGAATATATTTTTACCATTTATTATAATGTTGGTCATTGGACATAATTTGACAATTAAACCGAACATAAACAAGTGTCAATCTTTTGATAGTTATTATCTCTTAAAAACACGCTTTTTGTTTTGATAGCGAAAATTAATTTTAAATTAATTTCTTCCACTTCTATGTTTTGAATTTAGAAAAATGGATTCCATATTTGGAATCAGGATGTCCAAATTGTGTAAATAGGTATCTTTTATTTTTAGAAATTTTGAATAATTACTGCGGTAAATATTTTATTTACCATGGTTAAAGGGTAAATCCGGTAAATATGGGTTAAAAAATAATATTATAATAATAACAAATTACTCTAAAACGTGTCCTAACCTTATTTGTGGACAAATACCCGACCATGGGCATCCTTGGGTTTATTTGGGTACCCATTGGAGCCACTTTTATGTGGTAGGGACACATTATATTAATAAAGTTAAAATAAAAATAAAAATGGCATAAGCTTACATCTTTTAGAAGAACAATTTTTACATAGGGTTATACATGTTTGATTTTCGATTATAAATATTAATTAGAAAGATAAAAAGATTTCCTACATAATTATATTTTATTTATAATTTTTAGACATCAAATAATTTAAATTATTAATGGTACAATAATGATACAATGTTTACCTCATTAATAAATCATTTAAATAAATAAGATTATAATGATTAAAATATTATCTAAAACCTGTTCAATTCTTATTGGTTGATGTTATTTAGAAAATTAGTCATCTTATCTTCGACCTCAATGATTTTTGGTCTATTATGAACCGAATATAATTATATTATAAAGTAATACTTTCACTCTTTCCTAAAGAGCCCCTCCTCTCCCTTATAAAAGGAGACCACTTCTACTCATTCCTCACACCACTCAAGCCACTTGGCTCGTCCAAAACCTACCCAAATACTATCCCAACTTCCCTCACTACAACCTAGATTCCTTAGTTTGATCAGAAAGCCAACCTAAGGAGCTCTTTTGATCAAATCAAAAGGAAGAACCCGAAGAAGAGGTAATGTTTTCACCACCCCTTTTCAAGTTCCTTTCATCTTCAACTTCTTCTTCCTTTGTTGTTACCATTCTAAAATAATAACTCCAGTATCATTTATATACTGTGATGTTATTATAAATATGGTACAACCATATTCAGTATTCTATCCACCCTTTGGATAACATGTCACCATACGTGCGTACGTACGACTTACCGTCTCCACGTCGTGGTGTAATTGTTATTCAATATATTATTATTTGGATGGATATAATAATGATATGTAACTCATGTAAATAATAAATATAACATGTTAATGATTCTGTATATATGATATACCATCCATTTATATATTATTTTAATATCAAAAGAATGATATTGTCGCTCGTGCGTACGTACGGACTACCGTCTCCACGAACACGATGAGATTCATTCTCCATCGTATCCATTCAAGTATAATTATCATTTGATGATTTAAAAATGATGTTTAAAGACTTGATATCATTCTGGATATGAATAATATACAACCTATCCTTTACAAACATGTCTTACATAACAAAACATACAAAAGAAAAGAAGTAAGTTCACACCGGAAACAACGATAATACTAAGATATTATTATCAAATCAATATTAAAAGATCATATATGATATCATAATAATGTATATGATTATTTTAAAATTTAATAACAATTATTTCAATATTATACAGGAGGTTAACCTACCCCAACCAAGTAAAAGTACAAGGTAAGGGATTCTCTTATCTCACTTTCAATTCCGTGAGATTTCCATTGTTCGCCACTAAATTATTGAAAGTGGTGTATTGGGTACGACCAGCTGATATATATTATAATGATTCTCTTTATATTCATGTTATTCTGTAAATCATTTGGTTGTTATTAACTTTTGGCCATACGACTCAGTTGATTAACGTGGTAAGGGGTTTTCATCTCCCTCCTTATTTCCGTGAGATTCATGCCATATTACCACCATCACCTTTTGTGTGGTGTATGTACTACCCATAATGATATTCTTTGTGTAATACAATCTAATTTATGTGTATTTACATATTCATTGTATGATACCTCTTTCATGGGTTGTATGGTTCATAAGTTACCAAATTGGTAAGGGTTTATTTCACAATCTCTTCATTATCTGAGGTTGTTTATATGTAATAATCTACTGGGATTTCTTTATCATACACATCCATGTTTCTTCGAAATGTATTTCAAAACATTTTTATTATTTACAAGAATATGGGTTAAAGTCATTTATACCCTTGTTTGACTTTTTATAAGAGGTTTATAATTGAATCTTTCCGTCGTTTTCAAAACAAGGTCCTTTTTAACCTTTTCGACAGAATTAATGTAAGAATGTTTTTTTTACTTATACGGCGGGTGCGGCTATTTTCCGCCATTATAAAATCTTCAAAGCTTCCCTTACAAGCTTATAATAATGTTTACAAATAAAATGTTTTATTTTATATGGATCTTAAATGATTTCAAAATAAAAGGAGATATTTCTTTAAAAAGAATTTTGATTTCATCTATGTCAACATCCTTTGATGGATTTTACGCTTATTTAAAGTTGATTTGTTATGATACAAAACTTCTATATTATATTAAAGGTTTTGTGATTTGTTTGACTGTGGATGTTCTGTTTTTATACCATTCATGGTTTAAGCTGAATGTATTGACATTTCGTATGCTAGTTCCAATAAGAATGTTTATGTTATATTTCAACCTTTACATCATATGAATGTGTTGGACAAGTATGTTCCAGGTTGGGGACTGGTTAAAGTAAGCCCTCCAGGTTGGGGACTGGTAAAAGTAAGCCCTCCAGTTTAGGGACTGGTAAATGTAAGCCCTCCGGTTTGGTCTCCGGTTATTAGAGGCACTCCGGGTTGGTGTCCGGTTATTAGAGGCACTCCGGGTTGGGTTCCGGTTACAGTTAGCCCCAAGGTCTTGGGACGAGGCCTTGAAAAGAAATTAAAGTTTAGCATTATGCATTCCATCATTATGAAAGTGGTTATTGATTTTGAATATGATTATTCTATTAGTAGAATATCCATGTGAATAAGTAAATGGCATTATTTCATTTTACTTTTGCCATACTATGTTGAAGTTCAAGTTTAAAAGGCTTCTGTTTTAGTAATGAATTGCCTTAAATGTTTATTCTTATTTTAAATGTTCCGCTATATTGTTATCCTTACTGGGCATTTGAGCTCACCCCTTTTCTATGTTTATTTTCCCCAGGATGTGAAGAAGTAAGTTATGATTGACCTAAAGGGATATTATGAGGGGATAATAGTGTGTACTGTGGAGATATTATGTTGTTGTAGTAGTTTTTCATTTTATGATGTAATGTAAAACTTATGAATATATCTAGTGTTTCCAAGGCTACTAAACCAATCGGTCTTTCGAGATTTGATCTTTCTTGTGATCATGCCAATGTTATGTAATAATGCACCGACTCTAGGTAACTGGGGTCGGGGCGTTACAGTTGGTATCAGAGGAAGTTTAGTACAAACCTTGGAAGCTAGATTTAGATAAACTCTGATTAGAGCACGTAGACCTAAGATGAACTATGAGGATTAGTATAGAAGAACTTCCTAGAATTTTGGTATTGTAGAGATTTTGTGAGTTTTCCGAGCAATACATCCCTGTCTGGATACGAGTAGGTAGAGGCGGCTCTGGCACAGATGTACCTAGGGGTAAAACCAGAAAACACCGCTTTGAGCTAGACTCGAACGGGAACTGGTGCACGACAACGGGCCTTGCTGCACTCTTGGTTACGACACTCCCGGGGGATATTCTTAGGATAACTCTCATTTTCTTTACAAATCATTATGAATTGTTTATGAGTATATACTTTCTCAAAGAAAACATTTTTATGATTATGGATTATATCCATAAATAGTTCAATTTATGTTAAGTGTTTTATAAGTATGGGATTATGTATTTTGATTCATAAACTGATCTAGTGTATTCCATTGTTTAGAAATGGCGCCCAGTAGAAGGAATGAGAACTCCAGAAATGCACAGGATCCAAAGAGAAGGAAGGATCATATCTTTCATGGTCTTAAGCTAGAATTCATAATAGAAATAGTCTCCCATGTATTATCATCATATGAATAAATAATATCATGTGTTGATAAGAGAAGTAAAGAGTTTACTGAGTCCTATGGCTTTAAGCAAGATAAGAAAAGGATAGAAGAGATAAAGATGGATAAAGGGAAGAGGGAAAAGAAGAATTTTCCCATATGTGGTAACTGTGGAAAGAAACACCCTGGAACTTGCCTAAAAGGAATGGGAGTTTGTTATAAGTTTGGAGGAAAAGGGCACAATGTACGTGACTGCAAGGGTAAGAAAATGACTTCAAATGTACAATGCTTCATTTGCAAGGAGTTTGGACACTACGCGAACCTATGTTCCAGTCATCAGACTATGCCGCAAATGATGCTATTTGATAATAATCAAGTTATGATACTACCACCGATGAAGAGGAATGATTAGAGTTCTTATGATGATTATGTCAATTGAGTGTTGTATCAACAATGTACTTGTTATAATGATTATGGAGTATATAAGGATTGTACTGCAGTACTATTTCATTAAGGACTTGAGATTGTGTGGAACAAAGAAAAGTGACTCAATAGCAGGATAAATTTTTGGAAAATATATGGTTGAGAGAATGATATACCATAATATGGTTCTGATACCGAGTTAGTGATTTTAGAATAATACATGATTGATTTGGATAAATTATATTGGATATTCTTGACTACCTTGGAACAGATTAATGATCTGTATATTCCATTATTGTTGGGGTTTAAAACATTTTTGGATTGATGAAGTATATCCATCATTCTATATGGAATAGGGGAGCATGAATGTAATCAATAAGGAATATGGAAATTCAGGATGTTTCAGTGAATTAAAAGAATACAAGATGAAGGTATTCATATGCTATTACGGGGTAAAAAGGATCTACATTATGCTTACCTTCCTTATAAATGTTTGAATGTGAGTTTGGACAGAAGTATTTTGGATAGTTCTAGTTTGGATTATTTTGGATTGCCATAAAAGGACAACCCGGAGGTCGGGCGGCAACCCGTCGCGTCCGGCAAGGCTGCGAGACTTGAACTCGCAACCGAAGGCCGACAACGGTGTATCACCTACCACTGGCCCACGAGATGTCCTGGATTAAATAATGTAGTTTTTTTAAAAGATCTGGTAGATGAATTATAAATTCATTTATTTTGGAACCCTGTACGAATAGTATAAATAGAATTTTTTTTACGTTCTATTATCTTTTAGAGTGAAAGATGTGTTTGTGGTAGAAATTTATTAATGGATAAAACTCTAATTATAATGTAAGTATATCTCCTTATGATCTTAGCCAATCTCATAAATAAATTCCTCAACATTAATAAAAGGAACTTAGAACAAAAATGTTGTCCTAGATGGTACCTTAAATCATCACTAATTTATGGCTTTGGGAATGTTGGCCTTTTCTAGCCATGTTCTCTACCACTCTCCATCAGATAATTGATGGTTAGATTTCTCTTCCATATCCATATTTTCCTACATGGAACCCTAGTATGTGTTATTTTCGGTATTCTTCATACTTTCCACTCTTTATTTTAAATAGAGGCCTCATTAATTCATTTTTCGATGTGGGATTTCAACTAAGATATTTTGAAACGTCAAAAATGTGTTATCCTAATACCCTATATTTTGTTGAACCGATGGTATTTCAAATCATCATAGATTGATGAGTTTAAGGACCTCAATTTTGGACTTGTTTGTGATTGATGACCTCAATCACTACCTATAAATATTTACGTTTTCCTCCAATTATATGTCTCTAATTGCCACCAATGTTCTCCTAATCGAGATCATAATATGGTGGTGACCCTTTCATTTCTCATTTCCTCATATTAAGACTAAATTTTAGTAACCCAATTTCTGATGAGGGTTTTCCCACAAAGATATTTTTTTATTTTAAACCTTTTATTTTCGATGAACAATTTCAAATTGCAAGGACACAATTTATTGAAGGAGTGGAGAATGTAACACCCCAAGATTTCATAGTGTGTTATTTCTTCAAAATAATTCAATAACTTGCACTACACGCAACACTGAGTTCAATTACACCATGACTTACCAAAAAAAAGCCATTCAAAAGAGGTTATGAATAGTATTAACTAAATTTTAAACTTTATATAATCCTTATAATTTTAGAATCCATATTATGAGTTTCTTAGACATAATGCAAGAACAGATTCATTTTCAGTATTGCACTTTTATCAACTTTTAATAGTGAAACCTTTTTAAATACAATATTTTAAACTTTTTAACTAAATGGGGAAATCAAGAAATTTAAAATGAAACATCCCAAGCTTCCACGGTATGCCTTCCTTTGAATAATACAGTAGCGTGTGTTGTACGCAACTTCGAGATTTTAACACCATAACCAATCAAACTAGCCGTTATGAATAGTAATACCTACTTTTTGAAATTTTATAAATTCTATCTCTCAAAATGGACTTCATTTTTGGATTCGTAATATAGAAATTATCCTAGGGTGAAATTTTTGTACTTTTTGGATAACTTTCATATTTTGATGAATAGTGAAAATTACTAAATTTTAATTAAAAACAACTTTTTTAATCAAATTAATTAATAGTGATAAATTATGAATTTGAGTGGTTTTAAAGTATATTTAGAATATATTTTTACCATTTAATATAATTTTGGTCATTGGACATAATTTTACAATTAAACCGAACATAAACAAGTGTCAATCTTTTGATAGTTATTTTCTCTTAAAAACACGCTTTTTGTTTTGACAGCGGGAATTAATTTTAAATTAATTTCTTCCACTTCTGTGTTTTGAATTTAGAAAAATGGATTCCATATTTGTAATCAGGATGTCCAAATTGTGTAAATAGGTATCTTTTATTTTTAGACATTTTGAATAATTACTGCGGTAAATATTTTATTTACCATGGTTAAAGGGTAAATCCGGTAAATAAGGGTTAAAAAATAATATTATAATAATAACAAATTACCCTAAAACGTGTCCTAACCTTATTTGTGGACAAATACCCGACAATGGGAATCCTTGGGTCGATTTGGGGACCCCTTGGAGCCACTTGTATGTGGTTGGGACACATTATATTAATAAAGTTAAAATAAAAATAAAAATGGCATAAGCTTACATCTTTTAGAAGAACAATTTTTACAAAGGGTTATACATGATGGATTTTCGATTATAAATATTCATTAGAAATCTAATAAGATTTACTACATAATAATATTTTATTTATAATTTTTAGACATCAAATAATTTAAATTATTAATGACACAATAATGATGCAATGTTTACCTCATTAATAAATCATTTAAAAAAATAAGATCATAATGATTAAAATATTATTTAAACCTGTCCAATTATTATTGGTTGATGTTATTTAGAAACTTAGTCATATTATCTTCGAACTCATTGATTTTTGGACCATTATAAACCGAATATAATTATATTATAAAGTAATACTTTCACTCTTTCCTAAATAACCCCTCCTCTCCCTTATAAAAGGAGACCACTTCTACTCATTCCTCACACCTCTCAAGCCACTTGGCTCGTCCCAAACCTGCCCAAATACTCTCCCAACTTCCCTCAATACAACCTAGAGGCCTTATTTTGATCATAAAGCCAACCTAAGGAGCCCTTTTGATCAAATCAAAAGGAAGAACCCGAAGAAGAGGTAATGTTTTCACCACCCCTTTTCAAGTTCCTTTCATCTTCAACTTCTTCTTCCTTTGTTGTTACCATTCTAAAATAATAACTCCAGTATCATTTATATACTGTGATGTTATTATAAATATGGTACAACCATATTCAGTATTCTATCCACCCTTTGGATAACATGTCACCATACGTGCGTACGTACGACTTACCGTCTCCACGTCGTGGTGTAATTGTTATTCAATATATTATTATTTGGATGGATATAATAATGATATGTAACTCATGTAAATAATAAATATAACATGTTAATGATTCTGTATATATGATATACCATCCATTTATATATTATTTTAATATCAAAAGAATGATATTGTCGCTCGTGCGTACGTACGGACTACCGTCTCCACGAACGCGATGAGATTCATTCTCCATCGTATCCATTCAAGTATAATTATCATTTTATGATTTAAAAATGATGTTTAAAGACTTGATATCATTCTGGATATGAATAATATACAACCTATCCTTTACCAACATGTCATACATAACAAAACATACAAAAGAAAACAAGTAAGTTCACACCCGAAACAACGATAATACTAAGATATTATTATCAAATCAATATTAAAAGATCATATATGATATCATAATAATGTATATGATTATTTTATAATTTAATAACAATTATTTAAATATTATACATGAGGTTAACCTACCCCAACCAAGTAAGAGTACAAGGTAATGGATTCTCTTATCTCACTTTCAATTCCGTGAGATTTCCATTGTTCGCCATTAAATTATTGAAAGTGGTGTATTGTGTATGGCCATTTGATATATATTATCATGATTCTCTTTATATTCATGATATTATTTAAATCATTTGGTGGTTATTAACTTTTGGCCATACGACTCAGTTGATTAACGTGGTAAGGGGTTTTCATCTCACTCCTTTTTTCTGTGAGATTCATGCCATATTACCACCATCACCTTTTGTGTGGTGTATGTACTACCCATAATTATATTCTTTGTGTAATACACTCTAATTTATTTGTATTTACATATTCATTGTATGATACCTCTTTCATGGGTTGTATGGTTCATAAGTTACCCAATTGGTAAGGGTTTATTTCACAATCTCTTCATTATCTGAGGTTGTTTATATGTAATAATCTACTGGGATTTCTTTATCATCCACATCCATGTTTCTTCGAAATGTATTTCAAAACATTTTTATTATTTACAAGAATATGGGTTAAAGTCATTTATACCCTTTTTTGACTTTTTATAAGAGGTTTATAAAGGAATCGTTCCGTCGTTTTCAAAACAAGGTGCTTTTTAACCTTTTCGACAGAATTAAGGTAAGAATGTTTTTTTACTTATACGGCGGGTGCGGCTATTTTCCGCCGTTATAAAATCTTCAAAGCTTACCTTACAAGCTTATAAGAATATTTACAAAGAAAATGTTTTATTTTATATGGATCTTAAATGATTTCAAAATAAAATGAGATATTTCTTTGAAACAGGTGGAATTTCTTCCTCCTCCATGGAAAGAGAAAGTTGTCATGGAATCCATTATTCGGCAAAGGCGTCCCATGTTTAGAGGATCTTATGATCCCCTCCACGCGGAACAATAGATTAACTCCATTGAAAAGTTATTCTCCATCCTCTAGTGCTCGGATGAAGAGAAGGTGGTACTGGAAGTCTATCGTTTTGATGGAGAAGCTGATCAGTGGTGGTCACTGATCAAGAATACAATGTCCCTAGTGGAAATCAACTCCATAGATTGGGAGGAATTCAAGAAGATGTTTTTCAACAAATATTTTCCTTGAAGCCTCCGTCTCAAGATGGAAAGAGAGTTCCTTAGACTCATGCAGAAGGATGATTAGTCCATCGCGGTGTATGAAGAATACATTACAAGGCTTTCGTGGTATGCCTATGGATTTTTCATGAACTCCGAAACCAAGGTGGATCACTTCTATAGCAGAATAAATCCAAGTATACAAAATGCGTTGGTGATTCGAGACTTAGAATGTTATGAGGATATTTTCCGTTTTTCCCTCATGGTTGAAATGAAGATTGGAGAGTGATAGTGGTCTCATGGGACCATGGAAAAGATGTGGAAAATGGAAAACAACATGGGCAGTCCATCAATCAAATCCCATGATGGAATGAATCCCAACATTCCCCTTTGCAAAAATTGAGGGAAGAAGAATCCGGGTAACTATCTGAAGGGATCCATGAATTGCTTCAAATGTGGGATGTTTTGTCATCTGGCCATGAACTGCCGAAGGGGTATGAAAAATCCCACTAATGTTGAAGAAGAAATGAAGGTTCAGATCAACACTCATCCTGCAGTGCAGTGTTACAACTGTAAGGTGCTAGGGTATTATGAAAACAATTTCTCTAAGCTGAGGGTTGTCAGAGGCAATCAGCAACAATCTCCAAGGGAACAAGGAAGGGCTTATTCCATCACTAATACTGAGGTGGAGCCAAAAAATGACGTGGTGAGAGGTACACTTGTTATTCACTCAAGAACAGAAGATATACATTTTGATTCTGGTTCTATAGATTCTTTAATATCTTGAAAGATTAGTAGAACTTTTCAAACACCACCACAATGTTTGGAGAAAAAGTTATCTGTGAGAACAGTGAATGGGGAATTCATTGAATCCATGGTTTATAACTCCTCCCTGGTTAACATTTGTGGACTAAACCTCCCTGAAAATATAGTCATACTACTATTGGTGGAGTTTGACGCAATCTTTTTCATGGATTTGCTGTCTTTATACAAAGCCAATATCAAGTGCTTGGAAAGGGATATCACTCTTCACAATCCAAAGCATCCTCCGATTCTTTACAAGTGAAAGGAGGAAGATGAATCTCCTTTCAAATCCTCATCTCAAGTGTGGATATTGATGCCTTATGAGCATGCATATCTAGTTCAAATGATTGAGACAAAGGGGATAATCATGATTGAAGACATGCCCATCGTGAGGGATTACACTGACGTATTCACTGAGGAGTTTTGTGGTGTTCCTCCTGACCGAGAGGTTGAGTTCTCAACTGAACTTATCCCTCGTTCTCTTCCAATCTCAAAAAAACCTTACAGAATGGCCACCGTAGAGCCGGAAGTGCTGAAGATGCAATTACAGGAGAATATGGAGAAGTGTTTTATATGCTCGAGTGCTTCACCATGGGGTGCTCTACTCTTCTATGTCAAGAAGAAGGATAGATCTATGCGCCTACGCTTTGATTATCATGAGATCAATAAAATCACGATAAATAACAAGTATCCACTTCCCTAGATAGATTCATTGTTCGATCAGCTATGTGGGGCCAGTTATTTCTATAAGGTGGACCTTCAGTCGGGATATCACCAACTAAAGGTGAGGAAGGAAGATATTACCAAGATTGAATTTCGAATGAGGTATGGAAACTATGAGTTCATAGTGATGCCCCTTAGACTCACTAATGCTCCAAAAAATTTCATTGATTTAATTAATAGAGTCTTTAGATATTACCTTGACAAATTTGTGAAAGTCTTTATTGATGATATTCTGATATACTCCAAGATCAAGGAGGAACATTAGGATCATTTGGAAATTGTGTTAAAGACATTGCGAAGGGGGAAGTTGAATGCAATGTACAGTAAATATGAGTTCTATAAGGAGGAAGTATCATTCCCGGGGCATGTTATCACCATCAAATGGATATTGGTGGACCCTTCCAAGACAAAGGCAATTAAAGAGTGGCCGAGGTCAACTTCTGTAGTGGAGATCCATAGATTTTTGTGTTTAGTTGGATATTATTAACGATTCATGAAGAAAATTTCATGATTTTCAAACCCAATGACCAAGCTGACATGGAAGGGAGGAAGGTTTGTCTGGACACAAGAATGTGAATATTGTTTCATGGAGTTGAAAAAGAGGCTTGTCACTGCGCCAGTACTCACACTTCCCTCTAGTGGTGAACTCTCTGTGGGTTATAGTGATGATTCTAAGAATGGATTATGTTGTGGGCTAATGAAAAATGATAAAGTGATAGCCTATGGTTCAAGGCATCTTAAAATATATGAGCAAAAATATCCAACACATGATCTGGAGTTATTAGATGCGATCTTTTCCTTGAACATCTTGCAGCATTAACTCTATTAGGAGAAATGTTAGATATATACTGACCACAAGAGTCTCAAGTATATATTGACATAGAAAGATCATAATATGTGATAGTGAAGATGGATAGAGATCATCAAGGTTTACGACTGCTCAATCCACTACCATCCCGGTAAGGAAAACAAGGTGGCCGATGCTCTAAGTAGAAAGGATCCAGCATCTTTATCAATGATGAGAATTGAAAAGGATATTATCTTCTTATATTTCCAAAGGATAGACATGGGAATAATTAAGGGAGGAATATCATCAATCCATTCTCAAATGATTTCTCAACCATCAACGTTGGGGAAAATAATGGGTGCTCAAAGAGAAGATGTGGAAATTCAGAAATGGGTGGAAGCTGTTAAAAATGGGAAATCTTATGATTTCAAAATTTATGAGGAAGGGGATATATGATCTGGGACACGATTATGTGTACCATCCGATCCATAGATAAAGAAGGAGCTATTGAATGATGCACATAGATCGACCTTCTCTATCCACCATGGGAGCTCAAAGATGTATCGAGATCTCCGAGAAAACATTTGGTGGGACAATATGAAAAGGGAGATTGCTGAATATACATAAAAGTGCCTCACATTTCAGAAAGTGAAGGATGAGAGACAATAGTCTAAGGTGATGACGCAACCACTAACTATACTAACATGGAAGTGGTAGAACATTACCATGGACTTTGTCACTGGAATTCCAAGGAAATTTTAGAGAAAACAATGCTATATGGGTTGTTGTGGATCGTCTTAAAAAGATAGATCACTTTATCATGATTCGAGATGACTTATCATTGTATCAACTAGAACAGATTTACATCAAATAATTGGTAAGTCTACAAGGAGTACCACTATCTATTGTATCCGACCATGATCCGAGATTCACCTCAATGTTTTGGAAAAGTCTCCAGCATGCTCTGAGCACTGAACTAAACATTAGTACGGCCGATCACCCTCAAAATGATTGTTGGTCTATGCGAACTATTATGACACTGGAAGACATGTTGAGAGCGTGTTATATAGAAATAAAATGAGGATGGGACCAACATCTTTCACTAGTTGAATTCTCCTACAACAATAGTTTCCACTCAAGAATCCAAATGGCACCATATGAAGCCCTTTATGGGAAAAGGTGCTGAACACCGGATTGTTGGGATGAAGTCAGATGGAATAAGCTTCTAGGACCTGTAATGGTCAAAGAAATGGTCGAGAAGGTGAAATCCATTCAACATCATATCAAGGTAGCCCAAAGTCGACAAAAGATTTATACAGATAACCGTCGACGAGACCTTGAGTTCAAAGTTGGAGATATTGTATTTCAATACATATCTCTATGGAAGAAGGTCATGAGTTTTGGGAAGAAAGGGAAGTTAAGTCCCATGTACATTGGCCCCTTCAAGATCCTTGATCGAGTCAGAGTTGTGTCCTATCGACTGGCACTTCCACCAACTATATAGAAAGTACATGACTTCTTTCATGTATCCCTCTTATGGAAGTACAAACCAATGTTTTCATTTTTCTTTTTATAGTATCCCTTTGTTCATATGTTCCCTAGGGTACCCTCTGTGGATGTAAGATATCAAGGGAAGTTAGGATCTCTTTATGGAGATTAAATAAACAAGTTTTTTAGCCCCATATTATTAGTGTTATGTACCTAGTTTCCAAATACACTAGACTTAATGATCCTTGGCTTGTACTATGATGATTAATTATGTTTAAAATCATGAAATGTTTTATGTAAATGTATATGGATTTTATAATGAACATGAAATGTATAATGGGTTATGAAATTATATTCAATCGTCTTATTATTTAAGGTATATGTTGATGTTCTGGAGATGTATTTAGAATGCTCTTGTTATGAAAATGTATTTCAACACTAATTGTCTTCCTAAGATGGATGTTTAGTATGATGGAACAATTAAAACCCTCGTGTATACTAATATAGACCATTACCAATAATTAAAATGTTGTTGGGAATGACATATTCCTTTATTCATTTTTTCTTACAACAATATCATTAACTTGATCATTTATATGGATCCTTATGAAGCCTTATATGTAAATAATTAAAAAAATCTAAAAGGATATGATGAATTTTGAGAAATAATTATATAGGTATGTGATATATGTTATAAAACGACATATAAGGATACATATATTGATAGTTATATCAAATTAGTATAGATTTGATAGAAGAGTTATATATAAAATCAACAGTGTGATATGGAATTGAATGATGGTGTGATGATTTTCATTGGAATTTATAAGGCCCCATCTTTATACATGTATTAATCTATAGATAAGTACTTAATTTTAATTTAATTCACATCAAGGATCTTTTTAGGTTTATATCATTGGAGAATAAGTTCATAACATATAAATATCAACTTGAATATTATATGTAGATACCTCTTCTCACTATAATTTTTTTTCATCAAACAAAAACATTTTAAAAAACAACATGTTTTGTTTCATGTTTTAAATAGAATGACTTTTCTTTGATCCAATACTAGAATATATTCATCTTCATTTCCTAATAAAAACATTTCAAAACATGTTATAGGCATAAATATCATGGAAAGGGATACACAAATAAGGAAAACAATTATTCTTGGGAAAACATGAAAACCACGAATACTTCATCATAAAGTAATTCTATTCACCATTAAGAAGTAGTAAATATACTTCACTGAATATAATGTATTTTTCTTAACCTTTTTGTAACCAAAATATTACAATAATTCCAATATAAATAGATATATAATATATAGTGGTAACATGGAATATAAACAAACATAAATGGAATAACCATACAATCGACTTTGACACATATCACTAAATTGAATAGCCCTAAGACTGAATTCCATAACCAATGAATTGGAGGTTATAACATAAAACCCCATCATTTGTTTAACAAAAAACCACCCATCATTGGATTATCACGTAACCACACATCTATGTATTATTATGTGTGCACCTTTGGAATGTCCATGTATCATTATATAATCAGACACACATATAATATTGTAATTATTATCATTTCACTCATAAAATTTCATTTTGAATCAAAAGAAATAATTTCAAGATATTAAAAGAGTAAATACACCTTGAAAACTATTTTTAATACAAAAACAAAAAAAAATTGAATAAGGGATTTTATTTTGATTTTAAAAAAATTTAGTCTTATCAGGGAATCCAATATCAAATAAATGTTATAGTGGTAGAGAGTTCGTTGTGACCACATATGTTGAAATCATTCATTTTATTATTTTGTAAAACTCTTTATAGACAATGATCCCCTTTGAATGAAACTAAGAGTCAAAGTGTTTTATTATACACCATATAAAGAATAGAGTTATATATTATCAAAATATTCCTCAATGAAAGGAGATTGAGACGAAATCCCTTACCTTGAGTCATACTTATCCCTTTCATTATTTAATTTCTCGAATTATTATAGTGTAAGAACTTGGATCATTATTTCTGGTATGGATGTTTTATTATGGTTGTTGTTTAGGAAAACTGAATACTTGAAAAAAAAATTATGTACACAGCAGGTACTCTTGAGTACACGCCATGTACCTGGGTTCCATGGGTAGAAATGTACTGGTCGTGTAACGCCCGAGTATAGGGGAGTGTGGACCACCTAATACGGGGGCTGATTAAGGCTAGTACATGGAATGTACATTAAATGAACATGAAAATTATTTTTCTTTTTATTTAACAAATTAGTCTAGGGTCTTGTCTCATCTCTATAACACATCTCTTCTTCTCATGTTTCTTGTATGTGAGTGACATGACACACGAGAACATAAATCCCCAATAGTTCCTCCATCCATTCTCTGATTGAGACGCCACTTGGTGCATTGGATTCCCACTAGTGAGTTCTCACTTCTGCAAGAGTTTCAAATAAAAATTTCTCTTCTCTCTTGAGTTATCTAAGGTTGAACGATCGAGACCTTTTTGTAGATCAATGAGGTTCTATTCCATTTCAAGGGAAAACATACTAGTGTATTCATTATACAATATCTAGGTTGGTGGTTTATTACTTTCATTGGTTTTCCTTGGATTATATATTCTCAATGTCACAAATACACTTGATTAGAGAATTGCTTGTTTTTGAATTCAATGGTATCTAATGTCTGATATGGTTTGTTTCTTTGGGAATGAGGTATTGATATTATTAAGGATTATTACCTCGTTTATGGATGTGTTTTCCATGTTCGTTTTGGTTATGGATGTCAGGTATTGAAAGAAAGTTACAATCCTTTTTTCACATTCCAACTGTTTCTAGGATGTACTTGTTGATTAGTTGAGATGCATGAGTTTCACATTATGAAATTATGAACAAGGGTAATGTACTATGATAGATTCCTGATGCAGGGTAATATATTTATATTTATTGTATTCATTGACTAAAGGAATTGACTGTGAGATATTCCATGGGGTCACTGACCAGTGGGGTTAGACAGTGAGAGATAACTAGAGGGATTTTATTAAAAATATCTGAGACGATATGGCATTGACTATTAGGACCGCAAAAGGGTCACTATAATTACTATTTCTATGAATACCAAGGTGGTATTGACCGTGACAGCTACCCAAGTGGTCGTCTATAATCGATTGTTGCTCTGTGAGACAAGAGGGGTTATACTATGAGAGCTTTGCCAATGATTCATTATTATTTTCTTGAATTTTGATATGTGGTACTATAGGGGATTAGACTGTGGGAAATTTCCCATATGGTGGCTATGGAATGTTTGAATTATTGGGATGAGTCTTCCATGCCAAAACATGAACTTGGACTTGGTTCTACTAGTTTTTTAGATCGTCTTCTGAGACATCTATTAATTATTATTATACAAGGGGATACATAGATTTGGATAGATCTTGATGTTAAATTATTCATTGGATATAATAATTAATATATGTAAATTAATTTAATTATAATCAATTCGATTGTTTACTTTTGAGTACATATTAGTTTATTACATCATTTATGATTATTACCTACTATATATATTCACTGCTAATTAGGCATAAATATTTTGGTGATTTCATACTGGGATTCATCTCACACCCAATTTAGGTTCTTTTTTGGTCTCAAACAGATTATATGGTTTTTGGTAAAGATAATGGAAATCACCCTTCTTCATCAAGTACTTGAGTTATGTGGGAGATGGAGAGCAGGGGACCAACATGAGGCTTGCGATGCTATTAGAGTTTACAGTTTTCTGTATGTTAGATTTAATATTTTATTTCATGTAATGTGACTTTTTTGAGTAATTTACAAGTTACTCTTGACATGCATCATTATATATATATATATATGATACATTCATTTATTTACAATCATTATTTTTCTATTTACTTTTTGTTTGGTATTACTGCTTCCACTAATTTTTTCTATTTGTTTTTGATGTGTTACTATTCAAATGAGGGCATAGTTTACCTACTATCACACACATGGTCCTCAATGCTAGTTTGAATCCTCTTGTGTTTGGGGAAATTCATTTGAGGCCATGTGACCAACCGATTAAGGGGAACCTTTTGGTGGCACCATGAAATAGGAATTTACAAAGTGGTATCAGGGGAGTTTCCATGCTACGTTTTCACATTAGTCAGATCCAATAGATAGGGATACCAAGGAATAGGAAGTTGGTTATAAGTTGTGCCTAGGAGTATCTAACCAGTGTGTAGGGAATATCCATGTTACCTTGAAAATTTCAATTTTCTGGTTTTGCAATTGTTACAGTTAATTTTATTTTACCGTTGGGTGATTCATTTGTTTTTCACTATTATCATTGTTATTGTTGAGGTTCTATTTCTATATCAACCATATGAGATGAGGGTATTCCATATAATGCATCATATGGTAACATTATATAGATCACATTCCATGCATTCTTGTAATTCCATTTCGGGTGCAGTACAAATTGAAGGTTATTGTGAAAGATGTTGTGCTATATATGCCTAAAATTTTGATAGATGTTGTGATAGAATACGTAACATGTTTATAGGGTATTGGAATATATAAAGAATAATTTTTATGGATTCCAAACATTTTTCGTTGAGGTGTTATGGGCCATCTTAGATCAGAATTTTGTGGATAAGGTTTGAACTATAATTTATTTTTGACATGTTGTAATGGGGAATGTGATGAAAAACATTAATTTGTAAGAGTATGGGTTCTCACAGGTCAGAATACGTCATCACGTAGTTAATATATTATGTTTTAAGGATTTCGGAATATTTTTACAGGCTTAATATCTAGAAACCCAAACAACACAGTGTTTGGTGTTATGAACACATGCCATGTGATCTTTTGTTCTGGAAGAAAAATCTTTTCTTATGTACACGCCATGTACCGTATTTACACAAAATGCAATCCTTAACAGTGGGACTGACTCTATGATTAGAGACATGGAGTTTGGAAACATGGGTAGAACACATCGTGTAATGGGAGGAAAAATTTTAATGAAGGGAAAATGAATCCAATTGTGTGACTAACAACACATGAGGATGAGTTCTAGATGCTACACATCGTGTCCATATTGAACATGTGGTGCAATGTTTCCTAGGAAATAATTGTGTGGTTTATCCATGATGGAGTACTTTGGAAGGTGGTAAAATTCATGTACACATCATTTCATTAGATTAATATGCCATGTGTATGGGTGTTACATGACCAGGTTCGGTAGAGGTACATGCCCTTGTTGAATATTAAGGTAACATGTCATGTATTGGTTTTACATGCCTAGTAGCCTTATCTTTTATATCATGGATGTTTTATTCTCATATTACATTCCTGAAAATATATTTTTTAGTCCATGATAATCTTGAACTGTGGTGCATGCTTGATGTTGAAGAGTCTTGCCACCATGACATCCTCCAGTTGTATCTGAGGTGCAGGGCGATGACCAGACACAAGAAATGATATATTGGAGATTACAAGAAGATCCTCCCATTGTTCCCATATTTTAAACATCAGTGATACCAGACACAGGTGCTGATAAACAGTCCATGAATCAATTTTAAGGATGTTATAAACATTTCAGGGAGCACCATCCCACACCCCTTTTTGGAAGAACTGACACGGGTGTTCTCGCAGTAGCACCCTCCCACTTTTTCAAGGGACGAGGGACCAGAGGTTTCACATTCTTGGTTCAATGCCAAGATTTATATATTTGAGAATATAGAGTCACCTACGAAGAGTAGGTTGAATCTTTCTATGTACATGCTACGTGATTCCTCTAGAAGATGGTGTGATGTTATCTCACATGCGGGACGTCATTGGGATATTTTATGTGAAGAGTTTCAGAGGATCTTGTGTGACTAAATCTACCCTGAGGTGTTGAGGGTGGATCAATCCAAAGAGATCATGCATTTGGAGTAGGGCACTCTTTTGATGATGGAGTACTCTTCAAATTTTATAGAGCATTATTTATTCACACATGTTCTGGGAGGTGACGAGTTATCTTGGGGTAGGCGTTTTGATGATGCCTTCTTGTATGACATCTGATCATTGGTTAATGTCATCATGCTAACTTCAGTGACTGCTATAGTAACCAATGCAGTAATTAATGCGCGTAATCTAAGGGTGTTGGGAGCTATGATCCATGGTTTTTCAGCATCTAGGGATAATACTCATTCGACAGACAGTAGGAAGCGCCATAGGGATCCATCACAAGATGTTTTTACAGGTAGGTATGTGGTATGATTCCAGTGTGGGAATAGCGGGAATACGATACCTCAGTGCTCGATAGACCCAATTGAGTTCCATGATTCTGGAATGATGGGTCATCATTAGCATTTTTTCTGGTTCTTGTCACCAGTATCTAGTGATAGGGATTATGTTATGACTCCACATTCAAGAGTAGGACCACCGAATTCTCTTAATTATGGTAACAAGAGTTCAGCGGGACATTCAGGCTGAGGAGGTGGTCATGGCCATGGTATCCAGTTGGCAAGCTTTCAGTGGTTGTAGGATGGATCAGTTAAGGGTGCTCAAGAAGGGTCATAAGGCCATTGTATATGTCTAAAATTTGCAGTGTAGTAGACCCACTAGGGGAAGGATCTTGGAACCTCTATTATTAGAGGTATGATTCAAGTTTCTTCAATTTTATTTTCTTCTATTTTTTATATAAGGTCTTCCTAGAGTTTTATATATGTTTCCATTTAGGAGATCATTGGGCTCCACATCATTACTTATGAGGATGTTATGATGCTAGAAACTATATTGAGGATAAGGACGAATATTGTACGTCATTTCATGGAGTTCACTCTTGAGATTGGTGGGTGTCACGAATTATGGGACCTCTTTATCTCAGAGATGATAGGGTTCAATTTCATTATTGAAATGGACCGGTTGGTCCCTTTTTAGGCCTTTTTTACTACTATCGCCACATGGTGAGTTTCACATCACTAGAGGGTAGGATGTTTCTACACAACGGTGAATGGGATGTCCTGGAAAGAAGAGCTGGACCAGAGCGTCATGGGTTTGGAGGAACAACATCCCAGATTGCTATTTTATATCTATATGACTAGTGAACTTCACATCTTGACTTTCATATAGTGGTGGATCACTTCAGGGATGTATTTCTAGATGACATTTATGGTTTACCAATGGATATAGAGTTAGATTTCCCTATTGATCTTATTCTAGGAGTGGAGCTGATGTGCATTCCACTACATAGGATGGCTACACTAGAGATATAAGATCTCAAGAAGAAGTTAGAGGATTTACAAGAAATGGGTTTCATCTGACCCTATATTTCTCCTTAGGGTTCTCTTATCCTATTTGTGAAGATGGAGGATGGTACCCTCTAAATTTGTGTGTATTATCAGAATATGAAATAGTTGATAGCCAAGAACTGGTATCCCATAATGAGGATTGATGGTCTATTTGAATAGTTATAATGAGCCCAAGTGTTCTTGAAGATTGAATTGAGAACCGGTTATCATCAGTTGTGCATTTGACCATCAGATATACCTAATGATGCCTTTAAGAGTTGGTATGGTCTATAATAGTATGAGGTTAGGACGTTAGATCTCATGAATGCAATGACAGTTTTTATGGAACTGATGAACTGAGTGTTCCATCCTTACATGGATTCTATTGTGGTAGTCTTTGTGGACGACAACTTTGTGAACTGTCACATTCGACATGACCATGACACCTATCATGATATCATATTATGTACATTGAGAGGGAATTTCTTATATGGTATGTTGTCAAAATGACACTATTAGATGGACCAGATTCACTTACTGGGTATTTTTATCTTAGGGATAGGAGGATTTGTAGTCACAGAGAATGTGAGAGTATTAGTCTCCTGGGAGCATCCAAAGAACATTATTGACGTATATGGATTTCTGGGGATTTTTTGTTACTACTGTCGACTTAAAAATGGATTTTCAAGATTATAAATTCCATTTATTGGCTTGAATAAAATTGTGCGATGTACTTGTGGACAAAATATTATGATTCAACCTTTTATGAGTTGAATGGGAGGGTGAATTCAGCACTGATACTGGTTTTGTTGGAGTCGGGTAAGAGATACACCATTTACTATGATGCGTATGGTATCATGCTGAGAGCAGTTCTAATGCAGGGGGAATTGGTCGTGCATACGAGTCTATGTAAACGAGAACACATGAGAGGAATTACCAAACACAAGATCTCGACTTAGCTGTGGTTGTTCATGCTTTACGCTGTTAGAGACATTATATTTTGGGAGAACATTTTGTGTTATTCACTGACCCCAAATGTCTAATGTATATATGTACTCATAATTATCTAAATTTTAGATATATAAGATGGTTTGCGTACCTAAAATCATTTTTCATTGATCTTGCCTACACACCAGGGAATGGAAGAACATTGGATGATGACTTGAGCAAGAGGACTCAAATACAAGATATTCAGGATTCCAGTAGTGAGTGGTAGTTTATGGCTCTGTTCTATGAGATGAATTTGGTGGTGCATTGCAGATAGGGGCAGACGTTTCATTCATCTGTAGTTGTTACCTCTACACATCAAGAACTAGTGAGAATAATGAAACTATCATATTTTGAAGGCCTACTCATATGAGAATTTATATCAGGAGATGACACTTCTCTTGGGTGGATAGTAGATGAAGATGAGATCTGGCATTGTAATGGATGTGGATGGGTTTCAACAAACATACGTGAAGATTTGAAGTGAGATTTTAATTCCTTAGTTTGGGTAGTTCATCCTTGTGTCACCATGATGTATCGAGATCTAATATGTTAGTATTGATGGCCATGTATGAAGAGGGGTGTTGCTGGTTTTTTTATGTGATATTTCACAGGTCAGCATGTGAATACAGAATATCATTGACCATCTTCTATATTAAAGTAGTTACGTATTCTTGAGTAGAAGTGCAATGATGGCACGATGGATTTCAATATGGGTTTAATGAGGTCGACTTGAGGGAATGATGTAGTTTTGGTTTTTGTATATACACTCATGAATGATAAAGATTTAATTCTGATCAGGGAATCCATCAGCATTGATGAGCATGAAAGGTTTTACATCTGAGTGATTGTACATTTGCAGGGGGATCCGTATTCCATCATCTAAGATAGGGATTCACATTTTACTTCTTGTGTTAGGTAGGGAATATAGAGGGCTCTGGGTACACATGTGATTTTGAGTACATCATACCATCCACAAAAAGATGGTCAGTCCAAGCACTCACTTTTGGTTTTGGAGGAAATTCTATGAGAATACATCCTAGAATTTGGGGGTTCTTGGGAGAGATACTTACCCCAAGAGGATTTTTCCTAAAATAATAGCTTATAAGTGACGATTCAGATGTCTCCTTATGAGGATTTGTAGTGTAGGTCATGCTGATCACCCCTTTGTTGGTTTTAGGTAAGAAAGGTAGCTATGTTGGGATATCATTTTGTCCAGGATACCATTTAGATGGTGGAGTAGATCTTGGGGAGGATGGATAATGCACAAACTCACCATAAATCTTATGGTGGTCGATGGAGACGACCTCATTAATTTGAGGTTGAAGATGAGGTGTTCATTAATGTCACAATGAGGCTGGGACACATATGGATTATGAGATAGTGAAATATTTCACCGAGATACATACAACCATTTGAGGTTTTGGTGATATTTTGGACAGTTGGATATCAGTTGTTCTTAGCACATAGTTATAGGGCTATACATGAAATCTTCCATGTTTCTTAGCTATGAAATTAACTTTCAGACCCGTATTAGTTTTTCTAACCTATGGAGGTTGAGTTATATGTGGATGCATCTTTCAAGGAGAACCCTATTCGGATTGTGGATCACAACATGAAGGTTCTACATGGCCGGTCTCTTCCTCTGGTATAGGTTTTATGGAAGCACGGGCGAGTACAATACATGACATGGGAGAAAGAGGCCAACGTATTATCCATGTGGCCAAATATGTTTGATGTTTATTCTTCTCCACCCATGGAAGGTAAATTTGGGTATGAATTTGAATATGAGAGGATGTTTGTATGAACCCAGATCATTATTTCTAGTATGGATAATTATATCAGGTTTTTTGAGGAAAAAGGTAGATTTTTAAATATTCTACATACACGATGTGTATAAAGTTTCCATCGGTAGTCATGTACTGGTCGTGTAACGACTGAGTACATGGCCATGTGGACCGCCTAAAGAGGGTTTGGTTGAGGCTTATACAAAACCTATATTGTAAATGAACACACCACATATTTTTAATTTTATTTGATTAATCATATTGGGGTTGCCTCTCATATCTAGAACATATCTCTTATTCCCATGTTTTGTACATGAGAGAGACGAGTTGGAAAAGATAAAAAAACCCTATTGTCCCTCAGTTCAAAATTTTATTGAGACATCATTGAGTGCATTTGATTCTTACTATTTAGTTACCTATTCACCTAGAGTATCTCTTCCTTATTTATCCTCTCCCTTGAGTAACCCAAGGCTAAATGATTTTTATCTTTTTGTACATCTATGATGTTCTAGGGAGATTCACCATCCTACATTCTAGATTATTCATCATAGAACATCGAGGTATGTGGTTTGTGCTAGTATTTTGTTGTCCAAGGATTATATAAACTCAAAAAATTGAATACCCTTGATAAGGGATTGGGTGTTTTAGAATTTTAGTATGTTTAATTCATGATATGGTTTGTCTGTTTTATAAATGGGTATTGTTATGAATACGGTTCATTACCCTGTTTATGGATATATTTATGTTGTTTGATTTGGTTATGGTCATTGGGACTACAACTACAGTTAGGCTTATTTTTTCCCATGCCTAGTGTTGTTAGGATGATGTTTTTGTTTATTTGAGATGCATGAGTTTCGCATTATAAAATTATGAGCAAGGGTAATTGATCGTGAGTTCTTTCAGACGTATGGCCATTTATTTATATTTATTGTTATCATTGATAAGAGGAATTGACTATGAGATATTTGATGGTTTCATTGAACAAATAGGTTAGACAGAGAGAGATACCTAGAGGTTAGTTATTAAATGTATGTTAGACTATAGGTAATTTATTGTGAGATCTTCTAGATAGTAACCATAATTATTATCACTATATAGACCAATTTGGTATTGAATGTGGAAGATATCTAGGTGGTAATTTGTAATTCAATGTTGCAATGTGGGACTCGACGGGATGGAATGTTAGAGCTTTCTCATAAGGTCATTATTATTTTCTTGAATGGTGATATGTGGAACATGAGGGGATTAGAATGTGAGAAATTTCCCAGAGGGGTTCTTGTGAATGTTTGAATGATTTTGATGAGTCATCCATTCCAAAGAACAAGCTTGGACTTGGCCGTACTTATTGTTTAGTTGGTCTTCTAATAAATTTGCCTCTTACTACTATACAATGGCAGACCATGATTTTGCTTGATCTTGAGGATTCATTATTGAATGGATTTAATAATTATTAATTGTAAATGAATGTAATTTGAAATTGTAGGATTGTTTACTTTTGAGTACTTCTTAGTTTATTGCTTCATTTCTTCTTATTACCTTCCATATATATTAGCTGATAGATAAGCATAGAATTTATGGTGATTTCCTACTAGGATTCATCTCACGCCATGTTTGGGTCTTTCTTTAGGCCAAAACAGATTTTATGGTTATAGGTACAGATATGGGAAAACACCCTTGTTCATCAGGTACATGAGTTTTGTGGGATCTGGAGAGTATGGGACCAAGATGAGGCTTGTGATGTTGTTGTAGATTACTATTTTCAGTACTTTGGTTTCATTATTGTATTTTTAGAATTGTGTCATGTTTTGAATAATTACAAGATACTTGTTACATGCATCCTTACTAATATATATATATGATCCTATTTTTATTTACAATCAGTCTTCTGTTGTTTACATTGTGTATGATATTACTTATTCTTCTACTACTTTCTATTGGATTCCCTTGTGTTATTCTTCCAATGAGGGCATAGTTTCCTCACTATCATACCCAAAGCACTTTCGTTTATTAGAAAACCTCTCGTATTTATGGAAATACACATGAGGCAATGTGACCAACTAGAAAAGGGGCACCTTTGGGTGGAACCATGAACCAGGACGTTACAAAACATAAGTTAATTCTACTTGATTTGAATAAATTTTAATGTTTATTTATAATTTAATATCACTTATTACCATCTTAAATCAGTTACATAATTATTTAATTTAATATTGCACTTTTTGTTGATATTAGGTACATAGGTTTAAAATGAACTTGTTTTTATGTAAATTTTATATGTATTAAAATTACCATCATCTCCATAATGATATTCATGATTAAAATATCATATATATATATATATATAAGTACCCAAATTTAAACAATACTTAATCTTGAGTTATTTCAAGAATATAAGTTGAAGATATTTTTGGGTTTAGATTTTTAGAGAATTAGATCATAAATCATTCATTACATTCCACATTTAAACAATGTGGTTACATAAAAGATAGTACTCATTTTTTCCATTAACGGAATCATATCTCAAATAAAACATGGATTATTTCTTGACACTTCCTTGGCACTGTCATGACATCATGTACCTTTCCCTTGACCTGTGAAAAACATTTTAAAAACATGGGATGAGCATAAAAAGCTTAGTAAGGGATATAAAAGTATGAAATGAAAACATTAGTCCATGTATGAAATCATACATTACTCATAAAACATAAGCATTTTAACATACCTCATCAAATCATGAATAAATCATAGAAATCATAAGACATAATGGTAACTCAAGGAATTCATAACATTCTTATGTAGGGAGTAACCCTAATGGTTACATTTGGAATACACATCACAGTATATTCCCTAAATCTCTTTAGAGAAACATTAACGTTTAACCGCTTCGCGTTAGCCAATGCATTGGAGTGCTATATCAGGCTCACCTGCCCCTAGTTTATCACAGAACCACCCGATTTCATAAACATTTTCCAAGAACCATAACATAATCATAACACATAAAAAATGCATAAAAGAAAGATAAAATTTCCATATTTCAGTAACAAGAGATCACATCAAGATAGTATCATAAATAAAAACATCTAATAAAATCATTACAACTCTACAAGAGAAAAATCCCTTTATACATTGAAAATGTTAAAAGAAGTCATTTAAAAGAGATTTTAGAATCAAAGTGGCCCATACCACATCGAAACTTTTGAAAGGGTTTTAAAACATTCTTGTACATTTAAATAAATCCTTAAAACAATTTTTAAAACATGGACATGTATGATAAATGTTTAAACGAATAAATCATTAAAACCATTTAAAACAATGTTTCAATAAAAGAGTCCTTTTCCATTTTGAACATTTAAATTATAAGCCACATGAAAGTAGACCATTTTCAAAAAAAATAAATGACTAGAGTATAGACATAATATGGATATGTAATGTCAACTGGGCTTTATGTACACTATAAAAGAATAAAAGTGCATATCATCAAGAAGTGTCTCAATGAAGAGAAATTTAGACGTAATCCCATTCAAAGATATTGACATTAGTGTATGGATAAATCAATTACACAAATATGTGTGACAAGTATAAATACAGCAAATATAAGTAGATATCAAGTGTGAAACATTCACATGTCATTCACAGAAACTCTTGAAAAAACAAAACCAATTACATATATATTTATCTTAATGAAATTAGATTGAGTTACGATTTCCCATACAAGTTTGTATAAATGGAATAAGAATTTATCAATGAGATGATTATGTGTAGAAATACTATATTCACAAAAACGATTGTGGAAATTACAACATAGTTATTCCACACATAATCTTGTCATAATAAAATCAATAAGTAGAGGTGTAACCCAAAGAATTGAAATTGGGCTTAGAAGTTCCTTTACAGAAATTCGACAGCTTAACATCGTTAATTTAAAATTTATAAAAATGAGTTGATGAGAAAGAAAATGGTATCTCATATCTTGTACATAATATTTATAGAAATGAGGATATAAAAGAACATATCCAAACATAACAAGATGTAAATTAAAATACATAACAAGAAGAAGTATTTTTTTAAAAAGGAGGGTGAATGAATCCCTTACCGATTTGGGTAACATTCAAAACGTACACCGCATGAAAGAAGGACCAAACAATGACAATGTAAATACCCATAATGAGAGTTTATTACAAAAATAGTAGTATCATGGTTAGTACATACACCAATCAATTTATATAGTTACAAATATATCAGGAATCTCACAGAAATAAAAATTGAGATAACATAACCCCTTACGAAAATTCGGCAGCCTAACAACACCACTTAAAACTTTCAAAAATGGATTGATGATATCAATTAGGGTATCTCATCATATTAATATACAAATTACAGTAAGGGGAATATAAAATAACATCCCCCAACATAAGAAATAGGATCTTAAAAGAAGTGACATAAAATAGAGTACTTAAAAAGGAAGAGGGAGGTTGGATCCCTTACCTCAAGTCTGGCTTGTCTTGTTAGTTTCTTTATATTCATGAATAATAAAATTTTCAAAATTTATAATTTCTTGTGGACATCCAATAAAGTTTATTATTCCATTCATATCACATATTATAATTTTATAATAATTACTTATTTATGTGAGTCCATATGAGATGTTTTTGTTGTTGTTTGGTACATGTGTCAAAAATGTACTTGTTTGAAAAGAATTGTCCATTAGGTTATAAGTATATCCTCTCCAGAGTAGTATTAATGATTTAAATATCATATATATCCATTAAATATTCATTTCATACTATTCCATAACATTGTGAGATAAAGATTAATGAAATGCATCGTTCATGGAGACGGTAGGCCGTACGTACGCATGAACGCTACTTTCATTTCATTGTCATATTAATGGAATTAAAAATAAATGAGAGATATATATATTATAATTACAGAATATAAATATATGTTATATAGTTCACATAAGTTCATTAATTTAAATCTTTATATATTCCATTTATTGCATGAATGAGTAACATCACTTGAGGGGGCGATAGTCAACACTTTCTCGTATGAAATTATCGCATTTGGACAACATGCAAAGAATAAAGGTATGTTTTAAATAAAAAATACAGAAAAATATAGAAATTATAAATACCATATATATCATATATAAAATACAGTTACATAATAATTTCCACCTTTAATGGTTTTAAAAGAATATTGAACAATCATCGTTTCGTGAGGCAGTAATTTGCCATCCACTAAAAGAGTATGTTCATTAACCATAAACGGATTTGTGTGTAAGTGTAGCTCGAATTATTCATATAGAAGCATCCTAGTATATTTAATATACTGGATTTGTTACAAAATAAAGGAATAAAAAAGTTTAGGGGGTTAGAGAAGAAAAACAAAACAAAAGAACGTTAGAGAAGTATTTACCTTTAAATAGGGTAACTCATCTTGGTTTGAACCAAAAGGGTTTCTTAGAGAGATTTCTGCCTAATTTAAGGATTCTAGTATGAGTATAGGAATGTGGATAGAAAAAATGGGAATATCTTGGCCGACCCAATGGCTTGGGAGGTTTGCGTAAAGAGGTAGAGGTGGGGGCCTTTTATAAGAGAAGAGGAGGGGCACTCTTGGAATGTTATAAAATGATACTTTATATTAAAATGAGTTTCATATTTTAAAGGTCCCACATTGATATATTTCTAGGATAAGGTGATAATGTTTTAAAATCCACCAATCCAATAGGTTTGTGACAAGTGTAAGACTTAGATTTTACCATATCCTCTCATTTTATTTAAATCGATCATTTTTGAGGTAATCGTTGCATCACCATGATGTCATAAATAATTTAATTTATTTAATGTACAGAAATTATAAAACAAATAATATGATGTAGGAAATAATTTTAGGTTTCCAATTACTATTTATAGTCAAATATATCATTTATGAAGATAATCTTAAAAATGTATTACTCGGGTGATACATTCTTTAGTGATATTCTCCTTCCTTTAAAAATAAAATGATAAAGAGTCACTTTCACCCAAAAGTGATTCCATGGGGTCCCAAAGATTCCCACAAGGCATCCCATGGTCGTCCATGACACAACAAGTAGCATTAGGATACATTTTGGGGTCATTTGTTATTATTATGATATTATATTATTATCCTTTACTACCCGATTACTAAATAATCATGATAATTAAAGATAATTACGGTCGTTACTATTCATAATTTCCAAAAAACAAAAGCGTATTAATTACATAATTTGGACCTTATGATTCCAAATATAGAATCTATTTTACAAAATTCTAAACATAGAAATTGAAATAATTAATTTAAAAATAATTCACGTTGTCAAAACAAATAGCGGGTTTTTTTAAACAATATCTATGAAAAGTTTGGCACTTGTTCATGAACAATTCCAATGTGAAATTAATTATAATTACCACCATTGGATTAAATGGTAAAAATATATTCTAATTACACATTAAAACAAATTTAAATGATTATTTAACCATATAATTAAATTAGATGAAAAATATGATTTGATGTAAAATGCAGTATTTTTCAATATTAATTAAAAAATGAACATTGTCAGAAAAATACCAAACAATTATCCAAAGTAAATTTAAAAGTCCCAATAATAAAGAATAAGTTTTTTTTGACAAATATAGCTTACAAAATTGTCAAAATTTAGATTTAATAAATCTTCTCCATCAAAAGGTGGTAAAACAATCTTTTAAAAAATATTAGAGTATTTATTCTTAAAATTGGATTCATTTGAATTTTAAGCCTCTAAATTTTATTGGATAAATGTAAAAATATTTAACAAAACATATGTAATCATTTTGTTGTTAGTTCTATTCATTCTCGCCATTACAACGTCTAGGCGTTAACTACCATTTAAAATCATATTATTTTATTATTAGAGTGCACCGCAAGATTACCATGAAACTCATTATTGCGTATTGGGTACGACATCGGGCATTGTGTTCCCTTTTAAATTAATATTAACATTTTATTTACAAATATGGATAAATATTAAAATGTCATATTATTTTTTACCTGGGGTGTTACATCCTTCCCCCCTTTTGGGATTGGAGTCATCGCAATTTTAAAATTAGGCTCAGAAACTTCATTCAATGTCCCACATCAGAACAAGAGTTGGTAAAACTATCACATTAGAAGAAAGAAATAGAAGTAAATAGGTCACCTGAGTTAACTAATAATAGGATTCCATTTAGGAAAACTTGGATATGGAAGAAAAAGAAAAGGGTCATGTTCTGTGGGAGAGTGATAGAAAACATGTTTAGGAGAAAGTTATCCACTAGAAAATCACAAACTTGTGTTGGGTTAAATGGTATTCGATTCCCCAGTAGGAAAATATAACATACAAATTTTTTGTATTATTTTAATTTTCATTGATGAATTCATTTTTGGACTTAAGTAAATCATAAGGAAACATACTTACTTGTCATGTATACTTTCATCTTTTACTATATTTCTTACTCAAACTCATATTTTCTCCAAAAGACGAGTATTTAAGAAGACTTGTTCTCATTAAGAGTACTATAATCAACTTCATGAGAATCCACTAATATAAATAAGAGAACTATATATTTCCCATGTCTTTTGTCCTTAACCAAAAGAAAACCAAAAATTTTAGTACGTGATCAGATAATACCCAAAAAAAAATTTTAAAAAAAAATTATAACTACCCCTATTCTTTAAAATTTTTCAAACAAAACCCAATGTTCAACAATGACCATTCAATAAACATATATCAATAAATTTCATCAAAGTAAACCTAACTTATATTGAAACCCAAATCTCTGAAGGATTTAATCATATAGTCTTCCAAGGTAAAATTAACATTTGCCTCCAAATAACATCAGTTGCTCTTTGTAACACCCCGAGATTTTATGAAAAATATAATTTTTAATTTCATTAATGTCTGGTGTTGAATGCTACAACAAAAGGAGAATGCACAACATGCATCTTTGACTTGCCTTTCATTACGCGCAATCGCGACCTTACTCGATAGTGTGTGTAGTACGCAATACCGAGTTCTACTAAACAACGATATGCCATTAAAATATTATTTAAACTAGTCGTTATGAATAGTAATAACCACATTTTAAAATTTTAGAAACTTTATCTCTCAAAAAAGACTCCATTTTTGGGTTTGGAATATCGAAATTAGCTTAGGGTGAAATTTTGGTACGTTTCGGATAACTTTCATATTCTGATGAATAGTGAAAATTACTAAATTTTAATTAAAAACAACTTTTTTAATCAAAATAATTAATTTTAGTGGTTTTAAAGTATATTTAGAATATATTTTTACAATTTAATACAATGTTGTTCATTGGATGTAATTTCACATTTAAACCAAATATAAACAAGTGTCAATCTTTTGGTAGTTATTATCTCTTAAAAACATGCTATTTGTTATGACGACGGGAATTAATTTTTAAATTAGTTAATGTAACTGATATGTTTTGAATTTGATAAAATAGACATCATTTTTGAATTCATAATATCAAATATAGATTATGCCTAATTTTTGGTATTTTTCTAGAAACTTTCATTTTTTGATGAATAGTGAAACCACTAAGTGATAGTTAAAAAACTGAATTTTTCATAAAACTTAATTCTACCGCTTCTGTGAGTGGAATTTCGAAAATCCGAGAGACACGGTTAATATCAAGGACTAAAATGTGGTTCAATGAGATGAAAATAATTTTTGGTGAATAGTAAGTTTTTACTTTTTTTATCACGGTTAAAAGTAAATGGGGTAATTAAGGTTAAAAATGATATTAATATTACCTTAACACATGTCCTAATTCTATTGGATAAGTTTAATTCGATCAAAAACAACTTTAGGAATAAAATATGACCATTTAAGACCACTTGGATTAGATTAGGACACTTATTATTATTTAATTCAAAGAAGAGTTAAAAGAGTTAAAATCAAAGTTTATTTACTAAAACATTTTTAATATAGGGTTATACATAAGAAAAATTCGATTATAAATATTCATTCGAAAGAAAAAAATATTTACTACATAATGGTAGTTTATTTGTAATTATTAGACATTAAATAATTCAATTTAATTATGACACAATGATGATGCAGTAATTACCATAATAGTGAACAATTATAATAATTTATTTTATAAATACCCAAATAAATATAATTTGAGACTTTTTATGAATTCAACTAATTTTATAGGTTAATATTACATGTTATTATTGATTTAATTAACTTTTTTTGAACTAATAGTTCTGTTATTATTTTCACAAAAATCAATTACTAAATAGTGTCAAAATTGATATAAAATAGTTTTTAAAACAAATTTTATATTATTAATTGTTATTTTATTCCTAAAAATCTAAGGATCGCGCAAATGACTTAGATAAGGTTATATATATTAATAATAAACAACTTGGGGTTCTTTTGTCTTGTTATAGTAAGTTTATTAACCTTATAGTATAAGAACACAAGAAGACACGGTAAAAGTAAAATTATTTAACTTAATGTTAAATCTAAATGATAAGGGTAAAATAGGAACCTAAATTTGTCTAAATTCTATTTTATGAGAGGAGTTCGACCCATCCCCACCTTATCTTTAAAATAAATCAATTTCGAGCTATTTAAAACTGAATTTGTCTTTATAATAAAATAATATTTTTAGTTATTCCAAAGGTTCCTCTCTCCTCCCTTATAAAAGGGCACCTCCTCCCTCTCTTCCTCACACAAATTTGAGCCTTCAAGCTCTGAAAGACCCTGCCAAATTCTCTTCTCCAATTCTCTAGCAACATCCTAGAGTTTCTGGTCTTCCTCAAGGACCAATTTTAGTGCCCTAAGAGGAAGTCTCAAAGAGGCGCTTCAAAGAAGAGGTAATTTTCGTTACCGATTATTTCACCTTTATTTCTTCTTCCACATCTTCTTCTAAGTTTTTTTCATTATGAAGTAATAACATCAGTATCACTCATATAAGGATATGTTATTATAAGTATGAAACAACCCTATTTCACCATCTATCCATCCTACGGAAAACGAAATCACCGCGCGTGCATACGTACGGAATACCGTCTCCACGCCGTGGTGAAATCTATTTTCCACCACCACCTTACTTAGATGGGCATAATGGTGTAAATAATAACTATATATGATTATTTTAAAGTGATCTTTATTCTGAAATAGTATACATACACTCCAATACAGTCCCACGATCATGAGAACGATATCATCGCTCGTGCGTACGTACGGACTACCGTCTCCACGACGCGATGAGATTTATTCTCCACTTTAACCATTCATGAATGATTAAAAATTATATATAATAATTAATAATGAAATATATAAAATAATAATGATACTGGATTTATGTGTATATATATGTATGTCATCTACTTAATTCCATTCAACTCAATAAGGAAACGAAAACAGCGTTCATGCGTACGTACGACCTACTGTCTCTATGAACGGTGTATTTCTTTCCATTTAATGATTTATTATATATAGGTATATTCTGAATATATATTATATATAAATCATGTTTTATATTCTGTAATTAAGTAATCATGATCTAAGTAATCATATGAATAATTACAAGTCAAAACACAGACGACAAATGAAACAATTTTACCCAAAACACTCTTTAACATGGAATTTCCAAAAGAACGGGTAATATAAAGTCATAAGTGAACAGTATATGATATCATAACAATGATTATGATTCTGGAATAAGTCAATGGCATTATTTAAATCATTATACTGGAGTTTCAGACACTTACGAAGCAAATCAGACCAAAGGTAAGGGAAAATATAACAATCTCATTTTTTTATCCGAGATTGTTTATACTTTGGTATTTACTGGGGTGTATTTTATCATCCACATCCATGTTTCCTCAATATGTAATATTTATATCCTTCTACGATATTTTATATACAATTTTACTCTTCGGTGACTATTTAGTAAAATATATGAAAGGAATCTTTTGTCGTTTTTCGTACGATGTACTTTTTGACTTTTCCGACAAAAGTACGAGAAGAATGTTTTTTTAACATATACGACATGAATGGATTCTTAAAACATTATTTCCAAGAATATTACTTTACAAGTTATAAAGTTTATTTTTAATCAAATTCCTTTAGTTTATAATTGTATGACATGTTAATAAAGGAAAAGTGTTTTTGAAGTAGAAAGGATATTTTCCTCAAGAATGGAGTTCAAGTATTTTATCAAAATTATTTTCCATCTAAGATATAAATGTTTCTATTTCTATCCCGATTTTTACTTTGATTTGACTATGTTGTGATGGAATTAGTTTTATGAATTCCTTTATCTTATATGAATTGTTTTATGATGTCATGTTGTTTAAGAATCCCATTTTTACTACATGGGTTATGAAATGATGTATGGTTTATGATTTTGTGGAACACATAATAATGGTATAATTATGAGATGGGTGGGAACTATATCTCCCTCCAATGCATTGGGTAATGATTTTATATCTCATGAGACAGACATGGACGGAACAGTAGGTTATACCGTTTCAGTGAAACAGGACTGAAACGAGGAATGAACTCGGTTCAGAAAGGGACTTTGTCCACTAAGATAGTCTTGGAAATGAGTCTTGACTAACAAGAAATGATTCTCTATGATTATGTGTGTATGCCACAAAGTTTCATGTTTTATGTTATGATTATTGGGATTACATTTCACTACTATGATTTATCCCATGTTATGAAATTATGATCTCTTTTGCAGGTTAAGATTTCTAAAAGATATGTTCTTATGAATATGATGTGATTGATATTTCTTTTGTTTACCCTTACTGAGCATTTGAGCTCACCCTTTTCTGTTTTCTTTTCCCCAGGATATGAAGAAAGGATTTAGGTTTAAAAAAAGAAGAAGATCATTATGGGAGATATTGAAGATCTTTCACCACGATTAGAAGATTATATTCCGAGTTTCCAAAGACACTAAACTATTACGGTCCTTGTGTGTGTGTTTTTGTTAGGTACTAAGTATTCCGAAAAAGTAATGTAATTTCCATGTACGTCAGGCTTCAGGTCTCTACACTCTTAAAGTCTCATATTGAAAAGTAATCAACATAATCCAATATTCTCCATGATAGGTTAAAAATTTCCATAGATAACCCAAAATCAACTTATTCTATATTCATAAGATCATCTAACTAAAAAGAATTTTTCATACTATCTAGGGACTTCACGTAGTCTAGTGGTTGGCGATAAATACCAGTCTAACATTGGTTGTGGGTTCAATTCCCACAGCTTCGTCCGACACGACAGGTTGTCACATGGTCTACTTGTTGTCCTTTTTCCAAAAATACAAAATTCTTATAACATTCCACAAAAGCCATAAAATCTTCAAAAATAACCATAACATAATTTAACCTCAAGTTTTTCTCATATCGTTCATTTTTCATCATAACATATAGTAACTCATAATTACCTCAAAAGTAAGGATCATATAAACCCTAATGGTTACCTTTATAATTATTACCTAAACATCCACATCGAGTTGGTTCTCTCGTACATGATACATCAGAGAAATCACCATGGTTCAAGTGGTTAATCATGACTCCTTGATAGTTGGTTTATAATATCCCCAAGATTCCTCGTTGAATCTCCCATTTCATCCAGTCTCTTAATCAGAGAACCGCCACAGTTTCCTTTAAACCCATTGTCACTTTGGTGCCTGCTAGATCCATCCATTTACTAAAACCAAAAAATGTCAGTGTGAGTATATCAACAAAATCATCATGTACTAATGAGGAAGATAAGAACTATGATATACTTACTCATACACTTTATCTAAAAACTATGACTTTTTCAGAAATCCTATCCATTATGGTAAAGTCACTTATGCTTAAAGAATACCCTAACCTCTAAAGTTATCTAAACTGACCTATGATACCAACTATAAGGACCCAGACTTAAACGTTACTTAATATTGAGTTATTTCAAGAATACACGTTGAGGATCTTTTCAAGTTTAGAGTTATAGAGAATTAGATCATAAATCTTGAATTACATTCTACATTTAAACAAAGTGGTTACAAAAAGATAGTACCCCTTTTTTCCATTATCATAAACATATTTAAAATAAAACATGGATTCTTTCTTGGAACTTCCTTGGCACTGTCATCACATCATGTAACTTTACCTTGACCTATGAAAACCATTTTCAAAAACTTGGGATGAGCACAAAAAGCCCAGTAAGGGATATAAAAGTATGAAATGAAAACATTAGTCCATGTATGAAATAATACTTTACTCACAGAACATAATCATTTTAACACACCTCATCAAATTAGGAATAAATCATATAAATCATAAGACAAATAGGTAACATGAATAATTCATAAAATTTTTACATAGGGAGTAACCATCATGGTTACGTTTGGAATACCCATAATAGTATATTACCTAATTCTCTTCGGAGAAACCTTAACGTTTAACCCCTTCACGTTACCCAATTCATTGGAGAGATATATCGGGCTCACCCGCCGTTAGTCTATCAGGGAACCACCCGATTTAATAAACATTTCAGAAGAACCATAAAAAATCATAACACTTAAAACATGAATAAAAGAAACATAAAATTCCCACATTTCAATCAAAAGAGATCACATCATGATATTATCATAAATAAAAACATCTAATAAAATCATAAAAAAACTAGGAGAGAAAAATCCCATTATACTTTGACAATATTAAAAGAAGATATTTAAAAGAGATTTTGGAATCAATGTGTCCCATACCACTTAGAAAATTTTGAAAGGGTTTTAAAACATTCATGTACATTTAAATAAATCATTAAAAACATTGTTAAAACATTGACATGGATGAAAATGTTTAAAATAATAAATCTTTAAAACCATTTAAAATAATGTTTTAGTAAAATAGTCCTCTCCCATTTTGAACATTTAAATTATAAGCCACATGAATATAGACCATTTTTAAAACATTTAAATGACTTGATTAGTGACATAATATGGATATGTAATGTCAAAGGGGCTGTATATACACTTTAAAAAGAATAAAAGTGCATATCATCAAGAAGTGTCTCAAGGAAGAGAAATTGAGACGTAATCCCATTGAAAGATCATGTCATTAGTTTAAGGATAAATCAATGACATAATTATGTGTATCAAGTATAGATACAACCAATATATGTAGATATCAAGTGTGAAAAACTCAGAGGTCATTCAAAAATACTCTTGGAAAAACAAAACCAATTATATAGATATTTAACTCATTGAAATGATATTGAGTTACGATTTCCCATAAAAGTTTGTATTAATGGCGTAAGAATTTACCAATGACATGATTGTGTGTAGAAATAGTATATCCACACAATGTTTTGTGGAAGTTAAAACATAGTTATTCCACACATAATATTTTCATAATAAAATCAATAAGTATAGGTTTAACCCAAAGAATTGAAATTGGGTTAAGAAGTTCCCTTACAGAAATTCGACATCCCAACAATGTCACTTTAAAATTCAAAAAAATGATTTGATGATATAGAAAAGGGTATATCATCTCTTGGACATAATATTTATAGAAATGAGTATATATAAGAACATATCCAAAAATAACAATATGTAAATTAAAAGACATAACAAGAAGAAGACTTTTAAAAAAAGAGGGTGAAAGAATCACTTACAGATTTGGGTAACATTCAAAACGTAAACCCCATGAAAGAAGGACCAAACAATGCTGATGTAAATACCCATAAATGATAGTATATTATCCAAATAGTAGAATCAGGGTCAGTACATACACCACTAAACAGAGATAGTGACACATATATTATGAATCTCACGGAAATAAAAATTTAGATAACATATCCCCTTATGAAAATTCGGCAGCATAACGACACCACATAAAACATCCAAAAATGGATTGAAGATATAAATTAGGGAATCTCATCATATGAACATAACAATTACAGTAAGGGGAATATAGAAGAAAATCACCCAACATAAAAAATACGAGCTTAAATTAAGTGACATAAAAGAGAGTACTTAAAAAGAACGAGAGAGGTTGGATCCCTTACCTCAAGTCCGACATGTCCTGTTCATTTCTTTATATTCCTGAATAATAAACATTTTTCAATTTATAATTTCTTAAGGACCTAATTTAATGTTTATTATTACATTTATATCACATATTATTATGTTATAATAATTAGTTAATTATGTGAGTCTATATTAGATGTTTTTGTCAATGTTTGGTACATTAGTTAAAAAAGAACTTTTCTGAAAAAAAATTGTCCATGTAGTAATAATTACATCATATAAAGAATAGTATTAATGATTTAAATATCATATATATACAGAAAATATTCATTTTATACTATTCCATAACATTTGGAGATAAAAAAATAAATTAAATTCACTGTTCATGGAGACGATAGGCCGTACGTACGCATGGACGCTACTTTCATTTCTTTTTCAAACTAATGGAATTAAAAATAACTGAGAGATATATATATTATAATTCCAGTATAATATATATTTTATATAGGTCACATAAGTTTATTAATTTCATTCTTTATACATTCCATGTATTGCATGAACGAGTCACATCACTTGAGGGGGCGGTAGTCCACACCTTCTCATATGAAATTATCGCATTTTCACAACATGCAAAGAATAAAGGAATATTTTAAATATAAAATAAAAAAGCATATATAAAACATAAATAACATAAACATAATTTATAAATTACATTTACATCATAATGGCCAACTTTAAATGTGTTAAAAGAATATTGAACAATCATCATTTCGTGAGGCAGTAATTCACCATCCACCGAAACAGTATGTTTTTCAACCATTAGACGGATGTGTGTGTAAGTGTATCTCTAATACATCTTATAAAAACATCCTAGTATATTTAATATATTTTTGTTGTTACAAAATCAAGGAATAAAAAGATTTTAGGGGGTTGGAGAAGAAAAATAAAACAAAAGAACATTAGAGAAGTCTTTACCTTTAAATCGGATAACTCTTCTTGGTTTGAACCAAAAGGGTTTCTTGGAGAGCTTTCTGCCTAAGGTAAGGCTTCTAGGATGAGGAGCTGGATGTGGAGAGAAACAATGGGTAGATCATGGCCGATCCAATGGCTTGGGAGGTGTGTGTAAAGAGGAAGAGGTGGGGTCCTTTTATAAGAGGAGAGGAGGGGCACTGTTGGAATGTTATAAAATGATACTTTATATTAAAATGAGTTTCAGATTTTAATGGTCCCATATTGATATATTTCGAGGATAACGTGATATGATTTTTAAATCCACCCATACAATATTTTTATGACAAGTATAAGACTTAGATTTTACCACATCTTCTCATTTTATTTAAATCTTTCATTTTTGAGCTAATCGCTGCATCATCATGATGTCATAAATAAGTTAATTTATTTAATTTCTTAAAATTATAAAAATAACTAATATGATGTTGGAAATATTTTTAAAATTCCAATTACTATTTATAGTCCAATATATCATTTATTTAGACAAAATTACAAAATTTTTACTCGGGTGATACATTCTTTAGTGAGATTCTCCTTCCTATAAAAATAAAATGATAAAGTGTCACTTTCACCCAAATGTGATTCCATGGGGTCCAGAACTTTGGTACAAGGCATCCCATGGTCGGCCATGACACAAGAAGTATCATTAGGACACATGTTGGGGTCATTTGTTTTATTATGATATTATTTTATTATCCTTAACTACCCGATTACTAAATAATCAATATAATTAAAAATAATTACTGTTGTTACTATTCATAATGTCAAAAAACAAAGGAGTATTAATTACATAATTTTAACCTTCTGATTCAAAATGTGGAATCCATTTTAAAAAATTCCAAACATATAAATTGCAATAAATAATTTTAAAAAAATTTCCGTTGTCAAAACAAATAGCGGATTTTTTGAAACAATATCTATGAAAAGCTTGGTGCTTGTTCATGACCAATTCCAAAGTGAAATTAATTATAATTTCTAGAATTGGATTAAATGGTAAATATATATTCTAATTACACTTTGAAACCAATTAAAAAGATAATCTATCCATATAATTATGTTAGATGAAAAAGCAGTTTTGATGTAAAATGCAGTATTTTTAACTATTATTTAAAAAATGAACATTGTCAAAAAAATACCAAAAAATCATCCAAAGTAAATTTCAATGCCCCAATCATAATGAATAAGTTTATTTTGAAAAATAGAGCTTATAGAATTGTCAAAAGTAATATTTAATTAATGTTGTCCATCAAATGGTGGTAAAACAATCTTTTAATTAATATTAGAGTATTTATTATTAAAATTGGGTTCATTTGAATTTTAAGCCTCTAACATTTATCGGAAAAATGTAAAAGTATTTAACAAACATATGTAATCATTTTTTAGTTATTTATGTTCATTGCTGCCATTACAAAAGCTAGGCGTTTACTACCATTTAAAATAATATTATTTTATTGTTAGAGTGCAACGTATGATTTCCAAAAAACTCGTTGTTGCATATTGGGTACCCCATCGAGCATAGTGTTCCATTTAAATTAATATTAACATTTTATTCACAAATATGGATAAATGTAATAATTTCATATTCATTATTTACCTGGGGTGTTACAATATATATTTTATATATGTATTTATAGTAGTCCATAACATTTTTAGTTATGAAATGAAAGGAACCATTCATGGAGACGGTAGGTCATACGTTTGCATAAACACTACATTAATTTATATGTCATATTAACAAAATGAAAACTAAATGATACATAGGCATGTTATAATTCCTATATAATATATATGTTATATATGTTAAATATGTTCAGTAACTCAATCCATTATACATTATATATATGTAATGAACGAGTCATATCACTTTGAGCGGGAGGTAGTCTGTACTTCCTCAAATAAAATTATCATATTTACACATCATGGAAAGAATAAAGTTATATTATAAATTAAAATTACTTAATAATAGAGACAATATAAATATAATATTTATTATATAAAAATACATTTCCATAAGAGTGGTCAACATTAAGGGTTTTAGGATAAAATTTAACAATCATTGTTTCGTGATGCAGTAGTTCGCTATACACAGAAACACTATGTTCTTATCCATTAGATGGAGGTGTGTGTATGTGTAGTTAGAATCGTTATCATAAAAGAATAATATAATACAGAGGATACTGGTGTTTTTATAGAATCAATGAATAAGAAATTAATAGGGAGTGCATAATGAAAATAAAATAAAATAACTTGAGATAAGATATTACCTCCAAATCTGTTTACTTTCTTTGATTTTAGAATAAAAGAATTCTTAAATTCCCTTCTACCCAATTTAAGGATTATAAGAGGAATGGAGATAATTTAGGATCTTATTTTATTATAATTTGGATGATACAGGGTGCCTGAGAGGTGTTAGTAAGTTGGTAGAGGTTGTGGGTTTTTATATGAGGGAGGATGGGCACATTAAGAATGTTTTGAAGTATGATTTTATTATAAATTAAATTTCAATTAAAAAAGGTCCAAAACTCATAAGATGATTTCAGTTCAAAAACCCATAATCCAATAATTTTTAGACAGGTTTTGAATATAGTTTTATCCAATTCTTTTTGGTTTAACGCTTATTTTACCATTTTTAATGTTACGGTGATATCATGATATTTACATATTGTGGGTTAATGTAATTACCATATCATTTTTATGGACCCAAAAAAATTAATTTACGAAATATTTGTACATATCAAAACCATTAATGTGATTCTTATATTTTTTTGGTAGTTAATAGCATTTGATAAATTATTTCATATTTTAAATTATGAATTATGTCAATTTTGGACACTATTCATACCTGACTTTTTCACATATCAATAACCACTTTTTACATATAAAAAATTGAATCAATCCTAACATGTCATATGTAGTTAGATAATTCTTGTATGACATTAATTATTTAAAATAGTATTTTTTTTAATATTTTCAATATCATTTATTTGAATCCTTTATTAATGAAGAAATCACTTCATCGCCATTGTGTCATAAATAAAATTATTTATTTAATGTTGAATAATTAAAAATAAAATATCATGTTGTAAGAAATATTTTCAGATTTATAATGATTATTTTTTGTTAAATATATCATTTATATTACCATATATTATATTTTTTATTAATACATACAAATTTATGTTATATTTTTCATTAATATAAATTAATTCGTATAACATGTCATTATTACACCCATATGTCTCCATGGGCTCCCAAAATCAGCCCATGGACTCCAATGTTCTATCATATATAATCCAATTGTATTATGACACGTGTTAGGGTAGTTTTATATTATTATAATATAAATTTTTTACTTTTATTTACAAGATTTACCGATTAAAAATTCTAAATAAAATAATTACTAAAGTTACTCTTTATAATATCAAAAAATAAAAGGTACCTCATAAAAACAATTGGACCTTATAATGGTGAATTACATAAAATGACAAAAATTGTATTAAATTTTTTAAAAATAATCATTTTAAACCTAAAAAACAATTAATATAACAATATAACTATAAAAATTAACTAGAGAAAAAGGAAGTTCGTAATAAATATGCATTATTTATCAATATTCGTTAAAAAATAAATTTAATCTGAAAAATACCAAAATTTGAACCAAATTAAATCCTGAAGTCACTTTTCTAAATTATAAGTTAATTTGTTCAAAAAGGTTATATAAAAATTACGAAATATTTATTTAAAATGTGTTCTCCATCAGAAAGTACTAAAATGGCAATTTAAAAATATTAGTGTATTTTATGCTTAAAATTTGATTCATTCTCATTTTAAGCATCTAAATTGTATTGGATAAATTTAAAAACATCTAACAAACATGTATAATGATATTGTAGTTATTTCTGTATGTGTTAACTACCATTCACAATAATATTAATTTTATTATGTTATTTTGTGGTATAATTCATTGCTTTGTGCAACATATCATTTCGAAGAATCTTATTGTTGTGTTTCGAGTACACAATAAAAAAGAACCCCTTTAACATAAAATCAATATCTTATTGAAAAATAATAATAGATATGAAAAGGAATGATTCAATAAATATCTAGGATCCTACATCATTCCCCCTTTTGGAAATTTCATCCTCTCAATTTTTATTTAAGTCCCAAATAAGTGGGGTATTTATACATCATATAATTTTTAGATTCCGACATTGCCTCTTCACCCATATGGTTTTTCCACAAAAACAATTACATGACTAATCACTTTATTTTTCATAATATTAAATCTAAAATTATGAATCTACACTGGTTGTTCCTCATAAAAATGTACCTCTTCCAATTGAACTACCTCTGGACTTAAAACATGAGATGTATTCGGATGATACATTAATAACATTAAAACATGAAAAACATTGTGTACATGGGATAAAAATGGAGGTAAATCCACCATATATGAAACTTATCCAGCATTCCAAATATTTTATAGGGTCCAATGAAACTTATACAAATCATTCCCTTTTTAAGAAAATGCATCACATTTTTCCAAGGAGAAACTTTGAGAATGACATGATCACTTACATAAAAAGAAAGATCCGTCATTCAGTTATCTTCATAACTTTTCATCATTCTGTGTGATATCCTGATGTGATTCTAAGTCAACTAATCTTTTTCTACAACCCCCTCTATGAATTAGGTATCATCAACTTCCTTTCACATACTTCATCCAAAAAATATTCAGTTTTACACTGATGTCTATATATGGCCTCAAATCAAACGATCTGTATACTGGAATGGAATCAGTTATTATAAGAAGACTCAACAAAAGAAATATGTTTGTACCAACATATCTAGTAATCCATTGAAAAAGAATATATAATATTTTCTGATGTCTGAATTGTTTGGTCTAAATTCCCATCTAATTTTGGATGAAAATATGTACTGAAATTCAATTTAGTACCCAATGACATCTGACATCCCTTACAAAATTAAGAAGTGAATCTGGGATCATGACCAGATTTAATAGAGAGGGGAACACCATGTAACCTATCAATCAATTTAATATAAATTCGATAAAGTTGATCTAGAGATAGAGTATCTCAAAATGGAATAAAATGAAAAGATTTAGTAAATTGAACAACAATATCCCTAATTGCATTGTTACATCATGATGTTTTTGGTAAACCCACCACAAAATCCATGGACACATATTCCCACTTCCACTCTAGCATAGACATAGGCTGATACATCCCTTTCGGTAACTACCACTTTTCTTTGACCTATTGAAAAATCAAACATTTCACTGTAAATTCATCAATATCTATTTTCATTTCATCCCACCAAAAATACTCCTGAAGATCTCTATATATCGTTGTACAAATATGATGAACTAAAAATGGAAAAATATGTTCTTCACGTAAAAACTCTTTCTTCAACTATGAATCACAAAGAACTCATAACCTCTTTCCAGACCACGAAAGAAAATATGTTTCAATTCTAAATTCATGCAACTTGCCATTCCGAACAAATTATACCTTTTTCTATAAATCATTGACTTCTTTATACTATTTCAGAATTCATTCTTATAGAGATGATTTCCCTACCACCTGAAACAATATAGTGGAATTCCCTACATCGAAAAATTCTAATTCAAAATTTATTAAATCAAAAACCAAAGGAAATTAATACCAACATAGCATGGTTAATGTAGCATTGTTCTTTTGACACAAATTGTAAGCTGCTTTATTTTTCATTCCCGAATGATAATAGAGCGTGAAATCATAATCCATGATTAATTCTAACAATCTTATCTTTTTTATGTGTAATTTTTTCGGAGTTAATACACACCTCAAACATTTTTGATCAATATGAATTTCACACTTTAATCCATATAAATGATGCCTTCAAATTTTTAATGAAAAACAACAGTAGCTAATTCCAAATCATATATAGGATAATTTATCTCATGAGGTTTCAACTTACGTGAAGCACAAGTAATTAATATATAATTTTAAATTAGGACAGAACCAAGTCCTTTCAATGATATATCATTGTATATAACAAATTTTCAATTAATATAAGGAATGGAAGAACACAATATTTACGAATATTCTTTTCAGTTCCTAAAAACAATCATCACATTCTTTTGTCCAGATGATCCTTACTCCGTTACATGTAATCTTAGTTAGTGGGATAGATAACAAAGAAAACATTTCAAGAAACCTTCAGTAATAACCCACAAATCCGAGAAAACTATAAATCTCTGTATTATTTGTGGGTCATGTACACTATTCAACAACTTTATTCTTATAAGGGTCAATAGTTATGCCATCTTTAGAAACAATATGACAAAGGAAAAAAATTTACAACAAAAAAATCAATCCTATTAAACATTCATTATAGATTCATTTCATTTAATGTTTTCAAAAATGTACTTTAGTGATATTCATGTTCCTATCCCCTTTTCGAATATAACAAAATCTAATCGATAAAAACAACCCCAAAATGATCCAAAAACCTATTAAAGACTCTATTTATACATTTTAGCACATTGGAAAGGATTATCATAGCATTTGAACTCATGATAAACTAACACCCTTCGATTTTTTGGCTTCTATCCTGAGTAAAAATGATTTATCTTACTGTCAATATACAAGATAACATTTGTACAACACCTTGGAAAATGGGTGAAATTTTCATCATATGGTTCTATAGATTATTCTTCATTTTTTTTAAAATTCCAATAATTACTTTTCATCCCATTATTGAATAGCCTTAAAAAAATATTTATCAATGAAGTTATTTTTAAATTTATCCCATTCCCTGGCATCAATCTATTCTCTTCCTCTGATATTTTTAATCATTTCCCACCACTTATCAACATCACCTTAAAAATGATAAACAACAATAATAACCTTTTGATTCTCTGAACAACTCATTTAATAAAAAATATTTTCCTATGATTTAATCAACACTTAATCTGGAATAGGGTTAGATGATCCTCAAGAATCATCGGGAAATTTGCATCCTAAAATTGTCTCTGATCAATATATTTCCCTTTGGTTGGTTTAGTTAAACTCATGAATAAACCCCACTACTATTTACCACTTGATTAAACTAATAAATAACTATAAATAAGTGTGTTGTTTTGATTCAGACTATCTCAAGATGTTTATTTGGAAGGTAATTTCCATCTTTATTTTTTCCCCACTCAGGTTCCTCAATTTCCTCTGCTGAAAACCATTCTAAACAAACATATCAGTGATGAATAAATGTGGTAATATTCAAATTCTATATGAATTAAATTTGACAATAATGTAAAAAATCTTTTATGTATGTTCTGTTATTCATATTATAACTCCTAATGTTATCTAAACCAACCTCTGATACTAGAAATAAGGACCATAATTAAACATCACTTAATCTTGAGAGAAGTCTACAATTTGACAATTATTCACATAGAGGATATTTTTATGTTTATATCTTTAGAGAATTTTTTCATAAATTATAAATAATAACTAGAATAATAAAATTAGACACTTCTACTCATTATCCATTTTTTTCATCAAGAAATATTCTTTAAAAAGATGCATGTTTCATTTCATTTTTTAAACGGAATCAATTTCACATGATACCATCGTTGACTATATTCTTCTTTAAATAATGTGAAAAAATTTCAAAAATTTGGATGAGCATAAAATGATTAGTAAAGGATACAAATATAAGGAAAAATATTAGTCATCATTTAACATGAAAACCATGAATACATTATCATAAAGTAATATATTTCACCTTTGAGAAGTAGTAAAGATACATCACTGGATATAAGCACATTTAATAGCCTATTTTTATCCCAATGATTACCATCAATCCCATAGAATAAAAAATATAACATATAAAATTACCTTTTTACATAATCATACATAAATGGAACAACCATACAGTCGACATCCACACATATCACTAAATGGAATTTTCATACAACCGACATCCACACCCAATGCATTGGATGTTATAATGTAACCACCCATCCTTGGTTTATCAAGGAACTATTCGTCATTGGTTTATCACATCACCACTCATATTTGGATTATTACATAACCTACCATCATATTTCCATGTACTGTTATATAATCATAACACATAAATTATTTCAATTATATAAATTTATCTCATAAAATTTCATTTGCAATCACAAGAAATCATTTCATGATATTGATATTGTAAATAATCATTGAAAACAATTTTCTAAATTAAAAAACCCAATAAGGTAATACAATGTTTCTTTTCTTTTTAGAAACATTTAGTCATATAGAGGAATCCAATATCAAATAACGATTACAGTGGTTGAGAGTTTGTTGCCACTGCATATGCTAAAAAAATCCTTATATATTGTAGTAAAATGATTCAGAGAAAAATATCCCATTTGAATGAAATTACAATTCAAATGGGTTTATTATACACCATAAAAAAGAATCAGGTATATAATATCAAAATATGCCACAATGATATGACATTGAGATGAAGTCCCTTACATTGATTCTGACTTGTCTCGTACGTTCATTAATTTCCCAAATAATAATCATAGGTAAATTTATACATTATTTATAAAATTTTAATTTTTTTTATTCATTTAATATCAATTATTACAATTTTATTGATATTAAATAATTATTAATGTTTATGTTGGTCATTTTGTTGATATTCGGAAATTTAGTCGAAAATGAAAATGTTTTGATGTAAATTGTCCTTGTAGAAAACATTACATCATCTCCATAAAGATATTAATGATTTAAATGTCATATATATCCTATATATATGTACTTAGAATACTCCATAAAATTTTTAGATATGAAATTAAATGCACTGTTCCAGAAGATGTTATGCCGAATGTTTTCATGAACCCGAGTTTGATTTCATTTTCTTATTAAAGGAATGAAAAGTAAATGATAAATAGTTATGTAATAATTATATTATAATATATATGTTATATATGATACATAATTTAATTAAATCTATCCATTATATGTTCCATGAATGGTATGAATGATTCATGTCACTTTGAGGAAAAGATAGTCCACACTTCCTTAAATGAAATTATCATATTTTCAGATCATGGAAACAATAAAGGTATGTTGTAAAAAATAATATAGAAGAATAGAGACAATATAAAATAAATATATATCATATATAAATATATTACCATCATAATGGCCACCATGATAGGTGGTAGGAGATAATTGAACAAACATCGTTTTGTGAGCCAGTAGTTCACCCTACACAAAAACAGTATATTCGTATCAATTAGATGGAGGTGTGTATAAGTTTAGTTAGATTAAATCACATAAGAACCTACTAGTATATTGATGATAACGTTTCTATTTTTTAGTTAAATAATAATATAATAGTGAGTGGATAAGGAAAATAAAATAATACAACTTAAGGGAAAAATTTTCCACTATATCGAGTAACTTCATATGATTTATGCCAAATAGATTTCTTGACTTGTCTTATGGCAAAGGTAAGGAATCTAGGACGAAAGGAGATTTGTTGGGATATTATTTTAGTACATTTTGGACAATAAAATGGGCTTCAATGGTGTGAGTAAGTGGGTAGAGGTTGTGGAATTTTATAAGAGGGAGTATGGGCACTTTAGGAAATGCTTGAAATTTTATTTTATAATAAATTCAATTTTGATAATAAATTTCAAAATCCATTTAAATCAAAGATAAAATGATTTTGGTTTGAATAACCATCATAAAATAATTTTTAAACATGTTTCAAATATCTTTGTATCCCTATCATTTTTGTTTAAACCTTATTTTAGACTTTTTAATCTTACATTGATGTCATGTTATTTAAACATTATTGGTTAATTTAATAAGAATATCATGTCATATGACCAAAAAATGTCATTTAGGACCTATTTGGACTTATCTTAAACATTTCGACAAATCTTGGATTTTTTAGAATATTTTGTCATTTAATAAACTATTTTATATTTTATGTTATGAAATAAGTCAATTTTGGGCACTATCAACACATGATTTTATTAAAAATTCATAACATGTTTATTATATTAAACAAAAAATATTAAATCAATATTAACATGTCATATTCACATATAGTATTCATCGATGACATTAATTATGTAAAATAATACTGATTTTAATATTTGTAAATTCATTTATTTGAAATATCTATTAATGTATCAATCAATGCTTCATAATTGTGTCATAAATAACATTATTTATTTAATGTATAAAAATTATATATAAAATAACATGATGTAGGAAATTATTTTAGATTTAAAATTACTATTTATTGTCAATGATATTAGTAATATAACCCTCTTTTAATATTATTTTATCAAAAGATATAAGTTTTTGTTATATTCCTATTTACATTAAATTAGTTATTATAAAATGTTATTATCACATCAAAGTGGATACATGGGGTCCCAAAATCAACCCAGGTATTTCCATGGTCGAACATATCTATTCCAATAGGATTAGGACATGTGTAAGGGTAGTTTAATATTATTATAATATTATTTTTTTACTCTTATTTACCATATTTACCTTTTAACCATGGTAAATAATTTACTTATAATGGTTACCATTCATAATGTACAATAATAAAAGGTACCTGGTGACAAAAATTGGACATTATGATTCCAAATATGGAATCCATTTTTATAAATACAAAACACATTATGTTAAGAAATTATTATAAAATTAATTCCCGTTGTCAAATCCAAAAAGCGGGTTTTTAAAAAGTAATACCAATCAAAATATTGACATGTGTTTATGTTAAATTTCAATGGGAAATTACTTCCAATGAAAATTATTGGAATAAATTATAAAAAAAAATTCAATTAAACTTTAAATTAAATTCGAATAATAATATAACAATTTAAATAAATGATACCAAAAGGTTGTTTTTAATTATAATATAGTATTTTTCACTATTAATTAAAATTTGAAATTCTTCAGAAAAATACAAACACTTAAACCGATGTATATTTTGATATTCTGCATCAAAGAAGAAGTTTATTTTGTCAAATAGAACATATAAAAATAAAAAAAAATTATTTAAATAGAGTTTTCATTTATATGGATGTGAAACAGCCTTTTTAAATTATTATAGTATTTTGGGATTAAAATTCTATTCTTTCTTAATTTAAGCCTCAAAAATTAATTGGATAAATGTAAAAACATTTAAAAAACATGTATAATAATTTTTTAGTTTGTTCTGTTCATTCTTGGAAATACAATGGCTATGAGTTAACTACCATTTAAAATAATATTTATATTATTATATTATTTTTCGGAATAATTCAATGTTTTGTGAAACATATGATTTCAGAGAAACCCATTGTTGCATGTCATGTATGCTATCGGAAAAAGCGTCCCTTTAACATAAAATTAATACCATGTCCATAAAAATTAATAGATATGAAAAACTATGATTATATAAATACATAGAATGTTACAAAATATCTTGATGGATAAAATTTATTAGGTTTCGTAATAATGGTGTTTGGTTCACTTGGAATATTGTTCTATTTGATATTCATGATCGACTAGGAACTATAGAATATCACTTAGCAGACCAACTAAACATCTATCCAATTCAAAATATTTTTCATTTAACTCTTCATTTGAATTATATACATAATCCATAAAGATTACTAAACTCATAAATTATTCCATTTGATAATTATATTTATTAATATGAACAATTGGAATAAATCTCGGAGCATAGAGATAATGTTATATAGGATGAAACCACTAACCTACGCAATGAGAAAAAAATGATAAAAAATTTGAGGAAGCTACATGGGAACCCAAAGACGTGATGAAGGTAATATATACCATATTTTCAATTCTATAGTGACAAAAGAAGGAGTTATTAATTATTATTAATGGATGATGAATTTATAAAGATGATGATTTAGAATGACACTATATTCAACTTAATAATTTTCAAGCAACACCGAGTATAAATGAACCCTACCATAATTCTATTTATATATGAAAATTTTATCAAATCCATTAAATATTCATGGATTAATATTATTAACAAAGTTATGTAATATACATGATCAAATAAATAGATAAAAAATAATTGATAAATTATTATAAAATATTTCCTCAATTTTTAGGAAAGTTAATTAATCCCTTAAAAGTACATTTTCTTCATTGACATGTTTTCATTATTTTTACGAGTGAATGTTATAGTAAAATTATCAAACATACGTAAATTATTTGTTATTGAAATAATATCATTATTTTATCATTGAAAATGGATACTTTGGTTATATTTTATGATTTTTATGAAAATATTAATTTTCTTGAAATTAGTGAAAAATAGAAATTTTTATTAAAATCATTATTTTTTCATCTATTTTTGACATTCCATTTTATTTGAAAATGGTTTAAAAGTATAAAATGTTCTATTATATTAATAAAAATTCAATTTGGTTCATTGGAATAAATTTTTGAAATAAATTTTGAATAAAATCAATTTTATATAAAAGGGACCTTTTTATTAAAATTTTTATTTTCTGTTTTCATTACCTTTTTTGATCTAATATTGAAATTAATTTATATCTACAATAATTTTATAATATCATGAAATATATTTGTTTTGATTCATTAATAAAAATTTATCACATTCTTAGTATTTTAGATTTTTTTAAAGAAGTTAAATTTATAGGGAATAGTAAAAAAACATTTCTGAAATGTTACATCGTTTATGATATCGCCAAGAAAGTCACATGATATAAAAATTTACAAATCTTATTGAATGACTCATGTATGATAAAATAATAAAAATATATATCATGAATAATTTTAAAAAATAAAATTTAATTTATTCCATTATAAATATGAAATTCCTTTCAAGTGCTGACGCAAATCATGTACAACACTAGAAAAGTAAAATTTGTTATCCTAAAAATAGTTATTGATTTGTTATAATCCATATAATTACATGGATATTAAATTATTTTTATTATATATTATATTTATTTCCATGTATTAATTATATATTTATATCAAAATTTTATTTTTCAAATTGATGTATGATCCTTACACAAGGCCAGAAAAAATTACACATTAAATTTTCCGTGAGGAAGTAGATGTAATTGAAAATAAATATAGCATGATTAAATATGGGTATAATAATATAATTTTTATATAAATTGAACTTGTTTAATTATAATTTTATTTTAAAAAAATAATTACCAAATATTTTTATGATATGCTAATAAACTATTACATTTATTAAAATATAATTCCAATAAATTGTATTTTAAATAACAAAGATACATAGTTTGATAATTCTAAGTTATATAAGCCTAATTTTGATGAAAAATAAATTCTTTGGATGTTATAAAATTGTTGGTTCTAATTTTACTTATTGTTTTTATGTTTTGAACATCAAAATAATGAATAATATCAAAATTTACAATAATGATATTCTATGGGATTAATATTTGATAAAAATTATAATAATTAAAAATAATAAAAAATACAAAATCAGATAAGAAATTATATAAAATTATACCGTTTTTTAATTTATAGGCCATATAGAATCATTTGTAAATAGTATAGTCTGATTAAATTTTAAGGTTTTTAGAAATTACAACAGTGTCAGTCACCTAAATTATATAAGGGATCATCCTACCTAGATTCATAACACAAAATTAGGCCATATTTACTGAGAAATACATATGATTACTCTTTAAAATTAGTTATCTAGATTTTATATGTGTTCTTATGATCAAAAGTCCATCCTTAAGTCCCTTACGAAGGGATCTATAGAATGTTTCTCGAAGAAGTTCTAATTTAATTACACAAAAACTTTCAATATATCTCTTATTATACCTATTATAAATATACTAAATGTTTCATAACATTATATAATATATTTAACAAATATAATAATATTTTATAACCAATATGAAACAAGCAATATCTACCCACATTCCAATCAATTTGAACATGAATGTATCACATGTGTGTATGTTCAACATATCATCTCGCCATTATGGTATAAATATATTTTTATTGACATATGTTATGTATGGTAATTATGGGGGTTTTACAATTTAAATATGATATTTATTACACGATAATAATTTTTTAATGTTCACATCACATCTACCTTTGTATCTTGTAATCTGTTGGAAAATTACATTATTTCTCATGCATACTTGTTGACTACCGCCTCTATGAAACCATGTGATTCATTTTTCATATCTAATTTTAATTATGGAAACAAGGATGTATTCTATAATATATATGATATATACGATATACTAATGATTATATAAATTATTATTATTATTTACATTTCATTCATTCTTTTCTTCAATACATTAAATCAACATTCATTCATGTGTACGACCTCCAATCTTAATTAATGGTATAATTAATTTTCTAAATAATGAATTTTTAAAATAATATAAATAAATATATATATATATATATTATATATGAAATCAATATCATTATTAAAATTTTAGTTTTGTTGGAATCTTGACCAATATATATGATCCATAACTACCGAATAAAGACATCCAAAAAAAATTAACTGTTTCTACTAAGAATAGTGATTTTAACATTGATTTCATAGTAAATAAGTGATAAAATTTGTAAATAATACATGGTGGGATACATGGGATAATATTTAGGTAATATATGTATAATATAACTATATTTATGATAGAGGTGGAAACATTCTCTTACAATGAAAGTCGAGTGTGAGGTAAACAATTTTACTTCCTACTTTTACATCTTTGATACATAAGACATATCCACCACGTTTTTGTTCTATAGATTATATATTAAATCGCTGATATTTAATAACTTTATTTTCATTGAATTATTTTAAATTTAAATTTTATTTGTTGTTATTTTTTTATGGGGAAAATTATTCAAAATTTTGAATAGTTGTAATGGTTTATTTCACAAGAACTTCTTAATTAGAGATTTTTTATGTTTAATTTAAAGATAGGGAATATTTTTCTTCCAAGTCCATGTTTTATAAATGTATTTTCGAAAATAGTTTTAATATCATCTTTAATTTTTTAATATTCATCATTACCCATGGTTGAATTTTTATAGTATAGTTTGAAAGGATTATTTTTATCATTTTCCAACACATGTAAATTGTGAATTTTCTAAAATAATAATAATGAAGGAATATTTTTTATTTATATATAATTGGGTTATTTTTTTCCTTTATTACACCATAATTATTTAAACCATCCATTTCAATTTTACATAGTAATTTTCAATGAAAATGTTTTCCATCATAATTGAATATTATTTCATTAAAAGTAAATTTCAATGTGAAAAAGAAATTTCCCTCAATGAATTTTTAATGATATATTCATATTAGTTTTATTCATCAGTGTATTAAACCCTTTATATTATTTATTCACCATTGGGTATATATTTTAATGATATAATAATTTTATGATTTCATTTATTTTTTTTCATTTTATATTGAATATCTATTAAATAAATGTATCCTTCTATCATTTTTATGATTATTTCATAAGTCATATAGCATTTCTAAATATGTTTTTACATTTAGAAATTATTTTATTTTTTTGGAAATTATATATCAATTCAACTTTTTTGTACAATATGTATATTTTGTATAATTCTTAATTATTCAATAATTAAATAGATAATTTTTATATTTACTAAATTATTTTTTCATGAAGTGTTGAGTGGGGCCTGAAATTATATATCCCCTCGAGGCATCAGAAGGTCTCATGAGAGAAAATTTATTGTTAAATTAAATTGACTTTTTGAAAATTTCTCAACATTATATTGAATTTAATAATATATATATATATATATATATATTAATTTATTATATAATGGTGTCAAATATGAATCATTTAACTAGTTGTGAAATTATTTAATTATCTTTTAGATTTCCCTTTTATGATATACATGGATTCATATTTTTGATATGTAATTAATTTAATGAATTTTGTTTCCAATTATTTACAATTATAAAATGATTATTCCCTATTTTCTAATGATATAAATTCCATTGATTAAATGAAATATGTTTTAAGTTATTAAACATTATATATTGGTTATTAATTATTGAATCATGATATTTTTAAAATTATGTGACCCTTAGTGATAATTTTAGCTCACAGCCTTATTTTTCTTCCATTATGATGTATTCTATAAAGTTTATTATGATTGAAATATAGGGATATTATAAATTAAATAATTATAATATATGTTGTGTTTTATGATGTTAATTTTAATGTAAAATTCAAGTAAATTTGTAGTTTACCAATACTAAAAAATTATTCAGTCATTTGGAATGTGTTTCCTTATATCTGGTGAAAGATAAATAATGTAACAACCAACACTGGGATACTGGAGTCAAGGTTTTTTAATGTTTTTATCAGAGAGTGCATATTTTAAGCCTTGGGAACTAGATATTTGAAATCATTTAATATGGAATATGACAATATTACTCATTTTTAGGATACCTCAAAATATAGGATAAACTTTTATATATTTTTATATTACCATGGATAAACTTGTTTTTACAAAAGGAATCATCTTTTAATAAAAATGTACTTTGATTTAGGCATCATTTGAATAATATTAAGGTATTATTTGATAACTCACTATGATAATTATATTTTGTTGCCCAAAAATTTCATTTTGATCTTAGTCAATGGATAGAACCACAAGGAACAGAATTAAAATCACATTCCATTGGAAATGTGGTGATTCTATATAGCCAAATAGAATGATAACAAGATTGAATAACATTATGATTATTCAAAATCATTTTTCGAGATATATTATTAACAACCAACACATTAACAACCTATAATTCCCAACAATTAAAATAATGATATTGTTTTCTTAGTGCCTGAGAAGTGGATTCCATGGGGTAATGAAGGATCAATCTTCATCATGTGAGAAATTTAGGAAGAAAATCATTGTGAATGTAACAATGGATTATGAATAATTTTTGTTTCTAGAATATAATTATTTAAAACAATAAATTTATAAATAAAAATAAGATTATAAGGAAAGAAAATAAATTTCATCAATGTGATTCATTTATAGTTTATTATCTTAGTTATAGGGAAACCTGAGCACTATCCAGGACAATTCCCACTTCTAATGGTCATCTATTAGTACATTAAGGGGTTTATGTTTTTCATTTTTCAATAATTCATGTGTAATGAATGGACTATTATATATTTGGATGAAAAAATTAAATATTTAATTATTTTACAAATTGTGTTTTCATTATATAAATAATGAACATTATAAGGACTGTGTTGATTTTTGAACCATATTTGTCATCATTATCATAAAAACTATAATCACCATTAAGAGATTAGTATTTTAATTTCAATAATCTTTTTAAATTCTCTATCAAAATTTTTAGGTTTTATGTTATTGGAGTCAATCATGATTATGTATATTTGGGGAAAATTTTGTTTAAATACAACCCATTGGGTTATTATATGTTTTAGTAAAAAATATTTATTGAATAATAAATTTAAATTTTGTGTATATCCTTTTAAAGGTAATGATAATTTTTATGGTTTTTATAATAATTTATTTGAAGGTAATTATGGATTATTATATTTTTTGGAATGAAAATATTAAATGTATGAGATAACCTTTTTGGATGAAACATTTATTTAATGTTGAATAATCATAAGTAATTTTATGTTTTAATGATAATTAGGGATATTTTAGAAGGATTGTATTTATATCGGTTTAGAAAAATGGAAACCCAAAAGACGGGTGAAAACCTGACACATTCAGTAAGGTTGTGAGTCTTGATCCTACAATAAATGGGAAACAAGGATTCATTACCTATAACTATCCTATGTGATGTATTAGTTAGTATGAAATAGTATTTATTTATTTAATTTACATTTTTGGTAATGGAAATGATTATTATTGGAAAATATTTTTTATTATATAAATTACTTAGGAGTTAGATATTTATTTATTACACATTTATTTATGTTATATAAAAAAATGTTCACTATTTTGTGAACCAAACAAGATTACAGTAAAAAGAATATTATGGAATTTTAATTTAAGAATAAAAAATGAATTATGTTTTGGAGGAATATATGATTTTATTTTTTATTTTTGGGGATTCAGGGTATTCATTGAAATTGTTAGTGTATCTAGTAGAGTATTTGTACTGTGAATGCACAATTTTAGAGATAAATGTTATCTTTATCATGGATGATTGTGTGATAAAAAATATCATATTTTTTATTTCAATATTCTGATGGAAATTTTTTTAGGACTCTTAAGGACACTGATTTATTGAATGACATAAGATAAAAATTGGGTATTACTATTAATTGTTTGTAGATTAACGTATTTTTCCTCACATTTTTACTGATTTACATGGAAATTATCTTATCATTCACTTACCATGTTGGTATTTGTTAATGTATATATAAATAGGGATTGGTTTTCGTTGGTGTCGAATTTGTGATCCATATATATTTATTATAGGGATATAGGAATGGAAAAATGTCATACTCATCATTTGAAGAAAAAGATAAGTTTGGGGTGGAAATTTATTGAAGGATGAAACTATACTTTTTAGCTTTGTATATTTCCAAAATATTTTTACACTCTGATGTAAGAGAATTATTCAACTATAGGATACTGATTTAGAAACAAAATATTTATCTATTCTATTTTATTAGTAATAAATCAATATCCCTTTAAACCATAAATGATTTATTGTTTTTTAATGGTTTACATAATACTAAGAATGATCTATATCACTCTATATGAGTACATTGGATATATGTTTTTATCCCATATCCATGTTTTCACCACCCACAAATGATCACTTATATTGAAATGTATTTATTGCATTATTTTGGATTAACTTTATACTTTTATTTCTCTATGATCAAGATGAGGTTTTATTAACTCTTATTATGGTACTGATTTCCCAAAAATGTATTTTCAAATTTCAAAAACAATTTTTACAGATCAAAAGATTATTCTTTAAGGATTCAATTTATTTAATAATGGGAGACTGTAATTCCCCATTATTTTAATATAATTATTTGTTTGATATCTTTCATTTCTAGCTGTACCAAGTAAAAACATATGCGAAAATATTATTATTTAAATATTACCTTTATATAATAATGATAAAGTGTGAGGGTATCAATATTATTATAGTAATTATGAACTATTTATATAGAATACTCAATAAATTTTCATTGATTGTCTCTCATTAAATTTGTACACAATATTTTTTAATGATATTTATGTTTTAGAAATTTAATTTCATCAAAAATGGGCTTCAATTTGCAGAAAGAATATTATAATATTTTTAGAAGATATATAAATAATATTTTCTTAGAAATATTATTATTTTTGAAAACAAAATAAAAAAAATTATATTTGAGTGATTTTTTGGATTTTTCCAAAAAAAATTATTTTCTAGTGAATTGTGAAGATGAAAATTTCAATTTAAAATTTTATTTTTAGTAAATATATATTTTATGATCTATTTAATATTAAAATGGTATAAAAGAAAACTATAATACCCCAAGATTATATGTTATGTCTCTTTTTAAATTTTCATTCTTTTATAATGTGCATTTTATATAGCACTTACCTTAAAAGAATAATTAAATACTACTATGGTAATGTTATCATCTAACTATTGGATTGGTGGGAAAGAAATATATTATGTAAATTATGAATATTTAGTTTATAAATGTTTATAAAATGTTATCTATAGTTAAAAATTATTTGTAAATGAAAATGTAAATAGATTGAACATCAAAGGTGTGTTTTTATAAAAACCAATTTTTATGGCCATAAAAGATATTTTATAATAATAAATTATAAAAATATCTATTAATTAAATATAATTTTGAAATTTATATTGTATATATTCAATAATATGTTTTATAATTCAATAATGTGTTCTATATAATTAATATAAAAAAATCAATTTCACCAATAAAATACTATATTCTCTAAATAAAATTTAACCTATATTAAATGATTCAACTCTGTAAGAAATAATTATTAAAATTATTTTTAATTATTGTGATGTCCTACAACTATATTCCAATTGATAGGTTCCCTGATCATGATGTGCCAAATGGACCCAATAGCATCATAACGAATGCGAGAGGCTGCTAACTAGTAGTGAGGGCCTAGGGTGTGGCTTTGGGGAGATTAAGCCCTCATTACCAAATTGTAGTGAAAAGGGTGGGTGTAAACATTGGTAATTATTGGAATAAATAGAAGTAAATATAAGGAAAATAATAAAATAGGTAAAATAGAAAAAATAACCTAAAAAACTAGAATAGCATTCAACAACTGATGATATGCCATGTCACTAGAAAACATGAGAATATGGATACAATCAATAGGTAGAACATGTTCCCCAAAATAAAAATGATATAAAATATTATCCAAATAATCATGAGGATTCACTCATTGATATTCTATCAATCGATAAAATAAACATCACTAAATCAAGTGTTTTAACTCATATGATTCCCCTTATCAAGACCCACAACCACGTAATCTTCCTCGGGTACCAAACATCGCCCAAAGATGGTGTGATATAAATATTTATGGGCAATGACCAATAGTGTCTGTATCATCTATCTTGTTAATGGAAATGTAATATTTTATATGAATTAATATATAATTTAATGAAGTACAATGTTACTAAATACTCAAATACCTACTTCATCCCTCGACTGATGTCTTACCGTAACTAGTCTATTTATTTAATCAATTACTAGTTTATATTAATTGGACACATGAGGCATGGAAAGAACTGACATAGTATCTTGATGGGGTAGATAGTGAATGTTCTAAGGTAATGAACATGGATATTTTGACCTCATGGTCTTCCAACACAGTAGTAACTGCAGCCTGGAATGGGGTAAGATTGTAATCTGATGAACACATTATGAAGCATTTCACAATAAGGTTCATACCGAATCTAAGTTGATCGTCCAAAGTAAGACATGGGTATACAGATATAGGGCCCTATGAGATATAACCATGGAACATACATGTCAATAATATATCCAATGAGTGTATCCATGGAATTCTATAATTATATGGAGGGATCTAAAGGTGTCTTACTAGGCATCTGTGAACATACATGGATCAGGATCATGGTGGTTATCAACCAATGCGAGTTGTATCCTTGAATTGGAATGGGCTTCCCAAGTGCTCATGGAATTATATTATGAGAATAAAAGGTGATCTCGAATCTGGACATTTCTATTTAATTACGAACTCGTGCAATATTTTTTTTCAGTACAACCCTTAACGTTCATTAGTGTCATATGGACATGTAGCATGCAACCTTTTTATCAAGTAATTTGGTTAAATCCCTAAATTTTATTAATGTGAAAAGGAAAAGTTACATGCAACAATTTAATCCATTTAAGGAATATTCCAAATTAAAGGTTCATTCCACTATCATAAATTATTGTGGATATTGGTTCTACAAATATGAACCAATTAATCAATCACATTTAATTTGGTCATGTCATATACTCAATATAATTTCAATTTCCATTACACATTTAATACTAAATTGAATTATATACCTTAGGCTGGTCATGTGGTAAACATACATGGTACTTTACATTATGAAATTCCAAATATAAACATGACATTTAATATAGAAAAGAATACCCTATGAGTGGTCATTCCACGACACACTCGAATAGTGGCTCAAACGTGTCAAATACTAAAAACCCAATTATGGAATAACATTATACATGGAAGGGATGGATTTGTGGTCATAACCAGCAATAATTAAACACATATCTAGAATACAATATCCATACGGTTCCTAATGATTATAATCAAGGAATATAAATTCATTAAACGACACCCGACAAAATCGATGGGCCCCACAAGAAAATTCCAAAGTCAACGAACATTAGGGATGAGTTATAGATCACCCACCTTTGGGTTGTATGATCATTATCCTATAGTATAGGCATTTTATTTTCTTTTATCAAAGTAGATATATAAAAAGGGGAAAATTATCAGACCACAATATCTTGTTTGAGTGAAAAAAGAGTATGATAACATCTCAGGTGAACTTGAATACATAATGTTATGCATCCAACGTGACAAATAAAAGATTGACCAGATCTCAGATGAAGAAGATCATTTATTCCCTAATATTGATCTTCAAAATTCCACAATAAGAGATCAATTTAGGTCAATCCCAATTAACCATGGATTAGGGAATATGGAGGAGGGTTAATTATTTCATTATGGTCCAAAACGACAATTTACCTTTAAAATAGAATGAGAATTGTTTGCCAGCATGGCTTGACAAACCCTGTGAAATCCACAAATGGGTAATTGGGAAAAAGGGTATCTCACAAATTTTGGCTACAGGACCGTGTTCTAATATTGCGAATAGGATCTATCTAGATAAAAACAATCCAGATTGTTTTCAAAATCGTTCGAAATTCCAGAAATGTTTACTCTAAACCAGCCACCATGTATGTTTTTTTACAATAGATGGGTTATGTGCTCCAAACATTCCCCGAACACCCTTGATAGCTTTCGTAACCCTAGAGGAAAAAAATTTTGGTCTTATGTAAATATTTAGATCCAGAATTTAAAGGATCCATACCTGAGTGAAAAATTATGTTCTTAGAATCTTCCCCCATTAAAAGAACTCATCCTTGAGTTCGCCTTCTATGGTTGGAGAAACATTGTTTGAGAAAAACTAAGTACATTGGGAACATATGTTGTCTCTCTTATCCCATGTATCATAATGTAATCATCTGTGCGGCCATATCACCCATACTAGAGGGACATACCGTCCTCAGAGAACATTTGTTCTACTGTATATAATGAGAACTGAATACCTCTCAAAAGAAGCATCACTATCTATATATAATCCCTCAGTATAAAATGTATGGGAAAGATCAACATGATACTGGTTAATCTATGAATCACGAAAGACAACGTGCGTGGAACAGTAGGTCAAAGTCAGTAGCAACTGATAGGCTACTGGCCTGACCCTCTCTAGAATCTCAAACAACCATACATAACGAGGCGATAGATTTCCATTATTTTGTAACCATATACTCCTTATACTGGGTGATACCCAATAAAAAACATGATCCCCGACCTCAAACACTAGAGTTCGTTGAGAGCGATCAGCATAAAATTTTTTCTAGACTGAGTAATAGTCATACAATTTTGATCATCTGAACCTACTATGAAGTCCCCTGAAATAGATGTGGACTAAGTAGGAATGCCTCACCTGCCTCTACCCTACACAACAGTGAATGGAATGGCCAACCATATAAGGCTTCAAAAGGATCCTTCTGAATTTTAGTCTTAAAGAAGTTATTATAAGAGAACATGAATAGAGGTATATGCTTCTCCAAAGATCCATCATAATCATGGACACATGCCTATATCATATCCTCTAGAACCAATCTTTTCCATTATTTTTTTCCACCAGTCTAAGGGATAATAGGCGTTCTTAGAAGAACCTAAGTTCCCATTGATTTATTCAAACCCTACCAGATACATGAAGTGAAACGAGCATCCCTATCTGAAATGATAGTGCATTGAATCCTCATGTAGTTGTATGATCTAACAAAAAAATTGTCTTCCCAGCTCATCAACATAGAATGTATCTTATATTGGAATTAATTTGGATGATTTCATTTGTAACTCAATGACTAACTAGATTGTATCTCTACCCATCGACTACCAAGTTAACTAACCACAAAATCCAAGGAAAAATCAACCCATTTCTATTTTTAGATTTGAAGTGGTTGTAGCAGCCAACATGCCTCTGGGGATCTTATATCACCTAATGAAAGGTGGAACACCTAGTGAAAATTCCTTCTATATAACGTTTTATCCCAAGCCACCAGTATTGGCATTGCATATCTCAATACATTATACTGATGAATGTATAAAAATAAAACTAACAATTGTTGGAAACATTCATAAACATCATTCTCATATCATTAGGATTCCAGATATGTCCACCAAGATGCAGGACGCCGAATTTTTTCCGAGAACAATAGAGAGGCGGGTTATCTCCCAATATACTCTCCCAAAAAAAAGAAGCCTTTTAGATATGAAAATTTCATACACATCACCCTTTCTATGAGGGAAGATGAAACAATCAAGGATTAGAGGTAAGAATTTTCATGCCTATCATGATAATATATATGCAGCTCAGAAAAAGGGCCATTATCATCCATTCATAATTGGATTCCCATACAGTCTATATCTAAGTTTTCTAAATGAACGCATTAGAAACTATATTTCCCTTTCAAGGCATATACGCATGCTCAAAATCAATGTATTGATGATATTTGAACCATATTCATTGTATGAGGTTCACATCATGATGTGATAAGATATATTTTAGGTTCTTATCATCTATGTACACTACATTGTTCTATCCTTGTACATAATGTCTTTAGAAATGTATGTCATGGACAACAGCTGCTAGCTCAAGGTCATGCATCAGGTTGTTTCTCTCATGAGGCCACAACTACCTATATCTGAACACAAAGCCTTCTTCCCCTTACTTCAAAATATCCCCTAGGATAATTCCTATGAATTATAAAGGATTGTATAACCTATACCCATCATAAGAAGAATTATAATATGTGATAGTACAAGACCAACTAGAAGCTTCTGAAAGGATTTCTCACAATATAATGACAAATATAATTGAAATCATTCTTTTCAAGACCAGTAAAAAGTGATGCATGCTTTTAGAAGACTTGTATGAATCCCATGTAATATCCATCTAGCCTGATGAAACTCCATATATCAACACATTCTTGGGGTTTTACCTAAGAAACTCCAACACTAACCTTTTTCGGTCAATAGATATTCATGATTCCAATATTAGTTGACATAATAAGTGTACTTTGTTGATATATAAGTCACACATATCAATATTGGAATATATTTGATTCTCTCTCACAGTACTCAAAACAATATCAAGATGTTTGGAAGGATTCTATGACTATGAAAATACACCAAGTTTTCATCCACAATGAACATGGAAAAAAGTATAAATATTGTTGGAAAAAACAATTCATCAAATCCATGAAAATGGAAGGGACATTCGTAAGACCGAACGACATAACATGGAACTCATATAAACCATACCTCCTAGAGAATATTGTACTATCTATGTCTGGTGGCCTGGAATGCACCTGAGGATAACCCAATCGCAGGGCAATCTTGGAGAAAAACTATTCTCCTTAGAGAAGGTAAAAGATATAATCTTTTTGAGGAAGTGGATATAGGTTATTGAATGTAATATGGGTCAATCTTCATTAATAAACTCGTATACATAAGTTTACACAATCCTTCTTGGAAAAACAACTGGAGAATCCCAAGAGGTTGTGATGGGATGTATAAAATCCATTTCCTATAAATCCTCAAACTGCCTCTTGAGCTCGAGAAGATTAGTTGGTTCCATCCTATATGGAGGAATGATCACTGGAGCTACTACTGGAACATGTTCGATTGTATACACTTCCTCTGTTTCAAAATAGGTAAGACATAAAAATTGTTGAAAAATACATCCCTAAAACGATCCACTAATGGGGGAAATTATCTTCTCTTAAACACTAATCCTCCATGAAAATATTAGAAATATGGGAAGTCACTCCACCTATCCCATGATTCTCTAGTTCGACTCTACCATCATGGACATCCCATTCACCCTTATGTAGATAATTACAGACATCCAATGATGTAAATGATACACTATGGCGATAGCATTATACAAAATCATGAAAGTGAACCATCCAGTCCATTCAATGAATGACTTCGAAGTCTTCCATCTCTTGAAAGAAGAGGTTCTATGTGATAGGGTAACTAAGTACCATAATGGGATAGTCCCTAAACTAGAGTCTTCCCTATGTCCATACACCTAACTGTGTATCTAGTTTCATTGTACCATAGTGATACAATATCTATAGTCCAAGACATTCCAGAATTGATAAAGAGATAAAATAGAATTATGAACCTATGTCAAATAATAAAGATACTATAGTGGAGGATACTTCAGTAGTACTTTATATTGTAGATGGTCCCACAATATTATCCTAGGTTATGGGTTGTAGTGCATGAAAATGACATGATCCAAGACCCTATGAAATAAATGGACTACCACAACCACAACTGATTTGTTGGCTCTTCGGGTGATCTGGGGTCAGGCTATCCTGGCCACAACCTTTTCCTCTCCCAGACCTACCGGTGCTACTCCAACTCCCTACCAGACATGGAATAATAGAAATCGCTTATTTAGGTGGAGCATGTGTGGATCCTCTTCCACTCAAAGCTGGTGGAAAGGTCCTATAGAAGCGCTGTAGATGCCCTATAAAACCAGAATGATCAAACACCATCATGTGTTTATCATGTTGAGGATTTTTGTGAAAAAACATTCCAAACTGATGAATCACTAAAGACCTACCGAAATGGGGATTCTAGTTGTCACTGATCTAATGAGAAACCACACGGTAATGTTTCTTGCCACCGATATAACTACTGGCCTAACGCATCATAATCCACTATGCCCGGTACTATTGTCTTCGTTGATGTTACACTCAGTGATAAGATACTAATTGAATATTTTAGAAAAAGTCGTTAGGATAAAGACATTGACCTGTGTTCGGAAGGAATACTATATCTCTTCCTCAAAACATCTAACACGCGAATTTTCATCATCGGATATAATCCATGAAAAGCACTATAACTCCATGAAATGTGTTGAATACTAAATAACTGAAATAGAACCCTACTCAAGATGCATGAACTACTTATATTTATCAACTGTTAGCATCTGGTGAATATAACTTGTTATAAAAGGCAGTTTAGAAATCAACCCATAACATTCCTTGATGACGATCGACATGGGTAAACACATCCCACAAATGCTTGTAATGATCCAAAAGCTTGTATAAAGAATGAACTACCCTCAAATATAGATGCATCTACATATTCTCAAATATATATATAGTTTCTTCAAGAGAAACCCCATTTCATGTGGAACACCATCCACAATTAATGTAGAAGGATGATGCTTCTGGAACTCGTGAGTCTGATCCGCTATCATAGGATCAAGACAAGGAGCACCATACATGGAACTTATTAGACATAAGAAACTATCTGCAACATTGGAATCAGTTCCCAGATATGGGAATGTAGGTAGTGCATAATGTGTCATTCCTTGAGGTAAGACTGACATCTAGGGTCCACCATGTCTAGAGTATGCTCATCTCTACATTGCTAGAATACAAATAAGGATGTTGTGTTGGTATTGGTCTAAAAATGTCAAGAACACGCATATGAACAAGCATAGATGCAAGGAGATAGCATCACTAGAGGAAGATGAACATATTAAAACTCACAACCCATGGAATACTACCCCAACAACATGCTTAGATGACTAGGAATCAGTAAGTGAATAGTATACGATTCATTTAATTTTTTTATTTAATTTCCTTGTTCACTCTTTACCTTCAATAAACATTACATGGTTGGATATGGATGTGCAACTATTTCATTTTAGTTGTCATGATTTGCTTCATAATGTATATTCGTTTCTTCAGAATCAGTTCTTGTAGACCTATAACCAGAAAAAACAACCATTTATTTATAGCATAATGGATCGATTGGTAAATTACTCATCCCAACACACGAGGGCCAATAAAACTCATAAATTCAGATAGACAATCATTTAATTGAATCTAAATGTAATACATGTAAATGTAAATTATCACAACATAAATTAATAACCACAAGAACCTCAGGAAATGAATATAGTTAAATGGAACTATATGGAATGGAAAAATGCATGAAATTATAATTCTAGGTGCCTATATTGATTCCTGTAACAATGATCAATTCCCTCATATCATGAGGCCAATGATGAAAGAAAATCCAAAAATACAGTAATAATGAACCCCACCCCACAACATGTGCATGAACCATCTGTGAGATAATGATACTTGTAATAGGAAAAAGTGGAAAAATAATTATAATTTAGGAAACATAGTTTTTACCCTAACCATGGGTTCATGATTCCCAAGAATTGCATATGAAAAGGTCTCAAGAGTCTCTAAACTCTTATATATTGTCATCATAGAGAAAATCCTGAAAACTAAACTACTCTAATAACATGTTGTGATGCCCTAGACCTATATTGCACTTGATAGGTGCTCTGAGTCTGGTGGGCCACATGGCCTCATGTTCACATCCCCTAACACTAACGGTTGACAACTAGTAGTGAGGGTCTAAGGTATGTCTATGGGTAGAATAATTTCTAATTACTAAAGTGTATCACAAAAGGTGGATGTTAAACCAAGAAATTAGCTGAATAAATATAAATAAAGAGAAGGCATAATGAAAAAATAGTGACAACATTAAAAATAACTAAAACAACTGTACTGATATTCAATAACTACTAATATGTCATGTCACAAGAATAATGGGGAACATGGATATAAACAATAGACACAACATGTTCCAAAAAATATAATGTAAATATATGTATATCCCAAGAATCACATGCTTCAACTCAGTCATCGGCTCTCAATATCTATACTAAAAGCTATGAAAAAAACTGTTTGAATATTTATGCTTCCGTTTATCAACACCTACAACTAGGTAATTTTTCCTAGTTAACAAACTATAACTCGATAGGGTGTGAGATAAATCTTAGTGGGACACCACCAACGGAGCATATTACTTTTGTCCCATAAAATATATATGTAAAAGTGTGTAGACATGAATATAAAAATTAATGCAGTAAAAGGTAACTAAATACCCAAGTAATTTCTTCAGAGATCAGCTAGTGTGTGAATGTAAACAGTCCATTTATTTAATTAAATGGTATTATACATTAATACCCCATGTGGGGAATTGAGAGTACTTACATAGTCTTGTGATAGTGTAGATAAAAAATATTCTATGGTAATAACCAAGGAAACATAGACCTCAAGGTTCACTTACTAAGTTATAACTGTAGCAAGGCATAGGGTATGTCTGTAATCCAATGAGAATATTTCAAGGTATTCCACAATGCAGTGATTATAGAATCCAAGGTGATCATACAATGTCATATGGGGATAAATATATATAGGGTCCTACGGGGTGTAACCATAGAACCTACTTATCAATGTTGGATCCATGGAGTGTATCCAAGGAATCTTGTGATAATATGGAGGTATCCCATAGTGTCATATTCTTCATCGATGAATAGAAAAATATTGGGAACTAGGTGGGCATAATCCAATGCAACCAGTATCCTTGAATTAGAATGGGGATCCTGAGTGCTCATGGAATTCTCTGATCAGAATCCAAGGTGAGATCGTGTCAGTCCATTCCAATTTAATTGTGAAGTCATGTAAAAGCTCTATCTTTTCAAACATTTCCATTCATTATTAGTATAATTTAATGTAGCATGCATCCTTTTTATCAGGTCATTTGGTTCATGCCATACCATTCATTACGGTGAAAATGATCACTAGCATGCACCCATTAAATCGATTTATGTTATATTTCATATTCATGGTTCATTCCGCTTCCATTGATTAATGTTTTAATGGGTGCTATAGATATGAATCAAATTAATCATTTAAATTTATTTTGGTCAAGTCATATACTCAATCTATATGATAATTTACATTTAACATTTAATAATCAATTGAAGAAATTAACGTAGGCATATCAGGTAAAAAAAATACATATTACTTTACATTGTAAAATTCCCAATATAAACATTCCATTTAATACAGAAAATCATACCCATAGAGTGGTCAAGCCGAAACACACCCGAATGTTTTCTCAAAAGTTCCATACAATAAAAACCCAATTATGGAATAACCTTTGACATGGAAGAGGCAGAGTTGTGGACAAAACCACAAATAATTAATCAAACAGATGAAAATTACATATCCATGCTGTTATAATGATTATAATCTTGGAATATAAATTCAATAAAGGATTCCTAATGAAATCAGTGGGCCCCACATAGAAAATCCAAAATCAATGATCTTTATAGATGAGTTATAGACTACCCACCTTTGGGTATTATGATCCTTCTACTTCAGTATTGGACCTTGATTTTGATTGGATTGTTGTAGATCTAAGAAATGGTGAAAATTGTGCAAAACCTGATATATCAGTCGGGGGAAAAAGAGAATTATAAATGCTCAAGAGGACTTGAGTACATACTGTTTCACATCAAATGTGATGAGCTTAAGCTCGATATGATCCAAAATGAAGGAGTTCTTTGAATCCATAAATTTGATCTTTAGAAACCCCCACAATTATTACAATTTAGGAGAATCCTTCATATGTTAGGATTGTGGAATATAGTGGTGGATTAATTAGATAATTATGTGAAAAAATGACATTTTACCCTTTAAGTAGCATGTGTATGGTTTTTCTATACGTTTGACATGCCATACACAAACCGTGCAAGGGTACCTACGAAAAAGGGGATCTCACATGGTCAGGTTGCATGGCCGTGTTCCAATCGTATGAGGTGGGTCTGTCCAAAAAAAACAAAATCTTTACAGTATCCTAAACTGTGTAGAATTCCTGCACGGTTTACAATAAACCATATGTGAAGCCTTTTTCCCCAAAAAATCAAGTTTCAAGCAGGAAAACCTGCCCCCAAAACCCTTGAGACCTTTTCTAAACCCTTACGCATCCAATTTATGTGGGAAGTAGATATTTATATTGAAAATTTAAAGGATCCATATCTGAGTGATGAACCAGGTTGTTAAATTGTATTGAAAAATGTAAACTAAAATTTTATAATAGGATTTAAAAAATTATCTTAGTGTAAAACCACGACCCCTATAGGATAGATCCGGTGCATTACTTGTGATATTGGCATGATTAGAAGGAATGAAAATCCAAAAGGAACAATCAATTTAGTAGTCTTGATGAAACTAGATACATAGATGTAACTCAAATTACATTGGAAAGGTTACAAAGTACAACACATTACAAAAACTAAAAAAACTACATCCATAAGAACTCAAATGAAGATCTTATCTTCATCACCTATTGAAGGTAGAAAATGAAAGGGGTGAGCTCAAATTATTAGTAAGGGTTAAAAATAGTGGAATCATGAGTACAATAACAAGTGAATCACAAACAATCGGACATAATCAATATGGCATAGTGAATAAATGAATAACTAATTCCATTAATAAACTGTAAGTGGAACTACATCCATCTATTTTTTCATATTGAAAATTGCATGGACAATAATAATAACTGATGATGAATAAATAGAATTCTTATTAATTGGAATTCATTTATCTGTCACATGTACCCATAATACAGAAAAAACGGTTTAGTTTTGTGGGTAGAAACCTGTCTATTTTTTGGAAATAAACTCGAAGGGTTTGTCGCCAAACTGTTTCGTCTCAAGAGTCCTATCGATGCATTGAGGGGCTGTAGTGGGACCCATCCACTTCTAAATCCAAGAAATAATTATAAATATATTCAATACAAGATAAATATACCTTTTCAAAAATTTGTATAGAGTATAGAATGCAGATTCATCAATATTTCCATAGTTAAAATAACTTTTTAAATATACACCTTTTGTAAAATGGTATATAGTTTAGACAATAAACATACACATGAAATGAGATTATGGATATTTAACGGAAATATGATTTCGAATTGAAAAAAGAACTCATATGGGAAGTAGGTACACCACATAGGGTTTATTAGGTGGACAGTACAATGTTTGTCACAACAAAATGGTGGTTGGGACAAAGACCCTTACCACAACGTAATCGGTTGAATCATAAGACCAGAACATAATAACCATAAAATGATTAATTGATTGCCATTATTATAAATAGAATCATTAATTATATAACAAATGGTAATACACATAAACAACATACTAGAATTAAGTGGTGAAAAATGAAAATCTCACCGAAATGAAAGTGAGATGAGAAACACTTTACCTTATGCTCGAGTGTGTTCTTCGTTTGTTTTAATGACCTGAATAATAAAATTTAGCTTCATTAATTAATATGTCCAGCACATCCTATACATGTAATTTATTTATTATAACCTTATTACGTTCATTCATGGCCCTTTTTATGGGTTCAATTGGTTCAATTTTCATGTTTTGGAAGCATTTTCTTCATTGATTTTCATGGTTCGTTACTTGTTTCCATGAATGAAAGTTCATTTGAAATAAGGTTAAAAATAAAGAATTGTTAATTAATTTTATTAATTAAATTATGGAGATATAAATGATCTTATAATGTTTTTGGGTTATATACCGTAATGATGATTCATTAGTTAAAACATTAATGATGTTTGTTTAGATCTTTTTAGTGGTTCTTTGATAATAACAACCTCATTTTGTTTTATAAATTAGAACCATGAGTACCAAATAATTACAGAACCATGGGTGAGTTATAAAACATATATTATAACCATTTTCAACCATATTAATGGTTTCATGACCTGACTGGAAAGAATTATTGAAAATTGAAATCACATCGTCCACGATGTTTGTAATTCGACACATCACGGACAATGTTTTAAATTCCTTGAACCAGTGGGGAAAAGAAGAAGTTTGATGATGAATTTTTCATGAACATGAGAAAATACAGAATATTCATGAATCTGGATATTTAATTACCCTTTGGTAATAAAATATTATGAAAGAATAAATAAAGAACTCAAAATAAAACATAATTTTGAAATCACTTTCAAAAATTTGAAGCCTAATGGATAAGCAACATGGTTTTAGAAAAACATTAAAAAGAGAGGGCACAAGGGTAACCAATATAGAAATGAATAATAATATATAGTAGATAAATTATTATAATAAACATAATAACATGGTATGGAAACTAGAAATATATACCACACAAAAGAGAACATGGAAGTAAAAGAATGAAATTGAGAATTGCCTTACATTGTAGAATAACACATAGAAGATGAAGGTTGGGACCTTGGGGGATTAAGGAAACATTGGGAGGACTAATATTAAGTTAAGGAGTCAAGAACAGCTTTGAGGTAGAATTGGGAATGAATTCAATGAATGGAAGAGTTGGTATTTATATGAAAAGTGAGGGATTATTTAAATAATTTTCAAAGGACACCTCATGAGTGGTTTTTTGAAAAACCATGGGCATTCCCATTTCATTTTCTCATGGTATAAGCCACATGAGACAACTCACATATTATTTAACAATAAAAACGTCAAAAATATTTATGACATCATTATTTCATCCTTAATGATGTCATAAACACACCGAAACTAAAAACTGTATTTTTACTATTCCCTGAAAAATCAACAATTTCAGAAAAATTTCCAAAATTCACCGTAACCATTTTTCAACGTGTTGAATTCAAAAGTGAAATCCAATTTTCAAAAATAATTTTCTAAATAATATTAATTTAATTTTTAAATAATGTCATAGTTATTTCATAAAATAACAATCTTAAAGTGAAATTAGTTTTATTTCTTATTGAAAAAGTAATTACGATCTCATTATCTTGTTGCCTTAAGAAAATGAAATAATAATAATATTTAATATTCATATGGATCATATTACTATTCATATTGCTATTCATAAGGGTATGTTACTACACACCTAAAATTATGTTTGTTCTATCAGACTCCAAATGACTTACTGATCACAACTTTATATGACAATTTTTCAAAATTCAAAACATAGAAGTGGAACATTTATATTTAATGACTAGGTTTTGACAATATCCTAAATAAACTACTGTTGTTTTGAAGGAACACAGTGGTGAATAGAATTTATTTAACTGAAACATATTATAAAATGTTTGGGGTGCTACATTATTCCCTCATTCGGAAATTTCATCCATGAAATTTTATGTATATAGCCCACCAAAATGATGTCGGTGGTTTTTCATCATGAAATCCTCGGGTTCCCCTGTTGCTTCCTCCATGTAGTGGTTTCTCCAAATAACCTTGACTAGATGAGTTGTCTGATTTCTCAATACGTTTTCCCTTGTATAAAGATTCTTGATAGGCTCTTCACAGTATGGCAGATCTGGTTCGAGTTCAATTTCTTTATATGTGAGTACATGCATTAGGAATGGCATGTATTTATTTAACAGTGAAACATGGAATACATCCTGAACTCTAGGGCGATTAGGTGGCATCACTAGATGGTAAGCTACAACTGCGATTCTTTCCAGAAAATCAAATGGTCCTATATACTTGGGGCTCAGTTTCCCTTTCTTACCAATCATTTAAACACCCTTCCATGGAGGTACTTTCAGAAATACATGATCTCCCACTCGGAATTTCAAATACCATCTTCAGTTGTCATCATAACTCGTCTGCCTACTTTGGGATTCTTTAATATGAGCTTTTATTTTCTTCACCTTTTCTGTGGTCTCTTCTATATGTTCCGGGCCAATAAGTTTCCTCTCACAAACTTCATCCCAACATGTCGGAGTTCGACATTTCTTTCCATATAATGCTTCTTATGGTGCAATTTGAATACTAGATTGGAAACTATTGTTGTAGGGAAATTCCACCAATGCAAGTATTGATCCCACATACCTTGGAAATCAATAGAGCATGACATCAACATATCTTCTATAGTTTTAATAGTCCTTTCAGACTGTCTATTGGTTTGGGGATGACATGTAGTACTCATATGAAGCTCTGTATTCAAAGCCATCTCGAGACATTTCCAAAATTTTATGTAAACCGATGATCTCCATCAGACATAATTGATATAGGTGCACCATGAAGTCTTAAAACTTCCTTAATATACAGTCTTGCATGGTGCTCAAGTGGTAAAACCTCTCATATAGTACGGAAATGTGCTGATTTAGTGAGACGATCAATAATTACCCATATATCATTGTTCCTTCTATGTGTCCTCGGTAGTCCGCCGATAAAATCCATCGTAATGTTATCCTACATCCACAAATGAATAGTTAGAGGTTGCATCACTCCTTTGGGATATTGTCTTTCTAACTTCACTTGTTGACAAACCAGACACCTTGACATGTAATCAGAAATTTCCCGCTTAATGTTATCCCAACAAAAATATTCCATCATATTTCTGTACATCTTGTTGCTTCCAGAGTGTATAGAGAAATTTGATCTATGAGCATAATCTAAATGTTCCCTTTTTATCTCCGGTACTTCTGGATTGCATAACCTCTTCCCAAATGTCAGAACTCCTTCTTCATACACATTGTTAGCCAGTCTCCCTTCCTTGAAAGCATTAATTTTCTTATGTAGATTATTATCATCAGACTGAGAGAATTTTATCTTTTCTAATATAGATGGTTGTCAATCATTTGAAATAGAAACGATGTTTTACTTTCCATAACAATTTCCATATCCATCTTTAGTAGAACAAAAATATAGGATCTCTCTCAGTCCTCGTTTGAGTCAGAAGTCTATAATCATTCCTACTTAATGCATCTTCCATCTTATTCTCCTTTCCCGGGTGGTAGTGTATTAATCAATCGTAATCGTTGAGTAATTAAATCCATCTCCTATTCCATATGTTGAGTTTTTTTGTGTGAAAATTTATTTCAAACACTTGTTGTCTGTATAAATCTCTCATCTCTCTCTGTAGAGATAACGCCTCTAGATTTTCAGAAAAATATTACGACTGCTAAATCAAGGTCCAGAGTTTGATAATATCTCTCATGAGTCTTCAATTATCTTGATGCATAAGAAATAACTTTATCGTTTTGCATTAGGATGCAACCCATCCCATTCCTTGATTCATCATTTTATATTGAAAATACACCACTTCCAGATAGAAGAGTCAAAATTGGAGCATTGGCCAATCTTATTTTCAATACATTGAAACGTTCTTCTCAATCTTTTTTCCAACAAAATTTATCCTCTTTTTGTGTGAGCTTCGTTAGCGGGTTAACTAGTCAGGAAAAATTCTGCACGAAATGCTGATAATAACCTGATAATTCAATAAAATTACGTACAACAGTTTTGTTTGTCGGCGTGGACCAATATTGGATTGCCTTTTTCTTCGCAAAATAAACAAGGATAACTTCCTTCGAGACAATATGGACAATAATAGAAACTGACTGAAGCCAGAATTTGCAATACTAAACTTCACATATAATTGAGTTCTTATATGAGTTCCCAAAATAACTCGCAAGTAACTCTCATGGTCTTCATAGATTTTTGAGTATACAAGGATATCAACGATGAATATCACTACAAAATTATTAAGATATTCCTTGAAATATCTGTTCATTAAATCCGTGAAAATAGAAGGTGCATTCATCAGTCCAAAATTCAACATTGTAAACTCATAATGCCCATACCTGGGTCGAAATGATGTCTTCGGAATATCTTCCTTCCTCACAATCAGTTCATGATATCCGGATTGATGGTAAATCTTTGAAAATTATTGAGCTCCATGAAGTTGGTCAAATAAATCATCAATCCGGGAGAGTGGATACTTATTCATTATTTTATTAGCATTGATTTCTCTGTAATCATTGCATAGCCTCATGGATCCATCTTTCTTCATTACAAACAAGACAGGGGTTCCCCATGGAGAACACTTGGGTGAATAAATCTTTTTTCACTCAACTCTAATAGTTGTTTCTTCTGCTCCACTAGCTCCACAATGGCTATTCTATATGGGTTCTTTGATATATGTCTTTCACTAGGAATTATGTCAATGGAATGCTCAATTTCCCGCTCTGGAGGATGTCTAGGTAAATCCACTGGAAATACATCAATGTACTCTATCACTTTCTCCACATCTTCTATTTGATGATTTCTTTCCTCTTCTATAGATATTGTTTTAACATCCTCTCCAAGTATTGAATTCAGTAGAGTTGTTGGAAATGGTTATAGATAGGAATCATTTGGTGAAGATTCATCCCTAAAAACAAGGGATTCTACACCATTTTAATAAAAATTAACTTCATTCTTCTTACAATAAATCTTCGCATCATAATTTGAAACTAATTCATACCATGAATTATATCAAATTCAGTCACTGGTATGATGACATGGTTAGCAACTAGAGCACATTTTGGTGAATAGAGGGGGACTAGTTGACATTCCTTTGTTTCAATGATATATCCCACATGATTTTTAACTGACAACTCCTTTATCATATCAAATTGGACATATCATATTTTTTTGGGAAACTGATAATATTTAAATCAATGCGATGATACAGAATCAAATAAAGTTTTGTCTATGTTTGAGGAAACAATTAATGTACCTACCACTAAGCCCCTAGGAACTTCAAACTCTACGGTTGTAATCGCATATTCTCTCCCTTGTTCTCTTGGCTTTTTATGAGGCATGTTTCTTAGATGCTCTGGACACTCATTTGCATAGTGTCCCGTCACTCTACAATTGTAGCATTGAACATCATTTAATTGATTCTTCCTCTTGCATTCATCAGACTGATGACCCTTTACTCCACATTTATAGCAGTCTCACATATCTTTCAGACATTTCATGGGATGATTCTTTCTGTAGTTCTCGCATAATTGGAAACTATTCGTTCCCTTGTTCTTCTTTGTTGCTTCTCCTTTTCCTTTGTTATTAGAATGCCGCTTCATATCTTGGTTTCTCTGAAAAAACATGATATACCAAATTCTGTCTCTAATTTGATGGCACTTGATACAATTCCATCATAAGATGAAAATGATTGAGTATCCAGTGACCTTCGAAGACTTGGCTTAATACCTTCAATGAAATGATCAATATTGTCCGCAGAGTCACGAACGCAATCCAATACATACTTGGCTAGACTTGTGAAGGTAACCTCATACTCTGCAACACTGTCTTTTTTCCTATATTTCAATCCAAGGAATTTCCTATTCATTTTAGTTCGTTTCTCATGAGGGAAATATTTTTCGTAGAATATTTCCTTAAAATTCCTCCATTCCATATCCCATAACTCTTCTTCCTCTATAGTATTTTGAATCAAGGACCACCATTGATCAGCATCGCCTGTGAGACAATATACTACCAGTACTACCTTTTTATTTTCATTTCATCCTAACACTGTGATTATATTTTCAAGGGACATGATCAATTGCTCAGAAACCGCTAGATTAGTAGTCCCACTGAATTATGTGGGCTTCTGCCACATGAAACGACCAACAGAGGTATTGAATGGTTATTTGTTACAACATGAGTAATTTTTCCTAATATAGTCATGATTTATTCTCTTCCAACGTTGACTGTGTTGACTTTCTCAGTAGGGAGATCCCTACCATGCCCACGATTATTGATTCCCCTTCTTCCATTACACGCCATTTCTAAAAATGGGATACACTGGATTAGTTTTTAAATATCAAATAGAAAAGCACTCAACATAGATTGAAATTCTATGCATAGATAATCATATAAACATGGTTCCTCTAAGGATAAATTTTCATTAAACTCCTTCATAATGTCTTGTAAATAAAATATGAATTATTCTAAGCATGCCCCCCAAAAGTTTCGTAACCAAGAATGAAGCAAGGCCCATTGTCATGTACAAGTATACCCCAGGTGAAGCCCAAAACTCGTTGTCATATCTTTCACTCCTAGGTACCTCTGTTCCAGAGCCACCTCTACCTGCTCGTATCCAGACATGGATATATTGCTAAAAAGAGATCCAAAAAATCTATTCCTTACCAAAATACCAGGATATTCATGTATGTTTATCCTAAATACTACATTACGGGTTTGTTCCCTACTATATAATTCCTACTCTAGTTTCCATGTTTCCTACAAAACTTCTTCTGATACCAAATGTAACACCACAACCACTCTATACTGGAGACGGTGAATTACTTTTGATATTGTCATGGTTAAAAGGAATGAAAATCCTAAAGGAATGATCAGTTTAGTATTCTCAAAGAAACTAGATACATAGATGTAACTCAAATTACATTGTAAAGGTTACAAAGTACAACACCTAACAAAAAACTAAAAAAATGCATCCACAAGAACTCAATAGAAGATCTTCCCTTCATCACCTGTTGAAGGTAGGCAATGAAAGGGGTGAGATAAAAGGCTCGGTAAGGGTTAAAAATAGTGGAATCATGTCTACAATAATAATTTAATCAAAAAAAATCTGACATAATCAATATGGCATCGTGAATAAATGAATAACTAATGCCATTAATAAACTGTAAATGAAATTGCATCCATAGATTTTGTCATAGTGAAAATATCATGAATAATAATAATAACTGATTATGAATAAATAGAATTATTATTAATTGGATTTAATGTATCTTGAACATGAAACTATAATACCGTAAAAACTGTTTAGTTATGTGGGTAGATACCAGTCTGATTTTTGGAAATAAACTCTAAGGGGTTGTCACAAAACTGGTTTGTCTCTTGAGAACTATTGATGCATCGGTGGGCTGTAGTAGGCCCCACACACCTCTACATCCAATAATTCTTTATACATATATTCAATACTAAAGAATTATTCCTTTTCAAAAATCCATATAGTCTATAGAATACAAATTCATCAATTTTTCCATAGTTAACCTAACATTCCAAATATAAACCGTCTGTAAAATTGTATAATATTTAGACAATAAACATACCCATGAAATGAGAATATGTATATTTAATAGAAATATAATTTCAAATGGAAAGTGAACTCAAATGGTAAGTAGGTACACCATATAGGTATTATTAGGTGCACAATACAAAGTTTGTCACAACAAAATGGTGGTAGAGACAAAGACCCTTACCACAACGTAATCGGTCAAATCATAAGACCAAATTTAATAACCATAAAATGATTCATTGATTAAAATGATTATAAATAGAATCATGTAATTATAAAAAAATTCAATACTCATATACCACATAGAATAAATAAGTGGTGAATAATGAAAATCTCACAGAAATGAAAGTGAGATGAGAAATCCCTTACCTTATGCTCGAGTGTGTTATTTATTTGTTTTAATGACATGAATAATAAAATTTAGCTTCATTAATTACACTTTCCAGAACCTCCTTTACATGTAATTGATTTAGTATAAACTTTTTAGGTTCACTCATGTCCCTTTTTATGGGTTCAATTGGTTCAATTTACATGTTTTGGAAGCATTTTCTCCCTTGATTTTCATGGATCCTTACTTGTTTCCTTGACTGGAAGTTCATTTAAAAGATGGTTAAACATCCAGAATTGTAAATAAATATTATTAACGAAATAATGGAGTTATAAATGATATTGGTTTATATACCATGATGATGATTCATTAGTTAAAACATTACTGATGTTTGTTTAGGACGTTTTAGTGGTTCTTTGATAATAACAACATCATTTTGGTTTATAAAATAGAACCATGAGTACCAAAAAATTAAAGAACCATGGGTGACTCATTAAACATATATTATAACCTGGTTCAACCATATAAATGGTTTCATGACCAGACTTGATAGAATTATTGCAAATTGAAATCACATCGTCAACGATGTCGGTAATTCGAGACATCATGGACAATGTTTTTAATTCCTTGAACAAGTGGGTAAAAGAAGGAGATTGATGATGAATTTATCATGAACATTAGAACATCTAGAATATACATGATTCTGAAGATTTCATTCCCCTTGGGTAAGAATAAATGAATAATTAATAAATAAAGAACTCAAAATAAAAGAATAATTTTGAAATCGCTTACAATAATTTGGCATCCTAACGGCTACGCAGCATTATTTTAGAAGGGAATTAAAATGATAGGGTACCGGGGTAACCAATCCAGAAATGAATCATAATATATAGTATATCAATAAAATAATATGAACATGGTATGGAAACTTGAACTATATACCACATAAAAGAGAACTGGAAAACAAAATGAATAAAATTGACTATTTTCTTACCTTGTAGAATAACATGTAGAACATGAAGGTTGTGACCTTGGGGGATTGAAAAAACCCTAGGAGGAATAATATGATGGTAAGGAGGCCAGAACATCGTTGAGGGAGAATTTGGATAGAATTCAATGAAGGGAAGAGTTGGAATTTATAGGGAAAATGAGGGATTATTTTAATAATTTTCATGGGACACCTCATGATTGGTGTTTGGAAAAACCATGGGCTTTTCGATGGTATTTTCTCATGGTATAAGCCACATGGGGACACCTAACATATTATTTAACTATACAAAAGTAAACATGATTTATGAAATAATTATTTCATCATTATTTATGTCATAAACACACCGAAACTAAAAACATTATTTTGTTACTATTCAAGGAAAAAACACTTGTTTCAGAATAATTTCCAAAATTCACCCTATCCATTTTTTGACGTGTAGAATTCAAAAGTGAAATAAATTTTCCAAAATAATTTTCTATATATTATTAATTTAAATTTTAAATAAAGTCATAGTTAATTCGAAAAATAACAATCTTAAAGTGAAATTAGTTTTATTTCTCATTGAAAAACTAATTAAGACCTCATTATCATGTTTCCTTAAGAAAATGAAATAATATTATTATTTACTAGTCATAAGGGTCATATTACTATTCATATTACTATTCATAAGGGTATGTTACTATTCACTAAAAATTAAGTTAGTTTTATCCCACTCCAAATGACTTACTAATCACAACTCTAGTTGACCATTTTTTGAAATTCAAAATACAGAAGTGGAAAATTTATATTTATTGGCTAGGTTTTCACTATATCCTAAAAAAACTAGTCTTGGTTCAAAGGAAAATAATGGTGAATAGAATTTATTTAACAGAAAAATAGTATAAAATGTTTACGGTTCTACACTTAGGGTAAAATTTGGTATTTTATTGAAAATAAAAAATTTCTAGTGAATAGAAAAAATTAATATTTTTATAGAACTATAATATTCAACATATTAATTTTATATTTATGATTTGAATAGTAAAATGACCTATGAGGGTGTAAACAAATGTTTTGTATCATATTAATTAAATATAATTTATTTATATCATGGACTAATTAAATATATGTTTTCAAAATTACAAGTTATGTTTTGAAATTTTTTTAAAGCGTTAATGTTTATTTATAGATTTATAATTAATATATATATTTAAAAGGAATTTTAATTTCAAAAAAAAAATGATTTATAAATAAATATTAATATTCATTATTATTATTTTATATTTTTATGATACTATAAATAATTTTTCAATTTTTCATCAAATTAGTTATAATTTAGAAATCTATATTTTTTGAATAATGGGTTTTTTTATTTAAAAGTTAAATTTATCCCATTTTAGTTTTTTTAATAAAATAGTTTCAATTCTTATAATTATAAACATCAAAAAATGGTTTCGGTGAATTTTTTTATTTTTTTAAAAATAATTGATTTTCTGTTGAATAGTTAAATACAGTCAATTACTGTATTTAACAAATAAATGAATTATTGAGTCATGCGATTTTTATGGCTACTATAAGCTCGTAATATCGAAATATCCATATATATTAACTATATTTATTCATGTTAATCATTATTTTTCATACTCATGAGACAAAATAGAAAAAAAATTAATAAAATAATCATAAATCACCCCTCTCTTACACTATAAATACAACCCCTCACCACCTCTACTCCTCACACAACTAAAGCCTTCAAGATTCTAAATTTTCTCCCTAATACAACTCCAAAACCTCTCCCCAATATTTTGAAATTTCTTGTATCACAAAAAAAATATATTTTAATGCCTCTTAAGGAGGTTCTCGAGGAGATGAATTCAAGAAGCAAATTGACTTTTGTTCTTTTAAATTCCTTTTCAGTAATTTTTTTCTCATAAATTCCTGACATCCACCTATATAATTAGAATGATATAACCATTATATTAATTATAATTGATTTTACGTGTTATTTTAATATCCATTATCTATCCTCTTCTCCTCAACCTTTTATTCATAAAATGAAAACATCATTTGTGATGTATCGATTTACCGCCATTGTGCACGATGCATTTTCATTTTCCATTAGCATATTCAAGGGTGGTCATGTAATCAATTTAATTGTAAAAAAGATAATAATATGTATATTAAAACTTATTTAATATTATTTAAATAGAATATATAAAAATACTAATTAATTTGAGAAAATTATTTAGTGATGATCAAAAAATGCCAAAATTAATCTAACTGGTAATCATTATTGATTTATCTAATAAATCATCCCCACATATGAAAAAATGATATATAAGGCAATTAAATCAATTTTATTTAAATTAGAAATATATAATTTCAATTCTAAATAATTATCACCATATTACATGATCTTCCATACATGTATACAAGTGAACTACTCTGGAAACCCAAGGAACCAAACCATCTAGAACGATAATATTGAACCTTATATCTCATTTAAAGGCCATAAATGAACTAAATTAAAGTATAATAAATAAAATAATTTTTTATAGGTTATTATTTAATTTATTAATGATTCTAATTTCATAATCCTAAATATTATGTTGAAGTACAAAACACTTTCATACATAAGGTATGGGTTTTCTTATATAACCTTTGTTTTTGTGGTGTATGCCTTATTTACCCCAATTTATTGTCTATTGTGTATGTATATATAGATTCCATTTATAACATCCAGAATATATTTATATTCATTATATTACATTATTAATTCGAGGATCAGTAATATTATAGGTCATATAGTTCAACTGTTCGCAATGTGGTAATGTACTGTCTGTAAACATCAATTTTTATTCAGGTAATGATTTCTCCCTCTTAACACTGTTGTATTTCATAATTTTGCATATGTACACATCCTAATTATTTTTATGTTAAAAATAAAATTATATAGCTAAAAATTATTATCTATTATGGTGAAATAAATGATTTATAATGGTTCCTTTTCAATTCCTCCTGTTAGGCAGGCCTCGTTAAAGGGAATATCCAAATATATACACCTTATAAAGTACAATCCATTTTATGTTTTAATACACAAATATTTTTATAATATAAAAATTTATTTAAATAAAAATTATTTTGTTTCATTTACCGATTTATTCGAGCAATTATGCCTCTTCATTTTTTAAGACTCGTTTACATTTCCCCTTAAACTACTCTAATGTTGATCATGTATAATGTTTCATAAAAACTCTTTATTAATGTCTTCACATCACATTCAAAATATCAGTAGGAATACTGTTTAAATATTCATAATAGAAAATTAAATTACAAATATTTTTTATTTTATTGTATACTGATTTTATAAATCTGATTTTATGAAAAATAAAAAAATATTTGAAAAGAAATCTTCTTTGCAAAGTAAAAAAGTTTATTTATCTAAAAAATTACACAAGGATTTTATTCGATTATTTTAATATTTTTCAACACCCACTATTGAATCATATGATTTTTTATAATAATATATTATTCTGCCATTTAACATATTTTATTATATTGTTATTTCTCAGTATGTACAATCTCAATACCAATCAATTTATAACTCCAGATTGATTCTAATGTCGTTTATTTATTAGAAAAAGTTAATAATATTTATTATTATAGTTGCAATATGAATGTATTTGTTGATTATGTTCCTTCCATTTCATATATGGAATAAATTGTACATAGTAAGTGATTATCGTGGAATTCGATATCTGCCCGATGCATCAGTAGTTCTCATGCGATATACTAGATATGGTATTGGTTAAGTATTTTCCCAATTATTTTAAAATATGGAGTTTTCACAAGGATTAAGCATTATATTATATATTTATTTTCCAATTCCTTAAAGGTATGTTTCATATTTCCTACATTATGCGTTCCATCGTTATGATATTAGTAATAGATAATCCATGGTAGTATTCAATAAGTAAATGTCCATTGTTATGTTTCATTATCATATGGATATTTTTATGGATGTATTTAATAATAAGTTATTCCTAAGATATTATGATAAAGATTATGTTTTAATTATATGTTTTTTCATTGAATAAACATTCTTTATTGCTTATGTTAATGTAATCTTCCTTTTTATTGAATAGCCTTACTAATAATCAGATGTCACCCAATTTATTAGTTTTATTTTCCCCCAGGATATAATTATTTATTTTATAAATGACCTTGAGGGATAATATAGGATTTTATGGGAGTTTCAAAATGATTTTCTATATTTATTTCCATTAATTTTTGTAATGTTTTAATTATGCTTCTACATGATTTTCCAAATCTACTAAATCATTCTCTCCTTTATCAGATATCTTCTTTATATTACCAATGATTTAATGTAAGGAACTGACTATGGGAATCCTGGTTTGGGATCATTGTAGTTGTTATCAGAGAAATTTTCATTGAATCATTGAAAATTTCATTTAGAAAACATAAATTGGGGAACATTACCATAATATTTTCTTTGTGGGTAAACAAAGAAGATCATCCGAGAATTTGTTCAATGTTGATATTTTTTGGATCTTCCTAATAATATATCCTAGTATAGATACTAAAAGGGGATGTGGTTCTAGAATAGATGTACTTAGGGGGAACAACTCCTATAAGGTGAATCAGGCCTGACCTGGTGTAACATGGTATACAACAACATGCCATAATACACACCGAGTTTGAATCTCCTGAGAGATATTCTTATGATAATTGAAATCTTCATTTCAAATCATTATAATGGATATAAAAGTAAATATGCCCCCAATGAAATCAGTACTAGGATTATGACATTACTATTGAAAAAATTTAAACTTATGATAAGTATATAAATAGTTTTGAGATTAAAATTTATGTTCTATATAGATATATTCTAATAATGTTTATGACATCATTTATAAATGGAACCACGAATAATTAATTTGAACGACCCCAATAAACATGATCCAAATATTAAAAGAGTTATATATGTTATATACTTATGAATATATTTCTACGTGAACATGTATCCCAATAATTCACATCTTATAAGGACATAATACCATTTAATAACGAGAGACTGAATTAATTATATAGGTATTATGGATTCTTAGAGAAATATGAGAATAACATTACAAAAAAATTAAGATAGATAATTGAATAAAATGGAAGAATTATTTTCCAACATGTTATAATTGTGAAATGAAACACCTTGGTACTTTTGTAAAAGGAAATTATGTTATTATATGTGTAGAGAGAAAAGGAAATTTTCTTGTGATTTCATAGTGAAAAATTGTGTCATATGTTCATGTCATCAAAATTCATTTATTTGGGACACTAATAAAAAAATTTCTCAAACATTAGAGTAATATACCTCAATATAAGAAAATAGATCATGGACTAGTTTATTCTATTACCACAGATGAAGTCAAATGATTAACATGACTGAATCTAGATTTAGGATTTATGATATTTTTGGAGTCGGTAAATAATGTTATGGTAATAAGAATCATGAGATATATAAGGATTGTCGTAATATTCATCTTCATTATGAAATGGATGCATATGAAAAAGACATCAGCAATCAAGCGAAGTGATTCTATTATATGATAATATTTTTAAAGCCTCATGACTTGGAAGAGATAACCCAAAATGTTTTCTTCTTGTTGATATAGTAATATATAGAAACATGTTGGGTATTATTTGTGATGATTTAGGTGGTTATTGACCTGGTGGATTATGATAGGATATAATTATTAGATATTTGGGTTTAAGGATAACCTTGTATTATATTATTTGAATAATTCATGTTTTAATAGTATTTTAATGGTGACTAAGGTATTAAAATATTTGGTATGTGATAATAATAGATGAATTTTGTTGTATTATGGATAATATGATGTTAAGAATTTTTTTCTTTTGACTTTCAGTTTGGGAAGGCGTATTTTGGATGGTTCTTAAGGGTTAATAATTGTAGAATGGATTAAGCATATCATTTTTTAAGATTAAAGTTGGATTTATCATATTGGATAAGCTATGGTAAACTTTTTTGTGTTATTAAACATTTAATTACCAAATCTATGAATTATTGATAATTTGATAAAAATGATTCATGCTTGAAAACTCATCTTCAATATCCATCATTGGGTATGAGAAATGCTGCTGAGATAGATTAATATAACACCAAATTGTGATAATATGACACGGAAAGTAATCAAGTATGTTTATGTTTTCATTTCCTTCTGTGGATTGTAAATTAAATCCACAACTCTTGGAAAATTATTTTGGAACATCATCTCATCTCTTTTATTTTGGAGTTTTATTTGGTCTTTTAACTAATAAAAATTTTATGATTTTCAGATTGTATTATTCCTAATTAACTTGTTCTAAATCACTATAAATGAAAATATGATTGTTTTGTTTCTATTACATGACCTTTTTTTCAAAAAATTTCAATTATTTTGGATTCCAATTATTATTGTGACTTTTACATTTCACATTACCTATTTTTAAGATGAATTTTTATAAATAAATTTCATGAAGTTGGATTTCCACAAATAAATTTTCATGTGTAAAATGTATATTTAATTTTCATTAAAATTTAAAATTTATAGGTAGTAATTTATTTAAGGAGGTTATAATTTAACACCCAAATATTTTTATGATATCAATATTTTTAAATTTTTCTTCCTTGATATTGTACATTATACAAAACACCGAGCTTAATCAAAGATTAAATTTTTTATTGTATTAGATATCACCATGTCATTGGATCTGAATCATTGAAATATGTTATTTAAATTATGAAAATATAGTTTACACATGTCTATAAAATTAATTATTTGGTTAATAAATGTTTATAAATGAAAATAATAATTAATTAAACATAATAGATATGTTATAAAAAACAAGAATTATGACCATAATGGAATTTTATGTTGTTAAATTAAATTAATAACTATTAGTAAAATATCATGATAAAATTTATATTCTAAATATTCAATCAAATGTTTATAAGTTAAAATAATATGTTTGATGGGTTTAATATATGTATAAATCAAATTACACCCCTAAAAGACAATATTTTATAATGAAAGTTTTACCATATTGTATTGGTGATCTTATTTTGTACCTAAATTTTTCCAAATTTGTAAATTTAACAGATGAAAATGAACATAATATTTTCAATTATTTTTTCAGAATTATCTATCGGTGAGATTTTTGTATTTTCCTAAAAATATTTATTTTCAAGGGAATAAAAAATTCCCAATTTTTATAAGCCTATAATTTTTCTGATATTTATAGTTTATTTTTTATTTGAGTAGTAAACTAACATATTAAAGTGTAAATAATATTAAGGTACCTTATAAATGAAAATAAGATATATATATATATATATATATATATATATATTATAGAACAAGTAAATAAATGTTTAAAAACTGATACATTATGAGTCTGTATTTTTGTAAAGTGTAAATTATTATTTCATATTTTATAATAATATAATGATTTTAAATATATTTTTTTAAAAAAATTATATTTTTAAATTAATATTATTATTTTTTTGATTTTATAATAAATTTACGAGTCCGTAAATAATTTATCAATGTTTTATAAAACTAGTTAAAATTTTAAAATATGTATTTAACTAATAAATAATGATTTAATTTAATAGTTAATATTGTCATATTTATAAAAAAATTCATAAAACATACTCAATTAGTAAATTATACACAAAATATTATGGTGAATTTTTCGTATTTTTCTAAAGTAGTTTATTTTTTTTGTTAATTGTGAAATTTGGTAATTTATGTTATTAAAAAAATGAACGAATTTTTGAGTCATGGAAAATATATGGCTGGTGTAATATAATAATATATAACCCTCTTTTATTGTTTAATTAATTTATTTCTTTAAATCAATTCTTTTTATAGTCTGGAGCACAAATAATAAAATAGTGAGTAAAATAATAAAAAACACCCTTCTCATACACTATATATAAGACCTCTCACAACCTCCACTACTCACACTTCTAAACCATTTAATCTTGTAAAATATCTACAAAATACCACACTATAATCCATCCCCCACGTTATTTTATTTCATGTATCACCTAAAATACCACATCAATATCCCTTAAGGAGGAAATCATTTAAATAAATTCAAGAGGGAAAAGTCTCATTCTTTCTTTTAATTTAGTTTTAATTTCATTAATTTATTATCATTTCATCCCCTACATTTATCCAACTAAATTTATAACTCCAATATCACATGTATAATTTAAATTTTAATTATTATGTTTGATCAATCATAAAACCTCTTGTCTTATCCTTTTATTAAAATAATGAATACATCATCCATGATGTGTCTATTTACCGTCATCATGGACAACCCATTTTTATCTTCCATTACTACCTTGAGGATAGACATGAAACACCTTTTATGGTCAAAAAATAATACAATAATTATATTTAAACTTATTTAGTGTTCTATAACTAGTATACATAGAAAATAAATATTGATATATTAAACTTAGTTTATGGTGATCAAAAAATGCCAACAAAATTTAAACGGTTATCAGTAAGTTTTTTAAAATTAAATAATTATAATATATAAAGAAATTGAAATATATAAGACCATTAAATAAAATTTATATTCTTTAAGAAAATATAATTCCCACTATGGAGTATTATTTCCATTTAACATGATCAATCATGCATGTATACTGGTGATCCAATCATCAAAACCAATGATACAAATAATCCTGAATGACAAAATGGAATATTTTAACTCATCGAAAAGGAAATAAATGAACTTATTAATATTATATATAAAAAATATTTTCCCAATTGTGTCCTAATTAAATTAATATTTAATCAAATTTTACCTTCCAAGTCATTAAGTGCAAGTGAAGAACACCTTCAGACCTAAGGTAAGGGCTTTCTCATCTCACCTTTATTTCCATGGTATATAAATTATTAACCACTATTTCTTGTGTGTGGTGTATAAATAATTCATTTTGATTCATAATAAAACAAATATTTCTATCCTCATGATATTAAATTTTTCATTTTATTATTATTAATTCTATGGTTCATACATTTTGACTATTTGAGAAGATGTAAGGGATTATCGTTGGACAACCATTTACCTTAGGGTTATGATTTTTCTCTCTTTACCCTAGTGTAAATATGAATTCTTCATATACACTACTTCAAATTATTCTTTTATTTTCCTAATATATGTATGTATTTTTAATATTATTTCTTTGACATGGAAATAAATTTTTTATAATGTTCATTAGTAAATTCTTCCTGATAAGAAGGCCTGATTAAATGAATCTTCACAATTTATTACTCATTTTAATGTACCATCAACAAATGATTTTTAGACAAATTTTTTTTCTTAATACCACTATTTAAATGAATAAATAATATTTTAGTTAATTTATGGTTTTATTCAAGAAATTATTCCTCTTACTCTTTAAAGACTCATATATTTCTTTTCATTATAACACAGTGGTTCATTTATAATGTGTATTTAACATTCTTCTTAAATGTTTTAAAATTAGTTTATAAATTTCATTATAAATATTTAGTTAAAATTTATAAAATATAATTCTTCTTCAATCTATTTTCTTTTTTCAGATACGCATTCCCACAATATGATTTTCTGAAAAAAGATAACTGATTTTCCAAAGGAACTATTACTTCAAAATTATAAAGGGATATTCATTCAAGAAACCCTCCATGATTTTATTTAAACAGTTTCATCTATTTCCACAACCACCATTGAATCCTATAATTTAATGAGTTTGATATATTATGCTACCATTTAACAAATTTTATTGAATGGTTTAATTTTTTTTTGGGAATGTACTATCTTAATACCATTCACTATATTACTTTGGATGACTTATGGTTATGTTTATATTGTAGAGAATGTAATTAATATTTAATATTATAGTTTAAATATAAATTTATATGATTATTATGTTCCACCCCCTATATATGGAGAATTCATTGGACTATGTATGTGATGGGAGAGTCCGTCAATATTCCCTCAATACAATTCTAGATCTCATGAGACAAACTAGATATGGACTTGGCAGTGGAATTTCCCATTTATCTTCATTTATGGACATGTAAAGGGACATTAATTTTTTTTATATGTCTTAGAATTGGCCTCGGTGGTATGTTTCATATGATTGGAATTATATATTCCATAATAATGACATTACTTATTGATAATCCATGTTTTTAGTCGACTAGTAGAATATCTCTTATTAATTTTTGTTCTCATGTGATTATTTATATTGAACTATTTAATCCTATTTTATTCAATCCAAAATATTATCAATATTATGTTTTCATAGAATCAATTCTTTGATATCTACGTTGACTTAATGTTTATGTTTACGTTAGAGTTTACTATATTGGATACCCTTACTGAGAATGTGACCCCACCCCTTTATTATGATAATTTTTTTCCTAGGATGTAAAGATTATTGTTATTAATAAATTTTTGTGTTATTCTATCACTTTATGGGTGTTTCCAATAGTGCTACTTTTCTTAAGTTTAATTTTTAATGTAATAGTTACATTTGTTCCTTCTTTTCTAAACCAACTTAACTATTCGATCCATTGGGATGTGATCACTTCTTCATATTATCAAGGAAATATAGTATGTAATTGTCTCCACGATACTATAGTGAGTGTCATTTAAAAAACATGGTTCTATTATATTATGAATTAATAACTTTTATTCATTTGAATAAAATTTATAGCTGAATTTGGTATAAAATAATTTTTATAAATAAATAAGTTTTTTATGAATTTTTTTTATTTTTTATCCTAATTTGAAAATATTGATTTTAAAAAATCTATGACTAATATGAATTTAATTTCATGAAATGTAAAAAATCTGTTATTTAAGATCCAGTTTTTTATATGATTACTTTTTCAGTTTATTTTGATGATTTTATATTTTTTAAGAATTTTTAAAAAAAAATTGTTTTTATAAAATATTATATCTTTTATGATACTTCGAAGACATGTACATAATATACATTTTTATGAAAATTTTGGAACAAATAAGTTATGTCAAAATAATATATATATAATTTTAAATATTAGAAAACATTTAGACAATAAGTCATTCAATAATATATATGAAAATCATTTCAAGTGCGAACATTGAGCCTGCACAAAATTAGAAAAGTAAAATTTGTTATCGTAAAAATAATAATTTAGTTGGGATAAGTACTTGATCAAAATTAATATTAAATATATATTATTATTACAAATTTTTAAGAATAGAAAAGAATTTTTTTGTTATATAACACATGGCATATCCAAATTATTTTTCAGTGCTTGTGTAATGCTAGAAAAGTAAAAACAACACATCAAAAGAGATTTCGTGATATAGATGTGAGTTAAAAAAATATTAATTGCATATAAATTATTATTTTTATTTTAATAATATAATTTTCATTATAAAATATAACTTACTTATTTATTTTTTATATAATTAAATTATATTCTTCGAAAATGCTAATTGATTATTAATTTAATAATCATAAAAATTAAATTAATGATATTCATAATATTATAAGTAATATAATATGATATAATGATGTTTTTCTATGAAGTCACTTGATTATGATGATTTTTTAGAACAATGTAAAATAGTTGGTACCAATTTGACATGTTTTTTTTTTGATATTTTTTAATTTAATTATTCAATAGTCTCCAAATTGATAATAATGATATTTTGTGGGATTTTTTGTTTTCATTATATCAAAAAATTAAAAATATTACATAGTAATTAAGAATAAAATATAATGTCTAAAATTTACTGAAATATTAATTTTTTTTCTATTTTTTAGCATTTGAAAGTAGAATAGTTATATAACATTATTATTATTTGGGAAATTCCAAAATTTCTCATCACGTAAAATATAAAAGGGATCCTCATCCATCACTTATTCAAACCACATTAATCCATCTAGCTCAACCATATACACCCGATTCCATGTCCCAACTTCCTTATCCATGTTATGGAGGTTTTTTACTTCTCAAAATACCATCCATATGTCCCACAAGAAAGTATGTAAAGATAGTCTCCTAAAGAAGAGGAAATTATCTTACCCAATATCATTTAATTCATTTTTTCTTATACCTCTTCTAAATATTTTGATTTTATAATAAAATGGTAACATAAGTGTATTAAATAATATAGAATGTTATAATAGATATGGAACTTACATTATACACAGATTTTTCAATCAAATGGAAACTAAAAGTATTCCTTATGCATACATACGTCTACAATAACCACATTGCAATACAATTATTATTTTATAAATATTTATTATGGATGTGAATTATTTTTGTTATAAAGTTTATATAATAAATTTAAATAAATATTATATATCATTAATGATAATTTAATATTTACCATATTAACTTCTAATCCAAAGGGAAACGTAAACGTCATTTCAGTGTAGGTGTGAACGACCACCTCCATGGATAAATGTGAAATAATTCCAATTCTATTTTATTTGGATGAAAAAATGGTTGTATTTGGTGAACATATATCATATATATTACATAATTATTATTTTATAAGAGATAATAATTCTTTAACATTCATTTTTTCTATCTATCCATAAATTATAACATTGTTCATGCATATGTGAAACCTACTATTACAATGAATAGTTCAATTCATTTTCTATATCTATATTTTAAAAAATAATATCTATAAATATTTATATTCAATATATATAATAATTATACCATTACATCAATCCTATATATGATTAATACCTTATAAAATTTTAAGGTTCAGAACTACCAAACCAAAACATACATAATAAGAGAAGCAGTTATAACATAAAACCGTGGTTTAAATATTGAATTGTTAATTAATAGGTGATAAAAAATGTATATAATATATGGTGTCATACATGTTATTAGGGTTATTTAATTAATTTAAAGTAAATCTATATTTTTTGTAAATTATGTAAATGTCACATATGTTTAAGGTCAAATGTGGGTTATGGGTTTTCACATTTCAGGTTTACTTCTGTAAGACATATTCTATATCCGCTTATTATTTATATTCTGTGGAATATATACATCCTTATATATATAATATCATGAATATGTTTGAGATATTGATATTTAAAATTTAATTTGATTTTATTTATTTAATGGATCTTACTATTGAAATGTTATTAATGTGGGAAGGGTTTATTTCACAATCACTTAATTATTTTGGATTGTTCTTCTTTAAGAACTAACACGAGAATATTTATCTTCCATTTCCATGTTTTCTAATAGTGTTTCAATTTTTTACTATTATCCTATAATTTATTAAATTGATTTTCACCCAAGATTCCCTTTTTAATAAATACTTTTCATTCAATTGTTTTTTCCAAATGACATAGTTTGCAAATACTCTAAAAAATAAACAAATAAGGAATATTTGTTTTTAATTTATATGAAATGAGTTTATTTTTTTAAATTATTGACTCCTTAATGATTTATAAATTACACTATATGTTTAAAAGGTAATTATTAATGAAATTTTTTCCTTCACACATTAACATTGTTTCATTAAAATTTAATTACAAAGTGAAAAATATATTTTCCTAAAATATGTTATTAATGATAATTTTAAGGTATTTTTATTCATTATTGACAAAAGATTTTATTTAACTTACTGACTACTAAAAATATGATTTAATGATACCATAATTTGAATAAATCCCTTATTTTTAATCATTGGATATTTCATTTCTATTAAATATACATATTCATTTATCATATATATGATAATTAATTTTGTTGTATATCATTTCAAAATACAGTTTTAATTTTGTATTGTATTGGATTTAATATGAAATTAATGATAAATCCATATACAATACAAATTATATATATTTTTGGAACTAGAATATTGATTCATGAATTTAATTATCGATTTTGATATATGAGTATTTCATTCGACCTATACTTTTGGTGGGGAATCAAATTATATATACCTCAATGAATCGTTAGGTCTCAGGAGAAATATAGTTGGCCTATTTAAGTGGGTTATTACCCACAATGGTTAAAATGTAATAAGAATGGTCTTGATAGTATGTATACCGTGATGTCTAAGTCCATTGGAACCAATTTTAATCATATCTATCATTATGAATTTAGTTATTATTATCCATGATAAATTCACTATGATATTATCTATGGCCATAGATTGTTAGAAATTTATTGAATATATGTATATTTTTACTAATTATTTAAAATACCATAATTTTTAAATTTTTTATTATATACATTTTATTGATTCAAAGTAATCTGTTTTCAGTAAATTACTTTTCAATATTAATCTTCCTTTTTTGATTCAAAAATTTTTCCACTGTATATAATACTTACTGAACATTTGAGATAGATCATTCTTATGATTCCATTGTCTTGTATTCTAGGTAGAGTACTATGAATATATACATGTATATTATAACAAAATTAATGAATATACTATGTTTTATTTTCATATTCCAATTATAACATGAAATTTAATTATGTATCTAGATTTCCAATACAGCTAACCAATTCAGTACATTGAGATCTGATTACATTTATATAGTGGAATTGTAATAAACTAACCATATAATCTTGTCTACTAGAGGGGGGTGGGTGATAGAATGAATTTTAACACTCTAATATATTATATGTATTTCGATTGAAGAAATGTTTTTTATTTTATGTATTGTCTTACACACAACCCCTTGTTTTGTGAACTGAAATATAGAAAGCTATTTTAAAATAGATTTCAAATTTTATGGTATGTGTATTAGTAACAAATTAATGAAAAAAATTTATAGTTGTTTTTATTAATGAAAATTTTTGGATGAATACATTATCAATAATTACATAATTATAAATTAATTCCTTTTAAGATTCAAAAATATTATTTCATCTAGAAAATAACATATTTTTATATAATAAAATTATTGTTAAATTATTTAATTATTAAAAATTTAATTTTACATAAATAATATTATTTTTAAAATCATCATTTCAATATTATCTTATGTTAAATTTTGTATATGTTTTTTTAAAGATTTACTTTTTGGGAATAGTTTAAAATTCCCAATTTTGTAAAAACTATCATTTCATCTCAAGTAAATATCCCCTTTTGTTCATAATTTCATCATAATTTATTATAATCCTCCATTAATTATAAAATTTATAATGAATCATATTGTAATAATAATTATACATGTTGTGGGAATAATTTATATATTTTCATACAAAATCATCTTTCTAAAAACCTATTTTTATACAATGATTGTGTATTTATAATAATAATAATTAATTTCTATTGATTAATGATTTTAAATAAATAAATTTATTTTATTTTTGATATAAATTTTCTTAAAAAAATAGATGAATGGAAAAGATTAAAACTCAATTTTATGATTAAATATACATGTTTTGAAAATGTGTTTTCATTTAGGTTTTTAAAAAAAATGATTTTTAAATAATATAACTCATAGAAAATAAATATGATAAAACGAATAATGTATTTTTAATAATAATAATAAATATTATTTAATAGATTGAACATAATGTTTTTATATGGATAAATATAAAATCATTAATATTTAGTTACCATTATTCGGATTAAAACGGGTTTACTGAGTGGATAGGGTAGTTAAAAATTATGATAAGGTACGTATTTAAAATTAATCTTATATATTTTTTGTTTATGGAAGATATTTTATCCTTATATAATCTTGTATTTTAATATCTGGCCATTTTGAGCCACATTCCAATGAAAGTGTTGTTAAATCATTGAATTGATTTATTAAATTCCTTGTCTACCCCTCACCAAGCATGTTAAATTGAACATAATCTCCCCCATTATTAAAACCCTATGATATATATTTGAAATTACCTTATCCAAAACCATAATATTATATTTAACATAATACTAGATATTCTAGTCTTCTTATAGGAACAATCCTTGAAGGCATATAGAGTAAGCCGAATGAGGACCTTCAAATAAGTGGTATAGATCTTAATCATTATTTTTAAAGTTTTATCTTCTTATACTTCGTATAATAATTTTGAAACCAGAAAAATGAATAATGGAGTATCCTAAAATTACTAAGATATCATTTTTAAGATTTAAAAACAATTTACCACCTCATCTCAATCCAATGGTAGATGAAAGTATAACATGTGTGTACGTGCAGATCGCTACCTCCACGCATCGATACAAATTATTTTCAATTAACATAATTAAAGACACTTTATTATAATATATTTAATTATTATATGTTATATTAATGTTATCTTATTTATTTTTAGGATTTTTTAATATTTTCCATTACTTCATTCCAGCTATCAAAAAATGGAAATGCAACTCATGGATACATAAAACTCTCATCTCCACGTAGTGATGTCCTTCATTTTTCATCACCACTTTATATGAATTTTTATAAATAAGTATATAAATAATTAAAAAATATTTTCATAATTATTAAAATTATTAACATGAGGGAAACTAGATAAATGTTCATTGACCAAAACAGTTGAAACAAAACACAAATGAAAAATGAAGTATTTAACACATGAAATAACAATAACAGTGATTGATTGAAAATGACTGGGTGAATTGATTTCAATGTAAAATATTTATGATATTATAGGTATTATTTCGGTTATTGTATAGATTTATAATAAATTTGAATTTATTATAATTGATGTCTGGGTTTAAACATTGGATGATAAACTTGAGTTATGGGTTTAACATTAAAGTATCATTTTTATTATGATGGCCTATGCTTAATTTATTCAATGATGAAGTTGTATGATATATCCAATCAAAATAATATATATTTTAATATTCTCAAGTTTTTATATATATTTCGTGTTATAATTTCATTTAACTCTTTATAATAAATCATGAGTCTGGGAAAATAAATTTAATCAAAACTGACTAGGTTTTTCCTTTCAGTCAATAATTTTTTCATCAAAGTCAATAATTCCCTTAAATATATTTCGTTAATTTATTTAATATTACAAAAATACTATTTTATGTCAATCTTTACTACATTATTATGTTTTTATAAATATCAATAATTACATTCTTATCAATTTTCCAAAAGATGTACTACATTCATTTTTCTAAAAATATGAAAGGAGTTTTTGATTTAACATACATAATATGAAAACGTTTCCCTATTATCATGAATAATTTTTTCATTCAATCATAAATTATTTTATTCGTTTTTTCTTTTCGGTGAAATTTTTTCCCTTATTATTTTAGAATTCGTATAGTTTTTAAATATGTTTTTTTCTATTGGAAAGGGTATTTTCCTAAAGAAATATTGTAGTAATCATTTTACTGTATTCTTATATATAATATCATAATTTTATGTTTCTAATGATGAATTAGGGATATAATACAATTATTCTATATTTATTATTTTTATAGATCATTTATGATTATTATGATGGGATATTTATGAAATATTTATCCTTTCTATGGAATATGATTTAATGATATGATAAATGATTTATGATCTTATATAACACATATGTATGGTTTGTATTATTTAATATGTGGGATTATAAGTATATTGAACTCTAATTCATTGAATAAAAAATGGTATCTCATGAAATAAAATGAACATTAATAAGGAGTGAAGAACATTCATAAAGGTACATTGTCTGACAAGACATTTTTTTGGAGTGAGCATTTAATGTGGAAATAATGGAATGGGGTGTAAACCAAATACAATATCATATTCCTTATATTGAACATTGACTAAAGAAATAATTTTTTATGCTTATGTGTCTTCTTAAAACAATTACCTTATGCTTATGATATGCTTTCAGGGCTTGTGATTAACTATTTATGATTCCAAAATATTTTGTCTAATATAATTATTTGAAAATTATATAAGTGAGGTATTGTTATTAGATATATGTAACTGATTGAGTATGATTAATATAAGTCTTGATCCTGTTTTCATACCATTTATCTTATCATATTCTCACAACATATCTGATTGAAAATTCCCATTGATATATTTATATTAAATTTGAGATCAATATTTAATAAGTTCCCATTCTCTACAATATAATGAACTATTTTATAAATGACATATCTAAGAAGGGTATCAATGATAACATAATTAATCAGAATCTATGAGGATATATTATGTACTAGTTCTTTACAAATCAATGTTTCCAATTATATTAACCCTGTAATGTCTTAAAAAGTTTGTTTTTATAAAATAAATTGAGTATTCATCTAAAATTATGGAATATTTATGTAGAAAATATATAAGACACTATAAATTCCATCCATATAATCGAGTAAGATAGGAGGTGGTGAAAAAAATATCTTATAACTTCATAGTGGTAGTAGTCCACACAAACAAATGAATATCGATTACATTATTCTAAATGAAACAGGGGAATGGGGGTTACTGATTATTACAACATTTTAAGAACATTCAGAATAAAATAAATTCCTAATTTATCAAATATTATTTGAGAAAACAAAATGAATTTGAACGATTCATAAGAAACAATTTTATGGAAATGTTTGTACCTATATTGATAATGATGATCTCCCTTTAAAGGAAACCTTTAAATGTTTGGACATTGGACCAAATTTCGTGATAATAAAAATTATGATTTGAAAAATTATTCAAGGGGAAGGAAATAGGGTTGATTATAAAACGAAAAATGAATATTTTTTTCTTAATTATTTTACCAATTCATCACATAATAAATCTAGTTTTGTTTTGTTCACATTTGAATATAATTAAAAAGTTTTTTGAGTGAGTGAGTTTTGTTGTAAATGTTTGTTGAGGGGCCCCATTCATAACAAGAATTAATATATATTTTTTGTTAATATTTCTTCTTAATATAAATAGATAACATGATTCACATTACATGAGGACAGAAAAAATAAATATAATGGAGTGGCGACATGGTTTAAACATTAAAAACCCAAAACATTCAATTAGAGACATTTTAAAACTCTTCATGCTCTTAACCTTTTGGGTAACCCATTTTACAATTTTTTTTTCACTGTATATTTTAATTTTTAACTAAGTATTAGTATTTTATTCATAAAAAATTTGAACATATAATATAATGTTTAAATATTAAATATAAATTTTAATTATATTCAATTATATAAACATATGGTGTACTTAAATCCAATTTTTTTAAATAATGTAAATTATGTTATAAAATATAAATAATTAGTTTCTAAAATTATATCAATGTTTTTTATATATTAAATAACACTTGAAAAAAAAATATTATATGAAAATTTTTCATAAATTTTTCATTCACTATTATATTCTAATTGCATCTTAAATGTTGTGATATTTATGAAACATGTATTTTTCAATGTAAAAATAAATATAAATATTTTCAGAAAAATAAAAAATCCATCCTATGATAATATTTTCGTGATGATATTATAATTTATCACCATATTATTAAATTCATATTTTAAAACGCTGGAATTTCACATTTAAATAAATTCATTAAATATAAATAATGATTTGTACAGGTAAAATATTTTTTTTAAATAGTAGTTGTTCTTATTCGTAATTTACATAAATCAATTATATATCTTGAATTAATTGATAATTACTATATTTAATTAAAAACATAATTTAAAAATTATATACAAATATTTCTTTAAATATAAATAAGATAAATAAAATGAAATCATTTAGTATGATAGATTTTTAGATCAAAATTATCGATATAAATTTGTGTCAAAAATCCTCTATATTTATTTACATTTATGTATTTGATGATTAAATTACACATATACATACATTCAATTTTTTTGGATAGGTTTTAATGTTCATATATTTTTCATAATAAAATTAAATCACAATTTTTTTACTATATTGTTTCATATAAACCCCACTACCCAATGTTGTATTTGTTTATAGACATATACTAAAATCTGAGGTCATTACATTCTCTCCCATCAAATAAATTAGATCTTCTAAATTTAAAATAATAAATATTTAATGTAATTAGGGTATTTAATGTATATAAATAACTAAATATATAATTCCAAATAACGTATCGTGATTAATATCCTAGGTATGACTACGGATAAAATCTTTTCCCAGTGTCCAGTTATCAAATTTATTATTCCTCTCTTGTAAATTTGATTCCCATTTCCCTCCTTTTCCATAGATTGAATTTCTTCTAGTTAATTTCATAAATTCCATACTATGAATCATCCCAATGTTTTGAGATAAATTAAATTTTTTCATATTTCCTTCATCATATTAATCTATTAAATTTACATGGACTATATCTCTCTATTCTTTGGTTTTTTTTAGATTTAAAAAATCTTCGAATTGTTATTCATAATTCATGAATGATGAATATTCATAATAAAAAGTTTTCTCACACCAATCATTATCTCATTTGGTTTCTCATTGGAACAGTACATCCATTTTCCATACACCCATTATTGAAATGATTACTATTGAAATCATAAATTAATATATCCAAAACGAGTTAACATAACTAATTAAAAATAATAACCATAAGATATCTATCTTAATATAAATAAGTGAAATTTATTTAATCATAGAATTGTGACATTATCTTTCTGTTCAAGAAATTTCAATATAAAATTAATCTATGTAAACATAGGTTTGGTTCTCTAAATTTAACTAAAATAATTCCTTATCATAACAAATACTTTATAATTTTTTGAAATATAATTTAATTAAACAAAACATATCCCCTAGCTGTTTCTATCTTGTTATAGAGTATTAGGCCCATTCTACATGAACCATACTAATGATTTAGTTTATACTCAACCAACATCCTTCTGGGGGATTTACCGTAGGTATCTCTTACAATAAGATATCCTAATGTTAGTATCCATAGATCGAAAAAATTTCATGGATTATCAAATTCTCCATACTTCACAAAAACATTTGGATGATATATGACAATGAGACATATATATAATGATTATCCCTATAGTTTTTGATAATTTAATATTATTCCTATACATTAAATATTTAATATACCCTCATTAAAATTAAAGGGTTATCAATGTAATTGATGCTAGGATTAACATTAACATATCATCCCATGAGGACATTTACATCATCATCTAATAACATTATAATTTCCAAATATAACAAAATATCTCTCTAATATAAACTATGATATCCCAAATTATATCATCCTATTATTACATGATATGTAGAAATTAATTCCTTATAATATGAGTCGATAATTGTTTTATTAATGTATAAGATTACTTTGGAAAAAATTATTTGAAAAACACCATTTATTCCCCATATAATAATCCATTTTTCGATCATATAAAAAACTATTAATCAAAAAATGAATCATCAATATTTCATTGAAATATTTAACAAATGAAACACACATGTTCATATCATACATATTACAAATGTTCAAAACCTATGTAAATGGAAACATTAAATGGGGTCAGTTCTAATGATCTATACGGATAAACATATGTTATGAAAATCAAAGAGAAAAGGTAATCATTATCTGAGAATATTCGTATTATAAAGTAATCAAGGTAGAATAACACATAAATGATAAATCATAGCTAATGAAACATGAATCATAGTCCAAGATTCATAAAACTCATAATTAAGCACAAGGTAATAGTTATTTTAAGAACAAGGACCAGATAATTATGGCCATAATAAAATATAATAAATCATAATAATATAATAAAAGTTAATCTTCAAGGCATAACAAAAGCTTATTAAAATGTTTTCTCACAATATAACAACATAAAATTTCCATGGAATTATTCTAATTAATCATAAATATGTGGTCTCTAGATAAGATTATGTATGCAATGACCTAATTCCATTTTGGGGATTATCCATCTAAAACATTACATGAGAAATGTGTAAATGTGCCACATAAAAAATTCACGATTCTATGAAAATCATAACATTAGAACACCATAAAAATTAAATCATTACACAATGATATTAAATTTCATTCTAGGTAAAAACCATTAATGAATCATATAATATATTTTCTATATAGATAATGATTTTATGGTTCATTCAATAATTTCCCAAATCAATATATATATTCAATATATCTGAATATACTTCAATCAATGTAATAAAAAAATAATTTTTTCATAATAGAAATGCATTGGATGAAAATATTGGATTATAAAAAATTTATTGAACTGAAAAAAAAGAATTAATGGATCATTTCACTAACTACAATGACTTTTTCATAAGGATTCAAGATGAATATATAAAATGGTATTGTTTTAAGAATACCCTCAATCTAGTATATAATATTTTTTAATACATTGACATTGGCAAAAAAATATGTTAAATAAAAACAATATTCTTGAAACAAGGAATATCTCTGAACATTCAAAAATCATTAATATAAATAGAATATTTTATTAAACATGGATAATATTAATTTATTTTAGGGAAAAATTATCTATTAAAGAAGTTTCATAGAAAATTAGAAAATGGCCGAATAATGTGTTCACATTGATAACATTAAAAACATATTCATTTCACACATTAATGAAAACTTACTTTATTCAAAATAACATAAAAATTTTAAAATTTAAATGGAATTCAATGTAGTATATAATTACCTTAATAAATTATTAATATAATGATTATTATATTATCAAAATAATCTAATTAATATCAACATGGAAAAGTGAGGCTCCTAATCGACGAAAGGGTACTTGATATGTTTTAATTTTAAGAAACACTAATGCTAGAATATGAGTAAAGGGGAATTGTATTTTTCAGGGGATATGTAAAAACCCATTAATTACATCATTTCTATTAGATAATTACATTAGTAATTAGATACATTATTATAATAGTATCTTGGTTCAAAATATGAAAAACTCTAATAAAAACTAATTTAACACAATGATCCCCTTAACATAATTATAGACATACACTAAATCACATGAGAATCATGTATAAAAAATAAATATATTATTACATAAATTATATCTTTATTCATATATATTACCTATTATAAAAATTATTTATAATTATTCTTTATATGTATATAATTTAATTATTATATATTTTCATGAAATGGTTTGGGAAATCTTTATCATTTAGAAATAGTTTCATAATCGAAGACCCAATTCATACATGCTCCTTGGGCTGATGATATGTAATTATTTACAATGTAAAATTTGTCATTATATATCAGTCTTGGTTAGGATTATTAATGATGCAATAGATGATGAACATGTTTCGTTAATTTAGAAAAAATATACATTAATATATTAAATAATGAGTTTAATATAAATGTCACCATTATATAACCAAAAAATGTATTTATATACTATATCAAAAACATTTTTTTTTCTAATTAGGATCTCATAATCACTGTTGATTTTATTTTACTAAATTTTTCTTGTCTGTGGTTTTACTGAAGGAAATATTATCATACCCAAATTATTGGATGAGTTTGGAAATGAAAGATGTATGATTTGAAATAATAATATTATTATAGATTGATAATTATATTATTTAGAAATTTTTATGTTGATGAATAATATTATAATATATTTTAATATATTATAATAAAACTAGATGAAAAATAAGATATGATACTTCATCGAGGCGATAGTTCACATGGAGAAATGATAAACATGTTCATTTCTCAATGAATGAGAGGGACTTTAGGAGTATTATAATTTCTTCCAATATAAAAAAGTTTAATATATATTAAATTTTTACTCATTTATTTCATACTTATAATTATCATTTATTTGTGGTGGGGAAAACCAGGGGACATCTCACTTTGTAGGTGGTAGTATGCTCAAAAAAAACAAAGGCCATTTTTAGTAATAAAAAATGAAAAAGGGGTATTGTATATAATGACTATTAACATAATATAATATAAATATAATAAAAATATATATATTTAATTCTACATGTAATATTTTTAAGTCTATATTTCAAAGGAAAATATTTTAAATTGACAATGTGAAGGAAAATTTTGTACATATACTAAGAACATTGACATTCCAATGGGGGATTACTTGGAATGGTGGTAATGATGTAAAAGAATTTTTTCTGAAGATTATTTAATTATAAATAGTTTAGAGGGGATTTAAATAGGGTTTATTATCCATTGAAACCTATATTTTTTAGTTTACATGAAGAGTTGTGAGTGGGAAATTTTATTAGTGGAAAGAATGTTTTTTTGTTAATATATTATCTTAATATGGTGGGAGAAAAATAGTTTCACATGACAATAAGAATAATAATTTGAAAATATTGGACTGCAGCTAATTTTTGGTGATGACACACATTAGACACTACATAATTATTGTTATTTTAACATTTTAACACATTGACCCCTTTGGTTAACCCATTTAACACTTTTGGTAATTAATATGGTAAATATTTCTTACCAAAATAATTAATTTATTATTAAAAATAAGAAAATGGTCATTATTAAAAAATCTAAATCTTGTTATTAATTTTTTTAACATATATTAATATATTAACTCAATAAAATTAATAAAAAATAATATTAATGTAATAGATGAATAATTGTTAGAAACATTTTTCGTGAATAGTGTAAATTATATTCTAAAATATAAAACATAGGCCTGTAATCTAAAATAAATATTTTGAAACATAAATAAAGACATATAATATATAAATATTTTCTAAAAAAAGGATTCATGTATTTCTATTTCATACTAATACACTCATAATGTCATATTATACACAGTTTTTATAAAAATATATTTCTATATAATTCACCATAAATCGATCAATTGAATAAAAATACACAAACCTATACGATGATTATATTTTCAAGATGAATCTATAAATTATTACCTTTTTATATCATATTATAATAATTTAGGAAAATTACCCTTAAAATCATAATATATAATGAAAAATATTTTAATAGAAAAAATAAGTTTAGAAGTTGTATCTGATCCTAATCATAACTACTTCAAAACAGTATAAATATGAATTAGTCCATAAATATAATATTTTATTAACACAACCATTTAATAATAATATATATAGTTTTAATTAAAAAAATGAACAACATATTAATAAAATTGTTTTTGAAAAATATATTTTTTTACCATAAAATGATCAAAGTATAATTTTATAAAATTTCTAATATATATATATATGTGTGTGTTTTAGAAAATATTATTAATTCCACAAAACTCTATATTTTGGTTTTAATGATAATTTTTCTATATAAAATATCTCATGTATTCTGTAATGACCCAGTGTCCCGAACCGAGGTTTGGTGTCATCCAACCCATCACCTGACCTAACCATGGCATTGCCGGAAGGGAATTCTCGATCCACATGGGATAGAAACTTGTTCATGGTAATAAAAAATTCACTTTTTGGAATTATTACACTCAATATAAACAATCATAAACAATAATCAATAATAAGACATCATGCCAAGATCGATAGAACTAACCAAAGAGATACAATAATTTCATGTTAAAAATTTTAACACGTCAACCAAATAAAAATGAAAAAAAATGTTATGTGAACCAACTAGACCACCAAATCATGATGTATAATAGGACTAAAACCATCATGCCACCTCCACTTACATGCAAACGAATACTGAGATAGCAACTAGATCAACAATCCGCAACATAAAATATCATTCCTTTACCTAAGGAATACATAAAAATGTATACATAAAGCCAATGTTGTATGTAGAGACCATACCGAAACCCCGTAAGACACCACCCAAATGAAATTTTCAATTCCATATCATTAGAGGTCAAATAACCATGAATGTTTTAAGAAATATTATGAAAACATATTTAATAAAAAAATTTGTCTAAAAAACATTCAAATATTAATGAAATTCAATTTTATATAAGATAAAATTCAAGCATATTCCAATGGTATGCATAATTTCACAAGACAACCATGGGGAATCCAAAAAGGTAAGAGAATAAGTGGGACAGTATGAACCTCCTATCCTAGTGACACAAGGTATATCAATCAAAAACCAAAACATCCTCCTGTACGAGCCACTATTTAGGAATACATCAAAAGTTATAGTTCTTTCCAATAATCATCATCATAGTTTAGTTAGTATTATATCATCAACCCTAATATGAGTAACCATGCATTGGCCCTCTAGATCCAACTATTGTACTAGTCCTAGTCTTCACATTTAGATACCAAGGATTTCTTTTCTGCTCAATTCTAATTTAGAATATCCCATAAATCACCGTATTCACATTTACACATCAATAAATACATTCATCCACAAAAAACATCCACCTCTCATACTAAAATCCTCTATCAAAATCACACGAAACCAATAAATTTTAAATCCTACTTCTCACCACTTAAACAGTTAATAAATAACCTTTATGATTCATTATTGGGAAGTAAAAATGAAACTCAAGACATTTAATTTTCAAAAACCTATTTCAACAAATACGCATATCCAATCCATTAAAAATAAATTTATATATTTTAAAATAATTGACATCACACATTCATGAAGAAAATCCAAAATACCAAAGTCATACAATAATTCTAAAACATTGAGTCACCTACCTCATTCTTGGAAACATATGGAATTCAGTGGAAAACCATAACCAAACAATAAGGGAACTCGATAATGGGATGGTAATACCACAACCATCACGATTAAACCCAAGATACCATGATTGAACCCATTCTAGGGAGTCCAACCATCTATAAAAAATATTTCCCAAGAAAGAGGGAAGAAGAACCCTAGAATATGGATGAAATTCGGAGAAAATTGACATACTTGATGGTTCCTAAATATCCAAGAACAAATACAACTCAAAGTTGGATTCCAAGTGGACCAATATGGATACTTATTTTATAAAATGAATTCAATTATTTTATGGTTAGAAATAGGGTTGGTTTGATGATAAAATTGGGGGAGGGTAGATAGGTAATTCGCCCAATTTATAGACCCATATAGGCTGCACTATTAGACAGCATGGTTCTACAAAACATGTCGTTACCTTGAGGTCACCTCTTACAACGAGGATACTAGAATAATTTTTTACTCATGGAGGGAAGACTCCTATGTGGCTGGCTGTGTAGTTTGGATAGTGCTACTCTCCATGTATTACAATTTTCTCTCGGTTGGTCCACTATTTCCCATAACAGTGTGAAAACCATGAAACACATGTTTTTGGTTCCATAAACTATATTTTCCACACACAAAAACCATGGTAAATTAAGGAATCAATATAATTCATGAAATAAAAATGTATTACCACATTATAAAATCAAATATGTGACAATAAACCCATCTATGAAAAAAATTCCCCCATTAGAAATTCACTCTGAGGTCTGATCAGAGAACAAATGTATACACTTCTCTAAAACATATGATTTACATTCCCATGATTCATTATCATCATTTAAATGATGGAAAAGAAACCGAACCATTGTTATGGAGTTCCCCCAAATCACATTCTCTTAGAAATCAATAATTTGTACTTACTGTTAAAAAATAGTAAAAATTGATTTTGACACTGACTCCACCCAATTTAACACATGAGAGATGTATGAAATATACATTTTCAACCATGAAAAATGGAACACATTATTAATTGACATCAAAAAAAATAAAAAACTTACCAGTATCCCTCTTATAATACTATTGATAATCAGAAAATTTTCTACATACCTATATGTTATATTTCTTTTATAACCAACATGACAATGAACTATGTGGGGTGAAACATAAAAAAACTTGGTCAACCACTGAGAACACTGTATATTAATGCCTCTGATCCAAATAAGACTTATGAAGACATTATACTTTCAATAATTTTATTCAAATCAACTTTGATTTGTTATTCATTTCATGCACATGTCTGAGTCCCAATAGTGAAGTTTCACCCAGCTCGATCCGTCATGACAGGGATAAACTCAACCGACCAAAAAGAACCTCAAATGGTTCCATTAAAATAATGTATTGGTAATTATTACTATATAAAAACACAACCAACCCAAAAATGGATATCCCATTATCCTGCAAATTCTAACACACATGCTCGATGCATGTCATCCATGATCTGGTTCACCAAATCCATCAAACTATCTATATGAGGATGATATGTTTTACTCAACATGACCCGTAAAACCATTCCCTTTTTAAATACCTCCCAAAAAACATGAGGTAAAAATTGGTTCTTTATCTAAAATGATTGGTGACAACACACAATGAATACTCACCATAACTTGTTCATACAACCAACCCAACTCATAAAATTTGGATAAATCTTATATCATAATGAAATGGGTTGATTTGGTTGGTAAATCACTACACATTATGAATTTCATCCCTAAGGTGTTTGAGGTAATCTAAAAAACAATTCCATGGAACATCGTTACACATCTATATAGGAAAGGGTAATTGTTGAAGAAAAATATAGGGAATTTGTTAATCTACATTAACCTATTGTCATGTAACACACATTGATACGAAGTTAGAAATAGCTCACCTAATACATAGCCACTAGAACTAAAATCACATATATAAAAAATCTGGGTTGTAATATGGTAAAAAAAACTACCAATAATTATTAATATCTTGAATCACCAACTTTCACAATGAAAATGGAACCACGAAAAGACCCTTATAACATAGTACTCCATTAAGAGACAATGACAACTCACATGGTAACCTCCCCTATTTATTAATTGCATTGAATTTTGGCACCACTCATCACTCATTTTCTATTTTTCATTAATCTCAATAATTGATGGTTATAAATCAACACTAGTAAAGAATGATCCTCCACTATGCTCCTTGGATTCCAGATGCATCTGAAAACAGCCCCATCAATGTCTAATCATCAATCAAATATTTCAATTCTTTCATTTTACTTTACTTTTCATGGTATCTTCTACCACATTAAAATTTCCTAGTTTATAGATTATTTCACAATCAATCCCTATAAGGTACTCAACCCATTAAAGCAACCATAGATTCAGATATTTTTGTGAGTTTATGTTCACTAGGCTCTTTTTTTCGAAATAAAATCATAACACCGCTTCCAAAAGATAATGATTTCATGTCTTCTAGGCATCCATTACAACCACTATCACATTGTCAGCGGTTGTGTAATTATATTCATGTGGTTTGATTTTGATAGAACTATACTTCACCATATGGTCATCTTGAATCAAAAACCACCCATTTCCCATAGTTAAGGCATCATAATAATCCACATTTTCGATACTAGATTATTTAAATGATCAAAATAGGGGTTGTTGTCAATGAATACTACCACTGCTGAATGAAATCAAGACACATTGGGCTCCATTCAAAAATATCCCATTTTTGGTGTGAGAATAGAAATGTATGAAGCAATATGAGAGAAATACCGAATGATCAATGTAAAAGAAACTGGAATGTCCAAAAATATTCTAAACTCAAAAATAAATTCTTTGAATTCTCCCATGACTTCTGTAACACCCCGATATTTTATAAAAAATATTCATTTAATTTCATTAATGTCTTGTGTTGAATGTTATACCAAGATTACCTTGCACTATACGCAACACCGTATTAGCTTGCAGTATACGCAACACTATTCTTGGATCGTGTTTCACACAATTTTGATAATAGTTATTCTACGCAACATTGATTATATATATATATATATATATTCAATGTATAAATGAAATATGGTTGGATTCTGTTATATGAAACAACAGAGGATTCTTTCACAACATGCAACCCTAACTTGGCTTGCATTACACACAATCACGACCCTTCTCGATAGCGTGTGTTGTACGCAATACCTAGTTTTACTAAACAATGATATATTATTATAATATTATTATTAACTTGCCGTTATGAATAGTATTAACAAAATTTTTAATTTTATAACATTATTTTTCATCTTACACATTTTCTAGAACATGGTATGAGAACAAAATAAATTTTTTCAGTTAATATAAGTATTTTTTAAAAAATGCAGTTTTGCCGCATTTTGATGGCGCACCAACATTAAATCTAGTTTTTGACATGTTTATAAGTTAAATTTGACAAAATAAAATTCTTCTTTTGAATAAAGAATTAAAAATATACTTTGGATAAATTTTTCATATTATTCTTGTAAGTTTCATATTTTGATTAATAGTAATAACACGGTATATTTTAATTAAAAACAACTTTTTTCATCGCAATAATTTATATGGTTAAATTATAATATTGAATGGTTTTAAAGTATAAATAGAATATACATTTACCATTTAATATAAATTATGTCATTAGCATTGATTTTACATTAAATTCTTAGGTTAAATCAATTCAATCTTTTGCAATATTTTAAAGAAAAACCCATTTTCTTTCGACAACGGGATTAATTTTAATTTAATTTCTGCAACTTTTTTGTATTGAATTTGGAAAAATGGATTCCATATTTGAAATCAGTGGGTCTAAATTCTGTTAATAATATACTTTTTGTTTTTTGAAATTATGAATAGTAACTACGATAAATTTTATTTACCGTAGTTAAAGGTAAATCGGGTAATTAAGGATAAACATAATATTATAAAATTATCCTAACACATGCCAAAATTCTATTGGATGGCTAAAAGTAGACCCATATAACCTAAGGGTCGGATTAGATTCATTTTATGGAGTTTGTACCATGAAAATAATTTAATTATTATTATAACCAAAGAAATTGACAACATGTAACTCTCTTAAATGTTATAAGTATAATAATTTTAATTTAACAATAAACATCATAAAACTTCAAATATGAATAGTATCCAGAAATATAATAAAATTATCTACATCATGATAATTTATTTAGAATTTTTAGGGATTAAATAGTTGTCATTAATGGTGATACATTAATGATACAAAATTATTTATTAAGTGGAAAATGAGTAATATAGTTTTTATTGAAATAATATTACCCATTAAAAGGCCCACAAACCTGACCAGAACATATTCGTAGTGTATATCTATACCTTAATCATCCATTGACCTAATATATAACCGTTTTGAGACTTATAAAAGTGATTATGACACTTAGATTATTTTATTTTAAATGATGCCAAAGTTGTCACCTCATAATTTAATAAATATAACAATTTAAATATTGTGATTTTAAGATGATAAATTCGAGTAAAAGTATTATTGTGAAAGGTGATAGATTTATCTTCTTCATAGGATTTTATTTTTAATTTTTATGCAAAAATCTGTATATTAAATAATTATACAAAATTGTTGTAGTAATTATTTTATTAAGAGATAATCCAAATAAATGGTTTTAAAAATAATAAAATAAATATTATATGAACTATTTAATGTGATAAACTAATTTAATAGATACATATGACCTTTTATGAATCTATTAAAGCTTTTAGTTCGAACATATCTTCTGTATATATTTTATTAAAATTCAAATAAATGAATAGTGTCAAAATTGACACAATTGTTATTTTATAAAAATAACATATTATAAAATTGTTTAAAGATCACAAAAATATTTAACAATTATAAATTTAAATTTATATGGTATTTAATGTTATTAAGTAACCAATTTTGGAAAATTTACAACAAATAAGAAATTATTTGTTATAATTTAAAATTTAGAATTTTATTACCACAAATAAAATTAAATAGATTAAATAAGGATAAATCAAAATGATAAGGATTAAAATAAGCTCCAAACACGTCTAAATTTGATTGGATGATGCAATTACAACCCTATATCATCTAATATTCAAATATGAGTCATTTTTGAGGTTTTTAAGTGAGTTTAGATTTATTATAAATTAATATTTTTAACAATTCCAATGGTGCCCCTCTCATCCATTATAAAAGGGCACCTCCTCCCTCTCTTCCACACACCACTTTGAGCCTTCATTCTCGGCCAAACCCTGCCCAATTGTCTTATGCACTTCCCTAGAAACATCCTAGAGGTCCTGGTATTCTTCAAATAACAATTTTGGTGCCCTAAGAGGAGGTCTCAAAGAGGCGCTTCAAAGAAGAGGTAATTTTCGTTACAGATTCTTTCACCTTTATTTCTTCTTACACTTCTTCTTATTAGGTTGTTTCATTATGAAGTAATAAAATAAGTATTACTCATATACAGATATGTTATTATAAGTATGAAACTACCATATTTCACCATCTATCCATCCTACGGAAAACGAAATCACCGAGCGTGCGTACGTACGGAATACCGTCTCGATGCCGTTGAGTAATCTATTTTCCACCACCACCTTACTTGGATGGGTGTAATGGTGTAAATAGTAATTATATATGATTATTGTACAGTGATATTGATTCTTTAATATTATACATAAACTCCAATAAAATTCCACGATCATGGGAATGATATCATCGCTCGTGCGTACCTACGGAATACCGTCTCCACGATGCGATGAGATTCATTTTCAATGATTAACCATTCATAAATGATTATAAAGTATATATAATAAGTAATCATTAAATATATGACATAATAATGATATGGGATTTATGTATATATATATATATATATGTATGTCATCCAATTAATTCCATTCAATTCAATGAGGAAAAGAAAACAACATTCATGCGTACATACGGCCTACCGTCTCCATGAACGGTGAATTTATTTCCATCTATCAATATGTTATATATATGTATATTCTGAATATATATATTAAATATAAATCATTTTTTACATTCTTGATGTAATTAATCAGGATCTAAGTAATCATATGAATAATTACATGTCAAAACACGGACGACAAATGAAACGATTTTACCCAAAACGCTCTTTAACATGGAATTTACAAAAGAATGGGTAATATAAAGTCATAAGTGAACCATATATGATATTATAACTAAGAATATGATTCTGTAATAAGTCAATGACATTATTTAAATCATTATACATGAGGTTCAGATACGTACGAAGCATATCGGACCTACGGTAAGGGATAGTTTATCAAATCTCATTTTTATCCGAGATTGCTTATTCGTAAGTATTTACTAGGGCTATTTCTATCATGCATATGTTTTATAAAATTGTTTTCATGTATTTATAAAGTCCTTTTTACCCATTTTTGACTTTTACTACATCTTATGTATGGAATCTTTCTCTTAATTTCGTTACGAGGTACTTTTTTTCTTTTCCATCAAAATTACGAGGAGAATGTTATTTTTAACTTATACGACGTGAATGGAATTTTACAGTTTTATAATGCCTTGTTTTCATGAATCTTCCTCCAAAAGATTTCATGACTATTTTCAACAAAATCATTTTCTTTTAAAATTTCATGAAATTTTGTGAAAAGAAAATTATTTTGAAAAAAAGGATATTTTCATCAAGAATTCATTTCAAGTGTTTTATCAAAACCATTTTTCATCTAAGATGACTTTATTTCATATGTGTATGTTTCAAGTATAATGTCTCTATGATTTACAAGGTTTCAATTTTCTCACTATGAAATGATATCCATTTCTTTTATATGGATTATGTGATGATGGGATGATGTTTATGTAACCCATTTTACTTGTTGGGTTATTATGAATGATGTATGGTTATTTTGTGGCGCAAGTAAGAATGATTTCATTATGAGATGGGTGGGACCTATATCTCCCTCCAATGCATTGGGTAAAGATTTTATATCTCATGAGATAAACATGGCTGGAACGGTAAGTTAGTCTAGTTCAGTGTTACAGGACTAAAACGAGGAGTGGACTCGATTCAGAATGGGACTTTGTCCGCTAAGATGGTCTTGGAAGCAATGCCTTGGCTACTAAGGAAATCATTACATGTGCTTAATGGATGCCATAATTACATGTTTTATTCCCATGCTATTTTATCATGGTTTATGTTCCATTATGATCTATGCCATATTTACTTCCATGTTTTATGTCGTTGCTCAAGATTTTGATGTTTAAACATTATGTTCATGTTTTTAAGTTCAAATGTATATGGTATGTTTTATTTTAACAATGATTACCATTAATGAGAATTTGAGCTCACCCTTTTTATGATTTATTTTCCCCCAGGATCAAAGGAATGCTTTTAGGTAAATAAACAAAAAGTGGATGATCTTTTTGGGAGATGTTGATGATCTTTCACCACGATTAGAAGATTATATTCCATGTTTCTAAAGACACTAAACTATTATGGTCCTTTTGTGTCTTTTTTTGTTATGTATTAAGTAATCCGCAAAAGTAATGTAATGTCCATGTACGTCAAGCTTAGGGTCTCTACAGTTGGTATCAGAGGAAAGGTTTATTCAACCTTCGAAAACTAGGATGTGAAAACTTTAGTGAGATCCCTATAGATATTTTCTAAAGAATGTCTAGGGATGTACCTAAGGATAAGTATACGTATAGGATATAGTCCTAGAACTACGGTAATGATCATAGAATTTAACCTAAGATGTTAGATATTGAGGATACTCACGCTTTACTCTTTTGATTTCCCTTGCATGATTTTTTCCTCTCACAATATTATTTTTGGCTTTTAGAAAATGGCTGGAAACAGGAAGATTCACAATAATAACGGATATTATAGACAATGGAATGATTTTCTTCATGAGAAACCAAATGAAACGGGATCTGGAAGTCCAAACATCGTTATTATGCATATTCAGCAATCTCATATTATGATCAATAATCTCAACTTTGGTATGTTTTCCGACTCAGATAATAAGAGAATGATGGAGTTTCATGATGATCATAGAGGAAGGAAAGATCAATTTCCCTCATGTAAATCATGTGGGAAGAGGCATCAGGGAGATTGTTTCAAAGGAACTGGAAGATGCTTTGGGTGTAGAAAAGAAGGACACAAAGCTAGTAATTGCAAAGGAAAAGGTTCAGTTAACACCACGGATGGGGATAATGGTATTGCTACAACATCAACAATGGTTAAATGTTTTAAATGTGGAATGTATGGGCATTATGCAAACCAATTCCCTAAGGGAATGTCTCATTAAGAGAATCTGTATGGTTGTATGGGTAGTATTTATGTTGATGATGATAAAGAGACTACAAATGATATGTAAGATGAAATAATTATTGAAGTTTAGTCAATGGTTTAAGAAGTTAGTGGAATTATTACATGTTTATCAAGTGTAATGTTGTATAAGTAATCTCACAGTAATATGGAATAAAGAGACATCTAAGGATTGTTACACTGTTGTCTTTCCATATGTTTTGAAAGTGTATGATTAATGGTACCAGTAACCATGAAATGTTATTCAGATATTTTTGGATAGTAAATGATATGCACATAATGAAGGAATAAGAAGATAATGAGATGTTTGATTGTATTCATGATCTCATGATTGATATAAGGACTAAGTGATATCATGGTTTGAGTATATAGAAGTTTGAGGATTTTGGTATGTGGAATGTGTTAACTTTTAATTGAATTCATGTTTCCACTAAGGTTTAATGGGTATGCATTTTTCAAGAGAATACATGATTAAGGCCTTCGAATGCTTGGAATGTGACCAACAAGACATATCTTATGATATATGGGGATCAAAGATGGTATTAAATCTATGGTAATCATTTTCAATATATTATAAGAGTGGACTGCAGTATTATGGATAAGCCTAATGATTGGAATGGATTATGTTGGACATAAGTTAGTATTGTTTAAGGATATAAGTTTTATCGATATTATTGATGGGATGTTATAGTAATATAGTTTTAGAAAGAGAACAACCTGCAGGATGGGCGACATCCCATTGCGTCGGACAAGGCTGTGGGAATCAAACCCACAATTGAAGTCCGACTGGTCTTTATCGCCTACCACTGGCCTACAGGAAGTCCCTGGTTAGTAGAAACTAGTTTTATTTTATTAAGTGGTATGATATATGAAGTATAAGTTCATTTTTGGAACCATATACGATTAATCTAACCATAATATGGATTTATAACTTTTTCTAACCTTTTGTTTGAAAGAGATGGAATGACCCATCATTCTATCACATGATCTGCTAACACATCACAAATAACAAATTCAACTTCATTTCTTTAAGGGATGAAGTGGAAATTGTTCAATTCACGAACAATAGTGAGATTGTTCCAAAATCATGCAAGTATTTCTTTTAATTCATCAACATTAGGGAAGTGATCTTGAAAACCAAAAAATTTGTCCTAGTTCCCTTATATCTGATGAATCAGATGGTACCTTAGATCATCGCAAATCAATAGCTTTGTGATTGTTGGTTTTTTCAGAGCCATGTTCTCTACCACTCTTCATCAGAACTTGATTGTTATTTTTCTTCCATATCCATATTTTCACCTATGATCTCATACGTGGAAACTCAGTGATGAGTTAATTTGGGTAATCGATACATTTCATAATTTATTTTTTAAATCCATGTTTTGGTATTCCTTTTTACGACGTGTGTTTCTATTAAACAAACTTTAGAGTAGTAAACCATTTATAATCCCGACGAATTTCAAGGGCGAAATTCATTTTAAGGGGGGTATAATGTAACACCCCGAGATTTTATAAAAACTATTTTTTTAATTTCATTAATGTCTTGTGTTGTAATCTATACCAAGATTACCATGCGCTATACGCAACACCGTATTAGCTTGCAGTATACGCAACACTATTCTTGGATCGTGTTTCACACAATTTTGATAATAGTTAATCTACGGAACATTGAGTATATATATATATATTCAATGTATAAATGAAATATGGTTGGATTCTGTTATATGAAACAACGAAGGATTCATGCACAACACGCAACCCTGACTTGGCTTGCATTACACGCAATCGCGACCTCGATAGCGTGTGTTGTACGCAATACCGGGTTTTACTAATCAACGATATATTATAAAAATATTATTATGAACTTACCGTTATGAATAGTATTAACTATATTTTGAATTTTATAACATTATTATTCATCTTACACATTTTCTAGAACATGGTATAAGAACAAAATAAACATTTTCGGGTAAAATAAGTATTTTTCAAAAAATGCAGTTTTGCCGCGTTTTGATGGCGGACCCACTTTAAATGTAGTTTTTGACATGTTTATAAGTTAAATTTGACAAAATAAAATTCTTATTTTGAATAAAGAAATAAAAATTTACTTTGGATAAATTTTTCATATTATTCTTGAGACTTTCATATTTTGATGAATAGTAAAAACACGCTATATTTTAATTAAAAACAAATTTTTTCATCGCAATAATTTATATGGATGAATTTCAATATTGAATGGTTTTAATGTATAAAGAGAATATATTTTTACCATTTAATATAATTTATGTCATTAGCATTTATTTTACATTAAATTCGTAGGTTAAATCAATTCAATCTTTTGCAATGTTTTAAAGAAAAACCCATTTTCTTTCGACAATGGGATTAATATTAATTTAATTTATACAACTTTTTTGTATTGAATTTGGAAAAATGGATTCCATATTTGGAAACAGTGGGTCCAAATTATGTTAATAAGCTACTTTTTATTTTTGGGAAATATGAATAGTAAATACGGTAAATTTTATTTACCATAGTTAAAGGTAAATCAGGTAATTAAGGGTAAAAATAATATTATAAAATTACTCTAACACAAGCCAAAATTATATTTGATGGATAAAAGTGGACCCATAAAACCTACGGTTCAGATTAGATTCATTTTATGGACTTTTGACCATGAAAATAATTTAATTATTATTATAACCAAAGAAAGTGACAACATGTCACTCTCTTAAATATTATACGTATAATAATTTTAATTTAGTGATAAACATCATAAAAAATCAAACATACATAGTCTCCAAAAATCTAATAAACTTATCTATATCATGATAATTTATTTAGTATTTTTAGGGATTAAATAATTGTCATTAATGGTGATACATTATTGATAAAAAAATTATTTATTAAGTGGAAAATAAGTAATATAGTTTTTTGTGAAATTATAATACCCATTAAAAGGCCCACAAACCTGACCAAAACTTATTGGTAGTGTATATCTACACCTTAATCTTCTATTTACCTAATATATAACCATTTGGAGCCTTATAAAAGTGATTATGACACTTATATTATATTATTTTAAATGATGCCAATGTTGTCACCTTTATAATTTAATAAATATAACAATTTAAATATTGTTATTTTTAGATGATAAATTCGAGTAAAAGTATTATTGTGAAAGGTAATAGATTTATCTTCTTCATAGGACTTTATTTTTAATTTTTATGCAACAAATCATTATATTAAATAATTATACAAAAATGTTGTAGTAATTATTTTATTAAGAGATAATCCAAATAAATGGTTTTAAAAATAATAAAATAAATATTATATGAACTATATAATGTGATACAATAATTTTATAGATAAATATGACCTTTTATAAATCTATTAAAGCTTTTAGTTTGAACATATCTTCTGTATATATTTTATTTAAATTCAAATAAATGAATAGTGTCAAAATTGACACTATTGTTATTTTATAAACAAAACATATTATAAAATTGTTTAAAAATCACAAAAATATTTAACAATTATAAATTTAAATTTATATGGTCAATAATGTTATATAGTAACAAATTATGGAAAATTAACAACAAATAAGTAATTATTTGTTATAATTTAAAATTTAGAATTTTATTACCACAAATAAACTTAAATAGATTAAATAATGATAAATCAAAATGATAAGGTTTAAAATATGACCCAAACATGTATAAATTTGATTGGTTGATGAGATAACAACCCTATCTCATCTAATATTTAAATATGAGTCATTGTTGGTGGTTTTTAAGTGGGTTTAGATTTATTATAAATTAATATTTTTAAGAATTCCAAAGGTGCCCCTCTCCTCCTATATAAAAGGGAACCTCCTCCCTCTCTTCCACACACCACATTGAGCCTTCAATAACGGCCAACCCCTACCCAATTATGTTCTTAAATTCCTTAGAAACATCCTAGAGGTCCTGGTCTTATTCAAAGGCCAATTTTAGTGCCCTAAGAGGAGGTCTCAAAGAGGCGCATCAAAGAAGAGGTAATTTTCGTTACCGATTCTTTCACCTTTATTTATTCTTCCACATCTTCTTATTAGGATGTTTCATTATGATGAAATAACATCAGTATCACTCATATAATTATATGTTATTTTAAGTATGAAACAACCCTATTTCACCATCAATCCATCCTACGGAAATCAAAATCACCGCGCGTGCGTACGTACGGAATACCATCTCCACGCCGTGGTGTAATCTATTTTCCACCACCACCTTACATGGATGGGTATAATAGTGTAAATAATAACTATATATGATTATTGTAAAGTGATATTGATTCTGTAATAGTATACATACACTATAATAAAATTCCACGAACATGGGAATGATATCATCGCCCGTGCGTACGTACGGAATACCGTCTCCACGAAGTGATGAGATTCATTCTCAATGATTAACCATTCATAAATGATTATAAATTATATATAATAAGTAATCATGAAATATATGACATAATAATGATACTGGATTTATGTATATATATATATATGTATGTCATCCAATTAATTCCATTCAATTCAATGAGGAAATGAAAACAACATTCATCCGTACATACGGCCTACCGTCTCCATGAACGGTGTATTTCTGTCAATTTATCAATCTATTATATATATGTATATTCTGAATATATATATTAAATATAAATCATGTTTTATATTCTGGATGTAAGTAATCATGATCTAAGTAATCATATAAATAATTACATGTCAAAACACGGACGACAAATGAAACGATTTTACCCAGAACGATCTTTAACATCGAATTTACAAAAGAATGGATAAAATAAAATCATAAGTGAACCATATATGATATCATATCTAAGAATATGATTCTTTAATAAGTCAATGACATCATTTAAATCATTATACATGAGGCTCGGATACGTACGAAGCATATCGGACCTAAGGTAAGGGATAATTTTTCAAATCTCATTATTATCTGAGATTGCATATTCGTAAGTATTTACTGGGGCTATTTCTATCATGTCCATGTTTTATAAAAGTGTTTTCATTTATGTATAAAGTCCTTTTTACCCATTTTTGACTTTTACTACATGATATGTATGGAATCTTTCTCTTATTCTCATTACGAGGTACTTTTTTACTTTTCCGACAAAAGTATGAGGAGAATGTTATTTTTAACTTATACGGCATGAAATGGTTTTTACTGTTTTATAAACCCTTGTTTTCATGAATCTTCCTCCAAAATATTTCATTACTATTTTCAACAAAATCCATTTCTTTTAAAATTTCATGAAATTTTGTGAAAAGAAAATTATTTTGAAGAAAAAAAGATATTTTCCTCAAGAATTCATTTCAAGTGTTTTATCAAAACAATTTTTCATCTAAGATGACTTTATTTCATATGTGTATGTTTCAAGTATAATGTATCTTTGATTTACAAGGTTTTAATTTTCTCATTAGGAAATGATATCCATTTATTTTATATGTATTATGTGATGATGGTATGATGTTTATGTATCCCATTTTACTTGTTGGGTTATTATGAATGATGTATGTTTATTTTGTGGCACAAGTAAGAATGATTTAATTATGAGATGGGTGGGACCTATATTTACCTCCAATGCATTGGGTAATGATTTTATATCTCATGAGATAGACATGGCTGGAATGGTAATTTAATCTGGTTCAGTGTTACAGGACTGAAACGAGGAGTGGACTCGATTCAGAATGGGACTTTGTCCGCTAAGATGGTCTTGGCAGCAATGCATTGGCTACTATGGAAATCATTACATGTGCTTAATGGATTCCATAATTACATGTTTTATTCCCATGATATTTTATCATGGTTTATGTTCCATTATGATCTATGCCTTATTTATTTCCATGTTTTATGTCGTTGCTCATGATTTTGATGTTTAAACATTATGTTCATGTTTTTAAGTTAAAATGTATATGGTATGTTTTATTTTATCCATGATTACCCTTACTGAGCATTTAAGCTCACCCTTTTTATGTGTTATTTCCCCCAAGGATCAAAAGAAAGGTTTATGTAAAGAAACAAAAAGTGGAAGATCTTTTTGGGAGATGTTGAAGATCTTTCACCACAATTAGAAGATTACATTCCAAGTTTCTAAAGACACTAAACTATTATGGTCCTTTTGTGTCTTTTTTTGTTATGTATTAAGTATTCCACAAAAGTAATATAATGTCCATGTACGTCAAGCTTAGGGTCTCTACAGTTGGTATTAGAGGAAAGGATTAGTCAACCTTTGGAAACTAGGATGCGAAAACGTTATTGAGATACCTATAGATATTTCTAAGGTATGTCTAGGGATGTCCCTAAAGATAAGTATACATATAGGATATAGTCCTAGAACTACGGTAATGATCACAGAATTTAACCTAAGATGTTAGATATTGAGGATACTCACCCATAACTCTGTTGTTTTCCCTTGCATGATTTTTTCCTCTCACACTATTCTTTTTTGCTTTTAGAAAATGGCTAGAAACATGATGATTCATGATAATGGAGGATATTATAGACAATGGAATGATTTTCTTCATGAGAAACAAAATGAAACGGGATCTGGAAGTCCAATCATTGTTATTATGCCTATTCAGCAATCTCATAATATGATCAATAATCTCAAATTTGGTAAGTTTCCCGACCTAGATAATAAGATAAAGATGGAGTTTCATGATTATCATAGAGGAAGGAAAGTTCAATTTTCCTCATGTAAATCATTTGGGAAGAGGCATCAAGGAGATTGTTTCAAAGGAACTGGAAGATGCTTTGGGTGTGGAAAAGAAGGACACAAAGCCAGTAAGTGCAAAGGAAAAGGTTCAGATAACACCATGGATAAGGATAATGGTATTTCTACGACATCAACAATGGTTAAATGTTTTAAATGTGTAATGTAAGGGAATTATGAAAACCAATGCGCTAATGGAAAGTCTCATGAAGAGAATCAGTACGGTTGTATGGGCAGTATTTTTGTTGATGATGATAAAGAGACTACAAATGATATGTAAGATGAAAGAATTATTGAAATTTAGTCAATGGTTTAAGAAGGTAGTGGAATGATTATATGTTTATCAAGTGTAATGTTGTATAAGTAATCTCATGGTAATATGAAATAAAGAGACATCTAAGGATTGTTACACTGTTGTCTTTCCATATGTTTTGAAAGTGTATGATTAATGGTACCAGTAACCATGAAATGTTATTCAAATATTTTTGGAAAGTAGATGATATGTGCATAATGAAGGAATAAGAAGATAATGAGATGTTTGATTGTATTCATGAGCTCATGATTGATATAAGGACTAAGTGATATCATGGTTTGAGTATGTAGAATTTTGAGGATTTTGGTATGTGGAAAGTGTTAACATTTAATTGCATTCATGTTTTCACTAAGGTTTAATGGGTATTAATTTTTCAAGAGAATACATGATTAAGGCCTTCAAATGTTTGGAATGTGACCAACAAGACATATCTTATGATATATGGGGATCAACGATGGTATTAAATCTATGGTAATCGTTTTCACTATATTATGAGAGTGGACTGCAGTATTATGGATAAGCCTAAATATTGGAATGGATTATGTTGGACATAAGTTAGTATTGTTTAAGGATAAAAGTTTTATCCATATTATTGATGGGATGTTATAGTAATATAGTTTTAGAAAAAGGACAAACTGCAGGACGGGCGACAGCCCGTTGCGTCGGACAAGGCTGTGGGAATCAAACCCACAACTGAAGTGTGACTGGTCTTTATCGCCTACCACTAGCCTACAAGAAGTCCCTCATTAGTAGAAATTATTTTTATTTCATTAAGCGGTACGATATATGAAGTATAAGTTCTTTTTTGGAACCATATACGATAAATCTAACCATAATATGGAATTATAACTTTTCCTAACATTTTGTTTGAAAGAGATGGAATGACTCATCATTCTATCACATGATCTGCTAACACATCAAAAATAACAAATTCAACTTCATTTCTTTAAGGGATGAAGTGGAAATTGTTCAATTCACGAACAATAGTGAGATTGTACCAAAATCATGCAAGTATTTCTTTTAATTCATCAACATTAGGGAAATGATCTTGAAAACCAAAATTTTTTTCCTAGTTCCCTTATATCCGACGAATTAGATGGTACCTTAGATCATCGCAAATCAATAGCTTTGTGATCGTTAGCTTTTTCATAGCCATGTTCTCTACCACTCTACATCAGAACTTGATGGTTAGTTTTTTCTTCCATATCCATATTTTCACCAATGTTCTCCTACGTGGAAACCCAGTGATGAGTTAATTTGGGTAACTGTTACATTTCATATATTAGTTTTTAAATCCATGTTTTGGTATTCCTTTTTACGATGTGGGTTTCTACTAAACAAACATTCGAGTAGTAAACCATTTATTACCCCGACGAATTTCCAGGGCAAAATTCATTTTAAGGGGGGTAGAATGTAACACCCAAAGATTTTATAAAAAATATTCTTTTAATTTCATTAATGTCTTGTGTTGTATGCTATACCAATATTACCTTGCGCTATACACAACACTGTATTAGCTTGCAGTATACACAACACTATTCTTGGACCGTGTTTCACACAATTTTGATAATAGTTAATCTACGCAACATTGAGTATATATATATATATTCATTGTATAAATTAAATATGGTTGGATTATGTTATATGAAACAACTAAGGATTCATGCACAACACGCAACCATGACTTGGCTTGCATTACACGCAATCGCGACCTCGATAGCGTGTGTTGTACGCAATACCGGGTTTTACTAAACAACGATATATTATTATAATATTATTATGAACGTGCCGTTATGAATAGTATTAACTAAATATTGAATTTTATAACATTATTATTCATCTTACACATTTTATAGAACATGGTATAAGAAAAAAATAAATTTTTTCGGGTAAAATAAGTATTTTTCAAAAAATGATGTTTTGCCGTCTTTTGATGGCGAACCCACTTTAAATCTAGTTTTTGACATATTTATAAGTTAAATTTGACAAAATAAAATTCTTCTTTTGAATAAAGAAATAAAAATTTACTTTGGATAAATTTTTCATATTATTCTTGTAAATTTCATATTTTGATGAATAGTAAAAACACGCTTTATTTTAATTAAAAACAACTTTTTTCATCGCAATATTTTATATGGTTAAATTCTAACATTGAATGGTTTTAATGTATAAATAGAATATATTTTTACCATTTAATATAATTTATGTCATTTGCGTTGATTTTACATTAAATTTGTAGGTTAAATCAATTCAATCTTTTGCAATGTTTTAAAGAAAAACTCGTTTTCTTTCGACAACGGGATTAATTTTAATTTAATTTCTGCAACTTTTTTGTATTGAATTTTGGAAAAATTGATTCCATATTTGGAAACAGTGGATCCAAATTATGTTAATAATCTACTTTTTATTTTTGGGAAATATGAATAGTAACTACGGAAAATTTTATTTACCATAGTTAAAGGTAAATCGGGTAATTAAGGGTAAACATAATGTTATAAAATTACCCAAACACAATACAAAATTATATTGGATAGCTAAAAGTAGACCCATATAACCTAAGGGTATGATTAGATTCATTTTATGGACTTTTGACCATGAAAATAATTTAATTATTTTTATAACCAAATAAAGTGACAACATGTCACTCTCTTAAATCTTATACGTATAATAATTTTAATTTAGTGATAAACGTCATAAAACTTCGAACATGAATAGTCTCCAGAAATCTAATAAAATTATCTACATCATGATAATTTATTTATATTTTTGAGGTATTAAATAATTGTCATTAATGGTGATACATTATTGATAAAGAAGTTATTTATTAAGTGGAAAATAAGTAATATAGTTTTGTTTGAAATAATAATACCCATTAAAAGGCCCAAAAACCTGACCAAAACTTGTTGGTAGTGTAAATCTACACCTTAATAATCTATTTACCTAATATATAACCGTTTGGAGCCTTATAAAAGTGATTATGACTATTATATTATTTTATTTTAAATGATGCCAAAGTTTCACCTTCATAATTTAATAAATATAAAAAATTAAATATTGTGATTTTAAGATGATAAATTCGAGTAAAAGAATTACTGTGAAAGTTAATAGATTTAAAATATTCATAGGATTTTATTTTTAATTTTTATGCAACAAATCAGTATATTAAATAATTATACAAAAATGTTGTAGTAATTATTTTATTAAGAGATAATCCAAATAAATGGTTTTAAAAATAATAAAATAAATATTATATGAACTATTTAATGTGATAAACTCATTTCATAGATACATATGACCTTTTATGAGTCTATTAAAGCTTTTAGTTTGAACATATCTTCTTTATATATTTTATTTAAATTCAAATAAATGAATAGTGTCAAAATTGACACTATTGTTATTTTATAAAAATAACATATTATAAAATTGTTTAAAAATCACAAAAATATTTAACAATTATAAATTTAAATTTATATGGTCTATGATGTTATAAATTAACAAATTATGGAAAATTCACAACAAATAAGTAATTATTTGTTATATTTTAAAATTTATAATTTAATTACCACAAATAAACTTAAATAGATTAAATAAGGATAAATCAAAATGATAAGGTTTAAAATATGATCCAAAAATGACTAAATTTGATTGGTTGATGAGAATAAAACCCTATATCATCTAATATTAAAATATGAGTCATTTTTGGATGTTTTTATGTGGGGATAGATTTATTATAAATTAATATTTTTAACAATTCCAAAGGTGCCCCTCTCCTCCTTTATAAAAGGGCACCTCCTCCCTCTCTTCCACACACCACTTTGAGCCTTCACGCTCGGCCAACCCCTGCCCAATTCTCTTCTTAAATTCCCTAGAAACATCCTAGAGGTCCTGGTCTTCTTCAAAGACCAATTTTAGTGCCCTAAGAGGAGGTCTCAATGAGGCGCTTCAAAGAAGAGGTAATTTTCGTTACCGATTCTTTCACCTTTATTTCTTCTTCCACTTCTTCTTATTAGGATGTTTCATTATGAAGAAATAACATAATTATCACTCATATAATTATATTTTATTATAAGTATGAAAAAACCCTATTTTACCATCAATCCATCCTACGAAAAACAAAATCACCGCGCGTGCGTACGTACGGAATACCGTCTCCACGTCGTGGTGTAATCTATTTTCCACCACCTCCATACATGGATGGGTATAATGGTGTAAATAATAACTATATATGATTATTGTAAAGTGATATTGATTCTATAATAGTATACATACACTCCAATAAAATTCCATGTTCATGGGAACAATATCATCGCCCGTGCGTACGTACGGAATACCGTCTCCACGACGCAATGTGATTCATTATCAATGATTAACCATTCATAAATGATTATAAAGTATATATAATAAGTAATCATGAAATATATGACATAATAATGATACTGGATTTATATATATATATATGTATGCCATCCAATTAATTCCATTCAATTCAATGAGGTAACGAAAACAACATTCATGCGTACATACGACCTACCGTCTCTATGAACGATGTATTTCTTTCCATTTATCAATATATTATATATATATATGTATATTCTGAAAATATATATTAAATATAAATCAAGTTTTACATTCTGGATGTATGTAATCATGATCTAAGTAATCATATGAATAATTACATGTCAAAACACGGACGACAAATGAAACGATTTTACCCAAAACACTTTTTAACATGGAATTTAAAAAAGAACAGGTAATATAAAGTCATAAGTGAACCATATATGATATCATAAAAAAGAATATGATTCTGTAATAAGTCAATGACATTATTTAAATCATTATACATGAGGTTCAGATATGTATGAAGCATATCGGACCTAAGGTAAGGGATAATTTTTCAAATCTCATTTTTATCTGAGATTGCTTATTCGTAAGTATTTACAGGGGCTATTTCTATCATGTCCATTTTTTATAAAAGTGTTTTCATGTATGTATAAAGTCCATTTTACCCATTTTTGACTTTTACTACATGGTATGTATGGAATCTTTCCCTTATTTACGTTATGAGGTACTTTTTTACTTTTCCGACAAAAGTACGAGGAGAATGTTATTTTTAACTTATACGGCGTGAACGGATTTTTACGGTTTTATAAAGCCTTGTTTTCATGAAGCTTCCTCCAAAATATTTCATGAGTATTTTAAACAAAATCCTTTTATTTTAAAATTGGATGACATTTTGTGAAAATAAAATGATTTTGAAGAAAAAAGGATAGTTTCCTCAAGAATTCATTTCAACTGTTTTATCAAAACCATTTTTCATCTAAGATGTCTTTATTTCATATGTTTATGTTTCAAGTATAATGTCTTTATGATTTACATGGTTTCAATTTTATCATTATGAAATGATATCCATTTCTTTTATATGGATTATGTGATGATGGGATGAGGTTTATGAAACCCATTTTACTTGTTGGGTTATTATGAATGGTGTATGTTAATTTTGTGGCAAAAGTAAGAATGATTTCATTATGAGATCGGTGGGACCTATATCTCCCTCCAATGCATTGGGTAAAGATTTTATATCTCATGAGATAGACATGGCTGGAACGGTAAGTTAATCCGGTTCAGTGTTACAGGACTAAAACGAGGAGTGGACTCGATTCAGAATGGGACTTTGTCCGCTAAGATGGTCTTGGCAGCAATGCCTTGGCTACTATAGAAATCATTACATGTGCTTAATGGATGCCACAATTACATGTTTTATTCACATGCTATTTTATAATGGTTTATGTTCCATTATGATCTATGCCTTATTAACTTCCATGTTTTATGTCTTTGCTCAAGATTTTGATGTTTAAACATTATGTTCATGTTTTTAAGTTCAAATATATGGTATGATTTATTTTATCCATGATTACCCTTACTAAGCATTTGAGCTCACCCTTTTTATGTTTTATTTTCCCCAAGGATTAAAAGAAAAGTTTTAGATATAGAAACAAAAAGTGGAAGATCTTTTTGGGAGATGTTGAAGATCTTTCACCATGATTAGAAGATTACGTTCCAAGTATCCAAAGACACTAAACTATTACGGTCCTTCTGTGTCATTTTTTTATGTATTAAGTGTTCCGCAAAATTAATGTAATGTCCATGTACATCAAGATTAGGGTCTCTATAACATCAGTACATTTATCTTCTCATGTTCAAACTAAACCCCTCTCTCTGAGTTCAGGTGACCTAAAAAATCACATACCTAATAAAAAATGTAAACATGGAAAATAGTTCATAGATATGTTGTTCCCGAAGAGTTCCAAGTATGATACTTGAATTTTATTCATGCTCCTCCTAATCACCAAACAATACATGAATTCCATCCAAAAATAGATGGATGTACATACTATAGAGGGATGTTTTCAAACCAAAAGGCATGACCAAATAAATTAGATGGATGTACATACTATAAAGGGATGTTTTCAAAACATCTAGCTTTGAATCTCTTACATAAAGATAACTAGAGAACAATTCAATCTTAGGAAGGTACCTCTCATACTTAAGTAGAAAGAAAAAGTCATCAATACGGAAAAACAATATTTTTTCTTGATTGTGAAATCTTTTAAATTTCTGTAATCAATGAAAAACATATTGATCTATTCACATTTTTGGTAATATAACTATGGGGCCTAAGGTGAGAACCATGGGAGAATGAATCCTTTGGATCCCAAATAATCCAATTGTACTATAAAATAAATATAATCCCTGGGGAAAATACTGTGTGAGGGAATATATTTTGGTTCTATTTCTTATTCCAAATCAATGATGAAAACCATGTCCCTATGCAAAGGAAAACATGATAAATCATATAAAAACCCTCCATGAACTCATACACTATATATGGTAATAAAACCATGAAATATATATCATATTCCCCCAAAATGTGAGATAAAATATGTAAAATTCGACAACAGAAATCCATAAGTGGAGTTCTAGCACATCCCAAATCAGGATCCATTTCACCTCCAAAATTCTAGTACTCCTATCTTGTGACACAAAATGCACACAATGTTGATAAAAATAAATTAATTCTTGAAAATGCATCATCTAATCCATACTGAGGATCTCATCAAAGAGATCCATTTATATAACAAGTAAATCCCATTCTAACTCAACCCCTGCTAATATAAGTGCGCAACTCAGACACATGAAACCATTCTCTCCCTTTTTATCATGCGGTTTCAGAAGCTCAAGTGAATATGAGATAAAATAATCAAAAACTTTCATAAAATCCTCAAAATGAGAATAATTATATGAAAAAAAGCACCCATATTAAAAATTACAACATATATAGATGATATAATGAGGATTAAACATTGAAATGTGGATGGAGGTGCATCTTATTCCACTAGTTGCTAATCTATATAATAAATATTTCTAGTCTCCAACTGAGATAGAGAATTACAACTGGTAGATAGTGATGAATTGTAGATACTTTGTCCAAATGATGATCCATCCCTACTAACTAAACTAATAGACTATGATCCCAATGTCATGTATGTATATAATTGGGTATAAATCCATCTGAATATAACATATCATACTCCACCCTATTATTTACGCATTAATATACATAACTTTTTCAACTACCTAATATATCCTCACAGCTTGAATGCTCTTGGTGGAGAAGAACATGTGTAAAAACATATGCCCTTCATTTCCACACTAATGGTAAAAAACAAACCTTATAATTTGATGCCATAGTCAATGTCATTTAGAAAGGTTTTCCTAGTCTATAAAATCCCTACTTATCCTATTATTCCCACTACAATATGTTTTTAGACGAAGTTACACTGCCCTAACCCAGTACTCGCACAATTATAGAGAAAGCATAATTTCCACTCTAAACGATCTCTACAATCATAGATCGATTAACCACATATGCCTAAGTATTCAACTTTTAGAATAATACAAGTTAAACAATATTTTTTTTCCAACCCCATTTCAAAACAATTAGGATTTAACTTCTCTTTGGAAACCACATCAGATGATAATCAGAGTTACATAACAAAACGTGTCACACACTACATCATGGTATGATCTCCCTAGTAAAGATCCAAGAACTCTTGGGTCTTGAAAATGGGAAAGGTAATTAGGAAACACTACTCATTCCAAAAAAAAGTATAACTCATTCAAAATCATTTTCACATGCTTCACATATTGAACCACTGAGTCCCACCACTCCCTAATGAGACCCTAAATGAAAATAAAGAAAATTTCACCTTTACTACCTTAGTTGTGTCATGAAAAACATGAATCCTCTCCATCATATCAATAAAATCCTCAACATATATGGGATTCATGCTATAATGAAAGGATATATGATTGTTCTTGAGGATATTTTGAGAATTATTCTTTTCCATGACACAGTTCATCTTCTCCAACATGACAATGACCATATCACTTTCCCTACTACAATCGAAGATAGAAAAAACATATCTTCGACTCGTATCTTATAAATTTGTGAGTGATAACTCTCTTTAGCCTATTTCTACATCTATATATGACGTCTCTGGGGAGGCATCTCACTACATTAAAAATAACTACAATGTAAAACCATTAATACACCATTCTAAAAAAAATCATCATCAACAACATATCTCATGAATTTTAAAAAATAAAAACCAATAACTATAAAAATGTGAACCTAAAACACTTCACCCCTACTCTATGTCCATTCACAATATATAGCTTATATTGTCCTGACCAACCACCCACTACCAGAACATTAAGAAAAAAACCTAGAAATAGTCTACCCAGATTATCCTAAATATCATGATTCCAAGAAGAGTGTAACTATTCCCTGATAACATCTTATCACAAATCCTATTGTTGTTACAACCAACCCATTTCCCCACATGATCCATGTCATGGCTCAAAGTGCTTTCTCGATCCCCACGAGCTGGAAAATAGATTTTAGGAATCAAAAATACACATTTGGGAACTAGTTAACCCATGATAAACAACCATAAACAATAATCAATAATAAATCATCAAACCATGATTGATGTCCATGACCCAAGAGATACAATAATATCAATTTAAAATTTTATAAACATTTACCAATACCATAATACCAAAATAGGAGGGGAACCAACTAGAACCCAAAATATACTTGCAGTAAGAGGACCAATACCATCATTCTATCTCCAATAACAACTTCAAGTAGATTGAACCAGGAACAGGATCAACCATCATAACCATGAAACATATTTCCCTTACGTGATTCACATATAAAAAGTCTATATACACCAGTGGGTTTGTGTAGCGTGTGAGAAAAATCCTAGTAATGTTCCACCCAGAATTAATATTCCATTATATAAAATTTGCAATAAAATCACCTTGACTCTTTTAAGAATGAATTTGGAAACATTTTTAATAAACTAATTTTTAGGAAAACACTTTTGAATAATTATTCATTTTAATTTTATATATAATAAAGGTCCAATGTATCCTGAAAATATTAAAAATATCAAAATAGAAAAAACGAAATCCTTAAAGGTACTATAACTAGTAGGATATTAGGAACCTCATATCATAGTGAAACATTGTATAATTACCAGAACCCACATGTTAATCATGGAAGTTCCACTAGAGAGGAATACATCAAATGTTCTTGTAATTTCCAATAATCATGATCATCATATTTTAGTTAATGTTTTATTGTCAATCCATCAATATAAAAAAAATCCATCAACCCTACCGATCCAACTAGAGTACTAGACCTAGTCCTTCCATGTAGATAACTAGGTGTTTCTCCATTCTAAATACTAATTTCACTTATTATATAAGTCACCACATTCATATTCATACATTATGAAAAACATTTACACATGCACCCCTGGAATTTATCTTATAAAAAACTTCATTCAAATTTGCACTCACAATAAATCCATTTTAAAGCATTATTTGATCCTCTTGAACATTTCATAAAACACATTTAAGAAGAATAAAAATGAATAAAATTTGAAACACAACAAATTTAATTTTGAATACCACATTTCAACCCAAACACATCTAAAATCCATTTTAAGACATAATTATCACCATGAAAATTTTTCCTAGAAAAAAATCATGAAGCTGATAAATCATAAACATTTCATATAATCATTTTAAAACATGTAATCACCTGCCTCATGCTTGGAATATCATTGAATCTATCTGAAACCCCGAACCAGACAATAAATGGAGTATTTAATGGAATGATCTATCCAAAATCATATTGATTAAACCCATTGTACCATTATTCAACCCATTATTGGTAATCCTAAATTATTGATAAATAATATTGCATGAAATTGGGAAGAAGAACCCTAGAAGGTTGATGAAATCATGAGAAAATAGGGTTACCAGATGATTCCTAAAGATCACAGAAAAATAACACAAAAAAATTAGACTCAAAGGGGTGATAAGGAGGTGTGGAGTAAACATTTCAGGCTAAAAATCCCATATGATTTATATTATGAAATGTTTGGGGATAAAATAAATAGAGGGATGAAGGGTAATTCAATAATTTCAATGACATAGACATGTCACATGATTAGTTAATAGTGTTTTCCAAACCATTACAAAACTATGTGGTGTCCCCTATCAAAGAGGACAATGGTGGGATAGTTTCAACGTAGATGGTGTGTGACCATGGTGCTGGTTGACCACTTGATACAATGCCACAATCCAGGTCACAAGGTTCCCTCTGAGCATGTTCATAGTATCCCCTATCTGTGTGTGCACTGTACACCACCTCCTACCATGTGACATTCCAATTCTTGATTCCACTGATGGTTCACCCATATCAGTTGGAAACTATGACTCAAGCACATATCCCCACACAATAGAGATGCCGACTAGTAGCGAGGGCCTAATATGTGACCATGGGGTGATTATTCCCTTTAGTAGAGTGAATAATAAAATATTCTTATAATATAACATAATATATGTATCTGAAGATACTCATTAAAAACTACAGAAGTAGACTACAATAATAAATACTACAAAAACATATACACATAAACATAAAATGATGTGGATATGTCATGTACATATAATGTTGGGAATCATAGATATAATGAATCTTGCATAACATGATATACAAAAGTAGATAAGAGAATCCAAAAAATATCCCCATCATCCTGAGATCGAGCTCGGTCATTTACCACTAACTCCATCCTATGAAACCAAGCACTTTGATGTATGGAGTAGTGTAATTCCCTTTATCAAATCCCACATACACATAGTATGCTCGAGTACTAATGGTACTCTAATAGGGTGTGTGATAAACCTCACTAGGCCACCACCAATGGTGTCTATAACATCTAGTACTTCAAATACTAACATAAATAGTATTCAACCATCCATATTGATAAGTAAATAAATTAAATATCATAAATACTGAAGAACCTACTTCAACCCCTGGATTGATTCTGAAAATGTAATTGGTTCCATAATAAATTAAGTTATATTTTGTATAGTATGTAACATTGGGGGATACTAGAACTGATATGATTATATAAATAAACGATACAAGGTATCACAATGCATCTTGAATATTATTTATAATTAAGAGGTTCCATGGTGAAACTAAGGCAACCAAGTCCTCAACGGACAACAAATCAGTAGTAAATACAACCTTTATAAGAGGTAAGAGTGTAATCGTTGGGGAATTTCACAAAACATTCCATAATAATTAATATTATCATGTCTAAGGAAAAAATCCAATCTATGATATTAAATGATATGTAGAGGGCCAAATATTTCACCAATTCACATCATGGTGGTAAAAACCACACTAGATCCATGAAATACATCCTAGTAATTCTATAATTGAATGGAGGTATTCTATAAGTTCATATCGAGAATCAACTTATAGATGAGGATCACGTTCCAAGGTGGGTGTCACTATTGAAAACTATCATCCGTTAAATAGACTGGCATCCATGAGTGCTTAGGAAAATACATCAATAATCTAAATGAAAACAATATTTTGACCACTACTATAATGATTTAAATGTCAAAATGTAATTAGGGACCTTACAATTGATTAATTTTATAAAATTGGCCATGTGATTCTCATGACATTTGATAATTCAATTGGTTGAAGTGTTTACTTTCATTGGTGTCACACAGATAATGGGAATGAAAAAATTTCATTTAATTAATGTAGGTATTATTCAACTTTTATGTTTTTCCCAGATACCTTCCATTAGAAATAGAATGTGGTTCTATGGATGTTCAACCAATCCATTTTATTTCATTTCATTAGGAAAAGTATAATATATTCTATACATTCCAACTTATTATTTATCATTGATTCGTCAATGTAAAGAACATTATTTAGGTGTGTCATGTGAAAATCACAGAATTTTCTATCCATTCACAATTCATTATTTTAATTGAAAACTTTACATTAATAAGAACATGTAACATCTCACCCATATGGTTCCACAATATGCTCATCATGCTAATAAAAGCATAAATATGAGAAAACTATATAAGGGATGGTCTGTGTTGTGGATATTACCACAAAAAATGAATAAAATATGTTTCTAGGATCATATAACATGGATATAATTACTAAAAAAACTTATAAATTAAAAATATGACACCTGAGGAAATAGTAATGAACACACATTAATTAATAAAATAAAAAATTTTAAAGAATGAGTCCTATACCATCTACCACATAATCAAAGGACTCTCCTCATCCAATATCATCCTCTAGGTTGGATTGTATTAGAATAGAACTAATGAACAGAACCATTCCCTGAAATAGAGTCATATAATCTAGCATATAAATATGATCCTTAAAATGAAGAAGTATGATGAAATATTAAGAAATAACTGAGATCTTATCATTGTAGATCCCAAAAGATGAACATCGATCACATCAGACACAAGATGGATGCTTGAGATCAGTACCTAATGTAGATTGAATTTAGGACTCCAAAAGAATGTTCGAAGGGGGAATTACACTGGAGAAATAATATAAGAGGGGTTTTATTCAAAACATAATTTACAATAAAAATGGTAAAATCACCCAAAATATCCTTCTCACAATTTTCCAAATCGTTTCCCAAATATGCATGGTCTTCTAAAGGGAAGGGATACATGCATGATTTTTCAACATATTTAGGTATACCATTCACCAATAATGTTAATCACCTTTGTAATTTTGTATGTAGTTTTATCATGGTCATGAAACCCAAATCGCATTTCTGGGGAAAACTGTTCACCCTCCAACTTCTCACTATATAGCCTCTCATGGTTAAATATAAATTTGCAGATATCCCTGCATGATTTATTATATATCAGATACATTCAATTTGTTTTAAAAAAGGTGGTTTCTGGGCTCCTAACAAGCCCCATTAAAACTTAAAAACTTCACAAACTCATTTGGAATTCAAATTAGGTCTGTGAAAGGGAATTTGACCAATATATAAATGACCCATACATAAGTGAAAAACTATGTTCTTAAATTATTCCACCCACCCATTAAAGGAACTCATCCCAATGATCACCATCTAGTTGTGGAGAAACATTGTTTGTGATCAACTCTATCAACAATGAATGTATTATCGGCTCCCACTCTCATGTCTCATCCAATACACCACCGTGATTCCACAAAAACAATAGTAAAAGTAAAAACCGGCTTCGACGAGCCTTCGTTCTTCAGTGATTGATACTTATAGGATCCTCAATAAATGAATAATTAGCTTCTAGTTAAACATCATAAGGAAAAAAATAATGATACTTATTGATATGATAAAGGAAAAGATGTGAAACATGGATGATGTCATGCATGGAATGGTATCATTGACATTGTAGAAACTGATATGCTATGGGCCTCAATCTCTCCATTATATAAAATGGAAATACATAATGAGGCCATATCTTCCCTTACCTATGTTTCTATCTATTACCAAGCATGGGTGATACCCATAGGAATACACAATCCCATGCCCTAAACTCCATAGGTCATTGATGGAAACCGACATGATATATCTATCTAGAAAAAGATGTATACATACGTTTTTGATCAACTAAAACTGCCCCAAAATAATTTTGAATGAAACCACCACCTAGTAGGGACACCTATTATATCTCTACCTAGAATATGGTTGATTGGAATGACCTAACATGTAAGGCCTCAAACAGAGCCATTGATTCGTCTCCTAACAAACATAATTATACTTGAACTCGATTAGAGGGATATACTTCTCGCATGAACCATTAAAAAAAATGATGCATGCCTCTAGAATTTCCCCAAAAACATGTATATTCAATTAAAATTTTACATCTTTTTATGGAGAAATAATAATATTAGAAGCACCAACATACCCATATCACATTTTAAAACCTTCCAAAAACAAGATGTGAAATGAGAATCCCTATATTAGATAATAGTATGAGGGACCCCCTATAGTCAATTGATCTCACCGACATAAAATATTCCAATATAATCAAATAAAAAATTATCCCAGATAAGAAATAAGTGGGATATCTTCATCATCCTATCAATTACAACCAAAACAATGTCACTACCTCGAAGAGAACTCATTAAACATAGTAAAAATATCATGGAAATAGATTCTCTTGTCCATTCCGGGATAAGAATTGGATATAATAAGTATTTTAGTATTGTTTGCTCCCCCTTAACTAGAAAATTGGTGGAACATATAGTGATAAATCATGTTATATTATATTTCATCCTAGGTAACTAATAATGGTGTCACGTATCTTTATTTATTTTTGATTTAACCAATGAACAGACCACTGAGATGCAGGGGAATCATGCTTCAATTATTCTATCACATCCGTAAGATCCTAGAAATATCCTTGAATACAAATAAAGTCATATCTATCTAAATACCAATCATGAGGAAATTCATTTAATGATATACAATCGCAGATAACCAATCCTTGATGATCTGAAATGTATATACTCATCACCATCTCAAATTGTGAACAGGTAACTATCATGGCTGATAGGTGGGATTTCTAATTAATTTTAGGAGAGTCTATATGCCTCTTTGAATATAGGGCCCTAAATTTATATTCATCACTACATTACCATATATCTTGTGCCTATGTTTTCGGAAATGGAGAATCAGTGACTATAGTTCCCTTTCCAACCATATAAGAAATCATGAAATTAATACACTAAATATATTCAACCCACATTCAATGTATTAGGTAACATTCTTTGTATATAAAGATATATATTAGGTTCTTGTGGTCCATATACAACAAAATTTTCTAACCTAATAGATATTGTCTCCAACAATGTAAGTCATAGACAACAACTACTAGATCAATGCCATGTGCCAAGTAATTTATGTCATGAGGCCCCCACTACAATAATCAATAAAAAATGACTATGTCATTCTACATTACCATGAATCTTAGTGTAACACCAAAATGTTTTAAAAATAATTTTAAACCCATGAAACATTTTTTTATGTAGATATTTAAAACAATACTTTAAAAATTATTTTTCCACTTATATGTTTTGAATTTCAAAAAATGATCATCTACATTTGTAATCAGTATGAGATTTGGTGTTTGACGGAACTAACAGGGATTTTTGGTGAATAGTAACATTCCTTTATGAATATTAATTTGAATAGTATAATTTTCCAAATGAATAGTAATGTTTATTAATATTTTATTTTCTTATGGATTTAAAGTAATGAAATCCTGTTTAATATTTCATTGTGATATAAAAGAAGTTATATAATCAAAAAAATTATTTTTTAATTAAGTATGAATTTATCTAAAAATTATATTAATAAAATTTAGAAAATTATTTTCCAAAAATGGACTTAATTTTTTAATTCTACACTTCATTAAATGTTAAGGTTGAATATTTGGGATATTTCTGAAAATTTTGATTTTTTGATGAATAGTTAAATAAGGTAAAATACTGTATATTTAAATTATCAGTAAAATATGATATAAATGACATCATAAGTGATCTAAGGCCACATGGTTCGAAATCCCATTCCGTTATTATTATTTGGGTTCCCATGAGATAATACTATTCATATTTTTGGGCAATGAAATATTATAATAATGATTAAAATAATGTAAAATAGCTCGTCTTCTCCACTATAAATACCACCCTCATTTCCATCTTTCTCCCACAACTCTAAAGACGTGATTCATACCTATGTTCTACACGATAATCCTACCAAGGCACTTCACCACGTCTTAGAGCTTATGGTCTCACCTAAAGTCCAATACCCATGTCCTTAAGAAGGTTCTCAAGGTGAAGAGATCAAGAGGTAAACATCCTCTTTTGTTTTCTTTATTATATTTACTTTTTTGTTTTTATTATTATTTTTTTTGGATTATGTTGGGATATTTAATTACATATCCCACCTTATTATGCATATTATTTAATAATGATTATAAACCCATTTTCTCTAATCCAAATATTTTATGAAATTTTAAGCGACGTTGTTGGGCTGCGGAATTTTCGTAATGAATTTCACAAATTGTCTTTTTTTAATGATTCATTTGTTTTATTTTTAATTACAAAAAATTATTTAACCAATAACCATGAATGATCCAGAATCTTACATATTATTTATTTCATCATCATCATGAATTATTCTCCCTTATAACTCTTCTCCTCTCCCACTTATTCAAGGAATAAAAAACATTGTTCATAATGAGGCGAATTCTAGTCATAAAACCATTTTTATGTTTGAAACAGGTTATAATATATTTATCATTTCTCATCCATGATTATGGAAATCTATATTAGACATGTATTTAATTTATAATGCAAAATGAGGTCGTTATTATCAACGAACCACTAAAATGTTCTAAACAAACATTATTAATGTTTTAATGTATGAATCATCCTCATGTAAGAATTAAAAATAATAAAAATAATAATTTATGGTACAAGAAATATTTAAAAACCGCTTCATTCCAATTATGATGTTTCACTTCCAATTGTCAAGAACATCCATCATGAAACAATCATGGAAATCATTTGAAATAACTCACCAAAAATAGTGCAAGGAACAAAATGCTAACAATTAAAGGGTGATGTGGTGTATTTAAATGATCATATAAGTTATTATAGTGATGGATATGTTTCTATAAAATATTAATAAAAAAATTAACTATTATACAGGAGGTTTAAATGAGTTTGATGTATGACAAGCCTGAGGTAATGGAACACTTAGCCTATTTTCAATTCTTTGGGTTAACCTTATACGTCATTATTTATGTGGTATTATAATAATATGTGTGATAGGGTTTGATTATATTATGTTTTCATATGTGTATTTATAATGTATATACATATTACATCCACTATATTAATTGTCTTTTCAATTTTATGATATTTATGAGGGACTTTTCTCTTAAAATCATATTTCTCAATTATGTTATACAAAATTTAAAAGAAATAATTTCAGGAAATTTTTCGTTTTGTATGATTATTTTATAGTTATTGGGAATTATTTATGATTAAGGTTTTTACCTATATCTCTCTCAAATGTATTTGGTATTTTTATGTTGTAGTTCAGTCGTATGGTTACTCCATGTTTAACTGCAATGGTTACACAAATTACAAGGTAGCTGGGAGTGTTACAAATTATAAGGTTACTGTGAGGGTTACAATATTATATAATTAATTTCCCAAGATACATTTATGGTTATATTTATGATCTTATTTTTTGTTTAGATCTTTTTTAAATCTCATGTTTCACAATGTAAGCATATAAGGGTGAGAAGTATGTCTTTTTAAAATGATTTCATATGTTTCAAGTATTCAAGGACTCATGTGTTATTTCTTTATTTTAATATCCCTTACATATCTTCTTGTAATCATCCCATGTTTTTAAATGATTTTGATATGTTATAAGGATGTGTTAGAAAAAGAAGGAATCCATGTTAAAGTGTTTCTGATTTGTCAACAAAATCAAGTTTTATGTGAAAATATTTATATTTTTCAAGAAAATAATATTGTTTTTATCCTATACAATATATAATAATGTTTAATTTTATGAATTTATTATGTACATTTTTCTTTAATGATCTTAACATGAAAAGATCCTCATTGTGAAATGAAGTTATTTCTTGACTAAATTCAAGATTATGTAATGAAATAAGGTCTGGCCCTTATATTTTTTATCAGAGGATGGTTTAGATAACATTAAGGGTTAGAAATATGATTACATAATAACATATTTTTTTAATATATCTTTCAATTGAAATGTTGTAAAATTATAATATTACCATTTTTCTTCGTCTAAGATATGTTTGTTTAGAATGGTTTTCTGAAGAAGAAACAGGGAAGATGAAGAGGAGAGGTCTTGATATAACGTCATCCTTCAGAATCTACAACCCGTAATGGTAGGGATTGGAACCGAGTAGTTAGTGACATGAATGGATCAGATAATACCAATAATAAATGGTGGTGGAAAACATTCAAGAGAAAAACTATAGGTAACACAACAGAACATGGAAATAGTGGAAATTTTTTTTAGACAACACCCTCTTTCTTTCAATAGATCTTCTGACCCAGTAGGGGATATATGATGGATTAAAGACCTTTAAAAGATATTCTATATTTTTAGATGTTCAGAAAAAAAGGCAATTCTTTCCATTTATCATTATAAAGGTGAATGTAATTAGTGGTGGTCAATGGTATGGAAAACCAGGGATACAGAGGATTTTGATTCCCTAGAGTGGGATGAATTTAAAATTATTTTCCTTGAAAAATATTTTCTTATGGTGGTGTGACTTATGATGGAGAAGAATTTCCTTGATTTGAAATAGATGGAGGAAGATTTAGTGGCCATGTCTGAAGAGAACATCAGTTGACAAGTGAGGTATTCTCAAAATAGTATTCTAGATCTTGATATAAAAAACAATCGCTTTTACTCAGTACTGATGCCAAGGTGTCGAAGGGCATTGGCCTCCCATGAATTCAAAGGTTCTGGAAAATTTTATAATGAGCTGATAGGATAGAGATTTAGGTTTTTGATGATCAAGTGCATTTTTTCAACCAAGATAAAATGAGGTCCAGATGGAAGGAAATGGGTAAGAATCAACAAATGAAATATGATGCTAAGAAAATACAGTTTTCTGTTTGCGAAAATTTTGGAAATAATCCCCCTAGGGAATGTCTTACCAAAAATACAAAGTGTTTTAAATGTGGTATTTTTGGACATATGGCCTGAGATTATAATGAAAATGATCCTAATACTAATAATGATATGAAAACTGTAATGTTTTTTAATTGTGGTGAGATGGTTCATTATTCAAATTCATGTCTAAAGAGAGATATGAATGACGTATAGAAGCCAGACTACAAGCATAATTGTGTAGTGAGATCCATTAAGTCTATGTTAGTAGATGAAAGGACATACAATGAAGTTTTATCAGGTAGATTGTTTTCTTACATAGATTTTGGTAATGTTTTTTTTTGATATAGGGTCTAAACATTCCTTAAATGTTTTGAAATTTTCTGGGAAATTTTAAATATCACCTCAACATGTGAGACTAGAACTTATTGTTAAAACACCAGGGAGAAATATTATAGCAAAGTGGAATTATAAGAATATTTATAGTGTGGTCTGTGGAAAGCCATTACCTACAATCCCTGTCGTTTTACCCTTATTTGTGTTTTATGTTATTCTAGGAATATATTGACATTATTTTTATCATGATAAGATTGACTATAGAGAAAAATATTTTTTTTCTTCACAAAGATTTACAATTTTTATATAAGAATAAATACATTATAATAAATAACATATGGGGAAGCTAAGAAACAATTTAACGATGGAAATTAATATTATTTTTCTCATATTATTGAATTCAAGGGAACTGTTCAGATTGGTGATTTTTATTGGTAAATGAATACCTTGATGTTTTTTCTTGATGAGTTACATGGGGTAATACCTAATCGTGATGTCGAATTCATAATTGAATTATATACTGATTCTAAACCAATTTAAAAACACACATATCTTATGGATCCAATAGAACTTCTGGAATTGACAATTCAATTGTAGGAATTGCTTGATAAAGCCTTCATTCTTTTTAGAACACCAACATTGTGTGCTCCTGTTTTGTTTGTTAAAAATAAATATGGTTCCATGATACTTTTCATTAGTTATAGATCATTGAATAACATCACTAATAAAAACAAGTATTATTTTCCTTATATTGATGACTTTTTTGATCAGTTACATGGAGGTCAATACTTTTCCAAGATTAACTTGAGATCCAGATAAAATCAGATAAATGTAAAGGAGGATGACATCCCAAAAATTTCCTTTCGTACTAGATAAGGGAATTATGAATTTTTTTATGCCGTTTGGGATAACTAATTCAACTGTTGTATTTGTCAATCCTATGAATAGAATATTTCATGACTACATGGATAAGTTTTTGGTTGTTTTTATTGATGACATTATGGTATTTTATAAGAATAAACATGGGCATGAAAATCACCTAATAGTTGTCTTACAAATATTAAAAGAAATGATAATGTATGGAAAATCCAGAAAGTGTGATTTTTGTTGGCAACAGCTCTATTTTCACAGAAATATTGTAAATAATGATGGAATAACAGTTGATCCTACCAAAAACAACTGGGTGATGAATGGCCAAAACCCACAAATGTTATTGAGATTCATAGTTATCCTAGATTAGAGGTATATTACCGATGATTTGTTAATAACTTTTAATGGTTATCTAGTTCGATAAGTATGTTGACATGAAAAGGGATTAAAATTATTTAAACATAAGAATGTTATATTTGTTTTCTGGAACTGACGAAGTGATATGTGAGTGATATAATTTTGGCCATGACTTCCCAAAATGGTCAGTTTTTCATCCACAATGATGCTTCATTGTGGTAATTGGTTGTGTTCTGATGCAGAATGATCAGGTAATTTCTTATTCATCAAGACAACTAAAACCTCATGAGTTAAATTATCCCACACATGAATTGGATTTGGAAGCTCTAGGTTTTTAATTGAAAATTTGGAGGCATGATTTATACTGATCCAAATATAAATTATATAATGACAATAAAAATCTGAAGTATATATTAAGTAATAATGAATTGAACATGAGGTAGAGAAGATGGCTTGAACTGATAAAGGATTACGATTTCACGGTCAATTACTATCTAGGAAAAGAAAACAATGGTTCGGATGCCTTAATTCAAAAACATCAGGTATCATCAACCATGATATGTTTGGAACTGGATACATTGATTAATGATTTGATAAATTTTGTCATAGAAGATGTTGGTATAGGAAATACCTCTGTTTTGTTTCAGGTTTTAGTGCAGTCATCATTATGAGACAAAATTAAGCAAGAAAAGAAGGAAGAACATGTGCTATAGAAAAAGTTAGAATTGGTTAAAATTGGTATGTTTTTTGAATTAGTAGAGGAAGTGGCTGGGAATATAGAGATGATCTAGCAGCTCATGTATCAACTCAGAGAGTGATATAATGTTATGTAGATAACATAAGGAATGATTCTCTATCAAGGTAGTTGACCATTATTTCCTTAAAATATCTTCTTGAAAAATTGTGATGTGTTTCGGTAAAAAAGGGAAGATTAGTCCATGGATCATTGGTCCTTTTGAAATCCTAGATAATTTTGGACCAATTTAATACCAAGTATCATTGCTTACGAGTTTGTCTCAGGTACACAATGTTTTTCATGTTTCAATGTTGAAGAAGTATGTGCCATATTCATCACATGAAATGAGCCCATAAGCAGTTCAGTGGGAAGATAACCATTATTATGAATATAAACTTGTCCAAATTCTAGATCGATGAGAAAATGTATTTTGGAATAAGGTATTCCACTATGTAAATTCTTGGTTGAGAAACCACATGGTTGAAGAAGCAACACGAGAGTATGATAATCCTCTGCGATAAAGGCAGCCTCACTTCTTTAACATGTAAATAAAATTCTGAAGATGCAATATTTATAAGGTGGGGATAATTTAACACCACAAGGTTTTAAAAATAATTTGAAATGCATGAAACATTATTTTTTGTAGATATTGAAATCTCTCCATTAATTTATTTTCCACTTATATATTTTGAATTTAGAAAAAAGGTCATCTTCATTCGTGTTCAGTAAGTTATTAAGAGTTTTATGGAGACTTCTTGTGTTTTTGTGGAATAGTAACATACCCTTATGAATAGTAATATGAATAATAATATGGATCTAATGAATAGTAAATTTTATTATTGTTTTAATTTCATATGTCCTTAATATAATGAAATATTGGTTAATTTATTAATTTGATATAAAAGTAGTTATAGAATTAAAATTGTTAATTTTTTAATTAAGTATGAATTTATATAAAAATTAAAATACTAATATTTAGTAAATTATGTTAAAAAAATGGAGTTTATTATTTCTTTCTACATGTAGAGAAATGGAAAGGGTGAATTTTTGGGATTTTCCTAAAATTCTTGAAATTTCGATGAATTGTGAAATATAGTAAAATAATGTCTATTAAAATTATCTATAATTTACATTATTTATGACATCATTAGCGATGTAAGGACACTTGGTTCGAACTCACATTCCATTATTACTATTTGGGGTCACATGAACTACAACTATTCATAGTCGTGGGGAAAATATTAAAATAATGATTTAAATAATGTAAAATAGCTCATCTACTCCACTATAAATACAACCCTCATTTCCATCTTCCTCACACACCTTTTAAGCCTCGATCCTTACCTATGTTCTTTCCAATACTCCCACCAATGCTCTTACCCACTTCCTAGAGCTAATTTTCTCAGAAAATGGAAAAACACAAGGCATTAAGAAGGATCTCAAGGATAAGAGAACCAGAGTTGAAAATCTTTTTTTTTCTTTCATTTCTTTCATTTAATGTTATTATTTTAATTTTTCATTGACATATGTTGGAATAAATCATTCCATAACCCTATATACTTCTCATATTATATATGAATGATGAGATACCAATTTTCTCCCATCAAAATATTTTATGAAATTTTAAGTGATATCGTTTGGATGTTGAATTTTCCTAATTGATTTCTCAAATTTCCTTTTATTTCCAGATTCCTTTATTTTAATATTATTTCCTCACCATCCCTTATCCAAGAGGAATTAATGATCCATTATCTTACATATTATGTATTTCATCATGTTCATGGAAGATTATCCATTATACCTCTTATCCTCTCCCTCTTATTCAAAGAATAAAAAACAATTTCCATGATGTGTCGAATTACCAACATCATGGATGATGTTATTTAAATTTTCCTTAATTCTATCAAATCTACTCATGGAACATTTTTTCTGGCTGAAAAAGGTTATAATATATGTATTATGTCTCATCCATGGTTATGTAAATCATTTGTACACATGATTTTAATTTAAAAAACAAAATGGGATCGTTATTATCAAATAAAAAATAAAATTATCTAAACTATCGTCAATAATGTTTTAACATTTCTATCATCCTCATGTAATAATTCAAAATGATTTATGGTAATAGAAATATGTAAATACCACTAAATTACAATTTGGGAGTCCCAATTATAATTGACAAAAATAACCATCATTAACCAATAATTGAAATCATGTAATGAACTCACCCAAAACTGTATAAGGATCAAAATACTAACAATTAAAGGGTGAAATGATATAATGAAACAACAATATAAGGTATTATAAAGATGGTAATGTTCTTTAAGATTATAATAACTCTATTTTAACCATTATACATTACATTTAAACGAGTTGGATGTAAGGAAAACATGAGGGAAGGGAATTCATAACCTGATTTCCATTCATTAGATTAACCTTCTACTTCGTTATTTACGTGGTATTAGAAATTTATTGTGTGATGTGTTATGTTTATATTATGTATTATTATGTGTATTTATAGTGTATATTCATATTTATTATACTCTATTTATTCTCTCAAAAAATCTATGATATTTATAAGGGGCTTTTCTTTTAAAATCCTCTTTCCAAATTCTATTTTTCAAAATTCAAAAGCAATGTTTTTCTGAAATGATTCATGTTGTATGATTGTGTTATAGTTCATGAAAATTTTTTATGATGAAGTTTGTACCTATATCTCCCTCCAATTAATTTGGTATGTGTATGTTGGAGGTCAGGTATATGGTTACTCCAAGTATAACTTCGACGGTTACACAAATTGTATGGTAGTCGTGAGGGTTAAAAATTATAAGGTAGTCGTGAGGGTTACCAAATTGTGTAAGTAATGTCCCAAGATACCTTTATGGTTATATTTATGTTCTTATGTTTTGTGTGGATCCTGTGTAAATTTCATGCTTCACAATGTAAGTATATATGGGTGATAAGTATGACTTTTGAAAATGATTTCATATGTTACAAGTGTCCATGGACTAAAGTATTCTTTTCCTTTTTTGTATATCCCTTACTAAGATTTTTGTGCTCATCCCGTGTTTTTAAATTTTATTCACAGGTTATAGGGATATTTTAGACAAATAATGAAGCCATGTTAATTTTGTGAATATTTTTCAATAAAATCATTTTTTATGTGAAAAGATTTATATTTTCCAAGAATTGAAGACTCATTTTATAGTATCCACTCTGTAATAATGTGTAATATTATGAATGTATTACATCCCTTTTCCATTTATATATAAACATGAAAAGATACACAATGTTAATTTAATGGATTTGATGACTAGATTAAAGATTATTTAATGTAATAATGTCGGGTCCTTATACATAGGTTGATTCATAAGGCATCAATGAGCACATTATCTCTTCTTCCAAGCTCTGGAAGAATTAGAATATGTTTTGAGACATTCCAACCTTTCATATTCTGAAAGGGTTTATCTCAGATTTCTGACCACATATACATAACACCCTTATTTATTTGACATGAAAGAGGTGAAAATTTACATGATAAGTCCAATATGAAATGCCTATAATAACAATCCATCCCCAAGAAACTATGTATATGAAACCAATTCTTCCAATATTGCCTAAAAACAACAACAACCACCATATCAATCTCAATTGATACTCTTAATTCTGACATAATATTATTCTATATTTGATCTCTTGAGATCGATAAGTTTCACCTACTGTGAATTCAATAAGTATGATGCTCTATCAGTGCAATCATAACAATATTAATGATCATGGAATTTTTACTATGAGTATGAGAGTGCATTAATATGTTGTCTATAAATACTATGACAATGGAACCCTTATAAGGGATAACACCCTTCTCATCAGAGCCTTGAAATTGAATGTCACAATCATTAGATAGAATGGAATAACGTGGAACTCATATAGACCTTATATAATATAGAAATTTTTTTAGTATGTCTAATGGTATGTCCTACACCTGTTGATAGTCCTGCCACATGTCAATTTTTTAAACCAACATTCTCATTAGACATAGTAAAAGACATCATTTATTCAATGTATAAAATAATATTTTTTTTCCATAATCTTGTTCAACCATATATACTCCACACATAGATGAATTGTGCCATACACCTTCTTGGAGAAAATCGTAGGATACCCCCAAGAGGATGATATAGACCATATAAACACATTGGCCTCTAGGCCCTCTAACTAGCTCTTGAGCTGCTGGATCTTTGTAGGTACCATCCTGTACAGAGGAATGGAAACTGGAGATAGTCTAGAAACATTATAAATAGTAAACTATCTCTTTTTATTATGTGTTGTGATAGGTAAATATTCATGAAAAAACATTCCTAAAATGATATAATATCATAGGGAATTTGACTTGATGTAAACTATGATCCTCCCTGAAGAAATATGACATCTACTTGGTCACTCATCCTATCCAAGGATGTTGTAGTATATCTCTAATATCATAGAACACCCACACCCCCTTTTATAGAAAAATACTACCTTCTAGTGATGTAAGTGATAAATTATAGTGAATGAAAACCCTGTTGGTTTGATACATAACCGACATGTCCATCCCTTGAATGACAAAAATTCTAGTCATATTTAGTACAACAATGTCCCAAATGAAAGGGTAACCACCACACTCAAGAAGAATATCCCTATATTGGTTTATGACCTCTCACTATACTCCCAATGATGTATACATTGTCATTACAATTTAGTAATATATTATTTGCCACCCATGACATTCCATTATAGTTAAAGAGATGAAGGATTGTGCAACATCAGTGTTATATATAGAAGATACTACAATTGAGTATAATTGAATTTTTCCTCGAACTATATATGGTCCTATATACGAGTCCTTGAGTATCAGCTATAGTATATGCAACTAACATGATAAATGACCCTGTGAAATAGCTATGCTACATGATAAAAACTGCTCTTCGGGAGTTTCTGGTCATCAAATGTCTAGATTCCATGAACATAACCACCTCCTCACCCATTCATGATGATGAAACTCCAAATCATTTCCAAACATGACATAAAAAAACATGTCCTTGATGGTGGATTTGTTTCAGAGACTCTTCAAATAGAATTAAACCAAATGATAGGACATAATCTTTGAAGATTCTGAATATGTCCACATGATTGGGACTCCATAGGTTCTCTATCAAACTATGGATTTTGGTGTCCCTATATAAAAAACTGAGGGAGTCCTATTGAGTTACCAACATGGGGACATTTGGTACTAGTATGATGATAAGAATCCTCAAAGGACCTATATCTAATACATGATGAACAATCAGTCTACCTAATTATTGGTCATAATGTCCCAATACTTTTTCTATCCAAAAAGATATGATATGTTATAAGAGGTTAATTGAATATTTTATAGACTGTGCAAAGGATAAAGGCATTATTTTGAGTACATATGGCATACTGAATCACACTCTGGAATCTTCTATCCCACAAATGCTTGTCACTAACTTAAAGTAGTGTGAACCGCAGTAACTCAGTGAAAAAAATCGAATATTCCACCACTAACATAAAACCCTTCCCAAGATACATTAACTCTTTAACTTTTTCAGATCACGTCATCTGAGGAAGGAAGTAATAAAATAATTTAGTATGAAATTAGACCCATACCACACCCTAATGCCAACCAGCATGGGTATTCACATCCCACCAGAGCTTGGCCAAATCAAAAAGCATGTAATTTGGGATCATGAACATCTTCTCTGGGGGTGTCTCCAGATTCTTAAATGTGAAAAATTGGCCACTTTATAAGACTCAATAGCATGTGGATTTCCATCCCCTGAGAACATAGGAGGATGATACTACTAGAACATACTTGTCGGACCAGTCATCATAGGTATAGGTCATGGAGCACAATTCACAGACTACACTACATATAGGAAACTATCGTGAAACTAAGAATCAGTGCCGATATAATGTCTAATAGGAGGTGCCTCTTGTGGAACTCATGGAGGTATTAGTGTATTTACAAGACCCACTACATCTGGTGTATGGTTTTCCCCACCCTTATGGTGCATGACATGAGGACATCATATTGGAATTTGTGTGCAATTAATATGTAAAAATATCAAAACAAGAATTAAGTAGATACATAACTACAATTTCAAAAGTTGAACATAAGCATATATCACTACCAAATGTATACTACCCAAGATACTTGCATAAATGTCAATATATTGGTATGTGATTAAGTATAATGTCTTGGTGTTCAAGTTGATGATATCCTAATAGTATTTTGCCTCATCATTTATTGGATGCCATTTCACATAACATGTTAGGTTTCACCTTAACAATTGACATTTTCATATTAACATGGATCAATATTCAGATAATATTTAACTAAAATCCTAGTTAATTACGTCCCATAGATAATATCACTATTAATGATACCCATTTGATTTTAATTTGGTGGATCCACTCGGTAAAATATCCATTCCCATCCATGAGGGAACATAACACCTCTTTAATTGATACTAGAAATCACTCAATCCCTACAAAAATTCCGCACAATCAATTATATATATAAATGAGGCTCACTAAACTATACTAGGAAACCAGGAATATGTGAGTAGTTAAATGGGACTATATGGAAAGTGAATTATTTGTTCCTATAATGATGTTGGTAACAATTAAACGTTCCCCAATATCAGTTGTCCAAGTATAAAATATGTTCTATATTAAGAATAATAAACAACAATATCACATATCATGTGAGTAAAAAATATATGAAATGATATAAATATTAATAAGAAAAAATATTACAACAATTTTAATTGAGGAAACTCATCATTTATCCTAATCATAGGTTCAGTATGCCATTGAATATATTATAACCATGTTACAAGTGTTCAAAATCTATAATATAATTTCTCCAAATATAAAATAAAGAAAGGAACTAATCAGATACTATTTTCGGTGTCTTAGACTCAGATACCACTGAAGGTGACCAGCTCTCGGTTGGCCACTAGGTAGTAAGATCATCTCCCTAAATGCAAGAGGTTTCCAACTCACATGTAGTCCCTAAGTTGTGTTTGTGGAGAGACTATTCCCTCATTACCAAGTATATCACAACATATTAGATAATTAGTGGTTGAAATGTAATAATAAAATGAATAAGCATATTATTGTAATAAAAAACATAAAAAACTAATACTAAAATAATAATGTTTATGTTAGTATGTCACGTACCTATAGAATTGGAAAAAAGTATACAAGGGATCATTAATAACAAGATATAGAAAATTAGAATAATGAAACCAAAAAATATCTAAATCTTCCTGAGTTCTAATTCATATATTTGTTACATGCTCCGTCCAACGAAAGAAATCACTCATGTTTCCAATTTATTATGCTTCCAATGGTCAACACTTGTATACAAGTAGTCTTTCCTACAACCAATGGATCCTAGATTGGGTGGGAGAAATATTTCAGTATGCCACCACCAACAACACCCATAACATGCAGTCTATGTAATATAAACTTGAATAGTCTGAAAACATTCATATATAAAAGAAAATAATTAATGTAATGTAAATACCCAAATACCTTCTTCAACCATTGTATGGTGTCTAAATATGTAACCAGTTCACTAGTTAATTAAGTTACATGCTATATAAATAGCCGATTTAGGGGGTACTAGAAGTAACTTGACAATCAAAATAAATCATCCAAGGTATCATGAAGAATATTGAATATTATTTATAGTGAAGACATTCTATGGTGATAAATAATGTCACATATACATCAAAGGTCACCAATTAATTAGTAATTTCATCATAGATCATGGATAAGGGTGCAATATTGAGAGTTTCGTCCAGGGCCTTCTACAATAATGAATCTAAACAAGTCAAAGGAAAATATCCAACTAATAAATGGGATAAGCTATGGCCATGACCAAGGATATATCCAATGCACCTCGTGTACATAAAACCTTCAATATCTAAGGAGTGTATCCCATTCATCCAATGATAGTAATGGGGGGATCCTATAGTGTCACATTGGTAATCCACGGATAGATGAGGATTAGGTTCCACGGTGGGTCTCACACATGGAAACTGACATCCATGAATCGGATTGGCATCCATCAATGCCTAAGGAATTCCCCTGGGAATCAAGAAGCTAACTTGAGCCTGACTACTCATACAATGATGTAAAGTTCTATATGTAATTAGGGACCATACAATTGATTAATTTAACAAAACAAGCCATTTAATTCTCAAGGAATTTAATAATTCATTCTGTCCAACCCATTCCTTTCATTTATGCGACAAGATTAAAGGGAATGAAACCATTTAGTTTAATTAATATTCAATTTATAAGGTTCACTTTGATACCTTCCATTAGAAATGTATAGTGGTGCTAGATACATTCATTGAATCAATTTTATTTCAATTTAGTTTGCGAATTCATATATTTACTATATACTCTCCAATTTACCATTTATCATTAATTCATCAAAATGAAGCACGTATATTTACCATGACATCTGAAAATAAATCAAGGCACTATCATTTCTAAATTAATTATGTTAATTTAAAATACACCTAAAACAATGTTAGATAACAACTCACCCAAAAAGTGTCACAATAGTATCAACAACAAACTATATGAATAAATATAATAACACCCTATAATATATGGTTAGTTATCATTAAGTGACCACAAAATGATAAAAAAACATATATTGTTAGGGAATTAGATCATGGTTCTAATTACTATATTCATGGAATAGAGATTTCGTAGGTGATGCCTTGAGAAATTTGTGCACAGACACTAAATTTTATAAAATGAAAAAAATTTAGGGATGAGTTATAGACCTCCTAACCTGTATTCATATGACTCTCCACATCCAGTATCACACCCTAGTTTTGACTACATTGATTTATATATGATTAATGGATCATTTCCCTAAATTTGGGGCATCTGATTCTACATCTAAATAATACCATTGATAGGAAGAAAAATGATTAAAAATTAAAATATTAATTGAGATCTTCTGTGTGTGGATCAAAAAATAATAATTATGAAAAAATCGAAGTTGATATTGACAGATGAGATCAATTCATAGATTTATTGTCTTTTAGGTTTAAAAAAGGATAAAGGGGTTGTGTTGTTCTCTAGATGAAGAAAATGTGATGAGGAATTAATTTCAATATATAATTTGTTGAAAAAATATTAAAATAAACACGAAATAGGAATGAGGAAGTTTTGCATCATATTTTTCCAAAATGTGTGACAATTGTGAACCATCTACTAAAGGGATGGAGTATCCCCATGATTAATCCACATAGATGGAAACAACATGGACCAAATATGTGAAACACCTCAACTATTTTTTCTCATGTTTTTTCATTGCTACATGGACCAAACTGTATGGTTAGGGAAAATAGTGCACCCTCTGACTATTGCCTATCCAACATTGGATGGTTAAATCTCACTATGTGGCATACCCTACATGGTTTATTCAAACAATGAAATAGGCCATTTTTTTACAAAAAAAATAATTTACACGTTCTAAAAAAATCCCTAGAAAACCCGTAAACATTTAATAACAAATTTTAAATCCACATTAGGTTCGAGAAAGAGAACTAGACCAAAATATAATGGATCCATAACTAAGTGAAACTGGTATTCTAACATGTTGGTTCCAAAAAATGCTAATTTTCACTAAAAGATCTCAAGGAAACTAAATAACCAAGATAAGAAAAGTAATAAAAATTCAATGCATCAAGATAAAATCAATGATGTGAAAACCATGATTTTTCAATTATATTTGATTCCTATGAAATCATGAGTTATATTATATTATGGTATACATGTATAAAATATAAAGGAACAAAAAAACTCACACTCATTAATAATGATAAATAAATTAGTTATCATTGAAAAAAACTAAATTAACATTACAACTCAACAAAAAATATTTAATTGAAAATATAAAATTTAAAAATATAGATCCCCACATTTCATTAGAATAATCTACCCCATGAACAACACTATTAAAATGAAATAAAATGTAAGTAAAAAAATCAACATCCTAAAAACTGTAATATATCATTAGAGAAAATATTTGCTAATATTTAGGAAAATAATTAAATGGTAATCATTGGTTACAAAGGGAAATGATTCTTTGGGGACTATAGATTTATATGACCATTTTTGAAATAAGACCATTGGTTAATATATAACAGTTATGAAATTTTACAGTTAGGAACTATACCAATTGATGGTAATATTACCATTATAATTATTATTTTTAAGTATTAATGAAAAATGATAATTGATATCAAAAGGATAAATGATGTCATCAACAAGTAGAGTCATGTCGTTTAAAGCTTATTTTTTAGAACAGATGAGGGATTTCACATAACTATGATTCGACATTGACCCAGCCTATGGTTGGAATAAAGAAGTGAATATTGAATGCAATCAAATATTTTAGAAGTTAATGTTCTTGGAGATTACCACTTGGTTATTGTTAAACAAGATACTCCATGAAACTACCACCAACAAACTCCATATCAATATGGCGTATATGAGTTTAATAAGGCGTTACATGTCAATGAAATATATTATTAAATTGAAATTTCAATAGTATTAATAAAATATTTATTTAATCGATTCTTTATTTTAATTTTTTTCATAATAAAATATATGATTAAATATGATCAATATGAAAAAAAAATTGAGGAAAATTAATCATAATATTAATTGTTTGGAAATAATAGAATAGTTTTAATGAACTGTTTTTATAATGATTTTTTTAAATAGTGTTATAAAAGACAATTCTTTTTCTATAAATTTTAAATTCTTTTATAATTTTCTATTTAAATTTTAAAATTTTCCAAAATTTGGCCATTCCATAAAACATATATTTTTTAGTAGATAAGTATTTTTATATAAAATAGTAAAAATTATCATATTTATAGAATCATTATATAAAATAAACATTGTTTCTGAAATAATCATGTATAAAATATCTTACGGGAAATTTAGCATAATTACCTTAAACATTTTTATATAAATAGTAAAAATATAGTTGTGGGTTCTCGGTATGTCGGATGACTATATTGTTATTTATTAATGGTTTAATAATTAATTAACTAAAATATATGAACAAAAATATGTTATTTTGTTAATAATATGTATTTAAATATTTTTAATCAATCGTAAAACCTATAATATACATTCCAAAGTCTGAAATGGAAAATTTGATTTTAAAACAAATTACATTGTGGAAAATTTATTTTTCCATGCCAGAAGAACTATTAAAATGACCTTTTTATAATGGATTAAAATACCATAAATTATGACTAAATTTTTTGAATCCCTAAGAAAAATACATGTGTATTCCAATGATTTTTCATTTCAAAATCCTTGTTTTCCAAGTCATATATTTAGAAATTATTACTCAATTCCTTTACTTTTACTAAAAATACCGATTTAGTTATCCATAAACCATCACATTTAATCCATACTCTATTATTTAATGGTGATTTTTCATAATATAGTTTCATCCAAATGGGTTCCTAATCCACCCATGTTTCCAATCCTAATTATTTAAGAGAAATTCTTCATGCCATGTGAATTCATTTCCTCTTCTTGTCAGATCATGTAATCCTTTTTGTCTATAACATCTAAATGTTGTGTTACAATCTATTATTTTGTTTATTAGAATACCCTTACTATTAAAATATTTTTTATAAATTAGGGGCCTTCATTCTCTTTCATTTCACCCTTTTCTAATGAAACTTTGATAACCATCATGATGTTGAATTTACTTCTTATCTTTTTCACTTTTAGTTGTGATATTCTCATTTATTTTAGTTTTCTCTATACAAAAATTCTCCCTTTTCCATGAGTATTCACCTATTTGTAAAATTTATTTATAAATTTTTGTATTTAAAAATATGAAACCCATTTTTAATTTTCATGGGTTAATAATGATATAATGTTCATGTCTTTAAGTAGTTTTTTATGTTGTAATATTGATAAGAACCCCATTATTTTTCTCCATGGGTTATTAATGAATATATTTATTATGATATATGTGGAACATGTAAAATTAATTCATATGATTTATAAAAACTTATGTTACTATAATTCAATTTTTATAGAAATTACTCTCTAGTGATGACATGTTTTATGATACTACTGTGAATAACCATAGTAATTTTTTTGATTCCATAGTTATAAAGATTGGATATAGGATAATGAATGTCACATTACAGTACAGTTTCCCCATTTCAATGTTAGGAATTCTGTTCTTTTTTTAATGATATTCTAAATTATTTCATGATCAAGTTATATTTTTAGAACTCGCATTATTATTGATATGCCTCATGATCACATGAAATATATCACCCCTACAAATTCAATTACTATGATCATGCTCAACCATTTCCTTGAATGTATGTCACCAGTATATGATATGATATTTATGTATTATAGGATTAACCCATGAAGATGTATTTAATGTGTATTAGATAGATATTTTGTTTCCTAATTTATTCTGTACTTAATTTCGAAGAAAATAAATATTAAAAGATTCTTTTTTCCAATGTAATGAAATGTTTATAAAATTAAATTGTTTGATTCCATAGTTGTATTAGTGGAATGTTTATTAATTTGAGTAAATTGGTAATATAAATCTTTAGTATTATCCTTATATAAATGTTTAAATATAGGAAAACGTCCTTGTATTATGGGGACTACTATGTAAGTTGTTTCCAAGAAAATACATCCTTGTTAAGATACTGCATGGGGACGTTTCTCTGGAATAGATTTCACTATGGCTAAGACATGAAAACAGAATAATAATCTATAATTTTTTTTAATAGGTTATTTAAAGCATTAATTTCCTCACACATAGTTTGACACTCTCAGGGGATATTTTTTGTTAATCACAATATGTTTTGAACTGTTATGAATGATATATACAATATTTAATGTTTATTAGAGGAGATAAATGAATATAATATTAAAAACTTATCATTTATTCCATAATCATTATTTAGAAATACATGATTCCTAAATGTTACTTGTTTTTCACTAAGGTTTAATTATTTCATAGAAATGTTGGGAAATATGAGGAACCACGTTAATGTGGAGTGAAACAGACATTGAACTTATGGACTTTTGGTAGAAATTATAAAAGAAATAATAATATTGATGATGAGTCAACCAAAATTAGTTATGTATAAAAACATGGATCGTGTTGAGAGTCCTAATTCCCGTCAATATAAACATAATTTCATTGATTCATTTATGCATCAATGAAGAACTTTTTTTGGATCTATAAATTCATTGTGTAAAGACCAAAATTTTCTCATGTAATTTTTTTATTTATATGGGAATTTATGAGACCGTGAAAAATAGCGATGAATGATTCTAAGGCCCAGAGTTCCCAAAATTATTTCATAAACTCCTTTTCAGGTGCGTTCAGTAAACATACGAGATGGTATTTGTAACTTTTGAACCAGTGTTTGGAATTGAAATCTGAGGACACTGTTGAACTCGTAGTGCCAATAATGGCTTCAAGGGACCTTCACCTCAACTGTAGTAGGACGTGGATGAAAGTTAGTTTTTCAGAAATTTTATGAGAGAAAATAAAATTAACATTATTTATTTTAAATTTGATTTTGAAACCTCATTTATTAATTCTGGTGGTAGGGACCGCTAGAAAAATTCATTAAAGTGGGGAAACCATTGGAATCCTCCAAATTTATCATGCCAATTTAATGTACCAAGTTTGATGGTCCAACATTAATCCTTAACTGATTAAATTATCACCTAACCTCTCGCAGGGAAAAGGATTGGAAAAGGAGATCCTTTGGAGAAACATCCTCCAAATGAAGAACAACTCCAAAAAAGAATGTTCTCAGGAAAAAGACAAGAACTAACTTTGGAGCCTATTGTAGTAGCAACAGATGTCGAAGAATTCAACATCCTCATCTTCTTCCTCGCGTCGTCTCCAATGAGAAAAAATGTGGGGGTTTTAATTTTTTTATGATTAATATATTTTTTATTCTTCTTCTTCTTGATTCACAATGATGATGGCCAACCAAAAAGGTCATCATCCCGCACATATACCTTTCCCCATTTATCTTCTGTTCTTCGGGCGTTCATCGTGCACTCTTCGACGTCAAATGTTTAATGACACATGAAATGAAAAGTTTTTCCAAGAGCAACATATGGACTCGGAGCCCTCGACCCGAGGATCGTGAATACGTGAATGACATAATTTTTGGTCCTGGAATGAAGCTGTAATGGCTCGTGGAAGAAGGAGGCAGCCGACATATGGCCGACTGCTAGGAAGGGAGGCTCACGTCCGTGCTGCTGGATGAGGAGGTGGCCATGAGTCATTGGTCGTGGTGAGGGCAGTCTGGATGCCAACATTCGACCGATCACATGGTGGAGCGGTGGTGCGCATCTTCCCCACCGGTGGAGCCGGATGCCGTGTAGGAGGTCGAAGAGCCGGGTGGCCGTAGCAGAATGGAGGGACCCGCTCAGGTCCTGCGGTTACCTGGCAGCACCGAATGGAACTGCCATTTTTTTCATCCAATCGGGCCAGACCACGACCATGCGGGCTCGGTCCACCCGAACTGAATCTGTTCATCCTAGGCCGGGTCAGGCCGGGTAATTCCCACCAGGTTGGACCCGACCCGGGCCCATCCGGACCCATTTATCCCTTTATGTGCATATCTTGAGAACCGTACGATTGATTGATGAACTATCGGTGGTGCCGGAATCCTTGGATTGAGATGGTCCTGTTGTTATACTCCAATTTAATTTTGGATAAATTTGGATTATGACCGGGTTGGATCGAACCATGAATCCTACAGGACCCTCAGAACGAAAACGCTAATAACTGACAAACATGACATCCGATTGACGCACTATCTTTTGAGTTGGGTCCCGTATGACGTGGCATACCTTTGGGATACTTATTTGTGGAACTTCATGGATGTTTATTTATCGACCTATGGATTCATGAGATGATCCTCCCTTAATCATGTATTCTTAGTGTGGGAACTCAGTGGCTGGCAGTGATCTATAGGTTGGAGAAGATCATACGTGGGTTAGTACCAAGATATCTTGTGTGGGTTAGAACCGATCCTATGTGGGTGAGATCCTACGTGGGACAGCCCTCAGTGATCCTTTGGCGGTAAGCGCATACTGATTGTGTGTGGGTCATATCCTATGTTGGTTATCACTTAGCGATCTTATGTGGGTCAGCGCATATTGATCATGTGTGGGTTAGTTCCTATTTGGGTCATTGTGGGGGTTAGTACTTATCCATCCTATGAGGGTCATACTACGTATAATCAGTTGTAGTGCCTCTTGATATAATAATATGATATATCTTTGCGATTGATCATCTGTACTTCTATACTTCACTAATACCTATATTACCATAGTCTTATATCTTCGTGGTATACCTGTGTGGTGCTATATCGTTGAGGTGTTACCTATGTGGTACTCCTACCTTCGTGGTGTGCCTGTGTGGTTCTATAACTTTGAGGTGTTACCAGTGTAGTACTTTTACCATTGTGGTGTTACATGTGTCGTACTTCTACATTTGTAGTGTTACCTTTTTGGTATTATTCCCACTTGTGTGAGATAAGTATATTTTGATAAATTAGTTATATTTATGGGAATATACCTCGGTAGAGTTGATTTAATTCTTGTGGTTTATCCTTTTTGGATTTTGAGAGACCCTAGGGGGTCTCAGGGTCCCTACTGAGTATCGTTATTCTCATCCCTGTACAGGATAATCCTACACCTTGATGTGTCTGGTGCAGAAGAGATACAACATTGATCGACGATGAGGGTACTAGGACTAGAGGATTATTGGAGGAATACTACAGAAGAGGCATACCGTAGTGAAAACCATTCGAGTGAATTACTTATCCTTCAGGTAGGATTCTTGATGGGTGTTCGCAATAGCGGTTTTTCATTTGTACTTGTACTTTTTAGTTTTCCTTGAACTTTTTAGTTGGGCTTGAATTCCGGACCCTTTTACATACTGTACTCACTCTGTTTACTATATAGTTTACTTTGTGCTTGTATCTTGTTGTGTGCTTGGATTGTGTGAGTTTACAGTTTATAAATGAAATTCCTTCGCGTTTTTTGGAATATGCCTTTTGGTGCTTCTCTCCAGCCCCTGGCCTATGGAAGTCAGGAATTGGGTAGTCACTACATGAGACCCGGGGAATAGGTTGTGACAAATTGGTATCACGTGAGTTTGGTTCTACCAAATAACTAGGAATCATATCATTTCTATGTTGAGAAATAGTGTTAAGTGTTTTGAGTGTGGTTTTCAGTTTGGGGAATGCAGTGTTGGTGTGGGGGCCAGCATAACCTTTCTCCAGGACCATGACTTCTGATTTCATACTCAGTACATCAAAACATTGATTGAGTATGTGTTCTTGAAAAGTTTTCTTTCATATCTCATGGTGATCCTTGCTGCTAGCCTTCTTTAGGTAGTAGTTGGAAGATGGTGGAGCATGATGCTCCGGGTTCATGACGTGGTGACTCTCATCTAGAGGATTTCAAGAGAAATTTTAGGGCATATTTCGTCCCAGATACCCTATGCTCAGTGCGTATACATGAGCTTCTCCACTGCCAATAGGGTATCATGATTGTATATTAGTATTCAGAGAGGTTCACCAACCTCTCACGCTACTCCACTTACATGGTGTGAGACCCTTTCATCAGGGAACAGACCTTCGAAAAGGGTCTTAGATGATATATTAAAGCTTCTATGGATTCTCTCAACATCACGACATAGGCAGGGGTGTTAGAGAAAGCACTCTAAGTGGAGAACTTTCTTGCTGAGTAGTCACCGGCAGTGAGACCCACCACTGGATGACACATAGTAGATGCATCGGTAGCTGTAAGTAGACCGATGATGATGAAGTCCAAGAGAACCATACCAACAGGTGGACGATGATACGATAAAGGTTCAGTGGTGCGGGGATCTCGAGATAGAGCAGGACCAGCGAGGAAGAACGAGTGTTATTTGTAAGGCGGGCAGGGTCACATGGGTTGCGGCTGTCTGACCCGCCGTATAGATGACCAATAGATGGTCAAAGGATCATCTGGGTGAAGGTGAATATTTGATCAAGGAGTTCTATATGAATGAGGTATATGAGATAGAGGAGCATTCCATTTAATAGGCTATGGGTGGCGATTCGAGGTTCTACCGCTACCACCGCCAGGTGGTCCACCCCTACCATAGAGAGGAAGTGGGAACGGGAGAGTTCAGCTTCAGGCAACTGAGGCCTATGACCATGACGCTCCGGAGATGATACGGGGTACGATCTTTGTCTAATAAACCTTAGCTACATTACTTATAGACATAGGTCCCAGTCATTCTACTATTTTCGAGAACCTCATTTGGAGTTCTGAGATTTAGATGGTGTCGTTGGCTCGATCCTTACATCTAGATAGTTATATGTAAGCAGATTTGGGGATTACACACTACTTCTCGAAATGTGAGCTTACTATAGGTGGCGAGAGATTTAGTTGTGATCTTCTTATAGTAGTTTCGAGGCTTACGACATCATCTTGGGTATAAAATGGTTATCCACAGTCCATGCTTAGATCGACTATATTATGCACAATGTACTGTGTGTCCTCATAGACGGGACCAGGTTTTCCTTCACTGGCGAGATAGGATCCTTTACAGCACAATATGGACTTACCTAGAGTAGGGTGCCACTGATCAAACATCAGTTTTCTAGCCTTACCCATAGAGTGGACAATGTAGAGAGTCCGAGATATCATGTATTGGTGGACTAGTACTCTGATGTTTCTCTAGACGATGTTCTGAGTTTGCCTCCTCGTAGAGAGGTCGACTTTTATATCGACTTGTACCTCATGAAGGAACCAATATCGATGCTAGAATATCAGATAGCTCATGAGGATCATCGAGATATGTGATTACAGTTGTAGGACTTACAAAGAATGCGGTTAATTAGGCCCAGTGTTTCTCCTTGGGAAACCCTGATTTTTTCACCAAGAAGGTCGATGGGAGTTTGAGACTCTGTGTGAACTATCGATGCCTGAACCAGGTGACCAGGATGAACAAGTACCCACTCCCAAGGATTGATGATGGTTTTGATCAGCTGAAGAGAGCACGATGGTTTTCAATGTTAGACCCCAGATCAAGCTATCACCAACATAGTGTACGAGACAAGGATATGCAGAATATGACCTTCAAAGTCGGTATGGTCATTATGAGTTCCTGGTAATTCTATTAGGCATGACCAATGCCCCAGTAGGGTTCACGAGACTCATAAACTGGATCTTCCAGCCATGCCTTGAACACTTAGTGGTATTCTTCATCGATGTTATCCTGCTATAATCAGTGACAGAGGAGAAGTATACCTATCATATTCAGATAGTTCTGGACACACTCTGTGAGCACCAGCTTTATGGAAAGCTCTCGATGTTCCTGTTAAAGATCCTAGAGGTTCACATTTTGGGACACGTTTTCTTGGAGGATGGAATTACGGTGGATCTAGTGAAGATAGTTGACTTTCATTCTTTGGAGCCACCCTAGAGTTTTATGGAGGTGCAGAGTTTCTTGGGTTTGTCATGTTACTACAAAAGTTGGTGCCCGAATTTTGTAGTGTTTTAGCACCGTTATCAGCATTGAAATGGAAGGGGAAACCCTTTGATTGGTCAGATAGATGCCACCCGATTTTCCAGGAGCTGAGGGAAATACTGATGAGTGCCCCCATCTTGAGGCCACTAGAGGAGGGTGTTGGGCACTTCGTCTACTATGACACATCTGTGACCCGACATGGATCTGCCCTAATGCTAGAGCGAGGAGTGATCCCATATGGTTCTCGACAACAGAGACATAATGGGATGAACTATGTTACCCATGACCTGGAGTTTGCTACAGTGTTATTCACCTTGAAGGTGTGGAAACATTACAAGATGGGAGAACGATTTATAATCTACTCTGATCATAACAGATGCAAGTATATATTTTCTCAGAAGGACCTGAACCTGAGACAAAAACATTTGATTAAGATCCACCAGGAATATTTCTTCGAGATAATATATACTCATGGGAAGGGGAATGTTGTATTAGAATCACTCAGTAGGAGGTCTGGTATACAGTTGTTGGGTGAGGAAACAAAGTATCTAGTCGGTTAGCAAATATCCTATGTAGATCTCGATGGGGTAGCTTATCTTCAATCTCTGACAATCCCACCCTCACTCTTATAGTGATTCAGGATGGCTCAGCTTGGGGATGCTGACTGTGAGTCTTGACGTTCTCATATATCCATAGGTCAGACACTTGATGGATTTTATGAAGATGGGGAGCACATTATATTCTTTAGAGGGCGTACTATGGTACCAATATAACTACGGGAGTAGGTGTTGAGGGAGTTCCATACATCCCCTCTTGAGGTATATCCCAGAGTGGAAAAGATGTAACATGACCACCGGTGTTAGCACACGTGGCTGGGATTAAATAAATCTGTATCATAGTTTGTATCTTAGTGCCTCACTTGTGAGCAAGTGAACGAAGAGAATCGGGTTTTAGTAGGCTTAGCTTATCCATTAGAGGTTCCAGAGTGGAAGTCAGATGGAATTTCCATTGACTTCATGATGGAAGTTCCATGAACGTCTAGGAGTCATGATTTTTTCAGAATGCATTTTTGGTTGAACACCTCCTTCCATCCTTCGATAGATGGTAAGACAAAGTGGACCATTCAGACCATTGAGGACATGTTATGTTCTTGTGTCCTTGAATTTGGGTACAACATGGAGGATCACTTTCCTTTAGTGGAGTTCTCATACAACAATAGATGTCACTCCACTATAAGTATGGCTCCATTGCAGGCATTGTACGGAAGACCTTGTAGATCCCCTCTGTGCTGGACTGACCTAGGGGAGTTAGCACTCGTGGGACCAGAGATGGTACAAGCTACCATGGTGAAGGTTTAGGTCAACCAGGAGCGGTCGAAGATTTCTCAGTGCAGAAAAAAGTCTTATGTAGGCAGGAGATGAAGACCTCTTGAGTTTGAGGATGGTGACTATGTCTTTCTATGGTTATCACATCAATGAGTAATGAAGAGAATTGACCGAGGTGGAATGTTATTTTCGAGGATCATCGGACCCTTTCAAGTCCTCAGTATAGTTGGCGAGGTGGCTTACCACTTAGCTCTTCCACCTCAGTTGCAACGGGTTTACGATGTTTTCCACGTATCCCAGCAGAGGAGATATTTACATTATCCTTAACATATCATTGACTAGTTCGAGATGGATATCGATGATGGGGAGACATTTTTGGAAGTTCCAGTGGAGATTGAGGATCGAAAAGAGTGGGTCCTTCATGTGCAGTCGATACCTCTGGTGCGAATTTGCTGGAATCACAAGAACCTCCAAGAGAGCACATTGTGGTGGGAAGCTTAGATTCGTGCTTAGTAACCCCACATGTTTCCCTAGATTTTGTTGTGTCTTTCAGGGATGAAAATACTAGTTGTGGGGAGAATCTAATGACCCGAATTTTGTGATGTAATTGTTTTAACTGTATGGGAATTTTTCTAGTCCACGTAAATTGATGGCCTGTAATTCTAAACTCGAAGTGCCTGAAATGAATTTATGAACATTTTTTTAGGTACTTTCATTAAACATGAGAGAGAGTTGTTTTAACTTTTTAACTTGTACTCAAAAGTAAAATCCAGGAACACCATGGAACTCGTAGTGCTGATATTCGCTTGAGGAGACCTTCACCTCGACCACAGTAGTTTGATGGTGAACATTAGTTTTTCAGACTATTCATGGGAGAAAATAAAATTAACATGCTTTATTATATTTTCGATATTGAAACCTCCATTTTGAATTATGGTGGTGGGGACCACCCTAATCCTTCATTAATGTGGCAAAATCCCTTGGAATTCTCCCAATTTATTGTGCCAATTTAATGTAGAAAATTTGACGTGCCAACATTAATCCTTAACATAATAAATATGAACAACACCTCTCGAGTGGAAAAGGATTGCCAAAGGAGAGACTTTGGAGAAACATCCTCTAAATGAATAACCACTCCAACTAAGATCATTATCCAGATAAATGAGGAGGAACCAACATTGGAGCTAATTTCTGCAGTGACGGACGTCGGTGACTTCATCATCTTCATCTTCTTCCTCGCACCATCTCCAACAATAAAACATGTAGGGGTTTTAATTTGTTTGTGATGAAATATATTTTGATTTTTCTTGTTATTGATTAATAAAAATTATGTCCAAACAAAAAATGACATCATCCAGCATATATTCCTTGCCCACATTATCTTTTGTTCTTCGCATGTTTTTCGCACGTTCTTCGTTCATTCATCGACGTCAAATATTTAATGACTATTGAAAAACATGTTTTTACTGAGCGCGACCTATGGGTGCAGATCCCTTGATCCAAGGATGGTGAATATGTGAACGAAATAATTTTCAGGCATCGAACGTAGCCACAATGAATCTCAAAAGAATGTTGCGGATGACACCCAGTCGGCCGCGAGGAGGGAAGGGTGGCACGCGTCTACGCCGCCGAATGATGAGGGGGTCACAGCCTGTCAGCTGCGGTAGGGGCAGGGTGGTGGCTGACATCTGTCCAGCCGCATGGTGGAGCGGCGGTGCATGTCTGTGCCACCGGTGGAGAAGGAGGCCACGGTCTCCTAGCCGCTGCATATGCTATAGAGCAGGCCAGCTCCGTCCAGCCATTCCAAAATGTAGGGACCCACTCGAGGCTCTGCGGTGACCTAGAAGGGCCTAATGGTGCTGCCATTTTTTCTTCCAAACAGAAGGGGGTTTCTCCCCTTCAGTGTCAGCTCAGGTGGACCGCGACTATAGGCCGCACCACTAGGTCGCGCCTCACGGTCCATGCCGCCGGGTCGCGCCACCGGGTAGCGCCGTCGGGCCGTGACCCCAGTCCCCACCATCAGGCTATATCATCGAGTTGTGCCACCAAGGCGGGCTCACCTTGCCTCACCACCGGGGAGTGCCCAATGGGCCGCGCCACACGGCCCACCCAGCACGGGTCGGGTCGGGCCGTCCCCTTCGCAACCGGGACGAGCCATGACTCATCGGGTCAGGCCCGCCGGGGCCCAAGACATCCAGTCCCGACCCATGTCATGTAGGGTTGACAAGAACTGGTTTGGGATGGTCCATGACCGGTCAGCCCAGGCCGGGGTGGTCTGACTGGGTTGGACCAGACCTGGGCCCATCCAGACCCATTATTGCATTTATGTCCATATCTTGAGAACATGGCATCTGTTTTATGAACCATTTGCAGCACCGAAATTCTTGGATTATAGCGGTCCTATTGGTATACTCCACATGAGTTTTGGAGAAAGTTGGAGTATAGATAGGTTATATCGAACCCCAAATCCAAATAGACCCTCAAAGCAGAAACGCAAATAACTCACAGACCGGACGTCCAATTGATGCATCGTCTATTGAGTTACATACCTTATGACGTGGAAATCCTTTGGAATACATCGTCATGGAGCATCATTTCAGTTGAAGTATCAATCGATGGATTGAGAAGAGGAACCTCCCAGAATCAAGGATGCTTAGTGCGGGAACCCAGTGGCTTGCAGTGAGGCAGAGGTTGGAGACAGATAATACAGAGTTTAGTACTATGGAATCTTGTGTGGGTATGCACCAAGCCTATGGGGGTCAGATACTATGTGGGTCAGCTCTCATCGATCATGTGTGGGTCAGCGCATATTGATCTTGTGTGGGTTAGATACAATGTGGACCATCACTTAGTGATCCTGTGTGGGTCAGCGCATATTGATCATGTGTGGGTCATATCCTATGTGGGTCATTGTGGGGGATAGTACCCATCAATCCTGTGTGGTTTAGGATATGTATAATCCGTAGTAGTGCCTCTTGATTGAATAAGATGATTTATCTTCACTACTGATCATCAGTACTTCTATACATCAATAATACATGTGTGAGATGTGTCTTATATCTTCCTGGTGTACCTGTGTGGTACTATGTTTTCGAGTTGTAACCTGTGTGTTACTCCTACCATCGTGGTGTACCTGTGTGGTACTATATCTTCAAGGAGTTACCTATCTGGTACTCTTACCATCGGGGTGTTACCTATGTGGTACATCAACCTTCGTGGTGTTACATTTTAGGTGTTCTTCCCTCTTATGTGAGATGAGTATACTATGAAAACTTACATATATTGGAATAAACCTAATTAGAGTTGATTTCATTATTTTGGTTTATCCATTGGGGATTTTGAAAGACTTTCTAGGGTCTCGGGGTCCCTATTGATTATCATTTAAACTCAGCCCTGCATGGGCTATGTCGACACATTGTTGTGTCTTGTGCAGACGACGTACATCATTGATCGAGGACGAGGGTACCAGGACTAGAGGCAGGTCAGAGGTGGACCTTAGAATAAGCATACCGCAGTGATGAATTTTTGATATATGTACCTACCATTTTGGTAGGATTATTGATGGGTGTTTGTAGGACCTATATGTCAGTTTTACTTGTACTTTTCAGTTTTCCATGTACTTTCTAGTTGGCCTTGTATTCCGGCCCCTTTGACAAACTATACTCACTCAGTTTACTATATGTAGCCTGGACAAAATTATCTTGATTATGTCTGCTATACCAAACAACCACTATTTCCAATATCTCTCTACAACCCAAAATGACTCCTTTAAGGTTCACACCTGTGAATGCCTCGGCCGCTGCTCCTACTGGATCCTCATCCTCTCTAAGGATGACATCACCTACTCTGCATCTTCAACTTTGGGTATCAAATGAATTGGTGATGGAATACCATCAACACAGTACCATCCTGACTATAGAGGCTGATCGAAAAGCCCCCAAAATTAACAACTCACCCTGGTTGTCCAGATAGCAACGACAAGTGGTCACGAATCAGGTGGTGCCAACGACCGTCTCCAACCGTTTCAGGATTTTATACATGGAACGCAACAACTAGTCCCTCATATATTACATGAAGGGGGATCAATAGGTAACTCAAGGCCTTAGTTCAGGAAGACAGGAGTCCTTTATAAGGACTCCCACCAACAATCACCACCTGAATCGTGTGGTAGTGCACCCTCAACATGATGGGGGTATCACCTATAGGCATTCTTCTGAGGTTCCTCATACCTGAGAATGCAAGACAAACCGTAAGAGGTAAAATTCATCCAACAGTGATCAGGTTCATACCCCTACCCCCTCCGGAGAAGTCCATTTACCTAACATGATGGCAAACAATGAACATGCATATACACTCGTCTATCATAATTTCATTTCCTAGCAGACTCGTCTGGCAGTAAGACACCAATCTTAACAGAAAAATTCTGGCATAGTTATATTGGCAGGCACATACACCTGTTTATAAATCACCAGCCAGTAAGCAGGCTCTTCTGACTGCATCCAAAGAAACCCACCAACAAAATGTGGTGACCACATGTAAATATGCACATACACATGCTTACTATCATCAATTCTTCCATAAGTCTCATCTTATAGTATTGAAGGAATTTGATCAATCATATTCGATGGATAAAAATCAGAAAGCACTTACACCTGCAATTTATCAAGCTAATCAATAGTCTCGTTTGGTATTACCTGGAAATGTAAATTAGAAAGATCTAATGAAAATCATGAGGCAGACAGAACTTTCTGCTCCACACATGGGTACTGTCACAATTTACTGAGAAGAAGAGGAAGATAAGAGCTGGAACACACACCTACCCCAAACTCATAATTGACGTATATTCCTGTTCTGGCAGCCTAAGTCACCAAGAACATTCTGGAAATGGTGAAAGAGTAGAAGCAAATCCATTCCCATATTCTTGATACCTATCAGAATATTATAAGAACATCAGTGACATCACAGTGAATGAAACAAAAATCGATCCCTATCTATGGAGTGACTCATCAACATGTCACCCTGGAGTAGATACAGACCTCTATTCCAGTCGAGGAGGGTCGTGTGTATACTCACCCATGTCATATAGACAATCAGGTCAGGTATATACACCCGATTTAAATAGAGATAGTCAGCCTAACCTGACAATTTCTCCTGAGAAGGCCAATACACCAGCCCATAATAACCACTTTCGTCATCAAGTTGTTTCAAATGTTAGTAAGAAGTAATCCAAGAAAAAAACCCATCCATCACAGTTAAAACATCAAGATACAATTTTCAATAACGCCTTGCTCAATGCTAGAGTTCCTGAAGACCTCAGACAATTATCTGTTACAAATCTCAATTCTACTCTCTCATTTCCAAATTCTGGAAATAAGAATAATATTTCTGAAGGACTTAATCCGACACATCCTCTTTAAGGGTTTCTTAATGATAATTTGTTCAAAAATGAAGCATCATCATTATGTGAGAGCCATGATAACACTCTATGTGGCTAGAAGACCAAGGAACAAGATGTTTCATTTTTGGCTGTAACCCACTATGGTGGTCCTCCCCATGATGATGAATTTAGGTGCGAAAGTCCTCTCCGTAGTAGTAATTCAAAATGCCTGTAAAATTTTCAATGGAAAATGCAGTAATGATAAAGCCCTCTTATCTTTATGGAAATGAAAATATGAATGTAGTCTTTTCTGATGCCTTATTTCTAGAAGGTGAAATACATTCTCAATCAGAAGATAGCTCGGGGTGTAGGTTATTATCCGAACCACCCCTGAGTCATTCAACATCTAATTTGACTAATTAATTATCTACCAATATTTTTGAATCTGAGGAAAAAAAGCACCAGATTTGGTCCAATTAGGTAGAATAATCTTCATAAAATGACAAAGAAGAAGTGATGAATATGATAACACAATTGGGAAAAGATGAAATACTAGTCATGTTTTGGACTTTGGCTGACACTCAGTATGATATTCCAGAAATGTTGACAAAATATTGTATTCACAATATTTGTCTCAACATGTAGAAATATTATTGTCACTTAAAAGAGTAAATATTACCTTGTGATGAATATCAAAATCATTTTAAGATAATAGAAGGGATGAAATGCCAAGTTGACTGGGCATCTCTCTCAGTTTCCCGAAATCTAACGGTTGAAAAGCCGTAGAAAGCCCTTCAACGTACATGACTTGGTTCATTAAAAATGTTGCACCAGTTAATTACCAATGCCCCATCTGGAATTCATATTAGGGGATGGGGTGTTCATGGAGCATTTCATTTCAATGTGCTCTCCATCCAAAAAAGCTCACAAAAAGTGGTCTAATGCAATGTTATTTCCCATGGCCGGTCGTAGCTGACTGCTCTAGGGTGTAATAAAATTCTTGCTCAAGAACATTCCTCAACTAGTTCTTTCCAAAGTCATACATATAAAGAAAAAGTTGTTGAATTACTCTTGAATCAAGCAAATGAGAATATCCAACATGCTTCTCATTTAGAGCATGCACATCATTAAGTGACAGATGTGTCAGAAATAATCCAACGATCATTTTAGCCAGGTGATTTGAGTGGATGTCAGATGATGCATTTGACCACTTTCCAGACTAAAATCCGCAAAATCCAGAGTGTTTTTAGGAATGTTTAAGATGTGGATTTTCAAGAGCCACCTCAGCTTTCTAGGTGGGGATAATTTTAATCAAACCCTTGGGATCAACATATAGGATTTGAAAATTTGAGCTGAAAAAACTGGAACAACCCCAGTCTACCATACTGAGGACTTTTTCAAATTCTCAATCTCTTACTCAATGAACGTCAGTCTTCTCTTGATTAGGGAAGAAGCCACAAGAGGAACACAGAGACGAATTATCAGGAAAATCCCTCCAAATTACAGTTCATCAAAAAGTTCTTGAGGGATCAACCAAACAAAAGGAAATTCCTCATAATGGACATGGGAGAAGACGGTATCACAGAAATGCTGACAGAAACGATGCAATGCGTTATGTATTGGTAAAAGATGTCAATTCCATTATCACTGATCTCCCAGAACATGAGGTTCACTGAGAGGAATCAGATGAAATATTCTATATTCAAGAGGCTGTATACACAGAATCAAATGAAGGAGATGTGTATACCAGAAGCCCGAGGGATTCCCAGAGGAATGACATTCCTTCAGGTAATACCCTTCCATACTCCCGAAAGGAAAATGCCTAGGAAAAGGGTAAAAGTCAGGTTATATTCCACCCTACATCTGGAGAAGGCCAATAACTCTCATTAGAGGAAATATTTTTACAAAATGAAGAAGAGATGAAGGAGTTAAGGATGTTAAATATAGAACTACTTCAAGGTAGTCTTCCTGCTAAGCATGTTAGAGATAATAAATCAGGAGAATTTGTTTCAACTATTGGGATGGATCAAGAATATCCCCCTTTGCAAGTACACCATCACAAGTCCAATCCTATGGGTCATACGTGACAACAACCAATAATACTACCAGTAGTGGCTGTACCAATTGCCACATCCATCCAAACTCCAGTTATTTCACCTGATCAGGTGCAAGCTCAACTAGATGTTTCTCAAACATTAATTACTAACATTGAGCCATTAATATCTCGGTTGGAAGCTATAGATGGATGACCTGCACAAGTTAAACTAGAGAATAAGTTTTTCCCTGAATGGGTTGATCTGATTCCTCCTCCTCCAAACTTTTCAAATGTTACCTTCCCCATTTTTAATGGTTCAGGAGATATAGAGCAGCATTTGACACATTTTGTCTCTCGTTGTGATCCTATGTTGTGAACTCCTCAATAATAAGAAGCAGAAAAAATCATGTGTTTTGTGCAATCATTGCAAGGAAAAACATTTATTAGGTATAAAAGTTTTCAATCCCGGTCTATTGTAGGATGGGAAGATCATCGTTAGAAATTGATTTTTTTAGTTCATCTAAACACTACAGAAAACAACAAATTTTTATCTAACAACTTGCAAAAAGGAGAGAATGAACGAGTTTCATAACTCATTTCTCTGTGGAAAGGATTAACAAATTTCTTGAATATACTGCTCCCTTAAGAGGAGTTTCTACCCATTTGTGTGGAAAATCTCCATGATGAACTTCGTACTACATTGATCTATGTGTAATAGATAGGAGGGTTTTGGGAACTGGCATAAATTTCCTAAAAAGTGGAAAATTCCATTGCAGAAACAAAATCTAAGTCCCGTGTAATTCCATCAGCTTCGCGAAGGAGAATAGGGAATGTAGAGGCTTCTACAGTTACACTTAAACAAGCACCTATACATGCATCCACTTCAAAACATTCCTTATATCAAAGGGTTCCACCTCCTGAGTGACAAATATAATGTCCCCCTCATCAATATGATTGAAGATATCAATGGAGGAAACAATTTGAGGATTTAAAGAACAAAGTTTATTCTTTCCAGAATGAACAATTTCCTTGTTACTTCATATCGGCTCTGGAAAACAATCTTGTTCAGTTTCCAAGGCCCAAAAGGCTGAACAAGGAAAGAGACGAAGACCTCCCCAACTATTGCTCATTTTATCAAATGTTGGGGAATCCCATTTTGGAGTGTTTTGTCTTAAATGACCTCCTTCAAAAGATGGTGGAATCTGGAAAAGTGAAACTGAAAAGTTATTCAGCCTAGGTAGCATGTGTTACTGATACCGATCCATATGAAGAAGGTGAGTGAAACGAAGTCCAAAGTAAAAATGTGTAGAAATATGATGATTGTATGGTCAAGAAAATGATCTACCAAATTCATGCCATTTTACAAACACAATGGAATCAAACAATTGTTTCTTCTTCTATTTCTTCCACAGAAAAACCCTTTTCATCAAATGAAAAACCCTCAATGAAGAGGCATTATTTGATGAAAGAAGGGAAGTCAGAAATAGATGAGCTCGTGTCAAATCCAAAGTTGGAATTTACTTTGGATGATTTTATGCCATATGCTTCAAAAGATTGGGAACACCCACACAAAAAGGCACTGCCTGAACTAGTTCGTTAGGTAGAATCATCAACAGATGAAGAGTTTATATTTGTTTCTGTTAACATGATTCATTTAATGGATCCTTATGCCAATGACAGTTTACATCCTGACGAGCCAAAGTTCACTATATCTAACAGAGGAATTAGAGTAAGAGACAGAGGTCTCGGATACATAGGAAGGTATGGATATTCTAGAAGCCACTATTTTAATCCTACCCCAGCTAGAACTATATATGCGGAAGAAACATGTGGAAAAGCCCTTCTGTGGGCTCAACAGGAAAAAGAATGTTCATCCAAACATTGAAGATTCGGTCCAAATACAATTATTTTAGAGGACTAGTTAGAGATTACACCTTCTTCTTCTCAGTAACTAAATATACCTAGTCAGTCTAATCTACCGAATTCAGGATTGTTTTTAATTCATGTCCTGAAACGAGATGCATATAGTTCCAATCCATCAACTTCCAAGGCACCTGAAAAAAAACATTTTCATGCTGGGAGACATAGACCATTGGACATAAAGTATGATGTATTGTAACATTTGGATCAACTACCATCCAAGTTATCAATTTTTCATGCCTTGAATTTATCAGAAGATCTTCAGGAGGTGCTTATTGAGGCTTTTTTAAGTCCTCAAGACCTCATAACTGAAATTGTTGCATCTTAGGTCTACCATATATGGAATGATCCTATGGAAATACATGTAGTGATATCATTAATAGATGATTTTGTAGATGATTTTGTACATGGATTTATCATACCATTATATCAATCTAGAAAATTCAATGACAAAGACATTCGACGAGCTATTATTTATAATCGATCAGGAGTCAACCTCATTCCTATTCGTACAATTCATCGATTAAGGCTCACAGAATCTGATTTATCTCCTTCTACTTTGATTTTGAAATGATATGATAATAATTAACAAGATCCTCTGGGTGAAATTACACTCATAATTATGTTTGGATACCTTATGTCTAATTCGGATTTCTTGGTTGTTTTTCAGAACATAGCCTTCAACATTTTTATAGGAAGACCTTGGCTACATCAGCATACGGTCGTAACCTCATCATACCATCAATGTATCAATTATTTTTTCAATGGTCAAATTGGTACATTGTATGGTGTCAAGGCCCCATTCAAAATGTGGGAATCTCAATACATTGAAGAATAATTTTATCACATAGAGGGAAAGGAAAATTTCATGGCAAAGGAGGTCACCAAAATTAATGCTCCATATGGTTTGGAAATGATTCCTATAAACTCATTCATTCATGTGAGTACATATTATGTGCTTCCTATTAGTCAAATTGATAGGATAGACCTAAATCCAAAAAAACTTATGGAAATTTCCATAATGTCAATTACGGAAGTCAATCCAGACAAGATGGGAGAAATTGTTGATTCGCCAAGCAGTGATGAAAGCATAAATGGAGATGTTTTCATTTCATCTGCTGAAATCTAGCAATTATATAATTCATCAACTAGGCTAGAAGATTTTATAACAATACCATATGAAAACAATGATGTCTATTCCCAATCCATCATCTCCTCGATATCACCCTATGAAGACCCTTCATCATCAATAGGGTTAGAAATGGAAGCCTCTTCTTCAAGATGTTCAAATTTTATCTTATCCCCTGACCATGGAAATTCTGTTTTGATATCTACTATGCATGTAGAAACAGAAGAAGTAACACATATTGAAGAAGAAGAAGAAGATCTCAAGGATGATCCTCCAGCATTTGAAGAGGGTATCTTTACCACTGTGGATGAACTCAGAGAAATAAATCTGGGAACAAAAGAAGATCTACACCCCACTTTAATTTGTATAGCCATGAATCATGAAGAGATAGAAATGTATACTTCATTTCTAATGAAAAATAAAGATTTGTTTTATTATAATTATACAAAAATTCCAGGCCTTGTTCCCATTGATTCCACTCATCATTTGGGTTTTCAAGAAGAACATCGAGGATAAAAGAAAGCAGCAAGAAGAACACACCCAACTTATGCCTCCAAAATTGAAGCTGAAGTTGATAAGATTATCAAGGATTAATTCATCAAAGAAAAAAAATATCTAAAATGGATGGATAATGTTTTCCCTATGAAGAAGAATAATGGAAAAATTAGAGTTTTCATTTACTTCAAAGATCATATTCAGCATTGTCCAAAGGATGATTTTCCAGTTCCGATCACAGAACTCTTAATTGATGCAACAACTTGCTACAAATATCTTTAATTCATGGATGGTTACTCTGGGTATAATCAAATACAAATTACCCCATAAGATGAGGTGTCTATAGCCTTCATATTACCTCAAGGTGTGTTTTGCTATTGGGTAATTCTCTTTGGCCTGAAGAATGCAGGTGCAACGTATCAACGTTCCGTGAACCATATCATCAAACCATTTTAGTGATTTTTTTTTAATGTTTTGTGGATGAATTGGTGGATAAATTCAGATTACATTCTGTTCACTTGGCTAATCTTGAAATCATATTCAAAAAACTTTGAAAACACAGTTGGAAGATGAACCCCCCAAAATGTGGTTTTGGGGTAACCTCGGGAAAATTTCCCAGCTTTGTTGTATTCCATCGTGGTATTGATGTTGATCGTGAGAGGACAAAATCAAATCTTGACATGTCACCTCCTAGAAATTTTATGGAATTAAGAGGACATCAAGGACACATGGCCAATATTCGGCATTTTATTGCCAATTTGGAAGGCAAGTGTTTACCCTTCACCAGATTAATGAAGAAGGGAGTCACCTACCAGTGGACTGAAGATTTTCAAGAAGCATTCTATATCCTCAATAAATATCTCTTGAGTCCACCATTATTAATGCCACATATTGAAGGAAGACCACTTATTCTCTATGTGACATCTTTAGAGCTATCATTGGGTGCCTTCCTTTCCCAAAAGAATGATGATGGGAATAAAAAAAGCCTTCACTATCTTAGTCGGACTATGCGTGAGACAGAAACTTGATATTCAAGTATTGAAAAGTGATGCCTAGCATTAATATTTGCAGTTCAAAAATTGAGACAATCCCTGTAACATCATGAGGTCCAATTGGTATCTCACAATAACATGCTCAAATTTATCATTAGCTTTCCAATGCTTACAGGACGTTGGCCAAGGTGGGCAGTTATTTTGTAGCAATTTTACCTCTAGTATGTGTCTCAAAAAGGAATTAAAGGGCCAAGCCCTAGCTGATTAATTTTTTAAACACCCACCTGTAAAAGATATATCTTTATATATTGAATTTCCTGATGAGGAATTATTCTCTATTCAAGATAATCATCAAACATGAGAAATGTACTTTGATGGTGCCTCCACGAGTCCAACAATGAAGAAAATAGAGGATTCTAAATTCTAAAAAGTTGTGTTAGGAATTTTTCGTATTTCCCCAGATAAGGAAGTGCTACCCTACTCCTTCTTGTCGTCAGAAGGTGGTACAAACAATGAAACAGAATATCAAGCTCTCATCGTAGGCTTGGAATTGGAAATTCAAGCACAGGTGAATCACTTGAATGTAAAAGGGTATTCATATTTGGTAATCAAGCAAATAATTGGTACTTATACCATTAGAAAGGAAGAGTTAATCCCATTCTGTGACTATGTCAGAGAAATAGTGGCAGAATTTCCCTCGAAAATGATATTTTCTTATGTCCCAGGATCACAAAATTCCCAAGATGATGCACTAGCTAATGTTTCCATAACCCTAGCATATACAAATCGGGATGAAACAATCATCAATATTGCCCATCGTCATATAGTTTCACCTTTTTTTCAAATCATAATTGTGGAAATCAATGAAATCAGTCCCATTTCTGAACCATATGGTCATACTATAGGATGTATGAATCCTATCAGAGAATACCTTCAAAATGGAGAACACTCACATAATAGAGCTGTGAAAGAACATGTCTGGTGACGTGTGGTAAATTTTACTCCTTATGATAACCTAGATCAAGAAAAAAATTCTCTACAAGCGATGTTTTTATGGAATTATCTTCATATGTATTGATAGTGAAATGACAATGGCTATCATGAATGAAGTACATGCAAGGGTTTGTGCTTTTCACCAGTCTAGACATAGAATTTCTGGTCGAATTGGAGGACTTGGATACTTCTGGCCTTCAATTATGCATGATTGTATTGATTTCCCTAACAATTGTCATTCTTTCCTAGTATGTTCCAACTTCACTCATCAACCCCTAGAGTTTCTTCATACAGCTAAATACTCCTGGTCGTTTGCTACATGAAGAATGGATGTAGTAGGACCTTATCCTCCAGCTACAGTTAAGCAGTTTAAGTATATTCATACTCATACTGACTTTTTTTCCAAATGGGAAGAGGCAATACAATTCAAAGAAGTTAGTGATAAAAGCATTGTTCGATTGGTCAAGTACAACATCATTACCAAATTTGGTGTTCCTCATACCATATTGACAGATAATGGCAACATCTTTTGTTTATCCGAGGTTAGAAAATTGTATCAAGAATACAATATCAGATCCTACCATTCATCTCAGTATCATGCAGCGACCAATCATCAAGTAGAGTCTTTATATAAAACTCTTTCAAAAATACTTATGAAAATGGTGGATAAAGATACGAAGTCATGGCCTGATAAACTTTTTCATCTCTATGGGCTTATCGAACTACCACACACAATCCTACACGATTCACTCCATATTCATTGGTATATGGAATGGAAGCAGTCTTGCCTATTAATGTCCAATTAAATTGAATAGAGTTTCCATTTTTGATTAGTTATCTAAAGATGGACTATCTCAAAAGCGATTAGATAAATTGGAATGACTAGATGAAAAATTATTATGCACAATGCATCATTTAGAAGTCTATCAAAATCTAATAGCCTGAGCATTCAATAAAAAATTTCATCTTCATTCATTCATTCAAGGACAGCTGGTATTTCTTCATATAACCCCAATGACACTAGGAAAGAAGCCTCCAATGCTTGAGCCCAAGTGGGAAGGACCTTACTCTACACATAGGGTCTACTCCAATGGAGCTTATTCTTTAATATCAATGGATGGAGAACTCATTACAACTCCAACCAATGCAAGATTCTTGAATAAGTATTTTTTGTAACACAAATACACCCATTGTCCTTGAAGTAGGTCATTAAACTGCATATCCCCCTCTATCATCAAACATGATGTTATACTGTGCATTGTCCGAGCTGCAAGACGATAAACTGCCAAACACCTCATATTTTTGATAAGTGAAATTACACTAGGATCAACGCATGTGCAAGTTCCTTTTAAACTCTGTTTCCATGCATGCCTCGGGCAGATAACCATCCATAAGCCCCACACCATCCTTTGTGGTCACATCTTTCGTGACACGATAGTCAAGTCTATTTTTGCCTATTGTTTCTCACACCGAGCATGACTCACGTGAGCTTAGAGTAAGTTTCGACGATGAAATCTTTTCTTGGACGCTATCCACACTTAAGTACCGACATCATCTTCGGGTCGTTTTCCTCATGTACACCCTGGTCGCTGAATCCATCTCAATTAAACTACGCGGACATTGATCCTTGCCTCCTGGGCCGGGTTTGTAGAAAACTTCTTGAGGTTCAAGCCCGAAACCACTTTCTTAACATAAATTCACCTCCATCCCATATGATGTTGAACTGTGAATCCCCTGTCAACCATCTTATTCATATCGGTTCACTTTCTTCATAAATGATATTAAACTATATACGTTCCATTGTCCTAGCTATATGTTGTTAAACTATACAGTTCCCCATTGTCCATGCCACAAGACATTAAACTGCATAGCAATAGTCTATACATATGACATTAAAGTATTTGCACTTTTTCCTGTATAACAATAAACTACAACAATCCCCGGTACCCTCACTCAAGAGGAATCATCATTTACATGGTCTCCAGCCATGTCAAATTTCAGGAACTACGTATGGCTTGATTCTCATCCTTATGAGATACATTGTGACACAAAATTCTTTAATCATGGTTCCAGCCAAATTTGCAATAAAGTCCTCTTTATCCCTCATATATAAGAACCAAATCTACACAATGGGAATTTCAAGAACTACGTACAGATTTATTCCCACCCTCATGGGATACATAAGAATGCTCAAGAATTCCTCATGTCCATCCCCGAGCCTTTGGGCCTAACCCCAAAATCCACGTTCAGTCCCTTGACTGAAAATTACCCCTTGGAGCACATGATGTGATATGGAACGCCCTGGTCTTTATTCACATAAGGTTTATAACAAATGAAAAATGTGTCTCCCTAGCTATGGTCCGTGATCTATGACCCTAAACTATGATCTTCCATTCCCTCATCCTGAATGAAATTAAACTGTATTTCAAGAACATTGTGTGGCTTGATTCGCATCCTAATAAGATATGTAGTGGCATACAGAATTTCAATTTAGGACCCAGCCACAATACTATACAAATAATATCTATGGTCTCCATAAACCTTTTATTGAATTATGGTCACAACATTTCTAATTCATAAGAGTTCTTTTTCCTGAGTATGCAGCATGTTCCTTTAGGTGGCCTTGCATAAGTTGTCTACATAATTGACCTGTCAGCCAAAAGATGCTAATATTTTACTGTGTATCTTATGCCCCAGTTGGCCCTGCATAATTCAACATCTATAATGGGTTTGTCATGTAATGGTAACTTCATTCTTAAGTGAATCCTATTTTGTCCCTACTGGCCTTAACAACGATATGTAGGGATCTGCTAAGAAAATTCCATTCTTAACATATTTGTTCCATAATCATTTTCATGATATGAATGTATTCATGTATATGGTTTACATTTTCCTCCTTATCCATATTTTCATAGAAATTTGAAATAACCTTGGACCAATTGACCATATGTCGTATAATGTTTCAATCTCCGGTTTTAGTCATATGATTTAAAACCATAGATACATTTTTTTCCTACGTTTGGGTCAGACCATTATAGATATCACATTCATACAATTCATTGACAATTCTAAATTGAAATATCCTCTCCATATTATAGTACCATTCTCTATAAAGCAGACTCTATGCTATGAAAAGTTGAATCTACGTAAATCATTCTTTGTCTTTTTGCAATAGAATGTCAAATTTTTGAGAGTTTTTTCCCTAAATATGCATCATGTTCCCTTAGGTGGCCTTTTATATGTTGTCTACATAATTGAACATTCATCCAAAAGATAATACCATTTGACAATGTACCATATTCCCTAGTTGTACCTATATAATTCATCCCCCATAGTGGGGTTGTCAAGTAGTGGTAACTTTATTCTTAGAAAAGACTTACTCTAATTCCTTTTATCTTTATTTCCATGACATTCCTTAGATTAAAAATTTCCGAAGTCACATTTTACATTTTCCCACCCTCTATTTTTGAATATGGTAATATATTTCCAAACAAATTATCAAAAATTGAGTCAATATCATCTATTAGGTCAAATCTGATCGAACATAAATATTATACTTTTTATAATACAACATTCATGACTTTAAACTTCCAATAAAAAAGATATGGTACTCATTAAATTGGGAACCTATAAAGGGTACATTGAACAAATGTTGAGTCCCAGCTCACTAAATGTACATTTTGTATGATTTAGGAAATATTGAGAAATTAAAAGATAATGTTTGTCGGGTTGTTTTATATCCCTAGTAAAAAAATAAAACTATTTTTACTAGGCCCATTGTATTATGTAAAAATAAGAGAAATTATCAAGAAAATGAGGGTATAGATGATTGAAGATGAACTATTTTTCATTTATGAACAACATTAGAAGAACATCCACATACTGGGGTCCATTATCAATTTTTCCGAAATTACAGAATACACTCAACATGACTTCTCATATGATTCATCAGTATCCACATGAAGTTCATTTACTCAACCATCTTCATTCTCTTCACCTCGATGAAGTGCTTTTTTGGCATCTATAATGGCTTTTATACCATTCATTTAGACTTATTCCAATGAATTATGAAGTTGGTCAAGCTCCCCAGTAATAGAATCTATCTCTTGCTAAAGGTTAAACTGCTCGAATATCTTCTCCTTGTTCTTTTGCTTTAGTTCCTTCAGGTTTTTATCATGATCACCCATAGCTTGGGACACTGCAGCCCGAAATTACCTGATATTGGTCACCAATCTAGATCTGATTAGGTCTTGAAGAAACTTTTTCTCTTTCTCCCTCCTTCTAATCACTTGTTTCACTACGACATGGATGTCATGATATCCAAACCATCCACGGCCCCTTCATTTCTCCTGCATTACCTCAGAGTAATATCCTCTTTTCTTTTCAGATCCATCTTTGAGTGGGGGACTTTTGTTGACTCTCCTTTCCATCATAGAGTCAAATGAATGGAAAAAGAGAATACCTTAAGCACAAAAAGAGACACCCTTTGAGGAACATCAAAAAAACTGACGAAGGAATGGACTAGGATCCCATTTGCAGTAAGGCGCGCAAGTCACTTTCACACAACCTATGTGTCGCGCAACTCACTTGCTCTCCCCATTTTGATTTTCACCCAAGGTGAATGTTGGCCTATAAATAGCCCCTCTAGGCCCCCATTACGAGGAAAAATTTTCCAAAAGTAAAAATCAATATCTAGTCACCCTAGTCTTCAATTCAACTCTTCCGAAATCTTATAAGGTAATTTATTTCCAATGATGGAAGACCTGAAAGAGTAGAATAAGACAAAAATGTTTAGAATTCATCAAAAATTGCGTGCATGAGTGTCTAGACCTCCTTAACAATTGAAACACTTTCACGCTGCCCTACACATTCGACGAAACTTGTGCACCGCCCATTTGAAAACATCTTAGGATAATTATAAAGGCTTGAGTTAAGTCTCACCCATGTATTACCCTACAGATTCTTCGTCACCTAGCTGAACCCATGTCGCGCAAGTACACTTGTGAAACAAAGACATGTGCACTAAATGACTTGTGCTCCAACACTTTCATGCCAACATCATTCGTGTGCCTCTATCCCATTCACATCTCCTATTCATGATATTAGCTATTGAATCCCTTTTCAAATCCATTAATGGCATGCTTTCTTTGTTGTATTACTTATCTAAAAGGAATCCTATGAGAACCTCTCCCAAAACCTCATGACATACAAGATTTATTTCACTACGGTTAGAGGTTTCCTCTATATAACCTCATCCATTATGATGAGAGGAACATTTGTTTTGGGACTCCTTATCAGGACTAACCCCCAAGTCCCATTAACATAGACCTTCTTCTCAAGAGTAATCCCACGTCATAGTTTTCTTTATCATTGGGCATCCTCCTCAAGAGTAAGCCCCAATTTTAATTTCCTTTGATTTGGGCCTCCTTTTAAGGTATAATCCCCAATAATAAGTACCTTTTTTTAGCCTCCTTATTAAGAGTAAGACCCATGTTATATGTCTACATTATTTTGGGCATCCTGCCTAGGCGTATGCCCTGAGTTAAAACTCCATATCTCTATAAAGTACAAATTCCTCTATGGACCCTGCTCATGGGCTTCTTTTCTGAAGTAAGTCCTGGTCATTATCTATTTGGGAATTCATACAAACGTAAGAACCACATCATTTCTTATGGCTTCATATTTCGAGGAACAATCATCATGTTTACATATACCTCTTGTTTCTCACACTAAGCATGACTCACATGATCTTAGAGTGTAAAATTAATCACAACATCTCTTTTTTGGGATGTTAATCATGCATAAGCCCCATTTTTCTTCACACGAAATATGTGGACTTCGATATCTGCCTTAAAAGTAGAGTACATAGGAAGAATTTCTAAGGTATAATAAGGTGATTCATTAATAATTTTTCATCCCATATGACGTTAAACTATATCTGTATTATAGAACTATTTGGGTTCTGACTCCTTTTTAACGAGGATATGTAGGAAGCCCATCTACGGGTGTGATCCCATCTGTTAAATAGTCCAAGTCTTTCTGAATGAAAATAATCTTCAAGGGCCCCATTGAATGGCTTTAATACTATTATTGTCATCATAATGACCAATAGATTTATATATTATGTATTTAAGGATACCATTTACTAAGTTTCTCTAATACTTATGGATGATTCTCCATCGATGAAGAACCTCAAATACATATAAAAGATTCATTAAATCCCATACATATCAATCATCTATTGGAAAATATAATGAAAACTCATTTTAATTATTTTTTAATTAATAAGGATTCATGAACATAACATAAATCTATAATAGAGTCCCAGAGTAGACAATAATTCCCCCCAAAAAAATGTGTGATGAGACTGACCTCCCATCCTCTCGACCAGTGTAATTTCTTAAGCCTCATTGGTCCACAACTAATGAGCACTTACACATGGAATATAGGTCCAACCCTATATAGAATATTTGGTTGTTTCTGGTTCTACTAATAAACCCATTAGAAACTGATTGTAATGTTTGAACTTTAAACAAACATGTTCATTCCCCATTTATAACGAAACAATTACCTAAAACGTAACATTAAGTATTAATACTATAATATTCATTAAAAAGACAATTTAATGCCTTTTGATGGCGAACCATCTTTAAATATTGTTTTGGTCACATTTAGATATTATTTTTTACAAAATAAAATTATTCTATAAAATTTGGACATGAAATTTTACTTTGGGTAAAATATTGTTATTTTTCTGATATAATTCATATTTTGATTAATAGCGAAAAATACTGTATTTTAATTCAAAACATCCTTTTAATATAATTTATTTATATGTGCATATTATATTTAAAAAATATTAATTGTAATTAGGTAATATTTTTACCATTTAATCCAATTTTGTTCATTGAATGTAATTTCACTTTGAAATTGGATATAAACAACTGTCAATATTTTGATTGTTTTTATTTCTTAAAAATATGATTTTTGTTTTGACAACGGGAATTAATTTTAAATTAATTTCTACAACTTACGTGTTATGAATATAGAAACATTTATCCCATATTTGGAACCAGGATGCCCAAATTTTTTAAATAGATAACTTCTATTTATAGACATTATGAATATTTACTTCAGTAAAAATTTTCTTTACCATGATTAAAGCTCAAATCTAGTAAAAAAGGGTAACAAAATATTATTATAATAATACTAACTTACCCTAAAATGTTTTCTAATCCTATTGGTTGATTCATGTCTGACCCTAGGAATCCATGGGTCTATTTTGGGACCCCAAGTAGCCACATGGAAGTAATAATGGAACTTTATATTAATTAATTTAAAGTAAAGATATAAATGACATAAAAAATATCTTTTAGTTAATCATTTTTTACACGGGGTTATATAATTCATCATTTCTACTAAAAATATTAATTTGAAATATAAAAATATTTCCTACATCATGGAATAGTTTTTATATGTTTCAGACATCAAAGAAATAAAATTATTTATGACACAATAATGATGGATTGTTTACCTCATTAATGAATGATTTAAATAAATAAGATTATAAATATTAATACAATATCATCTACCTATACTATTCTTAGAAGATTATATTATTTTGAAAATTATTAATTTTAGCTTCTACTTTAATAAATTTTTTACATTTTTAAACTAAGGATAATTGTATAATAAAATAATATTTTCAAATGTTCTGAAAGATCCATTCCACCCCCTTATAAAAGGACACAACATGTAACCCATTACTCACACTGCACAAGACCATTGTATCGTCAAACCTATTCCTAAATAAGATAAATACATCCTTCTATTCACACTAAAAGTGTTACCTTAGGAAGAAGCCACTTCATGTGAACCTTTTGGTTCAATCCAAAGGGAGTTACATGATTTAAAGGTAACGTCTTCACTTATGTTCTTTTGTTTTATTTTACTTATCCAACCATCCAAACACTTTTTATTCCTTTATTTTATAAGAAAAAATGAATCCTCAATATACTAGTTTTTTTTAGATTAATTCTAAATAAACATAAACATGCCTCCATCTAATGGGTAAAGAACATATTGTTTCTGTGGACGGTAAACTAACGCCTTGCAAAATGTTGATTTTTCAATTTTCTCCTACCAACTCTTATGGTGGACATTATGATAGAAATATATTTTTATATTATATATATTATGTTTTCTATTTCTTCATGCTTATGTATTTTTTATTTATATCATAACTTTATGGTTTCCATTATGGGTAAACGCGATAATTTCATTTGAGGAAGTGCAGACTACCACCCCCTCAATGTTATATGACTCATTCATGACGTACATGGAATGAATAAAGGATGGAGTTACTAAAATTATATATGATATTATACTATAATATCAAAATACCTATATATAATTATGTTTTCATTCCATTAATTCATGAAAATAGAAATGAAAGTACTGTTCATGTGTACGTACGACTTACCGTCTCTATGAAAAGTGAATTTCATTTAATATCTCCAAATGTCAAGTACTATTATAAATTCACATATATATTTGATATTTATGATATATATTATATCTAAATCATTAATATCATTCTTTATATAATTGAATTTTGAACACATGAACAACATGTAATTATAGAAAGTTCATTTTTTACTCAAGTACCAAATATCGAAAAAACGACTGTTATTAACATAAATGATTGCATAATGTTTATAAAATTGTAATAATTGATATAAAAGGTATAATAAACTTCAAAAAATTTATTAATAAAGTATAAATTATCTTTAGTTTATTTTACATGAGATTAAAGAATGAACGGATCAAGTAGGACACGAGGTAAGGGAACTTATTAAACAAATTTTGGTTCTTTGGGTTGATATTACCTTTCTTGGTTTGTTGTTAATTGATTATGAGAGAAATTAATTATTATATATTATCATGTATTTATAATTTCTACACAAAATATATCTATTATAGTTAAGAAATTATCTTTGTAAGGGTGTTCATCTCAATCTCCATTCATTGAGGTATATTTTGATTTATACACGACTTTCATTTATACGGTCTATAAACTCCATTGACATTTCATTTCATTCAAAGGGAATATTTTTTTCTATGATTATTTTTACTATGAAAAAAAAAGGAATGTATTTAACATTTTTGGTGACAATGGCCTCTCCGCCACCATAATAAATAGTTGGCTTCTTCGATAAGCCTTAATGTTTATTAAAAAAATGAATATAAATCCTTTATTTTCATTTTGGATGTCTTAGTATTGAAAATGTTTTTTGAATTGGATTTATTGTATCAATATCATGAAATTAATTCTTGTGATTTAAAATGAAAATTTATTAGTGAAATGTGTATATTTTCAATATTTTATGTGTTATGATTTTTTATGGTACTTGGACATTTTACATTTGGTTACGTGATAATCCAAATGACGGGTGGTGCCATGAGAAACCAGGATGGGTGGTCAAATCATAACCTCCAATGAATTGGGTATGGAAGTCGAACGTATGGCTATTCCATTTAGTCATATATGTAGAAGTCAACCATATGGTTATTCCATTTAATTATTCTTATTTTCATAGGTGCTTATATATGTTATGTGTTCTTTCTATGGGTTTTAGTGTAGTCTTTTAGTTAAACATGGGCAAGAAATGATCTTTTATTCAGTGAAGAGTATTTACTAAATAATGGTGAAAATTATTACTCATGATAAATTATAAATGGTTTACTTGGTGTTTTGAAAAACTAACAGTTTCCTTTCGTTGTGTATCCCTTACTAAGCTTTTTATGCTCCTCACATGTTTTTGAAATGTATTTCACAAGACATAAACTGTAATAAGTTCAAGGATTGGATCAAGGAAGAGTCTTGTTGTCTAAAACATGGAACTAGACATTGCTTATTTTTAAGAGTATTTATTTTATAAAAACATGGAAACATTGTAGAAGTGTCTACTTTGTAATTTTTGAGATGTAATTTAATAGTTATGTCCTAACTCTCTAAAACACTAAAGCAGAAAATATACTGAATGTGAATTATTAATTTAATTCATGATTTTGTAATGTTTTATGGTTGTGTCTTTATAGTTGGTATTATGGGTATTTTTAGATAATTTTTGAGGTCCGGGTGTCATTTAAGAAACAGTGGCATCACCGTAATGGTTAGAAAATTTGAATGAGTCGTAGTTATTTTAGATAAATTGAATGAGATTAAGATAAAATGAATAATTCTATCATATTATTTACCCTCCTCATAAGATATTATTTGATGATTTTTCTGCGAAACTCACACTGAACATTTTGGTTTTAATAAATTACGGGATCAATGAGGCACCAAAGAAATAGTGGATGTGAAGAAAACTATGACAGTTTTCTAAATGAACAACTGATAGAAATGGGAGCTGCAATGATAATTCTTGTGGTTATTCTCAACCAACTATTTGGAGTCATGATTGACCACCTAAAACTCGGTAATTTTTATAAGGCATCGTATAATAGAGAAAAAAATCCCTATTGATTTTCAAATAATAATCATAAAAGTAAGTATATTAAAAAACATGTTTCAAGGATGTGGAAAGAAACACCTAAGATATTTCTTCAAAGGGATATGAAGATTCTATAGGTGTGTAAATGAAGGTCATAAAGTAAGAAATTTTCCTGGAAAAAGGAAACACCCATTTGACTCTAGGAAAGGAATACATGTTCTTTTTTAGGGATCAATTGAATGTTTTAAATGTGGTGTGCATGGTCATTATACAAACAGGTGTCCTACGAAGAAGTTTCATTAATGGGATCACCCGGACCGTACAAATATATGTTTACCAATACCTAAATCCATTCCAATTGAGGATGAAGAAACTAATAATGACCAATGAGATGTATGTATTATTTCATAACATATGTGTTGACATTATTGAATCTTAGGATATGATTATGATATTTGTGTAGGAAATAATTATTTCAAAATAAGTTGGTAAGGAATTTTTAATGTATCATGAAAATAATTTAATGAATAATCAGTTAAAATATAAGGTAATCAATATTTGTGATAGATTTTATGATGATGAAATACTTAAAAGAATTTAGGCTATTTTGATGCTGGGATTACATTGGAATAATTTTTCTAGTATGTGTAACACTGAAGCTTGTTATATGAAAATTGTAATCAAGGAATAATTGTCCATTCTTTTGTGGATATAGTTATAAAGAATCATTTGGGATTATATGACCCTTGAATTTGGGGCAGTTACAGGATAATACTTTTTAGATGAAAATTCTAGGTATGAGATAACATTTGTGGTTAATATATGTTATGTTTATTTTTCTGGTAATTATCTCATTTTTGGGAATGCTATAAAATTATATAATTTTTGAAAAAATTAACAACACATAGACCATTTGACAACCCATCACCTCTGACAATGATGCATGAATCAAACCCACAAACAAATTGTGATTTCAATTTATCGACTACCACTGGACTACGTGAAGTCCCTAGTTAGTATGACCTATTATTTTTAGTTAAATAATTTTATGGATCAATAATAATTTGTTTTTGGAAACTAATGTTTTATCAAATGGTTATATTTAGTATAGGAAAATTATTTAGTGATTATGTGATAATGGTTATTTTACTAGATGTTCGATATTTTGGGAAAGCACTATATGGCTTTGGAAAATAGAATACCTTTGTATTTCAATTGAGGAGTAATGGAGGAATTTTATTTTGGAAGAATCATTGTTTTTATTGTGGACATATATGAATTTTTTGGTATTTATAAAAATGATTAACCTTTCATAGAGAATATGTAATTAGGTTAATTACTCTTTATTATGAGAATTTAAGAGTAGTCGATGTTATTTGGAGATAATTTTAAAGATTTACTATGGAAGACTATGTGAATAAATTCTATTGAGCTTTGGATTTCAATATTTGTTTGGATTATATTGAAGTATTTTATAGACAATAGTGTATTGAATAGTCATTGTTGAACTTTTGGTACTATTTGTTGAATTTTGGATATTAAGAGTAGTATTTCTTTTTAAAAAGGATTATCCTTTTTGGAGACTATCTGATCTTATACTGAAATTTTTAGTTTTGGATAATGTATAATGATTGGGGAAATATATAATTCTTTTTTTTTGGATTATGTGATTCTCAAGAAGTTTATTCTAGTGCTTCAGGTGTGACAATGGCATTATTAATACTTTTATTTTGGAGGAAAATGAGTTTGTGGTAGGAATTTAGTAAAGGATGAAAGTCTAAATGACAAGTAAGTATATTTCCTTATGTTTTTACATAAGCTCATAAATAATTTTCTCAGATTTATGAAAAGTAACATAAAAAATTGTTTTCTGTTAACATTTCCTACTGGGGAATCAAAGACCATTTAACCCATCACAAGTTTGTTTTTTCTGGTGGTTAACATTCTCCTAATAATATTTTCTATCACTCTCCATAAGAACATGACACTAAGTTTCTCCTATATATCAATGTCTACATGGAATCCTAGTATGTTCTATCTCAGGTGACCGTTGTAATTATCATTATTTCTATTAATGTTATAGTTATATTTACTCTTTTCCCGATATGGGACATTTAATGAAGTTTCCAATACTAATTTTAATATAGAGAGGACACAATTTCCAAAAGGGGGAGGGATGTAACATCACAGGTAAACAAAGAATATATCATTTTTAATATTTATTAATATTTGTGAATTAAAAATTATTTTTACCTTAAATTGTATTATATGTTCGATGTTGTACCCAATACTCAACAATATATTTCATTGAAATTTTACATTTCACACAATGTGGGGTCATACAAAAAATTAATAATAAAATATTATCACAAATTGTAGTTAACGCCTAGCCTATGTAGTGAAGGGAATGGGCAGAACTATCTACAATATTAATATACATGTTTGTTAAATTTTTTTACATTCATCTAATAAATTTTAGTGGCTTAAAATGTGATTGAATCTAATTTTAACAATAAATACTCTATTATTCTTTACAAATCTGATTTAACGCATTTTGATGGCGAGCCATCATTAAGTATAGTTGTTTTCTCTTTTATATGTTCTATTTTACAAAATATAATTCTTATTTAGAATTGTGACACCAAAAATAATTTTGGGTAAAATTTTGGTATTTTTTTGAAAAAATTCATTTTTTGATGAATAGTGAAAAATACTGTATTTTAATTCAAAACATCCATTAAATCTAATTTACATATATTTTTATATTATCTTTTTAAATGGTTTTGAAATTTAATTATATTAAATTTTTACCATTTAATCAAATGGTGGTCATTGGAAGTAATTTCACATTGAAAATGGACATAAACAAGTTCCAATTTTTGATAGTTTTTATTTCATAAAAATACGCTTCTTGTTTTGACATCAGAAATTATTATTAAATTAATATCTTCCACTTTTGTGTTTTAAATTTGGAATAATTGATTCCATATTTTAAATTTTGAGATAAAAATTGTGTAAATAGGTATCTTTTATTTTTTGACATTATGAATAATTACTTCAATAAATATTTTATTTACCATGGTTAAATGGTAAATCTAGTTATTGAGGGTAACAAAATATTATAATAAAAATACTAAATTACCCTATAATGTTTCCTAATCATATTTTTTGATGCACTTCCGACCATGGTCATCCTTTGGACGATTATGTGACCCTATGGAGCCACATGGGTGTAATAATGGTACTTTATAGTAATTAATTAAAAGTAAAGACAAAATTGACTTAAACAAATATTTTTTTGTAAATAAAGTTTTACACGGGGTTATATAAGTTTTCATTTAAACTATAAAATTTAATTAGAAATATAATAAAATTTTATACATCATGGTATTTTTTTTATAAATTTAAGACATCATAAAAATAAATTTATTTATGAAACAATAATGATGTAGTGTTTAACTCATTAATGAATGATTTAAATAAATAAGATTATAAATAATAAAAAAAATATCCCAAATCATTCCAATTGTTATTGGTTGATTTTATTAAGAACCAGAGTCATCTTATTTTCTTATTTAATGTGTTTTTTATCTTTTTGAAACCGAGGATATGTTTGTAATAAAATAATATTTTAAAACATTCCAAAAGACCCCCCAACTTATAAAAGGACACCACTTATAACCCATTAGTCACACATCACAAGCCAATTGGCTTGTCCAAACACTGCCTAATTAAACTCCTTAAATCCATATCTTACACCTAGAAGCCTGATCATATGCAGAAGGCCCTTCAAGTAAACCTTTTGGTTCAAACCATAGCGAGTTACCCGATTTAAAGGTAATGCCTTCTCTAAAGGTCTTTTGTTTTATTTTTCTTCTCCAACCCAGTAAACTCTTTTTATTACTATAATTTATAAAAAATCCAGTATCATGAATATACAATGTTTTTTTATGAGATCTATTCTAACTACAATTACACACACCTCCGTCTAATGGGTAAAGAATACACTATTTCTATGGACGACAAACTAACACCTGACGAAACGATGATTGTTCAATATTCTCCTACCACCTCTTATTGTGGAAATTATGATTGAATTGTATTGATATATGAAATATATATTATGTTTATGATTTCTTTGTGATTCTGTATTTTTTATTTATAGCATACCTTTATGGTTTCTATAATGGGTAAATGTGATTATTTCATTCGAGGAAGTACGGACTACCACCCCCTCAAAGTGATATGACTCATTCATGCCATACATGGAACATATAAACGATTGAGTTACATAAATTATATATAATATTATACTTTAGTCACAATATAGCTATGTATAATTATGTTTTCTTTCAAATAAAATATGAAATAGAAATGAAAGTAGCATTCATGCATACGTACGACTTACTCTCTCCAAGAATGGTGCATTTAATTTCTTATCTCCAAATATTATGTAATATTATAAATACATATATATAATGGATATATATAATATATATAATATCTAAATACCAAATATAATTATGTAGATAATAGACCTTTGACCACATGAATAACTTGTAATTATAAGAAGTTAATTTTTTACTCACGTACCATATATCGACAAAACACATATTATTAACTGAAATGATTGAATAATGATTATAGCATGGTAATAATTTATATAAAATGAATAATAAACTTGATAATGTTTATTATGCATGTATAAATTCTCTTTAGTTTTTTATTTAGGATATTAAAGAACAGACGGGTCAAGTCGGACATGAGGTAAGGGAAGATCTTAACCCAATTCCCATTCTTTGGGTTGATATTATATTTCTTTTTATGTTGTTTTTTAATCATGTGAGAAATGAATTTTTATATATTATCATTTACTTATACCTTCTAAACTTAATAGATCTATTTTATTTACAAACAGATCTTTGTTAGTGACTTCGTCTCAATATCCTCTCATTGAGGTATATTTTGATTTATGCACAACATCCTTTTATAAAGTGTATAATGTACATAGTCATTTCATTTCATTAAAAGGGTAACCTCTTTCTAGGAATCATTTTACTAAACAAAAAATGAATGTTATTAAATGTTGTGGTAATAACGACTTCTCCGTTGTTGTAATCATTAGTTTTCTTCCTCTATAAGCCTTAATGTTTTTCTAAAAAACAAGAAATCCCTTATTCAATTTTTGGGTGTTTTTGTATTTAAATTGGGTTTTGAGATTGAATGAATTTTTAAAAATCATGAAATTATTTCTAGTGATTTCATATGAAATGTTATTATTTAAATGTTTATATTTGAAATATTTTAAGTGTTATGTTTTTATTATGGTACTATGACAAATGACGGGTGGTTGAGTGATAAACCAAATGGCGGGTGGCGCCATGATAAACCAGGATGGGTGGTTATATTATAACCTCCAATGCATTGGGTATGGAAGTAGGTCGTATGGATATTCCATTTAGTGTTATGTGTCGATGTTGACATTATGGTAATCCCATTTACATATATTTATGTCAAATGTAACATTTATATGTTATGTGTTATTTTTATGGGTTTTATGGTAATCTTTTATTTACAAAAGGGTACGAAATGATCTTTTATTCAGCGAAGAGGATTTACTACTTCATAAAGGTGAAAAGTATTACTTGTGATAAAGTATTCATTGTTTACTCGTTGATTTGAAAAAATAGCTAAACTTTTTGTTGTATCCCCTACTGATCTTTTTATGCTCATCCCACATTTTTTAAATATTTTTCAAAGGATATAAAGTGGAATAAGGTCAGGGATTGGATCAAGGAAAATTCATGTTGTCGAGAAAATGGAACTAGACATGGGTACTTTTTAATGAGTTTTTATTTTATGAAAAAATGGAAACTAAGTAATAGTGTCTACTTTGTAATTTTTGAGATTTAATTTAATAGTTATGGCCTAACTCTCTAAAAATCTATACAAGATAATATCATCATTGTTAATTATTCATTTAATTCAACATTATATAATGTTTTATGTCCAGGTCCTTATAATTTATTTCTATTTTTTCAAAATATTTTCAATTAAAATAATATTAAAAATGTTCTCAAAATTTATGTATAAGTTTTCTAATTATTTATAATGAAAAGGGTTATGATTTTTTTTCCAATTTTCCTTTATAGGTTTTCAATGTGTTTTTAAATTAAAAATGTCTTAAAATGGGATTTATGATTTATTTACAACATTTCAATATATTTTAAAAGAAAAAGTTTTTCTAAATTCATCATCCTTTAAAAAGTTTTTTTCAAAGTGTAATATATTTTTCCCTCGAGAAATGTTTTTTATGAAATTATAAATAATTTTTTAGAAGAAATGGATTTTTGAAATTGTTTTATGAAATGGATTTTAAATGAATATGTATATTTTATATAAAATGTCACATGACATATTTCAAGTACTTATTTATATAAGATAACATAATTTGATATATTTTAGGCTATAATGGCGATATAATTAACTAATACCATTAATATTCATTCTTGAATGGATTTTTTTTAAGGTATTCACTTTTATGACACACAGTTCTCTTCCACATGTTATACTTCATTGAAATACAATTTGTTTCCAGTGGTATGATTTAATTTATTGATATGATACCTATATATTTTCCACAAGTACTGATATGGTGAAATTTTTATGATTTTCATTTCATACCATGGGTTATGACATGATAAATATAAAGCCCATCTATTCATATAGGTCATTATATGATACACATTTTATTACCTATTAGAACATTTTTTTATGATTATATGTGATGGTTGGGATCTATTTATCCCTCAAATATATTGGCAAAACATTTTTATATAATAAACTAATGATGAGAAACATGTTAATGGAAATGGTCCTAAATGGGAAACATGTTTGTTCGGATCCACTACGTGAAGGAGGGGAAAACTAATTCACTAAGGGATGATAAGGAACCCTGACCAACAATGGAAAGATAAGGAAACCCCATCAGTTATGGGAAATGGGGAATCATTTTCCCTTATATGGAATGGAATATGACTAGGGATAATTTTGTGTCAATCTTGGTAGGTGTAGTCCCAATGAAGTGCCCTGATATGTTTTTGGAAATGTACCCTGACATATAGGGAATGATGTAACAAGTTTATGTGTTTTCCAAAAACAATCTTCCTTATTACAATTATATTATAAAATGGTTCATGTTCTTGATTATCTTATGATTCATGTCTTATGAACTTAAAATATTTATGGAATGTATCTTATTTATAATTATTGATATGCCTGGTACAATTTTTTAATATTATGCTCATGTTATCATACAATTATGTTCATTATGTGATTATCTATACCCATTATTTACCCTTAATAATAATTCAAGATCCCCACTTTATTATGTTTCCTTTCACTAGGTTATGTAGAAAGGTTTTATTTTTGAATACAAAAATCGAATATCATTATGTTAGATTTTGAATATCTTTTACCAAACTAGAATAATTTCTTCCAAAATTACAGGGAAATTGAAAAATTGCATTCCATGTGAATGTTCATTAGTAATTTGTTGAATATTCATATAGAATGATGTAATATCAATTTATGTAAATCATGGGTCTCTATAATTTGTTTCAATGGAATGGATTAGTCAGCGTTTGAAACTAGAATGATAAAACCATATTGAGACCCATATGAATATTTTTATGATTTGTATAGTGATGTATCAAAGGATAAGAATGTGATTTCATAGGAAGGTTTTACAATTTAAAAATATGATAAGATATTTTTCAAGATTATGTGGTTTACTGTATGATTATTATTCCTACGAAAATTCTTTCTAGGTTCTATTAATGGCGGGAACCCGAATGAACTAGGTTAACATTGAATGTGATTGACAATCTAATGGTGGTTAGTCAAAGGGGATTATCAATGGAGTAATGTATGTTGTGATCATGACTAATCAATTTTCAAATAAGATTACTAACAATGTGTACATTAACAAACTCCCAGACTCACCAAATAAAAAAATGAAGGAGTTTTTTGAGAGTGTTAGTAATGAAGACCATGTAGAATGAATAATCAGTTATCATTGTGTCATGAATTTTCAATAAATAACCTATGTGAATAAATTTGAAGAAGATTAAAATATTTTTACAATTGAATATAAGTACTCAAATCATGTAACTAGAAAATAAAAAATGAATGGGATGTTTAATGTAATGGATGGAAATATTGGCCACCCTAATCTATCAACAATTTTTAAACTCTTAGTTTGTGGAATGAAAAGTCATTATAAAAACTGATATCCAAAGTGGAGAGATCTAAAAGGGCATTAGTAAGGTGATATGAGTAATAGTTACATATCTGACAATGATGATATTGTAGATGAAATGTGATTGGAAAGAGGTAATATGTAATGGGATGAGGTATCCTTGTTAATGGATGAAGGATGAAGTAGAATAATCAAAGTGTTTATATTTTGGGATTCAGTAATAATGAATTGTAAAATATAAGGATTGTTCAGTTTATGATTTCCTCTATGTATTTAATATTGGAGATGGTGGACTAGAACCAACTATTTTTTATACATTATTAAATACCTTATAACATATTGATTGTTCTTCTGTAAGACAAAGCATGTTATAATGTCATATGTATAGATTTTTTAGTAATGGGTCATAGAGGATCCCTACTATAATGAGAACTGGAAGTGCCATAAAATTATTCTTTAATATATGATCTATGATAAGATGATGTTATTTTAGGGATGGAAAAGATACAATTCATCAGTAATGATGACTCATAAAACATTAAGGAACCATCTAATGGTTTGTGCCCTTGGTAGTATCCAGAATTATATTATGTGAACAAGACCCACTAGTAGGAAATACACATTTCATAGTGTCATTAGATGTTTCTATCAGTAGAAATGTGAATTTTTCTATAGACTTTAAGATTATAATTAACAGGTATTACAACCCGCACACATGGATGTATTGACACAAACTGTGACGACACATTATTCACAGTGTGGTCGGATATATTGGGTGCGTCATGAGTAATATTTCATTTATAGATAATGTGTGAATGGAATTTTCACTTATGTTCCATAACAAAAGTTGATATCTCAATACCGTTGATGGAATTTATATAGCCTAAATAAATCCATGGCTATGGTAAGGAATATTCATGTTCAATTATGGGATGTCAATGAAAAAATAATCGAGTATGTGGGATGATAGAACTAGCATGAAACCAACTTGATTTGAGATATAGTGACAAAGGGATTACATTACAAGGTATGTTTTCATATGAGGTGACACATCATTACAATAATAAGTTATTTCTCTACTAGTTCCATGACATGTTTCTAGAATCCAAACGAGGATTTTAGGTAGGATTCACCTAATTCCACTGAGAAAGAGTCCTAGATAGACACACACTATATGTGTCCAAGTATCTCTATTAAATAATCATTTAACAAGTTGAATAAATATTGTTCCAAATTTTGGTTTAATAAATATTCAAGGATTCAGGGTAGTAATTATTTCAAAAATAGTTATTTGAGAAAATATATTCCGGAAAAACATTGAATATTTATAAGTAAGTAATTCAGTGATATTTATTTGAGAAATAAATAATCATTATCCAGAGGCAAATAAATGTGGTGGAGAAATAAAGAAAATGATAAAAATACATGTTGTGAATATTAATATGCACACCATGTAGTTTTAATGGTTATTTTTAAGAAATGATTGAATTTTTTCAATTAAATAAAATTAGGTGTAATTTTTTTGCCTGTCTGTCATGTAATAATAATAGTAAACTGTTATTATTATACAAGGTGTCTTACTAATAATTAAATTAAATTAATAAATACTATTAGGAAACTAATTCATTTTTTATTCTAATTAATGAAATCCAAATTACATTATTCTCATTAGCCTAGCCATTCAGTTTTGTTGTGCATAACGTAACTTGACAGAGTTCGCAAGCCAAGAGATAATTCTTTTCCTCTAAGAACACTCTAAAGTTATGAGAGAGATCATCCTCCCCCATATCAAAGAGAGTTATTTGGGAGCGGATATCAAGGTGATCAAAGGTGGACATTGCAAGGGAATGATTTACAATGATATCACATAGATATCCCTTCGAAATCATCCAGATATACACGTAGCATTTGTGGATCACCACTAGAGGAAGCCTACACCTGGCTTCTAAGACGCAATGATAGATCACTTCGGATCGCGACTAGAAACATCAATAGATAGATAATTCAATCAACTTAATTTCTTCCTTTTACTTAAATAAATTATAATGAAAAAATTATGATCCACTCTATTGTTTCTGGACACCCCCACAGTCTTTTATTCTTAATTCTATTCTGAAGATCCAACATTTTATCATCGTGAAAGATCTCAGATTGGCCATTTTAAATGATAAAATCAATATTGGGTACACAAATCCATGTTTTTATGCTATGCATGGAACCTACAAGTGGTATTAGAGCATTAATATCTATTATTATAATTATTTAATTTTTTGCTAGTGAAATATTCATTTAATAAATTAGTTGTTTCAATTAATGTTAATGGTTATGTAAATATGAATCTTGATATTTGATTCTCCTCTTTCATTTCTATTTCACCTTTGAAAAACAATATTTTATTTTTCATTTAATTATGATTAAATTGGGGTTCTTATTTAGTGGTGCCTATGGTTCTAGGTAGTACAATACCTGAACACATGTTGTTTATTCAGCAGTACATGCAGTGTAGACAAGGATCCATGTACCGGGACTGGTCTACCAAACCATGTTGTGTGTTGGAGTTTATCAATGTCTTTAGTGACTTCATGTGTTGAGCAGAAATAGGTGGAACACAGTTTCCAAATTACACCTTGTATGGCCGACAAGACATGATGGGTTGTCCCTTCAGATTACTATTAGACCATGTACCTCGTACATGGCCTACCTAGCTGGAGACTGTGCAACACAGATACTACAAAGCCTATGTCACACAATACATGTCATGTACTCCAATGTTTTTCTATGTACATCTACCTGCTATATCCCATGGAATGTACTTTGGATGGATAGTGATTGATATTACATGACATGTAGTTAGAACAACACACCATATACTAATCCAAATTACACATATTTATTAATAATTTCTAATATATTTTACAAACCCTTGAGATGTGTACTATAGAGAAGGAATGAAGATAAATAATAACATGTGATATGTGTTATATATATGTGGGTTTAATTTAACATCTTCATAACATTAATTTCTACTCATTGGTAAGTTATGAATGAGAATTCACTAAGTTTCGTCCAAGGTACAAGTTACATAAAAATATAGTTTTAAATGAAATTATTTGTTTAAAATTATGTTTGAATAGAATCTCAAGGAATTTCAGAAAAGGGTTTAAGATAAAAGAATTTATTAATTAAAGATACATAATTATTTCATGAATTATTTATTGTAAACACTAAATATTAATGAATTTAATTTTAGTTTTATTTATGCGTAAATATTGGTGATTGTATGGATGATCAATAGATAGACTGAGACCTTTATATGTGTATCATTTCTTTTAACTAATTTATTTAAATTAAATTTTTTTTCCATCGAGCCTTATCCACATTAATATGATGGGCCTCTATGCCAAAGGTTTATTTTATGTAGAAGCCCAATTTAACCCTCACCCATGAGTAAGATAAAATAATTTGTAATGGACTGACCTTCTAAGCTAGTGGATGTGGCTCAAGTTAAGAGAAAAGGTGAAACCAATCAAAGGAGATATAAAGGTGGATATGTGGAAAGCTGTAAACACAAACCCAAAAGTTTCATCTATTTCTCCCCTAGGCCTTCGGTTAGTTTATCAAACATTAGATAAACTCACCAATATAAAGAGCTCCTGATCATTCCTTTTATTTTATTTTTTTAGTTCCTTGGTTTATTTATTCTAGGTGTGTTATCATGATCACATAATTAATTAATTAAACAATCATGTGTGATAGAACTATAATAAATCAAAAGTATACATAAATATTATCATAAACATGGTTAATTTCTTTTGTATATCCCATTTAATATTAAAAATCATTTAAACACATATAATAAAATGGAAATTGCATATACGGAAAAAATACCTCACAGAAATATTATGTCTATATAGCCTTCCATAATCATGTTTAGAATCGAACCATAGTTCAATGTTCCTGACCAACCATAGATGGGGTGCTTTCAATTATTCGGTATTTATAATTTAATGTTTTGGGTTGGATTGACTTGGTTCACATCAAGGGATGACTGCTACAACAGGATATGGTGTGACCAAGAGGCAAAGTTCGAGGAAATCCAAAATAAAAGGATTTCGAGATAGGGGAGTCCACTCAGCGGATTAAGGAACTGTGATTTAATACAGTTGGAATTTTGAATGCCTACCTACAACCCTTCATGTTTCTTGACCAAACCTATTTGTGGTAATACAAGGGAAATATCGATCCATTCAACTATAATAATTAGGAAAGAGAATATTTTGAAGATAATGGTGAAGGATATTAGAATTCGATAAAATAGTTGGAGACTAATAAGTATTAATTTGTTGTTCCAAGTTTTTATCATGGTAAAGTAATAAATCATTTATCATCATAAACTATAGAAAAGCAAATAAAAACAACTTCAATCATATCATTGTGAAACATACTCATGAAAAAACACATCTCACCATCACCAATTTCATGGAGTGGCAGAGGCATTTACGCGACAACCATCACCATAAAAGAAAATTGTATGTGATATTTGATCTATTTCCCGTTGCACAAAAAAAAGAGGCTATTGAGGAGGAACTATCTCTCTATATGAAACATATAGATGATTCCACAAATTCCCAATTTCTCTTGCTATTAGACACGTGTAATGAGCTCTTGAAGCAACATGAAATCATGGATTTATATAGCATGATGTCTAAACTTTTGGATCTCTATCAAGAGAATGAGAGATATGAGTGATATAAGATCAACAATGATTTGTTCACAACTAATCATGGAGATTCTGTGCCCTTTGAGCCTCATGTTTTAATGTTTATTGTCTACATTAAACACCTAAGCATCATTGGGATTATGTTCTCATATGAGTAATGTACAGATCACATCCTATCACCACTACCCAAGACCTTCTATTTCTTTATTATCTACTAAAACTTGAGAAATAATGAGAATACTCTATCGGAACATATAACCTTAATTCTCTAGTCAAATAAGTACATGGGGAATGATAAACCTGCAATCCTTATGGTGAATAACAAAATGAAGGGAAATGAAAAGGGGCCAAGGTTTTATAACATGTCTGAAGCCCCCATGCACCATCCATACAAGAAGGGGAAGATCCAAAGGCAGTGAAAGGAATAAGAGGTCGTATGTTTTTCATTTGGAAAGGGAGGCCACTAGAAGAGGAAATGCACCTAGAATCATTGGGATGCTAAAGGAATGTTCGTTATCTAGTGTAATCTTTCCATTTCTACACAATGGGTATTAGATATATCTTTTGGGGATCACATATTTATTCCAATTCAGGAACCAAGTATATTTAGAAATATTTCTAGAGGATTGGAGGATATTCGAGATTCCAATGGAAAGAGTATGGATATGATAGCCATTTTAAATTACCATATTTCATTTCCCACTGGGATGCTTTTGGTTTTACAAAAATATTAGCATGTTCCCAGTGTTACCAAGAACATAATTTATGTATCATGTTTGGATATGGATGGATTTATTTTCATGTTTGGAAATAAAGGGTTATTTCTATTATAGGAACAATGTATTTTATGGGTTGGAACATTTAAATAATTTTTTCTGTATTAAATCATAAAAACCAAGTGTTGGAAATCGATAATGAAACAAACTCATAAGAATCATACAACACCTAGTTTTTGAATCACCATACTGCTCTTATAAACTAGAAGATCTTGAAAAGGAGCTTCCAAGATATTTATATAGACTCTACTGAGCTAAAACCACTTGATAGATGTCATTATTGTTTACATGGTTAGATAACCACGCTACGTTTCAGTGGATTGGGTGAAAGGGACACAGATCTTCTAGGATTGGTGCACACAAGTGATTGTGGACCATTTCTAGTAGAAGCTTCAGGTGGATATTCATATATCATTGAGTATATATGGATATATCTACTAAATGATGTATAAGTCATAGTACTTGGAGAAATTCAAGTAATTCACTAATGAAGTACAATATCATTTTGGTAAGATGATAAAGAAGCTTTGATCGGATCGAGGTGGAAAATATATGATCCAAAAGTTCATCGACCTTTTATGGGAGTGTGGGATTCTATCTCAACTCACTCGTCCTTATACACCATAGTGGAATGGTGTTATGATAGGAGGAACCAAAACTTGTCATAAATGGTGAGGTCGATGATGAGTCTTGCAGATCATCCATTATCATTTTGGGGAAAGGCATTAAAAACTACAATAAACACATTAAACCGAGTACCAACTGAAAAGGAAAATTGAATTCCTTCCGAGTTATGGAATGGAATGAAACCCATTTTTCCCCACAATTGTATGGGGATGTGAGGAGTTTTTTATGGTCTTCTCAAGAAACAAAATAGTTCTCACGACCCGACCCAACCCGGGCTCGAGCAGCAACTACCCCAAGCCCGCCACCATACTCCAGGGGCTGGCGACAGGTGCCGAAGGCTAAAAAACTCGGGGAGGCCTTTTCTTGAGTACATGTACACACATACATGAAGCACACTCAATGAAATAGTGTAGAGTAAAAGAAAATAAATGTAAAGAAAAGGGAAACTGCTATATATAAACCACAATAGTGAATCGACGTCTAAACCGTAAAAAGTAAACGGTGAAGGTAATTTTAAACGAAAAGGGGAAAACACGAGCCCAACCAAAAAAGTGCCACAACCAGACAACATGTGAACAAAAAGTAAATAGATGGAAGGGTACCCCACCTGGAACCTTACTCCGAACATTGCACGCGGTCCAAGCACTCAAACTCTTAAGCTCCACTGATGTCACGACCAACCTATCTGTCGTCTATAACGGCACACCAAGTGCGGGAAAACCCCAAGCATTGGTGAGTATAAAAATACTCAGTAGGATACCCCGAAGGCTCGAGGGAGCAACAAAGGTGGTACCAAAGGGTTAGCAGTAGATCTAACAGGGGAAAGTAAAGGAGTACAACCGAGAGTGCAGCCAAAAGTACATCAGTAAAGTGTACTTCTCAACCCAACAAAAGGAATAAAGTATACTCATACAGACACAAGGATCTGGAAACAGTGATAAGATGAACTTATCATCAAGTCTTCGCTACCTATAGCTGGACAGTAGACTCTTCTAACCATGAGAAGCTAGACACGGAAATCATGTGGTATACCCCGTGCATCTTCGCCTCTCCTGGAGGGACAGTAACCAAGCCCAAGAAGTTGGTACTGGAACAAGGTATATGCATATCCCTAATCTCAACAAGAAGCCTGAACATGGCCGTAAGGGGATCTCCATCCTATAGCTCAGCCCAAGAAAGTGAGTCTCCATCAGTCCCATAAGAAAACACCATCGATGCCCAGCATCCTGCACATCTACCCCGAACTAAAAGTCACGGGGCTCAAACCACCGCACATCGACTCTATCCTCTTTGGGCGGCACTGACTCACCCGCACAATTTTAGGTCGCGTCACAAGGACATTTCATGGTGGGGGAAACCTCTCCTTTTACTTGATAGTTTTGGGGGAACGTCAAACCACAACTCCTCACTGCCACGCAGTCGAGAGGTCTCCTCTAAGTCAACAGGCGACCCCCTGCCCAGCCCCACTAGAGGGTCCCTGGTAGTCAACGGGTTCCCACTATAGGGAGACCTGGAAAGAGTCGACGGGTGCCACACTGACCAGTCCCGTAACAGGGTAATCCACTGGAGGGAGACCTGGCTAATGTCAGCGAGAGGACCACTGCTCAGCCCAGCTGGAGGTATCCTGGCATCGAGGACCACTGCTCAGCCCAACTAGAGGTAATCCCGGCATTGGGGACCACTACCCAGCCCACCTGAATGTAAGCCCGTCATCGGGGACCACTGCCCAGCTCAGCTGGATGTAAGCCCAGCATCAGAGACCACTGCCCAGCCCCGTTGGAGGTAAACTCGGAACTGCTCTGGCCATCCCTGCTGGATGGTACTGCTCGGTGAACATCGTTGTACTGGCCATCCCTGCTGGATGGTATCCCACTGGCAAGCCCTGCTCGAAACAACCTCAGCCCTACTGGTAACAACCTCAGCCCTGATGGAAACTACCTCAGCCCTACGGGAAACAACCGCAGCCCTGCTGGAAACAACCTCAGACCTACTAGAAACAACCCCATCCCTGCTAGAAACAACCTCCAAGTAAGAGGATCGTGCCCGCGTAGAGTGTTGGTCACACCGAAACCACAATACCCCTACCAGGGAACACGTAGTGTTGGGAGAATATCCCCAGTTGTTACAAGGCTATCCCTCTCCAATATTCTGAGTCACTATCGAAGCGGACTGAGACAAATCATCCCAAAAAGTTGGAAAACACCCACGATGTATGAACACCTGTGGTCACAAACTATGTCGTAGTCCGATGGAAGGGGCACGGTACTGAAACCCCTCACAGCTGAAGAAACAGAGGAAAAATCCATCTCTGTCGGCCAAACAATCGAGAACGAAACCAAGGGGAGACAACTCAAACCTACTGGTCAAACAAATGATCACAGAGGGGCCCTCTACATCGCGAGAGGTCAAAGTATGTAAAGCAGAACACGGCACGGATGTGGGGACCACAGGGCGTGTGGCCCCATCTCAACCCCGACCAAGTGCACAAACATTCTCCGGTACCAACATTCACATGTACCTCCCAGCACTCCCGTATACTCCTAGAGTATACCACATTTCCAGCCAAAAGGCTAACGTGCCCCTGACACCCAACACCAACGTGAAGGCGTAACGTAACAAATACAACATTCCACCTCATCAGTTGAGGCACATTCAACCACATCTCTTTAATCACAAAACCTCACTCTCCCGGGAGTGCACACGATCACACACCAAAGGTCCGCTACAAACACGATAGAAGAACCACCACCGGGGCACCTTTCATAATTCCACAATTAATAAGATCGTTTATGATGCTCCGAACAACCAAATGGATCATACCATTGTAATCCTCTCATAAAAACATGCGAGATAGACTACTTACTTGCCTCAAACAGATATCCAATGGAAAATTCATCCAACACCGCCTCACGCCCGAATGGGGTACCGTGACCTCGAGCCCTGGCCCCGAAAACAGTCGGGTGCATCGCACAACTGCGATCCTCTCAGGAAAACATATCAAAAATACAGCTCACTTGAGCACAACGGATATCCGGAAAAAAAGATGCATTCCAGCATACCGCGAACGAGAGGTTCTACACGGGACCCACATCCTAGTCCTGATGCGCTGCCAACGGATCAATCTATTGTGATCCTCCCGAAAAAGTACACAAGTTTGACTATTCACCTGTCCAAAACGGACACCCGGTGATACAACTGGAAATCACCGGCAACTCCCGAAATGGCCCTCGCGAGGCCCGCACTAGCGTGCAGAATTAAAGCGGTCGGATTGCACCATTGAAATCCCCTCAGAAAAACATCCAGAATCGACTACTCACATGCCCCGAACTGACGTCCGATGAAAATGTCGTGAAACGCTGCACACAGCTCAAAAGACGGGGCAGGGGGCCCACACCTCAACTTCGGCCTCACTGCCTGAAACCACCCTGGAATGCTCAGCCTCGGCGCCAGGCTCGTAACACCATTGACGATGCACAATTCAGAAATCGGAGGTGTCTATGCCATCCAAAACATGAATCCCCGAAAAACATGCGTCCACTTAACGGTCATGCCGCGCCCCGAGCCCGTCGTGTGCCTCCGCACTCTCCCGATGCACTCTGCCCCGACCACTCGCATGCGCCGTCGTCCACCGTGCTCCCTTCTTAGCCGGAGGACCCTTGTGACCGGCACCGACTAGACACCCCAAATACACTGGTTTTGGCCGGAAAAACACTCCAAAACCCGCTCACCTTTGGCGGACAACCGCGACCCCATACAAACCCAGATTTCAATTCCGAAACAAGAGTTTGAAAGAATAGAACATTGGATACAAAATCATGGGGCTCTCTCAGAAATTTTAATGCATTTGAAAGTATATAATTGAATTCAAAGATGGTGCGAAAACCAAAAATGAAAACGCAACAACGCCAACTTTCTGGGCGTTGCCCGGAGCATTGTCGTGATCCATCAGAGCCGCACCTTATCAGATAGGAGGAGGTGAAGCTTGCGGGTGGAGGTCTCTCTGGGGTGGGCTCTTCCGCCATGGGGTGCAGTGGGAGGAGGAGGGGGTGATTAAGGGTTTAAATAAGTTAATCAATTAAAATCTTAATTAACGTAAACCCCTAATTTTAACCTGCATCCAAACCTTTTAGTGATGTCAAAATTAAACCTTGCCTAAGGTAAACACCACCTCCTGAGCACAACATCGTTCTCAGAATTTGATTCCGATTTTCCTTTCAAAAGTTATCAAACATAACGCCCGAGGCCGTCAAATTACGAAAACGCCCCTGGGGTAATTTTTTATAGACGGCCCACGCCCGCAAAACATATACCCCTCCTAGGGTAAAAAACAAATTCTGGACTCAACAGTGCCCTCGGTTTTCCAATCTGAGCCACCGTTTAAATGATACATGTGTTTCACCATTAAACAAATTAATTAATTAATTTAATTGCCCGTTTAACATTCCAAAAGTGGGCGAGGGGTCCAAACATCCTACGCCGAAAAGTTTTCTATCGTTCCAATGGTAAAAAACCCATTTTGGAACCATCCGTATGCTCGGATCTTTGATTTGGATCACTGTTTAGGAGTTATCCAATTTATTTGGTGTTCCCAGTGTGAATGCAGTGAAAAATTAATTCCGGCCACACTGGGGCTCAGAATCGCACGCCGTCTGAAGGTGATGCTCTGGAATATCATCAAGAATTTTCCAAAGTCATTCACAGAAAAAACCGGGTTCCTAAATCATTCCCACCTTGAATATTTTCGTCCCTGAAAAGAAAAACCAGGGAACAACTCAGGGTACTAAGCCCACACCTGGCTCTCTCATGCCCAGAAGAACTCTCACACAGCTCTACACCACCGCACACAAACCAAAGGATTTGATATGTTCACGCGAGGTCTGCCCTCACTGATGTCGTGCATAGGGGCATGCACACCTCTTCTCGGTTGAGTCACAAGGGAGATGTCATGCACCCAAACCAGCCGTTGTGGTTAGGGCTAGGAGTTAGGGAACTTCGGCATACCTCTGCACGGTCTCAAACAGCAAAAGGCCCTCGGGGGGTAGCTCACCTCCCCGACCGAACCCCAATGTCACACGCCGTGACTGGAATCACCGCCCGCACCAGGAACAAGGCCCGGTGAATCCCTCATTCAAAATATCCATATGGTGAAACACCCATGGATATCTAGTCACGCAAGATTTAACAGTCGATGTCTCGCAACCAAGACTCTCTTACACTCTTGGAAGTGAAGGAGTCATCACCATCGACTAAAGAAAAAGGTCTCACACATTTTTACCATACCAACATAGGGTTACACCGATGCCCCGTGCCACCCTGTTAACAACCGAAACACGGAGAAGGGAGAAAATATTTTCACACACATAGTCTAACAATTCTACTACAAGAAGTAGAAGAGCTATAGAGCGTACCTCTTATCACCTCAAGATCTACAGGATCGTACAACTCCAAATCTCCCAGCTGTCTGTGGCCCCAACTGTCAGCTCCTGGAGCATGACGTGGACATTCTAGTGGTGATGAGAAGACCACCTAAAGTCATCCCCCATTACTAGCTCCTCCTGCTACTGTACTAGCACCACCTCTCTAGGCGCTACACCGATCAAGGTGCTTCCCCCGTCGTGGTGGTGCACCTGCTGCTCGCTCGAAGCTCTCTGCATGCCTGGTCAGGCAGTCACGTGCCATGTGACCTCGTCCATCTGAAGAATATCACCGATTCTCTCTAGGATACACTGGTGCCCTCTGGCACCACTGTGGTGTACGACCACGCCCCTGAGTCCAGTTGTCAGAAAGCCACCTGCGTCAAGGTTCTACTTGCCGATGGCTGCTAGTTGCGGCTGACATCTCAACTCCAAGGTGCTTGCTTCCACCACCAACTCTAGAACGTGACGGGAAGCTCTCTGTCACCAGCGCATGATCTAGCACCCCTACATATGTGGAAATGCTCAAGGGTACTATGACAGCACAAATCGCTTGACGGAGACCCTGCTCACACTTCTGCGCTCAGAAGTTTCCATTACGGACCAAGTACGGGTAACAGCGTGCACGGTCTGCGAAACTAGCCGCGTACTAGGCCACCGTCATCCCTCCCTACTGAAACTACATGAGCTCCTGAATCTGAACAGAGTGCAAGCAGGAGGGGAAAGACTCCACACGGAACAAAAAATGAATGTTCCCCATGAAAAAATTGGCTCATCAAGAAACTGAGTCACTAGACTCCACCAACGTCGAGATGCTCCATGAAAAAGGTCGGCTACCAAAGCCACTATCTGATCTACTGGCGTATGCACAAACTTGAAAAGGCTAACCACTGTCTTGAGACAATCCTCTGCTGCCTGAGGGTTTGGCTCCCTACTAAACCTCAATGGTCTCTGCCGTTGGAACTCACAGAGCGCGCTCAAACTGTGCTCAAGCCCCGCCTACTCTACTGAAGCTGTCTGCTACTCAAAAGGTTGGAGTGCTACTATGTTCCCACCCAGAGAAAGGGGCTCGCATGATGGGTCTTGGACTGTGGCCTCGTAGCTCACAGGGTTCTCATCACGCACCAGAGCTGGTATCTTGGCTTGCTGTCTTGTCGGAGACATCCTTAATAGTATCAAGGAGTTTCGTGGTCAGATGAGCATATATGTATATACAAATAACAACGATGGGGAGCTGACCCAAGAAGGATAGTCAATGACTAAATCCTATGTGATGCACAAACCAATTTTCCTTGCAAGAAGTGTCTCAGCATGCCGAGTCGACAATCGGGTTATCAAGGCCCGAGTGAAAGGATATGTCGGCCGCCGCACCATCACTGGACTCCCTGGCCTGAAAGCCGCTCTTGAGACACGTTGACACCATTTCCCTAAAACCCAACCAATTTCTTTTTAGAGACGTCCAAAAAATTTCCCATTGAACGAACCACCTATGATACCACTATGTCACGAGTCGACCCTACCTGGGCTCGAGCCGCAACTACCCCATGCTCGCCTCCATAGGCATGGGGATGGCAACAAGCGCCGAAGGCGAAACAACTTGGAGAGGCCTTTGTCTGAGTACCTGTACACACACACACGCATCACACTCAATGCAAAAGTGCAGAGTATATGAAAACAAAACTAATGAAAAGGAAAACTCCTATATATAAACCACAATAGTGCATCGACCTCTAAACCATACAAAGTACAAGATGATGGTTAACTGAAAAGATAAGGGGAAAACACGCGCCCAACCAGAAAAGTGCCACAACCCAGAAACATGTGAACAAAAAGTAAACAACTAGAAGTGTCCCCCACCTGAAACCCAACTCCAACCACCACACGCGGTCCAATCTCTTGAACTCCTAATCTCCACCGAAGTCACGACCATCCTGTCTGTCGTCTGCAATGACACACCAAGTGCGGGCAAAGCCCATGCAGGGGTGAGTATAAAAATAATCAGTAAGATACCCCGAAGGCTCGAGGGAGAAACAAATGAGGTTCCAAAGGGTGAACAATAGATCGAATTGGGGAAAGTAAAGGAGTAAAACTGAGATGGCAGTCAAAAGTACAGTATTAAAGAGTATAAATCAACCCAAAAAAGGAATAATGTAGACTCATCCAGACACATGGAGCTGGAAAATGGTGATAAGAGGAACTTATCGTCGATTCATCGCTACCTATAGCTGGAGAGTAGACTCGTCCAACCACGAGAAGCTAGACACAGAAAGCACGTGGCATACCCCGCCCGTCTTCGCCTCTCTTGGAGGGAGAGTAACCAAGCCCACGAAGTGGGTACTAGAAAAAGGTATATACATATACCTATGCTAAATAAGAATCCCGAACAAGGTCGTAAGGGGATCTCCATCCTGTTGATCAGCCCAATAATGTGAGTCACCATCAGTCCTAGAAGAAAACACCATTGGTGCCCATCATCCCGCACGTCTGCCCCGAACTACAAGTCAAGGGGCTCAAACCACCACACCTCGACACTAACCGCTTTAGGCAGCACTGAATGGCCCACACAGGTTTAGGCTGCGTCACAAGGATGTGTCTCAGTGGGGGAAAGCGCTCCTCGTACTTGAGAGTTCTAGGGGAACGTCAATCCACAACTCGTCACTGCCCCGTAGTAGAGAGGTCTCCTCAAAGTTGACAGGGGATCCCTTGCCCAGCCCTGCTGGTGGTAACTTGAAAGTCAACGAGTTCCCACTATAGGGAGACCTTGCAAGAGTCGATGGGTACTACACTGACCAGTCCTGTAATAGGGTAATTCAATGGAGGGCGACCCGGATAATGTCGGTGACGGGACCACTGCCCAGCCCAGCTGAAGGTAACCCGACATCGAGGACCACTGGCCAACCTAGGTGGAGGTAAGCCCAACATCGGGGACCACTTCCCAGCCCAGATGGTTGTATGTCGAGCATCGGGGACCACTACCCAGCCCAACTGGAGGTAAGCCCGACATCGGGGATCACTACCCAGTCCCGCTAGAGGTAAATCTAGAACTGCTCTGGCCATCCATGCTGGATGGTACTGCTCGGTGAACATCATTGTACTGGCCATCCCTGCTGGATGGTATCCCATTGGTGAGCCCTACTCGAAACAACCTCATCCCTGCTGGTAACAACCTCAGCCCTACTGGAAACAACCTCAGCCCTGTTGAAGACAACCGTAGCCCTGCTGGAAACAACCTCATCCCTGCTGGAAAATACCTCACACCTACTAGAAACAACCTCAGCCCTACTGGAAACAACCTCAGCCCTGCTGGAAACAACCTCTTGTGTAGAGGATCAGGCTCGCATAATGTTTTGGTCACACCAAAACCACAAGAACCCTACCAGGGAACACAGAGTGACGGGAGAATATCTTTAGTCCTTACAAGGCGATGCCGCTCCAATCCGTTGAGTCACTGTCGAAGCGGACTGAGAGAAATCATCCCAAAAAGTGGGAAAACACCCACACTGTATGAACACCCATGGTCGCAAATGGTTCCACAGTCCGATTGAAGGGGAACGGTACTAAAACCCCTCACAACTGAAGAAATAGAGGAACAAACCATCTCTACCGGCCAAACCATCAAGAACGACAACAGGGGCAGACCACCCAACCCTGCTGTCCAAACAAATGAGCACAGAGGGGCCCTCTACATCGTGAGATGTCAAAGTACATAAAGAAGAACATGGCACGCACATGGGGCCCACTCGATGTGTGGCCCCATCTCAACCCCGTCCAAGCACACAAACATTCTAAGGTACCAACAACCACATGTCCCACCCAGCACTCCCGTATAGTCCTAGAGTATACATCATCTCCAGCCCAAAGGCTAACGTGCACCCAGAACCCAACGTCAATGCGAAGGCGTAACGTAACAACTCCAACCTGCCACCTCAATGGTTGAGGCACATTCAACCACATCTCTTTAATCACCAACCTCACTCTCCCCAGAGCGCATGCGATCACCCGCCAAAGGTCTACTACAAACACGGTAGATGAACCACCACTAGGGAACCTTTCATATTTCCCCAATTAATAAGATCGTGTATGAGGATCCACACAAACTAACGGATCGTACCGTTGTAATCCACGCATAAAAACACGTTTGATACACTAATTAATCAGCTCAAACGGATATCTGACAGAAAAGTTATCCAACAATGTCTCACACCCAAACGGTGTCCCGTGACCCCGAGCCACGGCCTCGAAAACAGTCAGGCGCATCGCACCACTGCGATCCCCTTGGGAAAACAAGTCAAAAAGACTGCTCACATGAGCGCAACGGATATCCGAAGAACAGATAGATTCTGGCATACCGTGCACGAGAAGTTCTATGCGGGACCCACAGCTTGGTCCTGATGTGCTGCCAACGGATCGCACCATTGCGATCCTTTTGAAAAAGTACAGAAGTTTGACTATTCACTTGTCCAAAATGGACACCAGGCGATACAGCTGGAAATCGCAGAAAACTCCCGAAACGGCCCTCAGGGGGCCTGAACTAGCGTGCAGAATTAAAGTGGACGAATTGCACCATTGAAATCCCCTCGGAAAAACATCCACAATCGAATGCTCGCACACCCCGAAGGGTTGTCCGATGAAAAATTCGTGAAACGCTGCACGAAGCTCAAAAGACGGGCCATAGGGCCCACAACTCATCTTTTTCCTCAACGCATGAAACAAGCCTAGAAAGCTCCGCCTCGACGCCAGGGTCACAACATCAATGATGGAGCCCAATTCAGACTTTGTATATGTCTGCGCCATCCAAAACAAGAATCCCCATAAAAACGCTCATCCACTTAACAGTCATGCCGCGCCCCCAAGCCCCTCGTTTGAAGAATTATAATTCCTTGAAACCATCTCACAATATTCCTCTCATTCTATGGAACGCACCGCTGAAGACGGCTCGTGAAACTGACTCAAGGTTTATAATTTATAAAAATAAATCATTTTATAATAATAATTATAACATTATTATTATGATTATTATAACCTTACTTTTTTTCTTATTTTTTTCGTTTTTTTTACCGCATCTCTCATATCTCCCGACCTGACCCGCCTCCTGCGGGTCTTCCTCCCACACATTTCCCTCACCGCAAACCTCGTCGATGCCTCGACCCCGGCCTGCCGCCCTGGCCGCTCACCTGCAGCCCCAGCGGACTGCTGCCACAGCCCCGCTCCCCGTGGCTCCTCCCTGCCACTCCCTCGCCAGACACCCGTAGCCGAGCGCCCTGCGCCTAGCCCGCCGCCTGCCGCCATGCTCGCACGACACCTTCTGCCCTGACTACTCGCCTACCCTACCGTCTGCCGTGCTCCCTGCTCGCCAGGAGGACCCCTGTGATCGGCACCGACCAGACCCCCCGGAAACAGTAGTTTTTGGCTGGAAAAACACTCCAAAACCCACCCATTACGGACCCATCCGTACACTCGGATGTCTGATCTGGATCACCGTTTAGGATTTATCCCATTTATTTGGCTTTCCCACTATGAATTTACTGAAAACATAATTCAGGCCACACTGGGGCTCAGAATCGCAAGCTATCTAAAGCCGCTGCTCTGGAATAACATCAAGAATTTTCCAAATTATTTCACAGAAAAACTCAGGTTCCTACAATAGCACCCCAGGGAATGATGTGTATCATTATAGGATATCCAATGGAAATGAAAGGATATTGCCAATATAAACCTTCAGAAATGGAATTTATTGTCTCTATACTAGAATTTTTTATTGATATGTAGAACACCCTCAAATGGGATATTGGGATGAATATTGAATATTAAGATGTTGATGTTCAAGATACACAAGTGTTGGTATAGGAAAAAGTTTTATTCGTCCCCATGGAAGAGGTTCCAAATACACAAGTACTGCGTAGGATCACAAAAGATGTAAGGGAACCAGAGAGATTTGGTTTCCTAGTCACCGATGATGGTGAATCATTATAGTTAGACAATTATGAACCTCTCTCCTACAAGGAATCTGTACAGAGCTCAGTAGCTACAAGATGGAAAGAAGATATGAATTCTTAGATGGATTCCATGTATCAGGACCATGTTTGGGTTATGGTCGATGAACCAATTGATGTAATTCCTAATGCATTCCAAAAGGGTATTCAGGATAAATCTGGACCTGGAAGTTCATGTTAGCCCCTATGAAGAAAAAATAATGGCTAAACGATTCAAACATCATCAATAAATTATCATTGATGAATCCTTCTCACCAGTTTCCATGAATAAATCCATAAGAATCAAACATTCCATAGAAACTTACCATCCCTAAGAGATTTGGAGGATTGATTTCAAAACATCATTCCATAATAAGAAGCTTCAGGTAGATGTCTCTACGAGACAACCATGAGGGTTTGTGACACCAGGTGAAGCAAAACAAGTTTGTAAGATGCGAAAATACCTTTATGGAATAAAGACAAAATCCATATCATGGAACATTCAATTTGATGACTCCATAATGGAATTTGGTTTCATTGATAATGAATGTGATCCATGTGTTTATAAGAGGTTTAATGTGAATGCAGTCATTATCCCAGTAGTACATGTTGAGGAAATATTACTTATGAGAAATGATATACCAGTATTACAGTTAGTTGTGGAAAGCTTGAACAAGTGTTTCTCCGTTAAAGTCATAAGTTAAGTAGCCTACTTTTAATGGATCAAGATCATTCTTGATTCATCCAAGAGGATTCTTGGATTAAGTGAAGTTACATAAATTGACCAGATACTAAAGATATTTAGTATTGAACAATACAATATGGGATTGGTCCCAGTTTCATATGGCCTACATCTTTCTAAGAGAATGTTTCCTCAGACACAATAGGATAATGATAGGATGAGTAATATCCCATACGCTTTGGCTATATGATCCATCATGTATTCCATGTTATGTACCAAGATTGATGATTCCTATGGACTACGAATGGTAGGAAGATATCAAGAAGACCCAAGAGAACAAAATTGGACTATTGTTAAGACTATCCTTAAGTATCTGATAAGCACTATGGATTTGATCGAGGGGTATGGAGGGGATGAGGAGATTGTCATCAGAGGGTATATTGATTCATGTTTTCAGATAGATTATAATGATCTGATGTCATATTCAGGATATTTTTTCTATATTAATGGAGGAGCTATGAGCTGGAAGAGATTAAACCAGCATGTTTTCTCTGATTCGACATCAGAGTAAAAATATATAGTGTCTTCTGATGCATCCAATCAATCCATCTATATTAGGAAAATTATCTAGGAGCTTGATGTGGTGCCTAGTATTAAATATCCTAAAAAATTTTATTGTGATAATACTATAGTGGTGGATCTTGTAAATGAACCAGGGTCACATCAATGGACAAAACACATTCTCCGTAAGTATCACCTCTTGAGGGATTTCAATCCAAGGGGTGAAATTTTAGTGAGTAGATTGTCCAGAGAAAATAACATGGTCAAAACCATGACTAAAGGCCTATCTCAGTAGAATAATGAATATCACGTGAGAGCTGGCAGGTTAATGATTAATAGTAGTTGGCTCGAGTAAAAGTGGAAATCTTTAAGAGTTGCTGTCCTAGAACCAACTACTTTGTATTTTATTCATTAATAAATAGAATACCACACCTTGATTGATCTCCTACGTAACAAAGCATGTGATAATATCCTAAGGATTTTTGTTTCACTAAAGGTTCATTGTGGACCCCTACTATGAAGAGAACCCGTAATTTCCATAACATCATTCTTGTACATATGTTATATGGTCGGATGATGTTATTTGAGGGACACAAATAATACAGGCCATTAGGGGTGAGGACTCAGAAAACATTGAGGAAACATCTCATGGTGTGCACCATTGGTAGTTTCAAGTAGGATATTATGAAAATGAGACTCACCAGTAAGAAATACACCTTTCATAATGTCGTTGGATGTTCCTATCTATAGTTGTGTGTATTCGTCCATAGGCTTTAAAATTATTAATAATGGGTATTACAAATCATGCACATAGATGTATTTTTGAAAACTATGATGACACACTATTTATGGAGTGGTAGGCTATGTTGGGTGTTAAATGAGTAATACTGCATTATGATATAATGCGAGAAAGGATTTGTCCATTATTTTCCATTACAGATGTTGATATCTCATGACCTTTTATGGAATTTATATCGCCTAAATAAATCATTGGGCATGTTAAGGAATGGGAAATTTCAATTCTGACAATTCGAAGAAATAATAATCATGAACATGTGTTAATGGAACTACCATGAAACACAAATGATTTGAGATATCATGACAAAGGGATTACATTATATTGTATGCATTCGTATGAGATGAAACGTCATTACAAAGTTATCTACATTCTCTATGGGTGCCTTGGTGTGTTTCTAGACACTAACATTGGAGAGTATACAGACTCCTCCTAATGATAATGAGAATGATGCCTAGATTTTCACACATGATATGTGTCCAAGTATCTCGGTTAAATATTCATTTAACAAGTTGAATAAAGACAATTCCTGATTGTGGTTTAATAATTTTTCAAGGCTGCCTGATCGCATTTATTTCGACACTAGTTATTTGAAAAACATATTATGGGTGAAATAATATAATTTTTAGCAAGTAATGTAGTGACTTTTATTTTAGAAATAAATAGTAATTTTTCAAGGACTAATAAATGTGGTGGAGGAAATGAAGAAAATGAAAAAAATACACATCGTGTAGTTTTTATAATGATTTGTGAGAAATAATAATATTTAAATAATTCAATAATATTAGGTGTAATTCGATAGGAACATTTCAATTGATTATAATAGAAAACTATAAGTATTATACATGTGGTGTTACTAAGAATAAAATAAAATGAATAAATCCTTCCATCCAATTAATTCATTTTATTATTCTAAGTACTAAAATTCCAAATAAATTATTCTCATTAGCCTAGCCATTCATTGGTATTTTTCACAACAGATTAGGAAAAATTTCTCAAGATAATAGATAATAGTTTTCCTCTATGAATTCTATCAATATAAAAGAGAGATCCACCTCCCCCAGATCAAGGAGAGTGCTTTATATGCACCTTTCAAGGGAATCAAGGAGGACATTGTAAGTGAAGGATCATCTACACTATCACCCAGAGATCCTTTAGGCGACATCCATATATACGTGGAGCATGTGTGGATAACTTATAGAAGAATAATACACTAGTATTGTAAAATGCGACAAAAAATCATGTCTGATCATGACCAGGAACATCAATGGAGATAGAATTCCATCAAGTTAATTCTTTTATTTTAATTAAATTAATTATAACCAATATGTGATGAAACTCTCTATGGTTCTAGGACTCCCTTATTTTCTTGTTTTAATTATTAAATTCTAATGATCTTGAATTTTTTCGTTGTGACATATCTCATATTGACCATGGTTAACGATAAAATTAATGTTGGGTACACCAATCCACACGCTTCCCCTACACCTGAAACCTATGTTTAAAATAACATGTTGAATGGTTTTTATGTACTAGAAAAATGATTTATTGTCAAGGTGACATTCATGGTAAACACATGATTAATGGAAAGATAACCTTAATGTGTTTGTAATGATGAGAAAATGATTTTTTGACAATGATGAGTTGTATATGAATACGTAAATTGAATGGTACTGAATACCTAAAAACTGATAATGGATTTGTTCACAATGTAGTTGTCCTATAATTGATGGACTTTATATATTTTTTAGGATTTATGAAATATATATAATAAAATTAGGAATACTAATACAAGAATGTTTTCATTATGGATTTATGGTAATTCAAGTTTTCACCAAGTTTCATGAAAATACATAATGAAGCTATTCATATGATTTTTATTTGCAAAATAAGAGATAAATTGTTTTATATTTGGGATCATTGCTAGGATGATTTCGAGAAATATTGTTACCATAATTCAAAAGATTCAGAGTTTAATCTTTTGAAAGGGTTATATGGTTTACCAGTTATGAAATGGATTATGTAAAACATTGGAATGGACTATAGATATTGTCATATTATATTACTATATGTGGATATATGCACATTGGATAGCATCTGCTATACTTTTTGTTTTCATAAAGAAAGACATAGGGAAACACTTATCATTATATTTATGGATATCAAGTTCTAATAATTCTTCAAGAATTTAAATTTCAACTTAATTTCATAAAATAATAGATGAAGTGGAAATTTTTTTGAGAACAAAAACATGGAGGTGTTTTCCGGAAATATTCAAGTATAAATTTTCATGAAAATTATTAAGATTTAGGATAATGATATATAAATAAAATGTTATCCTAATAATTTTTTTATAGATGAACTTTTAAATCATCAAATATTTATGACTTTGAGGCCCTATACATTCCATTGATCATTTAATTGATTGTAATTGATGACCTCAATCACTCTTAATTAATAATTATGTTTTTCAGCCAAGGTAATAGTTTAATATCACACATATGTTCACATATATGGAAACCATGTTATGTGTTACTTTTTGTTAACATTATGTTTCCAACTATTCTTTTTAAATATAAGTTTTAGTATTAATTTTACAATGTGGGTTTCAATGATTCTATTGTTCAACTATTAAACATTTTATAGCATAGAAGAATTTGAACGTAAAAATTAATTTTAAGGTGGGTAGAATGCAACAGCCTATGATTTTTTGAATTATTTGTTTTTCAAATTAATATAAAATTTGGATATTTTTTATTCTATAAAACAAATAATAGATCATTTGTTTTATGTTAATGATCTATGTTTTTCTTTTGTGTTAAACAATGTCGAGTCCCATTAATAGTTTTACTTACATGCAATGTTGAGTTTTACCGATCTACAAAATAATATTCATACGATTATTAAAATATTATTAAAGATACAACATTTCCATGGGAATGGTTATAATAACAAAAGATAAATAATTTTTTAAAATATGACTAGTAAATTAATCCTTTGGATATCAATTACTAAAAGTGAAATAATGAACTATTTGACAATTGATAAATTTCTATTCAACGATTTATTTTATCAATGTAGAAACACAATTTTCTCTCAATAAATTAAACAAACTATTTCAGATTAGTTTTTCCAAAAATATTTATATAATATATATTTTTTATAATCATAAATTATATATTTATAGGTATTATATAAGAATTGATCAAATTTTATGAATAAAATATTAATTTTTCTAAAATGTAATTTTAAAGACATTTAATACTGAACCGATTTCAAAACTGATTTTCGAAAATTTTATGATTTTTTATGAAAAAATGAACATAATTTTTTATTTATAAATTTTAAATTTTAAATTGGGTGATTATTTTTCGTTATTCAAAAAACAATTATATTTTGATGAATAATTAATAAAACTGAATTTTAGTTTAGAACCGCATTATCATCCATTTTATTTACATTCAGAAATAAGGTTTCTAACTCGGTTTTTAGAATATATAAATTTATTTTATATTTGAGAAAAAAAGGTAATTATAACCAATATCACTATATATTTAGATATAAAAACTTATCAATATTTTGAATATTTTTACACTAACAACCAGCTTTATCGTCTTGTTTATGGGATTATCATTAAATTATTTTCATCATATTATATTATTGTCATTCGTAGAAATGAATTATTTATTTTTAAAAATAATAATTTATTATATCTAATATGGTGAACATTGTTTTTTAACTAGAAATTTTAGTCAATGTAATTAAAAATAAATATAGCAATTATGGTAAACTTAATCTTAATATGGGACAAAATATTAATATTAATGGCCAAAATTAATCAAATCTTGTAAAAAATACATTAGCTACTAATATTCAGAAAATATCCACTCCTAATTCAAATAATATGCATTATAGGGAAATCGTTTCATGTAATTTCCATATAATAACCTCAGTAAAAAAATACAAAAAAAGATCCTTCATTATTTTAATATTTATAAATCATTAGAGTACGAATGAAGCTATATATTTTCGATTATAAATAGAAGTTTTTTTAATCTAAAACATATTCTTTTATCATGATAGTTTAAATATAATTTGTAGATATTAATTAGTTACATTAAACACAAATCAAATTATAATGTAGAAGTTATTTAGTTAATAATTGAATAAAATAAATGATACAATAAATATTAAATGCATTGTAAATTGTTTGAATTACCATATTCAATTAATTTTTAGATTAATATATAATTAATCACATGTTTATAATAGATATATTTTAATACAATAATTGTCTTGATATTTTAAAATTTAAATGATGTAACTAATGTCGAAATTTATAATAATTTAATTTTATAATAAATGATGTTATAATATAAATAATTTTAAACTACTAAACACTCTAACATATGAAATTAAATTTATAAATTATAATAAATAGAACATATTTTCTATTTATGGAAAATTTTATTTTTCATAATTAACATTTTGAAGCATATATTTTAAATACATTGTTAGCATCGTTTAGGTTAAAGTAGTGTTTTTACACGTTATATGTGCTTGTTTTAAAATGTTTATTCATAAAATCTTAGGATTTATCTATTTAAATTTTTATATAATATTTAAAACTCATGGGGTAAATATTTTGTAATAAATTTCACTTTAATTTATTCATAACCGTTATGTTACATTGGTTAAACAACATGTTACTTTAATAAAAATCAAAATGTTACAATTTGGGAAACATATATGTTATGAAACAAAATTATAAAAATACCTGTATAATTATGGGCTAATTTATATTATCTTCCATAAATCCTATTGAAATATTTCTGTTTATATTTTTGAGGCACCTGATATTTGGTATACCTTCCAATAATTTATTCCTTTTGGTATTTACATGAATGTCTCTCCCCCTCCATTATAAAAAGGCATTCAATCTTCCAATTCCTAAAATCACTCAAAAAACATTATGTAAACCTAACTATACCAAAATAGTACCATATCATCCCTATCTACAGCATTTATAAATCCCTCTAGGCTTAAATCCATCCATAGAAGCCGTATTTTTCAAAACAAGAGGAGTTACCCAAAGAAGAGGTAAAATCCTTTCTCAATATCATTTGTCAATTTCAATATCCATCACCTCAACTAATATTATTACATGATTATATAATAATAATAGTTAACTAAATATAATTATATGATTTTATTGTAATTCTTCGACCAAAAAATTCCCACACTTCCATGTAATTGTTAATGAACATAATGTTCTTGTGTTCTGTGAATTGTCTCCTCATGAAATGATGTTCTCCATGTTCCTTTACCAAATCCCAGAAGTGTAAATTATGATGAAAAATAGATATTTTTATTATATATTTTATATTTATTATTTCATTAATGTTTTCCAATTTTTATATAAAACATATCTTCATGTTTTTTTAATACGATAACATCATTTTTGGAAGTGTCGAGTACTGCATCCTCAAAGTGATGTAACTCCCTAACACCTTGCATAGAAAGTATTAATGATGGTTTTAGGGAATATATAATAGATATAAGAAATAATAAATCTCCTAGAATGATAATATATATATATATATATATTCAAATATTTAATTTAAATTCTTTTATTCAATATGAACAAAAAAAGGAAACATCATTTATGAATAAGTACAACAGACCTTCTCCACAAACGGTTTATTCAATATCATATTTATATCATTCATTTATTATTACAAAAATTCATATAAAGAATAAATATAAGATATATATATAATATTATTAGAAATAAATAAATAAATAAGTAATCCATGTTCTATGTAAAAGGATCGATAATTACAAGTCAAAACATATATGAAAAATAAAGTGGATATTGCATGGACATTATATTAACATGGATTTATTATTAAATATGTAATAATAATTAATAATAAAATAATTCTTATTATTATATTTGAGTATATGTTTATTTATTATATTTATAATAATTTTTTTTATTGGAGGATTTAAGGTGTATGATGAAATTCAAGACTTATGGTAAGGGGATTGCGTATCATTTTTTATTTCTCTGAGATATGTTTAATATTCCCAACATGTTTATTTTTAGAAGCATATATAATTATTTTGGACATTTTATATCATCAATTTCATTTTATCAATGATCATAAAATATTGAAATGATGTTTTATCTCTTGGGGATCATAATTCTAATGTTACTCAAGTAGTGAGGGTTCTCTCAACTCACTTTTTATATCTTGGAGATATATGACTTATTCATAACTAATTTTACATGGATGGTGTTTATAATTCCAAATAACATATTATGTGATTCATATAATTAAATTTTGTGTATTTACCTATCCATTTCATGATATTTCATTCATAAGATTTTGTGTTTTTCTAATTTTACGAAATTGAAAATGTAATTTTGTATCAATTTTACATCTTTGATATACATTCCATGTTATTGAATGTATATTTTTGAATGATTTGTATGTTATACCAATTTAAATTTTATATCAAGAATATCCATAGTTTCATTATATTTTAATAATCATGTAATTTTATTCTTTCATATGTATTATGATTTAATGTTTCCAAAGTGGTAATAGTTTATTGGTACCCTATCTTTGTTATTTCATATTTCTTATGATTATTATTTCATTTATGAAATATTATTATAATTATCTCAAGAAATTCCATGATGTTTTCCCGTTGTTATTCTTATTGTTGATATATTAATTTACTGGTATAAATTCTCCACAGTTTATACACCAGATAAATAATAATGTGTTTCTAAAAAATATAACTTTATCGCCCTCTTCGGTCAAAAATATACATCATCTCAAAAACATGTTTCCTAATTTATTTATTAAAAAAAGTTATGGTTAAAATGTGTTTAAAAAATTTTCATGAGTTATATATATATTTCCCTTGAATTTTGGAAGTAATAATTTTTCAAAATGTTTACTTGAATTCATTAAAATATTTCAAATTATTTTCAATGAAATTTGTTTTCAAAGTGGTTTCAAAATTTTATTAGTAAACCATAATAGTTATTCCAAAAAAATATAATTTTGTTTCATTATTTAATAATATGTTTTCAAATTATATTCATGAAAATTTTTTCGAGATATTTTAAATCATCTTTTATATTCTTTTTAAGTATTTTTTGATAAAAAATTTATCAAATGGTATCTAAGATTTATTCATAAGTTATCAATGTATTTTCAAAAGAAAAGGATATCAAAATGTAATTAAAAAAAAATTCCAAATAAGAATTGATCTCATCTTTTAGAAAAGTTTTATTTAAATTATAAATAATTATTTATAATAAACATACTTTTGAAATGATTTTATGAAATAGATTATCAATTGAAGAAAATATTACATAAAAAATATTCCATGTGATCTTTAAAAATACTTCTTCATCTTAGATGATGTAATTTGATATAGTTTATGCTTCAATAGGGATATGTTCCATGAATATTATTCAAATTATTTCTATAAAATTTAATGTTTTTATGGAATGATGTTTATGACACCCATTTCAATTAAATGGGTTGTATGCCTCAGAAACTGAATTCATTTCGCAAGTTATGATTTCATGAAATGAATATGAGGCCTATATATTTTCCATATATAATTATATTATTAAATTTTTATCCTTTCAATTTCATGTCATGGGTTGTGATATGATGTTTATGATGCATGTCTCTTTTTAGGGGTCAGGATATGTTGCTAGTTTTTTATCTTGTGGCACATGAATATATGATTTCATGTGATGGGTGGGACCTATATCTTTATCAAATTAATTGATAAATTATTTATATATCAGGAGGTAATTATTTGAAATAAGTCAATGGCCTTGATCCAAAATTGGATGTAGGTATTTCATGATTCACCGTGGGTAGACGAAGAAATCCGATCTATTAAAAAATGATGGTGAAACATGATCCCCTATGGGTTGATAAGGAAACATGATACACTTTGGGAGGATGGAGAATCCTGATCCCCAATATAATGTTGGGGAAGCATTATCCCTTTGTTAGATATGAATCTACAGATTATACACAAGAGGGGGGTGAATTGCATAATTTGAAAATTTTCAATAACTCTTCTCTTGAACGAGTTATGTCCTTTATACATTATCAGATTTGATCGTGCAACCGAAAAAGTAAAATTAAGAACAGAAATATGTATAGTGGTTCGGGGAACAGAAAGCCCCTAGTCCACTCCACCAACGCTCTACTCCACGATTTTGGTGATTTTCACTATCTGGTCCTCTTTTCCATAGACCGATTCATAACTGATTATAGGATGTTGACACCTTTATATTCCAAGTAAAAACAAAGCCTTCTGGTTCAAAAATGAACCTACACATCTTAGAACGATAAGCTGATTACTCAAGAATAAAAATAATTTCAGAATGAAATTTCCAGTTAATCTTCACAATTGCAACAGAATGCAATTGACAATAGATGGACCGAAGTCTCTAGAAATATTTATCTTTAAGACGAAGCAGTTCTGAGTTGATCCACTTGTAATAGAAATATAGATATAGTTCACAACCTCAGAAGTAGTAGATTCACAGTAGATATTTGATGTTGAATAGGTGAATCTTCTATCGAGTTCCTTCTTCTTGAACAAATAAAGCTTTTACGCTCCTGTTGAATCAGCAGATCAATCTTGAATAGTTTCCATCTCTGTTTTAAATATTTTTAATAATAGATCGATCACGTCCCCTCGTACCTAGTGTTTCAGAGAGAACATATATAATAAAGCATATTGAAACGCATGGCCGATTGTCGCCTATCGACCGGTCAAGGTTATGGTGCTCTGCTAATGTGTATAGCAGCACTCGGGCCGAATCCTCGGCGATGGTACATCGTAATAGTCGATTGTTTTTAGTTGATTGTATTTTGATTGGGGGGGTTTGTTTGTAGAGATTAATTGTAATGTTTAATGGATGATGTTTAATTTAACAAGTTGATAACGATTGGGGTGATTTCATCATTAGGGAGTTAAGCATGTGATATCTTTGACCTTTGCTTTATATTTCATCAAATTAACACCGACATCAAATGTTGATGTTGATTGGAATTCCCAAGTGTTAAGCCTTTAATCCAAGCCTTAAATTTACATAGGGTTCTAATCTCAATTAGTGCTTGATTTTGGAAGTGTATTTATGGTTCCATTAATCCATGCAAACCACACGTTGAACATAATATGTCAATAATCAATGACATGTTAAGTCCAACATACACAATGTTAAATTAAAGAATATTCATCGAGAAAAACCTCTCAATCACATAACATCCCTAAATTATTACTCACCCCAATAAGATATTTACTCTACCATTTAAATTATTAGTAATCTGGTCTATTATGTTTATGGTGATGAATTACAATGAGAAGAATGATAATAGGATAAGAAAAGAGTTGTGCGCCGAACACACACACACGAACGATGATGAGAGTAAAAAACGGACTTTTTATTGAATAATAAAGTAAAAGAAGATGATGGATTTCATATTGATTTAAAATACAATAAGAACATTAATATTGAACTACAGAAGGTGGATGAGAATAAGAAATTAAGAAGAAGAAAATTGCATTAAAACATAATTACAAAGACAAACACTTGCAAAATTACAATGAAGAAAAATGAAAAAGTAAATGAAAAAAAAGAGAGGAGGAAGGGATTATCAAGTGAAAAATTGAGTTTGGCAGATCCTCCCAAGCCATTTTCAGGTCCATGGTACTTCCAATCAATCCTCATTTTCTCTGAAATTCCAACCCCTCTCAAGGATAGAAGGGGAGAGTATTTATATCCCAAGGAGTGGACTATTTACATCCCCATTATGTCCCTCCACTTGCATCACCAATTTGGATATTTAGACAGTCGCATCTCCAAATATCTCCTTCTTCAATGTTTTATATAATAATGTTGGAAGACTGATGTCAACATTTGGAGGCATTTGGAAAAGGGGAGCCAAAGTTATGGCGGTTTTATTAAAAAAAGGTAAACTGTCCATTTCTATCCATGCTTTTTCGATGGAAAAAATGTGAATGGATTTTGGAATAGGAAGATGCCTTCAAATCCGAATGACTTCTTCAACAATGTTGGCAACCTATATCTCTGATTTCACACTGAAAAATCTCAGCTCGATTGGATGCTTACATCATGAGATATGTCATTAATACCATACTGATTTTATTTCTCGGCCAGAATGGTGGGCCAGACATCAAAACATCATTTGGTCCCCTTGTACTTAGATTTGGGCCATGAAATTTTTATACAAGATTACATGTAGTGTCCCCAGAATTATGGTGGAGAGTTAATGTTTTTGGAATTCCGGATTGAGCCCAGTAAATCAATCTGCAAGGCTGGTCCAGTTTGTTCACATATTCTTTGGTCTTGTGTGTGTGGACCATATGTCCCTTAAAATGGAAGCATTGGCCCATGGTACCTTGTAATTAAATGTTGTATATTTAAAGCAGAATCCGAAAAAACAATAACCACACAATTTGGATCATTATAGTGATAGTTATTATTAATATATTAAACTGAATCAATTGGACTACTTCTAAAAATGCTCAAAAATTATAGTTAATATTAAAACATTAATATTTCACACAAATTATGCACATTTCATATAAAATCAGTAAAGAGGGAACATAATAAGTCATGGAAATATTAATAACATCAAATCCCCGACACCTAGTTTTGTGAATGTCCTCATGTGCAACAAATATAAAAACATGAAAAAATCATTTTAACTCACCAATAAGTTTTAAAATATTGTTTTCTCCAATCAGGTGAGGTTTAAACTATTTCACTCATCCATTTTGAATTCCACCACAAGTTGTTACAAAAAAAATTTTCCAAAACTAAATCATTTTTTCATCCACAAATTTAGAAATGGAAAATGTGGACACTCAAAACTCACACCTCTCAAGATGATAAAGTTCATTTGTTGAGTTTCACTCTTTCACTAAACTAAAGTGAAAATATTAGAGTTTTAAAAGATCTCTCAGCTTCCAATACCTATCCAAAGTGAACATGAATCAAGAGGTCTTTTAAAGTGGTTTTTCGTTGGCTATGGGATGGTAGGAATATAATGTTCAAGAGAGAGAAGAAGAGGGTTAAAATACCAACATAGAAAAAGCAATGAACATTTTTTTGAAATAAAAAATGGAAGGAAATGAAAACACATATTTACAAGGTAATAATTATGGGAAGAAAGACACAATACAGGAAGAAAATATGAAGTTAATGAGAATATGGAATATTTACAGAACAAAAAACTTCTCCCAATATGAATATAATGCAAGTGTTTTTTTCTTTTCCTTTTTTTCATTGTTTTTTTTTGAAAGTTGACCATGAAACAGATCTCACAGTCATATCCCAACCCATGATTGATCTCCACACGACAATAATTTTTATAGTTATAACAAGATCAACGGTTGAGGAAGAGTGATTTTTGACCTACCCAATACACAAACCCTTTTTTTCTTTTCTTTTTTTAATTTTATTTTATTTTGATTTTTTTTGAATTTATATAACACTTTTAAATATAATTTGTACAATACATTCCCAAATACCACTGAATGACAACCTCCCCCCCCACACTAAAATTGATGCTTGCACTCAAGCATATGATAACACACCAGAAAGTATGGAAATGATACCCAAAAAAGAAATCCATTCCCCCACCACACTTAAATTTCAAAAACTTCTGCAATGAAAATACATGTTGATATTGGGTGGGATAAGGTATTGGGCTTGTAATGTGACTATCCAATAAAAGGTTTTCATAGGCTTGAAGTGGCTTTCAAAAGGAGGATTAATGTAAGGGAAATGGGAGGTTATTTGGCTATTGTGATTCTCATGTGGTTCAAAAAATGCCCCTATCATATTAATACAAACTAATGTAGGAAATTCAGCACGAAGGTCCACAAACTCAAGACTCAAAAAAGGGGGTGAAAACACACATTTTGAAAATATGTCCATAGGTGGCCTTGGAATGAAAGAAAATGTTTGTTCTCACGGTTGGGGAAAATAATTTTCCAAATCAAAAATTGAGCATTCAAAATGTGTTGGTTTTGACACAAAATTCCTAATCTGAAGTCATAATGAAAATACAAAAAATTTGAGATGAAAACATATCTGTTGACTCCCCAAAATGGTTTCACAAAATTTGAAAACTCGATGGTGAGTAAGCATGACTTATATTATTTTTGTATTTTTTAAGTGATTTTTTTTGTTTTTTTTTAGGTTTTTCTTTTTGTAATGATACACCCACACAAAAGATAAAGTGAAAAATAAAGGGTTTGATAATGAAAATGGTAAAAAAATTAAATAGAGAGGAAGAATATGAAAGATGTAGATAGAGGAAGAGATAGAGAGAGTTAAAGGGAAAGAGGTGCCCCCTGGTTTGGATTTGGCGGGTCGCCTTCTCCATCTAGTGGTAGGTCGGCTAGAGATGTTGGGGATCCAGTGGAAGTCTATTTTGATCCAGGATTGTCCATCCTATCATGGTGATGCATTAACCGATGTCCATTAAACATTAATGTCTATTTGGAAGAGGGGTCTTGGACTTGCACTGCACCAAATTGGTGAACGTTAGTAATAATAAAAGGACCAACCAAAATAGAATTAAGTTTACCTGGGTTAAGCCGAAATCGAGAATTAAAGAGCATTACGATTTCAACTTCATGAAATACCTTTATCAGGATGTGTTTATCATGGAGTGCCTTGGAATTTTCTTTGTAGAGATTAGAATTCTCATAAGGATCATGTCAAAGCTCCTCCAGTTCAGCCAATTGCAACAATCTTTCTTCACCAGATTTTCACAATCAAAATTACAGGTTTTCACAGCCCAAAAAGACTTATGTTGGTTTCGACTGGTAAGTGACACACTTTACCAAAAACTATCCTAAAAGTAGACATCCCAAAGGGTGTTTTATAAGTAGTTCGATAAGACCAAAGGGCTTCACCATGTCTCTCGGGCCAGTCTTTTCTAGTGGGCTTAACAATTCTCTCAAGTACCCTTTTCAGTTCTCTATTATAAAGTTCAGCCATGCCATTTGTTTGAGGGTTATATGCAGTTGATGTTTTATGTACAACCCCATTCCTTTTCAGAAGAGCTTCCATGGTTCTATTATAAAAATGGGTTACTAAGTCACTGATCAAGGCACGTGGTGTGCCAAATCATTGGATGATGTGGGTCTTTAGGAACTCAGTAACAGTATGAGCATCATCCTTCCTAGTGGGTTTGGCCTCAACCCACCATGAAACATAATCGACCAAAAGAAGAATGTATGAGAATCCATTGGAAGGGGGAAATGATCCCATGAAATCAATGACCCAAACATCGAAGATTTCACAAAAGATTAATGGAATTTGGGGAATTTCATTTCTTTTGGAGATTGTGCCGAACTTTTGGAATGTGGGACATGATTGAATGAACTAATGTCAGTCCTTGTAGAGTGAAGGCCAGAAGAATCTAGAGTTTAGGACATTTTGGGAGGTCCTTTGTTGTCCAAAGTGTCCACCTCCGGGAAGTGAGTGACAAAATTCTAAGACGGAAGAATGTTCATTTTCTTCAACACATATCCTAATTACCATGTCAGCCCTAGTTTTCCAACGTTTATTCTCATCCCAAAAATAGTATTTTGAATCACTTTTAAACATCATTTTTTGTTCTTTTGAAAACTTTTCTGGAAAAACACCCGAAACCAAATAATTTACAATTGGGGAAAACCATGGTAACTTTGGAGTTAGAGACTAAAGGTTCTAACTGGGAAATTCAGGATCAATGATTTCTGAATGAGAAGAATTATAAATTCTATTCAAGTGATCAGCAACAGGGTTTTCTTTTCTAGGTCTATCATTGATTTCAAGGTCAAACTCGTGGAGCATTAGGATCCATCTTTTTAGCCTCGGTTAGGAATCACTTTTCTTGAGTAAGAACTTTATAGTAGAATGGTCTGTGAAGATTATGATTTTGGCACATAAGAGATAGGGCTGAAATTTATATAAGGCAAAAACCACTTCCAAAAGCTCCTTCTCAGTGACAGTGTAGTGAGATTGAGTATCATCCAATGTTTTTTAGGCATAATAGATGGCATGAAGAATCTTTTCTCTTCTTTGACCAAGAACAACCCCAATAGCTCTATCAGAAGCATCACACATCAACTCAAAGGGTAATTCCAATCTGGATGTTGGATTATCGGGGTAGATGTAAGAGTAGTTTTGAGTTCAATGAAGGATCTCTTGCAAACCTCATCAAAATGGAAAGTGGCATCATTTTGGAGCAACCTAGTGAGTGTGAGGGAAATCCTGCTAATGTTATGGATGAATCTCCGATAGAAAACAACATGACCAAGAAATGAATGGATGTCTCGAATAGAGTTGGTTTCAGGAAGTGATTGGATCATGTCAATTTTTGAAGGATCGACTTCAATACCATCTTTTGAAACTATTTTCCCTAGAAAAATCCCATTCGCAACCATGAAGTAACATTTTTTAAAATTTAACACAATGTTACACTTGACTCACTTTTGAAGGAATAGCGAGAGTGAATGCAAACATGATTCAAATTACTCACAATAAATGGTGAAGTCATCCATGATGACTTCCATGCAGTATTAAAGGAATTCTGAAAAGATACTCATCATACACCTCTGGAATGTTGCAGGAGCATTGCAAAGTCCAAAAGTCATTCTTCTATATGCATATGTTCTAAAGGGGAATGTTAATGTAGTCTTTTCTTGGTCCTGAGCTGAGATTGGGATTTGAAAATAGTGGGTGTATCCATCAAAAAAAGAAATAGTGTGACTTTCCGGCCAATCTTTCTAGCATTTGATCAAGGAACGGAAGAGGGTAGTGATCTTTTTGGGTTTCAACATTCAATTTCCTATAGTTGGTAAACACACGCCATTTGTTCTTCACTCGAGTTGTGACTACCTCGCCATGTTCATTTGTGACAACATTTATCCCACCCTTCTTAGGTACAACTTGAATTGGACTAACCCATTCACTATCAAAAATTGGGTAGATAATACCAGCTTGAAGAAGCATTGTGATCTCTTCCGTAACTACCTCAAGGATGAGTGGGTTGAGTCTTCTTTGTGGTTGTCTAATTGGATTGGATGAATCCTCAAGATGGATGTGATGCATGCAAAGAGAAGGGTTGATTCTCAGTATGTCATCTGGGGTCCAACCTAAGGCCCTTTTGTTTTTCTCTAACACTTGAACATGTTTGGACTCCTCAGTTTCAGTAAGTGTGGAAGAGATAATGACAGGATGTGAGTGAACATGGAAGAGGAATGCATATTTCAGGTGTGCAGGAAGAGGTTTCAGATCAGTCTCATCGTTCAATTTTGGGCTCAACAACTCAAAAATGGAAGAATGGACTTCAGTTGCTTCAGGTTCATTTTCCTTAATATTGTCCAAGGTGGAGCAGTAGAGATCAGAATTGACGCTGAATTCAAGAGAGTTTTCAAGTTCCTCTATATTGATGGAGTCTATGAATGAGAGGTCCACATCAACATCACCATTTATGACTTGGTTAATCATAGTGCAGATTTCATAAGATCCTTTTTCATTAGAACACGAAGAACACGGTGGATTGGGGATCGATTGACTCTTAGAACTGTCCTTAGAAGTATGAATTGAGAATTCAGATTGGTCCACAGATGGGTATCACATGGACTAGAAAATGGAAAACTTGACCAGTTGGTCACCGAATTCCATGGATAAGATGCCTGAATGGACATCAATCTCGGTTCTCACAGTCATGAGGAATGGTATTCCTAGAATTAGGGGAGATTGATAAGAGTTCCTCTCACCTTCCATGTCAAGGACATAGAAATCAGCAGGGAAGATAAGATCATTGACTCATACAAGGACATCCTAAATTATTCCCTCAGGACTAGTTGTGCTTCAATTGGATAACTGAATTACAACACCTGTTGGGTGCAAGGGACCTAGACCAAGGTTGGAGAATATGGATTTGATCATGACATTACTCGAGGCTCCTAGGTCTATGAGTGCATCATCAATGTTGGAACTTCCAATTTGGCATGGAACCGTAATGGTACCTCGATCTTTGCACATAATGGGTATGGACTGCTGGGTGGAAAAATTTTCAAAGGTCCTAAGTTGCCTTTTGTGGGTACACAACTCCTTGAGAAACTTGACATACATACGAATTTTTTTTATGGCATCTAAAAGGGGAATGTTGACTTCAAAACGTCTAAACATGTCAAGCATTTCATGATTAGGTTCAAAGGACTTCCTTTTCTTAGAAATAGCTTGAGGAAATGAAATTGGGTTCCTAAGTGGAATGGAAGGAGGTGATTGAATGGATTCAGATTCCTTTTCAATTTTCTTTTTATTTTCATTTTTTAAGTCAACATTCCAAGGACACTTTGAGGATTTATCTTTAGGCATAGAAAGTTGTTTTTCTGATCTAAGTGCAATTTCACTTACATTACCCTTGGGGTTGGGTAATGGTTGAGCTGGGAGTTGGAATGAATTTGATTATTTTTGCTGGCTCAGGTGGGAAGAAAGTTGACATATTTGAGTTTCAATGTTTTTAAGGCTAGAATTAGTAAAGTAGGAAAGATCATCCATTGCAATTTCCTATGGTTGCTTGGAAGAAGAGGCTTGTCCCTGGTTGGGATTTCCTGGATTTTGGTTCTTGGGAAATCGATTGTATTGGTTTTGGAATTGGGAAGGCTCACTAGGATAATGGAATTCAGGATGAGGATTGTTCCTTTGAGGTTGAGGAACAAAAGGATAAGGTTGAGGGATGTTACCACCACCTTGACCATATAGGAATTGGTTTGGGTTTTGAGGAGGGAATTGAGGGGGTGAGATATGGGATTACCATACCTAAGGCCTTGGTTATAGGAAGAATTGAAGGGCTCAGAGTGAGGTTTGTTATAGTTTCTGACAAACTGACATGATAGTTGTGGATAGGTGTTCCGCTGAGCATATCCTGCATTGAGCTCCATTGGTCCAGATGAATCGGGTTGATCCTCCTGAAGTTGTGGACATGTGTCAGTTGTATGAGATGGAGTGTTTCAGATTCCACAGTTTTTGACACATGCATGAAACATTGATTGCGGAGAAGACGAGGTTGGGGATTTGGTAGCCACAACTAGTTGTCGCACAAGACCAGTGTGTTCACACATCCACTCGGTCATTTTGTTCGGCTCAATTGATTGATTGTCTTGGGTTTGTTTGACTTGAGCATGTGCTCGAGTATGGAATTGTTGTGAGTTTGCAGCCATGTTACTTATGAGATCTCTTGCTGTTGTAGGAGTTTTATCAATAAGAGCACCGCCACTTGCGGCATCTATGAGAGTTCTCTCCATAGCCAATAACCCCTCATAGATGTATTGGATCAAGAGTTGGTCAGGAATTTGGGGGTATGGGGATGATGCAACAATATTTTTGAACCAATCCCAATACTCATGGAGTGATTCACTTGGGAATTGACAGATACCACTTATTTCCTTTCGGATAGAAGCAGTATGAGAATCAGGAAAGAATTTCTCTAAGAATAGTCCCTTCATGTCATTCCATGTATTTATGGAACCAGGATGTAGGTATTAGATCCATAACTTAGCAGTGTCAGCTAGGGAAAAAGTGAATTCTCGGAGATTTATTTGTTCTTCAGAAATACCTTGAGACTTCATGGTAGAGATCACTACTTGGAACACTTTAAGGTGAAGATGTGGATCCTCACCAGCTAGCCCGTGAAAATGACAGAGAAGATGAATCAAACCCGATTTGAGATCGAAGTCAGCTTCTATGATTGGATATTGAATACCAAGAGGTTGGTAATTCATATCATGGGTAGCGAGTTCTTTTAGGGTTTGTTCCCTTGGATTGGCCATTTCAATTTCAACTGGTTGGATGAGGATTGGTTCTTGAATTATTTGAGTATCTCTTATGTTCATCCTATGTTGGCGAAGTGTTCGCTCAATTTCAAGGTCATACTAATCTGATGGATTGTTTGGGAGGATATGGGGAATTCAGAGAGATTTTGGAAGAAAGAGGAAGATAATTTTTTCTTTGTATTTTTTTAGATTATGATTTTTAAGAGGAAGGCAGGTTTTTCTTTTTGTTTTTTTTTTAATTTTTTTTAAATTTTGTTTTTTTGGGTTTTTTACAATAACCAGAAACTAATGACTACATATAGCACCATCCCCAGCAACGGATGCATTTGAAATGCATGGCTGATTGTCATCTATTGACCGATCAAGGTTCTGGTGCTGTGCTAATGTGTATAGCAGCACTCAGGTCGTATCCTCAGCGATGGTACTTCGTAATAGTCGATTGTTTTTAGTAGATTGTATTTTGATTGGTGGGGTTTGCAGAGCTTAATTGAAATGTTTGATGGATGATGTTTAATTTAACATGTTGATAAAGATTGAGGTGAGCTCATCATTAGGGAGTTAAGCATGTGATATCCTTGAGCTTTGGTTTATATTTCATCAAATTAACACCCATATCAAAAGTTGATGGTGATTGGAATTACCAAGTGTTAAGCCTTTAATACAAGCGTTAAATTTAATTAGCATTCTAATCTCAATCAGTTCTTGATTTTGGAAGTATATTTATGGTTCCAATAATCAATGGATACCACACGTTGAACATAATAATTCAATAATCCATGACATGTAAAGTCCAACATACACAATGTTAAATTAAATAATATTCATCGAGAAAAACCTCTCAATCAATTAACATCCATAAATTATAACTCACCCCAATAAGATATTTACTAAGCCATTTAAATTATTATTAATCTGGTCTATTATGTTTAAGGTGATGAATTACAATGAGAATAAAAAGAATGGGATAGGAAAAGAGTTGTACGCCAAACACACACACGAACGATGATGAGAGTAAAAAAACTGGACTTTTTTATGAATAATAAAGTAAAAGAAGATGATGGATTTCTGATTGATTTAAACTACAATAAGAACAATAATATTGAACTACATAAGGTGGATGAGAAGAAGAAATTAAGAAGAATAAAATTACATTAAATCAGAATTACAAAGACAAACACTTGAAAAATTACAACGAAGAAAAATGAAAAAGTAAATTAAAACAAAGAGAGGAGGAAGGGATTATCAAGTGAAAACATGAGTTTGGAAGATCCTCCCAAGACTTTTTCAGGGCCTTGGTACTGCCAATAAATCCTCCTTTTCTCTGAAATGCCGACCCCTCTCAAGAAGAGAAGGGGAGAGTATTTATAGCCCAAGGAGTGGACTGTTTGCATTCCCAATATATTCCTCCATTTGCATCGCCGATTTGGCTATTTAGACAGCTTAATCTCCAAATATCTCCTTCTTAAACATTGTAGATAATCCAGTTGGCCGACTACTATCAAAATTTGGTGCCATTTGGACTAGTGGAGCCAATGTTATGGCAGTTTTATTAAACAAAGGTAAACTGTCCATTCCTATCCATGATTTTTCGATGGGAAAAATGTGAATGGATTTTGGAATAGGAATATGCCTTCAAATCCGAATGACTTATTCACCAAAGTCAGCCGCCTATATCGCCTCTTTCCCAATGAAAAATCTAATCTTGATTTGATGCTTACATCATGAGATATGTCATGAATACTATACTGATTTTATTTTCGTCCCGAATGGTGGGCTGGAATTCAAAGCTTTATTTGGGCCCATTGTACTTGGATTTGGGTAATGAAATTTTTATCCAAGATTACATGTAGTGTCCCCAGAATTATGGAGGAGAGGTAATGTTTTTGGACTTCTGGATGGAGCCCAGTAAATCAATCTTCATGGTTGGTCCAGTTTGTTCACAGATTCATTGGTCATGTTTGCGAGGACCATATGACCTTTCAAATGGCAGAATTGGCTCATGGTACTTTCTAATGAAATGTTGTATATTGAATGGATAATCCTAAAAAACAATAACCACAAAATTTGAATCAGTATAGTGAAAGGTATTATTAAAACATTAAACTGACTCAATTCGACTAGTTCTAAAAATGCTCAAAAATTATACTTAATATTAAAACAATAATATTTTACACAAATTATGCAAATTTCATATAAAACTAGTAAAAAGGTAATATATTATGTAATGGGAATATTAATAACATTATATATCTCCTGTATAATTAGATCCATAAAAGTCACCTTCTGATTCACGATATTCAAAAATTTGAATTTACAGAGAAGTTGTAACTTCCCTTAAAACTCGACATAAAAATCTCCTTTTAATTCAATCTTAAATCCATTATTAAAACGGATTTGAATTAGTCAAATTCATAATTTTAAAAATACATTAAATCTGTCATGAAATCCGCCCAGAAATCAGCTTACTGATCGTTGCACATAAATATCGTCTGTCAAAAGTTTCGACGCCAAACGTAAGGTTGATGACGTGGCCTCCAAACGTAGGGTTAATAACATAGTCTTCAAACGTAGGGTTGCCAATGTAAGGTTGAACACAAACATAAGGTTTATCATCCATAATTTTTCCTCATCATTCAAACGTACGGTAAAAGATCCTTACTTTTACTTGATCTATACTTTTCAAGAACGTATGGTTGTTAACAAAATTAAGGGTGATGAACCATACTTTTAGTAAACAAATGTACCTCTTAGAATTTACGTATGGTTCTCCTTCCATACATTGCTGATAACCAAAACGTAGGGTTCCTTACTAACGTAAGGTTCTACTTCCATACTTTTCTGAAAACGTATGGTTGTTTAACCATACTTTTCTCTTATCTCAAAAAGTATACATGATTTTCATACGTACACTACATTTATCCACGTAGTGTATGAAAAATGATTTCAGAACGCGCTAAAACAGATTCCGTGCTATATTCATCTACGTAAGATATGAACAGTGATTCTAGAATGTGCTAAAATAGATTCCGCACTATGTAATAAATTCTCATTATTTCAAGAGTAAAATAAATTAATAAACTCATGAAAAATATTAAATAAAATAATTAGAAAATAAATAAGGGTATTTGTGAGTATCATAATTATCACAAGGAGACAGTGTATTATGTTCAATAATCTCCCCATTTAAATAACATTAATACGTATTATTGAAAACAATGCTTTTCTCAACAATATCCCCCTTTTTGATGATCACAAAACCCATAAAATAATTAAAATTATTTAAACAAAATTAACATTCAAAATTTGTTATAATGTTTTAAAAAGATAATTATAAATCCAAATATCTCATTTAATTTTCTCCCACAATAATATGAATTCTCCCCCTAAATAAAATCTCGGGCTTGATGTTGTGTTTATCCAAATTCTACCCCTTTTTGTGATATCAAAAAGTGTGAAAAATCATGGATTTTAAAACATTTAATATTGCACTGAATTGATAGTAAATGCTATTACGAACTGTTTATCAATAATGAAATCTGGAGTACTGGAATATTAAAAAATAAAGATAGTAAAACGAATAATGAAAAATAAAAATAAACAATGAGGAAAATTGTCATTCAAAAATAGTAGTATATACATGACAATGATATACACAGGAATCAGGGTTTGGGTAAGATAGGCAACAGGGTCTATCTCCTCTGGATTGCAGACTTGATTTCTGTAAACTGTTCCTGAATTATCTTCATCATACCATCTCCACGCTTGATAATGAGCTCCCAAATTGTCTGGAGTCATATGAATATCCTCAATTAAATTGACTCTGAAAAACTCATGCATCCTTTCCACTTTTTCAACAAATACAGACAGCTTCTCTGATAACTGATCTAACAGAAGTCTGATCGATGGTTCACTAGATGTCAGTTGATCCACTACGAATTTCCGATTGTCCATCAACACTGACAAAGGAGCATTGTTAAATTGAAGATATTGTATCATGTCATTCATATTTCTCAACGCAGCTGTGATAGCCTGAAACCTTCTTATTAAATTAGGTGAAGTACCTGATCCACTAATAGCATTATTTGCAACGGATGTAGATTGGTTCTCCATAAACAACTTCAGATCTGATAAATCTGACTTCATAACCATTTCAGATTTTAATTGTGAAACATCAGTCAGCATATCCTATTTAATAATTTCAACATCATTCCTTGAAACTATACACTCCTTCAGATTTTGAAACTTCAAATGCTCTATGTCTAAGGAATTTCTCAGAGAAGCATTCTCAGATTCCAACTGAGATACTTTTTTGTACAGTTCTTCAACTTCTTCTTTCCTTGAATCATATGCACCCTGTTCTTGATTCACATTCTCAGGTTGATGCAACAATACCATGGGCAATGATTCATCATCATATTTATCTTTTTCTTTGTCTTGAAAAGGTTGGTCCACAGATCTTTCCTTAGAGTTTTCAAACTTCTCCATACAAAAATCCTCTTGAAGTACCTCTGTTTGAGCTTCGGCAGCATGCTCAACACATTCATCCGCATCTTTTTCTTCCACTAGAATTTCAATAAAAATATTTTCAGATGTTTCCTGAGGTCTGGCCACTTCTTCACCAGACACTGACTCCATTTCCTATTCCGATTGAAGTGATACTTCAACATTAGCAACAATATGTTCCTGATTTTCCCTTTGAGTTTCTTCTTGAGCTCCTGATTTCTCTACTGGATCTGTTCCCTCAGTAACATATTCCATGGTTTTATCAGCAACAGTTTCTCTCACAAAACAGTAAGAAAATAATGGTTATGTTGGAGTTTCCAAAGCAGCGGAAGTGACTTCCTCATTTACTAGTGTTTTTCTTCTTGATTGAAGTCCCTCTTGACTTTTATCTTCATCAACATCTGCCACTTCAAAGTGAATCCTTCTTACTACATTTCTGACTGTAGATTTAGGTTGTCCCTCCTTGGACTTAGATGGTTGAGCCTGAGCACTCTCTGAGTCTTCCTCAGATCCTACTGGAAAAAGTTTTCCTTTAATTGTGCTCCATAAATATCCAGCATTCCTCAAGGTTCAAGCATTAAACGTATTACGGTGATGATAGTTAACACTTGCATCCACTAATCTCACCATGTCATTATTTAATATATGCTTAGAAATACATCTACCAAAGGGGTAGAAATTCATCCTGGACTCACTCTGACAGCAGTAACTTAGATACCTTATCATGTATCTTGGAAATTTTAACTTAATATCACTTAACATAAGAAACATTATATACATATCTGGGTACAAAATCATCTCCATTTATGCAATCCATGGAGCTATTCCAGTCTGAATAAATTTTACCAAAATCTTCTGATCATGCTCCAAATCCATAACAATCATTTTCTTTATTGTCTTGGTACCAAAAAGAAAATACAAGATGTATTCAGATTTATGCACAGAATTTCCTATATTCTTCAAGTCAAAATGAAAAACTCCCTCATGAGGGAAGTTGAGAATTTGAATAATCTCTACTGAAGAGATTGAGAAATCCCTATCCTCTATTTCAGCCATCATACTATCTTCAGTATCTCCCTGACTAAACTGTATAGATTTGTCGAAGTATCTATGTTCTACTTCATACTGAAATTCCGTATTTTCACTGTTGAATATCTGTTCAAAATTCTAAAATGAAAGCTATTTCCTCAACAACTGATTTGTCTGAAATAACCAGTCAAGATCAATTACCTTACCCTGTAAGATTTTTCTTCCCTCAGTGCGTTGTCTCTTGGCATTTCTCAGCTCGGCCTCACTAGCTCTTTAAGTCCTTACCATTTTTGCGAGAGTCTCTGAAGGTTTAATGGTTAGGGTTTCAGAAGTTCGATGGTTAGGGTTTCTGAAGAGGAAGTGAGATTTTTGGATTTCGAAAGAGTTTCGATAGACGTGAGAGGGTTTAGAAGTCAAAAAGGCTCTAACAGCCTTGATTCCCGTGTACTAACTCATCATTACATATATTTAAAAAACAAACAAGTATATTTTTAAAATGACGAAAGAAAGAAATACTTAAACAGCAATCAATAAAAAAAATAAAATTTGCATAAATAAAAAAATATTAAAAATTAAATAAACCTAGATCCCCCTTAATAAAATCAAACCTTGCAGTGGGAAGTGGTTTAGTAAAAATATCTGCTAATAGAATTTCAGTAATTATAAATTCTAAAAATATATGTTTTTTAATAACATTGTCTCTTAAAAAGTGATGACTTATATCAATGTGATTAGTTCTAGAATGACTAATAGGATTTTTTGAAATATTAATTGCACTCGTATTATCACATAAAATTGGTGTATTATTAAAATTCAATCCAAAGTCTATAAGAGTGTTTTTCATCCACAAAACTTGTGCAAAGCAACTGCTAGCAGAAACATATTATGCCTCAGCTATTGACAAGGAAACTGAATGTTGTTTCTTACTAGACCATGATACTAAGGACTTTCCTAAAAAATTACATGTACCTGATGTACTTTTTCTATCTAATCTACAACTTCCAAAATCAGCATCTGAATATGAAATCAAATTGAAATCAAAAGTTTTAGGATAAAGAAGAGATTGAAAACGGTTCCTTTTAAATATCTAAAAATTATTTTTAACAGCAGTTAGATGGGATTCTTTAGGATTTATTTGAAATCTAGCACAAAGACATACTGAATACATTATATCTGGTCTTCTAGCTATTAGATATAACAGACTACCAATCATACCTCTATATAACATGTTGTAAAATGACTTCCTAGTTTCATCCAAATCAAATTTTATATTAGTATACATAGGATTTGTAAATTTCTTACTGTTATCAAGTCCAAATTTCTTAAGTAAATCAGTAATGTATTTGCTTTGACTTAAAATATTTCCAAAATAATTTTGAAATATTTGAAGACCCAAAATGAAATTTAATTCTCCCATCATACTCATTTCAAATTGTTCTTGCAATAGTTTTGACAATTCATGACAAAGATTTTTATTAGTTGATCCAAAGATTACATCATCAACAAAAATTTGAACCAATAAAACAATATTTTTCACAGTTTTATTAAAGAGTATTGGGTCTTCCATTCCAACAGTAAAATCATTTTTCAAAAGAAAACAACTTAATCGTTCAAAACAAGCTCTAGGTGCTTGTTTAAGGAAAGGAATAGCATTAGTAAGATTAAAACCAGGATCAGGTTTTTGAGTGTTTTCAAAACCAGGGGGTTGCTCAACATAAACATTCTCCATTAAATAACCATTTAAAAAGATAGATTTAACAAACATCTGAAATAATTAAATATTCATATAAGATGCATAGGCTAAAAGGATTCTAATGGATTCTAAGCTAACTATTGTTGAAAAATTCTCATCATAATCAATTACTTCTTCTTGATTATATCCTTAACTACTAATCCTGCTTTATTTCTAGTTATTGTGCCTTGGTCATCCTGTTTATTTCTAGAGACCCATTTGGTTACTATTACAGGATAATTCTTATGTCTTTCAACTAATTCCCAAACTTCATTTCTTTTAAACTGGTTTAATTCATCGTGCATTGCTATTACCCAACTTTCATCCTCTAAAGCTTCTTCTATAGTCTTGGGTTTATGTTTAGATATGAAGGAAGAAAATTACACAAGGTTTCCTAAGTTTCTTCAAGTTTGAACACCAGTTTCTAGGTCACCTATTACAGTTTCTAAAAGGTTATTCTTTCGGGTTCTAGACTATCTAGGTAATATATTTTATGTTTCTTCAGTATCATGTTCCTCTGAACTGGACTGAATTTTTTTTATCATTTTCAAAATCATTCTTTAAATTCTCAAGTCTCATGTTATCATTAGAATCATGTTCATCCATTTGTTCTGTCCTTTTCTCAAAAGGATCAGATTCATCAAATTTCAAATGAACTGAATCTCCAACTATCCTTGACATCTTATTATAAACTCTATAAGCTTTTGAGGTAGAAGAATATCCTAAGAAAATACCTTCATCAGATTTTGGATCAAACTTACCAAGATTATCCTTGGTGTTTAAGATATAAACCTTGCATACAAAAACATTAAAGTGATTTACTTTAGGTTTTCTATTATTCCAAAGTTCATAGGGTCTCTTTTTCAAAATAGGTCCAATTAAAACACAATTAATTATATAACAAGTTGTATTCACAACTTCTTCCCAGAAATATATAGTTAGGCTATATTCATTTAACATAGTTCTAGACATTTCTTTAATTGTTCTATTTCTTCTTTCTACAATCCCATTTTGTTGAGGTGTTCTTGGTGCAGCGAAGGTGTGTTTAATACCCATATTTGAGCAAAATGAATTAAATTTCAGATTCTAAAATTCTCCACCATGATCACATCTAAATGAGATTATATTGAAACCATTTTCATTTTGAAAATATTTGCAGAAACTTTCAAATAAATTAAAAGCTTCATTTTTAAATTTCAAAAAGAAAATCCATGTAAATCTTGAATAGTCATCATCTAAAACATATAAATATAATTTACCATCTAATCTTGCTACTCTTGATAGTCCAAAAAATTCCATATGAATATGTTCTAGAGGATTAGATGTAGCAACCTTATTAATAGATTTGAAGGATGATTTGTGTTGCTTTCCAAGTTGACATGCATCACAAAATCTGTCACATTCGAATTTGAGACAAGGTAAATCAGAAACTAAATGTTTCTTTGATAAATTATGTAAAACATACACATTACAATGACCAAGTCTCCTATTATAGATCCAGGATTCACTTACTTTAGCAGTCAAGCAGTTTACGTGTTGTTTACACAAGGAATTTAAATCCAAAGTATATACATTTTCAGTTCTTGGTGCTTTGAATTTAAATAGTTTATCTTTAGAAACAATACAAAAATTGTTAGTAAAATCAACAGTATATCCATCATCACAATGTTGAGAGATACTTATCAGATTGCGTTGTAGTCTTTGTACATAAAGTACTTTGTTGATTGAGACTGTTTTTGGATCTCCAATAGTTCCAATGCCAATGATTTTTCCTTTGGGATTGTCACCAAATGTGACAAGTCCTCCTTCCTTTTGAATGATTCAAGAAAAATTTAATGAGTTTCCACTCATATGTCTTGAGAATCCACTGTCCATGTACCATCTATCTTTTCATCTCTAGTGACCTGCTACCTGCAAATACATTCAAAAAAATTTCTTTGGTACCCATATTTTGTTGGGTCCAGGAGTGTTAGCTAGCAATGATCTGGGTATCCATATTTTCTTTGTTCTTTTAAAATTAGCTGAATCATATAAGTCTTTGGAAACATAGGCTTCCTTAATACCACAAATTTGAGGTTGTCTTAAGAAACAGTTTTTAGCTACATGTCCATTTACCCCACAAAAATTACAATTAATATTTTTAGAGTGAGGAACAAAATAATTTTTATATAGCTTTGGTTTTTCTCCTTTACTGCCAATTCCAAATATCTCCTTTTTAATTACAGTTTTTCCAAGAATTTCATTTAATGAATTCTCCCCTATTGTAAAAACCAATGCAGCCTGTTTGTAAGATTCTACTTCATCCTTTAGTGTTTTTATTCTTGATTCAAAATTAATATAGTTAGTGTTAATCAAATTGTATTTATCAGTTAATTCTTTATGTTGTTTTAGCATTGTGTCTCTTTCATCTGAAACGGATTTATGTATATGTTTTAGTGACTTATGTTTCTTAAATAGTGAGTCATATCTTTTTCGAGAATATTGCATTAGGTTGCATGTTTTTCATTTGCGTTGCCAGATTCAGAATGTGATTCAGAAGAGTAATATGAGTGTACCTTATCAGTTTCTGCCATGAAATAGATGTTTGCCTTTAGATTGACTTCTTATTTCTCTAAGCATGATTCAGAAGAGCTACTAGAGTTTTCAGATACACTCCAAGTGGTTTTCATAGCTTTCTTGTCTTTCTGCTCAAAGTCATTTCATTTGAAGAATTTCTTCTTCTTGGCATCCTTCAATTGTGGGAAATCTGGTCTGATATGTCCCATCTTTTTCCATTCATAACATCTTACTTCCTTATTATCTCCCTTAAAGGATTTTTTGAAGCCTCTTTTCTTGCTGTAGAATTTTCTAAATTTTCTAGCTAGTTGAGACAGTTCTTCATCTGAGTTGGATGATTCAGAGCTTTCTGATTTAGCTTTGACTTCTTTTATCTTCATCATTCTATTCTTTTGTAGTGAAGTTACCTTCAAGGAAGTATCTTATCTTTTGATAAGCACTTTATTTTCATCAGTTTCATCTTGCATTTCAGCTTCATACATGATCATTGTACCAATCATCTCTCTAATAGTTAGATCATTGACATGTGTTTATTTCCTAATTACAGCAGAAATAGCATTCCAGCTAGTAGTAAGTACTCTCAGTACTTTTATTGTTTGATCAGCCTGCATGATAGGTTCTCCTAGAGCAGTTATGTTATTAACAATTTCTTTCAATCTCCCATTATTTTGTGTAATTCTCTCACCATCAATAATTTTGAAAGTATCAAATTTCAGTTTTGCAGTTCCATATCTCATTTTCCTTAAATTATCTATTCCTTCATATAACACAACTATTGTTTTCCACATCTCATATGCTGTCGGGAACTGAGATACTCTGTTAAATTAATCTGGTCATAGACCGCAGATAATTGCATTAATAGCCATTGAGTTCATATCGTACTCTACCTCTATAGTAGCACTCCATGCCTCATGATTTTTAGGAATTTCATAAGGAGACCGAATCTTTGAATAGACTCTATATCCAAGGATTTTCAGATATATTATCATGCATGATTTCCAGCAACCATAGTTATTTCCATCAAAATATAGTGCTCTGACCATCGACATCCCTTCCCTTGTATCAGTCATGATGCTCTATTTATAATCCTTAAATGCATATATCTTTCTAAGGCTCTATTAGAAGCTCCTCCTTTGATACCAATTGTTGGATCTGAATCTACAGATTATACACAAGAGGGGGGTGAATTGTGTCTTTTGCAAATTTTCAATAACTCTTCTCTTGAACGAGTTCTGTCCTTTATAATTTATATGATTTGATCGTTCAGCGGAAAATATAAAATTAAGAACACAAACATGTATAGTGGTTCGGAAAACAGAAAGCCCCTAGTCCACTCCACCAACACTCTACTTCATGAGCATTGTGATTATTACTATCTGGTCATCTTTTCCACAAACATATTCACAACTGAGTACAGGCAGTTGACACCTTTACAATCCAAGGCAAAACAAAGACTTTTGGTTCAAACACGATCCTACACAGCTTAGAACGAGAAGCTGGTTACTCAAGAATAAAAATAATTTCAGAAAGAAATTTCCATTTAATCTTCACAATTGTAACAGAATGCAATTGACAGCAGATTGATCGAAGTCTCTAGAAATATTGATCTTCAAGATGAAGCAGATCTGAGTTGATCCAGTTGTAGTAGATATAGAGATACAGTTCACAACCTTAGCAGTATTAGATCCACAGTAGATATTCTATGTTGAACAGGTGAATCTTCTATCGAGTTCTTCCTTCTTGAACAAACAGAGCATTTACGCTCTTGTTGAATCAGTAGATCAATCGTGAATAGCTGCAATCTCTATTTTCCACCTTTTTAATAATAGACCGATCACATTCACACGTACCTGGTGTTTCAGAGAGAACATATATAATAAAACATATCTCCTGCATAATTGGATCTATAAAAGTCGCCTTCTGATTCGCGATATTCAAATATTTGAATTTACACAGAATTCGTAACTTCCCTTAAGACTCTGCATAAAAAGCTCCTATTAATTCGATCATAAATCCATTAATAAAACGGATTTGAATCAGTCAAAGTTTTAAATGAAAAAAGACTTTTAATCTGGCATTAAATCTGCCCAGAAATCAGCTTTCTGATCGTTGCACATAAATATCATCTATCAAAAGTTTTGACGCCAAACGTATGGTTGATGACGTGGCCTCTAAACGTAGGGTTAATAACATAGTCTTCAAACGTTGGGTTGACAACGTAAGGTTGAACACAAACATACGGTTGATCATCCATACATTTTCCTCAACATATAAACATACGGTAAAAGATCCATATTTTTACTTGATCCATAAGTTTCAAGAATGTATGGTTGTTCACAAAAGTAAGGGTGATGAACCATACTTTTTAGAAACAAACGTACTGCTTAGAATTTACGTACGGTTCTCCTTCCATACTTTACTGATAACCAAAACGTAGGACTTCTTCCTAACGTAAGGTTCTTCTTCCATACTTTGCTGAAAACGTATGTTTTTTTACCATAATTTTCTCTTATCTCAAAATGTATACATGCTTTTCATCCTTACGCTACGTTTATCCACGTAGGGTATGAACAGTGAATTCAGAACGCCCTAAAAAAGATTCCTCGCTATATTCATCTACGTATGATGTGAACAGTGATTCCAGAATGCCCTAAAACAGATTCCGTGCTATGTAATAAATTCACGTTATTTCAAGAGTAAAATTAATTAATAAACTTCCGCAAAATACTAAATAAAATCCTTAGAAAATAACTAAGGGTATTTGTGAGAATCAAAATTATCATAAAGAGACAGAGTATTATTTTCAATAATCTCCCCTTTTAAATAACATTAATACGTATTGTTGAAAACAATAATTTTCTCAACAATCTCCCCATTTTTTATGATCACAAAACTTATAAAATTATTAAAATTATTTAAACATAATTAACTTTCAAAATTCGTTATAACGTTTTAAAAAGATAATTATAAAATCAAATATCTCATTTAATTTTCTCCTTCAATCAAATGAATTCTCCCCCTAAATAAAATGTCTGTTTTGATGTTGTGTTTATCCAAATTCTCCAACTTTTTGTGATATCAAAAAGAATGAAAAATCGCGTATTTTAACACTTTTAATATTGCACTGAACTGTTAGTAAATGCTATGACGAATTGTTTGTCAATAATTAAATCCGGAGTAGTGGAATATTAAAAAATAATGCTAGTAAAACAAATAAGGAAAGAGACAAATAAACAATGAAGAAAATTGTCATTCAAAAATAGTAGTATATAACTGACAATGATATACACAAGAATTAAGGTTTGGGTAAGATATGCAACATGGTCTTTCTCCTCTGGATTACACACTCGATTTCTGTAAACTGTTCCTGAAGTCTCTTCATAATCACATCTCCAAGCTTGATAATGAGATCCATGTTATCTTGAGTCATATGAATATCCTCAATTGAATTGACTCTGAAAAACTCATGCATCCTTTCCTCTTTTTCAAAAAATTCTGACAGCTTCTCTGATAACTGATCTAACAGAAGTCTGATCGATGGTTCACTAGATGTCAGTTGATCCACTAAGTATTTATGATTGTCCAACAATACTGACAAAGGAGCAATGTTACATTAATGATCTTGTATCCTGTCATTCATATTGCTCAATGTAGCTGTGATAAACCTGAAACCTTTTGATTAAATTAGGTGAAGTACCTGATCCACTAATAGCATTATTTGCAACTGATGCAAACTGGTTCTCTATAAACAACTTCAGATCTGATAAATCTGACTTCATAACCATTTATGATTTAAATTGTGCAATAGCAGCCAGCACATATTCTTTAAACATTTCAACTTCTTGCCTTGAAACTGTACACTCAATCAGCTTTTGAAACTTCATATGCTCTATGTCTAAGGAATTTCTCAGAGAAGAATTCTCAGATTCCAAATGAGATACTTTTCTGTACAGTTCTTCAACTTCTTCATTCCATTAATCAGATGCACCCTATACTTGATTCACATTCTTAGGATGATGTAACAATAAAATAGGCAATGATTCAGCATCAGATGTTTCTTTTTCTTTGTCCTGAGAAGGTTGGTCAACAGATCTTTCCGTAGAGTTTTCAAACTCTTCCATAGAAAAATCCTCTTGAAGTACCTCTGTTTGAGCTTTAGAAGCATGCTCAACACATTCATTTGCATCCTTTTCTTCCACTGGAATTTGAAGAAAAATATTTTCAGAAGTTTCATGTGGTCTGGACACTTCTTCACCAGGAACATCCTTCATTTCTTATTCCTGATGAACTGCAACTTCAACATTAGCATCAATATTTTCCTGATTTTCCTTTTGAGTTTCTTCTTGAGCTCCTGATTTATCTACTGGAGTCGTTCTATAAGTAACATCATCCATAGTTTTATCAGCAACTATTTCTCTCACAAAAGAATAAGAAAATAAAGGTTATGTTGGAGTTTCCAAAGCAGTGGAAGTGAATTCCTCATTTTCTGGTCTTTTTCTTCTTGATTGAAGTCTCTCCTGACTTCTGTCTTCCTCAGCAACTACCATTTCAATGCACATCCTTCTTGCTACATTGCTGACACTGGATTCAGCTTGTCCCTCCTTGGACTTAGCAGGTTGACCCTGAGCACTCTCTGAATCTTCCTCTTCTCCTACTATAAAAACATTTCCTTTAATTGTGCTCCAGAAATATCCAACTTTCCACAAGGTTCCAGCATTAAATGTATTACTGTGATGATAGTTAACTCTTGTATCCACTAATCTCACCATGTCTTTCAAAAATAGTTGCATAGAAATAAATCTACCAAAGGGGTAGAAATTCATCCTGGCCTCACTTTGATAGCAGTAACTGATATACCTTATCATATATCATGGAAAGTTTAACTTAATATCACTTAACATAAGAAACATTATATACATATCTGGGTGCAAAATCTACTCCATTTCTGCCATCCGTGGAGCTATTCCAGTCTGAATAAATATTACCAAAATCTTCTGATCAGGATCCAAATCCTTTACAAACATTTTCATTATTGTCTTGGTTCCAAAAATAAATGACATGATTTCTTTGGATTTATTCACATAATCTCCTATATTCTTCATGTCAAAATGAAAAACTCCCTCTTTATGGATGCTGAGAATCTGACTAATCTCTACTGAAGAGATTGATAAATCCCTATCATCTATTTTAGCCATCATAATATCTTTGGTATCTCTGATACTAAACTGTACCGATTTGTAGAAGTATCTAAGTTCTACTTCATACAGAAATTCTGTATTTTCACTGTTTATCATCTGTTCAAAAGTATGAAATGACAGCACTTGTTTCAACTACAGATTTGTCTGAAATAACCAGTCAAGTTCGATTACCTTACCCTATAAAAGTTTTCTTCCCTCATTGCGTCGACTCTTGGCATTTCTTAGCTCGGCCTCACTGGATCTTTTAGTCCTTAGCATGTCTGCGAGAGTCACTGAATGTTTCAATGTTAGGATTTCATAATTTCAAAGGTTAGGGTTTCAGAAGAGGAATTGCGATTTTTGGATTTCGAAAGGGTTTCGATAGAAGTGAATGGGTTTGGAAGTTGAAAAGGCTCTGACAGCCTTGATTACCATGTAATCACTCATCACTACATATATTTAATAAAAACAAATAAATTTTTCATATGACGAAAGAAAGAAAATATTATACAGTATTCAATAAACAAAATAAAATATTCAGGAATAAAAAAAATTATTTAAAATTAAATAAACCAATCTCCCCCATAATAAAATCAAACCTTGCAGTGGGAAGTGGATTAGTGAAAATATCTGCTAATTGAATTTCAGTATTTATAAATTCTAAAAATATATCTTTTTTAATAACATGATCTCTTAAAAAGTGATCCCCTATATCAATGTTCTTATTTCTAGAATGAATAATAGGATTTTTAGAAATATTAATTGCACTCGTATTATCACATAAAATAGGTGTATTATTAAAATTCAATCCAAAGTCCATAAGATTGTTTTTCATCCACAACACTTGTGCACAACAACTGCCAGCATAAACAAATTCATCATTAGCTATTGACAAGGAAAATGAATGTTGTTTCTTACTAGATGATTATACTAAGGACTTTCCTAAAAAGTGTCATGTACCCTATGTAAATTTTCTATCTAATATACAACTTCCAAAGTCATCATCTTAATATGAAATAAAATTGAAATCAAAAGTTTTAGGATAAAGAAGAGATTGAAAAACATTTCCTTTTAAATATCTAAAAATTCTTTTAACCACAGTTAGATGGGATTCTTTAGGATTTGATTGAAATATAGCACAAAGACATACTGAATACATTATATCGGGTCTGCTAGTAGTAAGATATAACAGACTACCAGTCATTCCTCTATATAACTTGTTGTCAACTGACTTTCCAGTTTCATCCAAATCATGTTTTATATTAGTACATATAGGAGTTGTAAATGTCTTGCTGTTATCAGGTATAAATTTCCTATGTAAATCAGTAATTAATTTTCATTGATTTAAAACATTTCCAAAATATTTTTGAAATATGTGAAGACCCAAAAAGAAATTTAATTATCCCATCATACTCATGTCAAATTATTCATGCATTAATTTTGAATATTCATGAAAAATAGTTTTATTAGTTGATCTAGTGATTACATCATCAACATAAATTTGAACCTATAAAACATTATTTTTCATTGTTTTCATTAAGACTATTGGGTCTACCATTCAAATAGTAAAATCATTTTTCAAAAGAAAATAACACAATCTTTAATACCATGCTATAGGTGCTTGTTTAAGGCCATACATATATTTAGTAATTTTAAAAATAGAATCAGGTTTTTGAATGTTTTTGAAACCAGGAGGTTTCTCAACATAAACTTTCTCCATTAAATAACCATTTAAAAAGGCAGATTTAACATCCATCTGAAATAATTTAAAATTCATATAAGATGCATAGGCTACAAGGATTCTAATGGATTCTAACCTTACTATAGGTGAAAAAGTCTCATCATAATCTATTCCTTCTTCTTGATTATATCCTTTAGCTACTAATCTAGCTTTATTTGTAGTGATTGTGCCTTGGTCATCCTATTTATTTCTAAAGACCCATTTGGTTCCTATTACATGATAATTCTTAGGTCATTCAACTAATTCCCAAACATCATTTCTTTTAAACTGGTTTAATTGATCTTGCATTTCTATAACACAACTTTCATTATCTAAAGCTTAATCTATAGTCTTGGTTTCTTGGTGAGATAGGAAGACTGAAAATTCTACTAGGTTTTCTATGTTTCCTCTAGTTTAAACACATGTTTCTAAGTCACCTATTACAGTTTCTAAAGGGTGATTCTCTAGGGTTCTAGACTTTCTAGGTAATATATTTAATGGTTCTTCAGTATCATGTTCCTCTGAACTGGGCTGAATTTCTTTTATATCATTTTCAAAATCATTCTTTAAATTCTCAAGTCTCATGTTATCAATCGAGTCACGTTCATCCATTTGTTCTATCCTTTTCTCAAAAGGATCATATTCATCAAATTTCAAATGAACTGATTCTTTAACAATCCTTGACTTCTTATTATAAACTCTATAAGCTTTGGAGGTAGTAGAATATCCTATGAAAATACCTTCATCAGATTTTGGATCAAACTTACTAAGATTATCCTCGGTGTTTAAGATATAAACCTTGCATCCAAAAACTTTAAAGTAATTTACTTTAGGTTGTATGTTATTCCATAGTTCATAGGGTGTCTTTTTCAAAATAGGTCTAATTAAAACTCTATTAATTATATAACAAGCTATATTCATATCTTCTGCCCAGAAATATATAGGTAGGCTATATTCATTTAACATAGTTCTAGCCATTTCTTGAATTGTTCTATTTCTTCTTTCGATAATCCCATTTTGTTGAGCTGTTCATGGTGTAGAGAAGGTGTGATTAATACCCATATTTGAGAAAAAGGAATTAAATTCTAGATTCTCAAATTCTCCACCATGATCACTTCTTAATGAGATTATATTGAATCTTTTCTTTTTGAATAGATTTGCAGAAACTTTCAAATAAATTAGAAGCTTCATTTTTAAATTTCGAAAAAAAAATCCATGTAAATATTGAATAGTCATCAACAAAAACATATACATATAATTTACAAGCTAATATTTCTACTCTTGAATGTCCAAAAAAATCCATATGAATAAGTTCTTGAGGTTTATATATAGAAACCTTATTAACAGATTTGAAGGATGATTTGTGTTGCTTGCCAAGTTGACATGCATCACAAAATATGTCACATTCAAATTTGAGATAAGGTAAATCAGAAACTAAATGTCTATTATATAAATTAAGTAAAACATATTCATTGGAATGACCAAGACTCCTATGCCAGATCCCGGATTCACTTACTTTAGCAGTCAAGCAGTTTACTTGTTGTTTACACAAGGAATTTAAATCCAAAGTATAGACATTTTCAGTTCTTGGTGCATTGAATTTAAACATTTTATCTTTAGAAACCATACAACAATACTTAGTAAAATCAACAGTATATCCATCATCACAAAGTTGAGAGATACTTATCAGATTGTGTTTTAGTCCTTGTACATAAAGTACTTTGTTGATTGAGACCATTTTTGGATCTCCAACAGTTACAATGCAAATGATTTTTCCAATGGCATTGTCACAAAATGTGACAAGACCTCCTTCCTTTTGAGTGAGTGAAGAAAAATTTAATGAGTTTCCACTCATATGTCTTGAGCAGCCACTATCCATGTACCATATATCTTTTCATCTTTAGTGACCTTCTACCTGCAAAGACATTCAAACAAATTGCTTTGGTACCCATATTTTTTTGGGTCCAGGAGTGTTAGATAGCAATGATATGGGTATCCAGATTTGCATTGTTATTTTAAAATTAGCTGAATCATATTAGACATTTGAAACATAGGATTTCGTAATACCACAAATTTGAGGTTGTCTTAAGAAACAGTTTTTAGCTACATGTCCCTTTTCCCCACAAAATTACAATTAAGCTTTTTAGAGCTAGGAACAAAATAATTTTTATATAGTTTTGGGTTTTCTCCTTTACTGCCAATTCCAAATCACTCCTTTTTAATGACAATTTTTTCATGAATTTCATTTAATTAATTCTATCCTTTTGTAAAAACCAATGCAGCCTGTTTGTAAGTTTCTACTTCATCCTGCAGTGTTTTTATTCATGATTCAAAACTAATATAGTTAGTGTTAATAAAATTGTATTTATCAGTTAATTCTATATGTTGTTTCAGCGTTGTGTCTCTTTCATCTGAAACGGCTTTATGTTTATTTTTTAGTGACTTATGTTTCTTAAATAGTGATTCATATCTTTCTTCAAGCATATTGCAGTAGGCTGCATGTTTTTCATTTGCGTAGCTTGATTCAGAATGTGATTCGGAAGAGTAATATGAGTGTACCTCATTAGTTTCTGCCATGGAACACATGTTTCCCTTTAGATTGAGTTCTTCTTTCTCTGAGCTTGATTCGTAAGAGCTACTATAGTCTTCAGATACACTCCAAGTGGCTTTCATATCATTCTTGTCTTTCTGCTCAAAGTCATTTCATTTGTAGAATTTCTTCTTCTTTACATCCTTAAATTGTGGAAAATCTGATCTGATATGTCCCATCTTTTTTCATTCATAGCATCTTACTTCTTTATTATCTCCCTTAAAGTATTTTTTGAAACCTTTTTTCTTGTTGTAGAATTTTCTAAATTTTCTGGCTAGTTGAGCCTGTTCTTCATCTGAGTTAGATGAGTCAGATCTTTCTGATTTAGCTTTAACTTATTTGCTCTTCATCAGTCTATTATTTTGTAGTGAAGTTACCTTCAAGGAAATATCTTCTCTTTTGATAATCACATTATTTTCATTGGCTTCATCTTGCATTTCAGCTTCATACATCATCAGTGTACCAATCAGCTCTCTCATAGTTATATCATTGACATGTGTTGATTATCTGATTGCAGCAGAAATACCATTCCATCTAGTAGGAAGAACTCTTAGTACTTTTAATGCTTGATTAGACTGCTTGATAGGTTCTCCTAGAGCAGTTATGTTATTAATAATTTCTGTCAATCTCTCATTCATTTGGGTAATTCTCTCACCTTCAACCATTCTGAAAGTATAAAATTTAATTTTGTAGTTTCATATCTCATTTGCCTTACATTATCTGTTCCTTCATATGACACATCTATTTTTTTCCACATCTCAAATGCAGTCGGGCACTGAGATACTCTGTTAAATTCATCCAGTCCTAGACCGCAGATAATTGCATTCATAGCCTTTGATTTCATATCGTACTCTGCCTCTATAGCAGCACTCCATGCCACAAGATTTTCTGTAATTTCATAAGGAGTCAGAGTCATTGAATAGACTCCATATCTGAGGATTTTTAGATATATTATCATGCACGATTTCTAGCAACCATAGTTGTCTTCATTAAAATATGGTTCTCTGACCATCGACATCCCTTCTCTTGTATCAGTCATGATGCTCTTTTATATAATCCTTAAATGCTTCTACCTTTCTAAGGCTCTATCAGAAGCTCCTCCTTTGATACTAATTGTTGGATCTGAATCTACATATTATACACAAGAGGGGGGTGAATTGTGTCTTTTGCAATTTTGCAATAACTCTTCTCTTGAATGAGTTCTATCCTTTATACATTATCAGATTTGATTGTGCAGGGGAAAAAGTAAAATTAAGAACAAAAAGATGTATAGTGGTTTGGGGAATAGAAATCCCCTAGTCCACTCCACCAACACTCTACTCCATGAGCATGGTGATTTTCCCTATCTCGTCCTCTTTTCCACAGACTGATTCACAACTGAGTACAGGCAGTTGACACCATTACAATCCAAGGCAAAAAAAGCCTTCTGGTTCAAACATGAACCTACACATCATAGAACAAGAATCTGGTTACTCGAGAATAAAAATAATTTCCGAAAGAAATTTCTAGTTAATCTTCACAATTGCAACAGAATGCAATTGACAGCAGATGGATCGAAGTCTCTAGAAATATTGAACTTCATGATGAAGTTGTTCTGAGTTGATCCAGTTATAGTAGATATAGAGATACAGTTCACAACCTTAGCAGTAGTATATCCATAGTATATATTCATTGTCGAACAAGTGAATCTTCTATCGAGTTCCTTCTTCTTGAACAAACAGAGATTTTACACTCATGTTGAAGCAGTTGATCTATCGTGAATAGTTTCAATCTATGTTTTCCACCTTTTTAATAAATGATCGATCACATCCCCTCGTACCTGGTGTTTCCGAGGGAACATATATAATAAATAATATCTCCTGTATAATTAGATCCATAAAAGTCGCCTTCTGATTTGCGATATTCAAAAATTTGAATTTACAGAGAAGTCATAAATTCCCTTAAGACTCGGCATAAAAAGATTCTTTTAATTCGATCTTAAATCCATTAATAAAACGGCTTTGAATCAGTCAAAGTTGTAATTTAAAAATGACATTAAATATGGCTTGAAATCCGCCCAAAAATCAGCTCACTGATCATTGCACATAAATATCGTATGTCAAAAGTTTCGATGCCAAATGTAAGTTTGATGACGTGTCCTCCAAACATAGGGTTAATAACATATTCTTCAAATGTAGGGTTTACAATGTAAGGTTGAACACAAACATAAGGTAGATCATCCATACTTTTTCCTCATCATTCAATCGTACGGGAAAAGATCCATACTTTTACATGATCCGTACTTTTCAAGAACGTATTGTTGTTCACACAAGTAAGGGTGATGAAGCATACTTTTCAAAAAAAAACATACCACTTAGAATTTACATATGGTTATCCTTCTATACTTTGCTGATAACCAAAGCGTAGGGTTCCTTCCTAACGTAAGGTTCTTCTTCCATACTTTGCTGAAAACGTATTGTTATTTAACCATACTATTCTCTTATCTCAAAAAGTATACATGATTTTCATCCTTACGGTACATTTATCCACTTATGGTATGAACAATGATTCTAGAATGCACTAAAACATATTCTGCGGTATATTCATCTTTATAATATGTGAACAGTGATTCCAGTACGTGCTAAAACAGATTCCGCACTATGTAATAAATTATCCTTATTTCAAGAATAAAAATAATTAATAAACTCCTGTAAATTACTAAATAAAATCATTATAAAATAACTATGGGTATTTGTGAGCATCAAAATTATCATAAAGAGACAGAGTATTATTTTCAATAATATCCCCCTTTAAAGAACATTAATACGTATTGTTGAAAACAGTACTTTTCTCAACTATCTCCCCCTTTTTGATGATCACAAAGCCAATAAAATAATTAAAATTATTTAAACAAAATTAACATTCAAAATTTGTTATAAAGTTTTAAAAAGATAATTAAAAATCCAAATAACTCATTTAATTTTTTCCCTTAATAAAATAAATTCTCCCCTTAAATAAAATGTCAGTTTCGATGTTTTGTTTATCCAAATTCTACCCCTTTTGTGATATCAAAATGAGTGAAAAATCATTGATTTTAACACTTTTAATAATGCACTGAATTGTTAGTAAATGTTATTATGAACTGTTTATCAATAATTAAATCTAGAGTTCTGGAATATTAAAAAATAATTTTAGTAAAACAAATAAGGAATGATAAAAATAAACGATGAATAAAATTTAATTCAAAAACAGTAGTATATAAATGAAAATGATATACACAGGAATCAAGGTTTGGGTAAGATAGGCAACAAGGTCTATCTCCTCTGGATTGCAGACTTGATTTCTGTAAATTGTTCCTAAATTATCTTCATCATCCCATATCCAAGCTTGATAATGAGCTCCCTATTCTCTTGAGTTATATGAATATCCTCAATTAAATTGACTCTGAAAAACTCATGCATCCTTTCCACGTTTTCAACATATACTGACAGCTTCTCTGATAACTGATCTAACAGAAGTCTGATCAATGGTTCACTAGACATCAGTTGATCCACTAAAAATTTCTGATTGTCCAGCAACACTGACAAATGACCACTGTTACATTGAAGATCTTGAATCCTGTCATTCATATTTCCCAACGCAGCTGTGATAGCCTGAAACCTTCTGATTAAATAAGATAATTTACCTAATCCACTAACAACATTATTTGCAAATGATGCAAATTGGTTCTCCATAAACAACTTCAGATCTGATAAATCTGACTTCATAACCATTTCAGATTTTAAATGTGCAACAACTGTCATCATATCCTCTTTAATCATTTCAACTTCTGGCCTTGAAACTGTACACTCCTTCAGATTCTGAAACATTAAATGCTCTACATCTAAGGCATTTCTCAGAGAATCATTCTCATATTCCAACTGAGATACTTTTCTATACAGTACATCAACTTCTTCTTTCCTTGAATCAGATGCACCCTGTGCTTGATTCACATTCTCAGGTTGATGCAGTAATACCATAGGCAATGATTCAGCATCCGATTTTTCTTTTTCTTTGTCTTGATAAGGATGGTCCACAGATCTTTCCTTAGAGTTTTTAAACTCCTCCACAGAAAAATATTCTTGAAGTACCTCTGTTTGATCTTCAGAAGCATGCTCAACACAATCATCTTCATATTTTTCTTCTACTGGAATTTCAAGAACAATATTTTCAGAAGTTTCCTGAGGTATGGCCACTTCTTAACCAGGCACTGCCTCAATTTCATGTTCCTGTTGAAGTGCAACATCAACATTATGAAAAACTCTGTTCTTGATTTTCCCTTTGAGTTTCTTCTTGAGCTCCTGATTTCTTTAATGGAGATGTTCTGTGAGTAACATATTCCATGGTTTTATCAGCAACAGTTTCTCTCATAAAAGAATAAGAAAATAAAGGTTCTGTTGGAGTTTCCAAAGTAGGGGAAGTTACTTCCTCATTTTCTGGTCTTTTTTTCTTGATTGAAGTCCTCCTGACTTCTGTCTTCCTCAACATCTTCCACATCAAAGAGAATCTTTCTTACTAAATTTCTGAATCTGGATTCAGTTTGTCCCTCCTTGGACTTAGCAGGTTAAGCCTGAGCACTCTCTGAGACTTCCTCAGTTCCTACTGGAAAAATATTTCCATTAATTGTGCTCCAGAAATATCCATATTTCCTCAAGGTTCCAGCATTAAACATATTACTATGATGACAGTTAAATCTTGGATCCACTAATCTCACAATTTCTTTCTTAAACAGAAGCTTAGAAATAAATATACCAAAGGGGTAGAAATTCATCCTGGCCTCACTTTGACAGCCGTAATTGAGACACCTTATCATGTATCTTGGAATGTTTAACTTAATATCACTTAATATAAGAAACATTATATACAAATCAGGGAACAAAATATTCTCCATTTCTGCCATCCGTGGAGATATTTCAGTCTGAATAAATTTTAACAAAATCTTCTGATTAGGATCCAAATCCTTAACAAACATTTTCTTTATTGTCGTGGTACCAAAAAGAAAAGACACGATGTCTTCGGATTTATGCACAAAATCTCTTATATTATTCATGTCAAAATGAAAAACTCCCCCATGAGGGACGTTGAGAATCTGACTAATCTCTACTGAAGAAATTGAGAAATCCCTATAATCTATTTTAGCCAATATACTGTCTTCAGAATCTCCCAGACTAAACTATACAGATTTGTAGAAGTATCTGAGTTCTACTTCATGGAGAAATTCCATATTTTCACAGTTGAACATATGTTCAAAATTCTCAAATGACAGCGGTTTCTTTAACAACAGATTTTTCTTAAATTACCAGTCAAGATCGATTACCATACCCTGTAAGATTTTTCTTCCCTCAGTGCGTTGTTTCTTGGTTTTGCTCGGCTCGGCCTCACTGTCTCTTTTAGTCCTTTCCATTTTTGTGAGGGTCTTTGAAGGATTGAATGTTAGTGATTCAGAAGTTCGAAGGTTAGTGTTTCTGAAGAGGAAGTGCGATTTTTGGATTTCGAAAGTGTTTCGATAGAAGTGAAAGGGTATAGAAGTCGAAAAGTCTCTGACAGCCTTGATTCATGTGTAATCACTCATTATTACATATATTTAAAAACAAAACAAATAAAATTTTCATATCACGAAGGAAAGAAAATATAAAATATTATTCAATAAACAAAATAAAATTTTCATAAATGAAAAAAAATATTTAAAATTAAATAAACCCAGCTCCCCATTAATAAAATCAAACCTTACAGTGGGAAGTGGAATGGTAAAAATATCTGCTAATTGAATTTTTTTATTTATAATTTCTAAAAATATATCTTTTTTAATAACATGATCTCTTATAAAGTGATGCCTTATATCAATATAATTAGTTCTAAAATTACTAATAGGATTTTTTGAAATATTAATTGCACTCGTATTATCACATAAAATAGGTGTATTATTAAAATTCAATCAAAAGACCATAAGACTATTTTTCATCCACAACACTTGTGCACAACAACTGCCAGCACGAACATATTCTGCCTCAGCTGTTGACAAGGCAACAAAATGTTGTTTCTTACTAGACCATGATACTAAGGAATTTACTAAATAGTGACATGTACCTGATGTACTTTTTCTATCTAATCTACAACTTCAAAAGTCATCATCTGAATATGAAATCAAATTGAAATCAAATTGTTTAGGACAAAGAAGTGATTGAAAAGTAGTTCCTTTTAAATATCTAAAAATTCTTTTATCATCAGTTAGATGGGATTCTTTAGGATTTGATTCAAATCTAGCACAAAGTCATACTAAATACATTATATCTGTTCTTCTAGCAGTAAGATATAACAGACGACCAATCATACCTCTATATAACTTGTTGTCAACTGACTTGCTAGTTTCATTCAAATCATGTATTATATTAGTACACATAGGATTTGTAATGGTCTTGATGTTATCAAGTCCAAGTTTCTTAAGTAAATCAGTAATGTATTTTCTTTGATTTAAAACATTTCCAAAACCTTTTTGAAATATTTGAAGACCCAAAAAGAAATTTAATTCTCCCATCATACTCATTTCAAATTATTCTTGCATTAATTTTGATAATTCAGGACAATGAGTTTTTTTAGTTGATCCAAATATTATATCATCATCATAAATTTGAACCAATAAAACATTATTTTTCACAGTTTTCTTAAAGAGTGTTGGTTCTACAATTCCAATAGTAATATCATTTTTCAAAAGAAAAGAACATAATCTTTCATACCAAGCTCCAGGTGCTTGTTTAAGGACATAAAGAGCTTTAGTATGTCTAAAAACAGAATCATGTTTTTGAGTGTTTTCAAAACTAGGAGGTTGCTCAACATAAACTTCCTCCATTAAATAACCATTTAAAAAGGCAGATTTAACATCCATCTAAAATAATTTAAAATTAATATAAGATGCATTGTCTAAAAGGATTCTAATGGATTCTATCCTTGCTACAAGTACAAAAGTCTCTTCATAATCTATTCCTTCTTCTTGATTATATCTTTTAGCTACTAATCATGCTTTATTTATAGTTATTGTGCCTTGGTCATCCTGTTTATTTCCAAAGACCCATTTGGTTCCTATTAAAGGATAATTCTTAGGTCTTTCAACTATTTCGCAAACATCATTTCTTTTAAACTGGTTTAATTCATCATGCATTTCTATAACCCAACTTTCATCATCTAATGATTCTTCTGTAGTCTTGGGTTCTTGTTGAGATAGGAAGGCAGAAAATTTCACTAGGTTTCCTAAGTTTCTTCTAGTTTGAAAACTAGTTTCTAAGTCACCTATTACAGGTTCTAAAGGGTGATTCTTTAGGGTTCTAGACTGTATAGGTAATATATTTAAAGTTTATTCAGTAACATGTTCCTCTAAAGTGGACTAAATTTCTTTTATATCATTTTCAAAATCATTATTTAAATTCTCAAGTCTCATGTTATCATTAGAGTCATGTTCATCAATTTGTTCTGTCCTTTTATCAAAAAGATTAGATTCATCGAATTTCACATGAACTGATTCTTCAGAAATCCACGACTTCATATTATAAACTCTATAAGCTTTGGAGGTAGCAGAATATCCTAAGAAAATACCTTCATTAGATTTTGGATCAAACATACCAATATTATCCTTGGTGTTTAAGATATAAACCCTGCATACAAAAACTTTAAAGTAATTTATTTTAGGTTTTCTGTTATTCCATAGTTCATAGGGTGTCTTTTTCAAAATAGGTCTAATTAAAACTCTCTTAATTATATAACAAGATGTCTTCACAACTTCTGCTTAGAAATATATAGGTAGGATAAATTCATTTAACATAGTTCTAGCCATTTCTTGAATTTTTCTATTTCTTCTTTCTACAATCTCATTTTGATTAGGTGTTCTTGGTGTAGAGAAGGTGTGTTTAATACCCAAATTTGAGCCAAAGAAATTAAATTCCAGATTCTCAAATTCTCCACCATGATAATATCTTAATGAGATTATATTGAAACCTTTTTCATTTTGAACAGATTTGCAGAAACTTTCAAATAAAGTAAAAGCTTCATTTTTAAATTTCAAAAAGAAAATCCAGGTAAATATTGAATAGTCATAAAAAAAACATATACATATAATTTACCAGCTAAGCTTGCTACTCTTGATGGTCCAAACAAATCCATATGAATATGTTCTAGAGGTTTAGATGTAGCAACATTATTAACAGAATTGAAGGATTATTTGTTTTTCATTCTAAGTTGACATGCATCAAAAAATCTGTCACTTTCAAATTTGAGACAAGGTAAATCAGAAACTAAATGTTTCTTAGATAACTTATGTAAGACATATACATTTCAATGACCAAGTCTCCTATGCTAGATCCAAGATTCAATTACATTAGTAGTCAACCAGTTTACTTGTTGTTTACATAAGTAATTTAAATCCAATTCATAGACATTTTCAGTTCTTTGTGTCTTGAATTTAAACAATTTATCTTTAGAAAAAATACAACAATTGTTAGTAAAATCAACAGTATATCCATCATGACAATGTTGAGAGAAACTCATCAGATTGTGTTTTAGTCCTTGTACATAAATTACTTTTTTGATTGAGACTGTTTTTGGATCTCCAACAGTTCCAATTCCAATGCTTTTTTCCTTTGGAATTGTCACCAAATGTGACAAGCCCTCCCTCCTTTTGAGTGAGTGAAGAAAAATTCAATGAGTTTACACTCAAATTTCTTGATAAGCCATTGTCCATGTACCATATATATTTTTATCTCTAGTAACCTGCTACCTGGAAAGACTTTCAAAGAAATTTATTTGGTTCGCATATTTTGTTGGGTCTATGCGTGTTAGCTAGAAATGATCTGGGTATCCAGATTTTCTATGTTCTTTTAAAATCAGCTGAATCAAATAAGTCTTTTGAAACAAATGCATTCTTAATTACACAAATTTGACGTTGTCTTAAGAAATAGTTTTAGCTACATGTCCCTTTGCCCCACAAAAATTACAATTAAGCTTTTTAGAGCTAGGAACAAAATAATTTTTATATAGATTTGGTTTTTCTCCTTTACTGCCAATTCCAAATCTCTCCTTTTTAATGACAGTTTTTCCAAAAACTTCATTTAATGAATTCTCTCCTTTTGTAAAAACCAATGCAGCCTGTTTGTAATATTATACTTCATCCTTCAGTATTTTTATTCTTGATTCACGATTAATATAGTTAGTGTTAATCAAATTGTATTTATCAGTTAATTCTTTATGTTGTTTCGACATTGTGTCTCTTTCATCTGAAACAGCTTTATGTATATTTTTTAGTGACTTATGTTTCTTAAATAATGAGTCATATCTTTCTTCAAGCATATTGCAGTAGGATGAAAGTTTTTCATTTGCGTAGCTTCATTCAGAATGTGATTTAGAGGAGTAATATGAGTGTACCTCATCAGTTTCTTCCATGAAACACATGTTTTCCTTTAGATTTAATTCTTCTTTCTCTGAGCTTGATTCAGAAGAGCAACTAGAGTGATCAGATACACTCCATGTGGCTTTCATATCTTTCTTGTCTTTCTGCTCAAAGTCATTTCTTTTGAAGAAATTATTCTTCTATGCATCCATCAATTGTGGGAAATATGGTCTGATATGTCCCATATTTTTTGCATTTATAACATCTTACTTCCTTATTATCTCCCTTAAATGATTTTATGAAGCCTCTATCCTTGCTATAGGATTTTCTAAATTTTCTGGCTAGTTGAGCTAGTTCTTCATCTGAGTTGGATGAGTTAGACCTTTCTGATTTAGATTTGACTTCTTTGCTCTTCATCTTTCTATTCTTTTGTAGTGAAGTTACATTCAAGGCATTATCTTCTCTTTTGATAAGCACTTTATGTTCATTAGCTTCATCTTGCATTTCAGCTTCATACATCATTAGTGTACCAATCAGCTCTCTCATAGTTAGATCATTGACATGTGTTGATTGTCTGATTGCAGCAGAAATACCATTTCATCTAGTAGGAAGTACTCTCAGTACTTTTAATGCTTGATCAACCTGCTTGATAGGTTCTCCTAGAGCAGTTATTTTATTAAAAATTTCTATCAATCTCCCATTCATTTGGGTAATTCTCTCACAATCAATCATTCTGAAAGTATCAAATTTCAGTTTTGCAGTTTCATATCTCATTTTCCTTACATTATCTGTAACTTCATATGGAACAACTATTGTTTTCCACATCTCATATGTTGTCGGGCACTGAGATACTCTGTTAAATTCATCTGGTCTTAGACCGCAGATAATTGCATTCATAGCCTTTGAGTTCATATCGTACTCTGCCTCTATAGCGGCACTCCATGCCTCATGATTTTCAGGAATTTCATAAGGAGTCAGAATCTTTGAATAGACTCTATATTCGAGGATTTTCAGATATATTATCATGCGCAACATCCAGCAGCCACAGCTGTCTCTATTAAAATATGGTACTCTGAACATCGACATCCCTTCTCTTGTATCAGTCATGATTCTCTATTGTATAATGCTTAAATTCATCTATACTTCTAAGGCTCTATCAGAAGCTCCTACTATGATACCAATTTTAGGATCTCAATCTATAGATTATATACAAGAGGGGGGTGAATTGTGTGTTTTGCAATTTTTCAACAACTCTTCTCTTGAACGAGTTCTATCCTTTATACATTATCAAATTTGATCGTGCAGTTGAAAATGTAAAATTAAGAACACAAAGATGTATAGTGGTTCAGGGAACAGAAATCCCCTAGTCCACTCCACCAATGCTCTACTCTATGAGCTTGGTGATTTTCACTATCTGGTCCTCTTTTCCACAGACTGATTCCCAACTGAGTATAGACAGTTGACATCATTACAATCCAAGGAAAAAAAAGCCTTATGGTTCAAACACAAAAATACACAGCTTAGAACAAGAAGTTGGTTACTCATGAATAAAAATAATTTCAGAAAGAAATTTTCAGTTTATCTTCACAATTGCAACAGAATGTAATTGACAGCAGATGGATCGAAGTCTCTAGAAATATTGATATTCAATATGAAGTAGTTCTGATTTGATCCGGTTGTAGTAGATATAGAGATACAGTTCCCAACCTCAGCAGTAGTATATCCACAGTAGATATTCGATGTCGAACAGGTGAATCTTCTATTGTGTTCCTAAATCATGAACAAACAGAACTTTAAGCTCCTGTTGAATCAGTAGATCAATCATGAAAAGTTACAATCTCTATTTTCCACCATTTTAATATTAGATCAATCACATCCCCTTGTACCTGGTCTTTCAGAGAGAACATATATAATAAAGCATATCTCATGCATAATTAGATCCATAAAAGTTTCCTCCTGATTCGCGATATTCAAAAATTTGAATTTATAGAGAAGTCATAACTTCCCTTAAGATTCAGCATAAAAATATCCTTTTAATTCAATCTTAAATTCATTAATAAAAGGTCATTGAATCAGTCAAAGTCGTAATTTAAAAAAAGACATTAAATCTGGCTTGAAATCCGCCCAGAAATCAGCTTACTGATCATTGCACATATATATCGTCTGTCAAAAGTTCAGACGACAAACGTAAGGTTGATAACGTGGCCTCAAAACGTAGGTTTAATAACATAGTCTTCAAACATAGGGTTGAAAACGTAAGGTTGAACACAAACGTAATGTTGATCATCTATACTTTTTCCTCAACATTCAAACGTACTGTAAAAGATTCATACTTTTACTTGATCCCTACTTTTCAAGAATGTATGGTTGTTCACAAAAGTAAGGTTGATGAACCATACTTTTAAGAAAGAAACGTACCTCTTAGAATTTACATACGGTTCTCCTTCTATACTTTGCTGATAACCAAAACGTAGGGTTCCTTCCTAACGTAAGGTTCTTCTTCCATACTTTTCTGAAAATGTATGGTTGTTTAAACATACATTTCTCTTATCTAAAAAAGTATACATGCTTTTCATCCTTACGCTACGTTTATCCACGTAGGGTATGAACAGTGATTCCAGAATGCGCTAAACAGTTTCCGCGCTATATTCATCTACGTAAGATGTGAACAGTGATTCCAAAAAGTGCTAAAACAAATTCCGTGCTGAGTAATAAATTATTGTTATTTCAAGAGTAAATTAAATTAATAAACTCCTGAAAAATACAAAATAAAATCATTAGAAAATAACTAAGGGTGTTTGTGAGCATCAAAATTATCATAAATAGACAGAGTATTATTTTCAATAATCTTCCCCTTTAAATAAAATTAATATGTATTTTTGAAAACCATACTTTTCTCAACACCCTTATATGGAATGGATTGTTAATAGTAATTTTGGTGTGTTCCACTTATTATGTGTTGTCCCTATGAAGTGACCTATTATAATTTTGACAATGTCCATTGAATTATTGGGAATGATGTTACATGTTTATGAGTTTTCCACAAATTAAATGTATTATTCCAATGGTATGAACACATGGTTCATTATCTTTATTGTATAATGATACAAGTATTATGATCCTATAATATTTATGTAACTTCTAATTTCTTGTCCATTTATATGTAGGGTATGATCTTAAATTTTTTTCCCATGTTCTCATACCCATATGCATATGTTATATTTATAAATTTTTATAATAACCTTATTAGTATTATATCGCATCCCTTTACATGTTTCTTTTCCCCATGTTATGAATAATGGGATTAAATATACAAAATGAATAGGATGATCATTAAAGGGGATATTGAAGTTCTTCCCGCCAATGAGATGAATGTGTTCAATGATTCCAATGACACTAAAATATTACAGTCCTCAGGCATGTAATTTATTAATATCATGAATATTCATACAATGTTATGTAATATCCATTTATATTAATCTTTCTTATATATATATATGGTCTATGAATTTTAATTAATCTAGAGGTGGGAAAATTGGAACATTACCTCTATTTTGAGAAGAATTCAGTGTAGATCATGGACTTTAGAGACAATGTTTAGTGAAAAATAACTACACAAATTTTCAAATTGATGTAGTGGATCCATAATTATAAAGAGATGAAACTATAATTGGAGGAATCAAGAAAATATAAATACCATATGTTCTTATAATATGAGTTTAAATTTCAAGGATGAAAACTATAAAGGGGGGATTAATTTTAAGACCATAGATTTGAAAATGATATCATTTTCTATGAAAATTATTCTTTATATTGTATTATTAAATTCATATAAAATGTATATATATAATAGTAAAACCATAAATAATTTAGAATCTTAATTATATTAGTCATCTATAAATCCAATTAAAATTTAAAATGTTAAAAATGGAAAAAAATATTAAAAATAAAAGCTAAGGATGGAAAATATAGATCGGCCTAATCTGTTAGAATCATCTCCACCATGGACAAAACAAAATATATGTAAAAAATATCTCTAAACCAATAAATATTTTATTAGGTAATATATAAAATTCAGTGGAATTTCATTGAATAGTTATTGAAATAAAGGAGTTGTATTTATATGGTATAAACATAAATGTCTCCAGTGGTATTTGGCATTATATGACCACTAGTAAAATATTATCATTATTAAATACAAATGTTGGTAAATTTTATCATTTGGAATTATACCCTTTGTTGTTATTTTTACAACTATATTTAGTTTTTTAATAAAAAGTGATGACAAATGATAGTTGATGTAGAATGGAAGCACAATTTCCACAACGAGTAGATTCATGCTATTTGAATCCCATTTCTCAAAACATGGGTGGGATGTAGCGTCAATGAGGGTTCTCCTTGAGAAATACTTTGTTAAGAATAAATAATTAAATCTTGAATGATATATCATATGGTATATTTTTTAGTTAGTAAATATTAAAACTCAATTAATATTAGTTGTTCTACACAATCAAACTACCACCATCAAACACCATACCCCTAGGGTATGCACGAGTGTAATAAGGGGTTACATGTATATGAAATAGTTTCATAGAGTGTAATTTCCATTATATTAATAAAATTTTTATTTCATCAATTACTTTTATAAATAGTTTTTCTCAATAAAATAACTGTTTCATTGGGGTGAATTTGATAAATTTAATTTTTGAAACATGTCAAACAAAAATGATTTTTTTGGAAAATATATACAAATTTTGATTAAACCATGTTATAAATAAAATTTTTGGAGAGTTTATTTTGAAAAAAAATTTATTTATATATATAAGATAAAATAATTTTTGTGGTCCTTGAAAATTTTTAAAAGTGTCATAAATTTGAATATGCCTTAAAAACTTAAATTTTTCTATAAATAATGATTTGATTCTTAAATGTTAAAATATTACAATTTATAAAATTACTATTTTAAGATAAAAATGATTTTTTAAATCAATAAATAAATAATATCTTATTGTTAATTTATGTGAAATTTAAAAAATTATTTATTTTAATTAAAATGTAAAAATACAAATGTGGGTTTTTAGTATGTTTTATGACATCATATTTATGTCATTATTATGTAATAATAAAATAAATATTATCGATGACCTATAATATTTTATTTAATTAATACTAAATATTCTAATTTATTATAATCAATTTTAAAACCCATAAGTGACTTTCCAGAGTATAAAATGAAAAAAGTGATTTAAAAAACTCTAATTCCATGAAAATGTACATTTCTAAACCAGAATATGTATTAAATTTTTTTTCGATTCTCTTTGATTAAAATATAAAAGTATTTGACAAAAATTTATAAAACCATGGTCAAAATACATGTTTAATAAAACGGTATTTTGTTTTCCACAACCTAGATTTCAAAGTCCTCTATGTGGAAATTATTAATAAATTCTAATATTTATGCATTAAATACACAACCATTTCTATATCACCCTTCAGTTCCAATCTATATCCCAATAATTTATGGCCATTTCTAATTCTAGAGTGTCCCCATAATGATTAAATTATCCCCATAGCTTCCGATCATCATGATTTTGGAGATAATCTTCATCGTTATGAATTATTACCATATCTATTTCAATTCAAGTAGTTCAATTTCTATAAGACTTATAAAGGGTATGTTTAATTATTTTATTATTATTCGTATCACAACCATATATGTAAAATAATTTATTATAAATATTATACATCTTTTTCTATCATTTACCCTCTTCAAAAACCATGTTTCATCCTCACTATGCTGCAAAATTCACATCCCAATTATCTCAATTTGACTTGCAAAATTTAGTTTTATTTTATTATTTTATATACCCATACCACATCCAATTTCATGGGTATTCACCTAGGTTTCAAAATAATTTATTTTTAAGAGTATTTACGTATATGAAACCAAAATTCACCATTCTTGTGTAATGAATGATTTAATAATCATGTCTTTATTAAAATTTTTATCATATGATTTTGATAAGAAATCCATTTTTATTCTCCATGGTTTACTGATGAGTTGATATCATATAATCTATGTGGGTCACATGAAATTAATACTTTATAAGGGTTCGCAATGGTATTTACCTAATTTTTTGTGTAATTAATTTAATCTTTTGAGATTACCTATTTTATTATATACTGTTGAATTAAATTGGAAATTTTTATTTATGAAAATTTGACGACAACCCTTGGTGATAAACTTTTGAATATCTCATTTTAATTTTGAATCCACATTTACAGGTATTTATTCTTGTAAATTTTATAATTCCATACCTAATTTTCTAATGATAATGTTATATTATTGAAACACTTGTTATTATTAGTATGTGTCATGGTCATATGTTGAATGGGCATACGGGCCGTGTAATGAGATAAATGCCAACTGGGCTGTTGGGCTATGTAATGGGTCTCCCTCTACCCAGTTAATGAGGTCTTTACTTTACTTTAATAAGAAAATGAGGCTTCGACCCCAACCTTTTAAAAAAATATTGAATGTCTACATATCCTATTCCACTACTAAGAACATGTTCACCCATTTCAATTTATTTATATCCCTAAGAAATTAGACGAAGTAAAACTACAATAGGGTGATCCCATGAATATGTATTTAAATATTATTAGAATAATGTATATTTTTTTATTTAATACATAACTAATTTCAAAGAAAACATACAATAATATATCCTTTTTTATTTCAAATTAAATAAAATTTTTATAAAATAAAAATGTGGGATGCTATATTTTCATTTTAGATTAGTGATTCAAGTGAAATAAGTAATTTAATATTTTATTTTTCAAGAATTAATAAATTAAAATATCATTTACTTATAAAATTATAAATTTACAGCAAGATCATTTCTATAAAAAAGAAACATATTTGAATTTTTATTTCAGTAAGAAGTTTGAATATTAGATTTCTGTTTAACTGTAATAGAGGAATGTTTATATCAATACTATAGAAAATTTTTCCCATCAACATGTTTATCCATTTCTATATAAATATGACAATCTTTATAGATAACATCTTGTTGATCAAAATCAATACACATACTTAGTTCATCCTTAAAGGGGATCCCTTCAAGTATTATCTATTTATTACCTTCCAAAACATCCACATGAAAATTTTCATTTTCCATTTTCAATTCATTATAGAAAGTATGTTTCCCTAACTAGTCCAAAGATAATTACATAGGTACCGAATAACCCATCAATCCCTCATTGGTAACCCTTATAACATTTTCCTAATCCACATTCGTAGGAATATTGGAATAATTTATAGTATACCTATTTATGATTGGATCATCTACATTATTTTAAAGATCATAATCATGTACAATCCCATTTTCATTAACTTCATTTGACATCTCAATGCTATGTTGGCCACCTATTAGTATAGGCTTAGACACAAATTTTATTTTTTTCATCTTCTTGAAATTATGAAACACATCATTCTCACAATTAACATGTTTATGAACATCATTCAAGCAGAAGAAATCACTCCTATTAGGATGATTTTTTTTAAATCAAATCTACTCATTTTTTTGTAAGAAAATAACATGGGATGCTTTCATGTATTGCTTTAATATTACTAGTACAATCATTAGATGATATAAGAACATTATCAATCAGTGGTGTATGGATACCGACATCTATTAGAATTTAATCAATGTCTCCTAACATTACAATCTCTATAATATTTCATACCAAAATTGGAAAAAATTGATAAAGTGATGTCATTCAGAATTTTATGATATAAATATATCCAACTTGAACCAAGTAAAACTACCCATACCCATGAAAATGATTTTTAATATAAAAAATAATTAATGTGAATATCCCACCCTAGTAAAAAATGAAGTCTATATATGATATGATTTGATTTGAATCATAAATAATGACTCCGATAATGATCTAACAGAATTATCACATGGAACATTCTACAACATAACAATAAATTCCTTCAATAGAAAAACCCCAAATATATGAAATATCATAATAGATGTAATACAATTTGAAGGGGTTCTCTCCTTTGGTGTTAAATATGTGAAATTGTAGGAAATTTATGTATTTCAAGACTCTCGATAGTACATCAATTTTAGTAGTAATATGTGTCGTGGTTCCCTTTCTTATGATACACGTTTTAGCATCTACATCAAAAGGCAAATAAACAGTAGGTTTCTATATTAATGTCACTTATACAAACTATACGATCATCAATCACTTTTTTTCTTCCATTTTACGGAGAAAAAATCTCTTTTACATAGAAAATACTATTGAGACCCTCATTCAACACATCCTAATTAGATGCCCTTTGAGAATCGTTGTGGAGGTTGGTAAAGGTCCCTCCCCAATGACCACCCTCTCTTTAATTTTAATTAATAATTAATTATTCAATAAAATTAATAATAATAAAAAACTAATTAATATTATTTATTAATTTGAAAATAAATTTAAATAATTACTAATTTGTAGTAAATTAATAATTAATTAATTATTATTATTATTTTTTTTACTTATTATTAATAAAGATAAAATATTTAATAATAATTAATTAATATTTATAATTACTAATTGGTTAATAAATAAAAAAGTATTAAATATATAATAATTAATTGTTAATAATTAATATTAAAAATATTTACCAATTAATTATAAATAAAAGATAAAACTTTTTTTTAAAATAATTACTCATAATAATTAATAATTAATTAAATTATAATAAATCATTATTCAATAATTATTAATCATTTATCATTTCTGATTAATTTCTAACAGTTAGATACCATTATTTAATTATTTGTTAAATGATGATAAATAGTATTTTTCCCAATTAGTAATTGTTTATTAAATTCTAATTTATTATTAATATTAATTAGTTTCTAATTATTAATTAGTTATAAATAATTAATTTCTAATTATAAAGTAATTATATAATAACCTTCCCCGGGTGCCACGTGATGGTGGCCTGGGCCGGTTCTTCACATGACCTTTGGCGCACCTCCCTGTATGGCTGAGCCTGCTGACTAGAAGTGTAGGTCTCTTAAGTCAGTCATGGGGAGACTATACCCTCTTTTATCAGAGTTAACACTAGCCGAAATAAATATAAAAATTAGAAATCATATATAATCATAAACAATACCAATATCACAGGATTACCAAATTGAAAATACATAATCAGAATTGAATAGTAGAAATGCCAAGATAAGTACGTTCCAGGTTTCAATATGAATATCCCAAAATAATTAAATACACAAAAAAAATTCTAGGAGGGTCCTGACACGATTTCTTGTTCCCTAACAATGCTCCATCCCAACTCATCCATCTAACACGGGGCATTTTCCATTAACCTATCATGAAAATATGAATTCTGTTCAGGTACAAATTAGGCAGCCCGAGTATTGTGTCAGTAAAACTCATTAGGCCCCCACTAATGATGTATATATCAAATATAGTAAATAAAAATATGTATAGTTGTATATTTAATTAATTACAATGCATAAGTAAGCATTTTTCACATTATTAATTAATATTTACTAACCACATAGACCATTGTGTTCTAAGGGACACCAATACCTCATTAGCTACATACACATGTGTGGATTATGAAACATGTTACATGTTCGATTCATAATTAATTTAAAAACAAAATTTGAATGACCATGGTACCATATTTAATATTTTTCTGAATAAGCATGTTACTATTCACAATTTAATAATACATAGTTGAATGAGAATGCTACCATTCATAGTAGTTGGTTGAATGTGCATCTAACCATTCACCATATAACAATAAATAATTGAATGAGCATGTTATCATTCTCAATTGTTGGCTGAATGAGCATGTTACCATTCAAAACTTAATAAAACATAATTGAATGACCATGTTTCTATTCATAATAGTTGGTTGAATGAGCATGTTTCTATTTAACATTTAATAATAGATAATGGAATGAGTATTTTACCTTTAATTATAGGTGGATGAATGAGAATGTTACCGTTAACCATTTAATAATACATAATTGAATGTGTGTTACCTTTCATATTATTTGGTCGAATGGGAATGTTACCATTTATAATAATTGGTCAAATAAGCATGGTACCATTCACCATTTGAATATACATAATTGAATGATCATGTTAACATTCATAATAGTTGGATGAATGAGAATGTTACCATTCACTAATAAACAAAAAATAATTAAATAATCATGTTACCATTCATAATAGTTGGCTGAATGAGCATGTCATCATTCACCATTTTACACATACCATGTTTCCCAAGATTAATCATATTAATATTCTTATCATAAATACCCATCATATCATCTATTAATTAATTTATAAATTCATTAATCCAAGTATATTAGTTAATTCAACAATTAATTAATATTTTCACAACACAAAAATTCAATAATTAATTCACCAATTAATTATTCAAACTCGTTATTTAAATGTCTCATAATAATTTATGAAATTTATTATTCCTTTCCAATCGTCAATTCCCCAAAATTTATTCCCCAATTAATTACATCAAATAAAAATATAAATGTACCATATTTGGTTTTCTTATTACTTAGCTCATTTCATAACATCCATAACATGTAATTTATTCAACAATTAATTACCCATTTCCAATACTCAATATCACATAATTAATTAAAATATTAATTATTTAAATTCACAATAACCAATAAATAATTCCAAAACTTATTTTCTCAATTCTAACATCCATAACAAATAATTAATTCATAATTAATTATTAAATAAATAACTCAATGTCTCATAATTAATTCTAATATTAATTATCTCAATTCACGATATCCCATAATTAATTCATAACATAATTATCTCAACTCACAATATCAATACATAATAATTAATTCCAAAATTAATTATATCAAACCTCAATTCTAAATATCACATAATTATTTCACCCAATACTTCATTTAATTCCCTCAATTTCACAATCAAAATAATCCAAATTAATTAATTCAACCATTAATAAATTTAACTCATTCAACCGCACATTCACAATAATCACCATTAATTAATTCACAAATTATCCAAACTATCCCATATAATTGTTTCAAAACAATAATTTCCAATAATTAATTCATGAATAAATTAATCCCACTCAAATATCATAACATTACATCTATTATTTAATTAATCAATTAATTAATCAAAATGATTAATTAATTCCGAAATTATTAAATCTAACTCAACCCTTCCAATTAATTATCCAATTAATTGTTCACGTATATTCGCATTAAATATTAAATAAATTAATTAATATAACACATTCCCTTTATTTATTTCACAAATTAAATTTTTCAACAAAAAATATTATTTAATTTACAATTATTTAATCACATTCAACAACAATAAATTAATTCAGCAATTAAATTTCTATGTCAACTCTTATTAATTAATTCACAATTAATTAATCATATTCAACAACCATAAATTAAATAACCAATTATTTATCCCTGTCAACTCCAATTAATTAATTCACATTTAATTAATCACATTCAACCGCCATAAATTAATTCACCAATTTTTTTCCATGTCAACTCCTATTAATGAATTCAAAAGTAATTAATAATACTCAACCACTGTATATTAATTCATTAATTCATATTCCATGTCAGCTCCCATTAATTAATTCATAATTAAATAATCACATTCAACCTCCATCAATTAATTCACCAAATAATTTACCATGTCAAATTCTATTAATTAATTCAAAATTAATTAATAATATTCTATCATTTTATTTAATTCACCTATAAAATAATCATTCAATAATATCATAAACACTAAAATCACAAAAAAATAATCCTATTATTAATTTTTCCAACACAATAATTTCATAATACCAACCATCACCGTTAATTAATTATGTAATTAATTAATAAAGTTAAAAAAATATCCAATAATAAATAATTTAATTAACAATTAGTTATTCATGATCTAAAATATGAATATCCCTATTTCACATTTCTTTTAATTAAATAATTCTTCAAAGTAATTAAGTTATTGAAGAACATAATTTGTAAACGTCTAATAAAAATTATACAATTACACAAACACAAATGTAATTAATACTATGAGATATGATTTTTAAACCACCTATGTCAAGAACAATGACAAACTCTTACCAATAGATATCCCCTATTTTATGTAGATCCATAAAGAACACAGCGAATAAAACTGTCTTGATCAGAACCCTAAATCCAATATTAAATGAAAAAAAATCCCTTAAATATAGATCTAAATTCAATAAACCAATATATTGATGCATAAATGATAGATCTATACTTGATAGTATATAAAAAACTTTCATTTATCAAATATGAGTAGTGGTAGAGAAATATATATCTAAATGAGATGAAAAATAATACCCACAAGGTGTGCATATGGTCTTTTGTCGAAGACTGTGTTGCGCAGAGGGTTTTTAGTTCAAGGTGGAATTTGTAAAAAGTACAATTGATCCATAGAGTAGGTGTGTTGGAGTTGTGGTCAATTTTGGTGGTCGGTAGAGGATCTACATTATAGAGGGAGGTCTGTGGATGCTCTATTATAGAGAGTGGTATGTTTGTAAGATTGCGCGATTCTAGTGGTGTTATTATAATAAACTGAGTGTGATTGTCACATAATGTGAATAATACTTTTCACAACAGGTAATATTTGTTAGGTTTTTTCATTAAATTACATTCAAACCCGTAAAAAAATAATTAAATATTACATGTGGTGATATCCAATTTCACATAGTGAAATATTACATGTGGTGAAAACTTATTACATGCGATGAGATCTTATTTGATGATATGTCGAAATGTGGTGGAAACTAAATATAGGGGCTACTATTTGTGAAAAATGTGAAATAATTTAAGCCATAAATTGAATTCAAAAAAACAAATCTTGCTAAAAAATTTAAAAATATTCATACATATAAGAATACATGATCATACATTCTCCCCACCATATAACAACCCATCCTCGGGCCATAATCCTAACCATCTCTATGATTCCAAGTCAACGAAATAAGGACCATTTATTACTATTATCCAATTTTATATCCCAAATTTCATTATGAACTATTAAATATTTATACAATACATGGAATAACATCACAATCATTCCCCACAACACCTTTTCACTACTTTCCCACACACGTTCAGATTCTCTAAAAAGAATGCATCTGTCTCAATATTATCTTTTAAAAAATACATGATGTGTTTTCCAAATCAATATTCCCAAGAATCACCATAAACCATAAAACATTTAAATTTATACATGAAGTAAAAAATTTCCTATAAAATACACATTCACTAACTCTAATGCTCACTCGACCTTTCTTTATAGAATTTAAACATGCACCATACAGGTTCCTCATTTGAATTCTGATACCACCACTTCAAACCAATGGTTTTAAAAGTACACTAAGAAGTAATCAATAAATTACATCACCAATAAATCATTACCAATGTGTCCTCCCATGATTGAATCAACTTATTTTATCAAAATTATAGGGCTTTCCTGCCCACCAAATCTCACAATTTTACCTAAAATCAGACAGTCATTCGAAGAACCCATAACTGCATTTTCTAACTAGGAAAATCAAACTAACAAAACAACCCACATCATCATTCAAATAAAAAATGAATTATTTTTATTATATAAAATTTAGCATAGTTAACATGAGGTTTTTACACAAAACCATATTAAATCATTCCCATATTATCATGCCACATGGTAAATACTGAGGCACTATCACTACCTGTAACCATCAAACACTTTGGTCATTATTAAAAAGGGTAAACAAAGTACCATTATTTATGTTTCTCATTGAAAAACCAATTAATTATCATTTTTCATAATTTTACAATCTTTCTAAATTTCATTTTAGGAACTATTTTCAGTTTAATTTAAGATACACTGAAAAAATATTTCATGTTGAACAACTTACCCAAAACCCATTTTTCTATGTGTGCCAATAATGATGCAAGTCAAAAAATAGTACTAAAATACTAGAATGATGCATGAAAAATCAAATATTCTACAATTCAGATAAACTATTGAAAATATAGAAAATATCAGAAAAATAATCACGTCACACAACAAGTGTGTCACCCAAGGTGAAATATCATTCAACTGTAACATCAAACAGAAATAACAAAAATCCCACCTTAGGTACTTGGGTTCTCCCTTATACATAGGATAGCTACTCGGTTGAAGGATCTCATAACCAATCCCCAACCCTTCGTAGTCTCATGTTTATCATTCTAAAATAGTTATACAAAATAAGGAGAAATTAAAATTGGACCTTTGTTACCACTTTTTAAAATTTAAAACTAGGTTCCAAATGACGTTTCCCCCACCCAGTTTGTCAAGTGACCTCATGAACACCTTCACATATGCCAGAGGTTTCCAACTAGCAGCGAGGGATATTATGTCATTCATGGTGGGGATATACCCTCTTTTACCATAGTAAATAACAATACATCTAAATAGACAAATTCAAAAGAACATATAATCATAAATAATACCAATACCACAAGATTATCAAAAAATACATATTGAATCAAAAATAAATAGTAGATATGACGTGCTAAGTATGTTCAATGTGTCCATATGAAAAAACCCAATTTAAATAAAGACACTAAAAACTCCTCTAGGTAGGTCCCGACACCAAGTCGGATTCCCTAACCATGATCTATACCAATTCATCAAACTAAGACAAATCATTTTCCCGTAACCTAAGAAGAAAACACAATGTCTATTCGGGTACCAATCAGGCCACAAGATTTTTTTGTGAGTACAACGTATTAGTACACCACCAAGACAGTCTATATCAAATTTAGTCAATAATATTCCTATATAGTTTCATAAATAAATAATAATGATTCATAAGTAAAAAAATTATCACATTATCAATAAATATTTTTTAACCACATAGACTACTGTGTTATTGAGGACACCAATACATCATTACCTACTCTGAAATTATCAGAGTCTAAACCATGTTTCATGTTCGATTCACAATTCATTTAAGAACAAAATTTGAATGATCATTTTACCATTCTTAATAGTTTTGCAAATATGCATGATATCATTCACCATTTAATTATACAAAATGGGAGGAGAATGTTTCAATTCATAATAGATGGATGGATGAGAAAGTTACCATTCACCAATTATAAATACATAATTGAAGGAAAAAGTTACCCTTCATAATTTTTGGCCAAATGAAAATGTTACCATTCACCATTTAATAATACAAAATTTAATAAGCATGTTATCATTTATAATTGTTAGCTGAATGAGCATGTTACTATTCACTATATAATAATACAAAACCGAATGAGTGAGTTGACATTCATAATTTTTTGCTGAATGAGCATGTTACCTTTCACTATTTTAAACACATCACAATTCCCAAGATTAATCACATTAATATTCTTATCACAATTAACCATCATAAATTCCATTAATTAATTCATAAATGAATTAACTAGAGTCAATTAATGAATTCAACAAATTATTAATGATTTCATGATATCAATATATAACAATTCATTAAAAAATATTTATTGAAACACACTATTTCAATGTCTAATAATTAATTCACCAATTAATTATTAATTTTATGTCCTCAATTTTCCAATATTAATTCCCCAATTTATTCTCTCTAATAATGATATAAATATCCCATAAATAATTTCCCAATTAATTATCTCATTTCATAATATCCTTAGCCCCTAAATAAAGAAAAAATTAATTAACCAATTAAATAACTAAATGTCAGATAATTAATTCTTCAATTAATTATCTCAATTCTTAATATCCCATAATTAATTCCCAGATTAATTATCTCAATTCATAACAACCATAATCCATAATTAATTCCACAATTAATTAATAAAATAAATAAGTCAATATCTCATTATTAATTCTACATTTAATTATATCAATACTTTATATCCCATGATTAAATAATATAATAATTATCTCTACTCGTTATCTCAATACTTCAATGTTAATTCCACAATTAATGATATCAATTATTAAATATTAATATCTCATAATTAATTCACAAATTTTTTATCAAATTCTATAATTTTAATACCCAAAAATCCAAATTAATTAATTCACCATTTATTAATTTAAATCACTAAATTTCCCCATCACAAAAACCACCATTAATTAATTTTCCAATTAGTTAATCTAACTCACTCAACTACACAATCAAAATTATCCCCATTAATTAATTTAACAGTTAAATAATATGTCACATTATATTATTTGGACACAATAATATCCATTAATTTATTCACCAATTAATTAATCCAACTCCAAAATCACAACATTACAACCATTAATTTATTCATAAATTATTTAATGCAAAATATTAGTTAATTACACTAATAATTAATCTAACTCAATCCTTCCAATTATTTAACAAATTAATTTTTTAGATATATATCCAGTTATTAATTCAATAATTAACTATTACAAATCATTCCCTTAAATTAATTAAAAAATTAATCATCCACATCATCACTCGTTAATTAATTCAAAATTTATTAATAACATTCAACTACAATCAATTAATTCACCAATTAATTATCCATGTAAAATCACATTAATTAATTAACAATTGTAACACCACAAATGTCCATGTAACTTTTCTCTTTAAATAATACAATAGCTTGTGATTACACAAATTTGAGTTCTAGTACATCACGACCAATCAAACTAACCGTTTAAAAACTTGTTTGTAATAGTAATAAACACTCATTGAAATTTTATAAATTTTATTTTTCAAAATGGAGTAAATTTTTGGATTAAGAATATCAAATTTATCTTATGGCGAAGTTTTGGCTCTAATCTGATAACTTTTTTATTTTGATTAATAGTGAAAAATACAAAATGTTATTTAAAAACAACTTTTTAAATCTATATAATTTATATTGTTGAATTATAAATTTGAGTATTTTTAATGTATAGTTAGATTATATTTTTATCATTTAATGTAATATAGGTCATTAGATGTAATTTCACATTTAAATTGAACATAAACACATGTCCATCATTTGATAGTTTTTACTTTATAAAAACCCACCTTTTGGATTTGTCAATGAGAATTAATTTTAAATTAATTTATCTCACTTATGTTTTTAAAATTTGAAAAAATGGATTACATATTTGGAATCAAGAGCTCTAAATATTGTATTTAGGTAACTTATATTTTTAGACATTTGGAATAGTAATTTATGTAAGCATTTTTTTACAATGGTTAAAAAATAAATCCAGAAAATAAGTGTAGAAAATAATATTATAATAAAATTAAATTACCTAAAACAGGTCCTAACACTATTTTACGATACATCCCCTACCATGGGTATCATTTGGTCGATTTTGGGACGTCATGGAACCACATGTAAGTGAAAATGACACTATATAAATTAATTTAAAGATAAGGAAAATTTAACATAATCATATATATTTTAGTAAAACCATTTTTATATGTGGTTATATAATTGAAATATTCGAAAATAAATAGTATTAAAAAATATAACACAAGTTCCTACATCAATAGATTTTATTTATAATTTTTAGACATTAAATAAATAAATTTATTTAGAACACAATGATGATACATTACTTAAATTATTAATAAATGACTAAAATAATAGATATTATAAATAATAAAATAAATTTAAATTGAGACTTTTTAAGAATTACACGAATTTTTTAGGTTAATATTACATGTTATGATTGATTTAATATTTTTCTTCGATGTGATAATGTTGTTATGAATTTCAACAAAACCAAATATTAAATAGTGTTAAATTTGACAAAAATTAGTTTTTAAAACAAATACAATCTTACTAAATTATTTTATAATCCAAAAAAACGATGGATCAGCCAAACGACATAAATAAAATTAGATATATAATTAATAAATCACATGGGGTTTTCTTGGAATTTTTTTTATGGTTATTAACCATATAGTGTAAGAATACAAGAATACATGGTAAGAGTTGACCTATTTATCAATGGGTTAATTATAAAATATAAGGTTAATATGGTGACCTAAACTTGTATAAAACTTATTTATTTAAGGTATTTCTACCCATACCCATCTAAGGATAGAAATAAATTCATTTGGAGCCACTAAAAATTGGAAAATAATTCATAATAAAATAATATTTCAAACATTTCCTAAAGTGACCCTCACCTCTCTTATAATAAGGGTACTTCCTCTCCCCTTAATTTCACACCACCAATGACATTTTTTCCATCCAAACCCTACTCAAATATCCTACCAAATATGCTAAGTTTAACCTATAGTACTTACTTTGATCATAAATCCAACCTAAGGATCCCTTTTGTTCAAATCAAATGGAAGAACCCGAAGAAGAGGTATTTATTTCATCACCTCTTTCAAAATTATTTTCTTCTTCCACTTCCTACATTTTTGTTGATTCTATAAAAAAATAATAACTCTAGTACCTTATACATACTGATATGTTATTATAAATATGGTAAAACCATATTCATTATTTTTTTCATCCTTTGAACGACAATGTCACCATAAGTGCATACGTACGGCTTAAACTCTCCACATTGTGGTGTAGTTTGTTATTCAATGCTTCATTATTTGGATGGGTATAAGACTAAGAATAATTTATTTAAATAAAAAAATTATATTTTAATGATTATATAAATATATTATACCATCCAATTAAATAATATTTAACCATAAATAGAATGATAGTGTCGCTCGTGTATACGTATGGCTAACAGTCTCCACGACGCAATGGAATTTCATTCCCCATCGTAACCAATCAAGATTAATTTTCATTTGATGATTAAAAATAATGATTAAAGAACATAATTTAATTCTTTATATTAATCAAATATATCTTATCCATAACAAATATTAATTACATAACAAAACCTATAAAGGGAAACAAATCAGTTAACACCCGAAACAATGATACTACTGAAATATAATAAACAAAGTAATATTATAAGATAATATATAATATCATATTTATGTTTGTGTATTATTTAATAATTTAATAAAAATTATTTAACCATTATATAGGAGGTTAACATACCCATGACTAAGGGAGAATACAATTTAAGGGTTATTTTATCAATCTCATTTTTATCTACGGTTGTTTATACGTGATTATTTACTGGGAACTCTATATCATCCACATCTGTGCTTCATAAAACTGTATTTCCAAACATTTTTACGATTTACTATAATATGGGTTAAAGTAATTTATATCATTTTTTTACTTTTTATGAAATTTTTTGAATGGAATATTTTCGTCTCATTCCAAACAAGGTACTTTATGTATTTTTTGAAAAATTAAGGAATGAATGTTTTTAACTTATACGGTGGGTGTGACTGTTTTATGGTGTTATGTCACCTTCAAAGCATTCCTTATAATCTTAAAAAAAATATTTTCAACAAAAAAGGATTTCTTTACTTTTGAATGATTTCAATTTAGAAAGAATTATTTCAGTCAAATATTTTTTGGATTGATATCATACATGTGAACATCCTTCACTGGATTTCACATTTTTTGAAGTGTATTTATTATGAGAAAATCGTCCATATTATATTGAAGTATTTTTGATGTGTTTGACTGTTTATGTTCAATTTTCATACCATTCACAGTTTATGGTTATAGTATTGACATTTCTTATTCTATTTTTAATATGAATTTTTATATTATATTGCATCCTTTTAGTATGAGGAATGCGTTGGAATTAGTAAGTGATGAGTGGAGGCCCCTATAGCTCATTGATGCATCGGTAGGTCTCATGAGAAAAACTATTGAATTTATAAAAGGCCTTGAAAAAAATCTTATTTTTAGTCATAGAACAAGGCCTTGAAATTGTGGTTATGATGCCCGACATTATTCATTCAATCATTATGAAATTAGCTATATATATGACATGTGATTATTCAACTAGTATAATAACAATGTAAATAAGTAAATGAAATTATTTGATTTATATTTTCCATTTTATTATGAAGATTATGTTTAAATTTCTTGTGTTTTAGTCTTATACATTACCTTAAATATTTATTCTTATTGATGACAGTTTCTACTATATTTTTAACCATATTGAGCATCCGTGCTCAACCCTTTCTCTGATTTATTTTTCCAAAGATCCGATAAATTATATTATGACTGGCCTGTAGGGATAGACTATGGGATATGAATGTGTTCAAAGGAGAAACAATGTTGTAGTTTTTTGTTTCACAATGTAATTTAATACTTAGGTATGTTTCTAGTAATTACAAAGAAACTAAACTTATCGGTATTTTGGACTTGATCTCTTGTGATCTTGACAGTGTTAGGTAATAAGGCACTGACTCTGGGTAACTAGGGTCAGGGCGTTATAGTTATTATTAAAGGAAGTTTTGTATAAAATTTTGAAATTAGATTTAAAAAAAATCTTATTAGAGAACATTATCCAAAGATATACATTTAGGATTTGTATAGAAGTTCTTATAATAATTTTGGTAATGTAGATATTTTGTGAATTTTCCATGAAATATATTTATTTCTGTATATGGGCAGGTAGAGGCTTCTCTATCACAGATGTAACATAGGATGAAAACTCTTATAAGGAATTTTGGGCTTGACCCAGGGTATCCTAGTACATGACAACAAGCCTTGCTTCACTCTTGTTTACGAAAATATCAAGATATATTCATAGGATAATTCACATTTTCTTTACAAACAATCATAATTTATTTATGAGTAAATAATTCCTCGAAGAAATTTTTTTATGATTATGGATTATATGCATAAGCAGTTAAAATTATGTTATGTTTTTACTAGTTTGGAATTATGTATTTCGATTCATAAACTAATCAAGTGTGTTCCATTGGTTAGAAATGGTTCCTAGTAGAAGGAATGGAACCCATATCAATACATATATTCTATGTAGGTATATCTCACCTACTTAGGATAATTGGAGTGGAGATGGTGATGCAACTTGTGATGATCAGCTTATAACCATACTGGGACAACTCACTCAGGTTATGAATAATAACCTTACCTATATGGAACACCCTAATATACAACGAGGAGGATCAATGTTATGTCGCTTCATGAGGAAACAAACACTAACATTAAATCAGATAAAAATCCATTTGTATGTGAGAAATGGATAAGTTCCATTTAGAGAATACTTCATTCTTTGGGGATTAGAAAAATGGAAAAGGTTATCATGGAATTTTACCACCTCATGGGAGATTCAGATCAGTGGAATTCATTAATTAAAAACTCAAAAGAGGATGAAGAAGTAAAAAAAATGGAATTTAGGGAGTTTAAACAGGTCTTCTTATAAAAATACATTCCCCATGACTATTAAGCATATATGAAAAAGTAATTTATGAGTTTGATGCTATAGGAGGATGAGAATTTCGCAAAATATGAGGATAAATTTACAGGGGTGGAAAGTCAATCTACATATTATATATGCAACCCAATGAGTAATATTGATCGATTCATTGATGGGTTAAAACCATTTCTCTGTCGATAATTAGTCCTCCAATCCTTCTCATCATACGATGATATAGTATCGTGTTCTATTAAGATATAAAAGGAATGCTCTAAGTCTTCTAAATTTAAAGAAATGAAAGTAATAAAAGGGTCTGCTGAACACTCTATAAATGGAAATAAGGGGAAGAAGGGAAATTTTTAATTTCAATCATGTTGTAAATGTGGGAAGAAACACCCAGGTACTAGTCTAATGGGAATGTGAGTTTTTTCATGTTTGGTGAAAAAGGAAACCCTACTCGTGATTGCATGGGGATTAAAGAAGATGTCAATGATGAATGAAACAGTTATAATGAAATGGGAAATTATTAAAATGAATGTTGTAACCATGAAGAAAACCTACCTTATAAAAGTCCAAGGGAGTAAGGACAATTATAGAGTTTTATGTTCCTAATAACGTGGAGGCATGTACGTTAGTCATTTCCTCAAATTTAGGAAATGATTAATTTTATTTTGGATCATCACATTATTCCAAATCGTCATTGTTTTCCCCAAAAATGATATATTTCCAATTTTACATAACAAGGGAGTTGTCAATAAAAACTCTTAAGTTATGTTTTATTGAAACAGAGTTTTGTCAATCAGTTACCATTATGGAATACAAACATGCATTATCTACTGTTCTTATAGTCATACCCTTGATTTAATTTGATATAATCTTATGTATGGATTGGTATTTGTACCATGAGGTAAAAAATTATTGTAAGAAGAAGGATGTTACAATATTCAATGTTGATAATAAATACATTGTCATTAGAGTTGAAATTTCACCATATGATTCTTATCTAGATCCCCCACTAGTTGCTTTACTAAATTCAATTATTGTGGAGGAAGATAGTAAAGTAACAACGGGTAAGGAAATGAATGATCAAATTTAGGATGTACCTATTGTGAAAAAATATTTTCATGTGCATCTAGAATATTTATTTTGGCATCCTCTAGAATGAGAATTTTAATTATCCATTAAAATAATTCCTGGTTTAAGGCCCATATCAAATACCCCTTATAGAATGACCAATGTGGAATTAGTGGAAATAAAGAAACAACTAGACTAATTTAGTAATAATGGATTTATTCTCCCTAGTGTTTCTCCATGGGGATCCCCTCCTGTATTTGTTAATAAGAAACATGGATCAATGAAGTTGTGCATTGACTATATGGAAATCAATGCTATAACAATAAATAAAATGTACCCCATACCTTGCATTTATGATTCATTTGATAGACTTCATGGTGCTCAATAATTTTCAAAGATTGACCTTTGATCTAGATACCATAAGTTGTTCGTGAAAAAGGAATACATTCCAAAAATAGTATTTCGATCCAGGTATATGTATTATGCGTATATTGAAATGCCTTTTGGACATACTCACGCACCCTTTGTTTTCATTGAACTAATTAACATAGTTTTCAAGTAATATCATGATGACATTTTTGTGGTATTTATTGATGATATCATGGTATACACCAAACGATACGAAGATTATGAAAATCAAATTTCACATTTTTAGGAAAACCATAGAAGAAATGAATTAATGGGAATTTTTGAATGTTACAATTATGGCTTCAGAAGATTTGTTTTCTTGGCCATATTGTCTCTAAGGATAAAATCTATGTTGATCCATCAATGAAAATGGTAATCCAAGAATGACAATAACTGATTAGTATAACTGAGGTACATTTTTTTTTAGGTTTAGCTGGTTTCTATTAGCGTTTTTTCCAAAACATTTCCCGATTGGAAAAACCATTAACCATGATCACAGGTAACGGGGTTAATTTTTTTATGGAAAAAAGATTGGGAGGAATGTTTTGATGAATTGAATAAAATATTATTCAATGATCACATCTCGACTCTACCATCATGGAATGATGGCTTTTATATTTATAGTGATGCTACAATGAAAGGACTTAGTTGTGTCCTTATGCAGAATGATAGAGTAATTGACTATGCATCACGATAGCAAAAAAAATCCACGAACAAAACAATCCCACTAATGATATTTAGGTACCAGCTATAATATTTTTTCAAATGATATATATACACTATTTATATGGTAAAAAAATGTGAGATATATACTGATCATAAGAGTTTGAATTATATTTTCTCATAAGAAGAACTCAACATGAGGCAACAGAGACAGATCAAACTACTCAAGGATTATGATTCCACGATACACTACCACATGAGGAATGAAAATAAGTTGGATGATGCCTTGAACAGAATGGATCATGGGTTTCTGAACAAGATGGGTGTTGAAAGGGATCCAATGCTCATTGATTTAGTAAAGATATAAATGGGAATAATCATGTATGTAGAAACATCAATACATTTTCAAATCCATTCCAATCCATCTTTACTAGAGAGGTTAGAAAGTTCTCAAACTGATTATGAGGAGTTTCAGATAAAAATTAATGCTGTGAATACTGGGATATTGATCGACATCATATATGAAATTGGAATTTTCAAATTTGGGAAAATTATTTATGTTCTTGACATATCAAATCAAAAAGGGAATTGTTGGATGATGCTCACAGCTCCAATTTCTCTATACACAGTGGCGGTACTATGATTTATAGATATTTGAAGGAACATTTTTTATAGTGAAACATGAAGTGGGATATTCCTGAATATGTGTCAAGATGTATGATTTTTCAAGAAGCGAAAGGTAGAGGAAAACATCCTATATGTTTTATTCAACCTATTCCAATACCAGTCTAGAAATGGGATGATATAATGAAGGAATTTTTCATGGGACTTCCATGTACTCCTAGAAGGAATGATGCAATATGAGTCATTATTTATCTTTTAAAAAAGTCATCAAATTTTCTTTCTATAAGATAAGATTTACCACATGAAAATTATGAATGACTATATATTAATGATGTTGTAATAAGTCATGGTGTACCCCTATCTTTTGTTTCTAATCATGATCCCCATTTTACATCCTGATTCTGGAAACAACTTCAGAAATACCTGGATACTAAACTTCCATTGACCACTACCTTCGACCATAAAACTGACAAACAATCAGAATGGACTATTCAAACCCTAGAATACATGTTGAGATCTTTCTCACATAACATTGAATGAATGTAGGATTAGTATTTACCTCTTGTATAATTTTCCTATAATAATAGCCTCCATTAATGTATTCAGATGGAGCCATGTGAAGTGTTATATGGAAAGAGATGTTGTAACACCATAAGATTTCATAGTATGTTATTTCTTCAAAGTAATTCAATAACTTGATGTACACGTAACACCGAGTTCAGGCACACCATGACATACAAAACCGGCCGATCAAAATATATTATGATTAGTATTAACAAAATTTTGAATATTATATAATCCTTATAATTTTAGAATCCATATTATGAGTTTCAGAGGCATAATGTAAGAACAAATTCATTTTCTTCAGATAAAAGAAGTATTTTTCAACATATGCAATTTTACCTCCTTTCAATGGCGAACCCTTTTAAATCCAATATTTGAAGCTTTTATATATTCAACTTGACAAAATAAACTTCTTATTTAGAATAAGGAAATAAAAACTTAGTTTCGATAAATTTTTGTTGTTTTTCTATTAAATTTCATATTTTGGTGAATTGTGAAAAATACTAAATTTTAATTGAAAACAACAATGTTTAATAAAAATAATTTATAATGTTAAATTCTAAATTTTAATGGTTGGGAAGTATAATTAGATTATATTTTTACCATTTAATTAAATGTTGGTCTTTTTATGTAATTTCACTTTGAAATTGGACATAAACAAGTGTCAATCTGTTGATAGTAATTATTTCATAAAAATACGTTTTTTTGATTTTGAAGACGGGAATTAATTTTAAATTAATTAATGCAACTCTGGGTTTTGGAATTGGTAAAATGTACTTCATTTTTGGTTTCTGAATATCAAAATAATCTTAGGGTGAATTTTTTGTACATTTCTCAAAACTTTCAATTTTGGATGAATAGTGAAAAACTCTGCGTTATTGTTTAAAACTATTTTTATATAATTATTTATTTTATTTAAATTTATTTTATGTAAAAATAGTTACATAATAAATATATATGTTCAATTTAATTCACTGGTGTCATTTTACAATAAGTTTAGATATATAAAATTTTATTGATCTTTTTACCGTCTTTTACCCACCTTATAGGAGCATTTGAAAATTTTCATAAAACATATTTTTACTGTTTATGTGAGTTAAATTTCAAAAATATGAGACATTCAGTTAACCTCAGTTAGTAAAATATGGTTCAATAAGATGAAATAATTTTTTTTTTGTAACTTATGACTTTTATTTACCACAGTTAAAAGTAAATAGTGTAATTCAGGATAAAAATGATATTATGGTTACCCTAACACATGTATCAATTCCATTGGTTACGTTCAATTCGACAAAAAAAATCTTAGGAATAAAATAGGATCTTCTAGGTCCACTTGGATTAGATAAATACATTTATTACTATTTAATTTAAAGAAGAGTTAAAAGTGTTAAATTCATGTTTTCATAACTAATACATTTTTAATACAGGGTTATACATAAGATAAATTCCACTAAAAATATCCATTAGAAAGATAGAAAGATTTCATACATAATTGTATTTTATTTATAATTTTGATACATTATATAATTAAATTTTTTTTGACACAATGGTGATGTATTTATTACCTTATAAATGAAACAATCAAACAAATTGTATTATGAATTTTAAAATAAATATAATTTCAATGTTTTATGACATACACTAATTTTCTAGGTTAATATGACATATATTTATTGATTCAATGTATCTTTTTCTATGTAATCATGTTGTGATGACTTTCACAAAAACCAAATAATAAATAGTGTCATTAATGTCATAAGTGAGTTTTTTTAAAAAATATATATATTATTAGATTATATAATTAATTTAAAAATGTAAGGTTCTGCCAAAAGACATATATAATGATTGGTGAAACATTAATGAACCACATGGGGTTCTATTGTTAGTTTTATTATGTTTAATGACCATATAATTTATAAATAAAAAGAGACATGGTAAATGTAAAACTATCTAAATAATATTTAAATATTAATTATAATGTTAATCTGGTGACCTAAACCTGTCTAAAAACTATTTGTTGAAAGTATTTCGACCCATCACCACTGTATAAAATTAATAAGTCACTTTTAGATCCATTATAAACCGAATATGAATTTATTATAAATAATATTTTATGGTTTTCCTAAGGTGCTCCTCACCACTCTTATAAAAGAGCACTTCCCCTACTCTCAAATTCACACCTCCAAAGCCATTTTGATCATCCAAATCCTACCTAAATGTCCCCCCAACTTCCCTAACCTCATTATAAATTACACCCCTTTTCCATAAATACAACCTATGGATCCCTTTTGATCAAATCAAAAGGAAACACTCGAAGATGAGATAGATATTTCATCACCTCTTTCTAGTTCTTTTCTTCTTCCACTTCATATTCCATTGTTGTTTCCATTATTAAATAATAAATACATTACCTTATACATACCGTGATGCTATTATAAATATTTAACAACCATATTCATTATTTTATCCACCCTATGAATGATAAGGTCACCATGCGTGCATACGTACAACTTACCGTCTCCACGTCGTGGTGTAATTTTTTATTAAAGACTATGTTATTCAGATAGATATAATGTTGATTAATATGTACATAAATAATGAAAATAAAATTCTAATTTCTCTATAATATTAATATACCATCTAATTCCACACCTTTTAATCATTTCGTAAATGATATTGTCGCTCGTGCGTACGTATGGATTATTGTCTCGACGACGTGATGAGATTCATTTCCACATTCACCATTCCTTAATGATTATAAAATTGTATTTTATTAATAAGTATGTAATATATAAAATAATAATGATAATGGAGAAATATATATTTATATATATATGTATGTATGTACTAATATATATCTTATTCAAATACTTCCGTTCAATACAATATGAAAATAGAAACAACGTTTATGCGTACATTCGACCTACAGTCTCCGTAAATGATGTTTTTAATTTCCTATATCTATATACTATAAATATTTATATTCTAAATGTATATGATATATATTTCATGTTTTATATTCTGGAATTATTTAAATCATGATCTAAATTATACGGTCAAGAATAACAGGTTATAACACGTACGATAAAGAAAGTGATTATTACCTAAAACGTTAGTTTAACATGAAAAACATTATTAAATGGATAGTATAAAGTCATAAATGAATCATTTATGATATAATTAATATAAATATGGTTATGTTATTATTTAATAACATAAAATGGTCATTATAAAGGAGTTTAAACGTACCCTCGACCAATGAAAAGTTGAAGGTAAGGGTTATTTCCTCAATCTCATTATCATCTGAGATTGTTTATGTGTAAGTATTTTCTGGGACATATCTATTATCAATGTCCATGATTCATAAAATAGTTTTCAAAGGGATTATTTTCAATGGCCCTTTACTAAAACATCATTTTAAATGTTTTAATGATTTATTCATCTAAAACCTTCTTATTAATGTCCATGTTTTCAAAATGGTTTTAAGGATTTATTTATATGGAAATAAATATTTTAAAATGTTTATTCCTTTCAAAAGTTTCAAAGTGGAATGGGAAAAATTGATTCAAAAAGATTATTTAAATGAATTCTTTTATAAATTATGCGACTTTTAAATGATTTCATGAAAAATGGATATTTCTCTCAAATATTTTTACTGATTATTTTCAACTATGTCAACATCCATTACGAGATATTATTCTTGATCAAGGTTGATTTATTATTATACAAATCATGCATATTTTGTTGAAGGTTTTGTGATATGTTTAACTATGGATGTGTTATTTTTATATCATTCATGGTTTACAGATAATGTTTTGACATTTCATATGCTAGTTTAATACAAATGTTTATGTAATGTTTAAACTGTATCATTTGAGGAATGCAATGGACTTAGAAAGTGACGGGTGGATCCCGCTATAGATCCTCGATGCATCGTTAGGTATAATGATACAAACTAGTGTTTTGGAACAAGGCCTTTGTAAAAAAATTTATTTGTAGTCTTTGCATGAGGCCTTGACTATGTGGTTATGATAGTCTGGCATTATGCATTCCCTTATTATGAAATTAGTTATTACATGTGATTATTCGACTAGTATAATAACAATGTGCATGTTATATGGTAATGTTTGATTTATTTTTACAATATTTTGTCCACAATTATGTTTAAAAGGTTCTTGTTCTTATTACATAACTTTCCTTAAATGATTATAGCTTCTGCAAAATTATTTACATTTACTGAGCATCTGAGATCACCCCTTTCTTATTTTTAATTTTCCAGGATTTCCATGAAGTGTATTGTGATTGTTATGCAGGGTTTAGCTAAAGGTAACAGTGGAATTATCAATGGATTATTTAAGTTGTGTTTTATGTTAAAAATTGTACTGTAACATCCTTGTATACAATCTCTTTTCCAAGACTTCTAAACCGATCAGTCCTTCCGGACATGATTCCTTGTAATCTTTCAAATTTATTAATAAAATGAACTGACTCTGAGAATCAAGGGTCAGGGCGTTATAGTTGATATTAGAGGAATATTATCAAAAACCTTGGAAATATATTTAAATAAACAATGATTAGATAACATTACCCTTTGACAATATTTGAAGATTATTATAGAAGAGAATTCTAGAATTTTCGTAATTTAATGATTTTGTGAGTTTTTCAAGCAAAAAAATCCCTATCTGGAGACTAGCGGGTAGAGGTGGCTCTAGCAAAGATGTACCTAGGGGTAAAACCCGAATACACGGCTTTGAGCTGGACTCAAATGGGAACTGTTCCATGACAAAGGGCCTTGATGCACTCTTGGTTACGACACTCTCGGTGGATATGCTTAAGATAATTCACATTTTCATTACAAGCCATTATGAATGATTTAGGAGTAAATGCATCCTCAATGAAAACATTTTTATTATTATGGATTATATCAATAAATAGTTCAATTTACGTTAGGTATTTTACATGTTTAGAATTATCCATTGAGATTCATAAACTATCCTAGTGTATTTCATTGTATGGAAATGGTGCAAAGTGGAAGGAAAGAAAATTCCAGCAATACGCATGATCAAAAGATTAAGAAGGATCATATCATTCATGGTATTATGCCATCATTTATAAGGGAAACAGTATCCCATGTATTCTCATCATATGAATTAATATTATCATGTTATAGTAAGATAAATAAATAATTCTCTAAGTCCTATGTCTTTGAAGAGATTCTAGAGAAGAAAAATATGGTATAGAGAAAGATGGATAAATGGAATATGGGAATGAAGGATTTCCCCTATGTGATAACTGTCGAAAGAATCACCTTGGTAATTTCATGAAGTGAATGTGAGTTTGTTATATGTATGGAGAAAAAGGACACCATGTATGTGATTACAAGGGTAATAAAAAGGTTTCAAATGTAAAATTCTTCATTTTCATGGAGTTGGGACACTACAGGAATAAATATCCCAGTCATCAAAGTATACCAAAAATGATGCTATTAGATAAAAATCAAGTTATGATACTACCTCAAATGAAGGGTAATGATAAGTGTTCTTATGTTGTTATTATAGAATTATTTCATTTGGGTGTTGTATCAACACTATAATTTTTATATGAATTATGGAGATAAATAAGGATTGTACTACGATACTATTTTATTGTGGATTTGAGATTATATGGTTTTAATAAAAGTTGGATAATAGTATTCTACAATTTTAGTAAAATAAATGGTTGCAGGAAACATAATCCTTTATATGGTCCTGATACTGAGGTAGTGATTTTGGAATAAGAGATAGTTAATTTGGATAAATTATATTGGAAATTCATGACTTCATTGGAACTGATTAGTTGTTTTTCTATTTCATCAATGTTGGAATATTAAAAAATTTTGGATATAAGGAATATATCCAGAATTATATAAAGAATAAGGGAGCATGAATGTAATCAATATGGTTGTATGGTAATTTAGTGTGTTACCATGTTTTAAAGGAATACATGATGAAGGTGTTCAGATGTTATTACGTGGAAAAAATGATTTTCATTGTGTTTAACATCCTTATAAATGTTGGACTGTGAGTTTGGATTGATGTATTTTAGATAAGTCTAAAGGTTGGAATGTATTATGATAGAAATTGGATACAATTGTTAAAGATATTTTTGGATTTTCATAAAATGGACAACCCATATGTCGGGTGATAACCAGTCGCGTCCGACAAGGCCACGAGACATAAACCCACAACTGAAAGGTGACAAGGGTGCATCACCTATCATTTGCATATGTGATTTCCTGGATTGTAAAATGTAGGTTATTTTTTAAATAGTATGATAGGTTAATTATAAATTTAATATTTTTGGAACCCTATATGATTAGGATAAATAAAACATCTGTTTTTGTTATCTTTTGGAGTGAAGGATTACTTTGTGGTAGAAATTAGTTAAAGGATGTAACTCTACATGTCACGTTTATATATATATATATACATATATATATATTTCCTTGTTATTATATAACTAAATTAATTCGTAAACATTAGTTATGGGACTTTGTCACAATCTCCTTTCATTTTGGCTTTCTTTGATTTCCAAATGTCATTCTTTTATACGGTGTATAAAACCCTTTCACATTTCATGTCAAGGGGAATCATTTTCTACGAAGCATTTTACAAAACGACAAAAAAAGAATGATTTTTTAATGTAAGCGGTGACAACGACCTTTCTTCCACCATGAGTTTTAGTTGATCTTTGGCTTCCTTAAGAAGATAAAATATTTTTTAAAAAGGCAATAAATATTATATACTCTTTTTACGAATTTTCTATTTTAAAATGGTTTTGATAATGGATTTGTTATTGCAATATATTTAAATGATATATTGTGATTGATGAACTCAATTACTCTCTATAAATATTTATGTTTTCAATCCTATTATATAACTCTAATTCCAACCAATTTTCTCGTAATCGATATCATAGTTTGGTGGTAACTTTTTCATTTCTCTTTACTTCTTATTAAGACTAAATTTTATTAACCCAATTTCTGATGTGGGTTTTCAACAAAAGTAATTCTCTATTTTCAACCTCTTATATTTGAAGAAGAAATTAAAATTGTGAGGTTTTATTTTATTGATGTAGGGGAGTGTGTAACACCCCATGATTTCATAGTACGTTATTTCTTTAATAAAATTCAATAACATGAACTACACACAATACTAAGTTCAAGCGCACCACGATATTCCAAACTAGCTATTCAAAAGAAGTTATGAATAGTATTAACTGAATTTTTATCTTTATATAATCCTAATAATTTTTGAATCTGTATTCTGAGTTTCATTGTATAATGTAAGAACAAATTCAATTTTTCAGATAAAAGAAGAATTTTAAAAAAATGAAATTTTGCCACCTTTTAATGGAGAACCCTTTTTAAATATAGTATTTGAAACTTTTATATATTAAATTTGTAAAAATAATCATCTTATTTAAAATTAGGACATAAAAATTTAGTTTCGATAAATTTTTGGTGTTTTTCTTATAACATTCATATTTAGGTGAATAATTAAAAATACTAAATTTTAATTGAAAAAAACATTTTTAATCAAAATATTTTATAGTGTTAAATAATAAATTTGAATGGTTTTTAAGTATAATTATATTATATTTTTTCCATTTAATCCAATTTTGGTCATTAAATGTAATTTCAAATTGAAATTGGACATAAACAACTGCCAATCTTTTGATAGTTATTATTTCATAAAAATACGCTTTTTGGTTTTGACAATGGGAATTAATTTTAAATTAATTAATGCAAATTAAAGGTTTTGGAATTTGTAAAGTGGATTAATTTTTGGTTTTGGAATATCAAAATTATCTTAGGGTGGATTTTTAGTACTTTTCTATAAACTTGAAATTTTGGATGAATAGTGAAAAAAACTGTGTTATTGTTCAAAACTGATTTTTTTTAAATAATTAATTGTTTTATATTAATTTATTTTTTGTCAAAATTGATACATAATACCTCTATATGTTAAATGTAATTCATTGGAGTCATTTTATAATAAGTTTAGACGTATAAAATTTTATTGAGCATTTTACCGTCTTTTACCCACCTTCTAGGACCATTTGAAAATTTGCATAAAACATAATTTTACCGCTTCAGTGAGTTGAATTTAAAAATTCAGAGAGACACGGTTAACCTTAGTTTGTAAAATTTGGTCAAATAATAAGAAAATAATTTTTGGTGAATTGTAACTTTTGACTTTTATTTACCACTTTTAAATGTAAATAGGGTAATTAAGGGTAAAATTGATATTATAATTACCCTATCACATGTCCTAATTAAATTGGATAAGGGTAATTCAACAAAAAACAACCTTAGGAATACAATATGATCCATTAGGTCCACATGTATTAGATTAATACATTTATTACTATTTAATTTAAAGAAGAGTTAAAAGTGATAAATTTAAGATTTCATAACAAAAACATTTTAAATATATGGTTATACATAAGATAAATTCGACTATAAATATTCATTAGAAAGGTAAAACGATTTCCTACAAAATTTTATATTATTTATTATTTTTAAAAATTAAATAATTTCTTTTATTTATGACACAATGATGATGTAGTAATTACCTTATTAATGAAATAATCAAATAAATTGTATTATAAATATTAAAATAAATATAATTTCAAAGTTTTTATGACATCCACGAATTTTCTAGTCGAATATGACATGTTAGGATTGATTAAATGTATCTTTTTTATGTAATAAAGTTGTGATGACTTTCACAAAAACTGAATACTAAATAGTGTCAAAATTGACATAAATGAATTTTTAAATAAAATAAAATATTATTAAATTATAAAATAGTCTTAAAAATTCATGGTTCTGCCAAAAAAACGTCTATAATGATTATTGTATCATTAATAAACCACATTTGGTTCTCTAGAAATTTTATATTATGTTAATTAAACAAATAATTTAATCATACAAAGAGACATGGTAAATGTAAAACTATTTAACTCAGAGTTAAATATAATTAATATGGTTAATATGGTGACCTAAACCTGTCTAAAATCTATTGGTTGAAAGGATTTAGACCCCTAACCACCATATTCTCAAAATAAGTCACTTTGGAGCCATTATAAACCGAATAGGAATTTAATATAAAATAATATTTGAAGATTTTCCTAAGGTGCCCTCACCCCTATTATAAAAGGGCACTTTCCCTTCTCTCAAATTCACACCTCCAAAGCCATTTGGATCATCCAAACCCATCCCGAATGTCCTTAAAACATCCCTCAACTCATTTTAGATGCCTTACATTGATCTGAAATCCAACCTATGGAGCACTTTAAATCAACTCAAAAGGAAACACACGAAGAAGAGGTAAATATTTTAATCACCCCTTTCTATTTCATTTCTTCTTCCACTTCATCTTTCTTTTTTGTTTCCATTATAAAATTATTAATCATGTTCTTTATATAAACTGTGACGTTATTATAAATATGTAACAACCATATTCATTATTTTATCCATCATATGAATGATTAGGTCACTATGCGTGCATACATACGACTTACCCTCTCCACGTCGTGTTGTAATTTGTTATTCATCACAATGTTATTTACATGGATATAATGATGAATAATATGTACATAAAAAATGAAAATAACATTATAATATCATTGTAAAATTAATATACCATATAACTCCATGCCTTTTAATCATTTCAGATATAATATTGTCGCTCTTGCGTACGTACGGATTAACGTCTCCACAACACGATTAGATTCATTTCCACGTTCAACATACATCAATGATTATTAAAATATATATTATTAATAATAATGTAATATATGACATAATAATTATAATGTATATATATATATATATTTATATATATATATATATGTATGTATGTAATGACATATATCTTATTCAATTACTTCATTTAAATACGATATGAAAACAGAAACAACGTTTATCCGTACATACGGCCTACCATATCCCTAAATAGTGTTTTCCATTTCATATATATGTCTACTCTAAATATATATATTCAAAACATATATGATATTTAAATCAATTTTTATATTCTGGAATTATACTGCATAGAAGAAGAATTTGATCAGTGGTGGGAACTAGTTATAATGATGAATCGAAACATAGAGATTGATTCTATGGAATGGGAGGTGTTCAAGTGGATAATATTAAATAAATATTTTTCATATTATATGTGAAATATATTTGGGAAGGAATTCCTAGACCTATGGAATAAATAAAATAAATTAGTTGTAGTCTATTAAAGTAAAATTAAAATACATTTTCAATAATCCTATATCTTGGTTATTCATCATGTTGGAATGGATGAAAAATACTTCATTGGATTGAGACTACATATGTGAGGGAATTTAGAAATTTGTTACTATAAATTCTATTCTGATTTACGGTTTAGTTATGTGAAGGTTGAATTGGAGTTTTGATAGACATAATGATCATCCAGGTCAAATAAAGATAATAAATAAATTGATCCAACCTCTGGGAAGAATATTGATAAAGGAAGAGGCAGAAAGAAATGAAACATCCCTCGTCAAACAAATGTAGGAAAAATAAATTAAGGAACATATTTATTGGGAGTGAAATGTTCAACATGTGTAGAATATATTTCCATATATCTCAGAAATATTATAGGGAGGTGAATCCCCACTATATCAACACTAATGATATTGGGATGATGGTACATGGATAGCCTGATGTCTAGTTTATCATGTGTGGGTAGCTTGGGATCATTGGTTTTCAATGTCCAAATTATATGTTAATAGAGATAAATAACTATCTACCTCATCATAGGCCATGAGATAAAGGTCGAGAATATTCTATAATGATGCATGCAATAGAATATCACCTTTATATGGTGGTATATACAACAATTTTAATCTTAATGAAATCAACTACATTTATTGATTCCCATTATATGCATACCTTTATTTCATCCATGTTTGTAATGAATATAGAATCAATCCTTGATCTTCTAGAAATAGATTTTTCATTCATGATTCTGGGAGGTATTACCCAGTTATAAAATGTTTGTACAAACTATATTATTAACTATTGAAAAAAATGTCATCTAAAATATAGTATTCAAAAACATGATGGGATTCAACAATATATTAAATATATATTATATCTCAAAGTGTAGTGCTATTATCAAATACAGGAATAATGAAACATCTATAGTAATGCATGGAAATAATATATATTATTTCAATGGAATGATATATTATCCTAATTTTTTTCTTGAACCAAATTCTGTATCCATCATTATAGATATGGTTGATGTAGAGTGACATGAATTTATTAGGATAGAATATTTTCTGATTATTTAGGAATTAATTTTCATATTTATGAAAGAATTGCATCGAACTCCCCATAAAAAGAGTTAGATATCTCTATTTAACTCATACATAAATCGAATCCAATATTAATTATCCCATATAGAATGGGAAAGGTGGAGTTATAGGGTTTCAAGAAAAAACTTCAATATCTTTTAGAGAAGGGATTTATCTATCCAATTGTGTATCCTTATTTATAACATGTTCTATTTGTAAGGAAGTAGTAATGATAAACTCCACTATGTATTGAATATAGCGATCTTAATCTGATCACAATAATGTACATGTGACATCTATCAAGGATTGATGATTTATTTATCTAGCTCCTAGGGTCTCAATTTTTCTCCAAGATTGACCTTTGATCTCGGTATCATCAACTGAGAGAAATTGAAGAAGATATTCCAAAGGCTACCTTCTGTAAAATATATGGGAATTATGAGTATTTTTTTATTCTCTTCATCGTAAATAATTACCACGTATTTATTTATTTAATCAATATAGTCTTCAATGAACACCAACAAAAATATTTCATAGTATTTATTAATGATATTATGATATTATCTACATGCCATGTTGGGAATGGGGATCATCTAATTGGTTTTACTAAAGATAGTAATGATAGAGAACCAATTTTTAAAATTCTTAAAATCTATGTTCTATTTAAAACATGCTACATTCTTGAGACACGTTATAACCAAAGAAAGAATCATAGTTGAACCTGTAAAAAAATGTTATAGAGGAGTGGAATCATCCTACAATAGTAACAAAGATACATAGTGGCAAATGATTATTTGGATATTATAATAGGTCAATGAAAATATATTCCTGAAACTATAATCCACAAATAATTTTATGCTGAAAAAAATATTTGTTCATCTAGAAAAAGGAGTGTGAAAAAAGGTTACAAGAACTAGATATTAGATAAGTTGCATCACTTATGTTATCTTAACCCTATATCAGAGTATGTTTTATTATCTATTGTGAGGAATCATTGATTTTTTTTCGTGCATCATGAGGAAAAAATAAAATGGCAATTTATATTTAATCTTGAATGTTAATGAATAATGGTCAATATTATCTGATGTATGACTATGAGTTATCATATCACACATTCGACAATGATATGGAGAAACTATCTATTGATTCAAAATTATCTTTTTGGTTTTTCCATTCCATTTATTTTGGAAATCAAAAAATCATTCTTAAATAAATAATAACTATATATTTCATGTAAAATTTATTTTAAGAATGTTTTTATAGAAAACGTATTTGCCTTTAAATATTAAAAATTAGTTTCAAATTATTACTGAATACAAACCAAATTTATTCATTTTAATTATTATAATGAGATTAGATCCTATATTTATTAGATTCAACTTCATCAAATCGTATTAAAGACATTATTTATAGTCATCATATTAAAAGTTATTTATAATCAGAATTTACGTCAGAATCGATAGCATGAGATTCTTAATCATTGAATTATCATAATGAATATTTTCTTTGGAAATCCATCAGATTTATCTTAATCTAAATCCTAAATATGGAAAAAAATATTCTATCATAATGGAATACATTTTACACTAAAAGTGGTGTATATAAAAAAGTGTCATTCATTATTTTATAATATTTTGATGTTCTTGGTTACAATGTACTTGTGAAAATATCTATGAAAAGATGACCATTAGAGGATCAATATGGCCATTGAATTCTTTCCAATAAATACCTTTTCATATGATGATTTTGAATTTAGGGATAGACACCTGTAGAGACACTATGAAAACATTAAGTTTGTTTTTCTAAAGTGTAAGAGCTCTAAAGGTTAAAAGTGTGAACAACATGATCTTTTTTTCTATTAACCGTTTTAGGTTTATTTCTATAATTTTTTTGTTCGACTGATTATGAATAAATTAGAGCGCTTCAATAGATATGAAGATAGAGATCTTATCTGCATGATAAAGGTCTTACAGGGATAGAAAAAGAAAATCCAATTATCATATAAAGGGATCCTAAAGATAGGTAGGCAGGTAATCCAATCATCATATTTTGGTTTTATGGGGATTTCTTGATTGACCAATCATTTTATAGAGTGATTTACCATATAAGGAAAATACATACTTTCATTAAGAATAAAATGAGGGACCTTGATTTTTTTATTGGATACCCTTCCATTAAGGTCAAAATATTTATATTCATTTCCATTCTTTTTATGTGTTTTGATTTCTACAATAATTATATTTGGATGTGAATTGTTTTATATTCATTTTTATATTTTTTTATTGATTATTGTGATAGCATTAATTATGATACAATTTTTTTCCTTGATTAAGATTCTATATGCAATGTGATAGAATTATTACTTCTTTAATACTTTATGTAATCATAACCATTCTGATTATTATTATTTTTTGTGAATACTATGATAAATCAATTTCACATGTGGGTAAGATATAACTGTGAAAAATATTCCACTATTACCATATTATGATTTTATACCCTATTATGATATAATATCATTATGGCCTATGGAATACATATCTGAATCTAATTTATTATTATATTTAATTTATCAGACCCCAAATCCATGTTCAATTACCATTTAAATACTTAATAGGTATTTTTGTATATAATTTGATCAACCTTGTTAAATAATGAATCAATTTAGATTAAAAATGAATATTTTGAAACCTAAAATTCACCTCCTTTTAATTATAACAATCATCATATACATTATGATCCAACATTATCATTATGTTGATAAATGTGATATATACATAGACCATAAGAGTATGAAGTATATATTAAAAAAAAATTGATAATGAGACAAAGGATATGGTTCAAACTTCTTAAATAGTATGGTTATTCAATTAATTATCAACCTAGAAGATTAAAATTAGTCCCCTTATGCTCTAGGTTCATGACATGGTGACTCTTGTCTGGGCGGACATTGAGAGCCATTTCAGGGCAATGTTTGTCCATGCAGCCCTACGATCAGTATGTATATAGGAGCTTCTACACTTACAGCAGGGTAGATTGATTTTCGCTTAGTATTCAGCGAGGTGCACTGAACTGTCATGCTACTCCATTGACATGGTGTGGGACCCTATCTTTAGGGCTCAGACCTTCGAGCAGGGGATAAGATAAGAGATTAAAGATTTGATGGTTTCTCCTAGAATATAGACATAAGCAGGGGTGTTAGAGGGAGCACTCTTTTTGGAGAGCTTTCTTTCTGAGTAGTCACCGGCAGCGAGACCCACCACTAGACGACACGTAGCAGAGCCATCCACATCGAGAAGAAAAAAAAATGATGCAGAGGTTCAAGAGGACTAGAACTACAGTTGGATGACCACTGAATACAGGGTCAGTGGAGCGGGGCTCTCAAGACAGAGCATGACTGGTGAGGAACAAGCAATGTTATCCGTGCGGCGGGCAGGGTCACATGGCATGCGACTACCCAACCCACCTTATATAATACCATTAGATTGTCAAAGGACCGCCTATGTAGAGGTGAAGATTCGATCAAGGAATTCCACTAGCAGTAGGTGGTGGGCGGTTATTCGAGGTTCTACCGCCACTGCCACCGCCACCAGGTGGTCCACCCCTACCACAGGGAGAAGGTGTAAATGGACAAGCTTGGCTTCAGTCAGTAAAGGCCTATGACCATGACACTTCGGAGGTGATACGAGGTACGATATGTGTCTACTCCATCTTATCTACATTACATATAAAAACATGTTCGAGTCATTCTTTTATTTCCATGTCCCTCATTCAGAGCTCAAAGATTTCGATGGAGCCGCTGGCTCGATCTTTACAGCTAGAGACTTATACAGGAGTAGATATGATGACTACACACTAGTGCAAGAAAAGCGAGCTTACACTAGGAGGAGAGAGCTTTGGCTAGGATTTTTTAGTAGTGGCCTCGAGGATTATGACATCATCTTGGGTATGGACTGGTTATCAATAGTCTATGTTCAGATTGACTGTATTAGGCACAAAGTGTTGTGTGTCCGCACGGACGAGACCTAGTTTTCATTCAATGTCAAGAAGGGAGTCTTTACAACATAAGATGGACTTACCCAAAGGAGGGAGTGGATGATCACACATGATATAGCTAGACCTACCCTCATAGAGAACGATGTTGAGAGTTCGAGCTATCCTGTAGTGTTGGAACAGTAATCCGATGTTTTTCCAGACGATGTCCCAGGTCTACCTCATCGCATAGAGGTGTACCATTATATCGACTAGTACCTCAGGATAGAACGGATATCTACGATAGCATATCAGATGTCTCATGTGGATCATCAATAGATGTGATTACATCTAGAGGACTTACAGAGCATGGGGTTCATTAGGTCTAGTGTTTCTCCTTAGTCAGCCCTGATTTTGTTCGCCAAGAAGGTGGATGGTAGTTTGATACATTGTGTGGACTATTGGCACCTGAACCAGGTGACTATGATGAACAAGTACTCCCTCCCGAGTATTAAATATTTTTTTGATCAGCTAAAGGGAGCATGATGGTATTCAAAGATAGACCTTATATCAAGCTATCACCAGCTCAGGGTACAAGACGAGGATTGGAAGAATACAGCCTTTAGATGTCAAAATGGTCATTATGAGTTTTTTGTTATTCTGATTGGTATTACCAATTCCCCATCAAGGTTCATGGGACTCATGAACAGGATCTTCCAGCAATACCTCGATTGCATTGTGGTAGTATTTATCAATGACATCCTGATATACTCAGCAACACAGGAGAATCATGCCTATCATCTGGAGATAGTTCTGGACACACTCCGATTGCACCAGCTTTATGGAAATATCTCTAAGTTATAGATCAGGATCTGAGAGGTTAACATTTTATGACACGTTAGCTTGGAGGATGGAATTATGGTGGATCTAGTGAATATTGAGTCTTTTCTTACATGGGAGCCACCTAGGAGTGTGACAGAGATGCGGAGTTTCATGTGATTGTTAGGTTACTAACGTAGGATTGTGCCTGAATTTTCCTGATTTTTAGCGCCCTTATCAGCATTGTCAAGGAAGGGGAAACCCTTCATGTGTTCAGAGAGATGCCACCAGAGTTTCCAGGAGCTGAGGAAGAGACTGATGAGTTCCCCCATCTCAATGCCACTATAGGAGGGAGTTGTGTACATTGTCTACTGTGAAACATCAGCGACCAAACATTGATGTGTCCTGATGCGGGAGCAAGCAGTGATCCCATATAGTTCTCGAAATATGAGATAGAATGGGCAGAAGAATGCTACCCTTGACCTGTATTTAGCAGTATTGGTATTTTCCTTGATGTTGTGGCAACATTACTTGATGGGTGAACGTTTTACAGTATACTCTGATCACAAGAGTATCAGGTATATCTTCTCTCATAAGGAACTAATCCTGAGACAACAACATTGTCTTGAGTTCCTCCAGGGCTAAGACTTTAAGATTGTATATACTCCTGGGAAGTGAAACGTAGTAGAATATTAACTCAGTAGTTGGTATGGTATACAGTTACTAAGTGAGACAATGAAGCAGCTAGCCTCTTTGTAGATATCCTACGTGGATCAAGATAGAGAAGCTAATCTTCAGTCTCTGATAGTCACAACCCCACTCATATAGTGAGTCCCGATGGCACATCTTGGGGATGCTGACTGCGAGCCTCAACATGCTCAGATATCCATAAGACATGAACCTAATGGATTTTGAGATGGTGGGTAGCACGTCATCCTCTTTAGAGGGCGTACTATGGTACCGATGTCGCTATGAGAGGAAGTGTTGATTGAGTTCCATTAACCCCATCTAGTGGTACATCAAGGAGTGGAAAATATGTACCATGACCTCCAGCATCCGAACTGGTGGCCGGGAATGATGAATGCAGTTGCAGAGTTTGTCTCTCGGTGCCCCACTTGTTAGCAAGTGGAGGAAGGGCATCAGGTTCCAGCATGATTAGTTCATCCATTAGAGGTTCAAGACTGGATGTGGTATGGAATTTCCATGGAATTTGTGATGAGACATCCTTTCACTTGTAAGAGTCATGATTCTATCTGGGTGATCGTTGACCGACTCAAAAAGTCATCCCACTTTCTACCTATCAGAGAGAAGTGTTCAGTAGAGATATTCAGACTCCACTACTTGTAGGAGATTTTACAGCTTCATGGAGTTCCGTCTACAATTGTCTCTGATTGTGATGGATGTTTTACTTTTTTGTTATGGAAGGTGTTGTAGGCGGCTATCAAAATGCATATTCGGTTGAGAACTGCCTTCCATCATCAGATGACTGGTCAGGTAGAGTGGACCATTCAGCCCCTCAAAGACATGCTACATGCTTTCATGGTTGATTTTGGACACAGCTAGGAGGATCACGTCCATTTTGGTGAGTTCACATACAACAATAGCTATCACTCCACTAAATGTATGGAACCATTATAGGCATTGTAAGGATGAAAATTCTGATCCCCTCTGTGCTGGACTAACGAAGGGGAGTCTGCACTCGTGGGACCAGAGATGGTACAGGCTACCACGGAGAAGGTGCAGTTCATCTAAGAGTGGATGAAGACTGCACAGTGTAGACAAAAGTCTTATTCTGACAAGAGATGATGGCCTCATGAGTTTTAGGATGGTGACTATGTCTTTATATGAGTCTCACCATGTTGAGGTCTACAAGTATTTGGTTGGGGTGGAAAGTTATCTCTGAGGTTCACCAGAACCATTCAATTCCTCAGTATATTTGGTAAGGTGCCTTATCACTTGTCACTCCCACCTCAGTTGAACTGGGTGCACAATGTTTTCCATGTATCCCATATGAGGAGATATGTACATGATCCACTGCACATCATTGACTGGTGTGATCTAGAAATTGATGATGGGTGATGTTTTTGGAGGTTCCAATGGAGATTGTGGATAGATAGGAGTGGATACTTCGTGGGAAATCGATACCTCTGGTGCACATTCACTAGCCGCACGAAAACCTCTAGGAGAGAACATGGGATTGGGAGGCTCATATTAATGATTAGTAACCACCCATGTTTCCCTAGTTTTTTTTGTGGATTTTGGAGACACAAATCTCTAAGGTGGGGAGAATTTAAAGACATTGATTTGTCCATGTAATTTTTTTAATTATATGGGAATTTTACTAGTTTGTATAAATTGATGGTGCGTAATTTAAAGGCCCGGAGTGCCAGAAATGAATTTTGGAACATTCTTTAGGGTACGTTCAGTAAACGTGTAAGCAGGTTCTTTTATCTTTTGTACTGGTACTGGTGATTGAAATACAAGGACAACATTAAACTCACAGTGTCGATTTTCACTTAAGGATACCCTCACCTCGACCACAGTAGGTCGATGGGGAAAAATAGATTTTCGGACATTTCATGGGAGAAAATAAAATATACATTCTTTATTTTATTTTTGATATTGAAACCTCGATTTTGAATTCTGGTGGTGGGGACCACCCTAACCCTTCGTTAATGTGGGGAAAACCCATGTAATTCTCCCAATTTTTTATGCCTGTTTAATGTACCAACTTTAATGTTCCATCATTAATCTTTAACATATTAAATTGGCACCTCACCTCTCACAGGGAAAAGGATTGGAAAGGGAGAGAATTTGGAGGAACATCCTCTAAATGAATAACCACTACAATGAAGAGTGTTCTCGGGATCATGAATGAGGACCAAAATTTGGAGCATGTTGTGGGAGTGATAGACATCGGTGAATTCATCATCTTCATATTCTTCCCTGGGTCGTCTCTAACGAGAATACAAGTAGGGGTTTTAATTTGATTATGATTAAATCTATTTTAATGATTCTTATGGTTCTGGATTCACAATGATGATGGTCAAAAAAATAAGGACATCACCCCACAAATATACCATGCCTCCTTTATATTTTTTTCTTCTCACATTCTTCGTACGTTCTTTGATGTCAAATATATAATGATGCTTCAAACACAATGTTTTGCTGAGCGCGACATATGGACGTAGAGCCCTAAACCTGAGGATGGTGAATACGTGCACGACATAATTTTTGAGCATGGAACGAAACCATATTGTATTTTGGAAGAAGGCGATGGCCGACACTGGGTTATCCACGTGGAAGGAATGGTGGTGCATGTTTTGGACACCGAATGATGAGGAGCCTGCGACCCGTCTGCCGTGGTGGGGGCATGGTGGAGGCAGGGATCCAGCCAAACACATGGTGGAGAAGTGATGCGATTCTGTGCATCCATTGGAAAGGAGGCTCTGACCGCCTGATCACTGTGGATGTCGATAATCTGACCGACTCCAGCCAGCCATAGTAGAATGGTGGGACCCACTTGGGTCATGTGGTAACCTGGAAGCACCTAAGGGCACAGTTATTTTTTTTCTTCCGAGTAGAAGGGGGTCACTCCCCTTCGGGGCTAGCTCAGGTGGACCTTTCCACAAGGCTGTGCCACTGGGCCGAGCCTCCATACCATGCCTAGTGGGCCACCCCACCGAGTCGTGCCACCAGGCTGCGCCCAACGGGTCGCGCCACTTAGTCGTCCCCTTCGCAATCGGGCCAGACCACGACCCAGCGGGCTAGGCCCGCCATGGCCTAGGCAATCAAGGTCGGACCCATGTCGAGCTGTTTCAACCCAAACCAGGTCGGTTCGGCCCATGCATGGTAGGACATGGCTGGGGCAAGCCGATCGGGTCAAACTGGACCCAACCCCATCCAAACCAATATTCACCTTTATGGCCATATCTTGAGAACTGGGAAACCATTTGATGAACCTTTTGTGGTGACAAAATCCTTGTATTGAATAATTCCTATTTCTAAACTCCACAAGAGTTTTGGATAATGTTGGAGTATAGATGGGTTGGATCAAACCCTGAAACCAACCGAGCCCTTATAGTTGAAATTGTAATAACTCATAGACCAGATGTCTGATTGACGCATCGTCTATTGCATTGGTTCCCTTATGATGTTGTAGATATTTGGGATATATCTTAAGGTAAATTCATGTCAGTTTAATTATTGACTAATGGGTTGAGGATCAGAACCTCCTAGAATCAAACATACTTAGTGTGAAATCACAGTGACTGGCAGTGAGGAAGAGGATAGAGACAGATAATATGGAGGTTAGTACCAAGTGATCCTGTGTAGGCCATCACCAATCCTGTGTTGGTCAGATCCTGTGTGGGTCAATGCTCACCATTCTTATGTGGGTCAGTGAATACAAATCTGATGTGGGTCAGATCCTGTGTGGGTCAGTGCTCAGTGATCTTGTTTGGGTCATTGCATACCGATCGTGTGTGGGTCAGATCCGGTCTGGGTCATTGCAGTGGTTTGGACCTATCGATACTGTGTGGGTATGAATACATATAATTAGTAGTAATGCCTCTTAAAAGAATTATATGATCTATCTTCATGACTGATCATCTTTACTTCAATACATCATTAATACAAGTGTGAGATGAGTCTTATATCTTCCTGGTGTACCTATGTGGTACTATATTTTCGAGGTGTTACCTATGTGTAACTCATACCATGATGGTGTATCTATGTGGTAATATATCTTCAAGGAGTTGCCTATGTGGTACTCTTACCATCGTGGTGTTACCTGTGGGGTACTTCTGCCTTCGTGGGGTTACCTTTTTTCTATTCTTCCCTCTTGTGTGAGACGACTATGTTTTTTATTACATAGGTATATGTATGGGCATATTCCTATATAGAGTTGATGTATTGATTTTGGTTTATCCTTTATGGATTTTGAGAGACCGTCGTGGGTCTCGGGGTCCCTACTAAGTATCGTTATACTCACCCCTGAATAGGCTATGCCCATAAAATGTTGTGTCTTATCCAGACGACGTAAAATGTTGATCGAGGATGAGGGTACCAGGACAAGAGGCTACTCGGAGGTGGACCTTAGATGAGGCATACCACAGTGAAGACCATTGGTGATCTATACCTACCCTTCCGGTAGGATTCTTGATGGGTGTTTGCAAGAGATGTTTTTTAGTTTTACTTTTGCTTTTTAGTTTTTCTTGTACATTCCAATTGGTCTTGTACTCCGGCCCCTTTTACTTACGGTACTCTCTATATTTACTCTATAGTTCACTTGGTGCTTTTATGTTTTTGTTTTATAGGTTTGTTTGAGTTTAAAGTTTATAAAGGCAATGGATTCCCATTTTAGGTAATACACCTTTTGGTGCTTGTCGCCATCCCCTGGCCTATGGATGGTGGGATTGGGGTAGTCACGGCACGGGCCCCAGGGGACGGGTTGTGACACATTGATTGTTGAATAATGGATTTCCTCTATACAGAATAACTTTTATATACACTTCAATTAATAAATAGATAACGTTAGCATGGAATTATACTGCATAGGAAAAGAATTTGATCTGTGGTGGAAACTAGTTATAAAGATTAATCATGGAGATTGATTCTTTGGAATGGAAGGAGTTAAAGGGGATAATATTAAATTAATATTTTCCCTATTAGATGTGAAGAATATTTGGGAAGGAATTCCTAGACCTTTGGATGAAATAAGATAAATTATTTTTAGCCTATCAAATGAAGATTAAAATACATTTTCAATATACCTATATATTTGGTAATCGTCATATTGGAATGGATGACAAATTCTTCATTGGTTTGAGAATCCATATGTGGATGAATTTAGTAATTTTTGACTATGAATTCTATGTGGATATAAGGTTTAGTTATATGAAGGTTGATTTGGATTTTTGAGAGACATAATGATCATCCAGGTCAAATGATGAAAATAAATAAATATAGACAAATTCTATGAATAATATTGTTAAAGGAAGAGGACGAAAGAAAGTGAAACATCCCCCGTGAAACAAATGAAGAAAAAATAAATTGGGGAACTTATTTATTGGGAGTGAAATGTGAAACATGTGTAAAATATATTTCCATATATCTCAGAAATATTGTAGTGAGGTGAATCCCCAATAACTCACCACAAATCACATTGGGATAATGGTACATGGATAACCTGATGTCTAGTTTATCACGTTTGGGATTCTTGGGATCATTGGTAATCAATGTCCCAATTATAAGATAATAGAGAGAAACCACCATCAACATCATCATTGGCCATGAGAGGAAGGTCGAGAATATTCTATCATGATGGCTGAAGTGGAATATTACCATTATGATGTGGTATATAAAACCATTGTACTCTTAATTAAAGAAACTCCCTTTATTTCATCCCATTATATATATACCTTTACTTCATCCATGTTTGTAATGAATATAGAATCAATCCTTGAGCATCTTGAAATAGGGTTGTCATTCATGATTCTTGGAGGTATTACCCAGTTATTAAATATTTATACAAACTATATCATTATCTTTTGAGAGAAAAATATCATCTAAAATATATTAGTCAATAACTTGATGGGATTCAACAGTAAATTAAAGATATTTTATCTCTCAAAGTATTGTGCTATTATAAAATGTTTTAATAATGGAACATCTATAGTATTGAATGGAAATAATATATATTTTTTCAACTGAATGATATAACATCATAATTTATTTATTGAACCAAATTATGTATCCATCTTTATTGATATGGTTGATGAATTGTGATATGAATGTATTAAGATAAAATATTTTCTGATAATTTAGGAATTCATTTTCATATTTATGAAAGAATTACCTAGACCTACCCATAAATAGAGATAGATCTCTCTATTTAAATCATATATAGATTGAAGCTAATATTTATTATGCAATATATAATGTGAAGGGTGGGGTTAGAGGGATTGAAGAAACAACTTCACAAACATTTAGAGAATGGATTTATCTAGCCAATTGTGTTTCCTTCAGGATAACATGTTCTATTTGTAAGGAAGCAGTAATGATCAATTACACAATGTATCAAATATAGGGAAGTTAATGTGATCACAAAAATGTACATGTGCCATCTCCAAAGGATTGATTATTTATTTATCTAGATTTTATGGTCTCAATTTTTCTCTAGGTTTTGATTTCTGATCTGGGCATCATCAATTGAGGGTGATAGAAGAAGATATTCCAAAGGCTACATTCAGAAATAGATATACGGAATATGGTTATTTTTTTATTCACTTCATCGTAAATAATTCTCATGGGTTTATGAATTTAATGAATATAGTCTTCGATGAATACCACTATAAATATTTCATAGTATTTATTGATGATATTATGATATTGGCTAAAAGTCATGAGGGGAATGGGGACCATAAAATGGTTTTAATAAAGACTATGATGATGAAGACGAAATTATTAAAATTCCAAAAAAATATGTTATGTTTAAAACATGTCACATTCTTGAGACACATTATAACCAAATAAATAATCCTAATTGACCCTATAAGAAATTTATATAGAGGGGTGGATTCTTCCTACAATAATAATGGAATAATATATTTTACACATGTTGCACATTTTTACATTTGAGGTTTGTGAAAAATATTACCTTTTTCATTGCGAAAAAGGATTGTGAAAAAGGTTACCTAGACTAAATATGAGATTAGTTACATCACTTATGTTATCTTAACCCTATATAAGAGAAGGGTTTATTATCTACTATGCTGCATCATTGATATTTTTTTCATACATCCTCATGAGAAAATGAAATGGTGATTTATTTTTAATCTTGAATGTTAATAAATAATGGTCAATATTATCCTATTTATGACTATGTCTTACCCTATCACACATTCTATAATGATATAGAAGCACTATCTATTAATTAAAAAGTAACTTTTTTAATTTTCAATTCCATTTCTTTTAGAAATAAAACAATCATTCTTATATACTTAATAACTATATATATCACGTCAAATTTATATTAAGAATGTTTTTATAGAAAAAATAATTGTGTTACAATAATAATTTTTTTTCCAAATTAGTCTGGAATAGAAACCTACCTTACTCATTTTAATTTTCCTAATGATCTTAGATCATATATTTATCAGATTCAACTTCATAAGATCAGATTTAAGACATTATGTATAGTCATCATATTAAATATGATTTAAATTAAGACATTAACATCAGAACCGATAGCATCATATTCATAATGATAGAATTATCATAATGAAATTTGTGTGTAAATCCATAAAATTTATTTTAATCTAAATCCTGAATATGGAAAAAATACTATATCATAATGGAATAAATTTTACACAAGTGGGATATATTAAAAATGTGTCATGCTTTCTTTTATAATATTTTGAAGTTCAAGGTGTCCATGTACTTGTGAAAATCTCTATCAAAATATTACCATTAAGGGATCAATATGACCATTGAATGATTTAAAATAAATACTTTGTCATATGAGGAGTTTTAATTTAGAGATAGATGCATGTAGAGACACTAAGAAAACATTATTTTCATTTTTCTACTGTTTAAGAGCACGGAAGGATAAAAGCGTTAACAACATGATCTTATTTTCATGTAACATTTTTAGGTTTGATTTTGTAATTTTTTTGTTCGAGTGATTGTGAATACAATTGAGTGCTTCTATTGATATGAAGATAGAGATATTATCTGTATGATCGAGGTCATTTAGGGATAGAATGAGAAAATCTTATAATCATATATAGGGATCCTAATGATAGGTAATTTGGGAATCCAGTAATCATATTTAGGGCTTATGGGGATAGCTAGATAGGTCGATAATTGTATCAAGTGATTTCCCTTGTAACGTAATGACATACTTCCATTAAGAATACAACGTGGGACCGTGAATTTTTTTTAAACCCTTTCATTTAGGAAAAAATAATTGTATTCATTTACATTCTTTTTAAGAGTCTTTATTTCTAATTTAATTATAATAGGATGTTAATAGTTTTATATTCATTTTTCTATTTTTTAATAATTGCGATAGTATTAATTATGATACAATTTTTTTCTCTTATTATGATTCTATATGCATTATGATAGAATCATTACTTTTGTAATATGTTATGTCATCATAACAATTTTGATTACTGTTATTTTGTGAAAACTATGATAAATAAATTTCATCTGTGAGTAAGATATAACTATGAAAAATATTCCATTGTTACAATATTATGATTCTATACCATATTATGTTAGAATATCATTACGGCCTATGTAATACATATCTGAATCTAATTTATTATTGTATTTCATTTATCAGACCCCAGGTCCATGTTCTATTACCATTTATATACTTAATATGTATATTTTAATACAATTTGTTTAACATTGTTAAACAATGTAACTTTTAAGATTAAAAACGAATGTTTTTAAATATAAAATTCACTACCTCTTCAATCTAGCCATGAGCATATACACTATGATCCAACATTATCATTATGTGGAGAAATTTGATATATACATAGACCACAAGAGTATGAAGTATATATTCAAACAAAATAAAAATTGATAATGAGACAAAGTATATTGTTCAAACTTCTAAATAGAATGTCTATTCAATTAATTATCAACCCGAAAGATAATTCTTAGTTCATGATGAATTAATTAGGAAAGAACATGTTATGATATAAATATTGGGGATTTATGGATTTCCATTGATCAATGATCTAGTAAGGTTGGACATGGGAATCTTGGGGGAAGGGATATCATCAATAGCATTCCAAATGATTACTTGACCATCATTAATAGTGAAGATAGAGAGATATCAAATAAAATATCTTGTTAATGAATAGAATATATAGGTGTTGATAAATTGGATGTTTCGTGAATTCAATATTTTATGATATTATGTACAAAAATTTCTTACCATGCTATGTGTCCCATCTATTTTAAATATATTGATGGATATGATGGATGAATGGAATTTTTTGTCTTTACCTATACATCCTAGAAGCACTGACATATATAGAAATCATTGAGATCACTATTTGTGGAATAAGATGAAAAACGAGATTTCAAACTACACAATATGGTTCCTAGTGTGCTAAAAAGTGAGAGTGGAAGGAAAACATTCTAATAGTCTATTTCAACCACAACACATTCCAACATAGAAGTGGGAAAATGTTATTATAGACATCATCACTACTCTCCGATGGACATCTATAGAAAACATTGATACATGGTTTATAATGTATCAACTATGCCAGACTGCCCATTTCCTCACTATATTGTAATATTTCTTTCTTTAAGAGCATTCCAATATACATTTAATTGCTTTGGTGAGGCTTCATGGGGATCCATTATCAATCATTTCTGATTGTGATATGATGTTCAGGACTAAATTCTTGATATATCTTTTATAATGTCTCATCATTTTCTGGTAATAATTTTTAATTATATAGAACAATTGCGAGGCTATTTGTTCTGACAACATGTTATTATGAGGCCAGATAAGCCCATAATGTAATTTTGAATTGTTTTTAAGGTACGTTCAATACACGTTTGAGTGGGTTATAATATCTTTTTAACCGGTTATTGAAGGAACTATTGAACTCATAATGCCATAAATCTCTTGGAAATGAATTAACATTGGATGAAAATTGAATAACAAATCAAGTTGTTTTTCATACTATTCAGAAATTAAAATAAAATAACATTAAAAAGTTATTTTATTTCTTTTATCACCAATGAGTGGTGCCACGACGATGCTGCAGTGAAGTAAAGTGGCATTGAAGAGGTTCAATAATTGGGATCATTAATGTATCATCAACATGGTGTGTAATAAAACATTAATGATGCATAATAGTGACATTGTTTCATAAATGAAACTACATAACGATGCAACGATGTAGCATAACAAAAGCGATGTGAATTGTTATAAATTTAATATTTTGAACCATCTTTGGGATAAAATTAAAATATGTGGATTCTATGATGAAACTGCAATGGATTTCCTCCCCAGTGAAGAATGATTAACTTTGGCGATAATTCATCGACTTCGATGTAACTCGAAGAGCGGAGAACACCATCGACCTCTTGGAACGTCGAAGATGAAGCCCTATGAAAACAGATGTCAATGATGTAGGGGATTCATTTTGATGTCTTCCATGACCATTATATATAAATAGAAAATGCAGATCAACCCAAAAATATGTTGATTTGTGGGTCACTCATTCATGTGGGTGGGCACCCATTTTGGGTTCAATATCAGGACTAAATTATCATGGATTGACCAACCTCTTTGAACCTACCCTTAAGATTAAAACATATAAAATAGAGGGCGTAGAATGAAAGGAACTAGCCATGAGCCCATATAATTTTTTTCCAAGATCAATGAATGGAACATTTGAGACCATCGTATTGATGGTGACACCATGTGAATCCCTTAGGCACATGTAGATTGAGAAGCGGACCACCAGAGAAAATTTTGTGTCCCACAAAAGGTACCACTGGAGGCCCACAGTAATAGACCACGATAGTAGCCGTAGGTAGAGGGAGGTAGTGTACCCACCAGTGTTCCACTACAGAATGGGGGAGCAGTGATGACTGACACCACTTATAGGTGGAATCCTATGTCCGGGCCAAATAGGAAACCTCACGAGCCACGGTCTGTCAACTGCGATAGAGGGGAGACCATGGTCGGTCAACCATGGATGGTGCTAGATGTATCACTAGGCATGAACCATATTCGGATATAGGAGGGGATTCATCAGAAACTTCCATGTTGTAGCTGAACACCACATGCTACACATGCAGGCATGCATCAACTGGTGGGCTATGCCCCTAGATAGCGGGCCATGCCAGTCCAACGACCCAGTGGGCCCGAGATGTTACTAATGGTCTAGACTCGTACCCTTTGAGTAGGGATATCATAGAATGGTTCATCGGATGACTCGTCAAACTAGACCCTTCAGACAAACTGGGTGGGGTCCACTAAGGCCCATTGGCCCTAGCCCTCTGCCAGGTCAGACATGACCTACCCTGACTCGTACCAGGTCAAATCAGGTGAGTCTAATCAAACCGGTCTATGTGGTACCCTAGGCTGGGTGGTTCATGTTATTCTAATCGGGTTGTACCAGGACCAGACACATCCAACCCATGACTAATAAGACACTAATAACAAGAAAATAAGCAATCTAATTGACGATATGTTTGCAGTGTTTGGAAACTATCTATGAGGATGTTATTTTCATTTTATATAAAGTGACATACAATGAATTTTAATTGCAATGTATGTATTGGGGGTAGTTCTCTTGAGATAATGCATGCATACGACCGATATACATGCGGACCTCAGTGGCACGGGAGATGAGAAACACTGTGGACCTTAGTGGCCCAGGAGACCAGTAGTTTTGTGGACCTCAGTGGCCCGACAAAGACATGTGGACCTCAGCGATATAAAATATGGGCATCATCCAGGTGGAACTCAGTGGCCCAACAAAATTCAGTGACTCATCACGGTTGAGTCCCTTAATAGTAGGCAATTTTGTTCACTAAAACTGATGAACATTTTCCCTATGCTTCATATTATACATTGTTTGAGTATTCCTTTCTTTGTGAATTTACTTTTTGGATTTTCATTGTGGATTATTTGGGGTATTTCACCTTAGTGGAGAAGGGTCCCCTACAGAGTACTGTGATACTCACCCATGCACAAGCTTTGACCACATTTATTTTGTATTATGTAGATGACTGATGTTTTGAATGAGAACATGGTTTCTTGGACCAGGAGGTCCCTGGTGAGATATAGAAGATGAGGAATAATCCTACAACATCCTATAGCTACAATAATATTAATATCGTGTTGTTTTCTCATTGGGTGGCTATCCATACTTTCTTATGTACTTTCGTAATTTCCAATTAGTCCTTGTTGGGTTAGAATTCTGGCCCATTCATTTTCCAGTTTTACTGGTACTGATCAATTTTTTAGTGGTATACATGTATCCTTTTCATGTTTGTGTGTGTGTGGGGGGGGGTTGTACAGATACCAATGAAAATTCATCCCACTTACAAGTTGATGACTTTAGTTCTAGTCTCAAACCCCTGTCCTTTGGGAGGAAAGCGTAGGGTAGACACGACATGTGCCCCATGGGACAGGTTGTGACAATGTGGTATCAATGGAAGACATTTCTATCTCAAAGACCTAGAGTATGTTGTTTTTGTTTTTGTTAAATAATTTTAAAAGTATATTGTATTAATTTTAGATTTGTGGAGTCTATTTTTGCTTCGACAGTCAAAGTATCCACATAGTAGGACCATGAATTCTACTTTTCACCTCAATGTATAAGAACATTTTTGAAAAAGTGTCTCCTAATGTTTTTTATAACATTATGATCACCAGGTATAATCTATTGATTATTGAACATCTTGATCTATTCAAGGATTCCTCTTCATGGATGACTAGCTCGGACTCTGATACGTGGTTGAGATGACAACCTGCCTAGTGACGAGGTGTTCGTTCATGGACCAGTTCCAATGATGGACCCACTATGTGGTTCACCAATGATTACACTAATCATTGGTCATCAACTACTAACAGTGGTACTGGTATGGGACATGTGAAGCCTCAGTACCATGCAAAAGTATTAGATACTGTGACCTCCGATGATTAGGGGAGAGAGGGATCCTCTGGTCATTGAGGATTGGATAGAGGAAGTGACATGTGTCTTCTGCTTAGTGAAGATACTACATGACCAAATGGTTGTCCTCACTCGGTAGGGGGATGTTGATTCTTGACCATCGAGATTCATTATGAGGTGACCCTATCCTTCATAGACATTGAGAATCTCTTTTTGGAGGATTTCTTCCCCGTTACTTTTTGCACGATGCACATTTAAGTGCTGCTTCAGCTTCAGTAGGGAAGTATGATGCTATCTAAGTACTCAGTTTGGTTCACCAGCTTTCTACTACTATAAAGACATGGTTCAAGACCATTTCATCTGGGCTCGAGACTTCGAGAAGGGGATACACCAAGATATCAGGGAATCTGTGTTGTCTCCAAGCATCCCCACGTGTGTTGATGTGTCGGAGAGAGCTCTAATAGTAGATATATTCTTCGAATAGCATGGAAAAATATTTGGTTCTACCCTCTGGTGGTAGGAAGACATTCCATACATCGTACCTATCCTACAGATCTTGTAGTGGTCTAAATGGGCAAGATCATCTAGTGGAAGACTCCATGACTTAGGATCAGTGGTGTGGGGCTTCTGAGATATTGGGATATAGAATAAAAGAAGAGTGTTCTACTCGTGCGGTAGGTAGGGACACCTGGTTCATGACTACCTGACCCACCGTATATATTATCGGAAGACGATAGAGGCACCACTGAGATAGAAGTAGAGGTTCAAGCGAGGATGGTCATAGGGTGGAAGCTGTTTCAAGGGAGTAGGCCGAGCAACATGCGGTGGGCTATGATTATAAGTACTACCACCACCACCTCTAGGTGGTCTTCCCTGACCTTATGGAGTAGGAGGACAAGGGAGAGAAGAGATTTAGGTAGTGGATTCTTATTACCATGAAAATCTAGAGATTATTTGAAGAATAATTTATGTATTCTCCACCCCATATTCAGTTATTATAGGCACATGTGGAATTTACCTTTTCCTTGCCACAACTCTTCTTCGGAGCTCAGAAATTCCAGTGCAGCCATTGGATTGATCCTTATAGATATAGGCTCTTATGAGAAGGGATTCAATTATTACACACTAGTTCCAGTTGTGTGATCATACTCTAAGTGGAGAGTGCGTCAGTTGCGATCTCTTAGTAGCAAGGTCTAGGCCTTACAATTTCATCTTGTTCATGGAAATGTTATCTACAATACATCCTCAGATCAACTATTTTAAGAAAAAGTGAATTGTGACCATGAAGATGGGACAACATTTTCTTTCAACATAGATAAGGGAACCCTTTCGGCATAAGATGGTCTTTCTCAGAGTAGGGTACATCCGATCACTCACCAGTTGTCTATCCTCACCATCAGGGTGATGTAAAACAGGTGTCCAATATTTCTTGTAGTTGTGGACAAGTATGAGGATGTTTATCCTAAAGATGTTCCAGGACTACCTCCACATAGAGAGGTAGGCGTTTGCATCAACCTTTACCCTAGGACGACACTAATATCCTCACCTAAAAATCAGATTTCTTCTATGGATATTTACAAACTAAGGATACAACTAGAGGACAATCAATATAAGGGTTTCATAAGGCCAAGTGTTTCACCATGGGCATCCCTAGTGTTATTTTTCAATAAGAAAGACGGTAGCTTGAGCATATATGTGGACTTCCGATGCCTGAACCGCGTGACCTTGAAGAATAAGTATCCACTTCCATGGATTGATGACCTCTTAGATCACCTAAATTGAGCGAGGTGGACTTTTAAAGTTGACCTTAGATCGGGCTATCATCAACATTATGTATGTGACGAAGACAAATCAAATGCACCTTTTAGATGTCAGTACGACAACTACGAGTTCTTGGACATGCCCTTCGTCATGACCAATGCCCCAATAGTGTTCATGGGACTCTTGAATAGGGTTTTCCAAACATACCTCGACTGTTTTTTTTGTTGTATTCATTAATGAAATCAGGGTATACTCAATGTAGGAGGAGAAGCATGCTACACGCCTTTTGATAGTCCTATATAAAATAATAGAACACCAACATTATTGTAATCTCTTGATGTATGAGTTATCGATTCGGGAGGTGCACATTCTGGGACACATCATCTGAGAGGCTAGAGATTCAGTGGATCTGGTGAAGATAGAGGCATTGATTTATTGAGAGCCACTATGAAGCGTGAATAAGCTGTAGAGTTTCTTGGGGTTGGACGAATACTACCAGTGGGTTTTTCCTGAATTTATAGAGTAGAAGAACAATTTTACTCAATAACAATGAAGGGACTACCCTTCGTGTGGACGGAGAGGTGACAATAGAATTTCAAGGAGATATGTCTGAGATTGATGAGTTCCCCCATTAGGAGACTGCCTAAAGAGTGTGTCTGTTATGTAGTGTTCTACGACACATCAGGGACCAGATTGTGTTCTTTCCTGATCGAGGAGTGAGTAGTGATTGCCTACTAATCATGATAGTTGAGGCAACATGAGAAAAACTATTTGATCATGACATGGGGTAAAAATCAGTGGTATTTTACTTGAAGATGAGGCAGAAATATGTGATCGATGAATAATTTACCGTCTACTCTGACCACATTTGTCTCATGAATATCTTCTCACATATTGAACTGAACCTGAGATATTGTTGATTGATGGACATCCTCCAGGACTTTGAATTTGAGATATTCGAAACTCCTAGGAAGGGGTAGGGGTGGAGGACGTATGTGAAGGACCCCAGGACACCCTGAGAGGGGAGGGGTGAATCAGGGTGACAACATTTTCTTTTAATGTGGCGGATCTTGTTCCCATGTTGGTAGAAACTTGTTGAACCTGTATGATGAAAAAGATCAGAAAGAAAACATGCACAAAGAAGACACAACCCTTTTAACTTGGTTCACCACTAAGGGCTACGTCAAAGGAGCATACACCAATAAGTTGTCGGTCGTACCTGAATCCACTATGCTTCACTAGCTGTATATTACAATTGTTTGGGCAAAGTCACTATGTCCCAGGCTCACTGCCTTTACAAAGGTCCAGGGAAAGCTCACTGCTTCCCTCGGGTCACTCCCGTTGACTCCCCCTGGCTCACTGCCATTGGTGAAGTCTCACATAGTTTATAGATGTGAAGGTCTCTTCAATAGATTTGCATTGAAGTCTTTGTCTCCTATTCAGCATGAGAATTTTCTTGCATTAGAGTCATGAGATAATACTCTGTTAATGTCCAAATTCCAATCACTGATGAAAACCCCCTTTTCCCTTGTCCACTGGGCAAACAAACATTGGAAAAATCCTCCACAAAGTACCCTACTTCGCAAGGCTCCCAATTTTTCAAAGCTCAAACAAGCCTTTGCGGAGTCCCTGCCTTTTCACGAAGCTCAATCGCGAAGCACTCTCGTGATGCTCCAGACATCGCAAAGCTTGGCTATCACGGAGCTCCTGCCTCTTCGAGAAGCTCACTAAGCCAACGCGGGGCGCACGACTTTCGTGGAGCTAAAATAGCCACCGCGAAGCTCCTCTTTCGCAAAGCTCACTGCCTTCGTGAGAGACCTTTGCGAACCGAGAGAAAAGTATTTTCTCTGAAATTATCTCTGCTTCTCTCGAGGGGGTCGGCCTCTATTTATACGTGATTCCACCGACCATCGACCCTTTCGCGCGAAGTCAGCGCCACGTCAGCTCAAATCACGAAGCTCCGAAGATCCCGCCGAAAAACTCTCAAAATCGCGTAGCATAATGGAAATTTTCCGTTCGCAGAGCTCGTCGTAATCATGGAGTATCATTGTCATCATTCCTTCGTGCCTTCACAGCGAAGCTCCCTCGCAAAGCCCTTCATCGCCGCGAAGCTCTCCAGCCTATGCCATTCGCAAATCTTGACGTAATCGCGAAGACTCACCGCCTCCATTTATCTGGACTTCGAGAAATCCAATCCATGCTGCCCATCTTCGCGAAACTCTTTCCTTTTCCATATTAAATTATGATCTTTATAGAAATTCACTTTTCGCGATGCTCAACAACTTCCAGATTTTGGACCCCAAAAATTTGGCAAACACTGGGAAACGGTGCCACCTTCAATACTGTTGCCTGATTGAGCGGTATGATCTCTTTGCTGGTACATGATCTGAACATCCATTGATGATTGACAACAAACACAAACCATACTCCAAATCGTTCATAGAAGACCATGGTTCCAACAATCTCCCCCTTTCTGTTTGTTGGCAATCAGAAAATAAATTCAATAGATCTCCATCAAAAATGCAGGAATCAACTCAGCCAACACTCTAAGTCTACGTGAGCAATGCTCGGTGTAGAATAAAATAGAGGAGTCTTGAATTGGGATCCACTATTTTCCTTCTCAATCTTCTCATCCCAAAAGTTTCCTGATGTTGCCTGAATTTATTCCTTTCTCCTTTCTCCCCCATTTACAATAAATCCAAAGACCAATATTTTTTTTTCACGTTCAGCTCAAACCATACTCCCCCTGGATAGTATCTCCCCCATAAACCTACATCACAGCCATAAACAGATTAAAATAGTTAAAAAAACGGGGAGAGGGGGAATTCTGTAACCTCCTTATGCACTGCGAGGTGGCTGAACATCGAGGTTCAACCGATGCTTCTCAAACACAGCCGCTGACAGTGGCTTTGTCAGGATATTAGCCACTTTCTCATCTGTTCCCACATGATCCAATCTAATCACACATTTCTCAAATTTCTCTTTGATAAAGTGATACCTGATTTCAATGTGTTTTTTACGAGAATGATGAACATGATTCTTCGTAAGATCAATTGTGCTCTTTTTGTCATAGTAAATCACCATTGGTTGCTTCACCTCATCGCCAATATCAGTTAATTGCTGCTTCATTCATAGCAGTTGAGTGCATGCCTTTGTGGCGGAGATATACTCAGCTTCAGCAGTACTAAGAGAAGTACTTTCTTGTTTCTTTCTTAAGCAGCCAACACATTTCTTCCCAATATAGAAAGCTCCACCACTAGTGGACTTTCTGTCTACTACATCACCAGCCCAGTCAGCATCAGAAAGCGCTGATAATTCACTATCCCTGCCTGTAGCAAAAAATAACCCAAAGTTATGTGTACCTTGAATATACCTCATGATTCTTTTTAATGCTGCCATTTGTTCCTCCTTTGGATTACTCTGAAAGCGGGCCGCAAGGCATGTTGCAAAGGCAATATCTAGCCTTGTCGCTGTCAGGTACCGTAGGCTTCCAATGATCCTCCTGTACATGGTGGGATCAATAGAGTTCACATCCTCATGCTTTCCAAGTTTAGTGCCAGCTGCAATCATAGTTGACATTGGTTTGGAGTCTTGCATATTGAACTTCTTCAGCAGTTCTCTTTCATATTATTCCTGATAAATGAAAGTGTATTCCTTATTTTGAATCACTTGTAGCCCCAAGAAATATGTGAGCTCCCCAATCATAGACATTTCAAATTCTTATTTCATGTGGTTGGAAAATTCATCCACTGATTTTTGCCTGGTGCCACCAAATATGATATCATCAACGTAGACAAGAACTATGAATTGATCTTTTGGAGAATTCTTCACATAGAGATTGTGATCAACTCATCCTCTTTTGAATTCCAACTTCTTGAGATATGAATCCAGCCATGAGTACCATGCCCGTGGTGCCTGCTTCAAACCATATAGAGCTTTCTTCAGTTTGCAGACCTTTGTTTCATTAGTACAAAAAACAAAGCCCACTGGTTGTTCAATGTAGGCTTCTTCTTCGAGTACACCATTCAAGAATGCTATCTTGACAACCATTTGATATACTTTATATCCTCTTTAGAGTTCCATGGCAAGGAAAATCCTAATTGACTCTAGTCTAGCCACTGGAGAAAAGGTTTTTTCAACATCAATCCCTTCAATCTGGGAGTATCCTTTACATACCTGTCGTGCCTTGTTTCTGATGACAATTCCATGCTCATCAAACTTATTTTTGAAGATCCATTTTGTACCAATAACATTGTGACCTTCGGGTCTCTGGACAAGATCACATGTCTGATTCTTGTCAATCAGATCTAATTCATCATTCATGGCTTTCACCCATGATTTATCTTTTGCAGCTTATTCGAATGAGGATGGGTCTACAACTGATAGAAATGTAAAATGTGTGGTATTCCTAATCCTTCTTGTTTGAGTGGGTGCACTCCTATCCCCAATTATGTTGGATGGATCAATCTCAGCTCTTCGATTTCTCCAGTGAGGTTCAGCAATATTCTCCTCAGCCATAGTTTCTTTTTCAGATTCTTCTTCTGAGTCAACATCATGATGTGACTGATGAGTGTTTTGAACAGCTTCCTCTATTTCTGCATTTGTATTTTCTTCACGTTCACATTCTTCCTGACTTTCTATCAAATCAGCATATGACGTCCTTGAAGCATTTGTGGTTTTCTCTTCAATTATCTTAACATCACTGCTTTCCACAATCCTTCCCAAACGATTGTTGAAACATTTGTAGGCTTTGCTGTTCATTGAGTAACCGAGGAAAATTCCTTCATCTGCATTGTCTCCATTTTTCCCTTGATTTCCTTCTTTGTTCCTGATGAAGAATTTACTTCCAAAGACATGAAAGTATTTTAGATAAGGCTTACATCCATGCCACAATTAATATGGTGTCTTCGTATCACCCATATAAAGTCTTCTTCGATTCTGAATGTACACTGCAGCTTGAACAACCTCTTTCCAGTAATGTCGTGGAATACGACTCTCAATCAACATAGTTTGTGCCATGTTGTTCAACTATCGATTCCTACATTAAAAAACTCCATTTTGTTGTGGAGTTCTCACAGCAGCTACCTCATGCTATATCCCATGCTTCTCCAGATAATTCTCAAATTCAATGGATGTGTATTCTCCTCCATTGTCCGATCGCAACACTTTGATTGTTCATCCAATATCATTCTCGGTGATTCTCCGATATGTTTTCATGCAGTCAAGGACTTGTAGTTTCCTGTGAATGACCATCACACATTCCATTCTACTGTAATCATCTATGAAAAGGACAAAGTACCTTTCTCCATGAGTTCTGGCAACATTTATTGGCCCACAATCATCTGTATGAATCAGATCAAGAAGGTGAGACACTCTTTTCTTATTTGGCCGATATGAACAGCAGACTAGCTTCCCACGAATACAAGCATCACAAGATTTTTCACGCTCACGCTTTAGGTTGGGAATGTCCATGTCATTTCTCAATTTTGATGTTTTCTCCATGTCTTGTTGATTGATGAGTCCCAGTCTCCGATGCCACAAATTGTTTTCTTCTTCAATAGTCGTGTAACATACATTTTGTTTACTATCAAACGGATACAAGTTGCCTTCTGTTCTGCATCCCTTCATAAGTGAATTTCCAGTCTTTCCGTTGATAGTGCAGCCTTTCTGAGTAAACGTAACTATAAGTCCTGAGTCACAGAGTTGACTCACGCTGAGGAGATTATGACGTAGGACATCTATGTAAAGGACTTCAGTCTTCTTTAGTTCTCCATTAGCTAATTTGTTACTTCCACTCCCTTTGATTTTAGAGCACCATCATTACCAAATCTTATTGTACCATCGACATTCCTTATGATATTCGTTAGTAGGACGACATTACCTATCATATGAGATGAACAACCACTATCCAGAATCCAAGTACTGTTGTTCTTTGTAGCTCTGAGGGCCAGCTCTGCAAGGTTGGATTTCTCAATCTTCTTCCTTTCCTTCCATGAGACATTAGATCGAGTATAAAGAACTGATGGCCTTTCATTTATCTCCTCTGCATACCCAGGTTCTTCATAATCTAAGTCTTCTTTGAGAGGTGAAAACCTGTTTGAAAGGGCAACACTATCGTACTGACGAGACATGACTTGTCTTGAACTTCATTATGAGGTGTCTATGTCCCTTCTCTACCTGCAATTAGCGGCCTTATGACCAAAGTTAGAACAACAAAAACAATATATATATAAATTATTTATTCTATAAGAAATAGGATATGAAATTTTTCTCCTTTGTTGAGATTATATATCTTCTCCATTAAGATAGCTTCTTGCCTCTTCACAATAAGACATGGTATGGAATAGATAGCCACAGAACTGACACTTCATGAGAGGAAATGTCATCTCACTTTAATTTCTCCTCATACCTTTTTCCTTGGGTGAATAGTAAGATTGTCTGTCATTTCTGAATGTTTGAGGATAATTTTCAGGTCTCCTTTTAGTTTGGATTGAGGGTTCCTTTTTCTACAATCTAGGTAATGTTTCAACATGTTCAACTTTCATCTTATCTTTCTTTTGGATCTTTTCATTTTCAGCTGTTGATGTCTCAGCCTCACAACCAATTCCACTCTTTCCCATGCATGAGGGTCTTTGATCACTCAAGATTTTTCCAACCCCATCTGAACCACACTTGGCTCTTGCTATTAATTCTGCATATGAGAATCTTCCAGACTATATTTTCTTCCTCCATTCTTTTAGAACTGATTCAGTCTCCATTTTACTCCTTAGAGTAACTACTTCCTCCTCAAGACCATCAACAGTCTTAGATTTTTCATCCAGTCTAGTGGTGAGGTCATTGATTACCTTTTCTTGCTCTTCAATTCTCGGCTTCAGATCTACTACATCATCATTTCATTCAATTATTTTAGACTGTACCTTCACAAATTCTTCCAGTCGTTCAATTTCAGCTTCAAGTTGATCAACGTATTCAGTTGATTCTTCTACAATTGATTTCCACTTATTATAGCTCTTACATTTAATCTTATGCTTACTAACTGCATCCTTAAGTTGCATCTCAGGATCTACACAAGTTCTCAGTTGTTTTTCTCCATCATTATCTTCTGAATTTTCAACAGTGGCCATTATAGAAGCATGGCTCTCAGTTTCGAATTCTGGTTCTTCTTTATCACAGAATTCATTATCATCTTCTTCTTCCTCTTCATAGACAAAACTCTTCCTTTGCATTTTCATACAATATTTGAAGTCTCACTTTTTGAAGAACCTTCTCTGAGGCTTCTTGAAGTTTTCATCCTCACTATCTTCATCATTGATCATTTTTAAGCACTGAGAGGCAATGTGCCCAACTTTTCCACAACGGAAACACACGATAGGTAACTTCCCATTGAATTTCCCTTTCCCCTTCTGGAACATCTTTGCAATGAGAGAAGGAATTTCTTTTTCTTCATCATCTTCACTTCTACTATCCTTTGAGATTTTCAGTTTATCCATGGCCTTGAATGCCATTTCCTTTCTCACCCAAGTCGTAGAATCTTCTGGTTTGACTCTCATTTCATATACTACCAAGATGCTCAGTAGATCATCTAGAGAATGTTTGGAAAGATCTATGTCCTCAAGTGCTGACACCTTCGCATTATACAGAGGTGGAAGTCTTCTCAATATTTTCTTTACAATATCAATATCTTTGATTTCTTTGACTAGACCCCGAATTGCTCCAACAACTTCAGTAATTCGATTGAATAAAGAGTCTGCATTATCGTCTGGATGCATCTTCAGATCATCAAACCGATTGTGCAGCACTTGTATTTTCGCCTCCTTCACTTAGCTATCTCCTTAATAAATATTCTCAGGCTTATCCCACATGGATTTTGCTGAGGTGCAATTCATCACCTTTAGGTAGATCTGATCAGAAAGGGCTGCAGTGAGTGCATTCTGTGCTTTAGCATCTGCATCAAGAAGTTTCCTTTCTGTTTCAGTCATAGTAAGGCATGTTGGATCAGTGACTTGTATTCCTTGCACAGTAGAAAAGATAACATCCATTCCAAGAGATCTTAGATGAGATCTCATTCTGTTCTTCCAGATCTGGAAATTGCTTCCATCGAAGGGAGGAACTCCCCTGACATTGACTGCGTTTTCCATGACGAAAGAGGTCAGATTCAACACCAGCAACCGTTAACCTCTGATACCACTTGAAGGACCCCAGGACACCCTGAGAGGGGAGGAGTGAATCAGAGTGACAACTTTTTCTTTTAATGTGGTGGATCTTGTTCCCACGTTGGTAGGAACTTGTTGAACCTGTATGATGAAAAATATCAGAAAGAAAACATGCACAGGGAAGACACGTCCATTTTTACTTGGTTCACCACTAAGGGCTACATACAAGGAGCATACACCGACAAGTTTTCGGTCGTACCTGAATCCACTATGCTTCACTAGCTGTTGATTATAATTGTTTGGGCACAGTCACTCTGTCCTAGGCTCAGCGCCATTACAAACGTTCAGGGAAAGCTCACTGCTTCCCTCGGGTCACTCCCGTTGACTCCCCCTGGCTCACTTCCGTTGGTGAAGACTCACTTAGTTTATAGATGTTAAGGTCTCTTCAATAGATTTGCATTGATGTATTTGTATCCTGTTCAGCATGAGACTTTGCTTGCATTAGATTCCTGAGATAATGATCTGTTAAAGTCCAAATTCCAATCACTGATGAAAACCCCCTTTTCCCTTGTCCACTGGGCAAACAACCTATGGAAAAATCCTCCACAAAGTACCTGACTTCACAAGGCTCCCAATTTTGAAAAGCTCAAACAAGCCTTCACAGAGTCCCTGCCTTTTCGCGAAGCTCAATCCCGAATCACTCTCACGATGCTCCAGCCTTTGCAAATCTTGGCTATCGCGGAGCTCCTACCTCTTCGCGAAGCTCACTAAACCAACGCAGGGTGCACGACTTTTGCGGAGCTAGAATAGCCGCCGCGAAGCTCCTCTTTCGCGAAGCTCACTGCCTTCGCGAGAGGCCTTTGTGATCCGAGAGCAAAGGATTTTCTCTGAAATTCTCTCTGCTTCCCTCTAGGGGGTCGGCCTCTATTTATAGGCGATTCCACTGACCCTTGACCCTTTCACACGAAGTCAGCGCCACGTCAGCTCAAATCGCGAAGCTCTGAAGTTCCCGCCGAAAAACTCTCAAAATCGCGAAGTACAACGAAAATTTTCCATTCGCAGAGCTCGTCGTAATCGCGGAGTATCACCGTCATCATTCATTCGCACCTTCACCGCGATGCTCCCTCGCAAAGACCTTCATCCATGCGAAGCTCTCCAGCTTATACCGTTCGCGATGCTTGACATAATCGCAAAGACTCATTGCCTCCATTCTTCTAGTCTTCGTGAAATCCAATCCATGCATCCCTTCTTTGCGAAACTCATGCCTTTTCCATATTAAATTATGATCTTCATAGAAATTCACTTTTCGCGATGCTCAGCAACTACCAGATTTTGGACCCCAAAAATTTGGCCAACACTAAGAAACGACACCACCTTCAATACTGTTGTCTGATTGAGCGGTATGATCTCTTTGCTAGTACATGATCCGAACTTCCATTGATGATAGACAACAAAAACAAACCATACTCCAAATCGTTCATAGAAGACCATGGTTCCAACAGTATGTAGTTGGAGGGTTAGTTTGTAGATGATGAGTGTGGCCACAATGTTGCTAGCCACAATCCAGATATCCTTAGGGGATGATGATGAAGCATCCAACCTTCAAATGATGAATGTCACCCCCACACTCTTACAATGATTTAGGAATGCATAGTGTAGGGATGATAAATTCATGGAATGATGTGCTCAGTTATCTTTAGGGCATGCCCTTGATGGATTTTTGATAGGTGGGGAGCATGTAATACTTCTAAGAGGATGCACTATAGTACCTATTATGTTATGGGAGGATGTGAAGAAGGATTTACATATATCCCCTTTTGCAGTGTATCATGACGTGGAGAAGATGAATGAGGACCTTTGACGTTAGTACTGGTGGGCATGGATGAATAAATAGGTGGCATAGTTCGGTTTACGATGCCTCACTTGTCTGTAAGTGAAGACAATGAATCATGTCCCAGTAGGCCTAGGGCAACCACATTAGGTACCAGAGTGAAAGTGGGATGGTATATCCCTATAATTCATAATAAAATTACAACTCAAGTCCATTGGCCACAACTCAATATAGGTGATTGTTTCCAAACTCACCCAGTCAGTTCACTTCATACCCATCCAAGAGAAAGGATCTACTAAGGGTTTGCGACACCACTATATCTATGAACTAGTACATCTTCAAGGGATAACATTGAAAATAATATCATATCCTGATGTTCGCTTTACATCACGGTTGTGGAAGGTATTTAGGGATGCATTCGAGGATTAGTTGTGCTTGAGCACTGTTTTTCACCCCTAGATGGATAGTCAGACTGAGCAGACCATACAAACCATGGAGAAAATGATTCGTGCTTATTTCATAGATTTTATTCGTATTTTGGAGGACCACCTAACACTGGTGGTGTTTGAATACAACAAAATCTATATCTATATGAATGTCATGGAACCATTATAAGCCTTGTACGAGTGACCATGAAGATCACCTCTATGATGGAGAGACCCAGGGGAGTCGACACTTCGGTGTACAGAGTTGGTACGGTACAATTGAGATGGTGCAGGTCATCCAAGAAAAGATGTGGATTGCATAGAGCATAAAACTTTCTAATGCCAATAGGATAAGTAGAACCTTGGAGTTCGAGGTTGGAAACCATATTTTCCATCGTGCCTGTCCCCGACGAATATTGTAGAGATTTGGTTAGGGCGAAAGCTATCTTCAATGTTAATCGGACCCTTTTGTATACTTTGATGAGTTAGTGAGGTGGTGTACCGCTTAACTCTTTTCCCACAGATGCAGAAGGTGCAAGATGTTTTCTATGTGTCACACCCGAAATGATAAATGCATGACCGGTGCATATCATCGAAAGGGGAAAGATGGACATTGATGATGGGGAGAGGTTTGTGGAGTTTCTGGTTGAGATAGAGGATCAACAAAAGGGGGTCCTATGTGGGTGGCTGATTCCTATGGTGTACGTTTGATGGCAGAACGAGAATCTCTAATAGAGCACATGGGAGAGGGAGGTTCAGATTAATGAACAGTGCCCCCATTTGTTTGATTAGCCCTTGTTTTGGATTTCACAGATGTAAATTCCTATGGTGGGAGGAAGGTTATGTCTAAGAATTTCCATGTAATTTTTTTACATTATATTGAATTATTTTGAGACTAAATGCTTTGACAGTACGTGATTCTATGGACTAGTGTCCCCGAAACAGAATTCCTATCTTTTTTAGTTATGTTCATTAAACGTGTAAAGACCCGTAAAAATCAAGGGAAATTTTTTCTTAATTTTCATGGGTTTTTTACGAAGAACACAGTTCCAGATGGCACCTGATTCCGAGGCCCGATGTGCCCAGAATTAATTTCTGAAGTTTAGCTCGGGTATGTTCATTAAACGAACGAGCGAGATTTCCTAACTTTTGAACCAGTGTTCGGAATTTAAATCCTAGGGCTCTGATGAACTCGTAGCACCGGTAATTTCATAGAAAAACATTTTCCAGAGTTGCATTTTCTCAGATGAGGTTATTAAGTAAATGGGTTAACTAAAGAATGAAATAAAATATTGTGCTACAAATTTTATTTTTATTCTAAGTGGCTTAAACCTATGCATGGTGGTTGGAGTGGGACCCACTACATCCTAACATCCCTATGTAGGATATTAGTGAAGTGGGGCACACATGAGCCCCACCCCCTTCAAATTCCTTTAACCTCCCTCTCATGAATTTAATTTGTAACTCACCCACACCCTAATTATATGGAAAGTCAACCCTCGAGTTAAATTAGGATTATTAAAACAGTCATCAATTAATATAAATTATTTGATTATAATCTTTTGAATATTTCAAAAGGGGTTGGCATGAGTAATAAAATAAGGCAAAGCCTTATTTTATTATTTGTTGAATCGTTGTGTGATTATTTGGAAGAGAAGAGCTCAAGTCTTGGACATCTTCTTCCTTGTCGAAGAACGCGAAGAACGCTAAGTCTACGATGGAGAACTCTGTCACCGAAAGGGGAGTTCGTTGTACCATCTTCTTCCCTCTCTGCAGCCGGTGAGAGATTCCTTCTTCGAATAATGACGATGCGCCGCATCCTTCATTTGGTGAACGCCGATGACACATCCAGAGCTTTGATCTGCAACGCCATCTTCTGCGGCGTCCTTTTTCCACGACGAACCTTCATTCGAAAACACCTTGAGGTAGGGGTTTCTTTAGCTCGTGAATTATACCTTGCTGTCCATTTGCCATTCAATGAGCCACCTGTTATCGTTATAACGGGAGAAGTTCGGAACGCACGAACACAGCCGACCCTCCTCCCCCTTTTGATGTTGTACTTGTCGCGACATGAACAAGGTAGCGCGGTGCAACGGTACCACGCAGAAGAAAGAGGAATGGGGGAAGAAGCGAGGTGTCTTCGCGCCGCGCCGTTGAGGCCGGATGAAGCCGAAGCCAGAGTCGGGCCGCGGCGAAGGTTCGCAGCTCCGTCGCGCCGCACCGGAGAATCAAGAAGAGGCCGCGGTCGGAGTGGGGCTGCGGCGGACTGGCGCGGCGCCATCGCACCGTGCTGGTCAGACCAAGGCTGCGGTGGAGCAGGAGAGGGCGGCCGGAGACGCCATCTTCCAGTGCATGGGGGGCGGGACCGGCTGGTCCTGCGGTAAGACACCGGCCGGTCAAACCGACCGACTTCCAAGAAGTCCGGGGGATGTAACCCCCTGCTGGCAATGGAGTGGTCCCCACATGGGGATGTGTTTTCAATCAAGGGAGGAATCCCCCCCCCACTTTCTGCAAGGGCTCAGCCAGCACCGAGCAGGCCATGCGGGTCGCGCCCGCATCTGGCGACCCGGTCGCACCGGGCCGGACCGGCAGCACCGGGCCGGACCCTCCGCACTGGGCCGCGCCGGCCGGGCCGGGCCGTGCCCTTTTCTGCCGGACCCTGACCCGGGTCAGGTCGCCCGGTTCGGGCCGACCCAGGGGGTCTCGGGCCGGGTCAGTCCGGGGCCAAAACCCCCTAAAATTGGACAAGTTCGTTCATTTGACCATATAATGGGATACAAACCTCCGATTGATGCACCGTCAGTTTCGATGCGATCCTTGCATTGAGATGGTCGTTTCGGTATATTACACTCAATGTGTCAGAGAACTTTCGGTACGGTATGGTTTATTTGAACCAGAAACCAACCGGGCCCTCAGAGCGGAAACACTTATAACTTGAGCTCTGGATGTCTGATTGACGTGTTGTCGACTTCGTTGAATTCCTTTTAGTGAGACGGAACTTTTGGCATACTTTACCTGAGGTATGGAGGCAGTTAGATTATGGTCGGGTTGGATTGTTCCCTAAATCCAACCGGGCCCCTGGGATGGAAGAGCTGATAACTTTCTGACCAGACATCCATTTGACGAACCGTTCGCGGCGTTGGTGATCTTGTTGAGAAACGGTCCCTATATGTATAACCTATGAGAGTGTGGGGTATAGTTGAGATACAGTCAGGTTGGTTCATGCATGAAACCAACCGGGCCCCCGAGACTAAAATTCTAATAACTCATAGACCAGGTGTCTGATTGACGCGCCGTCTGTTGCGTTGAGACCCCTATGACGAGGTGGTCTTTTGATATACTTCTTCGTGGGACTTTGTGGTACATGGAGTATCGACAAGTAGCTCATGGGGTGGACCCTCCCGGTGAAGAGCTATAAGAGTGCAGAGACCTAGTAGCTGGCTGAGACTTGACGACTGCTGATCGATCATCTCAGAGTGATTCGGATAGCCCAGTGGGGTGCGCTTGGTTGTAGCAGCAGACCCACGGAGAAGGTGCGCTTGTTTGTAGCTGTAGACCCGCGGTACTCGACAGAAGGAGTACCTCTGTAGGCTATGAGGGGGTGCGCTTGGTTGTAGCGGCGGACCCATGGTGGGATGCGCTTGGTTGCAGCAACCGGCCCACATTACTCGATAAGTGGAGTACATCAGCAGTACAAGTTAGTGGGATGTGCTTGGTTGTAGTGGCAGGCCCACTGTACTCGATAGAGGAGGAGTTCTCCAGAAGTCGTGGTTTCGACTTCATGAATAAAATCCTGGTTGGAGATGAGTCTATGAACATTGTGTTTCCTCATGATTGATATGGGTTACATGATAACTTAGGTATAAGTATGGGCTTATACCTAAGTAAGGTTTATCTATTGATATCCTTCTCGGTGGTTATCCTTGATGGATTTAGTGAGACCTTGAGGGTCTTGGGGTCCCTATTGAGTATCATATACTCACCCCTGCACAGGCTATGCCCGCACCTCGTTGTGTTGGATGCAGATGACGGACAACGATGACAGAGGCCGAGTGTTCAGGGACGAGTCAGTATCCAGAGGTGGACTTCACAATGAGACGATACTCAGAGGAAGTTGGCAGGTGAGAGCATTGAGAACGATCCAAGATTTGCGCTATCTGTACCTACCCTTCAGGGAGTATCCGAGGTGGACGACCCAGGAGCTGCTTCTATTATTCCAGATTCTTGTCTTTTCTGTTGTACTTCCATTTAGTTGTAGTTGCACTATTCAGTTGGGATTGTATTCTGGCCCATATATTATTCATCACTTTCGTTTGTACTTAGTGTATTACTTTCGCTTGTACTATTTGGTGTTTTGTTTTCTTTTATAAAGTAAATGGCTTCCCAGTTATCAGGATTTATGCTTTTAGTGCTAGTCTCTAGCCCCTGGCTTATGGAAGGTGGCTTGGGGTAGTCACGACATGGGCCCCGAGGACGGGTCGTGACAAATTGGTAGTAGAGGAGTCGGTTCTACAGCAGAACATATAACTATGCTATTTCTTTTCTGTGAAGCAATAGTTTTAAGGTTACCAATTATGGTTTTTAGTTCAAGGATTCTAGAATTGGTGCGGGCGACCGACGTATCCCTACACCAAGACCCTGACATCTGATCTCCGACTCAGTGCAAAAAAACACTAATTATGTGTGTGTTTTCAGAGGTTTTCCCTCTAAACAGCTCAAACCGGGTCAGCTCACCAGGTATAAATCATTTGACCGTGTATAATTTTTTTCTTTCAAGATACCTCCCCATGGACAACAAGGTAGTGCCCCGAGAGTTGTACGTAATGATAGCTCTCCGAGCGATGTGGCCTCAGTACAGGGCCCTATTTTAGTTGAGGAACCAGTGGAGGCAACAACGGTACTACCACCCGTTGGGCCACCGATGACACCATCCACAGTAGTAGTGAGTGAAATTCGCTTGAGCGCACTTCACGGGTTCTAGTGCCAGAGGCCACCCAGGTTCAGGGGAGAGATGGACCCGCATGTGGCTGAGGATTGGCTGGAGGCTGTGGTGAGAGTCTTCAGGCTAGTAGGGATGACTTCAGACTGTATGGTGATCCTTGCTTCCAACCTCCATCCAGAAGGAGCAGATAGATGGTTGAGCCTGATGCTCCAGATGCATGACGAGGCGACACTTCTGTGGGAAGACTTCGAAAGCTTGTTCCATGAAGAGTTTTTACCATCCACCTTTCGAGCGATGCGTATACAAGAGCTACAAAATCTTCAATAGGGTAGCATGACAGTGGCTCAATATTCAGCGAGGTTCACCAACCTCTCACACTACTCCACTGATATGGTACTGGACCCGCTCTTCAGGGCCCGAACTTTCGAGCAGGGGCTCAGGAGAGAGATTAGAGACTCTTTTGTTTCTCACAGCATCCCGATGCAGAAAGGGATGTTGGATCGAGCCCTCTTAGTGGAGAGTTTCGTTGAGAAGCAGTCTCCAGTAGTAGGACCCTCCACGTGCCGGCATGTGGAAGAGTCTTATGCAGTGGGCAGTAGACAGATGACGCAGAGGTCCAAGAGGACCAGTCTTATAGGAGGTCGACCGCATGACACAGAATCATGTGTGCTAGGCACCTGGGGTGGAGAGTGACTTACCAGGAGCAGACAGTGTTACTCATGTGGTGGGATTGGTCACATGGCATGTGACTGTCCGACCCGCCATACAGATGACCAACTAATAAACAAAGGGCCTCCCAGGCAGAGGCATAGGTTTGATCAAGGCGGACTGCAAGGAACAGGAGACCGAGACAGGGGAGCTGGCCGTGCAGCTGAAGGTGGACGATGCTGCGAGGTGTTGCCACCACCACCACCAGGAGGTCCACCCCGACTGTAGGGAACATCTGGACATGGGAGAGCTCATCTTCATGCAGTATAAGCATATGACTATGGAGCTCCGGAAGCTGGCAGACAAGAGTGGGAGTAGTTCCAGGGATATGACCTTCGATCTTGGAGCTTCTTGTTTCTTTGTTGTCATTGTTGTGTGTCTTTGTACTTCGAGATGTAGTGATAAAAGACACTTGTCCTTGTGACATTTTCTTCCTTCCTTTTTGTGTACTAAGAGGTTCCAGTTTAAACTGTTGACTTGACCCTCACATTGGAGATTCCTACTGGAGGAGACCCAGTGACCACACACTGATGCTGATAGTGTCACTCAACCCTTGGAGGCGAGAGTAATGGTTGGATCTATTGGTAGTAGCGTCGAGGCCTTATGATGACATCCATGGCAGGGATGAGTATCATTCATGACATGATTGACTGTATTAGGAAAAGAATGTGGTTCATCCAGGGGATGAGACTAGATTTCTCTTATCGGAAAAGAAGAAATCTTAGCATCTCTTGTGAGACCAGAGATGCTCCAGGCCACGACAGAGAAGGTCCAGGTCATCTAGGAGCCGAAGAAGATGGCTCAAATCCGTCATAAGTCTTATGCTGATAGGAGGCAAGGACAACTAGTTCGAGGATGGCGACCGAGTTTTCTTACGGGTCTCACCTCGATGTGGAATTATAGATATTAGGCCGAGGCTGCATGTTATCTCCCCGCTTCATCAGACACTTCTAGATCCTCAACAGGGTAGGCGAGAAGGGTTACCGCTTGGCGCATCCACCTCAGTTGCACCAGGTGCACGACCACTTCCATGTATCTCAACTAAAGATATACGTTCTTGACCCGACACATATCATCGACCACGAGGAGCTGGACATTGGCAATGGGGTGACTTTTGTGGGATTCTGGTAGAGGTTTTGGATCGACAAGAGTGGGTCCTTTGAGGATGGTCGATTCCTCTAGTGCGCATTAGATGGCAACACGGGAACCTCCAGGAGAGCACTTGGGAGCAGGAGGCTCAGATACGTGCACAATACCCACTTTTGTTCCCCAAGTTTGTGATGTATATTTACATGGACGTAAATCCCTGTGGTGGGAGTAATGTAATGAAACGTAAAATTCAAGGGAAATTTTTTCATAATTTTCTTGGGTTTTTTACAAGAATGCAGTTTCTGATGGCACCTGATTCCAAGGCACGATGTGCCCGGAATCAATTACCGAAGTTTAGCTCATGTACGTTTAGTGAACGAACCAGCGGGTTTTCCTAACATTAGAACCGATGCTCAGAATTGAAATCTGAGTGCACCGATGGACTCGTTGCACCGGTAATTGCATAGAAACACCTTATCCAGAGTTGCGTTTGCTCGGGTGAGGTTATTAAGTAAATGGGTTAACTAAACAATGAAATAAAATATAGTGCTACAAATTTTATTTTTATTCTATGTGGTTTAATCCTATGCATGTAGGTTGGAGTAGGACCCACTATATCCTAGCTTCTTTATGTAGAATATTAGTGAATTGGGGCCCGCAAGAGCTCCACCCCCTTCAAATCCCATTAACCTCCCTCTCATGCATTTAATTTTTAACTCACCCACACCCTAATTAAATGGAAAGCCAACCCTCGAGCTTAATTTAGATTATTAAAACACTCATAAATTAAAGTAAATTAATTGATTTTAATCTTTTGAATAATTCGAAAGGGGTTGGCAAGAGTAATAAAATAAGGCAAAGCCTTATTTTATTATTTTTTGAATCGTCGTGTGGGGTTTTGGAAGAGGAGAGCTCAAGTCTTGGACATCATCTTCCTTGCCGAAGAACACGAAGAATGCCAAGTCTACGACGGAGAACTTTGTCACCGCTAGGGGAGTTCGCCGTGCCAGCTTCATCCATCTTCGCAACTGGTGAGAGACGCCTTCTTCGAAGAATGAAGACGTGCCACATCCTTCATCAGGCGAATACTGATGATGCTTACGGAGCATTGATCTGCAATTTCGTCTTCTAGGACGCCGTCTTCCGCGACGTCGTCTTTCACAACGTCCTTTTTCCGCAACGAACCATAGTTCGACAACAACTTGAGGTAGGGGTTGTTTCTGCTCCAGAATTATACCTTTCCATCCATTTTCCTTTCCTTGATCTGCCTGTTATCGTTATAACGGGAGGAGGTCGGACCGCACGAACACGGCTGACCCTCCTCCCCCTTTTGATGTTGTACTTGACGCGGCACGAACAAGGTAGCATGGTGCAACGGTACCCTGCGGAAGCAAGAGGAACGGGCGAAGAAGCACGGTGCCGTCGCACCGCGCCATTGAGGCCGAACAAAGCCGCAACTGGAGTCGGGCCGCGACGAAGGGGCGTGGCACTGACGCGCCTCACCGGAGAACCACGATGAGGCCGCGGCCGGAGCAAGGCCGCAGAGGAGGGGCGCGACGCTGTTGCGTCGCGCCGGTCCGACCAAGGCCGCGGTCTGAGGCCGCGGAGGAGCAGGAGAGGGTGGCCGGAGCTGCTAGCCGCCAGTGCACAGGGGGCTGGACCAGCTGGTCCCGCGGTGACACACCATCCGGCTACCGAGTAGCCCGGGGGTAATAACCTCCGACTGGGAATGGAGCGGCCTCCACATGGGGCCGCAATTTCAATCAATGGGGACACCCCCCCCCCTTCTGCAATGGCTCGGCCAGCACCGAGCTGGCCATGCGGGTCACGCCCGCGCTAGGCCAACCCGTCGCCCAGGCCGGACAGGCCGCATCGGGCCGGGCCGCGCCCTTTTGTTCCGGACCCAGACCTGGGTTGGGCGACCTGGTTCGGGCCGACCCAGAGGGTCTCCAGCCAGGTCGGTCCGGGCCCCAAACCCCCTAAAACCGGACATGTTCGTTCATTTGCCCATATCATGGGCTACAGACCTCCGATTGACCCACCATCAGTTGCAATGCGATCCATTGATCGAGATGGTTGTTTTGGTGTATTACAATAAAGGTTTAAGATATCTTTGGGTACGGCTAGGTTTGTTCAAACCTAAAACCAATCGGGCCCTCGGAGAGGAAACACTTATAACTTGTGATCCTGATGTCAGATTGATATGTTGTCGACATTTTTTGATTCCTTTCAGTGAGACAGATCTTTTGGCTTACTTCACCTGAGTTTTGGATGCATTTAGATTATGGCCGGGTTGGATTGTACCTAAAATCCAACCAGGCCCCTGGGATGGAAGAGCCGATAACTATCTGACCAGACGTCTGTTTGAAGAATCGTCAGCAGCGTTAGTGATCACGTTGAATAACGGTCCCTATGAGTATACCCTATGAAAGATCGGGGTATAGTTGAGATATGGTCGGGTTGGTTCGTACACGAAACCAACCGGGCCCTCAGAACTAAAAAGCTAATAAATCACAGATTGTGCATCTGATTGACGTGCGGTCTGTTGCGTTGTGACCCATATGAAGAGGTGGAACTTTGAGAAACTACTTCATTTGGACTTTGTGATACTTGGGGTATCGAGCAGTAGCTCATGGACTGGACCCTCCCAGTGATGAGCTAGCAGAGTGCAATGACGTAGTAGCTGGCTGAGTCTTGAAAACTACTGATCGATCGTCCCTGAGTGATTCAGACAGCCCAGTGGGGTGCGCTTGATTGTAGTAGAAGACCCACTGAGGAGGTGTACTTGGTTGTAGAAGCAAACCCGTAGTACTCGACATAAAGAGTACGTTTGTAGGCTATGAGGGGGTGCACTTGGTTGTAGCAGCAGACCCATGGTGGGATGCGCCTGGTTGCAGCAGCATGCCCACAGTACTCGACAGGTGGAGTACTTCAGCAGTCCTAGTTAGTGGGACGCACTTAGTTGTAGTGGCAGGCCCAATGTACTTAACATATGAGGAGTTCTCTAGCAGTCATGGTTTCGACTTAATGATTAAAATCCTCATTTGTGCTGAGTCTATAACCTTTGTGTTTACTCATGATTAAGATGGGTAACATGACAACTTTGGTAAAGTATGGAGTTTTACCTAAGTAAGAGTTATCTGTTGAGCTCCTTATATGTGGTTATCCTTGTTGGATTTAGTGAGACCTTGAGGGTATTGGGGTCCCTGCTAAGTATCGTATACTCACTCCTGCATGGGTTATGCCTGAACCTCATGGTGTTGGATGCAGACGACAGACATCGCAGACCGAGGCCGAGTGTTCGAGGACAAGTCAGTATCTGGAGGTGGACTTCACGATGAGATGATACTAGGAGGAAGTTGACGGGTGAGGGTGTTGTGGACGATCCAGGAGCTGCGCTATCATTACCTAACCTTTAGCTAGGATCCAAGGTGGATGAACCAAGAGTTTCTTCTATTCTTCCAGCTGCTTGTCTTTTTTGTTGTACTTCCATTCAGTTGTAGCTGCACTTTTAAGTTCGGTTTGTATTCTGGACCATTTATTTTTAAGCACATTCTTTTGTACATAGTCTATTACTTCCACTTGTACTATGATGTGTTTTTTACTTTTATAAAGGAAACTCCTTCGCAGTTATCAGGAATTACGCCTTTGGTGCTAGTCTCAATCCCCTAGCCTATGGAAGGTGGTCTTGGGGTAGTCACGGCACGGGCCCCGGGGACGGGTCGTGACAAAACGTGCGAGCAAGAATTTTTATATTTTGAACACATCCTTAGATAAAAAATATGAGTTCACCATTGAAATCAGAATGACGGGATTAGGCTATAAAGGATATAACATTGGAAGATAAGGTTTGAACAATAATGATGTTTTTCATACATTTTTGAAAAAAAATAAAAAAATGTTATACTATTTCTTTTCTCACTAATGAGAGGAGACGTAGAGATGATGCGGCGTAGTGATGAGGAATCAATGAGGGTCATTAATAGAGCTCATTGATGGCTATTTAATACACAACATTATGACACATTAATGATATGTAACAGTGGTACTGTTTCATCAATGAAATAGTGTAAGGACGTGAGGTCGAATCGTAACAGAAATGCTAAGATGTGTGTTATTTTTAATTGTTAGAATCATTGGTTGAATGAGGATTAAACTATGATTACTCTCTTATGAACCTCAAATGGATATCAACTACAATCTAGAAAGTCAAATCTAGTGGGACACCATCGAATTTGACATACCACAAAGAAAGAGGAACGCCATTGACCTCTTCAACACTTGGGGAAGAAGTGCTACGACAATGACCATGAATGAGGTATGTGTTTTATATTGAACTATTCCCCGCACATTATTTATAAACAAAAAATTCGGATCAACCCATGAATAGGTTGATATGTGGTTACTCGTTCATGTGGGAGGGTATTCTTTTTGGGGTTCACCATTAAGACTGAATTATCATATATTTAACATATTCCCCGAACATTCCCCCACTTTTCAAACATCTAATGTGGAGGGTGTGAGCCATCAGCCACGATAGCTACAGGATGCGTCACGAGGTCTGTGCCGTATAGGAGGACCAAACCACCCCTTATAGGCCGCTTTAGGATATAGGATGGGATGCGGCGGCAGCTGCTCCGTCCCGGGCGCACACCAACAACCGCACATGTGGACGATATTTAAAGGGTGATCCGGACATGAGCCAAGTAGGCTGTACCAATGCCGGAAGGCCGGACCCATGCCCTCTGGGCTAGGACGGACGAGACTGTGTTACCAGGTGACTCGGAGAGCTGGACACTCGACCAAACTCGATCAGGTTCGGCAAGGTCCATTGGGTCTTCCCCACTGGACGGGGCCTAACCGGACATATCCTAACCCAAATAAGGTTAGGTCATGTCAGTAAAATCAAAGAGGGGTATGTGGAACCCCTAGGTCGGTCTGACCTGGTTGGACTAGTCCCATTTGCAAAAGACCCGTAATTACAAAAATAACAATAACATGCAAACCAGGTATCCAATTGATGATCCGTTTGAGGTAATGGGAACTTCTCGACGAGGTGAATCATTTATAATTCTTTAGGGAGTCTTCCAAATAAGTTAGACATCGACGTATGGCTTTAGGGAGAGGTTCTCCCTGGATCAAGCACACCAATGGGCAGCATCTGTGTGGACATCTGCTATTCAGAAGAGCCATGTAGAGCTCAATGGACCAACAAACACGGAGTAGTCGTGTGGACCCCAGTTTCCCAACATACATCCGTGAGTCATCTAGGATGAGTGCCTCAATATTAAAAAAAGTTTATCACTATAACTGAAGATCCTTTCCTTATGCCTCATATTAAATATGTTGTCAGTTTTCCTTGCTTTGTGGATTTACTTCATGGATTTTCTTTGTGTTTTCTTTGTTGTATTTATTCTTAGTTGACCAGTATACCCTTCTGAGTACTATGTTACTCACCTATATATGGGATTTCCCAAACGTTTTATGTCTTATGTAGATGACGAACATTTATATTGAGGACTCAAAAACCTAGGACCAGGCGGGGCCAAGTGAGATCTGGAAGACATTGCATACTCTTACCCCATCCAGTATCTAATCTACTCTTACTTCAAGGTGAGGTTCTTAGAAGGTGTCTATCAAGTGTTTTTTTGGTACTTTTATGTTTTCCAGTTATTCCTTTTGTGGTTTGTATTCTATTACATTTGTCTTTTGGTTGAACATATACTCATCAGTTGTTTAGTTGCATATTTGTTTCCCTTTCTAGTTTGTGGTATTTGTGTGTTTGTGTACATGTACCAAGTAAAATTCCTCCCAATTGTAGGTTCAGACCTTCGATCCAAGATTCTAACCCCTTTCCTTTGGGAGACGGCCAATGGGGTGGTCACGGCATGGGCCCCGAGGGACAGGTCGTGATATCATCAACATGATTTCAATACTAAATTTAACTTTAGTATGGCCTATCAACCACAAATCTATGGCCAATCTGAAAGGATTATTCATAAACATGAGTAAATTATATGAACATGATCAAAATAATTTAATGGTATATGGATTCAACACTATCTATTAGTTGAGTTCTCATGCAATAAAATATTCCACTCAATTATTCAAATGGAACCCCTTATATAACTCTATAGAAATTGATTCATAACATATATTATTTTAATTATGTTTTTAATATATTGATACATCAGCCTTAACTTCTAATATATGTTACATAAAAGGTTGACACTATCGAAAAAAATAAAATATACTTCTCAGAGTTTGCATAAGATTAATACTGACAACCATCAAAGGGATGTAAAATTCTATTTTAGAGGTAATGTTTTCTACGGATATCACCACAGAAGAGAGTCACGAGATTCGAAATGAAATGACAACATTTATATAGGTACATTGTACCTTTTTTTATTCACTACTCGCATAGGGGTTGTGGCCTATCGGCTAGGACTTCCTCTAAATTTGGTTCTTATTCTTGATGTTTTCCACATATCTTTCTTGAGGAACTTTATATATTGTAACACCCTAAAATTTTGTGAATTATTGTATTCAAAATAATTTATATTTTTGTTATTTCTATTTTAACCCAACACTAAATATAAATTTGTATATGAAATTTCAGAGTTTTTATTATGTTACACGAATTTCTATGTTCCTTCGATAGCTTGTGATACACGCATGACTGAGTCTTACCGAAATACAATATACTATTAATATGATTGTGAAAATTTTATTATAGCTACCACATAAATGTTAAAATATATGTTACATATAAGATTAAATATTTTTAAAAATATTATTTTCACATGAATCCTTTGGTTATTAATTATTATAAGTTAATTTAATGACTTTTTGAAAATAAGGAAATAAATTTTCTAAGAAAACTATTATTCTATGTAAAAGAACTATTTTTTCTCAATAATTTTAAAAAAACTAATTTTGAATGATTTTTTCAATAAAAATTATATATTATATACTTTTGATAACAATATAATTGATTTTATATGTATTATATGAAAATAAATTCAATCTTAAAAACAAATGGCATATTTGTCTAAAATGTAATTTGACCGCCTTTTAAAAGAGATCCTATTTTAAATCTTATTTATGAAACTTATATAATTTTTACATTTAAAAATGAAATTTTTTTGGCATATAAATATGAAAGTTAACTTTGGGTGTTTTATTTTTAATTTTCCATGAACATTCATATTTTGATTAATAGTTACTAATACTAAATTTTAGTTCAAAACTGCATTATTATATTGTTTTATTAAATTGTTAGGTATTTGTTTTCATTTAGTTTTATTTAAAAAGATGAAAAAGTAATTTCATTTAAACCTATTTAGGTAATTCTAAAAACTTCACAGTTAATTTAGTTATAAAATCATAGATAAGTTTGGAACTTTTTATCTTTAAAAATTGCTTTATCATCCTATAAATGGGATTTAAATTAAATAAATATCATTATCATTTATTAACAGAATGAGGAAGAATGGATTCTATATTTATAATCATCATAGTTGATAATTTATAATAAGTCAAACATATTTTTTACCAGAAATATTATTGAATGTAATTAAATATAATTAGAAGGATTAAGGTGAATTTAAGATTAACATGGGACTAAATCTCAATCATAAGAGGCAATATGACCAAAAATTTTGTCTGTAATCATTTTCCATGAAATAGTTTGACCACATAGCCTATTGGGTCTAATTTTATGAGTTATTGGGAGACATGTTCATTAATGTGTCCCACATAAAATGTTATGAAAGTAAAAGAAGAAAATATTACAATACCTTATCTTTAATATTTATGAATCATTAATGTCCAAACGAAGCTACATAGTTTAAGTTATATAAATTATTTTAAATGTTAAATAAATTTATTATCATGATAATTTAACTATAATTTTCAGATATGAATAATTTACATAAAATTCTCAACAAAAGAAAACACATGTATTTTTTAGTTATTAATTGAATAAAATAAATTATACTATAAATATTCAAAGTGGTGTAAATTGATTGATCTATTATACTTAATTATTTATTAAGATGATTATATCATTGTAAACTTATTTTAATCTAATATATTTTAATTTCAACATTTGTTCACATTTTAAAATTTAAATTAATTAAATAATGTCAAAAATGACATTACTGATATTTTATAATAAATGACGATTAATTGAAAATAATAAGAAATTTATAAAAAATATATATGTATTAATTTTATATTTAAATGATAAAGAAATTTAAATATGGTCTATTTATGAAAAAATTTATAATTAATAATTAACATATTGACACATATATAGTAAAAACATTGTTTTCATGGTCTGGGTTAAAGTTGTGGTTTTTAGCATTAAATGCGCTTTTATAAAATTAATTCCCAACAAGCATAGGAATATTGTTTTTTCAATTAGATATAATATCTATAATTTATTCATTATATATGTTATTATAAATATCAAATTAATTAAGTATTAATTGCTGAATTACATAGTCAAGAAAACTTATAACATTAAAAAAACAAAAAAGATTAAATTTGGCGGAATATAAAAGATACGAACCAAAATTATAAAAAAGAATTTTTCTTGTTTTTCCTTTTTCAAGAAAATAAACCTAACATAAGACTTTATTTTTATACTATTTATTAACATGAGTTATGGTATACCTCCCAATAGTTTATACCTTTTGTTATTTATAAGAAAGCCACCCCCATTCATTATAGAAAGGAATCCAATCTTTCTCTTCCTCATGCCTATAATGATAATTTTTTTCTTAAAAAATATGACATATTAGTATTCAAACATCCCAAAACTCATCATAGAATCCTCCCTTAGTTTGTTAATCAAACCAATTAAGCCCTTTGTTTCAAACCAAGAGAACTTACCCAATGAATATGTAACGTCCTTCATAATGTTTTCTTATTATCATTATCATCTCCTCAAATATTCTTATTACATGATCATATAATATTATTTTTATTCTAAATATATTAATATATTTTTATTATAAGTATTATTCCTATAATTATATAAAATTACAGGTAATGGGTAATAATATAACCATTCTTTTGTATGGATAACTACCATCTCATGAAATGAAGTTATTTTTTTTCATTACCACCTCTCAAAGGTGGGAAATATGATGGAAAGTATTTTTTGTGAAATATAATTTATTTATGATGTATTTCTATCTCTATAATTATTATATATTCCAACCCATCAAGATTTCCATTTTTCTTAAATATGATATCTTCATTTTTGTATGTGTGGACTACCACATCCTCAAAGCGATGTGATCCATACAAAAATTCCATGAAATGTATTTAAAATTTTATTTGTGAAAATATATGAAATAAAAAATAAAATTGAATAATAATATATATCTATATATATATTATTTGAATTATTTTATTCAATACGACCAAAAAATGGAAACAACGTCCATGCGTATGTACGACCTACCATCTCCATGAACGGTGTTTTTCATTTCCTATTCATATATATTATAGATTATTAAAAATATTTTTATAATAATTATATCAAAAATATAAATATTTTTTACATTATTTACATATGTTAACAATGGAATATGTAAGAGGAACAATAATAAAAATTCAAAACATATACGAAAAAATAAAGGGGATATTACTGTAGATGATCCTTTCCGTCACAGAGTCCAATGAATGGAAAAATTAAATAACTTTAGCACAAAGAGGGTCACCCATTTAATAACATAACCAAAAATGATGAAGGCATGGACAAAGATCCCATTTGGACTGTGGCACACAAGTTACTTGTGCGCTGCACAAGACCCAAGCGTGCCACCAATGGATCGTGCAGCTCACATGCGCCCCCAATTTTGATTTTTTAAAAGGGCTAAGGTGGCCAATAAATAGCCCCTATGGGCCCCATTATGAGGACAGATTTTCCAAAAGTCAAATTCAAGCTATGCTCTCCCTAGTCTTCAACTAAACTCTTCTGAAATATTCTAAGCTAAATCTTACCTAGAATGGAAGACCTAAAAAAGTAGAATAAGGCCTATATGTTTAGAATTCATCAACACTTACACACCTAAGTGTCCAGACCTCCTTATCAATGGAAACACTTGAGAGCCATCCTACTCTTTCAGGGAAACTACCACTCCATCCTTTTGGAAACATCTTTGGATAATACAAAAGGCTTGAGTTAAGTCTCTCCCAAGTATTTACCTACCGATTCTTTGTTTCCCAGGTGAACCCATGCCGTACAAATACACTTATGTGGCCAAGACATGCACGACAAATGACTAGTGTGTCCTACACTTTCGCACCAACTTCATTTGTGTTACTCTCTCCTATTCACCAATCCTCTTCAAGATATTATCCCTCGAAACCCTTTTCAAAGCCATTTATGGCACAGTTCTTTTTTTGTATTCCTTATCTGAAAGGAATTTGGTGAGAACCTCTCCCAAAACCTCATGACATACATGCTTTATGTCACCATGTTTAGAGGTTTCCTCAATATAACTATATCCTTTAATATGGGAAGATATTTTGATTTGGGCCTCCTTCTCAGGACTAAGCCCCATGTTCCCTTAACCTAGGCCTCCTTCTCAGGAGTAATCCCACGTCATAGTTTCCTTCAACATTGGGCATCCTCCTCAGGAGTAATCCACAATCTTATTTCTTTTTTGATTTAAAACTCCTTCTCAAGAATATGCCCCAATCATATGTCCCTTTAATTTGGGTATTCTTCCTAGGATTAAGCCCCGGGTTAAAACTCCAAATCTCCATAAATTAGAAATACCTTTATGGACCCTACTCTTGGGCTTCTTTCCTGATGAACGTCCTGGTCTTCATCTACTTGGGCAGTCATACATACGTAAGCCCTACATCATATCTTGTGGCTGCATCTATCACGGAACAATTGTTAGGTTTACTGACACCACTTGTTTCTCACATCATGCATGACTTACATGAGGTCAGAGTGTAAAGGTAATCACGAAATCTCTTTGTTGGTCGTTAATCATGCATAAGCCCCATATTTATTCACCCAATCTGCATGGAATTTGATCTGTTCTTTAAAAGAGGAGTACATAGGAAGCCTTTCTAAGGTCCAATCCCATCATTCATTAATTCTTTTCTATACCATTTGACGTTAAACTATATCCTTCTTATCGAACTATGTGGGTTGTCATTCCTTTTTAAGGAGGATACACATGTATCCCATCTGCGGGTACGATCCCAACTATGAAATAATCCCTTTCTTTCTGAATGACAATAAACATCAATTTCCCCATTAACTAGCTTTAAAAATAGTATGGTCATTATGTTGACCAATAGATTTCTATATAATGTATTGAAGGATACCGTTGACTAGGAATCTCTAACACATACGAATGATTCTCCATGGATGAAGAACGTCAAATACATATAAAAGTTTCTATAAATCCTATACATATCAATCATCGTTTTCCAAATCTAATGGAAAACTCAGTTTCATGATTTGGTGAATTAATAATGATTCTTAAACATACTTTAAATCTATAAGAGAGTCCCATAGTAGAAAATAATCCCCCCCAAAAGGTTTAATGATCATGACCTCCCATCCTCTCGACCAATGAAAATTCATAAGCCTCATTAGTCCACAACTAATGAGCACCTACCATTGGAAGGTAGATCCAAATGAATATAGAATCATTGGGTGTTTTAGTTCAATGAATAAACTCCTTATAAACAGATTGAAAAGTTTGAACCTTGACCAAACAAGTTCATTCCCCATTTCTGACTAAACAAAAAAATTGTGAACCCAACGTGAATCCTTAACCAAGGTAAATGATGTTTTACTTATTTATTTGGACCCTATTGAACTAAATATGAAGGCCAACAAAGTAATCCATAACATATGTGATTATCCAAAAAATGTAGCCTGGCAGACTTATCTTGATTATGCATACTATATCAAACATGCCCTCTTTTCCAAGATCTCTCTACAACACAAAATGGGTCCTTTAAGGTTCACACGTATGAATGCCTCGGACGTTTCTCCTACTGGATCCTCCTCTGCTCTGAGAAAGACATCACCTACTCAACATCTTCAACGGTGGGTATCAAATGCATTGGTGATGGAATACAATCAAAACAGAACCATCCCGACTCTAGAGGCCGATCGACGAGCCCTCTAAATTAACAACCCGCCCTGGTTGTTCGGATAGCAATGACCAGTGGTCATGAACAAGGTCGTTCCAGCCACTTTCTCCAATCGTTTCAGGTCTTTATCAATGGAGTGCAACAACTAGACCGTACCATATGACAAGGAGGTGGATCAATAGGTAACTCAAGGCCTCAGTTCAGAAAGACATGAGTCCTTTCTGAGGACTCAAACCAACAATCACCTCCAGACTCATGCGGTAGTGCACTCTCAACATGATGGGGGTATAACTTTTAGGAATTCATCTCAGGTTCCTCAGACCCGAGCATACAATACAACCCGTAATAGGGGAAATTCATCCAACGGAAATCAGGTTGTTACCCATACCCATCAGGAGAAGTCCATTAACCAAATATTATGGAAAACAACGAACATGAATATACACTCATCCATTCTAATTTCACTACCCAACAGACTCATCTGGTAGTAACACACCAATCCTAACTAGAAATTCCGGTAGAGTACTATAGGTATGCACATACACCTTCTTATAAATCATCAGCCAGTCATTAGGCTCTTCTTACTACATCCATAGAATCCCACCAACCAAATGTGTTGACCACCTGTAAATAGACACATACACGTGCTTACAGTCACCAATTCTTCTAGAAGTCTCATATTCTAGTATTGAAGGATGTTTATAAATAATATTAGTTGGAGAAAAATCAGTAGGCACATACACCTGCAATTTATCAAGCTAAACAACAGTCTCGTTTGGTAGCACCTGGAAATGTCAATTGAAATGCGCCAATGACAAACTTGAGGCAGACACAACTTTCTGCCCCCACACTTGAGTACAATCAGAATTCACTAACAGGAAGAGGAAGATAGAAGTAGGAATACACACCAACCCAAAACACATAATTGATGTATATTTCCGTTTAGGCCACCTAACTCACCAAGAGCATTCTGAAAATGGGGAAAGAGCAGAAGAAAATCCCTGCCCATATTCTGGATACCAATCATAATATTATAATAACTTCAGTGACATCACAGTGAACGAAACATAAATCTATTCCTATCAGTGGAGTGACTCATCAACATGTCACCCTGGTGTTGATACAGACCTCTGTTCCAGTCCAGGAGGGTTGTGGGGCATACTCACCCATGTCATATGGACAATCATGTCGGGCATATAAAGTCGATTTAAATAGAGATAGTCATCCAAACCTGACCATTTCTCTTGATCAGGCACATACAAATGCCCATAATAAGCAATTTCTTCAACAAGTAGTTTCCAAAGTGAGTAAGAAGGCATCCAAGAAAAAGACCCATCCATCACAGTTAAAACAACAAGATCCAATTTTCAATAAGGAATTTCTCATTGTTGGAGTTCTTTAAGACCTCCGACAATTACCCATTACAACTCAAGATTCTAGTCTCTCATTTCAAGATTCTGGAAATAATGAAAAAAATTCTGAAGGTCTTCATCATACACTTCCTCTTTAAGGCATGCTTAATGAAAATTCGGTCAAACACGATGCATCATCTTTAGATGAGAGCCATGATAACACTCTGCGTGGCCAGAAGACAAAGGAGAAAAATGTTTCATCTATTGTTGTAACCCTCCATGGTGGTCCTCCCCATGATGATGAATTTAGCTACGAAAGAACTTTCCGCAGTAGTAATTCGCATTGCCTGGAAAATTCTTCAATGGAAAATGCAGTAACGTCAAAGCCCTGTTATCTTGAGGAACATGCAAATACGAATCTTGTCATGTCTGATTCCTTATCGCTATCAGTTGATATACTTTCTCAATCATAAGATAGCCTGTGGTGTAGGTCACTATCTGAACCTCCCATGAGTCATTCAACATCTAATTGGACATATCAATTCTCTACAAATCTTTTCGAATATGATGAAACAACAGAGAAGCACTTGATTTGGTCTAATCGGGTAGAAGAATCTTCATCAAATAACAAAGAGGAAGTGCTGAATATGAGAATACAATTGGAAAATATGAAATACTAGTCATGTTTTGGCCTTTGGATGACACTCAGTATGATATTCCAAAAACATTGATAGAAGATTGTACTCATGATATTCGTCTCAACATATGAAAAAAAATTTGTCACTTAAAAGAAAAAATATAACCTTATGATGAATATCAAAATCATGTTAAGATAATAGAAGGGTTGAAATGCCAAATTGACTTGGAATCTATCTCAATTTACTGACATCTAATGGTTGGAAAGCGGCAGAGATCCCTTCATCATACATGCCTTGGTTCATTAAAAAGGTTGCACCAGTTAATTACCAATGCCCAATCTGGTATTCATATCAGGGGATGGGGTGTTCATGGAGTATTTCAGTTCACTGCGCTCTCCAGCAAACAATTATTTCCAAAGGTGGTCTAATGCAATGTTATTTCCCATGGATGGCCACAGCTAACTGATCTTGGGTGTAATCAAATGCTAGCTCAAGAATGGGCCTTAACTAGTTCTTCCCAATGTGATACATATAACGGAAAAGTTGTAGAATTACTCTTACATCAAGAAAATGAGAATATCAAATAGGCTTCTAATTTAGATAATGCACAACATCAGGTGATAGATGAGCCAGAAATAATCCAACGATCATCTTATCCATGTGATTTGAGTGGATGTAGGATGATGCATCTGGCCAATTTCTAGACTAAAATCCGCAAAATCATGAGAGTTTTTAAGAATGTTTAAGATTTGGAAGCTCAAGAGCCAACTCAGCTTTCTACGAGGGGACACAATTAATCCATCCATTAGGATTAACAGATAGGATTCAAGTATTTGAGAAGGAAAAACAGGAAAAAACCCAGTCTACCAGATTGGGGACCTTTTCAAATTCTCAATATTTTACTCAAAAAAGTTAGTCTTCTCTCAATTAGGGAAGAATCCACAATAGGAACGCAGAGACGAATTACCAGGAAATTCCCTCCAAATTACATTTCATCATGAAGTTACTGAGGGATCAACCAAAAAAATCCAATGTCTCATAAAGGACATGGAAGAAGGCGGTATCAAAAAAATTCTGACAGAAGGGATGCAATGCGTTATGCATCGGTAAAAGTTATCAATGACATTGTCACTGATCCCCCAGAACATGAGGCTCACTTAGAGAAATAAAATGTAAAAGTTCATATTCAAGAGGATGTATAGACATAATAAAATAAAGGAGATGTGTGTACCAGAAGCTAGAGGGCTTCCTAGAGGAAAGACATTCCTTCGGGTAATACCCTTCCATAATCCAGAAAGGCACATGCCTATGAAAAGGTTAAAATTCAGGTTACATTCCACCCTAAATCTGGAGAAGGCCAACCACTATCATTAGAGTAACGGTTTGTACAACAAGAAGAAGAAATGAAGGATGTTAGGATGTTAAATGTAGAACTACTTCATGTTTGTCTTCCTGCTAAGCATGTTGGAGTTAATCAATCAAGGGAATTTGTTGCAGCTATTGGGATGGATCAAGAATGTCCAGCTTTGCACGTACACCCTCACAAGTCCAATCCTCGGGGTCATACACGACAATAACTAACAATACTACCAGCAGTGGCAGTACTGATCGCCACATCCATACAAGCTCCAGTTATAGCACCAGCTCAGGTCCATGATCAACTAGATGTTTCTGAAACATTAATAACTACCATTGAGTTATTAATAGCTCGGTTAGAAGCAATATAAGGATGACATGCACTAGTGAAACCATAGAAGAAGGTTTACACTGAATGGGTAGATCTGATTCCACCTCCTCCAAAATTTTCAAATGTTACCTTCCCCATTTTAATGGTTCCGGAGATCCAGAGCAGTATTTTACTCATTTTGTCTCTCACTGCGATCCTATGATGGAAAGTCCTCAACAAAAAGAAGAAGTAGAGCTCATGTGTTTTGTGAAATCATTGCAAGGACCATCCTTTATCTGCTATACAAGTTTACAATCCCGATCTATTGTTAGATGGGAAGATCTTCATCAGAAATTGATTTTTTTTAGTTCAGCTCAACGCTACAAAAAACAATAGTTTTTGATCTCACAAATTGCAAAAATGGGAGAATGAAAGATTTTCAGACTTCATTGCTCGGTGGAAAGGATTAACATATTCCTTGAATATATTGCTCCCTCAAGAGGATTTGCTACCAATTTGTGTGGAAAATATCCACGACGAATTTCGTACCCCATTGATCCATGTGAAATACACAGGTGGGTTTTGGGAACATTCTTCAATTGCCTGAAAAGAGGAATATTCTATTGCATAAACAAAATATAAGTCCGGTGTAATTCTATCAACTCCGGGAAGGAGAATAGGCGATGCATAGGCTGCTATAGTTACACTTAAACAAGAAAATTTACATGATTACACTTCCATACCTTCATCATATCGAAGGGCTCCACCTCCTGAGTGTGAAAAATAATGGCCCCCTCATCAAGGTTATCTAAGAGATCAATGGTGGGAACTATTTGAGAATTTATAGAACAATGTTTATTGTTTCCGGAATGAATAATTTTATTTGTTACTTCATCTCAGCTCTGGAAAACAATCTAGTTCAGTTGCCCAGGACCAAAAGGCGGAACATGGAATGAGATGAAGACCTCCCCAAATATTTCTTGTTTCATCAGATGTTGGGGAATCCCATTTAGGAGTGTTTTGTCTTTAATAGACTCCTGCAAAAGAGGGTGGAATCTAGAAAAGTGAAATGAAAAAGTTCTTCAGTCCATGTAGCATGTGTTACTGATACTGATCCAAAGGAAGAAGGTGAGTGGAACGAAGTCAAAAGTTAAAATGTGCAGAAATATGATGATTGGATGGTCAGGAAAACAATCAACCGAACTCATGCCATTTTACGAACAAAATTTTATCAACCAATTGTGTCTTATTCTATTTATTCAATAGAAAAACCCTCTTCATCAAAAGGAAAATCCACAAAGAAGATGAATAATTTGAAGAAAGAAGGGAATTCAGAAAAAGATGAGCTCGTGTCAAAGCCTAAGTTTTAATTGACTATGAAACCTTTTATGCCATCTGCTTCAAAAGCATGAGCACCGCCACACCGAAAGGCACTGCCTGAACTTGTTCATTAGGCAGAATCTTTAATAGATGAAGAGTTGATCTTTGGTTCTGTTAACATAATTCATTTAACGGATCCCTATGCCAATGACAGTTTCGATCATGATGAGTCTAAGTTCCATATCTATAATAGAGGAATTAGAGTAAGAGACAGAGGTCTTGGATACATAGGAAGACATGGTTAATCGAGAAGACAATATTTCAATCCTATCCCAGCTAGAACTGTATTTCCGGTAAAAACATGTAGAAAATCCCTTATGTGGGCTGAATAGAAACATGAAAGTTCTTCCACACATGGAATATTCGGTCCTAACACAGTTACATTAGAGGACCATTTAGAGATTACAAATTTTTCCTCTCAATAAATAAATATACCTAGTCAGTCTAATCTACCGAAGTCATGATTGTTTTTAATTCTTGTCCCGATACAGGATTCATCTTCTACCAATGCATAAAATTCCAAGTAACCAGCAAAACCACATTTTCATTTGGGGAACACAATCCTTTGGACCAAAAGTATGATGTATTGTAACGTTTGGATCATGTACCGGCTATGTTATCAATTTTGGATGCCTTGAATTTATCAGAAGATTTTTGAAATGCGCTTAATGAGGCTTTTTCAAGTCCTCAAGAATTCAAAAATGAAATTGTTGCATCTGAGGTCTACAATATAGAGAATGAACCTGTGGAATTCCGCGTTGTGATATATTATACAGATGAATATGAAGATGATGTTGTACATGGATTTATCAGACCATTGTATCAATCTAGAAAAGTCAATGACATATACATTCAATGAGCTATTATTGATAATGGATCAGGAGTCAACCTCATTCCTATTCGTACACTTCATCGATTGAGACTTACAGAATCTGATTTTTCACCTTCTACATTGATGTTGCAATGATATGGTAAGAATAAAAAAGAACCAATGGGAGAAATTATTCTTAGATTTCAATTTGTAGAAGTTATATCTAATTCAGATTACATGGTTATTCATCAGGACATAGCCTTCAACATTTTTCTTGGCAGACCTTGGCTACATCAGCATGTGGTTGTACCATCTTCATAGCATCAATGTCTCAAATATTGTTTCAATGGTCAAATTGGGACATTGTATGGTGGCAAGTACCCATTCAAAATGTGTGAATATCAATACATTGTGGCAGAATTTTATCACATGGAGGGAAATAAAAATTTCACGGCAAAGGAGGTCACCCAAATTAATGCACCAAATGGTTTGGAAATGATTCTAGTAAACCCATTCATACATGTATGTTCAGATTATGTGTTTCTTATCAGTCAAATTGACAGGATAGACCTAAATCCAAAAACACTTATGGAAATTTCCATAATGTCAATTACGAATGTCAAGCTAGACAAGATGGGTGAAATTTTTGATTCGCCAAGCAGTGATGAAAGCTTAAATGGAGATGTTTTCATTTCATATGATGAAATCCAACAATTCTATACTTCATCAACCTGGCCAGAAGAAGTTAAAACAATACCAGAGGAAAACAATGATGTCGATTCTCAATCCATAATCTCATCTCTATCGTCTGAGGAAGTCCCTTCATCATCAATAAGGATAGAAATGGAAGCCTCTTATTCAATATGTTCAAATTTTATCTTCTCCCCAGACTATGGAAATTCTGCTTCGTTTTATACTATTCAAGTTGAAATAGAAGAGGTAACACATATTGAAGAAGAAGAGGAAGATCTCAGGGATGCTCCTCCAGCATTTGATGGGGGTATCTTTACCACTGTGGATGAACTCAGAGAAATAAATCTGGGTACAAAAGAATATCCATGCCCCACTTTAATTAGTGCAACCATGAATCATGAAGAGAAAGAAATGTATACGTAATTTATAAAGAAAAATCATGATGTATTTTATTAGAATTATACAGAAATTAATGGTCTTTTTCCAGATGATTCCACTCATCATTTGGGTTTTCCAGAAGAACATCTAGGATACAAGCAAGTTGCAAGAAGAACAAACCAAACTTATGCCTCCAAAAATAAAGCTAAAGTTGACAAGATTATCAAGGATTACTTCATCAGAGAAGTTCAATATCCCAAATGGATGGCTAACATTTTCCCTATGAAGAAGTCAAATGTAAAAATTAGAGTTTTCATTGACGTCAGAGATCATAATCAGCATTGTCTCGAGGATGATATTCGTGTTCCGATCACAAAACTCTTAATTGATGCAACAGCTTGCTAAGAATATCTTTCCTTCATGTATGGTTACTCTCGGTATAATCAAATACAAATGGCCCCAGAAGATGAGGTGTCTACAACATTCAAATCTCATCAAGGTGTGTTTTTCTATCAGGTAATGCCCTTTGTCCTGAAGAATGAAGGTTCAACGTATCAACGTTCCATGCACCATATCTGCAATCCCATTTTAGAGAAAATCATTTAATGATATGTGGATGATTAGGTTCTTAAATCTAGACAACATCTTGATCACTTGGCCGATCTGGAAATCATATTTAAGAAACATCGACAACACAATTTGAAGATGAACCCCTTGAAATGTGCTTTCGGGTAAACCTTAAGAAAATTTTCTGGATTTGATGTATGCCATCATGGTATTGAAGTTGATACTAAGAAGACAAAATCAATCCTTGACATGTCACCTCCTAGAAATTTAAAGGAATTAAGAGAAATTCAAGGTCACTTGGCTAATATTAGGCGTTTTATTTCCAATTTGGCAGGCAAGTGTTTACAGTTAACAAGATTAATGAAGAAGGGAGTCACCTACCAGTGGACTGAAAAATGTCAAGAAGAATTTGATATCCTCAAGAAATATCTCTTGAGTCCACATGTATTATTGCCACCTGTTGATGGAAGACCACTTATTCTCTATGTGACATCATTAGAGCTATCATTGGGTGCCTTCCTTGCCCAAAAAAATGAAGCTGGAAATGAAAAAAAGCCATTACTCTCTTAGTCTTACTATGATTAAGGAAGAAACTCAATATTAAAGTATTGGAATGTTCTGCATAGAATTAATCATTGTATTTCAGAAATTGAGACTCTACATGAAACATCACGAGGTCCAATTGGTATCTCACAAAAACCCGCTCAAATTTATCCTTAGTTGTCCCTTGATTACAAGCATCTGGAAAGGTGGGCAGTTATTTTGGAGCAGTTTTATATCCAGTATGTGACTCAAAAGGCAATAAAGTACCATGCCCTGGCTGATTTCCTTTCTAAACACCCATATGTAAATGATACATCTTTATATATTGAACATCCTAATGAGGAAGTATTCTCTATTCTAGATAATCCTCAAACATGGGAAATGTACTTTGATGGTTCCTCTAGAAGCCCAACAGGGAAGAAAATGGAGGATCCTAAATTCAACAATGTTTTGTTTGGAATCGTTATTATTTCCCCAAATAAGGTAGTGTTACCCTATTCCTTCTTATTGTCAGAAGGTGGTACAAACAATGAAGCAGAATATCAAGCTCTCATCGTAGGCTTGGAATTGGAAATTCAGGCACAAATGAATAACTTGAAGGTAAAAGGTGATTCATATTTTGTAATCAAACAAATAAATGGGAATTATACCATTAGCATGGAAGAGTTAATCCCATTGTGTGACTTTGTTGGAGTGTTAATGGTAGAATTTCCCTCAAAACCGACATTTTCATGTGTCCCGTGATCACGAAATTCCCTAGATGATGCACTGGATAATGTTTCCATGACCCTAGAAAATCCAAATCGGGATGAAATAATCATCAATATTTCCCACCATCGTATAGTTTCACATTTTTTTAAAATCAAAATTGAGGAAATCAGTGAAATCCATCCCATTTCGGGACCATATGGTCATTCTACAGGATATATGTAACATATCATGGAATACCATTACAATTGATCACACCCACCTAATATAGCTGTGAAAGAACATGTCTGGTTACGTGTGGTAAATTTTACTCTTTATGATAGCCAAGATCACCAAATAATTCTCTAGAAGCGATGTTTTGATGGAATTATCATCAGATGTATTGATGGTAAAGATACAATGGCTGTCATGAATGAAGTATATACAAGAGTTTGTGGTGGTCACCAGTCTGGACATTAACTTTCCGGTAAAATTGGAGGACTTGGATACTTCTGTCATTCAATGATGCAAGAATTTGTTGATTTCACTAAGAAGTGTCATTCTTTCCAAGTATGTTATAACTTCATTCATCAACCCCCATATTTTCTTCATACAATTAAATACTCCTGGACATTTTCTATATGGGGAATGGATATAGTAGGACCTTATCTTCCAGCTACAGTTAAGTAGTTTAAGTATATTCTTACTCCTATTGACTTCGTTTCCAAATGGGCATACACAATACCTCTCAAAGAATTTGGTTCTAAAAGCATTGTTAGATTGTTCAAGTCCAACATCATTACCATATTTTGTGTTCGTCATACAATATTGATAGATAATGGCACAAACTTTTGTTCATCTGATGTATGAAAATTTTATCATGAATACAATATCATATCTTACCACTCATCTTAGTATCATGCAATAGACAATTTTCAAGTAGAGGCTTTCAATAAAAATCTTCCAAACAAAATTAAAAAATGGTGGATAAAAATAATAGGTCATGGCCTCTAAAACGTTTTAAAGCTCTATGGGCTTATTAGACTACCACCCGCACTACTACACGATCAACTCTATATTCATTGGTATATGGAATGGAAGTAGTATTGCCTATTAAATTCCATTTACTTTTCTTAGAGTCACCATTTGTGATCAATTATCTACGGATGAACAATCTCAAAATGGATTAGATGAATTAGAATGACTAGATGATAAATGATTGTGCACACTGCATCATTTAGAAGTCTGTCAGAATCGAATTGCATGAGCTTTCTATAAAATAATTTCTTCATTCATTCATTCAAGGACAATTGGTATTGGTCCTCATAATCCCAAATGACACTGGGAAAGAAGCCTCCAATGCTTGAGCCAAAGTGGGAAGGACCTTACTCAATACATAGTGTCTACTCCACTGGAGCTTATTCTTTAATCTGAATGGATTTAGAACTCATTACAACTCCAACCAATGCAAGATTCCTGAAGAAGTATTTTGTGTAACACAAATACACCCATTCTCCTTGATGCATGACATTAAACTACATAGCCCCCTATATCATCAAACATGATGTTAAACTATGCATTGTTCGAGATGCAGGATGTTAAACTGCCAAGCACCTCATTTCTGTGCCACATGACATTAAACTGGGATCGCCACATGTGCAATTGCCTTTTAAACTCTGTTTCCATGTGTACCCCGGGAAGCTAACCATCCAAAAGCACCACAACATCCTTTGTGGTCGCATCATTTGTGACATGATCTTCAGGTCTGTTACTGCCTCTTATTTCTCACACCAAGCATGACTCATATTATATTAGAGTAAGCTTCGACCATGAAATATTCTATGGGGTGCTAACCACGCTTATGTCCCAACATCATCTTCAGTTATTTGTCCTCAAGTACACCCCGGTCGCCGAATCCATCTCAATTGAACTACGCGGAATTTGATCCTTGCCTCATGGGCCAGGTACATAGGCATCTTCTTGTGGTTCATGCCTGAAACCACTTTCATTACCTAGATTCACCTCCATCCCATATGATGTTGAACTGTGAATCCCCCATCAACTGTCTTATTGATATTGGTTCACTTTCCTCCTAAATGATGTTAAACCGTGTACGTTCCATCATCCTAGCTATATGACGTTAAACTATACAATTCCCCATTGTCTTTGTTGCAAGACGTTAAACTGGATAGCACTGGACCATGTATATTACTTTAAAGTATTTTCTCTTTTTCCCTGTATAAAAATAAACTGCAACAATACCTAGTACCCTCACTCTAGAGGAATCATCATTGACATGGTCTTTAACCATGTCATATTTCAAGAACTACACATGGCTTGATTCTCGTCCTTATGTGATACGTTGTGACACCCATGTCTTTAATATTTGGTCCAGCCAAAATTGAAATAAAGTCCTCCATACCCCTCATATATAGTATCCAAATCTGTACAAAGGGTATTTCAAGAACAACATGTATCTTTATTCCCACCCTCATTGGATACATAAGAATTCTCAAGCATTCCTCGAGTTATGCCCCATGCTTTTGGGCCTATCCCCAAACTCCCCGTTCGATCCCTTGAATGAAAAGTCCCCCTTGAAACACGTGATGTGATATGGAACACCATGTTCTTCATTCACATCAGGTTTATAACAAATGTACAACATTTACCTGTCACTATGGTCCGTGATATATTACCCTAAAATATGATCTTCCATGCCCTCATCCTCCATGACGTTAAACAGTATTTCGAGAACAATGTGTGGCTTGATTCTCTTATTAATGAGATACGTAGTGGCATACAGAATATCAATTTAGGACCCAGCCGCAACATTATTCAAATAATATTCATGGTATCCATAACCCTTTTCTTGATTTCTTGTCACAGAATGTCTAATACCTGGGTTTTCTTTTTCCTGACTATGCAACACGTTCTTTTAGGTGTCCTTGCATAAGTTGTCTACATAATGGACCTATCATCCAAAAAATGATACTATTTTACTATGTATCTTATGCCCCGGTTGGCCCTGCATAATTCAACATCCATAATGGGTTTGTTATGTAATGGTAACATAATTCTTAGGAGAATCCTATTTTGTCCCTATTTTCCTTAACTACGATATGTAGGGATCTTCTAAAAAACTATCATCCTTAACATATTTGTGCCATACTCATTTTCATGATATGAAAGTATTCAAGTCTATGGTTTACATTTTCCTCCTTATCCATATGTTCATAGGAATATGAAATAAACTTGGAATACTTGACCATATGTTGTATAATGTATCTATCTCCGGTTTTAGTCATATTATTTAAAAACATAGATACATTTTTTCCTATGTTTGGGTCTAACCATTGTAGAAATATCATTCCTACAATTAATTGATAGTTCTGATTGGAAATACCCTCTCCATATTCAAGTACCTTTCTCCATTAATAGACTCTATGCTTTTGAAAATTTGAATCTCCATAAAACAGTCTTCACCTTTTAGCAATAGAATGTCAAATTTCTGAGAGTTGTTTTTCCTGACTATGAATCACATGTCCTTAGGTGGCCTTGCATACGTTGTCTACATAATGGACATGTCAGCCAAATGATATTACCATTTGACTATGCAGCATATTCCCTAGTTCTACCTACATATTTCATCCCCCATAGTGGGTTTGTCAAGTAGAAGTAACTTCATTCATAGAAAAGTCTTACTCTAATTACTTTTATCTCTTTTCCCATGTCATTCCTCAGATTCAAAATTTCTCAAGTCACAGCTTACATTTTCCCCACACTATTCTTGAATATGGTAATATGTATCCAAAAAATTTATCAAAAATTGAGTCAATATCATCCATTAAGTCAAAGCTACTAGACATTAAATATTATCCTTTTTATAATCCAACATGCATGACATTAAACTGCCAATAAAAAAAGACATGGTACTCATTAAATTGGGATCCTATAAAGGGTAAATTGAACAAAAGACGAGTCCCATCTCGTTAAACATACATTTTGTATGATTTAGGAAATATTGAGAAATTAAAAGATAATGTTTGTGGGGTTGTTTATATAACCCTAGTAAAATAATCAAACTATTTTTACTTGGCCCATTGACTTAGGAGAAAATAAGAGAAATTATCATGAAAATGAGGGTACAGATGATTGAAGATGAACTGTTTTTCATTTATGAAGAAGATTAGAAGAAAATCCACATACTAGGGTCTATTATATATTTTTCAGAAATTACAGAATACTATCAACATGACTTCTCATATGTTACACAGCATCCCAAGCTTCATCAGCATCCACTTGAAGTTCATTTAATCGACCAGCTTCACTCTCTTCAGCTCGACGAAGTAATTTTTTGGAATCTATGATGGCTTTTATACCATTCATTTGAACTTATTCCAACAAATTATGAAGATGGTCATGCTCCCCAGTAATAGAATCTAGATCATTCTAATGGTGTGACTACTAGACAATCTTCTCATTGATATTTTGCTTCAGTTCCTTCATATTTGTATCATGATCACCCATTGCTTCGGACACTGCAGCCTGAGATTACCTGATATTGTTAAGAAATGTTGCTCTGATCAGGTCTTGACGACACTTTTTTCTCTTGCTCCATCATTCTAATGACTTTTTTCACTGCGACATGAATTTCATGATATCCAAAACTGCCACAGCCGCTTGATTTCGCAAGGTTTACCTCAGAGTCATATCCTCTTTCCTTTTCGGATCCAACTCTGAGTGGGTGTGGGGACTTTTCTTGACCCTCCTTTCCGTCACAGAGTCAAACAAATGGAAAAAGGGAATACCTTAAGCACAAAGAGGGTCACCTTTTGAGAAACATCAAAAAAATTGACGAAGGCATCGACTAGAAGCCCATTAGTAGTGAGGCGCGCAAGTCACTTTCGCACAACCTATGTGTCACGCATATCAGTTGTGTGCCCCATTTTTTTCACCCAACATGAAAGGTAGCTTATAAATTGCCCATGTGGGCTCCCATTACGGGGAAATATTTTCCAAAAGTCAAATTCAATCTCTGGTCACCCAAGCCTTCAACTCAACTATTCCGAATGCATCCAAGGTAACTTATTACCATGAATGGAAGACCTGAAGTAGTAGAATAAGGCCTAAGTGTTTAGAATTCATCAACACTTTCTTGCCTAAGTGTCCAGACCTCCTTAACAATGGAAACACTTGAATTTTTCCCTACCCTTTCAATGAAACATGCGTGTTGCCCTTTTAGAAACATCTTAGTATAATACTAAAGGCTTGAGTTATGTCTCACACAAGTATTACCCTATAGAATCTTTGTCACCCAAGTGAACTCATGCCGCGCAAGTGCACTTGTGAAACAAAGACTTGCAGGCCAAATGACTTGAGCGACCTACACTTGCGTGCCAACATCATTTCTCAGCCTCTCTCCCATTCAAATCTCCTCATAAATATATTAGCTATCAAATCCCTTTTTAAATCCATTTATGGTATGGTTACTTTGTTGGATTCCTTGTCTGAAAGGAATTCTGTGAGAACCTCTCCCAAAAAATAGTGACTTAAATGCTTTATGTGACTATGGTTAGAAGTTTCCTCTATATATCCTCATTCTTTAATATTATAAGATCTTTTGATTTGGGACTCCTTCTTAGGACTAACCCTGATGTCCCATTAACCTGGACCTCCTTCCCAAGGGTAATCCCCAGTCATAGTTTCCTTTAACATTTGGCATCCTCCTCAGGAGTAAGCCCCAATAATAATTTCTTTTTATTTGGGTCTCCTTCTCAGGAATAATCTCCAATAATAAGTCCCTTTTAATTTTAGCCTCCTTATGAAGAGTATGTTCCAAGTTATATGTCTACATTATTTTGGGCATCCTGCCTAGGAGTAAGCACAGAGATAATTATCCAAATCTACAAAAAGTACAAATACTTCGTTGGACCCCGCTCATGGTCTTCTTTCATGATGTAAGTCTTGGTCTTCATCTACTTGGGCAGTCATACATATGTAATCCCCACATCATTTCATATGGATTCATCTTTTACTGCACAATCATCATGTTTACTGATACCTCTTGTTTCTCAAACCTAGGAGGACTCACATGAGCTTAGAGTGTAAAAGTAATCACTACATCTCTTTGTGGGTCGTTTATCATGAATAATCCCCATATTTATCTACATGAACTACGGGGACATTGATCTCTACCTTAAAATTAGAGTACATAGGAAGCCTTTCTAAGGACCAATAACACGATTCATTAATGATTTTTCATCCCATATAACGTTAAACTATATCCGTCTTATCGAACTACGTGGGTTCTGATTCCTTTTTAATGAGGATACGTAGGAAGCCCGTCAGTGGGTACGATCCCAACTCTTAAATAGTCCAAGTCTTTCTGAATGAAAATAATATTCAAGAGCCCAATTGAGTGGCTTTAAAACTAGTATAGTCATTATAATGACCATGAGATTTCCATATAATATATTTAAGGATACCATTAACAAATAATCTCTAATACATATCAATGATTCTCCATCGATGAAGAACCTCAAATAAAAATAAAAGATTCTCTAAATCCCAGACATATCAATCATCGATTGTCAAATCTAAAAGAACTCACATTTTCATTCTAGGTGAATTTATAAGGATTTTTGAAAATAACATAAATCTATAATAGAGTCCTAGAGTAGACAATTATTCCCCCAAAAAAGGTGTGATGAGCCCGAACTACCATCCCCTCGACCAATGTAATTTTGTAAGCCTCATTGGTCTACAACTAATACGCACCTACCCTTGTAATGTAATCCCAAAAGGATATAGAATAATTGGTTGTTTCGAGTTCTGCGAATAAACCCATTATAAACCGATTGGAATGTTTGAACCTTAAACAAACAAGGTCATTCCCCATTTACAATGAAACAATTAGCTAAACCGTAACATTAACATGCAGTTGATAATAAAAAGGTAATATCAAGACATAATGAAATAATATATAGTAATTGATGTAATATTAATGTTCTATTATATGTTTATAATGAAATTATATTAATTATATATGATGAATCAATGTGAAAGAAGAAATAAGAAACATAAGGTAATGGAATTTCATGTCACTTTTGTATTTCTATGAGATACATGTCATATTCACCACTATCTTCTTTTGTGTGGTGTAAATACAACCCAATAAACTCTTGTATAATTAATTTTCATTATTTAATAATATAAAAATCCATATCTGATGTTATTATCTCAATAGGATCATGATTCTAAAAATATTCATGTTGCATGGGTTTTCACATATCACTTTTTTACAGCCATGTGATATAAGCCTTATTCGGAAATCATTTCATTGGGGTGGTGTATATACTGTCCATGAACAAATTATATGATTTATATAAATAAATATATTCATATTTACATATCCATTTGATTATATTTCATACTTTGGTTTTTTGGAAAAAAAGTAACTAAATCTATAAACTAATTTTGTCACAGTTTTTCATCCTTGAAATACTTGCCATGGTATACACCTATATTTTTCAATGGGGTGTATAAAAAACCTATTTTAAAGTTATTTTAGAAATATGCACAGTTTAATGATTTTTTAGTATTCATATGATTTCTTTTTCTAAAGGGTATAATGATTCAATGTCACTAATGTGGTAATAATTTATGGATACAATATCATCATTTATCGAGATTATTTATGATTATGCTTCCATTGATGAAATCATATGAACAATTTATCAATAAGACACGTTTCTTTTTTTACCCAATGGTTATTCATGATATATTCATGTATTGAAACCATTTTTCGACATGGTCATACAAAATATAATTAAGAAATTTTTTTTAAAAAAAACCAGACTTCATCTCTCAATTTGGTCGAAAATCTGAGCACGTTCGAAACCATGTTCCCTAAAAAGGGTTTCCTAAATTTTTATGTTTAAAATTTGTTTAATAATATTTTAGGAATTATTTATTATTGGATTGAATAAGTATGTCTGTATGTCTATTAGATGAAACAATACAAGAGGGGGGGGGGTGAATTGTAGGTTTAAAAACCATTGAGTTTTAGCAACTAAGAGATTAGTTTAAATGATCTTAAACTAATACAAATACAAACACCCACAATTGTATTGAATATAAAAATGTATGATGTGTTGTAATACTAATGTAATGTAAAAAAATTGTATTCAAGATGAACACAATAATCAGAGTAATATAAAGATGAATGACTCTACCTTAAAGCGTATAGAATCAATCAATACAATATGTAATAGAATGATTGTAATTAAAACAATTACTATTGAATATGTATGGAAGAAAGGAAACAATACAAATTCCTTTCTAATACAAGTATCAACGGAAATGAAAAAGTATTACATTTCTTTTGACCTAAAGAAAAGGGTTATCCTTTCACTTAGGATAAAAGGTCTGTCTCACCAACACATTGGTGAGCCCTCAATAGGAAGATCGGTACGTCCGTCTGCCTATCCCCAGCAGCCCTCGATACAATGATCAGTTTGTCTGTCTGCCTATTCCCGGTAGCCCTCGATACGATGATCGGTTCTTCTATCTGCCTATCCCCGACAGCCCTCAATTTTGTAGGTAATCGAAACCTCTGTCTTTCAATCACTTGAAAGCCCTCGATACAATGATCGTACGCACAAAGCGCAAGGCATGAGAGACGTCACAACATCTCTCTCTAGAACAAAGTATCACAGTTGTATCACGCTTGTTCTCAGTTGTCAAATCCTTTCTCTCAGCTTCAAATGACCTCCTATTTATAGACCTCGGGTTCCAATGGTCACATCTCCTCCAACGGTCATATTTCATCGAAAAACTCGGAGGGACTTGGACACCTGGAATTATAACGGTCGTATTGAAATAGAAAGCACGACATCGTTTTGATTATTTTGTAACTAACTCAACTACATCGTATTGGTTAGAACAAGTTATATGAATAAGATAAACATGAGTACGATTTATAATGAAGCATGTGTTTTTGAAAAAGTACCAACACAAGTATGTAATGAAAGATATGAGAAGCAGAGTCAATGCAATTTTCATATTCAGTACGATCCGCTTGTTCAGTACGATCAGCATCGTCATTACGATCAGCATGATCAGTACGATCAGCATGATCAGTACGATTAGCATGATCTGTATGATCACCTTGTTCAGTACGATCAGCATGTTTAGTACGATCAACATGTTCAGTACGATCAGCATGTTCAGTATGATCAGCATGATCAGTACGATCATTATGGTTAGTACGATATGATAGACAAGGATAGTACAATTAATAAGACATTTGTGATTTCCAAAACAAAACATAGAAGTCAAAAGAGGACTTTTGACTCAACAATCTACCCCTTTTTGGAAAGCACAATACACAAAGTAAATATAACAAGAAATACTTATCTCCCCCTGAGTTATTGGAAAATCTTATGAATAAGATATTTGAATACAAATAACTCCCCCTTAGGTGTACTTCCTGAAGGATTGTATTCGTAAATTTCCCTTAAGTGTTGTAAAGCATTTTTCCCTTTTTTTAAAACATTCTCACCTTTTATAAAAATTAACCCCCTTTGTGATTTACAAAAATAAAGGGGTAATCTTGAATTGTCTGAAAGAGTTAGAAAATAAACACAAGACAAAGGATAAAGGATATTTCATTTCAGTAACAAACAAGACCAAACTTGAAAACAAATACAAGTCACTTGTTTTATCTTTCATTCTCCTTTTTGATCAACTCATGAAGAACTGCCCTCATCTTTTTTATCTCCTTCTTGTCTTCAGAAATAGCATCACCCTGAGACCTGAGATGGTCGTGTTGATCGGCAAAGATTTGACCCTAATTTCTGATTGTTTCCTCCTGAACTTTGATTACTTGTTCAAGAGAGTCAATTCTATCTTGCAAATTCTTGTTATCTTTGGATAACCCAGAGTTCTGTTTCTTCAAGAGAACTATTTCATCTTTGAAAGATGAGAGTCTTGAAAACTCATCCTGAAAGGCATTCATTATCTCCTACAAGTCTTTTACTGAAGGAACATCGCCTCGTTTGGAAGATAAAAGATTTAATCATTCAATCATTTCTCTGTCAAGATTATTGAAAGAAATTTCAAGCTCATTTGACAACCTTTTTATATCTTTAATTGCTATCTCATGATCATTGATTGAGCTTTCTATTTTGTACGACCACTTGGTCATCTTGTTGTAGGGCTTCTTATGTGCAACCGAAATTTCTGAAAGAACTTTCAAATCCGCTTTAACTGAAAAAACATTCATTCTTAATTCTGTTACAGAGCCAAACATCTTCTTTTGATTGTCAGTAATAAAATCAATCTTCCCTTCCAGCCTAGGGAATTATGGAATTGTCTTCTAAACCCTTCTCAAAACATGGACAATGTAATCACTCTTCTTGAGAGAGATTGTATGGTCTGTATCAGTATCTTCATCGTACGAAGCCAGTTCATTTGATCGGCTTGAATTAACAACTGGCTGTTTTCTTTTTTCTTTTTCATTCTGCTTTCTTTCTTCTTCCACTTTGTTACTAATGACAACAACTTTATTAGTGTGAGAGGATTCAACACCTTGTTTTTCTTGGGACGAAATTCTATCCGGAGTTTGTCCTTGATCGACATGAGGGACTTGTTGAACACCTTCACAATGATTTTGAACAGATTCCTCCCTACTTTTCTTCGAACATTGAAGGAATTATAAAAGAAAATCTCCTTCCTCCTCTTCCACTTCTTGTATCTCTTCCATCATTTGTTTTCCTTTTCCTTTCTCAGGAAGACTCTGTACATTAGGCTCTTGATGCACTTCTTCCGTCAGTTGAGCACTAGCATCCTCAACCATTTTCAAGACATTTGAGATAACAAATTCTTGAGCCTGTCTTTTCAACACAGTTTTCTTTTTCATTTCAGCCTTAAGAGTTTCATCAAACCTTATTCTTTCTGCAAAGGCCTCAGCCGGGTCAAGACCGAACTTTGGATCACCTTCCTTTCTCTGTTCCTTATCCTTTCTCCATTTGGCTACAACCTCCTTACTGTACTTTGGGTTCTTCTTAGGCTTTGAACTGGTTTGTGGATCATACTTTTGAGTAATACCAGTAGATTGAATGTCTTTGGCTGGCATAGGTGCCGATTGATTCTGAGCAGATTCATTTTCTATATCTCTGACAAATTTTTTGAATTCTGATCAAAACAAACATTCAACGTCTTCATAGTACTTTCGCTAATCCAGGAGGGTTTATGATCCATAAGGTTTCCTTTGAAGGGGATGTTGAAAAACTTCATACTCTCAAGAATAAACTTTGTATGAATGGCTGGATACATAATCAAATGTGATTTTATTGCCTCTGACTTCACATTCTTAATTGATTCGGAAACATACCCCATGAGATTCACTTTTCTCATGTTGACAAGATAGTCCAACATGAAGATATCAGATACTTTCAGAGTTTCCCTATCCCCTCTCCTTGGGATAAGAAAACCTTGCATCCATAGAGTTACAAACCGATTGTCCGGAGAAAGATGAGCCAATTTTATCTTCTCTTCATTTATGACAAACAAAGACTTTTCAGAACTTTCTCTATTAAACGTACCGACTTCCTCTGGTAGTTTATGAGATGGACAGAAAGAATCCTCTTCTGTTGGGACATTCAGAAAATGAGCCGCTTGTTTCACAGACATAGATAACTTTCTATCGTACACAACAAAATTGATAGTCATATTCTTCTCAAAAGATACTCTTTTATAGAACTGACAGATTTCATCAAAGATAACCGGGTCTTGAGAAATAGGATTTTCAACACACAAATACTCCCATCCTTGAAACAAGATAATCCTCTTGATAGTAGAATCATACGAATCATAGAAGTCGTGGGAGACTAGAATTTTCCCTTAAAAGGTCTTTTTATGAGAAAGCCTTTGAAGACATATCGGCAGGAGTGTTGGCAGAAGATTGAGACATAAGGATGATGCCGATGAAAGATCGTACGATGACTTAAAACAATGAGGAAGAGCTTTGACGTAGATCCTGAAAAAAAAAACAATGTGGTTTTGGGGAGGGGGGGGATATTTATAGGCGATACAGGGTTGACCATTGATCTTCTACGGTCAGGATTAGAAGAAAACAAATCAATGGTTAGGATTAAAAACGATAGAAAAAAATAAGAGAAATAAAAAAAATGGAATGTACCCGCCTGAGAACGTAAGGTAGTTGTTGGATTTAGTAGAGTTAAAATGAAAACACAACCGTACGAAATAAAATAAAACTATCAATGATCATACCGATGGAAAACAATGTCGTTACCATGAACTGACATGCCGATGGAAAACAAAGTCATTACCATGAACTGACAGGCCGATGGAAAACAAACTCGTTACCATGAACTGACAAGCCAATGGAAAACAAAGTCGTTACCATGAACTAACAGGCCGATGGAAAACAATCTTGTTATCATCATCGGTCATTACGATGGAAAAGATAATCATTACCATCATCGGTCGATACAATGGAAAAGAAAATCATTACCTTCATCGGTCGATACGATGGAAATGAAAATCATTACCATCATCGGTCGATACGATGGAAAAGAAAATCATTACCATCATCGGTCAAAACGATGGAAAAGAAAATCATTACCATCATCGGTCGATACGATGGAAAAAAATCATTACCATCATCGGTCGATACGATGGAAAAGAAAATCATTACCATCATCGGTCAATACAATGTAAAAGAAAATTATTACCATCATCTGTCGATACGATGGAAAAGAAAATCATTACCATCATCAGTCGATACGATGGAAAATGAAACTGTATAAAAACTGTCAATACGATAAACACAATAAAAAAACATACCATGAGAGTAAATAATTAAAGATCATAATATAAAAACATACATAAAAAAACATAGTAAGAAATGTCCTCCCCTTTCAAAGGGAGTTAAATAAAACATTTGAAATATGAATTTTTCCAAGAAAAACGATATTACATATACCAACAATCTTTCCTTGAGAATTATCTCTGTAGGTAACTTTTACACCTTTTGTTTTGATAACTGTTTCGAAGAGATCTTTGTTTCTAGTCTTGTGTTGGGAACAACCACTATCCATGTACCAACTGTTCTTATTGGTACACTTCTCATTTTCCTGAAAAAGAAACAATTAGTTTTTCAGAATCCAAACTTGTTTGGATCCAGAAGGGTTAGATAAAACAATTTTAGGAATCCACATTTGTTTTAAAAAATGTTCTTTATGAAATCCTAAGGATTGAGTTCTTTTAAGAGAACAATATCTTCTCTAGTGTCCTCCACATTGACACTTAGAACAAAAAGAGGTTTTTTGAGGAACAAAATAGTTATTACTAAAAACTGGTTTGGAATATATAACACCCCAAGATTTTATGAGAAATATTAATGTCTTGTGTTGTATGCTACAACAAGATTACCTTGCGCTATATGCAACACCGTATTAGCTTTAAGTATACACAAAACTCTTCTTGGATCGTGTTACACACAATTTTTATATTAGTTATTCTACGCAACATTGAGTATATATATATATATATTCAATGTATAAATGAAATATGGTTGGATTCTGTTATATGAAACAACGAAGGATTCTTGCACAACATGAAACCCTGACTTAGCTTGCATTACACGGAATCACGACCTTCCTCAATAGCTTGCATCATACGCAATACCGAGTTTCACTAAACAACAATATGCTATTAAAATATTATTAAAACTAGCCGTCATGAATAGTAATAACCACTTTTTGAAATTTGGTAAATTTTTTTTTCAAAATGGACTTCATTTTTGGATTCTGAATATCGAAATTAGCTTAGGGTGAAATTTTGGTACTTTTCGGGTAACTTTCATATTCAGATGAATAGTGAAAATTAATAAATTTTAATTAAAACCAACCTTTTTAATCGAAATAATTAATAGTGATAAATTATTAATTTGAGTGGTTTTAAAGTATATTTAGAATATATTTTTACAATTCAATACAATTTTGTTCATTGGATGTAATTTTACATTTAAACCAGACATAAACAAGTGTCAATATTTTGATAGTTATTATCTCTTAAAAACACGCTATTTGTTTTGACGACGGGAATTAATTTTTAAATTAGTTAATGTAACTGATATGTTTTGAATTTGGTAAAATAAACATCATTTTGTAGTTCATAATATCAAATATAGCTTAGGCATAATTTTTGGTATTTTTCTGAAAACTTTCAATTTTTGATGAATAGTGAAACCACTAAGTGGTAGTTAAAAAACTGAATTTTTCATAAAACATAATTTTACTGCTTTTATGAGTAGAATTTCAAAATTCCGGGAGACACGGTTGATGTTAGTAAGTAAAATGTGGTTCAATGAGATGAAAATAATTTTTGGTGAATAGTAACTTTTTACTTTTTTTTACCACGGTTAAAAGTAAATAGGGTAATTAAGGGTAAAAATGATATTATTATTATCCTAACACATGTCTTATTTATATTGAATAAGTGTAATTCGACCAAAAACAACCTTAGAAATAAAATATGACCATTTAGGCCCACTTGGAATAGATTAGACATTTATTATTATTTAATTCAAAGAAGAGTTAAAATAGTTAAAATCAATGTTTATTTACGAAAACATTTTTAATATAGGGTTATACATAAGATAAATTCAATTGTAAATATTAATTAGAAAGATAATAAGATTTACTACATAATTATATTTTATTTATAATTTTTATACATTAAATAATTTAATTTATTTATGACACAATGATGATGCAGTAATTACCATAATAGTGAAAAATTAGAATAATTGATATTATAAATACCCAAATAAATATAATTTGACACTTTTTATGAATTAGACTAATTTTCTAGGATAATATGACATGTTAGTATTGAGTTAATTAAATTTGGAAGAATTAATCATTCTGTTATGAGTTTCAGAAAAATCAATTACTAAATAGTGTCAAAATTGACATAAAATACTTTTTAAAACAAATATTATATTATTGATTGGTATTTTATTCCTAAAAATCTACGGTTCGGCCAAGATAATTATATCATGATAGTTGTATCATTAATGGACCACTTTGGGGTCTCTTGGATGTATATGGTAAGTTTATTAACTATATAATATAAAAATACAAAGTGACATGGTAAATGTCAATCTAATTAAATAAGTGTTAAAACTAAACGATAAGGTTAAAATAATGACCTAAACTTGTCTAAATTCTATTGGATGAGAGGATTTATACCCATACCCACCTTATATTAGAAATAAATCAATTTTGAGCTATTTAAAACCGAATTTTACTTTATAATAAAATAAATGTTTTTGTTATTCCAAAGGTGGCCCTCTCCTCCCTTATAAAAGGGCACCTCCTCCCTCTCTTCCTCACACCATTTGGAGTCTTCTAGCTCGGCCAAACCCTGACGATTTATCCTCTACACTTCCCTAGAAACATACTAGAGGTCCTGGTCTTATTCAAAGACAATGTTTAGTGCCCTAAAAGGAGGTCTCAAAGAATCACTGCAAAGAAGAGGTAATGTCCGTTACCGATTCTTTCATCTTTATTTCTTCTTCCACTTCTTCTTATTTAGTTGTTTCATTATTAAGTAATAACATAAGTATCACTCATATACGGATATGTTATTATAATTATGAAACAACCCTATTTCCCAATCTATCCATCCTACGGAAAACGATATCACCGCGCGTGCGTACGTACGGAATACCGTCTCCACGACGTGGTGTAATCTATTTTTACAACACCACCTTACTTGGATGAGTATAATGGTGTAAAGAATAACTATAAATAGTTATTATAAAATCATACTGATTATGATATATTGTATCATCCTATCCAATTCAATTCAATAATTATGGGAACGATATCATCGCTCGTGCGTACGTACGGACTACCATCTCCACGACGCGATGAGATTCATTCTCCATGTTAACCATTTAAGAATGATTATAAAGTATATATAAGCAATAATACTGAAATATATGACATTGTAAAGATACTGGATTTATGTATATATATATTTATTTCATCTACTTAATTCCATTCAATTCAATAAGGAAACGAAAACAGCGTTCATGCGTACGTACGGCCTACCGTCTCCATGAACAGTGTATTTATTTCCTTTTATCGATATATAATATATATGTATATGAAGAATATATATTATATATAAATCATGTTTTACATTCTAGAATTATTTAAATCAGGATATAAGTAATAATATCAAGATACGACAAGTCGAAACACATACGATAAATGAAATGATTTTACCCAAAACGCTACTTTAACATGGAATTTACAAAAGAACGGGTAATATAATGTCATAAGTGAAACATATATGATATCATAACAACGAATATGATTATGTAATAAGTCAATAACATTATTTAAATCATTATACAGGATGTTCGGACACTTACAATGGAAATCGGACCTAAGGTAAGGGAAATATCACAATGTAATTTTTATCCGAGATTGTTTATATTTTGATATTTACTTGGGTACATTTTATCATCCACATCCATGTATCCGCAATATGTAATATTTATATCCCTATACAATAGTTTATATCTAATTTTACCCTTCGGTGAGTTTTTAGTAAATGATATGAAAGGAATTTTTTGTCACTTTTCATACAAGTTACTTTTTGACTTTTCCGACAAAAGTACTAGAAGAATGTTTTTTTAACTTATATGGAATGAATGGATTTTTAAATCAATATTTCCAAGAATCTTAATTTACAAGTTTTCATGTTTATTTTTAATCAACTTATTTTAGTTTAAAAATGTATGACATGTTATGAAAGGAAAAAAAAATTTGAAGTAAAAAAGGATATTTTTCTCAAGAATGGAGTTCAAGAGTTTTATCCAAATTATTTTCCACCTAAGATAATAAAGGGTTTGGTCTCTATCACTATTATTACAATGATTTTATTATTTTGTGATGGAAATATTTTTATGAATTCCTTTATCTTATATGAATTTATTTATGATGTCACAATGTCTAAGATTCCTATTTTTATTACATGGGTTATGCAATGTGTATGATTTATGATTTTGTGGCACACATAATAATGGTATCATTATGAGATGGGTGGGACCTATATCTCCCTCTAATGCATTGGTTAAGGATTTTATATCTCATGAGATAGACATGGATGGAACGGTAGGTTATACCGGTTCAGTGAAACAGGACTGGAACGAGGAGTGAACTCCGTTCAGAAATGGACTTTGTCCACTAAGATAGTCTTGGCAATGAGTATTGACTAATAATAAATGATTCTCTATGATTATGTGTGTATGCCACAAAGTTTCATGTTTTAAGTTATGATTATTGGGATTACATTTCACTACTATGATTTATCCCATGTTATGATATTATGATCTCTTTTGCAAGTTAAGACTTCCAAAATGTTATGTTCTTATGAATATGATGTGAATGATATTTCTTTTGTTTACCCTTACTGAGAACTTGAGCTCACCCTTTTATGTTTTCTTCTCCCCAGGATATAATGAAAGGTTTTAGGTAAAAAAACGGAAGATCTTTATGGGAGATGTTGAAGATCTTTCACCACGATTAGAAGATTATATTCCGAGTTTCCAAAGACACTAAACTGTTACGGTCCTTGTGTGTGTGTTTTTTTTATGTACTAAGTATTCCGCAAAAGTAATGTAATGTCCATGTACGTTAAGCTTCAGGTCTCTACAGTTGGTATCAGAGGAAAGGTTTAGTTAACCTTTGGAAACATGGATGCGAAAATGTTAGTGAGATCCCTTGAGATATTTCTAAGGTATGTCTAGGGATGTCCCTAAGGACAAGTATACGTATAGGACATAGTCCTCGAACCACGGTAATGATCTTTGAATTTAACCTAAGATGTTAGATATTGAGGGTAATCCCCCTTTACTATTTTGTTTTCCCTTGCATGATTTTTTCCTCTCACACTATTCTTTTTGGGTTTTAGAAAATGGCTGGAAACAGGAAGATTCACGATAAAGGAGGATATGATGGACAATGGAATGATATTCTTCATGAGAAACCAAATAAAATGGGATTTGGAAGTCCAAACATCATTATTATGCCGAATAATAAATCTCATAATATTATCAATAAACTCAAATTTGGTAAGTTTCCTGACTCGGCTAATAAGACAAAGATGGAGTTTCATGATGATCATAGAGGAAAGAAAGTTCAATTTCCCCTATGTAAATCATGTGGGAAGAGGCATCAAGGAGAATGTTTCAAAGGAACTGGAAGATGCTTTGGGTGTGGAAAAGATGTACATAAAGCCAGTAAGTGCAGAGGAAAAGGTTCAGTTAACACCATGGATGAGGAAAATGGTATTGCTACGACATCAACAATGGTTAGATGTTTTAAATGTGGAATGTACGGGCATTATGCAAACCAATTCCCTAAGGGAAATTCTCATGAAGAGAATCAGTATGGTGGTATGGGTAATATTTATGTTGATAATGATGAAGAGACAACAAATGATATGTGAGATGAAATAAATGATGAAGCTCAATCAGTGGTTTAAGAAGTTAGTGGAATGATTGTATGTTTATAAAGAATAATGTATGGTACTATGGAATAAAGAATCATCTTAGTATTGTTAAACTATTGTTTTCCTAAAGTATTTGAAAGTATATGTTGAATGGTACCGGTAACCATGAAAGGTTATTCAGATATTTTTGGAAAGTAGTTGATATGTGCATAATTAAGGGATAAAGAGAAAATTAAATGTTTGTTAGTATTCATGAGCTCATGATTGATATAAGGAATAAGTGATATCATAGTTTGAGTATATAGAATTTTGAGGATTTTGGTATGTGGAAAGAGTTAACTTTTAACAGCATTCATAAGGTTTAATGGGTATTCATTTTTTTCAAGAGAATACATGATTAAGGCCTTGAATGTTTGTAATGTGACCAACAAGACATATCTCATGATACATGGGGATCAACAATGGTATTAAAATGCTAGTTGTATGAACTATTTGGTAATCATTTTCACTATAATATGAGATTATATAGCATTATTTTGGATAAGCCTAAAGATTGGAATGGATTATGGTGGACATAAGTTAGTACTATTTAAGGATCGAAGTTTTTTTTCGATATTATTTATGGGATGTTATAGTAATGCAGCTTTACAAAAAGTACAACCCGCAGGATGGGCGATAGCCCATTGCGTCAGACAAGGCTGTGAGAATCGAACCCACAACCGAAGTGCGACTAGCCTTTATCGCCTACCACTGGCCTACCGGAAGTCCCTAGTTAGTAGAAACTAGTTTTATTTTATTAAGCGGTATAATATATGAAGTATAAGTCTATTTTAGGAACCATATATGAGTAATCTTACTATAGATGGACTTATGTATTTTTTTGATAACTTTTCAAACCTTTTGTTTGAGACAGATGAAATGACCCATCATTCTGTCACATGATCTACTAACAGATCACGAATAACAAATTCAACTTCATTTCTTTAAGGGATGAAGTGGAAATTGTTCGATTCATGAACAATAGTGATATTGTACCCAAATCATGCAAGTATTTCTTATAATTCATCAACTTTGGGGAAATGATATTGAAAACAAAAAATGTTGTCTTAGATCCCTTATATCCGATGAATCAGATGGTACCTTAGATCATCACAAATCAATATCTTTGTGATTGTTGGGTTTTTCATAGCCATGTTCTCTACCACTCTCAATCAGAACTTGATGGTTAGATTTTTCTTCCATATCCATATTTTCAACCATGTTCTCCTACATGGAAACCCAGTGATGAGTTAATTTGGGTAACCGTTCCATTTGATACGTTAGTTTTTAAAGCCATGTTTTGGTATTCCTTTTTACGATGTGAGTTTTTGTTAAAGAAACTTTCGAGTAGTAAACCATTTATAACCCTGAAGAATTTCGAGGGAGAAATTCATTTTAAGGGGGGTAGAATGTAACACCACGAGATTTTATGAAAAATATTAATGTCTTGTGTTGTATGCTACACCAAGATTACCTTGCGCTATACGCAACACCATATTAGCTTGCAGTATATGCATCACTATTCTTGGATAGTGTTACACACAATTTTGATAATATTTATTCTACGCAACATTGAGTATATATATATATATTCAATGTATAAATGAAATATGGTTGGATTCTGTTATACGAAACCATGAAGGATTATTGCACAACACGCAACCCTGACTTAGCTTGCATTACACGCAATCTTGACCTTCCTTGATAGCTTGCGTCATATGCAAAAATGAGTTTCACTAAACAACGATATGCTATTAAAATATTATTAAAACTAGCCGTTATAAATTGTAATAACCACTTTTTGAAATTTTGTAATTTTTTTTTCAAAATGGACTTCAATTTTGGATTCGGAATATCGAAATTAGCTTATGGTGAAATTTTGGTACTTTTCGGATAACTTTCATATTCGGATGAATAGTGAAAATTAATAAATTTTAATTAAAAACTACCTTTTTAATCGAAATAATTAATAGTGATAAATTATTAATTTGAGTGGTTTTAAAGTATATTTAGAATATATTTTTACTATTTAATACAATTTTTTTCATTGGATGTAATTTCACATTTAAACCAGACATAAACAAGTGTCAATATTTTGATAGTTATTATCTCTTAAAAACACGCTATTTGTTTTGACGATGGAAATTAATTTTTAAATTAGTTAATGTAACTGATATGTTTTGAATTTGGTAAAATAAACATCATTTTTTAGTTCATAATATCAAATATAGCTTAGGCCTAATTTTTGGTATTTTTCTGAAAACTTTCAAATTTTGATGAATAGTGAAACCATTAAGTGGTAGTTAAAAAACTGAATTTTACATAAAACGTAATTTTACCGCTTCTGTGAGTAGAATTTTAAAAATCCGAGAGACACGGTTGATGTTAGTATGTAAAATGTGGTTCAATGAGATGAAAATAATTTTTGGTGAATAGTAACTTTTTCCTTTTTTTTCCACGGTTAAATGTAAATAGGATAATTAAGGGTAAAAATGATATTATTATTACCCTAACGCATGTCCTAATTCTATTGGATAAGTGTAATTCTACCAAAAAAACCTTAGTAATAAAATATGACCATTTAGGCCCACTTGGATTAGATTAGGACATTTATTATTATTTAATTCAAAGAAGAGTTAAAAGAGTAAAAATCAAAGTTTATTTACTAAAACATTTTTAATATAGTGTTATACATAAGATACATTTCATTGTAAATATTTATTATAAATAAAATAAGATTTCCTACATAATGATATTTTATTTATAATTTTTAGACATTAAATAATATAATTTATTTATGACACAATGATGATGCAGTAAATACCATAATAGTGAAAAATTAGAATAATTGATATTATAAATACCCAAATAAATATAATTTGAGACATTTTATGAATTACAATAATTTTCTAGGTTAATATGACATGTTAGTATTAATTTAATTAAATTTTGTCGAAGTAATCATTCTGTTATGAGTTTCAAAAATATCAATTACTAAATAGTTTCAAAATTGACATAAAATAGTTTTTAAAACAAATATTATATTATTGATTGTTATTTTATTCATAAAAATCTAAGGCTCCACCAAGATAATTATATAATGATATTTGTATCATTAATGGACCACTTGGGGGTCTCTTGGATGTATATGGTAAGTTTATTAACAATATAATATAAAAATACAAAGTGACATGGTAAATGTCAATCTAATTAACTAAGAGTTAGAACTAAAAGATAAGGTTAATATAATGAACTAAACTTTTCCAAATTCTATTGGATGAGAGGATTTCGAACCATCCCCACCTTAGCTTCGCAATAAATCAATTTGGAGCTATTTAAAACCGAATTTGACTTTATAATAAAATAATATTCTTTGTTATTCCAATGGTGCCCCTCTCCTCCCTTATAAAAGGGAACCTCCTCCCTCTCTTCCTCACACCATTTTGAGCCTTGATGCGTGGCCAATACCTGCCAATTTCTCCTCTACACTTCCCTAGAAACATCCTAGATTTCCTGGTATTCTTCAAAGACAAATTTTAGTGCCCTAAAAGGAGTTCTCAAAGAAGCACTTCAAAGAAGAGGTATTGTCCGTTACCGATTCTTTCATATTTATTTCTTCTTCCACTTCTTATTCATTAGTTGTTTCATTATGAAGTAATAACATCAGTATCACAAATATACTGATATGTTATTATAAGTATGAAACAACCCTATTTCACCATCTATCCATCCTACGGAAAACAAAATCACCGCGCGTGCGTACGTATGGAATACTGTCTCCATGCCGTGGTGTATTATGTTTTTCCAACACCACATTACTAGGATGGGTATAATGGTGTAAAGAATAACAATACATAGTTATTATAACATCATACTAATTATGATATATTGTATCATCCTATCCAATTCAATTCAATAATTATGGGAATGATTTCATCGCTCGTGCGTACGTACGGACTACCGTCTCCACGACGCGATGAGATTCATTCTCCATGTTAACAGTTTAAGAATGATTATAAAGTATATATAAGCTATAATAATGAAATATATGACATTATAAAGCTACTGGATTTATGTATATTTATATGTATGTCATCTACTTAATTCCATTCAATTCAATAATGAAACGAAAACAGCGTTCATGCGTACGTACGGCCTACCGTCTCCATGAACGGTGTATTTCTTTCCTTTTATCGATATATAATATTTATGTATATGAGAAATATATATTATATATAAATAATTTTGTATATTCTGGAATTATGTAAATCAGGATATAAGTAATAATATCAAGAAACAACACGTTGAAACACATACGATAAACGAAATGATTTTACCCTAAATGCTACTTTATCGTGGAATTTACAAAAGAACGGGTAATATAAAGTCATAAGTGAAACATATATGATATCATAACAATGAATATGATTATCTAATAAGTCAATAACAATATTTAAATCATTATACAGGAGGTTTGGACACTTACGAAGCAAATCGGACCTAAGGTAAGAGAAATATCACAATCTCATTTTTATCCGAGATTGTTTATATTCTGGAATTTACTCGGGTGCATTTTATCATCCACCTCCATGTTTCCTCAATATGTAATATTTATATCACTATACAATAGTTTATATCTTATTTTACCCTTCGGTGAGTTATTATTAAATGATATGAAAGGAATCTTTTGTCATTTTTCGTACGAGGTAGTTTTTGACTTTTCCGACAAAAGTACGAGAAGAATGTTTTTTTAACTTATACAACATGAATGGACTTTTAAAACAATATTCCCAAGAATATTCCTTTATATGTTTTCATGTTTATTTTTAATCAACATATTTTAGTTTAAAATTGTATGACATGTTAAGAAAGGAAAAATGTTTTTGAAGTAATAAAGGATATTTTTCTCAAGAATGGAGTTCAAGAGTTTTATCCAAATTATTTTCCATCTAAGATAATAAAGGGTTTTGTCTCTATCCCTATTATTACATTGATTTGACTATGTTGTGATGGAAATATTTTTATGAATTCCTTTATCTTATATTAATTGTTTTATGATGTCATGATGTCTAAGATTCCCATTTTTATTACATGGGTTATGCAATGATGTATGATTTATGATTTTGTGGCACATATAAGAATGGTATAATTATGAGATGGGTGGGACCTATTTCTCCCTCCAATGCATTGGGTAAAGATTTTATATATCATGAGATAGACATGGATAGAATGGTAGGTTATACCGGTTCAGTGAAACATGACTGAAATGAGGAGTGAACTCGGTTCAGAAATGAACTTTTTCCACTAAGATAGTATTGGCAATGAGTCTTGACTAATAAGAAATTATTCTCTATGATTATGTGTGTATGCCACAAAGTTTCATGTTTTAAGTTATGATTATTGGGATTACATTTCACTACTATGATTTATCCCATGTTATGATATTATTATCTCTTTTGCAGGTTAAGACTTCCAAAATGATATGTTCTTATGAATATGATGTGAATGATATTTCTTTTGTTTACTCTTAATGATCATTTGAGCTCACCCTTTTATGTTTTCTTCTCCCCATGATATTAAGAATGGTTTTAGCTAAACAAACGGAAGATCTTTATGGGAGATATTGATGATCGTTCACCACGATTAGAAGATTATATTCCGAGTTTCCAAAGACACTAAACTATTACGGTATTTTTGTGTGTGTTTTTGTTATGTACTAAGTATTCCGCAAAAGTAATGTAATGTCCATGTACGTTAAGCTTCGGGTCTCTACAGAATAAGTATAACCAAGACCAGAGCGATTTCTCAAAGGTCGAATTTGAGAATACACCCTGTCAAAATTTTCCTTCCCATGAGTAAAGTTTGACAAACATTTTTTCAAGGAAGGAATTTCTGACTTCAGTTTTAAAACTAAATTATTATTTTCCAAAACATTTGATTTTGAACTAGAGTTTGGCACTAAAAAAATTTTATTTTAGATTACATTTTCACGATCCGTTGAAAGTTTAACCTTATCAGATTTTACTTTCTCAAGGGTTTTTAAAATATTTTCGAAATCAGATGTTTCCACATCAAGATCCTTAGAAGGATCTGATACTTCTTAAGTCAAGATTTAAATTCTATAATTAGCTTTCTCAAGCTTCTTCTTGAGTTTAGAATTTTCGTTTTCATGTAATTTAGCAAATCTAGATACTTCTTCAAAAGAAGGTAATGTATCATCTTCTGATGACGAAGATTCATCATTTGAAGATTCATAATATCTATTATCAGTATAATTTGCAGTCAAAGAGACATTCGTAATAGCTTCAGCATTGTGTACCTTATCCATGAAAAATTGATATTCAATTGGTAGTCTGGCTAGAAGTCCAATATTCCTCTGTCCCGAGGACTCATATTCTGAAGAATCATATGAAGAATCACTACCACTTGCATTCCACGTATCATTTTCCTTTAAGACTTTTTTTGTCTTATAAAAACTTTTCTTGTTTCTTTCAGTGTGTTTATACTTTCTGTCTTTCTTCTTCAGTAAAGGACAATCGTGCCTTATATGTCCTGCTTTCATACAATCATAACACGTTACCTCTGAATTTTTCTTATCTTTCATATATTTCTTTTTGAATCTATATTGAAAGTCTTTCTTTCCCACAATCTTGTTCATTCTTAGAGAAAGATTGGCTAACTCATTATCTGAAATACTACAATCACTTGAATCAGATATAACATCTTTCTTGGCTTTAGACCTTCTAAGCCTTTCAAGTGTTTTAGCTTTAGAAGCAAATGCTACACTTCCATTCCCATTCTTCTTCTTGTTGAAATCATCTTCTCTCTTCATTCTTGTCTCATGCTGCAGAAGTGTTCCAACGTGTTCATCAAGAGTAATCTGGGAAATTTTTCTATTTTCATCAATAGCTTCCCCTTTTGACTCCCATTTATTTGGAATTATATCAATAATCTTATCAAAAAGAGCTTCATCGTCAGGTCCTTTTTCTCCCATTGACTATAAGCTATTGAAAATTGTCATAAAACTTTGTTGCACTTTACATTCTGGCTCTCCATAAGGAAAAACAAACCCATGATACTCTGCACGAAGCATTGCTCTCCTTGTTTCTATAACCTTCTATGTTCCAATGTGAGTGACTTCCAATTTCTTCCAAATACAATTGGCTGCTTCACATGAAGATATCTGACTATATGTATTCCTGGTCATAGAGAATAACAAAGTATTGCATACCTTGTAATTTAGTTGATATTCTTGCTTCTCTTGGTTGGTGAATGTACTGACTTCTTTGTCAAGAATTTTATAACTTCTAGTAAGCATAATAAAATTTTCTACACCAGTATTGATAACAGATGACTTCATACGATCTATCCAGTACTCATAATCATTCCCATCAATGATTGGTGGTCTAGAAGGATTCAGATTGTCTATTGACCCAATATTCATTCCTGCCATCTAATACAAAAAAACATTTTCCACTCCACATGTTAGTGTAGTGAGTAAAAATCGAACAAGAAATACAATTTAGTGGATAACCTACTCTGATACCAATTGTTAGATCAAATAAGTATGTCTGTATGTCTATTAGATGAAACAATACAAAAGGGGGGCTGAATTGTAGCTTTAAAAACCTTTGTGTTTTAGCAACTAATAGATTAGTTTAAATGATCTTAAACTAATACAAATACAAACACCCACAATTGTATTGAATATAAAAAGGTATGATGTGTTGTAATACTAATCTAATGTAAAACAATTGTATTCATGATGAACACAATAATCAGAGTAATATAAAGATGAATGACTCTACCTTAAAGCGTATAGAATCATTCAATACAATATGTTATAGAATGATTGTAATTGAAACAATTACAATTGAATATGTATGGAAGAAAGGAAACAATACAAATTACTTTCTAATACAAGTAACAGCAGAAATGAAAAAGTATTACAATTATTTTGACCCAAAGAAAAGGGTTATCCTTTCACCTAGGATAAAAGGTCTGTCTCACCAACACCTTGGTGATCCCTCGATACGAAGATCGGTACACCCGTCTGCCTATCCCCAACAGCCCTCGATATGATGATCGGTTCATCTGTCTACATATTCTCGGCAGCCCTCGATATGATGATCGGTTCGTCTATCTGCCTATCCCTGGTAGCCCTCGATTTTGTAGGTAATCGGATCTTCTGTCTTTCAATCAATTAAAAGCCCTCGATACGATGATTGAATGCAGAAAGCTCAAGGCATGAAAGAAGTCACATCATATCTCTCTAGAACAAAGTATCACAGTTGTATCACGCTTGTTCTCAGTTGTCAAATCCTTGCTCTCAGCTTCCAATGACCTCCTATTTATAGACCTCGGGTTCCAACAATCACATCTCCTCTGATGGTCATATTTCTTCGAAAAACTCGGAGGGACTTGGACAGCTGGCATTATAACAGTCATATTGAAACAGAAAGCACGACGTCGTTTTGATTAGTTTGTAACTAACTCAACGACATCGTATTGGTTTGAACAAGATATATGAATAAGATAAAAATGAGTATGATTTATAATGAAGCATGTGTTTTTGACAAAGTACCAACACAGGTATGTATGAAAGATATGAGAAGAAGAGTCAATGAAATTTCCATATTCTATACGATCAGCTTGTTCAGTACGATCAGCATGGTCAGTACGATCAGCCTGATCAGTATGATCAGCATGATCAGTACGATCAGCATGATCAGTGCGATCAGCATGTTCAGTACGATCAGCATGTTCAGTACGATCAGCATGTTTAGTACGATCAGAATGTTCAGTACGATCAGCATGTTCAGTATGATCAGCATGATCAGTACGATCATTATGGTTAGTACGATACGATAGAAAAGGTTAGTACGATTAATAAGACATTTGTGGTTTCCAAAACAAAACATAGAAGTCAAAAGAGGACTTTTGACTCAAAATTTATATGTTTTTGATTTATTTCTAATGAAAAATGATTTCAAATGGTTTTCGATAATTCTTTATTTATGTTAAAAGTACTAATAATGAAAATGGTTCTAATTTTTTTCATGATTTATGTTACATCTTAGGTAAATAATGAATATAACATTTTTCATATTTATTAATATTTGTGAATTAAATATTTATTTCACCTTAAAAGGGATTCTATGTATTATGGCATACCTGATACACAATAAAGGGTTTCATTGAAATCTTACAATTCACAAAATGAGGGGTCATACTGAAAAGTAATAATGTAATATTATTTTAAATGATAATTAACGCCTAGTTGTTGTATTGGTAGGAATGGAAGGAACTTACTAAAATATGAATATACATGTTTGCTAAATATTTCATTTATATTTATACAATAAAAGTTAGAGGCATAAAATGTGAATGAAACTAATATTAAGCATAAATACTCTAATATTCATTAAAAGGCCGATTTAATGCCTTTTGATGGTGTGACGTCTTTAAATATAGTTTCGGTCACTTTTTGATATTCGTTATTAAAAAATAAAATTATTCTTTAATATTTGATCTTAAAAGTTTTCATTGGGTAAAATATTAGAATTTTTCTGATATAATTTATTTTTTTATGAATAGTGAAAAATACTTTATTTTATTTCAAAACTGCCTTTTTATATAATTTATTTACAGAGACATATTATATTTGAAATTTTTTTAAATTTTAATTGGATTATATTTTTACCATTTTATCCAATTTTGGTCATTGGATGTAATTTCACTTTGAAAATGGACATAAACAAGTGTCAATATTTTGATTATTTTTATTTCTAAAAAAACATGTTTTTTGTTTTGACTATAAGAATTAATTTTAAATTAATTTCTAGCACATATGTTTTTTGAATATGGAAAATTAATTTCATATTTGGAACCAGGAGGCCCATATTTTTTAATTAGATAACTTTTATTTTTAGACAACATGAATATTTACTTCAGTAAAAATTTTATTTACCATGGTTAAAGGTCATATATAGTAAGTAAGGGTAACAAAATATTTTTATAATAATATTAAATTACCCTAAAATGTGTTCTAGTCCTATCTGTTGATTCATGTCTGACCATGGTAATCATCTGGGTCGATTTTGGGACCCCATGCACCCACAAGGAAGTAATAATGGCACCTTATATTAATTAATTTACAGTAAAGACAGAAATGAAATAAAAAATAACTTTAAGTTAATAAATTTTTTACATGGGGTTATATAAGTCATCATTTCTACTATAAATATTAATTTGAAATATAAAAATATTTCCTACATTATGGAATTTTTTATAAGTTTTATACATCAAAGAAATTAAATTATTTATAACACAATAATGATTCATTGTTTACCTAATTAATGAATGATTTAAATAAATAAGAATATAAATATTAATACAATATCAGAAACCTGTCCTGTTCTTATTGGATGATTTTATATTGAAATTAATTCACATTATCTTCTAATTTAATGATTTTTGGGCCTTTTAAAACTGATGAATAGTTTATAATAAAATAATAGTTTCAAACATTCCTAATGAGCCATTCCCCCCCCCCTTATAAAAGGACACAACTTGTAACCCATTACTCACACTTCTCAATACCATTTTATTGTCAAAACTATTCCTAAATAAGATCAGCACATCCCAATATTTCCCTCATAAGTGTTACCTTAGGAAGAAGGCACTTCATGTGAACCTTTTGGTTCAAGCCAAAGGGAGTTACCAGATTTAAAGGTAACGTCTTCTCTTCTATTATTTTGTTTTATTTTCCTTATCAAACCACCTAAACACATTTTATTCAATTATTTTATAAGAAAACCAGTATCCTCAATATACTAGTTTGTTTTTATGAGTTGTATTCTAACTAAACATAAACACGGCTCCATCTAATGGGTAAAGGACATACTGTTTCTGTGGAAAACAAACTAACGCCTTGCGAAATGATGATTGATCAATTTTATCCTACCAACTCTTATGGTAGAAATTATGATGGACCTATTTTTTATATTATATATTTTATGTTTATTATTTCTTTATTATTATGTATTTTTCATTTATACCATATCTTTATGGTTTCCATTATGGGTAAACATGACAATTTCATTTGAGGAAGTGCAGACTACCGGCCCCTTAAAGTTATATGACTCATTCATGCCATACATGGAATGCATAAAGGATGGAGTTACTGAAATTATATATGATATTATACTGTAATTTTAATAAACCATTGTATAATTAAGTTTTCAATCCATTATAATAGGAACATAGAAATGAATGTAGTCTTCATGTGTACGTACGACTTACCATCTCTATGAAAAGTGCATGTCATTTATTATCTCCAAATGTCATGTACTATAATAAATTCATATATATACATGATATTTTTGATATATATTATATCTAAATCATTAATGTCATTCTGGATATAATGGACTTTTGAAAACATGATCAACTTGTAATTATAAGTAGTTCTTTTTTTACACAAGTACCAAATATCGAAAAAATGACTATTATTAACATAAATGATTGAATAATGATTATGAAAATGTAATAATTGATATAAAAGGAATAATAAACTTCAATTTTTTTATTAATAAAGTATAAATTATCTTTAGTTTCTTATTCCTAACATTAAATAATGAACGGGTCAAGTTGGACATGAGGTAAGGGAACTTATCAACCTAATTTCCGTCCTTTGGGGTGATATTCCTTTTTATATTTTGTCGTTTGTTGGTTATATGAGAAATTATTTTTTATATATTATCATTTATTTATACATTCTACACAAAATATATCATTTTTAGTTACAAAATGATATTTGTAAGGGACATCATCTTAATCTCCATTCATTGAGGGATATTTTTATTTATATGCGACTTTGTTTTATACGTTGTATAAACTCCGTTGACTTTTCATTTCAATCACAGGGAATATTTTTTCTATGAAGCATTTTACAGAGAAACAAAAGAAATTTACTTTTTCAACTGTGGTGACAATGACCTCTCCGCCACTGTAATCATTAGGTGGCTTCCTCTATAATCCTTAATGTTTTTTAAAAAAAATAATAGAAATCCGTTATTTTATTTTAGGGTGTTTTGGTATTGAAAATGGTTTTCGAAATGGATTTATTGATTCGATATCATGAAATGGTTTATTTTGATTAAAAATGAAATTTTTTAGTTAAATGTGTATATTTGAAATATTTTATTTTTTATGATTTTATTATGGTACTTGGACATTTTATATGTGGTTACGTGATAAACCAAATGACGGTGGCTCCATGAGAAATCAGGATGGGTGGTTATATTATAACCTCCAATGGATTGGGTATGAAATTTGACAATATTTCTATTCAATTATGTGAATTGTGTTGAAGTCATCCATAAGTTTATTCCATTTATGTATGCTTATGTGCAAAGTTGCCTATATATGTTAGTGTTCATTCTAAGGGATTTAGGGTAATCTTTTAGTTAAAATTGGGAAAGAAATGATGTTTTATTTAGTGAAGTGTATTTACTACATCATAATGGAAAAAAGTATAACTTATGATAAAGTATTCATGGTTTTCTTGTTGTTTTTAAAAACTAATAGTTTACCTTTATTGTGTATCCTTTTCTATTCTTTTTTATGCTCATCCCACGTTTTTGAAATGTTTTTCACAGGACATAAAGTGAAATAAGTTCATGTATTGGATCAAGGAAGTGTCATGTTGTCTAAAACATGGAACTAGACATTGCTTATTTTCAAGAGTTTTTAGTTTATAAAAAAATGGAAACATTGTAGAAGTGTCTACTTTGTAATTTTTGATATGTAATTTAATAGTTATATCCTAACTCTATAAAACACTAAACCTAAAAATATACTCAATTTGAATTATTAATTTAATTCTAGATAATGTGATGTTTTTTTATTGGGTCTTTATAGTTGGGATTAAGGGTCGGTTTAGATAATTTTAGATGTTAGGGTATCATTTAAGAAAAAGTGGCATCACCATAATTGTTAGAAAATTTGAAAGAGTGATAGTTATTTTAGAAAAATTGAATGAGTTTAAGATAACATGAATAAGTCTATCTTAGTATTTACCCTCCTCAAAAGATATTATATGATGATTTTACTGTGAAACTCACACCGAACCTTTTGGTTTTAGTAAATGACTGGATGTAAGAGGCACCAAAGAAAGAGTGGATGTGAAGAAAACTGTGACAGATTTCTAAATGACCAACTGATTGAAATGAGAGCTTCAATGGTAATTCTTCTAGTTATTATCAACTAACTATTTGGAGTCACGAGTGACCACCTGATCCTTGGAAATTTTTATAAGGAATCATATATGAGAGAAACAAATCCATATTTATGTTCACATAATAATCATAAAAGTATGTATATTCAAAAAAACATGTTTCAAGGATGTGGAATGAAACACTTAGGAAATTTCATCAAAGGGGAAGGAAGATTCTATAGATGTGTTATTAAAGGTCATAATGTAAGTACCTTCAATGGAAAAAGGAAACACCTTGTTGAATCTAGAAAAGAGAAAGAAGATCTTTTGGAGGGATCAATTGAATGTTTTAAATGTGGTGTGTATGGTCATTATACAAACACATGTCCTACAAAAAGGTTCATGGATGGGATCACCAGGACCGTACAAATATATGTTTACAAATACCTAATTCCAATCCAATTTAGTATGAATAAACTAAAAATGACCAATGAATGGTATGTATTATTTCATAACATATGTTTTGAAATTATTGAATTTTAGGATATGATTTGTGATTTTTTGTAGGAAAGAATTATTTCGAAATAACTTGGTAAATAATTGTTAATGTATCATGAAGAACATTTAATGATTATGAAGTAAAAATATAAGGGAACCAAGAGTCATGTTAGATTTTATTATGATGAAATGCTTAAAAGTATTAATCCTCTTTTGATGATGAGATTACATTGGAAGACTTTTTCTAGTATGTGTATCCCTGAATTTTGATATATGAAAATTTTAATCAAGGAATAATTGCCTTTTCTTTTGTAGATATAGTTATAAAGAACAATTTGGCTTTTTATGATCCTAGAATTTTAGGCAGTTAGAGGTTATTACTTTTTGGATGAAAATGCTATGTATGAGATAACATTTGTGGTTAATATATCTTATGATTATTTTTGTGGTATTGATATCATTTTTGGGTATGATATATAATTATATTATTTTTGAAAAAATGTACAACACGTAGACCATGTGACAACCCATCACCTCTGACAAAGACGCATGAATCGAACCCACAACAAAATTTTGATTGGGATTTATCACCTACAACTAGACTATGTGAAGTCCGTAGTTTGTATGACATATTATTTTTAGTTAAATAATTTTATGGATCAAGAATAATTTGATTTTAGAAACTAATTTTTTATCAAATGGATATATTTAGTATAGGAAAATGATTTGGTGACTATGTGATAAAGGTTATTTTTCTAGATTTTCACTATATTGTGAAAATACTATATACATTTGGAAAATAATATACTTTTGGATTTCAATTGAGGAGTAATGGTGGAATTTTATTTTGGAAGAATCAATATTTTTAATTTTGACATATAAGCATTTTTTGGGTATTTATAATTATGGTTAACCTTTCATAGAGAATATGTGATTAGGATAATTAATCATTATTATTAGAATTTAAGAGTAGTCGATGTTATTTGGAGATAGTTGTACAAATCTACTATGGAAGACTATGTGATTAAATTTTATTGTGTTTTGGTTTTCAATATTAGTTTGGATTATATAGAATTATTTTAAGGAAAATTGTGTATTGAATAGTCTTTGTTGAACTTTTGGTACTATTTGTTGAATTTTTCATATTAAGAGTAGTGATTCTTTTTATAATGGATTATCATTTTTTGGGGATTATCTGATCTTGAACTAATTTTTTTAGTTTTTGTTAATCTATAAAGATAGGGGTAATATATAGTTCTTCTTTTATGGATTATGTGATTCTCTCGAAGTTGATTCTAGCGCTTCAGGTGTGACCATGGCATTATTAATACTCATATTTTGGAGGAAAAAAGAGTTTGTCATAGGAATTTAGTAATGGATGAATGTCTATATGAAAATTAAGTCTATTTACTTATTTTTTTAGTTATGATCCTAAATAATTTCCTCAACTTTATTAAAATTAACATAAATAAATGTTTTCTATTAACATTTCCTACTAGGGAATCAAAGAACATTTAACGCATCAGAAGTTTGTTATTTTCTGGTGGTTAACATTCTCCTAATCATTTTTTCTATCACCCTCCATAAGAACATGAAACTATGTTTCTCCTCTATATCCATGTTTACATGGAATCCTAGTATGTGCTATCTCAGGTGACCTTTGTAATTATCTTTATTTCTTTTAATGTTATAGTTTTATTTACTCTTTTTATTATGTGGGACATTCAATGATGTTTCCAATCCCAATATAAATATAGTGAGGACAAAATTTCCAAAAGGGGGGAGGGAAGTAACATCAGAGGTAAATAAATAATAAAACATTTTTCATATTTATTAGAATTTGTGAATTAAAAATTAATTTTACCTTAAATGGTATTCTATGTTTGGTGGCATACCCAATACCCAACAATGTATTTCATTGAAATCTTACGTTGCAAACAATGTGGGGTCATACTGAAAAGTAATAATGTAATATTATCACAAATGTTGGTTAAATCATAGACTATTTGTTAAAGGGAATGGAAAAAACTATATACAATATTAATATACATGTTTGTTAAATAATTTTTTTACATTTATCTAATAAAAGTTAGTGGCTTAAAATGTGAATAAATCTAATTTTAAGCATAAATACTCTAATATTCCTTACAAATCTGATTTAATGCCTTTTAATGGAGAACCATCATTAAAAATAGTTTTTTTACTTATATATATTATATTTTACAAAATAAAATTCTTTTTTAGAATCGGGACACCAAAATTTACTTTGGGTAAAATTTTGTTATTTTTCTGATAAAATAATGTTTTTGATGAATAGTGAAAAATTTAGTATTTAAATTCAAAACTGCCATTAAATATAATTTACTTATATTGTTATAATATCTTTTTAAATTGTTTTAAAATAAAATTATATTATATTTTTACCAATTAATCAAATGGTGGTCATTGGAAGTAATTTCACTTTTAAAATGGACATAAACAAGTTCCAATCATTTTATACTTATTATTTCTTAAAACCACACTTCTTGTTTGGACAACAGAAATTAATTTTAAATTAATTTCTTCCACTTTTGTGTTTCAAATTTGGAATAATGGATTCAATATTTTGTTTCCGGATTTACAAATTTTTTAAATATGTAACTTTTAATTTTTGGCATTTTGAATATTTATTTCAATAAATATTTTATTTAACATGGTTAAATTTTAAATACGGTAAATGAGGGTAAGAAAATATAATCATAATAATAATAAATTACCCTATAATGTGTCATAATCATATTGGATGATTCACTTCTGACCATGGTCATCCTTTGGTCAATTTTTTGACCCCATGGAGCCACTTGAGATTAATAATGGTACATTATGGTAATTAATTTAATGTAAAGACAAAATTGATATAAACAAATATATTTTAGTAAATAATTTTTTACATGGGGTTATATAAGATTTAATTTCAACTATAAAAATTCATTTCAAATATAATAAAATTTACTACATCATGGTATTTTTTTTATAAATTTAATACATCATAGAAATAAAATTATTTATGAAACAATAATGATGTAGTGTTTACCTCATTAATGAATGATTTAAATAAATAAGATTATAAATATTAAAACAGTATCCAAAACCATTCCAATTGTTATTGAATGATTTTATTTCGAACAAGATTCATCTTATTTTCTAATATAATGAATTTTTTTACCTTTTTGAAATCGATGATAAGTTTCTAATAAACTATCATTTTAAAACTTTCCCAAATATCCCCCCCACTTATAAAAGGACACCACATCTGACCCATTACTCACACTTCTCAAGCCACTTGGCTAGTCAAAACTTTTTTTTAAATAAACTCCCTACATCAATATCATAAACCTAGAAGACTTATCTTATATAGGAGGCAATTCAAGTAAACCATTTGGTTCAATCCATAGGGAGTTACTCGATTTAATGGATACGTCTTCTCTAAAGTTATTTTGTTTTATTTTTCTTGTCCAACCCCCTAAAATATTTTTATTACTATATTTTAGACAAAATATAGTATCGTAAATATACTAGGTTGTTTTAATCAGATGTATTCTAACTAAAAATACACACACCTCCCTCTAATGGGTAAAGAACACATTATTTCTATGGAGGACAAACTAACGCCTGACGAAACGATGATTGTTCAATCTTCTCCTACCACCTCTTATGGTGGAAATGATGATTGAACTATATTTATATATGATATATATTATTTTTATGATTTCATTATAATTCTATATTTTTTATTTATACCATACCTTTATGGTTTCCAAAATGGTTAAATGCGATAATTTCATTTGAATTAGTACGGACTACCGCCCCCTCAAAGTGATATGACTCATTCATTCCATATGTGGAACATATAATGGTTTAAGTTACATTTATTATATATTATATTATAATATAATTACAATATACGTATGTATAATTATGTTTTTGTTCCATTAAAATATGAAATAGAAATGAAAGTAGCATTCATGAAAACGTACGACTTACTATCTCCATGAACGGTGCATTTAATTTCTTATCTCCAAATGTTATGCAATATTATGAATACATATATATACAGTATATATATGAAATATATTATATCAAAATCATGAATATAATTCTATAGATAATGGACCTTTGACCACATGAACAACTTGTAATTATAAGAAGTTCATTTTTGACTCACCTACCAAATATCGACAAAAACACCCGTTATTAACTTAAATGATTGCATAATGTTTATAGCAGGGTAATAATTTATATAAAAGAAATAATTAAATTGAAAAATATTATTATGCTGGTATAAATTATATTTAGTTTATTATTTAGGATATTAAAGAATAGATGGGTCATGTCGGACACAAGGTAAGGGAACTTCTTAACCCAATTTCTGTTCTTTGGGTTGATATTATATTTCATGTTTATGTTGTTATTTGATCATGTGAGAAATGAATTTTTGTATATTATCATTTATTTAAACTTTCTACACTTAATATATATATTTTATTTACAAACGGATCTTTTTTAGTGACTTCATCTCAATATCCTTTCATTGAGGCATATTTTGATTTATGGACGACATCCTTGGTTATAGTGTATAATATACTTTGACATTTCATTTCACTCAAAGGGAAACTCTTTTCTATGAAGAATTTTACTAAACGCAAAAAGGAATGTTTTTAACATTTGTGTTAATAATGACCTCTCCACCGCTGTAGACATTAGTTGGCATCCTCTATAAGCCTTAATGTTTTTCTAAAAAAAGAAAAGTAATCCATTATTATATTTTTGGGTATTTTGGTATTGAAAATGGATTTTGAGATTTAATTATTATTTAAAATATATGAATTTATTTCTTGTGATTTCAAATGAAATTAAATTATGGAAATGGTTATATTTGAAATATTTTACGTGTTAAGATTTTATTATGGTACTATGACATATGACAGGTGGTTACATGATAAACCAAATGGCGGGTGGTGCCATGATAAACAAGGAAGGGTCTTTATGTTATAACCTCCAATGCATTGGGTATAGTAGTCGGTCGTATGGCTATTCCATTTAGTGATATGTGTGGAAGTCGGCCTTATAGTTTTTCCATATACATATATTTATGTCAAATGTAACCTTTATATGTTGTGTTTTATTTCTTTGGGTTTTATGGTAATATTTTCGTTACAAAAGGGTATGAAATGATCTTTTATTTAGTGATGATGATTTACTACTTGATAATGGTGAAAAATATTAATTATGATAAAGTATTCATGGTTTATTCATTGTTTTGAAAAACAAATAGCTTACCTTCTTTGTGTATCCCTTACTGATCTTTTTATGCTCATAACAAATTTTTGAAAAAATTTTCTTAGGATATATATTGGAATAAGGTCACGGATTGGATCAAGAAAAAGTCATGATGTATAGAAAATGGAACTAGAGATGGATATTTTTTAAAGAGTTTTTATTTTATGAAAAAATGGAAATGGAATAGAAGTGTCTACTTTGTAATTTTTGAGAATTAATTTAATAGTTATGGCCTAACACTCTAAAACACTAAACATGATAATATTCTAAATGTTTATTATTCATTTAATTCTACATTATTTAATGTTTAAAGTCCAGGTCCTTATTATTTATTTCTATGTTTCAAAATAATTTCAATTAAAATAATTTTAAAAATGTTTTAAAAATTTACCTATAATTTTTCTCATTATTTATAAAGAAAATGGTTATGATTTTTTTTCCAATTTTCCATTATAGTTTTTCAAAGTGTTTTTAAATAAAAAAGCTCTTAAAATGGGATTCATGATTTATATATAACATTTTAATGAATTTTCAAATATTTGTTTTCTAAATTCTTCATATTTTAAAAAGGGTTTTTTCAAAGTGCAATATATTTTTGCCTCAAGAAATGTTTTTTTGAAATTATAAATAATTATTTATTAGAAATTGATTTTTGAAATTGTTTTATGAAATGGATTTTTAATGAATCTGTATAATCTATATAAAATGTCACATGAAATATTTCAAGACCTTATTCATATAAGATAACATAATTTGATATATTTTAGGAAATAATGGGGATATAATTAACTAATAACTTTAATATTCATTCTTGAATGGATTATTTTTTAAGGTAATGACTTTTATGATGAACAATCCTCTTCCATAATTTATATTTCATTGATATACAATTCGTTTCAAGTGGTATGATTTGATTAATTGATTATGATACCTATATATTTTTCATATGCAGTGATATGGTGAAATTTGTATGATTTTCATTTCATACAATGGGATATGACATGATACATATGAAGCCCATCTATTCATATATTTCATGATATGATACAAGTTTTATTATCTATTAAAACATGTTTTTATGATTATATGTGATGTTTGGGAACTATTTATCCCTCAAATATATTATCTAATCATTTATATCTCTTTAAGTAATGATGTGAAACATGTTAATGGAAATGGTCCAAAATGGTAAACATGGTTGTTCATATCCACTATGGGAATAAGGGGAAACCTGATTCACTAAGGGAAGATAAGGAACCATGATGAACAATGGCATGATAAGGAAACCCCATCAGTTATGGTAAATGGGGAATAGTTTTCCCTTATATGGAATGGACTATGACTAGGGATAGTTGTGTGTCAATCATGATAGGTGTAGTCTCAATCAATGCCCTGATATGTTTTTGGAAATGATCCCTGACATATAGGGAATGATGTAACAAGTTTATGTGTTTTCCAAAAACCATCATTCTTAGGACTACGATATTATAACATGGTCAATGTTTATGATTATCTTATGATTAATATCGTATGAACATCCAATATTTGTGGAATATATCATGTTTCTAATTATTGATATGCATGGTAGAATATTTAAATATTATGCTCATGTTATCATATAATTAAGTTCATGATGTGATTATCTATATCCATTATTTACCCTTAATAAGAATTCATGATACCAACTTTCATATGCTTCCATTCCCTAGGTTATGTAGAATGGGTTTATTTATGAATACAAAATGAGAATATCATTATGTAAGATTTGGAATGTCTTTTACGAAACTAGAATAATGTGTTCCAAGATTCCAAAGACATTGAAAATTGAATTCCATGTGAATGTACATTAGTACTATGTTGAATATTCATATAAAATGATGTAATACCAATGTATGTAAATATTGTCTATCTATAATTTGTTTCAAAGGAATGGATTAGTCAGCCTTTGAAACTAGAATTATAAAACCATATTAAGACCAATAGGAATATTTTTATGGATTGTATATTGATTTATCAAAGGATAAGAATGAGATTTCATAGGAAGTTTTTATAATTTAAAAATAAGATAAGTTATTTTTCATGATTATTTGGTTAACCATATGATTATTATTCCTCACAATATTCATTCAAGGTTCTATTAATGGCGGGAACCCAAAGGAACTAGGTTAACATTGAATGTGATTGACAATCTGATGGTGGTTAGTCAAAGGGTTTTATCACTGGAGTAATGTATGTTGTGATCATGACTAATAAATTTTCAAATATGATTACTAATAATCTGTACATTAACAAACTCTCAGACTCACCAAATAAATAAATGAAGGAGTTTTTTGAGTGTTTTGTTAATGGAGACCATGGAGGAAAGAATATTCAGTTACTTTTTTGTCAAGAATTTTCAATGAATCACCTATGTGAATAAATTTGAAGAAGATTAAAATATTTTGACTATGAAATAAAAGTACACAAATCATGTAACTAGAAAATATACAAGGAATGGGATGTTTAATGTAATGTATAGAAATATTGGCCACCCCAATCTATCATTAATGGTTAAATCCTTAGTTTGTGTAATGAAAAGTCAATATAAAAAATGATATCCAATGTGGAGGGATCTGAAAGGGCATCCGAAAGGTGATATGAGTAATAGTTATATATCTGACGATGTTGATATTGTAGATGAAATTTGATTGGAAAGAGGTATTATGTAATGGGATGAAGTAACCTTGTTAATTGAACATGGATAAAGTAGAATAATTAATGTGTTTATGTTTTTGGATTCAGTAATATTGAATTGTAAAATATAATGATTGTTTAGTTTATGCTTTCCTCTATGTATTTAATATTGGAGATGGTGGCCTAGAACCAACTATTTATTTATACATTAATAAATACCTTACCACATATTGATTATTATTCTGTAAGACAAAGCTTGTGATAATGTCCTATGGATAGATCTTTCACTAATGGGTCATAGAGGATCCCTACTATGATGAGAACTAGAAGTTACATAAAATTATTCTTTAATATATGATCTATGGTCAGATGATGTTATTTTAGGGATGCAAAAAATACAGGTAATCAGTGGAGATGACTCATAAAACATTGAGGAACCATCTAATGGTGTGTGCCCTTGGTACTATCCAGGAAGATATTATGTGAACAAGATCAACTATTAGTAAATACACATTAATAGTTTCATTAGATGTTTCTATCGGCAGAAATGTGAATTTTTTCAGAGACTTTATGATTATAATTAATAGGTATTACAAGTCACACACTTGGATGTATTGACAAAAACTATGATGACAACTTGTTCATAGTGAGGTTGGATATATTGGGTTTTTCATAAGTAATATTGCATTAATAGAAAATGTGAGAAGGGATTTTTCACTTATGTTACATAAAAAAAGTTGATATCTCAATACCTTTGATGGAATTCATATAGCCTAAATAAATCCATGGCCATGGTAAGGGATAGGAAAGTTCAATTCTGCGAAGTCAATGAAAAAATAATCGAGCACAAGGGTTGACAGAAATAGCATGAGACTAACTAGATTTGAGATATTGGGACAAAGGGATTACATTAAAAGGTATGTTTTCATATGAGGTGACACATAATTACCACATTAAGTAATTTCTTTACTGGTTCCTTGACACGTTTCTAGACTCTAAGCATGGATTTTAGGCAGGATCCACCTTATTCCACTGAGAAAGAGTCATAGATAGCCACACGCTATGTGTGTCCAATATCTCTATTAAATAATCATTTAACAAGTTGAATAATGATTGTTCATAATTTTGGATTAATAAATATTCAAGGATTCTTGGTAATATTAATTTCAAAACTAGTTATTTGAGAGAATATATTCTAGAAAAAAAATTATATTTATAACTATGTAATTCAGTGATATTTATTTGAGAAATAAATATTCATTATCCATGGTCTAGTAAATGTGGTGGAGGAAATAAATAAAATGATAAAAATACACGTTGTGAATATTATTATACACACCATGTAGTTTTAATGGGGATTTCTAAGATATAATATTATTTATTCAATTAAATAACATTAGGTGTAAATTTTTTGGATGCATCTCAAGTAATAATAATAGTAAAATTTTATTATTATACAAGGGGTCTTAATAATAATTAAATTAATTTAATATATACTATCTTAAAATTAAGTGATTTTTATTCTAATTAATAAAATCCAAATTACCTTATTCCCATCGACCTAGCCATTCAGTTTTGTTGTGCACAATGTATTTTGAAAGAGCTCGCAAGCCAAGAGATAAATATATTCCTCTAAGAACACTCTAAAGTTGTGAGAGAGATCATCCTCCCCCAAATCAAAAAGAGTGCATTGGACGCATATATAAAGGTGATAAAAGGTGGACATTGTAAGGGAATGATCCACTATGATATCATCTAGAGATCCCTTCACCGACATCTAGAGATACACAGAGCACGTGTGGATCAAAACTAAAGGAAGCATACACTTGTCTTCTTCAACGCAATGATGGATCACATCAGATCATGACTAAAAACATCAAGAGATAGATAATTTAATCATGTTAATTCCTTATTTTCAATTAAATAAATTATAATGAACAAATGATGATCCACTCTGTGGTTTCAGGACTCCCCCACATTCTTTTGTTCTTAATTCTATTCCAAAGATCCAACATTTTATTATCATGAAAGATCTCACATTGGTCGTTGTCAACGATAAAATTAATGTTGGGATCACTAGTCCATGTGTTTAGGCTATGCATAGAACCTACAAGTGGTATTAGAACAGTCATATCTTTGATTATAATTATTTATATTTTTGTTAATTACATATAAATTTAATAAATTAGTTGTATCAATTAATGATAATGGTTATGTAAGAATCTTGATATTTGTTTCTCATCTTTCATTTTTCTTTCACCTTAGAGAAACAATATATTATTTTAATTTTGATTAAAATAAATTAGAGGTTCTAATCCAGTGGTGCCAAAGGTTCTTGTTTGTACAACACCTGAACACATGTTGTATATTTTTCAGTACATGCAGTGTAGACAAGGATCCATGTACCGGGGCTGGTCTACCAAACCAGGATATGTGTTGGAGTTTATCAATGTATTAAGTGACTTTATGTGTTGACCATAAATATGTGGAACACAGTTTCCATATTAGACCTTGTATGGCCCACAAGACATGATGGGTTGTCCCTTCATGTTAGTTTTGGACCATGTACCCCGTACATGGCCTACCTGTATGGAGACAGTGCAACACAGATACTACAAAGCCTATGGCCCAATAGGCATGTCGTGTACTCCAAATATTTTCTATGTACATCTTCCTGCCATATCCCTGGGCGTGTACTTCGGATGGACAGTGAATGATAGTACACGATGAGTAGTTAGAACTACACACCATGTACTCATCCAAATTACACATATTTAATAAAAAATTATTTATATATTATACAAACCCTTGAAATGTGTACTATAGAGCAGGCATAAAGATAAGGCACCACATGTTATTGGTGTTATATATATGAGAGTTTAATTTAACATCTTCATAATGATCATTTCTGCTCATTTGGTAGTAATGAATGATAATTCACCATGTTCCCTCCATGGTACAAGTTACATACAAAGATAATTTTAAATGAATTTAATTGTTTAAAATTATGGTGGAATAGAATCTCAAGGAATTTCAGATAAAGGTTTAAGATAAAAGGATTGATTAATTAAAGATACTTGATTAATTCATGCATGATTTATTGTAAACACGAACGATTAAAGAATATAATTCTAGTTTTATTTATGCGTAAATATTGGTGCATGTATGGATGATCAATAGATAGACTGAGACCTTTATATGTGTATGGTTTCTTTTAACTAATTTATTTAAATTAAATTTTTTTCCATCAATCCTTATCCACATTAATATGTTGGGCCTTTGTGCCAACGGTTTATTTTATGTAAAACCTTATTTTACCCCTCACACGTGAGTAAGATAAAATAATATGTAATGGATAGACCTTCTATACTGGTGGAGGCGGCTCAAGTTAGGAGCCAAGGTGAAACCAATCCAAGGAGATACAAAGGTGGATATGTGGAATGCTGTAATCACAAACCCAAAAGTTTCAGCTATTTCTCCCCTAGGCCTTGGGTTAGTTTATAAACTATTAGATAAACTAATCAATAGAAAAAACTCATGATCATGCCTTTTATTTTATTTTTGTCACTTCTACAGTTTATTTATTTTATGTGTGTTTTCACAATAACATAATTAATGAATTAAACAATCATGTATGAAAGAACTATAATAAATCAATATTATGAATAAATATAATCATAGACATGGTTAATTTCCTAAGTATATTCCAATTAATTTTAAAAATCATTTAAGCACATATAATAAAATAGAAATTGTGTATAAGGGAAAAATCCCTCCAAGAAATATTTTGTCTGTAGAGCCTTCCATAATCCTTTTTTAGAATCGAACCGTAATTCGAAGTGCTTGACCAACCCTAGTTGGGGTGATTTCAATTATGGGGTAATTAAAATTCACAGTTTCGGGTTGTCTTGACTTGGGTCACATCAAGGGTCAACTGCTACAACAAGACATGGTTTGACCAAGAGTCAAAGGTCGAGGAAATCAAAAATAAATGGATTTCAGGATAGGGGATTCCACTCAACAGATTAAGGATCTGTGAGTTAATGTCGTTGGAATTTGTAATGCCTACCTAAAACCCTTTATGTTTCTTGTCCAAACCTATTTGGGGTAATACGAGGGAAATATGGATCCATTCCACTATAATAATCACGAAATATAATAATCTAAAGATAATGGTTAGTGCTATTGGAATTCGATAAAAAGTGGGAGACTAATAAGTATTAATTTATTATTCCTAGTTTTTATCATGATAAATTAATAAATAATTTATCATATTAAATTGTAGAAAAGAAAAGAAAAATAACTTCCATCATTTCATTACGAATCATACTCAAGAAATAAAAACTTCTCACCATCACCAATTTCATCGTGTGGCAGAGGCATTTACGCGACATCCTTCACCATAAGAGAAAATTGTATGTGATATTTGAGCCAGTTCCAGTTACACATCGAAAAGAGGATATTGAGGAGGAATTATCCCTCTATATAAATCATATAGATGATGCCCAAATTTTCCAATATTTCTTACTTTTGGACACGTCTAATGAGCTATTCAAGAAACAGGAAATCATAGATTTATATAGCACGATGTCTCAACATAAGGATCTATATCAAGAGATGGAGAGATATGAGAGATATGAGATCATCAATGCTTTGTTCAAAACTAATCATGGAGAGTCTGTGCCAGCTGGGCCTCATGTATTCAAGCTTATTGTCTACATTGAATACCTAAACATCGTAGGGATTATGTTCATATATGAGTTGTGTACAGATCACATCCTATCACCACTACCCTAGAACATATATTTCATTATTATCTACTACATCATGATAAATAATGAGAATATTCTATCAAAAAATCTAACCTTATTTCTCTAGTCAGATTAGTACATGGGGTATGATAAACCCGCAGTCCATATGGTGAATAAGAAATGGAAGGAACTTGAAAAGGGGAAAAGGTTTTATAACTTGTCTTAATCCCCCATGCGGCATCCATCCATGAAGGGGAAGATCTAAAGGCAGTGAAAGGAATATGAGGTTTTATGTTTTTCATGTGGAATGGGAGGCCACTAGAAGAGGAAATGCACCTAGAATCATGGGGACGTTAAAGGTGTGTTTTTACCTACTATAATCTTTCCATTTCTACACAATGGGTATTAGATATGGATTGTGGGGCTCACTTCTGTATTCCAATTAAGAAACCAAGTATATTTACTAATATTTCTAGAGGAGAGTTAGATATTTGAGATTCCAATGGAAAAAGTATGGCTATGTTAGCCATTTGAAATTACCATCTTTAATTTCCAATTGGGATGCCTATGGTTTTACAAAAATATTATCATGTTCACAGTGTTACCAGGAACATAATTTTTGAATCATGATTTGATATTGATGGATTTATTTTCATGTTTGGGGATATGAGTTATTTCTATTATAAGAAAAATGTATGTTATGGTATGGAACATTTAAATAATTTTTTGTATTTATTAAATTATGAAAACCAGGTGTTGGAAATCGATAACAAAACAAACTCACATAACTCATAAAACACCTAGTTTTGGAATCACCATACTGGTCATGTAAACTAGAAGATCTTGAAAAAGATCTTCGAAGATATTTTTATAGACTCTACTAAGCTAAAACCACTTGATATATGTCATGATTGTTTACAAAGTTAGATAACCAAGCTAGGTTTCAGTGGACTGGGTGAAAGGGACACAGTTCTTCTAGGATTAGTGCACACATATGTTTGTGGACCATTTCTAGTAGAAGATATAGGTGGATATTCATACATCATTACATTTGCTAATGATTTGAGTATATTTGGATATATCTACTAAATGATTTATAAGTCAAATTCCTTAGAGAAATTCATGTAATTCCTGAATGAAATACATAATCATTTTGGTAAGAAGATAAAGAATCCTTGATCGGATCGAGGTGGAAAATATATGAACCAAAAGTTCATCGACCTTTTACGAGAGTATGGGATTTTAATTCAACTCACTCGTCCATATACACCATAGTGGAATGGGGTTATTCAAAGGAGGAACCAAAACATGTCATAAATGGTGAGGTCGAGGACGAGTCATGAAGATCATCCATTATCATTTTGGGGATATGCGTTACAAACTACAAAAAACAAATTAAACCGAGTACCAACTGAAAAGAAAAATTGAATTCCTTATGTTTTATGGAATGGAGTGAAACCAATTTTTTCCACATATGTATGGGGATGCGAGGAATTTTTTAAGGCCTTCTCAGTAAAAAAAATAACACCCCGGGGAATGAGTTGTATCATTATAGGATATCTCAAGGAAATGAAAGGATATTGCCTATATAAACCTTCAGAAAATGTAGTGATTGTATCCACACAAGACTTCTTTCTTGAGATTTAGAAAACCCTCAAACGGTATAGTGGGATGAAGATTGACTATGAAAATGATGATGCTCAAGATACACAAGAGTTGGTATAGGAAAAATTTACATTGGTCCCCATGGAAGAGGTTCCAAAAACACAAGTACTACATAGGATCTCAAAAGATGTAAGGGAACTAGAGAGATTTGGATTCCTAGTCACCAATGATAGTGAATCATTATAGTTGGAAAATTATGAACCTCCCTCCTACAAGGAAGCTATAGAGAGACCAGAAGCTACAAGATGGCATGAAGATATGAATTCTATGATGGATTCTATGTATCAGGACCATGTATGGGTTATGGTTGATGAACCAATTGATGTAATTCCTATTGCATTCCCAAGGTTATTCAGGAGAAATCTGGACATGGATGTTCATGTTAGCCCCTATAAAGACATAATAGGGGATAAATAATTCAAACATTGTCAAGAAATTAACTATGATGAATCCTTCTCACCTGTTTCCATGAATAAATCCATATGAATCATAATTTACATAACAACATACCATCCTTGAGAGATTTTGACGACGTATGTCAAAACAACATTACGTAATAGGAACCTTCCGGTAGATGTCTCTATGAGACAACCAGGAGGGATTATGACACCAGGTAAAGCCAAACAGGTTTTTAAGATGCAAAAATACCTTTATAGAATAACGGAAAAATCTAGGTCATGGAGCATTCAATTTGATGACGCCATAATGGAATTTGGTTTCATTGATAATGAATGTGAGCCATGTGTTTATAAGAGGTTTAATTTGAATGCGGTCATTATCCTAGTAATAAATGTTGAGGAAATATTGCTTTTGAGAAATGATATACCGGTATTATAGTCAGTTACGGAAAGGTTGAACAAAGTGTTTCTCCATGAAGGACATAAGTGAAGTAGCCTACATTTGACAGATCAAGATCATTCTTGATTGATCCAAGAGGCTTCATGGATTAAGTAAAGTTACATAAATTGACCAGATAATAAAGATATTTAGTATTGTACAATACAATATGATATTGGTTCTAGTTTTATATGGCCTACATCATTCTAAGATAATGTGTCCTCAGACACAATGGGAGAATGATATGATGAGTAATATACCATACACATTGTCTATAGGATCCATCATTTATTCCATGTTATGTACCAGGATTGATGTTTCAAATGGACTATGAATGGTAGGAAGATATCAAGAAGACCCAGGAGAACAACATTGTACTATTGTTATGACTATCCTTAATTATCTGAGAAGCACTATTGATTTGTTCGTGGGGTATGGAGTGGATGAGGAGCTTGTCATCAGAGGGTATATTGATTCCAGTTTTTAGATAGATTATAATGATCTGATGTCACAGTCAAGATATGTTTCCTATATTAATGGAGGTTCTGTGAGTTGGAAGGGTTCAATCTAGCCCATTTTCACTAATTCGACATCAGAGTAAAAATATATAGTGTCTTCTGATGCATCCAATAAATCCATCTATACTTGGGAAATATTCTTGGAGCTTGATGTGGATCCTAGTATTAAACGTACTATCAAATTTTATGGTGATAATACTGAAGTGGTGGCTCTTGTAAACGAACTAGGGTCACATCAATGGACAAAACACATTCTCCATAAGTATCACCTCTTAATGTATTTCAATCAAAGGGGTGAAATTTTTGTGAGTAGGGTGTCCATATAAAATAACCTAGTCAAACACATGACTAAAGGCCTATCTCAGTAGATGAATGAATATCATGTCAAAGCTAGCATGTTAAATATTAATAGTAGTTGGATCTAGTACAAGTGGGAGTCTGTTGGAGTTGGTGGCCTAGAACCAAGTACTTTGTGTTTTATTCATTAATAAATAGCTTACCACATCTTGATTATTTTTCGGCATAACATAGCATGTAATAATATCTTAAGGATAGGTGTGTCACTAAAGGTTCAAAGCAGACCCCTACTATGACGATAACCCGGAATTTCTATAACATCATTCTTGAACATATGTTATATGGTTGGATGTTGTTTTTTGAGGGACACAAATAATATAGGCCATTAGGGGTGAGGAGTCAGAAAGCATTGAGTTAACTTATCATGGTGTCCACCCTTGGTAGTGTCTAGGAGGATATTATGAAAATGAGACTCACCAGAAGGAAATACACATTTCATAATGTCATTGGATGTTCCTATCTTCAATTGTGTGTATTGGTCCATAGGATTTTAAATTATAAATAATGGGTATTACAACTGATGCACTTAGATGTATTTTTGAAAACTGTGACAAAACACTGTTAATGGAGTGGTAGGCTGTGTTGGGTGTTACATGAGTAATACTGCATTATGATATAATGCGAGAACGGATTTGTCCTTTCTTTTCTATTATAGAATTTGATATCTCATACCCTTTGATGGAATTGATATAGCCTAAATAAATCAATGGTCATGGTAAGGAATGGGAAATTAAAATTCCGAAAAATCAAAGAAATAATAATCATGAACACGGGTAAATGGAACTACTATGAAACACACATGATTTCAGATATCATGACAAAGTTATTGCATTATATTGTATGGATTCGTATGAGTTGAAAGGTCATTATGACGTTATCTACATTATCTATGGGTGACTTGGTGTGTTTCTAGACATTTACATTGGATAGTTGGCAGGATCCTCCTAATGATAATGATAAATATGAATAGATTTTCACACACTAAGTGTGTCCTAGTATCGTAGTTAATTATTCATTTAATAAGTTGAATAAAGAGAAATCCTGATTGGGGTTTAATAATTTTTCAAGGATTCTTGATCGCATTTATTTCGACAGTAGTTATTTGATAAAATATATTATGTGTGAAATAATATACTTATTAGCAAGCAATATAGTGATATATATTTGAGAAATAAATAGTCCTTATTCAATGACTAATAAATATGGTGGAGGAAATAATGAAAATGAAAAAACAAAATACACATCGTGTAGTATTTATATGGATTTGTGAGAAATAATAATATTTAAATAATTAAATAATACTAGGTGTAATTCAATAGGAACATTTCAAGTAATTATAATAGACAACTATTTGTATTAGGCATGCAGTGTTACTAAGAATTAAATGAAATGAATAAATTCTTCCATCCAATTAATTCATTTTATTATTCTATGTAATAAAATCTCAAAAATATTATTCTCATTATCTCAGAAAATCATTGTGGTTGTGCACAACATATTTTAAAAAATTTCTCATGAAAATAGAGAATTATTTTCCTCTATGAATTCTCTCAATATAAAAGAGGGATCCACCTCCACCAGATTAAGGAGAGTTCTTTGGATGCGGCTCGCAAGGGAAACAAAGGAGGACATTGAAAGTGAAGGATTCTCCACACTATCACCCAGAAGTCCCTTAGGCGATGTCCAGATATACTTGGAGCATGTGTGGATCACTTATAGAAGAATCATACACTAGGATTCTACAACGCGACAACAAATCACATCTGATCATGACCAGAAACTTCAACAGAGATAGAATTCCATCAAGTTAATTCTTTTATTATAATTAAAATAATTATAACCAATATATAATGATTCTCTCTATGGTTCTAAGACTCCCTTATTTTCTTTATTCCTTTATTATGTTCCAATGATCCGACATTTTTGCATCATGATATATCTTGTATTGATCGTGGTTAACGATAAAATTAATGTTGGGTATACCAATCCACACGCTTCCCCTAAAACCAAAACCTACATTTAAAATAACATGTTGAATGGTTTTATGGACTAGAAAAATGATTTAATGTCAAGGTCATGTTCATGGTAAACACATGATTAATGGAAAGATAAACCTTAATGTGTTTTTAATGCTGGGAAAATGATATTTTATATTGATGAGTTATATATGAATACATAAATTAAATGGAACTGATTACCGACAAACTGATAATGGATTTGTTCACAATGTAGTTGGGCTATCATGGATGGAATTTACATATTTTTTAGATTTATGTAATATATCTAATAAAATTAAGAATACTGATACATGGATGTTTTTAGAATGTATTTATGGTAATTCATGTTTTAACTATGTTTCATGAAAATACATATTGAAGGTATTCATATGTTTTTTATTGGACAAATAAGAGATAAATAGATTTATATTAGGGATCAATGCTAGGGTGATTACGAGAAATTTTGTAACCATAATTTAAAAGATTCAGAGTTTAATCTTTTGAAATGGTTATATGGTTTACCAGTTATGAAATGGATTATGTAAAACATTGGACTGGAATTTAGATATTGACATATTATATTAATATATATGGATTTATGCATATTGGATAGCATGTGCTATACATTTTGTTTCCATAAAAAAAGACATATAGAAACACCTTTTATTTTATTTATGGACCTCATGATATAATAATTCGTCAAGAATTTAAAATTCAACATAATTTCATAATATAATAGATGATGTGGAAATTTTTTTGAGAACAAAAAACATGGGGAAGTTTTCCTGAAATATTAAAGTATAAATTTTCTTGAAAATTATAAAGCAGCAGGAAAATAATATATAAATAAAAAGTTATCCTAATAAATTTTTTATTGATGAACATTTAAATAATCAAATATATATGACGTTGTGGCCCTATACATTCCATTGATCATTTACTTGTATTTGATTGATGACCTCAGTCACACCCAATATATAGTTATGTTTTTCATACAAGTTAATATTTAAATATCATAGCTATCTTACCATATTTGGAAACCATGTTATGTTTTACTTTGAGTTAACATTATGTTTCCAAACATTATTTTTAAATGTATGTTTTAGTATTAATTTTACAATGTGGGTTTCAATGATTGTATTGGTCAACTATTATACCTTTTATTTTATAGATGAATTTGAACGTAAAAATTAATTTTAAGGGGGGTGGAATGCAACACCCTGAGATTTTGTGAATTTTTTTCAAATTAATAATAAATTATGATATTTTTGATTCCATAAAACAAATAATATATCATTTTTTATGTTAAAGATCAATGTTTGTCTTCTGTTTCAAACAATGTCGAGTCCCTTTAATAGTTTGACATACATGCAACGTCGAGTTTTACCAATCTACAAAATAATATTCATATGATTATAAAATATTATTATAACTACTACCTTTTCATTGGAATGGTTATAATAAAAAAATGTAAATAATTGCTGAAAATATGACTAGTAAATTAAAACTTTGGATATCAATTACTATAAGTGAAATAATGAACTATTTGAAAATTGCGAAATTTCTATTCTACGAATTTTTTATCAATGTAGAAACACAATTTTCTCTAAATAAATTAAAAAAAAACTTCAGGTTAGTTTTTTCAACAATATTTATATAATATATATTATTGATAATGAGAAATTATATTTTATATGTATTATATAAGAATATACCAAATTTTATCAATAAAATATTAATTATTCTAAAAGGCAATTTTACCATCTTTTAATACTAAACCTATTTTATAACTGATTTTCGAAACATATAAATTTTTTTTGAAAAAATGAACAGAATTTATGATTTATAAATATAAAAATTTACAGTGGGTGATTGTTTTTCCTTATTCAAAAATCAAATATATTTTTATGAATAATTAATAAAACTAAATTTTAGTTCAGAACCACATTTTCATCCATTTTATTTATATTCAGAAAAAAGGGTTCTAACTAGGTTTTAGGAATATATACATTTGTTTTATATTAGGAAAAAAAATTTGGTAATTATAACCAATATCTTTGAATATTTTGATTTAAAAACTTATCAATGTTTTGAATATTTTTACACTAAAAACCAACATTGTTGTCCTGATTATGGGATTATCATTAAATTATTTTCATCATATTATATTATTGTAAATTTTAGAAAAGAATTTTATATTATTAAAAATAATTATTTATTATATCTAATATGGTAAAAATTGTTTTTTACCTAAATATTTTAGTGAATGTAATTAAAAATAATTACAGCAATTATGGTAAACTTATTCTTAATAGGGGACAAAATATTAATATAAATCGGCCAAATTAAAAAAACTTGTAAAAAATCCAGTAGCTACTAATATTCAGATAATTTCCACTCCTAAATAAAATAATATGAGTTATAGGGAAAAGAATTCATTAAAAGTGAACCACATAATAACATAAGTAAGAAATAAAGACAAAAAAATATCCTTAATTATTTTAATATTTATAAATCATTAGAGTATTAATGAAGCTATATATTTTTTATTATAATAAGTAGTTTTCTTAATTTAAATGATATTTTTTTATCATGATAGTTTAACAATATTTTTTATATATTAATTAGTCACATTAAACACAAATCAAATTATAATGTATATATTATTTAGTTAATAATTGAATAAAATATTTGATACAATAAATATTAAATGTTTTTTAAATTGATTGAATAATAATATTCAATTAATTTTTAAATTAATATATAATTATTCACGTGTTTATAATAGATATATTTTAATACCATAATTTTCATGATATTTTAAAATATTAATGATGTAAATAATCTCAAAATTTATAAAAATGCTATTTTATAATAATTAATGACATACTATAAATAATTTGAAATTACTAAACACTGTAACATATGAAATTATATTTATTTATTATAAAAAATATAACATATTTTCTACTTAAGGAAGATTTTATCTGTCATAATTGACATTTGAAGCATTTATTTTAAATACATTGTTAGCACCGTCCCGGTTAAATTATTTTTTTTGCGCGTTATATGCGCTTGTTTTAATTTTTTTTCATAAAATCATAGGATTTATCTTTTGAAATTTATATATAATATTTGAAACTCATGGGATACATATTTTTTAATAAATATAACTTTAATTTATTCATAATCGTTTTGTTACAATGGTTAAATAAGTAGCTACTTTAATAAAAATCAAATTGTTACAATTGGGGAATCATAGATGTTAAGAAAAAAAATTATAAAAATACCTGTATAAATTATGTGCTAATTTTTTTATCTACCATAAATGCTATAGAAATTTTTTTTATAATTTTTAGGCACCTGATATTTGGTATACCTCTCAATAGTGTATACCTTTTGGTATTTACAAGAATGTCTCTGCCGCTACATTATAAAAAGGAATTCAATCTTCAAATTCCTAACACCTCTCAAGAAACATTAGGTAACTAAAACTATTCAAAAATAGTACCATATCATCCCTAACATCAGAATATATGACTCCGTCTATGCTTAAATCCATCCATAGAAGCCTTATTTTTCAAAACAAGAGGAGTTCCCCAAAGAAGAGGTAACATCCTTTCTCAATATCATTTTTCAATTTCTTTATCCATCACCTCAAATAATATTATTAAAGGATTATATAATAACCAAAGTTTACTAAATATAATTATATGTTTTTATTCTAATTCTTCGTCAAAAAAATTCACACATTTCCTTGTAATTGTTAATGAACATATTGGTCTTGTATACAGTGAACTGTCTCCCCAGGAAATGATGTTGTCCATGATTCCTTTACCAAATATCATAAGTAGAATTTATAATGAAAAATTGATATTTTAATTATATATTGTATATTTATTATTTCATTACATTTTATGAATTTTTATTTAAAACATATCTTCATGTTTTTTTTAAATAGGATAACTTCATTTTTGGAAGTGTGGAGTACCACATCCTCAATGTGATGTAACTACACAACACCATGCATAGAATGTATTAAGGATGGTTTTAGAGAAAATATAATAGATATAATAAATAATAATTCTTCTAGAATGATAATATATATAATCAGATATTTAATTTACATTCTTTTATTCAATATAACCAAAAAAGGAAAAATAATTCATGCATAAGTACAACCTACCTTCTCCATGAACAATGTATTCAATATCAAATTTATATCATTCATTTATTATTACAAAAATGCATATAGTGAATAAATATTATATATATATATATAATATGATTAGAAATAAATAAATAATTAATTAATCCATTTTCTATGTAATATGATCGAGAATTAAAAGTCAAAACATATATGAAAAATAAAGTGGATATTGAATAGACTTAATATTAACATGGATTTCTTATTAATTAGTTAATAATAATTAATAATAAAACCATTATTGTTATTATATTTGATTATATACTTATTTATTAGATTTTTAATAAACATTGTTTTATTATATTGGAGGATTTAAGGTGTATGAAGAAATTCAAGAGTTATGGTAAGGGGATTGCGTCTCATTTTTTATTTCTCTGAGATATGTTTCATATTCCCAACATGCTTTTTTTAGATGTGTATATAAATATTTTGGACAAATTATTTCATCAATTTCATTTTATCAATGATCATAAAATATTAAAATGATGTTTATCTCATGAGAATCATAATTATAATGTTACTCAAGTAGTGAGGGTTTTCTAAACTCACATTTTATATCATGGAGATATATGACTTATTCAAAATTAATTTCATATGGTTGGTGTATATAATTACCAAGAACAAATTATAAGATTCATATATTTAAATTAACAGAATTTATATATCCATTTCATGATATTTCATTCATAGGATTTTGTGTTTTTCTAATTTTACGAAATTGAAAATGTAATTTTGTATCAATTTGACTTCCTTGATATACATCCCATGTTATGAATGTATATTTTTGAATGATGTGTATGTAATAACAATTGAATTTTTATATCATGAATATACTTAGATTAAAGATATTTTAATAATCATGTATTTTTATTCTTTCATGTGTATTATGACTTAATGTTTCCAAAGTGGTAATAGTTTATTGATACACTATCTTCATTATTTGGGATTTCAAATGATTATTATTTCATTTATGAATTATTATTATAATTATCTCAAGAACTGCTATGAATTTTTTCCCATATTATTATTATTGATATATTAATTTACTGGTATAAATTATCTAGAGTTTCTATAGAAGATAATTAATAATGTGTTTCTAAAAAAATATTACTTTATCAACCTCTTCGTTCAAAAATCTCAATCATCTCAAATACATGTTTGATAATTTTTTTATTAATAAAATGTATTGTTAAAATGTGTTTAAAAAGTTATCATGAGTTATATATATATTTCCAATGTATTTTGGAAGTAATAATTTTTCAAAACGTTTTCTTGAATTTATTAAAATATTTCAAATTATTATCAATGGAAATTGTTTTCAAAGTGTTTTAAATATATTATTAGTAACCCTCAATAGTTATTCCAAACAAATATAATTTTTTTTTAATTATTTGACAATATTTTTTCAAAATATATTCATGAAAATGTTTTGGAGATATTTTAAATCATCTTTTATATATTTTTAAACTGATTGTAGATAATTTTTTTTTAAATGGCATCTGAGATTTCTTTATACGTTATCAATGTATTTTCAAATGAAAATAGATTTCAAAACGTAATTAAATAAAAATTGTTTTCCTAAGAAGAATTGATTTCATATTTTAGAAAAATATTATTTGAAATGATAAATAATTATTTATAAGAAACATACTTTTGAGATGATTATATGAAATGGATTATCAAATGAAGAAAATATTCCATAATAAATATTCCATGTGATCTTTAACAATCCTTTTTCTTCTTAGATGAAATCATTTGATATAGTTTATGCTTTAAGTGGGATATGTTCCAAGTATATTACTCAAATTCATTCTTTAAAATTTAATGTTTTTATGGAATGATCTTTAAGACACCCATTTCAATTCAATGGGTTGTATGCCTCATAATCCCACTTCATTTCACAGGTTATGATTTCATGAAATGAATGTGAGACCTATATATTTTCCCTATATAATGATTTGATTAAAATTTTATACTTTCGATTTCTGGTCATGGGTTCTCATATGATGTTTATGAAGCGTGTGTATTTTTAGGGTTCATAATATGCTGCTAGTTTTATTTTCTTGTGGCACATGTATGTATGATTTCATGTGATGGGAGGGACCTATTTCTTTATCAAATTAATTGAGTAATGATTTATATATCATGAGATAATGATTGAAAATAATTCAATGGTCTTGATCCAAAATGGGATGTATGTGTTTGCTAATCCACTGTGGGAAGACAAGGAAACCCGATCTATTACGGAAAGATGGGAAAACCTGATCCACTATGGGATGATAAGGAAAATTGAAACACATTGGGAAGATGGGGAAACCTGATCCACAATATGAATTTGGGGAATCCTGATCCCTTATATGGAATGGATTGTTAATGGTAATTGTGATGTGTCCCACTTATTAGGTGTAGTCCCTATAAAGTGACCTATAACAATTTTCATAATGTGCATTGATTTATTGGGAATGATGTTACATGTTTTTGAGTTTTCCAAAAATTCAATGTATTATTCCAATGATATGATCAAATGGTTCATGATCATTCCTGTATTATGATACAAGTATTATGATCATATAATCTTTATGTTACTTCTCATTTCTTGGTCATTGATATGTATGGTATGATCTTAAATTTTGTTCTAATGTAATCATATCCATATGTATATGTTATGTTTACAAATTTCCATTAATACCATTATTAGTATTAGAGCTCATCCATTTTTATGTTTATTTTCCCCATGTTATGAATAATGGGATTAATTAAAAAAAATAAAGAGGATGATCAATAAAGGGGATGTTGAAGATCATCCAGCCAACTAGATGAATGTGTACAATGGTTTCAATGACACTTAAATATTATAGTCCTAATGTATGTAATTTATTAATTTTATGAATATTCATGTAATGTTATGTAATATCCATGAATTTTAATCATGATTATATATATATATGGTCTATTAATTTTAATTAGTCTATAGGTGCTACAAATGGAACATTACCTCTGTTATGAGAAGAAGTCAGCGTAGATCGTGGAACTAAGAGACAAGGTTTAGTGAAAAAGAACTACAAAAATTTTAGAATAGATGTAGAGGATCCATAATTATAAAGAAATGAAACTTGAATTGGAGGAATCAAGGAAATATAAATACCCTAACTTCTGAGAATATGAGTTGAAATTTCAGGGATGAAAAATATAAAGGGGGATGAATTTTAAGACCTTAAATTTGAAAATGATATTTGTTTCTAGGAAAAAATATCATTATATCATATTATTAAATGCACATAAAAAGTATAAACGTAACCGTAAAACCTTAAATAATTAATAATTTTAAATATATTAGTCGTCTATAAATACAATTAAAATTTGAAACGTTACAAATGGAAAAAAATATTAAAAATAAATGCTTAGTAAGGAATATAAATCAACCCAATCTGTTAGAATCATCTACAACAAGGCCAAAACAATTTTTTTTAAAAAAAATACCAATAAACCAATAAATATTTTATTATGTAATATATAAAATTCATTGGAATTTAATTGAATAATTAGTGAAATAAATGAATGGTATTTATATGGTATAAACATTAATGTCTCCTATGGTATTTAGCATTTTATAACCACTAGTAAAATATTAGCATTGTTAAATACAAATGTTAGTAAATTTTACCATTTGTAATTATACCCTTTAGTGTTATTTTTTCCACTATATTTAGTTTTCTTATAAAACGTAATGAAAAATTATAGTCGATATAGAATGGAAGAACAATTTCCCCTACAAGTAGATTCATGCTATTTGAATCACATTTATCAAATCATGGGAGGGATGTAGAATCAATGGGGGTATTCCATGAGAAATACTATGTTAGGAATCAATAATTAAATCTTGAATTATTTATCATATTGTATATTTTTTAGTTAGTCAATATTAAAACTCAATCAATATTAGCTGGTCTACCCAATCAAACTACCACCATCAAAAACCATACCCCTAGGGTGTGCACGAGTGTAATAAGGTGTTACATGTATATGAAACTGTTTCATATAGATTAATTTCCATTGTATTAATAAAATATTTATTTCATCAATTACTTTTATGAATAGTTTTTCTCAATAAAATAATGGTTTCATTGAGGTGAATTTGATAAATTTAGTTTTTGGCACATGTGAAACGGAAATGATTTTTTTCTGGAAAATATATATACACTATTAATAAACCATGTTATGAATAAAATTATTGGAGAGTGTTTTTTTGAAAATAATTTATTTAAATAGATATGATATAATAATTTTTTGTGTTCCATGAATATTTTTATAAGTGTCATAAATATTATTATGCCTTAAAAACTAATTTTTTTCTATAAATAATGATTTGATATTTAAAGCTTAAAATTTTAAAAATTAGAAAATTACTATTTAAAGATAAAAATTATATTTTCAATCATTACATAAAAATTATTCTTGTGTAAATTTATGTAAAATTTAAAAAATTATTTATTTTACATTAAAATGTAAAAACACAAATGTGGATTTTTAGTATGTTTTATGACATCATATTTGTGTCATTATTATGTAAAAATAAATTAAATATTATCGATGACCTATAAAATTTTATTTAATTAGTATTTAATATATGAATTTATTATAATCAATTTTCAAAACCATAAGTGACTTTTTAGAGTCTAAAATGAAAAAATTGATTTTAAAAACACTAATTCCATGAAAATGTACATTTCTAAGCCAGAATATGTATTAAAATTTGTTTTCGATTCTTATTGTGTAAAATATAATGGTATTTGACGAATATTTATAAAACCATGGTCAAAATAAACGTGTAATCAAATGGTATTATTTTCCACAAACTAGATTCCGAAGTCCACTATGTGGGAATTCTTAAAAAATTCATATAGTTATGCATTAAATACACAACCATTTCTATATCACCCATCAGTTCCAATTCATATCTCAATAATTAATGGCCATTTCTAATCCCAAAGTGTCCCCATAATGTTTAAATAATCCCCATATCTTCTGATAATCATGATTTTGGAGTAAATCTTCATGGTTTAAGAATTATTACCATCTTCATTTCCATTCAAGTAATTCATTTTCTATAAGACTTCTAAATGGTAGGTTAAAATATTTTATTATTATTTTTATCACAACCATATATGTAAAATAATTTATTATAAATATTATACCTATTTTTCTATCATTTACCTTCTTCGAAAACCTTGTTTCATACGCACCATGGTGCAGAATTCACATCCCAATTATCTCAATTTTTCTTGGGAAAAGTTAGTTTTATTTTATTATTTTTGATACTCCAACCACATCCAATTTCATGGGTATTCACCTAGGCTTAAAAATGATTTATTTTTAATATTATTTACGTATATGAATCCCAAATTCACTATTTTTTTGTAATGATGTAAAAATTAAGTCTTTAGGAACTATTTTATCTGATTATTTTGATAAGAAACCCATTTTTATTCTCCATGGTTTACTGATGAATTTATATCATATAATCTATGTGGGTCACATGAAATTAATACTTTATAATTGTTCACAATGGTAGTTCTCTAATTTTTTGTGCAATTAATTTAATCTCTGGGGATTACCTATTTTATTATATACTGTTGAATAACTTTGGTAATTATTATTTATGAAAAGTTGATGACAAACCTTGGTGATATACGTCGGAATATCTCATTTTAATTTTGAATACACATTTACAAGTATTTATTCTTGTTAATTTTATTATGTTATGCCTAATTTTCTAATGATTATGTTATATTGTTGAAACACATGTTATTTAATGATATGTGCCAGGGTCACATGTTGAATGGGATTACGGGCCATGTAATGGGATAAATGCCAACTGGGCCTTTGGGCTATGTAATGGGTCTACCTCTACCCAGTTAAAGAGGTCTTTTCTTTTCATTAATAATAAAATGAGTCTTTGACCACAACCTTTAAAAAAACATGTTCACTGTCTATATTTCTTATTTCCCTACTAAGAACAAGTTCACCCATTTCAATTGATTTATATCCCCAAGATATTAGATGAAGTAAAATTATAATAGGGTGATCCCATGAATATGTATTTAATGATTATTAGAATAATGCTTTCTTTTTTTATTTAATACATACCTAATTTCAATGAAAATATAAAATAATTTATCCTTTATTATTTCTAATAAAATAAAATGTTTATAAAATAAAAATGTGGGATGTCATATTCCCATTTTAGATTAGTGATGCATGTGGAATAAGTTATTTCATATTTTATTTTTTAAGGAAATAATAAATTAAAATATCAATTACTTATAAAATTATAAATTTCCAACATGATCACGTCTATAAAAAAGATACATGTTTGAATTTTTATTTCAGTAATAATTATGAATATTATATTTCTTTTTACTGTAATAGAGGAATTTTTATGTCAATACCATAGAAAATTTTTCACACCAACTTATTTATCCATTTCAATATAAATATGACCATCTTTAGAGATAACATCTGGTCGATCAAAATCAATAACCATACTTAGTTCATCATTAAAGGGGATCCACACAAGTATTATCTATTTATTTCCTTCCAAAACATCCACATCAAAAATTTGATTTTCCATTTTCAATTCATTATAAAAAGGATGTTTCCCTAACTAGACCAAAGATAAATACATAGGTACTGAATAACCCATTAATCCCTCATTATTAAAACTTATAACATTTTCGTATCTACATTCAAAGGAATTTGGGAATCATTTAATGTTAACTCATTAAAGAATGGCTCATCTATTTTATCTAAAAGATCATAATCATGTCTAATCCCATTTTCATTAACTTCATTTGACATCCCAATGTTATGTTGACCACCAGCTAGCATAGGCATAGACACAAATTTTGTTTTATTCATCCTCTTAAAATTAAGAAACACTTCCTTTTCACAATTTACTATTTTATGAACATAATTAAAGGAAAAGAAATCACTCCAATTAATATGAATGAATTTTTTATCATCAAATCAAATCATTTTTTAGAAAGAAAATAACACGAGCTGCTTTCATGTACTGCCTTTATATTACTAGTACATTCATTAAATGATATAAGAACATTATTAATCAGTGGTGTGTGGATACCAGCATCTATGAAATTTTAATCAATGTCTCCAAACATTACAATCTCTATAATGTTTCCTACCAAAATTGGAAAACAAATTGATAAAGTGATGTAATTCAGAATTTTAGGATATAAATACATCCAACATAAACCAAGTACAACTACCCATTCCAATGAAATTGATTTTTTATATAAAAAAGTGTTAATGTGAATATTCTAGTCTGGTAAATAATGAATCCTATATATGATATAAATTGATTTGAAACATAAATAATGAATCAGATGATGATCTAAAGAAATTATCACATAAAAAATTCTACTGTATATCAAAAAATTCCTGGTATAGATAAACCCCAAATATATGAAATATCATAATCAAGGTAATACAATTTATTGGGGTTCTCCCCTTTGGTGGTTAAATATGTGAAATAATAGGCAATTTATGTTTTTCAGGACTCTCAATAGTACTTCAATTTCAGTAGTGAGATGTATCGTGGTTCCCTTTTTATGATAAACTTTTTAGCATTTACATCAAAAAATTCTAATAAACACAATGGTTCCATATTATTGGCACTTATACAAACTATACGATCAGCAATCACATTTTTTGATCCATTGTACGGAGAAAAAATTTTTTTTACATAGATAATACTATTAAACCCTCATTCAACACATCTTAATTAGATGCCCTTCGAGAATCATTGTGGAGGTTTGTGGAGCTCTCTCCCCAATGACCACCCTCTCATGAATATTAATTAGTAATTAATTATTCAATAAGAAATTAATAATAAGAAATTAATTAATTTTAATTATTAATTTGAAATTAAATTTAAATAATTTCTAAATTGCAGTAAATTAATATTTATTATTTATTATTTTTTATTATTATTTACTTATTATTAATAAATTAAAAATATTTAGTAATAATTTATTATTATTTATAATTACTAATTGGTAAATAAATAAAAAATTAGTAAATATATAATAATTAATAATTAATAATTAATAATTAATAATATTTACCAATTAAAATATAAACAATAGATAAAAACTTTTATTTTTTTATAATTACTCATAATAATTAATAATAAATTGATTTTTAATAAATCATTATTCAACAATTTTTAATAATTAATAATTTCTGATTAATTTCTAAATATTAGATACCGTTATTTAATTACTTTTTAAATGCTTATAAATAATATTTTTCTCATTTATAATTGTTTATTAATTTTTATTTTATTATTATTAATAATTTGCTTCTTATTATAAATTAGTTATAAATATTTATTGTCTATTTATAAATTAATTATATAATAACCTTCCCCGGGTTCCACGTGATGGTGGCCTAGGCCGGTTCGTCACTTGACCTTCGGCACACCTCCCCGTATGACTGAGCCTGCTAACTAGTAGTGTGGGTCTCGTAAGTCAGTCATGGAGAGACTATACCCTCTTATATCATAGTAAACACTAGCTGAAATAAATATAAAAATTTTAAAGCATATATAATGATAAACAATACCAATATCATAGTATTACCAAATTGTAAATACATAATCCATATTGAATAGTAGATTTTCCAAGATAAGTACATTCCATGTTTCAATATGAAAAACCCAAAATAACTAAAAACTCAAAAAAATATTCTAGGGGGGTCTTGACAACATGTCTTTTTATCTCACCGTGCTCCATCCCAAATCATCCATATAACACGGGGCATTTTCCATTAACCTATCAAGAAAATATAATGTCTATTCAGGTACCAATTAGGCAGCCCGAGTAGGGTGTGAGTAAAACTCAGTAGGCCCCCACCAATGATGTATACAACAACTCTAGTAAATAAAAATATATATAGTTGTATATTGAAATAATTACAATGCATAAGTAAGCATTTTTCATATTATTAGTTAATATTTACTTACCACATAGACCAATTTGGTCTCAGGGACACCCATACCTCATTAGCTACTCGGAAATGTGTCGATTATGAAGCATGTTACATGTTCGATTCTTAATTAATTTAAAAAAAATTGAATGACCATGGTACGATATATAATATTTTGATGAATAAGAATGCTACTATTCACAATTTAATAATACATAGTTGAATGAGATTGCAAACATTCATAGTAGTTGGTTGAATGTGCATTTAACCATTCACAATTTAACAAAACATAATTGAATGAGCATGTTATCATTCATAATTGATGGCTGAATGATCATGATACCATTCACAATTTTATAAAAATTAATTGAATGACCACGTTTCCATTCAAAATAGTTGGTTGAATGAGAATGTTTTTATTTAACATTTAATAATAAATAATGAAATGAGTATATTACTTTAAATAATAGGTGGCATAATGAGAATGTTACCATTCACCATTTAATAATATACATTTGAATGAGTGTGTTACCTTTCATATTATTTGGTCGAATGGGAGTGTTACCATTTATAATAATTGCTTAGATGAGCATGGTACCATTCACCATTTGAATATACATAATTGAATGATCATCTTAACATTCATAATACATGAATGAAGGAGAAGGTTACCATTAACTCTTAAACAAAACATAATTAAATAATTGTGTTACCATTCATTATAGTTTGCTGAATGGGCATGTTATCATTCACCATTTTACACATATCATGTTTCCCAAGATTAATCATATTAATATTATTTTCTTAATTACCCATCATAACTTCTATTAATAAATTTATAAATTCATTAATCGAAGTCTGTTAGTTAATTCAACAATTAATTAATGTTTTCAAAACACAATCATTCAAAAATTAATTCACCAATTAATTATGAAAACTCATTATTTAAATGTCTCATAATATTTTATGAAATTTATTATTACTTTCCAATCACCAATTTCCCATAATTAATTCCCCAATTAATTACATCAAATAAAAACAGAAATATCACATATATAATTTTCTTATTAATTAGCCCATTTTATAACATTCATAACATGTAATTAATTAAACAATTAATTACCCAATTCCACAACTCAATATCACATAATTAATTCTAATATTAACTATTTATATTCACAATATCAAACAAATAATTACAAAATTAATTATCTCAATTCCTAACATCCATAACTAATAATTAATTCAACAATTAATTTCTAAATAAATAACTCAATATCACATAATTAATTCTAATATTAATTATCTCAATTCACGATATCCCATAATTAATTTATAACTTTATTATCTCAACTCACTATATCAATATATAATAAATAATTCCACAATTAATTATATCAAACTTCAATTCTCAATATCTCATAATTATTTCACCAAATAATTAATTTATTTCCCTCAATTTCAAAATCAAAATAATCCAAATAAATTAATTCACCCATTAATTAATTTTACTCATTCTACCACACATTCACAATAATCCCCATTAATTAATTCACAAATTATCTAAACTATCCCATAAAATTGATTCAAAATAATAATTTCCAATAATTAATTAATGAATAAATAAATCCAATTCAAAAATTATAACATTTCATCCATTATTTAATTAATCAATTAATTAATAAAAATCATTAATTATTTCTGGAATTATTAAATCTAACTCAACCCTTACAATTAATTAACCAATTAAATTTTCACATATATTTTCTTTATTTATTCAATAAATTAACTAATATAACTCATTACCTTTAATTATTTTACAAATTAATTTTTTGCAACTACTAAAATTATTTAATTTACAATTAGTTAATCACATTCAATAACAATAAATTAATTCATCAATTAAATGTCTATGTCAACTCTTATTAATTAATTCACAATTAATTAATCATATTCAACAACCATAAATTAAATAACCAATTATTTATCGATGTTAACACCCATTTATTAATTCACATTTAATTAATCACATTCAGCCATCATAAATTAATTCAACAATTTTATTCCATGTCAACTCACATTAATTAATTCAAAAGTAATTAATAATATTCAACAAACATATATTAAATCATTAATTCATTTTCTATGTTAGCTCTAATAAATTAATCTGTAATTAAATAATCACACTCAACCTCCATAAATTAATTCAGAAAATAATTTCCCATGTCAAATTCCATTAATTAATTAAAAAATAATTAATATTATTATATAATATTATTTAATTCAACAATAAAATAATCATTCAGTAATTTCTTAAACGCAAAAATCTCAAACAATTAATCATATTATTAATTTTTCAAACACAATAATTTCATAAACCAAACCATCACCATTAATTAATTATGTAATTAATAAATCAAGTTAAAAAATATACAATAATAAATAATTTAATTAAAAATTAGTTATTCATGATCTAAAATATGAATTTCCCTATTTCCCTTTTCCTTTAATAAAATAATTATTCAAAGTAATTAAGTTATTAAAGAATAATATTTGTAAAAATCTAAAAAAAATTATACAATTACAGAAACTCTAATATAATTAATACTATGAGATTTGATTTTTAAACCACCTATGCCAAGAACAATGACAAAGTCTTACCAATAGATATCCCCAATTTTATGTGGATCCATAAAGAACGTGACAAATAAAACTGTCCAGAATAGAACCCTAAATGAAATATTAAATCAAAGAACATCTCTTAAATGTAGATCTAAATACCATAAACCTATATCTCGATTCCTAAAAAATACATCTAGACTTGATAGTATATAAAAATCTTTCTTTTATCCAATATGAGTAGTGGTAGAGAAATATATATATCTAAATGAGATGATAACTAATACCCACGAGTTGTGCAGATGGTCTTTGGTCGCAGACAGTGGTGCGCGGAGGGGGTTTTGGTTCAAGGTGGAATTTTAAAAAAGTAAAATTGATCCATAGAGTAGGTTTTTTGGAGTTTTGGTCAATTCCGGTGGTGGGAAGAGGCTCTGCATTAAAGAGGGAGGTCTGTGGATGCTCTATTATAGAGAGTGGTATGTCTGTAAGATTACGCGATGCTAGTGGTGTTATTATAATATGCTGAGTGTGATTGTCACATAATGTGAATAATAATTTTCACAACATGTAATATTTGTTAGGTTTTTCAATTAAAGTACATTCAAACCCGTAAAAAACATTAATTAAATACTACATGTGGTGATATCTAATTTCACATAGTGAAATATTACATGTGGTGAAAACTTATTTAATGTGGTGAAATCTTATTTGCTGATATGTCAAAATGCGGTGGAAACTACTTATAGGGGCTGTTATTTTTGAAACATGTGAAGTAATTTAAGCCATACATTGAATTCAAAAAAAATCTTGATAAAAAATTTAAAAATATTCATCCTTAGATGTAGATAGGATCATACAATCTCCCCACCATATAACAACTCATCCTCGTGCCTAAATCCTAATCCTCTCTATCAATCCAAGTCAACGAAATGAAGACCATTGTTCCATATTATCCAATTTTATATCCCAAAATTCATTATGTACTATTAAATATTTCCAAAATACATGGAATAACATCACAATCATTCCCCACAACACCTTCTCACTACTTTCCCACACACATTCAGATGCTCCAAAAAGAATGGATTTGTCTCATGATATTCTTTTGAAAAATACACAATGTGATTTCCAAATCAATATTCCAAAGAATCACCATAAACCATACAACATTGAAACTTATACATGAAATAAAAAATTTACAAAAAACAATGTACATTCACTAACTCTAATGCTCACTCAACCTTTCTTTAAAGATTTTAAACATGCACCTTACATGTTCCTCATTTGAATTATGATGCCACCACTTCAAACCAATGGTTTTAAAAGTACACTAAGATGTAATCGATAAATTCTATCACCAATAATTCATTATGAATGTGTACAACCAAGATAGAAACTACTTATTCTATCGAAATAATTGGGCATTCATGCCCACCAAATCTCACAATTTTACACAAAATCAGACAGTCATTCACACAACCCATAAACGCGTTTTCAAACTAGGAAAATCTCACTACCAAAACTATCCACATCAAGATTCAAATAAAAAATGAATGATTTTTATTTCATAACAATTCGCATAGTTATCATGAGGTTTTTACACAAAACAATATTATATCATCCCCATTTTATCATGCCACCTAGTCAAAATTGAGGCAATATCACTACCCATAACCATCCAACACCTTGGTCATTGTTTAAAAGGGTAAACACATTACAATTATTAATGTTTCTCATTGAGACACCAATTAATTATCATTTTTCATCAGTTTACAATCTTTCAAAATTACATGTTAGGAACTATTTTCAGTTTAATTTTAGATACACGGAAAAAATATTTCATGTTGAACATCTTACCCAAAACCAATTTTTTATGTGTGCCTACAATGATGCATGTCACAAAATAATACTAAAATCCTAGAATGATTCATGAAAACTCAAATATTCTAAATTTCAGAGAAATTATTGAAAATATGGAAAATGTTAGAAACAATAATCACATCACACAAAAAGTGTGTCACCCAAGGTGAAATAGAATTCAACTATAACATCAAACATTAATAAAAAAAATCCCACCTTGGGTACATGGGTTCTTACCTGTACATGGGAAAGCTACTCACATGATAGATCTCATAACCAAGCCCCAACCCTTTATAGTCTCATGTATACCATTCCCAAATAGTAATACAATAGAAGAAGAAATTAAAATTGGACCTTCGTTACCACTTTTTAAAATCTAAACCCAGGATCCACATGATGTTTTCCCCACCTAGTTAGTCAAATGTCCCCATGCGTACCTTCACATATGTCAGAGGTCACCAACTTGCAATGAGGGATAGTAAGTCATTAATGGGGGGAATATACCCTCTTTTACCAGATTAAACAACAATAGAACTAAATAGACAAATTCAAAAGAACATATAATTATAAATAATACCAATATCACAAGATTATCAAACAAGACATATAGAATGAAAACAAAATATTATATATTCTATGCTAAGTATGTTCAATGTGTCCATATGAAAAACCCAAATTAAATAAAGACACTAAAAACACCTCTGGATAGGTCCCAACACCATGTCAATTTCCCTAACAATGATTTATCCCAATTCATCAATCTAACACAGTGCCTTTTCCCTAACCAAACAAGAAAACCCAATGTCTATTCAGGTACCGATCAGGCCCCAAGTGTTTTGTGTGAGTACAACGTATTAGTCCACCACCAAGAGAGTCTAAATCAAATATAGTCAATAATATCCCTATATAGTTTCATTAATAAATAATTACAATTCATATGTTAAAAATTTATCACATTATCAAGGAATATTTATTAACCATGTAGACTACTGTGTAATTGAGGAAACCAATACGTCATTACCTACACCGACATTCTCTGAGTCTGAACAACGTTACATGTTCGATTAAAAATTTATTTAAGCACAAAATTTGAATGATAATTTAACCATTCTTAAATGTTTCACAAATAAGCATTAAATCATTCACCATTTAATTATAAAAAATAGGAGGAGAATGATTCAATTCATAATATTTTGATGAATAAGAATGTAACCATTCACTGATAATCAATACATAATTGAATGAACATGTTACTATTCATAATTGTTGGTCAAATGAGCATGTTACCGTTCACCATTTAATAATACAGAATTTAATGAGCATGTTATCATTTATAATTTTTGCCTGAATGAGCATGTTAATGTTCACTATATAATAATACAAAATTGAATGAGCGAATTGACATTTATAATTTTTATCTGAATGATCATGTTACCATTAAGTATTTTACACATATCACAATGTCCATGATTAATTACATTAATATTCTTATCACAATAAACCATCATGAATTCCATTAATTAATTCATAAATTATTTAACACGAGTCAATTAACTAATTCAAAAAATAATTAATATTTTCATGATATCAATATCCAACAATTAATTAAAAAATAATATTTCAAACACACTATTTCATTGTGTAATAATTAATTCACCAATTAATTATTTATTTCATGTCATCAATTTCCCATTATAAATTCCCCAATTAATTATCCCAAATCATGATATAAATATCCCATAATTATTTTCCCAATTAATTATCTCATTTCATAACATCCATAACCCCTAAATAATGAAACAACTAATTAACCAATTCAACCACTCAATATCAGATAATTAATTCTAGAATTAATTATCTCATTTCTTAATATCCCATAATTAATTCCCCGATTATTTATCAAAATTCAAAAAAACCATATTCCATAATTAATTCAACAATTAATTAATCAAATAAACTACTCAATATCACATTATTAATACGACATTTATTTATATCAACACTATATATCCCATAATTAAATCTTAAAATAATTATCTCTACTCTTAATCTGAATACTTAAAGTTAATTACACAATTAATTATATAAATTCTAAAATATGAATATCTCATAATTAATTCCTCAATTTGTTATCCTATTCTATCATTTTAATATCCAAACATCCCAAATTAATTAATTCACCAATTAATAATTTAAATCATTCAATTTCACCATCACAACAACTGCCATTATTTAATTCTCCAATTAGTTAATCTAACTCACTCAACAACACAATAAAAATTATCCCCATTAATTAATTTACAATTTAATTAATATATCACATTATATTATTTCAACACAATAATATCCATTAATTAATTCACCAATTAATTAATCCAACTCCAAAATCATAACATTACAACCATTAATTTATTCATCAATTATTTAATCCAAATTATTAGTTAATTCCACAAATAATTAATCTAAATCAATCCATCAAATTTCTTCATCAATTAAATTTTCAGATCTATATCCATTTATTAATTCAATAATTATTTATTATAAATCATTCCATTAAATTAATTCAAAAATTAATCATTCACATCAACACTCGTTAATTAATTCAAAATTTATTAATATCATTCAACTACAATCAATTAATTCACCAATTAATTATCCATGTCAAATGAAATTAATTAATTAACAATTGTAACACCCCAAATTTCCATGTCACTTTTCTCTTTGAATAATACAATACCTTGCAATGTACACAAATTTGAGTTTTAGCACATCATGACCAATCAAACTAGTTGTTTAAAATTAGTTCTGAATAGTAATACTGACATTATGAAATTTTATAAATTTTATTTTTCAAAATAGAGTTAATTATTGGATTCAGAATATCAAATTTATCTTAGGGTGAAGTTTTCGCTCTAATCTGATAACTTTCTTATTTTGATGAATAGTGAAAAATACAAAATTTTATTTAAAAACAACTTTTTTATCTAAAAAATTGATAGTGTTGAATTATAAATTTGAGTTGTTTTAAAGTATAGTTAGATTATATTTTTATCATTTAATGTAATGTAGGTCATTGGATGTAATTTCACATTTAAATTGTCCATAAACACATGTCCATTTTTGATAGTTTTTACTTCATAAAAACCCACGTTTTGGATTTGACAATAAGAAATAATTTTAAATTAATTTCTCTCACTTATTTGTTTAAAATTTGGAAAAATGGATTAAATATTTTGAATCAAGAGGTCCAAATTTTTTATATAGGTATCTTTTATTTTTAGACATTATGAATAGTAATTTCTGTAAATATTATATTTACAAAGGATAAATGGAAAATCCGGTAATTAAGTGTAGAAAATAATATTATAATAATATGAAATTACCTAAAACATGTCCTAACCCTATTGGAGGATACATTTTCTACCATGGGTATCCTTGGGTCGATTTTGGGACCCCATGGAGCCACATGTAAGTGAAAATGTCACTATAAAAATTTATTTAAAGATAATGAAAAATAAAAATAAACATATATATTTTAGTAAAACTATTTTTATATAAGGTTATATAATTGAAATCTTCAACAATAAATAGTAATTATACATCTAAAACGAGTTCCCACATCAATAAATTTTATTTATAATTTTTTGACGTTAAATAATTAAATTTATTTTTGACACAATGATGATACACTACTTAACTTATTAATAAATGATTAAAATAATTGATATTATATATAACAAAATAAATTTAAATCGAGATTTTTAAAGCATAACACGGTTTTTATAGGTTAGTATGAAATATTATGGTTGATTTAATAAATTATTTTTCAATGTGACAATGTTTTTATGCCTTTCACAAAAACAAAATATTAAATAGTGTTAAATTTGTAATAAAATAGAATTTAAATCAAATACTATCTTACTAAATTATGTTTTAGTCCAAAAAATCTAAGTATCATACAATGTACATAAATAACATTATATATATCATTAATAAATCACTTGGGGTTCGCTTTGAATTTTATTTTATGGTTATTAACCATAAATTGTAAGAATACAAGAATACATGGTAATAGTTTAACTATTTAGTAAAGGGTTAAATCCAAAATATATGGTTAATATGGTGACCTAAGATTGTATCAAACCTATTTATTTAAGTTATTTAGACCAATAACCATCTTAGGCTATAAATAAATTCTTTTGGTGCCATTTAAAACTACAAATGATTTCAGAATAAAATAATATTTCAAACTTTTTCTAAAGTGACCCTCACCTCCCTTAAAATAAGGTTACTTGCTTTTACCTTAATTTCACAACACCAAATCCATTTTCCCTACCAATACCTACTCAAATATCCTCCCAAATAATCTAATTTTGTCATAGAGTACTTACTTTGGTCATAAATCCAACCTAAGGAGCCCTTTTGTTCAAATCAAATGGAAGAACCCGAAGAAGAGTATTTATTTCATCACCTCTTTCAAAATTATTTTCTTATTCCACTTCCTACTTTTTTGTTGATTCCATACATAAATAATAACTCCAGTAACCTATACATACTGATATGTTATTATAAATATGGTACAACCATAGTCATTATTTTATTCATCCTTTGAATGACAATGTCACCATACGTGCGTACGTACGGCATAACCTCTCCACGTCGTGGTGTGGTTTGTTATTCAACGCTTCATTATTTGTATGTGTATAGTAATGAGTATAATTTATTTAAATAATAAATATTACATTTTAATGATTATGTTCATATAATCTACCAAACAATTAAAAAATATTTCACTATAAATAGGATGATATTGTCACTCGTACGTACGTATGGCTAACCGTCTCCATGGCGCGATGAAATTTCATTCCCCGTCATAACCAATCAAGAATAATTTTCATTTGATGATTAAAAATAATGATTAAAGAAATTAATTTCATTCTTTATATGAATCAAATATATCCTATCCATAACAAATATGAATTACATAACAAAACCTATAATGGGAAACGAATCAGTTAACACCTAAAACAATGATACTACTGAAATATTATAAAAAATGTAATATTATAATATCATATATGATATCATATTTATGTTTGTGGATTATTTAATAATTTAATAACAATTATTTAACCATTATATAGGAGGGTGACATACCCTGGACTAAGGAATAATACAAGTTAAGCGTTAATTTTACAATCTCTTTATTATCTACGGTTGTTTATACGTGAGTATTTACTGGGACCATTATATCATCCACATCCATGTTTCAATATACTGTATTTCAAAACATTTTTTCTATTTAATATAATATGGGTTAAAGTAATTTATATCATTGTTTTACAATTTATAAATGGTTTGAATGGAATATTTCGGTCTCTATCCAAATAGGGTACTTTATGTTCTTTTAGAAAAATTAAGGAAAGAATGTTTTCTAAAATATAAGTCGGGTGTGACTGTTTTATGCTTTTATGTCAACATCGACGATTTCCTTATAATCTTATAATAATATTTTAAACAAAAATGATTTCTTTACATTTGAATGATTTGAATTTAGAAAGAATTATTTTAGTCAAATATTTTTCGGATTGATATCATATATGTCAAAATCTTTAATTGGATTTAACGTTTGTATGAAGATGATTAATTATGATAAAATCTTCCATATTATATTGACGGTTTTTTCATATGTTTGACTGTGTATGTTCTATTTTTATACCATTCATATATTATGGTTAATGTATAGACATTCCGTATTCTATTTTTAATATGAATTATTATATTATATTTCATCCATTTCATATGAGGAATGTATTGGAATTAGTAAGTAATGAGTGGATCCCCCTATAGCTCTTTGATGCATCAGTAGGTCTCATGAGACAAACTATTGTCTTTACAAAAATCCTTGAAAAATCTTATTTGAATTCATAGAACAAGGCCTTGACTATTTGGTTATGATGTCTGACATTATACATTCCATCATTATGAAATTAGCTCTATATATTACATGTGATTATTCAACTAGTAGAACAATAATGTAAATAAGTAAATGAAATTATTTTATTTATATTTTCCATTTTATTTTGAAGTTAATTTTTAAATGTCCTGTGTTTTAGTCTTATACATTACCTTAAATCTTTATTCTTATTTGTGATAGTTTCTGCTATATTTTTAACCTTACTGAGCATCAATTGTCACCGCTTTCCTAGTTTTATTTTTCCTAAGATCTGATATATTATATTATGACTGACTTGTAGGGATAAACTAAGGGATACCAATGTGTTCAAAGGAGACACAATGTTGTAGTTTTTTTGTTTCACAATGTAATGTAAAACTTATGTATGTATCTATTAATTACAATGCCACTAAACCGATCGGTCTTTCAGACTTGATCTCTTGTGATCTTGACAGTGTTAGGTAATAATGCACCGAATCTGGGTAACAAGGGTCATGGCATTACATTTGGTATTAAAGGAAGTTTACTACAAACATTGGAAACTAGATTTAAAAACAATCTGATTAGAGAACATTATATGAAGAAATACATTGATTATTTGTATAGAAGAGCTTCTAAGTATTTAGTTAATGTAGATATTTTGTGAATTTTCCATGAAATATATCTGTTTCTGCATATAGGTAGGTATAGGCAGCTGTATCACAGATGTAACTTGGAATGAAAACTCTTATATGGAATTTTGGGCTTGACCTAGGGTATCCTGATACACTACAACAAGCCTTTCTTCACTCTTGTTTACGAAAATCCCATGGGATATTCATTGGATAATTCACATTTTATTTACAAACCATATTGATTGATTTATGAGTAAATAATTACTCGATAAAATCATTTTTTATGATTATGGATTATATGCATAAGCAGTTAAATTTATGTTATGTATTTTACTAGTTTGTAATTATGTATTTCGATTCATAAACTAATATAGTGTATTCAATTGGATAGAAATTGTGCCAAGTGGAAGGAATGTGACCCATATCAATGCACATAATCTATGTAGGTATTTCTCTCCAACTCAGGATAATTTTATTGGAGTTGGTGATGGAACTGGTGATGATCAGCTTATAACCATAGTAGGACAACTCACTCAGGTTATGAATAATAACCTTACCCATATAGAACACCCTAATCCACATCGCGAAGGGTCAATTTTATGCCGCTTCCTGAAGCAACAACCACCAACATTCAATTGGGATGAAAAATCCATTTGTAGCTGAGAAATGAATAAGTTCCATTGAAAAAATACTTCATTCTTTGGGGAGTACCAAAAAGGAAAAAGATTTCATTGCAGTTTATCACCTCATGGGAGATTCAGATCAGTGGAATTCATTAATTAAAAACACAAAAGAGGATGAAGAAGTACAAAAAATGGAATTTAGGGAGTTTAAACAACTCTTCTAATAAAAATATATTCCTAATGACTATCAAGAAGATATGGAAAAGTAATTTATGAGTTTGAGGAAATATGAGGATAAGAATGTCCCAAAATAGGGGGCTAAATTTTCAAGGGTAGCAAGGCATGCTAAAGAGTATATATAAAACTCATGGAGTAATATTGATCGATTCATTAATGGGATAAAACCATTTCTCTGTCGATAATTAGTCCTCCAATACTTCTCATCATACGATGATATAGTATCGTGTTCTATCATGAGAGAAAATGAATGCTCTAAGTCTTTTGACTTTAAAGAAAAGAAAGTGAAGAAGTGGTCTGCTGAACACTCTAGAAATGGAAATAAAGGGAAGAAGTAAAAAAGATGAATTTTCATCCTGTTGTAAATATGGGATGAAACACCCCAGTACAAGTCTAAAGGGAATGGGAGTTTGTTACAAGTGTGGTGAAAAAGGAATCCCTGCTCGTGATTTCACGGGGATGAAAGAAGATGTCAATGATGAATGCAACAGTAATAAAGAAATGGGAAATTATGAAAATAAATGTTGTAACCATCATGGAAACCTACCATAGAAAATGCTAAGGGAGTAAGGACAAGTTTATATGATCACATTTGCAGAGGTTTATGTTCTTAATAATGTGGAGGCATGTACATTAATCATTTCCTCAAATTTAGGAAATTATTAATTTGATTATGGATCATCACATTCTTCCAAATCGTCATAGTTTTCCAAGAAAATGATATATTTACAATTTTACATAACAAGGGTGTTGCCAATAAAAACTCCTAAGGGATGTTTTATTGAAACAAAGGTTTTTCAATAATTAACCATTATGGAATATAAATGACCTTTATCTACTGATCTTATAGTCATACCCATGATTTAATGTGATATAATCCTATGTATGGATTGGAATTTAGACAATGATGCAAAAAATTACTATAAGAAGAAATACATTAAAATATTTGATGATGATAAGAAATACATTATCTTTAGAGTAGAAATGTCACCATATGATTTTTATCTAGATCCACCACTAATTTCTCTACTAAAGTCAATAATTGTGGAGGAAGGGAGTAAAGTAACAATGGTTTAGGAAACGAATGATCAAATTTAGGATGTACCTATTGTGAAAAAATATTTTCATGTGCTTCTAGAGTATTTATCTAGGCATACTCTTGAATGTGAATTTTAATTATCCATTTAAATAATTCCTGTTTCAATGCCCATATCAAATACCCCTTATAGAATCGACATTCTGGAATTAGTGGAAGTAATGAAACTACTAGACGAATTGAGTAATAATGGATTTATTCTCCCTAGTGTTACTCCATGGGGATCCCATGTTCTTTTTTTATGAAGAAACATGGATCAATGATGTTGTGCATTGACATTATAGCGATCATTGCTATAACAATAAAGAAGAAGTATCCCTTACCTTGTATTGATGATTCATTTGATATACTTCATGGAGCTCAATATTTTTCAAAGACTATCATTCAATTTGGATACCATCGGTTGTTCTTGAAAAAGGAATACATTCCAAAAATAGCATTTCGAACCAGGTACATGTATTACGAGTATATAGTAATGCCTTTGGGACTTACTCATGCACCCTTTGTTTTCATGGAACTAATAAATAGAGTTTTCAAGTAATATATTTATGACATTGTAGTTGTATTTATTGATGATATCATGGTATTCTCCAAACAGTATGATGATTATGAAAATCACTTACAAATTATTAGGAAAACACTTAGAAGAAATGAATTATATGGAAATTTTTGAATGTGTCATTTATGGATTCAGAAGATTTGTTTTCCTGGACATATTGTCTCTAAGGATAAAATCTATATTGATCATTCAATAAAAAGGGTATTCCAGGAATGGCTAGCACCGATTAGTATAACTGAGGTATATTATTTTTTGGGTTTAGAAGGTTTTTATCGTCGTTTTGTCCAAAAATATTTCAGATCGGAACACCCATTAACCAAGATCACACGTAGCAAGGTTTTTTTTTTTGGAAAAAAGAGTGTGAAAAATGTTTTGATGAATTGAAGAAAAGAATAGTCAATGTAATTATCTTGACTATATCATTATGGAATGATTGGTTTTATATTTATAGTGATGCTATAATGAAATGAATTAGTTTTGTTCTTATGTAGACTGATACAGAAATTTTCTATGCATCACGACAGCAAAAAAATCAACGATCAGAACAATCCCACTAATGATATTTAGGTACCAACTTGAATATTTTCTCTAATGATATGTATATAGTATCTCTATGGTAAAAAATGTGAGATATATACTGATCACAAGAGTTTGAAGTATATTTTCTCACAAAAATAACTCAATATGAGGCAAATGAGACAAATCAAAAAAATCAAGGATTATAATTCCACTATACACTACCACCCGGGGAAGGAAAATAAGGTGGAAGATGCTTTGAACAGAAAGGATAATGGGTTTCTGGAAAATATGAGAGTTTAAAGGGATCCAATTCTCATTGATCTAGTAAATATGGATATGAGAATAATCATAAAAGTTGAAACATTAATAAATTTTCTAATCGTTTCCAAACCATCTTTACTAGAGTGTGTAGAATTTTATCAAACCGACGATGAGGAGTTTGAGAAGAAACTTAATTCTATGAATGATGGCATATTAATCGACTTCGTATATGAAGATGGAATTTTTAAATTTTGGAAAATTATTTAAGTTCTTGATATTCAAAATCAAAAAAGATAATTGTTGGATGACGCTCATAGCTCCAATTTTTCTATAAATAGTGGAACCACTATGATTTATAGATATTTGAAGAAACATTTTTGATGGTGCAACATGAAGATGGAGATTCCTGAATATGTGTCATGATTTCTGGTTTTTCAACAAGTGAAAGCTAGAAGACAACATCCTAGATGTTTTATTCAACATCTTCTAATACCAGTCTATGAATGGGATGATATTATGATGGAATATTTCATAGGACTACCATGTACTCCTAGATGGAATGATGCAATATGTGTCATTTTTTATCTTCTAACAAATTCAGCACATTTTCTTGTTATAAGAGAAGATTTACCACTTGAAAATTTATAATGACTATATATTAATGAAGTTGTAAGACCTCAATGTGTACCCCTATCTTTTGTTTCTGATCATGATCCCCATTTTATATCATGATTCTAGAAACAACTTCATAAATCCATGGATACTGAACTTCCATTTAGCATTACCTTCCACCATCAAACTGGCAGACAATCAGAACGGACTATTCAATCCCAATAAGACATGTTGAGATCTTGCTCACGTGACATTGAAGGAATGTGGGATCAGTATTGTAACATCCCGGGAAAATAAAGAATATGACATTTTCATATTTATCCATATTTGTGAATAAAATATTAATATGACTTTAAAGGGGACGCTATGCTCGATGGCGTACCCAACACTCAACAACGAGTTTCTTGAGAATCTTACGTTGCACTCTAATAATAAAATAATATTATTTTAAATGGTAGTTAACATGTAACCGTTGTATTGGAGGGAATGGATATAAATAACTAAAATATGATTTTATATGTTTTTAAATGTTTTTACATTTATCCAATAAAATATAAAGGCATAAAATACGGAAAGAATTCAATTTTAGGCGTATATGGCCTAGTTTTCACTAAAGGTTCACTTATCATCTTTTGATGGAGAACCGTTACTAAATATAGTTTTTTTCACTCTTATATATCCTTTTGGACCAAATAAAACTCCTCTTAGGAATTGGTACATCAAAATTTACTTTGTGTAAATTTTTGGTATCATTCTGATAAAGTTCATTTTTTAATGAATAGTGTATGAAGTTGTATTTTAATTCAAAATCTCTATTTAATCTAATTTATTTATATGCTTAGATTATCTTTTGATATGGTTTTAAAGTGAAATTAGAATATATTTTTACCATTAAATCCAATAGTGGTCATTGGAATTAAGTTCACTTTGAAATCAGACTTAAACTAGTGTCAATCTTTTGATACTTATTGTTTCATAAAAACACGCTATTTACTCTGACTGCGGGAATTAATTATTAAATTAATTATTGTGACATATATGTTTTGAATTTTGTAAAATAGACTTATTTTATGAATTCAGAATATCAAATATAGCTTAGGGTGAATTTTTGGGATTTTTCTGAAAAACATCATTTTTTGATGAATAGTGAAACCACTATGTGGTACTTATAAAAACTGATTTTTCCGTTTAAATGAAATTTTGCCATCTTTGTGTTTTGAATTTCAAAAATCCGACATACATGGTTGTCGTTAAGAAGTAAAATGTGGTTCAATGGGATAAAAATAATTTTTTGGTGAATAGTAATTTATTATGTTTTTAATCGCGATTAAAGGTAATTAGTGTAGTTTAAGGTAAAAATAATGTTTTAATAATATGAAATGAACTTTAAACATGTCCAAACCTCATTAGATGTGTCATGGCCTACCAAGACAACCCATGGGTCAACCTGGGGACCCCATGAAGCCACTTTGATTGGAAAATGACATTAATATCTTTTTATTTAATGTTAAAGTAAAAATGAGACAAACATGAAATTATTTACTAAAACAATTTTTACATGGGGTTATACAAATCAGATTTTTGACTATAAATATTCATTAGAAACCTAAAAAGATTTCCTACATCATAGTAATTTTTTTTATAATTTTTAGTCATTAAATAAATTATATTATTTATGACATCATGATAATGTAGCGATGAGCTCATTATTTAACGATATAAAAAAATGGAAAGATAATGTAATATCAAAGACCTAAACATGTCCAAAACCTATTGGATGAGTGTATTTCGAACCCTTATCACCTTATCCTTGAATTATATCAATGTGGGACCTCTTAAATCCGAATATAATTTTAAAATAATGTGACTTTTCTTTACATTCCATGAGTGCCCCTCCTCTCCTCTTATAAAAGGCCCCCACCTCTACCTCCTTACCCACACCCCCAAAGCCTTTTCCTCGACCAAACGCTGCCCATTTTGTCTCTCCACTTCCCTATCTTACTTCTTGAATCCTCTCTCTGGGCAGAAGTCTTCCCAAGGAAGCCTTTGAGCTCAAACCAAATGGAGTTACCCGATTTTAAGGTAATGTCTTCACTTGAGTCCTTTTGTTTTATTTTGCTTCTCCAACCCCGCAAACTATTTTTCTTCATTTTTTTTGTAACAACTCCAGTATCATCAATATACTAGGATGTTGTTATAAGAATTATTTGAGTTACACTTTCACACACCTAAATCTAATGGTTAAAGAACATACTGTTTCTGTGGATGGCGAATTTCGGCCTCCCGAAACGATGATTGTTCAACATTATTTTAACACATTAAAGGGTGGAAATTAAGATGACACTATATTTATATATGTTTTATAATATTTTTATGTTTTTCTTAAGCTTATGTATTTTTAATTTTGGGCATACCATTATGGTTTCCATTATGGGTAACGCGAAGGAGTGAAACGTTAAGGTTTCTCCGAAAAGATTTCGGGAATATACTGTGATGGGTATTCCAAACTTAACCAAGAGGGTTACTACCTACGTAAGAATGTTATGAATGCCTCAAGTTACCTTTATGTCTTATGATTTCTATGATTTATTCATGTTTTGATGAGGTATGTTAAAATGCCTATGTTTTATGGGTAAAGTATGATTTCATTCTTATGTATATATGAACTCATGTTTCCTTTCCATATTTTTATAACCCTTACTGAGATTTTTATGCTCATCCCATGTTTTTGAAATGTTTTTCACAGGTCAAGGGAAAGGTACATGATGTGATGATAGTGTCAAGGATGCGTCAAGAAAGAATCCATGTTTTATTTTAAATATTTTTCTGTTGATGGGAAGAATGAATACTGTCTTTTATGTAACCACTTTGTTTAAATGTGGAATGTAATGCATGTTTCATGATCTAATTCTCAAAAACTCTAAACCCTGAAAAAATACTCAATGTGTAATCTTGTAATAACTCAATATTAAGTAAGGTTTAAGGTTTGGGCCTTATAGTTGGTATCAGAGGTCGGTTTAGATAAATTTACAGGTTAGGGTATTCTTTAAGCATAAGTGACATTACCATAATGGTTATGATTTCAGAAAGAGTCCTAGTTTTAGATAAAGTGAATGAGTAAGTATATCTTAGTGTTTAACTTACTCATTAGTGCATGATGGTTTTGATGATATACTCACACTGACATTTCTGTTTTTAGTGAATTGATGGATCTAGCAGGCACTAAAGAGACAACAGGTTTGAAGGAAACTGTGGTGGTTCTCTGATTAAGATACTAGATAAAATGGAGGATTCAATGAGGAAACTCGTGGTTGTTCTAAACCAAATAACAAGGAGTCATGATCAACCACTTGAACCTTGGTATGTTCTGTAATGCATCATGTGCGAGATGACCAATCGATGTGGAAGTTCAGGTAATAATTATAAAGTTAACCATTATAGTTTATATGATCCTTACTTTTGAGGTAATTTTGGGTTATTATATGATATGCTGGAAAATGAAAGGCATGAGATAAACTTGAGGTTAAAATATGTTATGATAATTTTTGATGATTTTATCTCTTTTTGGGGAATGATTTAAGAATTATATTGTTTTGGAAAAAGGACAACACGCAGACCGTGTGACAACCCATCGCGTCGGACAAAACTGCGGGAATCGAACCCACAACCAAAGTGCCACTGGTATTTATCGCCTACCACTGGACTACGTGAAGTCCCTGGTTAGTTTGACTGATTCTTTTTAGTTATATGATTTTATGAATTAATAGTAAGTTTATTTTGGGTTATTTATGAAAATGATTAACCTATCATGGAGGATATGTGATTAGGTTAATTACTTTTCAATATGAGACTTTAGGAGTAACTGATGTTGTTTGGAGATAAATGTTACGATTTCACTTGGATGACTATGTGACTAAATCCTTCAAATATTTGGGTTTCAATCTTAGATTGGTTTACTTTGAAGAATTTTATGGACAAATTTTTTATCGGATGGTCCACATTGAACTTTGGGATTTGTTGGACAAATTTTCGAGATTAAACATAGATTGTCTTTTTAATGGGTTATCCTTTTCTGGATTATCTGACCTTGTACTAACATTTTTGGTTTTGGTTTTCATTAAGGTCTAAAGATATGGGAATTATATAGTTCTCTTTTGTGGATTATGTGTTTCTCTAGAAGTTTATTATAGTACTCTTAAAGAGAACAAGTCTTCCTAAATACTCATCTTTTGGAAAAAAATATGAGTTTGATTAAGGAATCTAGTAAAAGTTGAAAGTCAACATGATAAGTGATTATGTTTCCTTATGAATAAATTCCTCAATAAAAAGTAACTTAAAACAAAAATGTTGTCTATTAACTTTTCCTACTGGGGAATCGAATACCGTTTAACCCATCACAAGTTTGTGATTTTCTTATGGTTAACTTTCTCCAGGACATGTTTACTATCACTCTCCCTCAAGAACATGAACCTTTTATTTTTCTTCCATGTCCATGTTTTTATACACGGAATCCTAGTATGGGTTAACTAGGGTGACCTCTATACTTATCATCCTTTTTTTAAAGTGATTGTTTTACAGACTCTTGTTCCGATGTGGGACTTTCAAGGATGTTTCCAAGCTCAATTTTAAAAATGACGAGGACGCAATTCCCAAAAGGGGGAAAGGATGTAAAACCCTAGGTAAATAAAGAATTTGACATTTTCATATTTATCCATATTTGTGAATAAAATATTAATATGACTTTAAAGGGAAAGCTATTCTCGATGGCGTACCCAACACGCGACAACGAGTTTCTTGGGAATCTTACGTTGCACTCTAATAATAAAATAATATTATTTTAAATGGTAGTTAACATGTAGCCGTTGTATTGGCAGGAATGGATAGAAATAACTAAAATACGATTATATATGATTTTAAATTTTTTTACATTTATCCAATAAATGATAATGGCATAAAATATGGAAAGAATTAAATTTTAGGCGTATATGCCCTTGTTTTCACTAAAGGCTCAGTTATCGCCTTTTGATGGAGAACCTTCACTAAATATAGTTTTTTCACTCTGATACATCCTTTTGGACCAAATCAAACACTTCTTAAGAATTGGGACATCAAAATTTACTTTGTGTAAATTTTTGGTATCATTCTGATAAAGTTCATTTTTTAATGAATAGTGTAAAATGTTGTATTTTAATTCAAAACCTCTTTTTAATATAATTTATTTATATGATTAGATTATCTTTTGAATTAGTTTTAAAGTGAAATTAGAATATATTTTTACCATTAAATCCAATAGTGGTCGGTGGAATTAAGTTCACTTTGAAATCATACTTAAACTAGTGTCAATCTTTTGATACTTATTGTTTCATAAAAACACGCTATTTACTCTGAAAGCGGGAATTAATTATTAAATTAATTAATGTTACTTATATGTTTTAAATTTTGTAAAATAGAATTCATTTTTTAATTTGGAATATCAAATATATCTTAGGGTGAATTTTTGGTATTTTTCTGAAAAACTTCAATTTTTGATGAATAGTGAAACCACTGAGTGGTACTTATAAAAACTGATTTTTCCGTTTTAAATTTTTTTTTCCATCTTTGTGTTTGGAATGTCAAAAATCCGATATACATGGTTGTCATTAAGAAGTAAAATGTGGTTCAATGGGATAAAAATAATTTTTTGGTGAATAGTAACTGATTAAGTTTTTAATCGCAATTAGAGGTAATTAGTGTAGTTTAAGGTAAAAATAATGTTTTAATAATATGAAATGAACTTTACACATGTCCAAACCTCATTGGATGTGTCATGGTCGACCAATACAACCCATGGGTCAACTTGGGGACCCCATGAAGCCACTTTGATTGGAAAATGACATTAATATATTTTTATTTAAAGTTAAAGTAAAAATGAAACAAACATGAAATGATTTACTAAAACAATTTTTACATGGGGTTATAAAAATCATATTTTTGACTATAAATATTCATTAGAAAACTAAAAAGATTTCCTACATCATAGTAATTTTTCTTTATAATTTTTATTCATTAAATAAATTAAATTATTTATGACATCATGATGATGTAGCGATAACCTCATTATTTAACGATTAAAAAAATGGAAAGATAATATAATATCAAAGACCAACACATGTCCATTGTAATGCCCCGACCCCATCTACCCAGAGTCAGTGAGTTACTTCGTAACATTGGCATGACCACAAATGATCATGTCTCGAAATACCGATTAGTTTAGTAGCCTTGGAAACACTAGATACATTCGTAAACGTTACATTACATCATAAAGTGAAAAACTACAATAACAAAGTCTCCATAGTCTACACTCATATCCTCTTTTGACTATCCCTGCAGGTCATTCATAAAATACTTCTTCACATTCGGGAAAATATTAAAACATTGAAAGGGGTGAGCTCAGATGCTCAGTAAGGCTAACAATAATGCGGAAGCTTTCATAAATAAACATTAACATTTAAGGCAATGTATAACTAAAACAAAAGCCTTTTAAACATGAAATTCAACATAATATGGCAAAAGTAAAATGAGATAATGCCATTTACTTATTCACATGGATATTCTACTGGTCGAATAATCACATGCAATATCAATAACCACTTTCATAATGATGGAATGCATAATGGAAGACTATCATAACCACATAGCCAAGGCCTCGTGCCAAGACCACAAATTAGATTTTGTCAAGGCCTCATGCCAAGACACTAGTTTGTCTCATGAGACCTGCCGATGCATCGAGGAGCTATAGCGGGCTCCACCCATCACTTATTAAGTCCAATGCATTTCTCATATAAATAGGTTTAAACATATCATAAACCATAACATAATCGTATCACATAAAACATGCATAAAGGAAACATAACATTTCCACATTTCAATCACAAGATATCAATACAACACATTGATATAGTAAAAACGCTTTCAAAACCATTTTCAATACCAAAATAAAAGAAAGTTAAACCTTTTTATTTATTTTAATTAAAAAATGGCTTGTAAAGGAAGCCGAAACTCAAATAATGGTCACGGCGGCGGAGAAGTCGTTGTCGCCGCATAAGTACGGAAAGAAAAACATTCCCTTTTGCCATTTAGCAAAATGCTTCGTATAAAAAGATTCCTTTTGAATAAACGTAAAAGTCAAAGGGGTTTATACACCGTATAAAAGAAAGTTGTGTATAAAACCAAATATGCCTCAATGAAATGGGATTGAGACGAAGTCCTTAAAAAGATCATTTTTTTTATAAAGTAGGTATATTATGTGTATTCACTAAAAGTACACATAAATAATGTAAAAATACAAGATAGGACATAATAATATCATGACATAATTTGAAAGTAGGAGATTATCCCAAAGAATGGAAATTGGGTTAAGAAGTTCCCTTACCTCGCGTCTTGTCCTGACTCGACCGTTCTTTATCCTCCTGAATAATAAACTAGAGTTAATTTATGTTTACATAAGAACCTTGTTCATGTTCATTATTCCATTTATATCACTTATTACCATGTTATGAACATTATTTAATTATTTATGTTAATAACGGTCGTTTTGTCGATCTTTGGTACTTGAGTCAAAAATAAACTTCTTATAATTACAAGTTGTTTATGTGGTAGAATATCCATTATATCCAGAATTATATTCATGATTTAGATGTCATATATATCTTATATATCCAGTATATACATTCATTTATAATATTACGTAACATTTAGAGGTAAGAAATGAAATTCACCGTTCATGGAGACGGTAAGCCGTACGTACGCATGAACGCTACTTTCATTTAAATTTCATATTTAATGGAACTAAATCATAATGATATAAATGTATAATATAATTCCAGTATAATATAGTGTATAATACAATTTACTCCATCCTTTATACATCCCACATATGGCATTAACCATTCAAATCACTTTGAGGGGCGGTAGTCCGCACTTCCTAAAATGAAATTATCCCGTTTTACCCATAATTGATATCATAAAGTATGTCATAAATGAGAAATACAGAAGCATAAGTAAAACATAAACATATTATATATCATATATAAAAATAGTCACATCTTAATGGCCACCTTTTAAGGTGTTATATGAGTGTTGAACAATCACCGTTTCGTGAGGTAGAAATTCGCCATCCACAGAAATCGTATGTTCTTTAACCATTAGATGTAGGTGTGTGTAAGTGTAGCTAGAATCCTTCTTATAACAACATCCTAGTATATTTAGGATACTGGTGTTGTTACAAAAGAAATTAATAAAAAGAGTTTAGGGGGTTGGAGAAGAAAAATAAAACAAAACAACATTAGAAAAAACATTACCTCAAAATCGGGTAACTCTTTTTGATTTGAGCCAAAGGCTTCCTTGTGAAGAGTTCTGCCCAAAGTAAGGCTTCTAGGAGTAAGAGGGGGAAGTTGGGAGAGTATTTGGGCAGAGTTTGGGCGAGCCAAATGGCTTGAAAGTGTGAATGAGGTGGTAGAGGTGGGGGTCTTTTATAAGTGGAGAGTAGGTGCACTTTTGGAAAGTAATGAAATGTTATTCAATTATACAATGCTTTTAGGTTTCTAAAGGTCCCAAACTTATATAATTCGTGGATAAGGTGATAAGGGTTCTAAATCTACTAATCCAATAGGATTTGGACAAGTGTAAGCCTTGGATTTTTCATTATCTTCTCATTTTATTTAAATCGTTAAATAATGAGGTCATCGCTGCATCATAATGCTGTCATAAATAATTTAATTTATTTAATGTCTAAAAATTATAAAAAAAATACTATGATGTAGTAAATCTTTTTATCTTTCTAATGAATATTTATAGTCAAAAAGTGGACTTGTGTAACCCCACTTAAAAACTGTTTTAGTAAAATAACTCATGTTTGTGTCAATTTAATTTTAACATTAAATAAATATATATTAATGTCATTTTCCAACCAAAGTGGCTCCATGGGGTCCCCAAGTTGACCCATGGGTTTTCTTGGTCGGCCAGGACTCACCCAATAGGAGTAGGACAAGTTTCAAGCTCATCTCATATTATTAAAACATTATTTTTACCTTAAACTACACTAATTACCTCTAATCGTGATTAAGAACGTAAAAGTTACTATTCACCAAAAAATTATTTTAATCTCATTGAACCACATTTTACTTCTTAATGACAACCATGTATGTCGGATTTTTTAAAATCAAATCACAGAAGTGGTAATATTTCATTTAAACGAAAAATCAGTTATTTAACTACCACTTAGTGGTTTCACTATTCATCAAAAATTGAAGTTTTTCAGAACAATGACAAAATTTCACCCTAAGCTATAATTGATATTCCGAATTCAAATATGATGTCTATTTTACAAAATTCCGAACATATAAGTTGCATTAATTAATTTTATAATTAATTCCCGCTGTCACAACAAATAGCGTGTTTTTAAGAAACAATTTATATCAAAAGATTGGCAATTGTTTATGTCCAATTTCAATGTTAAATTAATTCTAATGACCACCATTGGATAAAATGGTAAAAATATATTCTAATTATACTTTAAAAAAACTAAATAGTATAATTTATCACTATAGATTATTTTGATTAAAAAATTTGTTTTTAAGTATTTTTCACTATTCATAAAAAATTAGATGTTCTTAGAAAAATACCAAAAATTCAACATAGGCTAATTTCGATATTCCGAATCCAAAAATGAAGTCCATTTTGAAATATAAAATTTCTATAATGTTAAAAAGTGGTTATTACTATTCATAACGGCTACTTTGATTAGTCGCGGTGTTTTAGAACTCGAAGTTGCGTACAATGCAAGCTATTGCATTATTGAAAGAGAGGCGTATCGTGGAAGCTCGGGGTGTTACATTCTCCCCTCCTTCAATAAATTGCGTCCTCGCAATTTGATATTTTTCTTTGAAAATAAAAGGTTGAAAAGAGAAAATACCTTTGAGGAAAACCCACATCGGAAATAAGGTTAATAAAATTTAGTCTTAATAAGAGGGAAATGGAAATAAGAAAGTCACCACCAAATTATGATCTCGATAAAGAGAACATTGGTGGCAATTAGAGAAATATAATTGGAGGAAAAACCTAAATATTTGTAGGGAGTGATTGAGGTCATCAATCACAATCAACTGTCAAATTGAGGGCCTCAAAGCCTTCAATCTATGTTGATTTAAAATATCATCAGTTCAACAAGACATAATGTATTAGGATAACACATTTTTTTGTTTTAATATCCCTTTACTAAAGTTTAAGAATTAATTTATTCATTGAATAAGAGATAGGTATATATATATTTATGCTTGAAAATTAGAGTTTCAACATTCAACTCATCTTTCACTCAAAAGGATAATAGAACTCAAAAATATTATACTTATCCTAATTGTATAAGGTTTCAAATGTTAACACATACCATTTAGATTAGTAAAATTATTTTGTAATAACCAGGGACTTCCTGTAGGCTAGTGGTAGGAAATAAAGGCATGTCGCACCATGATTGTGGGTTCGATTCCTGCATCTTTGTCCGACGCGATGGGTTATGCCCCACCCTACAGGTTGTCCTTTTCCTAAAACTACAGTATCATAATATTCCAAAAATAATCTTCATAAATTTTTTAACCTTAAACAATACTATCCAAAGATCAACTTAATCCACTCCAACCTTTATAGTTATCCAAAATACCTTTGTCCAGACTTTCTCTAAAAGGTCTCTTAATTCTAAAATCAATTTATCAGATTCCCCAAACAAAGTAAAGTTTCTCTTATTGTCACATACTAAAAATATAATTACCTTCATCATACTAAAACCTTACTGAAATCAATAAGTACTGCAGTACAATCCTTATATATATATCACATTATTCTAATAACCAGAATATAATCCATGAGTCCAAAATCACCAATACATTAGTTATTCTGCTTCAACTGTAGTAACAGCATAAGATTGTCCTTGATCCCTTAGCCTTTTCTGAGGTATGTTTCCCTGACGCTTAGGACATTCATTTGCATAATGACCCATTTCTCTACAATTGTAGTATTCAACTTTGATAGCCTCTTTCTTTCCCTTGCAATCACGTGCCTGGTGACCTATTCTCCACATTTATAACAAACTCCCATTCCTTTTAGGCAAGTACTAGGGTGATTCTTCCCACAATTATCACATAATGGAAAATCTTTCTTTCACTTTTTCCCTTTATCTGTCTCTTGTTCCACCGTTCTCTTCTTCTCTTGCTTTACTTTGTTGTCATAAGACATAGAGAATTCCTTTTCTGTCTTGATAGCACACGAGACAATATCTTCGTATGATGAGAAGGATTGTGATACTAAAGCTCGACGGAGAAATGGTTTTAACCCATCAAAGAAACGATCAATCTTACTCTTTGGGTTACGTATATAATCTGCAGCATACCTCGCTAGCCTTGTAAAGTTGGCCCCATACTTTGGGACATTCTCATCCTCCTTCTGCCTCAGACTCAGAAATTGCCTTTCCATATCTGCTTGATGGTCACGAGGAAAGTATTTTTCTAAGAAAAGCTCTTTGAACTCCCTCCATTCCATATTCGATACGTCATCATCTTCCTTTGTGTTTTGATTCAGCGACCACCACTGATCGGCATCTCCAGTGAGGCGGTAAACTGCCATGGCAACCTTCTCCCTTTCACTACTCCCCAAGGCGTGGAATATTTTCTCTAAGGAATTTATCCATTGCTCAGCTACTATAGGATTTGTACTCCCATTGAAGGTTGGTGGTTGTTGCCTCATGAATCGATCTAGCATTGATCCTCCACGTTGCGGATCAGGGTGCTCCATACGAGTAAGGTTATTATTCATAACCTGAGTGAGTTGTCCCAGTATGGTAATAAGTTGATCAGCACCAGTTGTATCTCCAGATCCACAATAATTATCTTGAGCAGGAGGGCAATCCCTACACGGAGTTCGTGCATTGATACGGTTTCATTCCTTCCACTAGGCTCCATTTCTAAACAATGGCATAAACTAGATTAGTTTATGAATCAAAATACATAATTCCATACTTGTTAAACACTTTACATAAATTGAACTATTTATGGATATAATCCATAATCATAAAAAGAAATGTTTTCTTTGAGAAAGTATATACTCATAACCCTTCATAGTGGTTTGTAAATAAAATGAGAATTATCCTAATCATATCCCCCAGGAGTGTCGTAACCAAGAGTGCAGCAAGGCCCGTTGTCGTGCACCAGTTCCCGTTCGAGTATAGCTCAACGTGGTGTTTTCGGGTTTTACCCCTAGGTACATCTGTGCCAGAGCCGCCTCTACCTGCTCGTATCCAGACAGGGATGTATTGCTCGAAAAACTCACAACATCTCTACAATACAAAAATTCCAGGAAGTTCTTCTACACTAATCCTCAAAGTCTATCTTCGGGTTATGTGCTCTAATCAGAGTTTATCTAAATCTAGCTTCCAAGGTTAGTACTAAACTGCCTCTGATACCAACTGTAACGCCCCGACCCCAGCTACCCAGAGTCGGTGCGTTACTTCGTAACATTGGCATGATCACAAAAGATCAAGTCTCGAAAGACCGATTAGTTTAGTATCCTTGGAAACACTAGATACATTCGTAAACGTTACATTACATCATAAAGTGAAAAACTACAATAACAAAGTCTCCATAGTCCACACTCATATCCTCTTCTGACTATCCCTGCAGGTCATTCATAAAATACTTTTTTCACATCCTGGAAAATATTAAAACCTTGAAAGGGGTGAGCTCAGATGCTCATTAAGGCTATCAATAATGCGGAAGCTTTCATAAATAAACATTAACATTTAAGGCAATGTATAACTAAAACAAAAGCCTTTTAAACATGAACTTCAACATAATATGGCAAAAGTAAAATGAGATAATGCCATTTACTTATTCGCATGGATATTCTACTGGTTGAATAATCACATGCAATATCAATAACCACTTTCATAATGATGGAATGCATAATGCCAGACTATGATAACCACGTAGCCAAGGCCTCGTGCCAAGACCACAAATTAGATTTTGTCAAGGCCTCGTGCCAAGACACTAGTGTGTCTCATGAGACCTGCCGATGCCTCGAGGAGCTATAGCGGGCTCCACCCGTCACTTATTAAGTCCAATGCATTCCTCATATGAATAGGTTTAAACATATCATAAACCATAACATAATCGTATCACATAAAACATGGATAAAGGAAACATAACATTTCCACATTTCAATCACAAGATATCAATACAACACATTGATATAATAAAAACGCTTTCAAAACCATTTTCAATACCAAAATAAAAGAAAGTCAAAACTGTGTAGAGGAAGCCGAAACTCAAATAATGGTCACGGCAGCGGAGAAGTCATTGTCGCCACATAAGTACAGAAAGAAAAACATTCCCTTTTGTCATTTATCAAAATGCTTCGTATAAAAAGATTCCTTTTGAATAAACATAAAAGTCAAAGGGGTTTATACACCGTATAAAAGAAAGTTGTGTATAAAACCAAATATGCCTCAATTAAATGTGATTGAGACGAAGTCCTTAAAAAGATCATTTTTTATAAAGTAGGTCTATTATGTGTATTCACTATAAGTACACATAAATAATGTAAAAATACAAGATAGGACATAATAATATCATGACATAATTTGAAAGTAGGAGATTAACCCAAAGAATGGAAATTGGGTTAAGAAGTTCCCTTACCTTGTGTCTTGTCCTGACTCGACCGTTCTTTAACCTCCTGAATAATAAACTAGAGTTAATTTATGTTTACTTAAGAACCTTCTTCATGTTCATTATTCCATTTATATCACTTATTACCATGTTATGAACATTATTTAATTATTTAAGTTAATAACGGTCGTTTTGTCGATCTTTGGTACTTGCGTCAAAAATAAACTTCTTATAATTACAAGTTGTTTATGTGGTAGAATATCCATTATATCCAGAATTATATTCATGATTTAGATGTCATATATATCTTATATATCCATTATATACATTCGTTTATAACATTACCTAATATTTAGAGGTAAGAGATGAAATGCACCGTTCATGGAGACGGTAAGCCGTACGTACGCATGAACGCTACTTTCATTTCAATTTCATATTTAATGGAACTAAATCATAATGATATAAATGTATAATATAATTCCAGTATAATATAGTGTATAATACCATTTACTCCATCCTTTATACATCCCACGTATGGCATTAAAGATTCAAATCACTCTGAGGGGGCGGTAGTCCGCACTTCCTAAAATGAAATTATCGCGTTTTACCCATAATGGAAATCATAAAGTATGCCATAAATGAGAAATACAGAAGCATAAGTAAAACATAAACATATCATATATCATATATAAAAATAGTTACATCTTAATGGCCACCTTTGAAGGTGTTATATGAGTGTTGAACAATCACCGTTTCGTGAGGCCGAAATTCGCCATCCACAGAAACCGTATGTTCTTTAACCATTAGATGTAGGTGTGTGTAAGTGTAGCTAGAATAATTCTTATAACAACATCATAGTATATTTAGGATACTGGTGTTGTTACAAAATAAATGAATAAAAAGAGTTTAGGGGGTTGGAGAAGAAAAATAAAACAAAACAACATTTGAAAAAACATTACCTCAAAATCGGGTAACTCTTTTTGATTTGAGCCAAAGGCTTCCTTGGGAAGAGTTCTGCCCAAAGTAAGGCTTCTAGGAGTAAAAGGGGGAAGTTGGGAGAGTATTTGGGCAGAGGTTGGCCGAGCCAAATGGCTTGAATGTGTGAATGAGGTGGTAGAGGTGGGGGCCTTTTATAAGTGGAGAGGAGGGGCACTTTTGGAAAGTAATGAAATGTTATTCAATTATACAATGCTTTTCGGTTTCTAAATGTCCCACACTTATATAATTCGTGGATAAGGTGATAAGGGTTCTAAATCTCCTCATCCAATAGGCTTTGGACAAGTGTAAGCCTTGGATTTTTCATTATCTTCTCATTTTATTTAAATCGTTAAATAATGAGGTCATCGCTGCATCATAATGATGTCATAAATAATTTAATTTATTTAATGTCTAAAAATTATAAAAAAATACTATGATGTATTAAATACTTTTATCTTTCTAATGAATATTTATAGTCAAAATGTGGACTTGTTTAACCCCACTTAAAAACTGTTTTAGTAAAATAACTCATGTTTGTGTCAATTTAATTTTAACATTAAATAAATATATATTAATGTCATTTTCCAACCAAAGTGGCTCCATGGGGTCCCCAAGTTGACCCATGGGTTGTCTTGGTCGGCCATGACTCATCCAATAATATTAGGACAAGTGTCAAGCTCATCACATATTATTAAAACATTATTTTTACCTTAAACTACACTAATTACCTCTAATCGCGATTAAGAACTTAAAAGTTACTATTCACCAAAAAATTATTTTAATCTCATTGAACCACATTTTACTTCTTAATGAAAACCATGTATGTCGGATTTTTGAAAATCAAATCACAGAAGTGGTAATATTTCATTTAAACGAAAAATCAGTTATTTAACTACCACTTAGTGGTTTCACTATTCATCAAAAATTGAAGTTTTTCAGAACAATGCCAAAATTTCACCCTAAGCTATAATTGATATTCCGAATTCAAAAATTATGTCTATTTTACAAAATTCCAAACATATAAGTTGCATTAATTAATTTTATAATTAATTCCCGCTGTCACAACAAATAGCGTGTTTTTAAGAAATAATTTATATCAAAAGATTGGCAATTGTTTATGTCCAATTTCAATGTTAAATTAATTATAATGACCACCATTGGATAAAATGGTAAAAATATATTCTAATTACACTTTAAAACCACTAAATAGTATAATTTATCACTATAGATTATTTTGATTAAAAAAGTTGTTTTTAAGTATTTTTCACTATTCATAAAAAATAAGAAGTTCTTAGAAAAATACAAAAAATTCAACATAGGCTAATTTCGATATTCCGAATCCAAAAATGAAGTCCATTTTGAAATATAAAATTTCTATAATGTTAAAAAGTGGTTATTACTATTCATAACAGCTACTTTGATTAGTCGCGGTGTTTTAGAACTCGAAGTTGCGTACAATGCAAGCTATTGCATTATTGAAAGAGAGGCGTATCGTGGAAGCTCGGGGTGTTACATCCAAAACCTATTGGATGATTGGATTTCGAACCCTTATCACCTTATCCTTGAATTATATCAATGTGGGACCTCTTAAATCCGAATATCATTTTAAAATAAAGTGACTTTTTTTACTTTCCATGAGTGCCCCTCCTCTCCTCTTATAAAAGGCCCCCACCTCTACCTCCTTACACACACTCCCAAAGCCATTGCCTCGACCAACCTCTGCCCATTTTGTCTCTCCACTTCCCTCTCTTACTTCTTGAAGCGTCTCTCTGGGAAGAAGTCTGCCTAAGGAAGCCTTTGAGCTCAAACCAAAGGGAGTTACCCGATTTTAAGGTAATGTCTTCACTTCAGTCCTTTTGTTTTATTTTGCTTTTCCAACCCCCTAAACTATTTTTCTTGATTTCTTTTGTAACAACTCCAGTATCCTCAATATACTAGGTAGTTGTTATAAGAATGATTCGAGGTACAATTTCACACTCCTACATCTAATGGTTAAAGAACATACTGTTTCCGTGGATGGCGAATTTCGGCCTCCCGAAACGATGATTGTTCAACATTCTTTTAACAACTTCAAAGGTGGAAATTAAGATGAAACTATATTTATATATGTTTTATAATATTTTTATGTTTTCCTTAAACTTCTGTATTTTTCCTTTTGGGCATACCATTATGGTTTCCATTATGGGTAACGCGAAGGAGTGAAACGTTAAGGTTTCTCCGAAAAGATTTAGGGAATATACTGTGATGGGTATTCCAAACGTATCCAAGAGGGTTACTACCTACATAAGAATGTTATGAATTCCTCAAGTTACCTTTATGTCTTATGATTTTTATGATTTATTCATGGTTTGATGAGATATGTTAAAGTGCCTATGTTTTATGGGTAAAGTATGATTTCATTCTTATGTATATAAGAACTCATGTTTCCTCTCCATATTTTTATAACCCTTACTGAGCTTTTTATGCTCATCCCAAGTTTTTGAAATGTTCTTCACAGGTCAAGGGAAAGTTACATGATGTGATGATAGTGTCAAGGATGTGTCAAGAAAGAATCCATGTTTTATTTTAAATATTTTTTCGTTGATGGGAAGAATGAATACTGTCTTTTATGTAACCACATTGTTTAAATGAGGAATGTAATCCATGTTTCATGATCTAATTCTCTAAAACTCTAAACCCTGAAAAATTCATCAATGTGTAATCTTGTAATAACTCAAGATTACGTAAGGTTTAAGGTTGGGGGCTTATAGTTGGTATCAGAGGTAGGTTTAGATAACTTTAGAGGTTAGGGTATTCTTTAAGCATAAGTGACATTACCATAATGGTTATGATTTCAGAAAGAGTCATAGTTTTTGATAAAGTGAATGAGTAAGTATATCTTAGTGTTTACCTTCCTCATTATTGCATGATGGTTTTGATGATATACTCACACTGACATTTCTGTTTTTAGTGAATGGATGGATCTAGCAGGCACTAAAGAGACAACAGGTTTGAAGGAAACTATGGTGGTTCTCTGATTAAGATACTAGATAAAATGGAGGATTCAATGAGGAAACTCGTGGTTGTTCTAAACCAAATATCAAGGAGTCATGATCAACCACTTGAACCTTGGAATGTTCTGTAATGCATCATGTGCGAGATGAACAATCTATGTGGAAGTTCAGGTAATAATTATAATGGTAACCATTATAGTTTATATGATCCTTACTTTTGAGGTAATTATGGGTTATTATATGATATGCTGGAAAATGAAAGGCATGAGATAAACATGAGGATAAAATATGTTATGATCATTTTTGATGATTTTATCTCTTTTTGGGGAATGATTTAAGAATTATATAGTTTTGGAAAAAGGACAACAGGCAGACCGTGTGACAACCCGTCACGTCGGACAAAGCTGCGGGAATCGAACCCACAACCAAAGTGCGACTGGTATTTATCACCTACCACTGGACTACGTGAAGTCCCTGGTTAGTTTTACTGATTCTTTTAAGTTATATGATTTTATGAATTAAGAGTAAGTTTATTTTGGGTTATTTATGAAAATTATTAACCTATCATGGAGGATATGTGATTAGGTTAATTACTTTTCAATACGAGACTTTAGGAGTAACTGATGTTGTTTGGAGATAAATGTTAAGATTTCACTTGGATGACTATGTGACTAAATCCTTCAAATATTTGGGTTTCAATCTTAGATTGGTTTACTTTTAAGAATTTTATGGACAAATTGTTTATCGGATGGTCCTCATTGAACTTTCGGTTTTGTTGGAAAAGTTCTGGAGATTAAACATAGATTTTCTTTTTAATGGGTTATCCTTTTCTGGATTATCTGACCTTGTACTAACATTTTTTTTGGTTTTCGTTAAGGTCTAAAGATATGGTAAGTATATAGTTCTCTTTTGTGGATTATGTGATTCTCTAGAAGTTGATTATAGTAATCTTAAAGCAAACAAGTCTCCCTAAATACTCATCTTTTGGAAAAAAATATGAGTTTGATTAAAGAATCTAGTAAAAGTTTAAAGTCAACATGATAAGTGATTATGTTTCCTTATGAATAAATTCCTCAATAAAATGTAACTTAAAACAAAAATGTTGTCTATTAACTTTTCCTACTGGGGAATCGAATACCGTTTAACCCATCACAAGTTTTTGATTTTCTTATAGTTAACTTTCTCCAAGACATGTTTACTATCACTCTCCCTCAAGAACATGAACCTTTGATTTTTCTTCCATGTCCATGTTTTTCTTCATGGAATCCTAGTATGGGTTAACTCGGGTGACCTCTGTACTTATCTTCCTTTTTTTAAAGTGATTGGTTTACCGACTCTTGTTCCGATGTGGGACTTTCAAGGATGTTTCCAAGCTCAATTTTAAAAATTGTGAGGACGCAATTCCCAAAAGGGGGGAAGGATGTAACACCCCAGGTAAATAGAGAATATGACATTTTCATATTTATCAATATTTGTGAATAAAATATTGATATGACTTTAAATGGGACGCTATGCTCGATGGCGTACCCAACACGCAACAACGAGTTTTTTGGGAATCTTACATTGCACTCTAATAATAAAATAATATTATTTTAAATGGTAGTTAACATGTTGCTATTGTATTGGCGGGAATGGATAGAAATAACTAAAATATTATTATATATGTTTTTAAATGTTTTTACATTTATCCAATAAAATATAAAGGCATAAAATATGGAAAGAATTAAATTTTAGGCGTATATGCCCTTGTTTTCACTAAAGGTTCACTTATAGCCTTTTGATGGAGAACCTTCAGTAAATATAGTTTTGTTCACTCTTATACATCCTTTTGGACCAAATAAAACTCTTCTTAAGAATTGGGACATCAAAATTTACTTTGTGTAAGTTTTTGGTATCATTCTGATAAAGTTCATTTTTTAATAAATAGTGTAAAATGTTGTATGTTAATTCAAAACCTCTTTTTAATATAATTTATTTATATGATTAGATTATCTTTTGATTTGGTTTTAAAGTGAAATTAGAATATATTTTTACCATTAAATTCAATAGTGGTCGATGGAATTAAGTTTACTTTGAAATCAGACTTAAACTAGTGTCAATCTTTTGATACTTATTGTTTTATAAAAACACGCTATTTACTCTGACATCGGGAAATAATTATTAAATTAATTAATGTGACTTATATGTTTTGAATTTTGTAAAATAGAATTCATTTTTTAATTCGTAATATCAAATATATCTTAGGGTAAATTTTTGGGATTTTTCGGAAAAACTTCAATTTTTGATGAATAGTGAAACCACTAAGTGGTACTTATAAAAACTGATTTATCCGTTTAAATAAAATTTTTCCATATTTGTGTTTTGAATTTCAAAAATCTGACATACATGGTTGTCATTAATAAGTAAAATGTGGTTCAATTGGATAAAAATAATTTTTTGGTGAATAGTAACTGATTAAGTTTTTAATCGCGATTAGAGGTAATTAGTGTAGTTTAAGGTAAAAATAATGTTTTAATAATATCAAATGAAGTTTACATATGTACAAACCTCATTGGATGTGTCATGGACGACCAAGAAAACCCATGGGTCAACTTGGGGACCCCATGAAGCCACTTTGATTGGAAAATGACATTAATAACTTTTTATTTAAAGTTAAAGTAAAAAATGAGACAAACATGAAATGATTTACTAAAACAATTTTTACATGGGGATATACAAATCAGATTTTTGACTATAAATATTCATTAGAAAAATAATATGATTTCCTACATCATAGTAATTTTTTTATAATTTTTAGTCATTAAATAAATTAAATTATTTATGACATTATGATGATATAGCGATGAACTCATTATTTAACGATTAAAAAAATGAAAATATAATGTAATATCAAAGACCTAAACATGTCCAAAACCTATTGGATGAGTGGATTTCGAACCCTTATCACCTTATCCTTGAATTATATCAACGTGGGACCTCTTAAATCCGAATATCATTTTAAAATAAAGTGAATTTTTTTTACTTTCCATGAGTGCCCCTCCTCTCCTCTTATAAAAGGCCCCCACCTCTACCTCCTTACCCACACTCCCAAAGCCTTTGCCTCGACCAACCTCTGCCCATTTTGTCTCTCCACTTCCCTCTATTACTTTTTGAAGCCTCTCCTTGGGCAGAAGTTTTCCCAAGGAAGCCTTTGAGCTCAAACCAAAGGGAGTTACCCGATTTTAATTTATGTCTTCACTTGAGTCCTTTTGTTTTATTTTGCTTCTCCAACCCCCTAAACTATTTTTCTTCATTTATTTTGTAACAAATCCAGTATCCTCAATATACTAGGTTGTTTTTATATGAATGATTCGAGGTACACTTTCACACACCTACATCTAATGGTTAAAGAACATACTGTTTCCGTGGATGGCGAATTTCGGCCTCCCGAAACGATGATTGTTCAACATTCTTTTAACACCTTCAAAGGTGGACATTAAGATGACACTATATTTATATATGTTTTATAATATGTTTATGTTTTCCTTAAGCTTCTTTATTTTTCATTTTGGGCATACCATTATGGTTTCCATTATGGGTAACGCGAAGGAGTGAAACGTTAAGGTTTCTCCTAAAAGATTTAGGGAATATACTTTGATGGGTATTCCAACCATAACCAAGAGGGTTACTACCTACGTAAGAATGTTATGAATGCATCAAGTTACCTTTATGTCTTATGATTTTTATGATTTATTCATGGTTTTATGAGCTATGTTAAAGTGCCTATGTTTTATGGGAAAAGTATGATTTCATTCTTATGTATATATGAACTCATGTTTCCTCTCCATATTTTTATAACCCTTACTGATCTTTTTATGCTCATACCAAGTTTTTGAAATGTTTTTCACAGGTCAAGGGAAAGGTACATGATTTGATGATAGTGTCAAGGATGTGTCAAGAAAGAATACATGTTTTATTTTAAATATTTTTCCGTTGATGGGAAGAATAAATACTGTCTTTTATGTAACCACTTTGTTTAAATGTGGAATGTAATGCATGTTTCATGATCTAATTCTCTAAAACTCTAAACCCTGAAAAAAATCCTCAATGTGTAATCTTGTAATAACTCAAGATTACGTAAGGTTTAAGGTTTGGGCCTTATAGTTGGTATCAGAGGTCGGTTTAGATAACTTTAGAGGTTAGGGTATTCTTTAAGCATAAGTGACATTACCATAATGGTTTTGATTTCAGAAAGAGTCCTAGTTTTAGATAAAGTGAATGAGTAAGTATATCTTAGTTTTTATCTTCCTCATTAGTGCATGATGGTTTTGATGATATACTCACACTGACATTTCTGTTTTTAGTGAATGGATGGATCTAGCAGGCACTAAAGAGACAACAGGTTTGAAGGAAACTGTGGTGGTTCTCTGATTAAGATACTAGATAAAATGGATGATTCAATGAGGAAACTCGTGGTTGTTCTAAACCAAATATCAAGGAGTCATGATCAACCACTTGAACCTTGGTATGTTCTGTAATGCATCATGTGCGAGATGACCAATCGATGTGGAAGTTTAGGTAATAATTATAAAGGTAACCATTAGAGTTTATATGATCCTTACTTTTGAGGTAATTATGGGTTATTATATGATATGCTGGAAAATGAAAGGAATGAGATAAACTTGAGGATAAAATATGTTATGATAATTTTTGATGATTTTATCTCTTTTTGGGGAATGATTTATGATTTATATAGTTTTGGAAAAAGGACAACATGCAGACCGTGTGACAACCCGTCGTGTCGGACAAAGCTGCGAGAATCGAACCCACAACCAAAGTGCGACTGGTATTTATCGCCTACCACTGGACTACGTGAAGTCCCTGGTTAGTTTGACTGATTATTTTTAGTTATATGATTTTATGAATTAAGAGTAAGTTGATTTTGGGTTATTTATGAAAATGATTAACCTATCATGGAGGATATGTGATTAGGTTAATTACTTTTCAATACGAGACTTTAGGAGTTACTGATGTTGTTTGGAGATAAATGTTACGATTTCACTTGGATGACTATGTGACTAAATCCTTCAAATATTTTGGTTTCAATATTAGATTGGTTTACTTTGAATAATTTTATGGACAAATTGTTTATCGGATGGTCCTCGTTGAACTTTGGGTTTTGTTGGACAAATTTTTGAGATTAAGCATAGATTTTATTTTTAATGGGTTATCCTTTTTTGGATTATCTGACCTTGTACTAACATTTTTGGTTTTGGTTTTCATTAAGGTCTAAAGATATGGGAAGTATATAGTTCTATTTTTTGGATTATGTGATTCTCTAGAAGTTGATTATAGTACTCTTAAAGAAAACATGTCTCCCTAAATACTCGTCTTTTGGAAAAAAATATGAGTTTGATTAAGGAATCTAGTAAAAGATGAAAGTCAACATGATAAGTGATTATGTTTCCTTATGAATAAATTCCTCAATAGAAAGTAACTTAAAACAAAAATTCTGTCTATTAACTTTTCCTACTGGGGAATCGAATACCCTTTAACCCATTACAAGTTTGTGATTTTCTTATAGTTAACTTTCTCCAAGACATGTTTACTATCACTCTCCCTCAAGAACATGAACCTTTGATTTTTCTTCCATGTCCATGTTTTTCTACATGGAATCCTAGTATGTGTTAACTCAGGTGACCTCTGTACTTATCGTCCTTTTTTTAAAGTGATTGTTTTACCGACTCTCGTTTTGATGTGGGACTTTCAAGGATGTTTCCAAGCTCAATTTTAAAAATTGCGAGGACGCAATTCCCAAAAGGGGGATGGATGTAACACCCCAGGTAAATAAAGAATATGAAATTTTCATAATTATCCATATTTGTCAATAAAATATTAATATGACTTTAAAGGGGATGCTATGCTCGATGGCGTACCCAACACGCAACAACGAGTTTCTTGGGAATCTTACGATGCACTCTAATAATAAAATAATATTATTTTAAATGGTAGTTAACATGTAGCCGTAGTATTGGCGGTAATGGATAGAAATAACTAAAATATGATTATATATGTTATTAAATTTTTTTACATTTATCCAATAAAAAATAAAGGCATATAATATGGAAAGAATTAAATTTTAGGCGTTTATGCCCTTGTTTTCACTAAAGGTTCACTTATCGCCTTTTGATGGAGAACAATCATTAAATATAGTTTTGTTCACTCTTATACATCCTTTTGGACCAAATACAACTATTCCTATGAATTGGGACATCAAAATTTACTTTGTGTAAATTTTTGGTATCATTCTGATAAAGTTCATTTTTTAATGAATAGTGTAAAAAGTTGTATTTTAATTCAAAACCTATTTTTAATCTAATTTATTTATATTATTAGATTATCTTGTGATTTTGTTTTGAAGTGAAATTAGAATATATTTTTACCATTAAATCCAATATTGGTCGTTGGAATTAAGTTCACTTTGAAATCAGACTTAAACTAGTGTCAATCTTTTGATACTTATTGTATCATAAAAACACGATATTTACTCTGACATAGGGAATTAATTATTAAATTAATTAATGTGACTTATATGTTTTTAATTTTAAAAAATGGACTTCATTTTTTAATTCGGAATATCAAATATTTCTTAGGGTGAATTTTTGGGATTTTTCTGAAAAACTTCAATTTTTGATGAATAGTGAAACCACTAAGTGGTACATATAAAAACTGATTTTTCCATTTAAATTTTTTTTTGCCATTTTTGTGTTTTGAATTTAAAAAATCCGACATACATGGTTGTCATTAAGAAGTAAAATGTGATTCAATGGGATAAAAATAATTTTTTGGTGAATAGTAACTGATTAAGTTTTTAATCGTGATTAGAGGTAATTAGTGTTGTTTAAGGTAAAAATAATGTTTTAATAACATTAAATGAACTTTACACATGTCCAAAACTCATTGGATGTGTCATGGCCGACCAAGAAAACCCATGGGTCAACTTGGAGAACCCATGAAGCCACTTTTATTGGAAAATGACATTAATATCTTTTTATTTAAAGTTAAAGAAAAAATGAGACAAACATGAAATGATTTAATAAAACAATTTTTACATGGGGTTATACAAATCAGATTTTTGACTATAAATATTCATTATAAAACTAAAAAGATTTCCTACATCATAGTAATTTTATTTATAATTTTTAGTCATTAAATAAATTAAATTATTTATGGCATCATGATGATGTAGCGATGACCTCATTATTTAACGACTTAACAAAATGGAAAGATAATGTAATATCAAAGACCTACACATGTCCAAAACCTATTGGATGAGTGGATTTATAACCCTTATCACCTTATCCTTGAATTATATCAATGTGGGACCTCTTAAATACGAATATCATTTTAAAATAAAGTGACTTTTCTTTACTTTCCATGAGTGCCCCTCCTCTCCTCTTATAAAAGGCCCCCACCTCTACCTTCTTACCCACACTCCAAAAGCCTTTTCCTTGACCAAACTCTGCCCATGTTGTCTCTCCACTTCCCTCTCTTACTTCATGAAGTCTCTCTCTAGGCAGAAGTCTTCCCAAGGAAGCCTTTGAGCTCAAACCAAAGTGAGTTACCCGATTTTAAGGTAATGTCTTCACTTGAGTCCTTTTGGTTTATTTTGCTTCTCCAACCCCCTAAACTATTTTTCTTCATTTATTTTGTAACAACTACAGTATAATCAATATATTAGGTTGTTGTTATAAGAATGATTCGAGGTACACTTTCACACACCTACATATAATGGTTAAAGAACATACTGTTTCCGTGGATGGCGAATTTCGGCCTCCCGAAACGATGATTGTTCAAAATTCTTTTAACACCTTCGAAGGTGTCCATTAAGATGACACTATATTTATTTATGATATATAATATGTTTATGTTTTCCATAATCTTCTGTATTTTTCATTTTGGGCATACCTTTATGGTTTCCATTATGGGTAACGCGAAGGAGTGAAACGTTAAGGTTTATCCGAAGAGATTTAGGGAATATACTGTGATGGGTATTCCAAACGTAACCAAGAGGGTTAATCCCTACGTAAGAATGTTATGAATGCCTCAAGTTACCTTTATGTATTATGATTTATATGATTTAATCCTGGTTTGATGAGGTATGTTAAAGTGCCTATGTTTTATAGGTAATGTATGATTTCATTCTTATGTATATATGAACTCATGTTTCCTTTCCATATTTTTATGACCCTTACTGAGCTTTTTATACTCATCCCAAGTTTTTGAAATGTTTTTCACAGGCCAAGGGAAAGGTACATGATGTGATGATAGTGTCAAGGATGTGTCAAGAAATAATCCATGTTTTATTTTAAATATATTTCCATTGATGGGAAGAATGAATACTGTCTTTTATGTAACCACTTTGTTTAAATGTGGAATATAATTCAAGTTTCATGATCTAATTCTCTAAAACTCTAAACCCTGAAAAGATTCTCAATGTGTGATCTTGTAATAACTCAAGATTAAGTAAGGTTTAAGGTTGGGGCCTTATAAGTATTTACCTCGGGTATAATATTCCTATAATAATATATTTCATTACAGTATTCAGATAGAACCATGAGAAGTGTTATATGGAATGTGATGTTGTAACACCCCAAGATTTCATGGTACATTATTTCGTTAATGTAATTCAATAAATTGCAATACACGCAACACCGAGTTCAAGTGCACCACGATGCACCAAACTAGCTGTTCAAAAGCCGATATGAATAGTATTAAATGAATTTTAAACATTCTATAATCCTTATAATTTTAGAATCCATATTATGAGTTTTAGAGATAAAATGTAAAAACAAATTCATATTTTTCAAATAAAAGATGTATTTTAAAAAAAATGGAATTTTACCGCCTTTAAATGAAGAACCCTTTTAAATATAATATATAAAACATTTATATATTAAATTTGAAAAAATAAACTTTTTATTTAGAATCAGGAAAAAAAAATTAGTTTTGATAAATTTTTGGTTTTTTTTATAACTTTCATATCTGGGTGAATAGTGAAAAATACTATATTTTAATTGAAATCAACTTTTTTAATCAAAATAATTTATAGTGTTAAATTATAAATTTGAATGGTTTGGAAGTATAATTATATTATATTTTTACCATTTAATTCAATGTTGGTCATTGTATGTAATTTCACATTGAAATTGGACATAAACAGGTGTCAATCTGTTGATAGTTATTATTTCTTAAAAATATGTTTTTTTTTATTTTGACAACATGAATTATTTTTAAATTAATTAATTCATCTTATAGGTTTTGAAATTGTTAAAATGGACTTCATTTTTGGTTTCTAAATATCAAATTAACCTTTTGGTGAATTTTTGGTACCTTTCTCAAAACTTTCAATTTTTGATAAATAGTGAAAAACACTGCGTTGTTGTTTAAAACTGATTTTATTTAAATAATTATTTATTTTCTTTAAATTTATATTAGGAAAAAATAGATACATAATGCCTATATATGTTCATTTAATTCATTGGAGTCATTTTACAATAATATTAGATATATAAAATTTTATTGAACTTTTTACCGTTTTTTTACCCACCGTCTATGAGCATTTGAAAATTTTCCTAAAACATAATTTTTCTACTTCTATGAGTTTAATTTCAAAAATATGAGATAGGCAGTTAACCTCAGTATGTAAAATGTTCTTCAATAAGATTTAAATATTTTTTGGTAAATTGTAACTTATGAATTTTATTTACCACAGTTAAAAGTAAATAGGGTAATTAAGGGAAAAAATGATATTATAATTACCCTAACACAAAACCTAATTCCATTGGAAAAGTTCAATTCGAAAAAAACAACCTTTGGAAAAAAATATGATCCTTTTGGTCCACATGTATTAGATTAATACATTTATTACTATTTAATTTAAAGAAGAGTTAAAAGTATTAAATTCAAGTTTTCATAACTAATACATTTTCAATATATGGTTATACATAAGATAAATTCTACTATAAATATTCATTATAAAGATAAAAATATTTCATAAATAATGGTATTTTATTTATAATTTTTATACATTATATAATTTAATTTATTTATGACAAAATGATTAAGCACTAATTACATAATTAATTAAACAATCAAATAAAATGTATTATAAATATTAAAAAAAATATAATTTCAAAGTTTTTATGACATAAAATAATTTTATAGGTTAATATGACATTTTAGTATTGATTCAATGTATATTTTTCTAAGTAATCAAGTTTTGATGACTTTCACAAAAACCAAATACTAAATAGCGACAAAATTGACAAAAATGAGATTTTAAAAGAAATATTATATTATTAAATTATATAATAGTCTTCAAAATTCAAGGATCCTCCAAAAGACATATATAATGATAGGTGTATCATTAATTAATCACATGGGGTTCTCTTGTAAGTTTATATTATGTTTATAAACCATATTATTTATAAATACAAAAAGACATGGTAAATGTAAAACTATTTAGCTAAGAGTTAAATATTAATGATAAGGCTAATCTGGTGACCGAAACCTATCTAAAACATAATGGTTGAAAGTATTTCGACCCCTCCCCACTATATAATATTATAAGTTACTTTTTGAATGATTATATAGTGAATATGAATTTATTATAAATAATAGTTTATGTTTTTCCTATGATGCCCCTCACCCCTCTTATAAAAGGGAACTTCCCCTACACTCAAATTAACATTTCCAAAGCCATTTGGATCGGCCAAACCATACCCAAATTTCCTCCAAACTTCCCTAAATTCATTCTAAAGAACTTAATTTGGTCATCAATCTATCCCACGGATCCCTTTTGATCAAATCAAAACGAAACACCCGAAGAAGAGGTAAATATTTTATCACCTTATTCAAGTTCTTTTCTTCTTCCACTTGATCGTTCTCTGTTGTTTCCATTAATAAATAATAACTCCAGTACCTTATACATATTGTGATGCTATTATAAATATGGAACAATCATATTCATTATTTTATCCATCCTAGGAATGATAATGTCACTATGCATGTGTACGTACGACTTACCGTCTCCATGTCGTGGAGTAATTTGTTATTAAACAATATGTTATTAGGATAGATATAATGATGTGTGATATGTACATAAATAATGAAAATGACATTGTAATGTCTCTATAAAATTAATATAACATTGAATTCCACAACATTTAATCATTACGAAAATGATATTGTCGCTCGTACGTACGTACAGATTACCGTCTCAAAGATGCGATGAGATTCATTTCCACATTCACCATTCATCAATGATTATAAAAATGTATATTATTAATAAGTATGTAATATATGAAATAATAATGATAATGGCGATATATATATTTATATATATATATGTATTTATGTACTTATGTATATCTTATTCAAATACTTCCGTTCAATAAAATATAAAAACAGAAACAACGTTTATGCGTACGTACGACCTACCGCCTCCATAAATGGTGTTTTACATTTCATATATCTATATAATATAAATATTCATATTCTAAATATATATGATATATATGTAATGTTTTATATTATGGAATTATTTAAATCGTGAACTAAATAATACGATCAAGAATAAAAAGTTAAAACACGTACGATAAAGAAAGCGATTATTACATGAAATGTTAATTTAAGATGAAAATCATTATTAAATAGATGTTATAAAGTCATAAATGAATAATTTATGATATAATAAATATAAATATGGTTATGGTATTATTTAATAACATACAATGGTCATTATTCAAGAAGTTAAACGTACACTCGACCAAAGGAAAGTGCAACGTATGGGTTATTTCTTTAATCTCATTGTCATCTGGGATGGTTTATGTGTATGTATTTTCTGGGAAATATCTATTATAAATGTCCATGTTTCATAAAAGGGTTTTGAAAGGGATTATTTTCAATGGAAATTTACTAAAACATCATTTTAAATGTTTTAAATATTTATGTTTCTAAACCTTTCTTATTAATGTCCATGTTTTCAAAATGGTTTTAAGGATTTATTTATATGGACATGAATATTTTAAAATATTAATTCCCTTCAAAAGTTTCAATGTGGAATGGGAAACGTTGATTCAAAAATATCATTTAAATAACTTCTTTTTTAAATTATGCGACTTTTAAATGATTTCATGAAAAAGGGATATTTCTCTCAATGATTTTTACTGATCATTTTCAACTATATCAACATCTATTATGGAATATTATTCTTAATCGATGTTGATTTATTATTATACAAATCATCTGTATTTTATTGAAGGTTTTGTGATATGTTTGACTGTCGATGTTTTATTTTTATACCATTCATGGTTTATGGATAATGTATTGACATTTCTAATGCAAGTTTAATAAGAATGTTTATGTTATGTTTAAACCATATCTTTTGAGTGATTCATTGGACATAGTAATTGATAGGTGGATCACGCTATAGATCCTTGATGCATTGGTAGGACTAATTAGACAAACTAGTGTCTTGGCAAAAGGCCTTGGTAAAATAATTTATTTGTAGTCTTGGCCCGAGACCTTGACTATGTGGTTTAAAAGTCTGGCATTATGCATTCCCTCATTATGAAATTATTTATTATATGTGATTATTAGACTAGTATAATATCCATGAGCATGTTTATATGGTAATTTTTGATTTATTTTTACCATATTATGTTCATGATTATTTTTAAAAGGATGTGGTTTTTATTATATAACTTTCCTTAAAAGTCTATATCATCTACAAAATTATTTACCTTTACTGAGCATCTGAGCTCACCCCTTTCTTATGTTTTATTTTTCCAGGATTTCCAATAAGTATATTATGATTGATATGCATGGTTAAGCTAATGGGAACAATGGAGTTATCACAGGATTATTTATGCTATGTTGTTTGTTAAAAATTTTAATGTAACTTCCTTGTATGTAATCTGTTTTCCCAGAATTCTAAACTTATCGGTCTTTCAGGACTTGATTCCTCGTAATCCGCCAATGTATTAAAATAATGCACCAACTCTGAGAATATTGGGTCAGGCCATTATAGTTGATATCATAGAAAGTTGATCAATTTCCTTGGAAAAATATTTAGATGAACAATGATTAGATAACATTCCCCTAAGACAAACTTTGAGGATTAGTATAGAAAAACATTCTAGAGTTTTGGTTATTTATCGATTTTGTGAGTTTTTGAAGCAAAAAAATCCATGTCTGGAAATGAGTAGGTAGAGCCGGCTCTAGAACAGATGTACCTAGGGGTAAAACCCGAATACACCGCTTTGAGCTAGACTTAGACATGAACTGCTTCATGACAATGGGCATTGTTGCATGCATGGTTATGAAACTCCTACGGGATATGCTTAGGATAATTCATATTTTCATTACAAGCCATTATGATGGATTTAGGAGTAAATACTTCCTCAATGAAAACTATTTTATTATTATGAATTATATCTATAATCTTTTCAATTTACATTAGGTATTTTACAAGTTTGGAATTATTCATTGAGATTCATAAACTATCCTAGTTTATGCCTTTTTTTTGGAAATGAAGCATAGTGGAATGAAAACGAATTCCAGAAATACGCATGATGGAATGAGTAAGAAAGAACCTATCTTTCATTATATTATTCCCTAATTTATAAGGGAAATAATCTCCCATGTATTCTCATCATACGAATAAATAGTATCATGTGTTTGTAAGATAATTAAATAATTCTCTGAGTCCTATGTATTTGAAGGGAAGATAGAGAAGAAAAATATGGTAGAGAGAAAGATGGATAAATGGAAGATGGGAATGAAGGATTTTCTCCTATGTGACAACTGTCTAAAGAATAAACTAGGTAAATGCATGAAGGGAATGTGAGTTTGTTATATGTGTGGAGAAAATGGAAACCATGTACGTGATTGAAAGGGTATCAAAAAGGTTTCAAATGTACAATGATTCAACTACATGAAGTTGGGACACTACAAGAATCAATGTCCCAGTCATTAGAGTATACCGCAAATGATGCTATTGGATAAAAATCAAGTTATGATACTATCTCAAATGAAGAGGAATGACTAGTGTTCTTATGTTGTTATTATAGAATTATTTCATTTGACTGTTGTATCAACAATATACTATTTATATGAATTACGGTGATAAATAAGGATTGTACTACAGTACTATTTTATTGAGGATTTATGATTATATGGTTTGAAGAAAAGTGAGTTAATAGTAAGCTACGATTTTCAGAAAATAAATTGTTTACGGAAACATAATCTTTAATATGTTCCTGATAATGAGGTAGTGATTTTGGAATAAGAGATAGTTTATTTGGATAAATTATGTTGGATATTCTTTACTTCATTGGAACTAATTAATAGTTTTTCTATTTCATCATTGTTGGAATATTAAAAAATTTTGGATATAAAGAATATATCCAGTATTCTATAAAGAATAAGGGGTCATGAATGTTAACAATATGGATGTATGGTAATTCAGGGTGTTACCATGTTTTAAAATAACGCATGATGAAGTTGTTAACATTTTATTATGTGGAAAAAAGGATCTTCATTGTATTTAGCATCATTATAAATTTTGGACTATGAGTTTGGATTGAAGTATTTTAGATAATTATAAAGGCTGGAATGTATGATGTTAGAAGTTAGATAATATTTTTAAATTTATTTTTGGATTTTCATAAAAAGGAAAACCCAGAGGTCGGGTGACAAGCAGTCACGTTCGGCAAGGGCGCGAGACATGAATCCACAACTAAAGGGAGACAAGGTTGGATCACCTACCATTGGCATATGTGTTGTCCTGGATTGTACAATGTTATTTATATTTTTAAATAGTATGAAAGGTTAATAATAAATTAAATATTTTCTTAGAACCCTATATGATTAGGATAAATAAAAAATTTGTTTTTGAAATCTTTAGGAGTGAAAGAAGACTTTATGGTATAATTAGTTAATCGATGTAACTCTACATGTCAAGTATATATATATAGACACACACACACAAACACACACACACATATATATAAATTTCATTGTTTATGTATGGCTAAATTGATTCATAAACATTAGTTAAGGGACTTCGTAATAATATCATTTCATTGAGGCAATCATTGATTTCCAAATGACATTCATTTATACGGTGTATAAAACCCTTTAACGTTTCATTTCAAGGGGAATCATTTTCAACGAAGCATTTTTCTAAACGAAAAAAAGGAATGAATTTTTAACCTAAGTGGTGAAAACAAAATTTCATCCACCAGGAGTTTTAGTAGGTATTAGGATTCCTTAATAAGAAAAAATATATTTTTTAAAATACAATAAATACCCTATAGTCTTTTTAGGTATTTTGGTATTTAAATTGGTTTTTATAATGGATTTGTTATGGAAACATATTTAAATGATATATTGTGATTGATGAAAGCATGAAATCTCTATAAATATTTTTTTTTTCAATCCTATTATGTATCTCTAATTCCCACAAATTTTCTTGTAATTGATATCATAATTTGGGGGCAACTTTTTCGTTTCTCAATCCCTCTTATTAAGACTAAATTTTATTAACCCAATCTTTTATGTGGGTTTTCCACAAAATTAATTCTCTATTTTCAACCTCTTAAATTGGGAGCAGAACATACAATTGAGAGGATGAAATTTATTGATTTATAGGGGAGTGTAACACCCCATGATTTCGTAGTACATTATTTCTTTCATGTAATTCAATAACGTGCACTACATGCAACACTAAGATCAAACGCACCACGGCATACCAAACTAGTCGTTCAAAAGCCCTTATGAATTCTATTAACTGAATATTTAACATTATATAATCCTAAGAATTTTAGAATCCATATTATGAGTTTCTTAGAAATAATGTAAGTAAAAATTCATTTATTTAAGATAAAAGAAGAATTTTTCAAAAAAAAGAAATTTTACAACCTTTTAACGGATAACCCTTTTGAAATCCAATATTTAAATATTTTATATATTCAATTTGACAAAATAAACTTTATAATTAGAATCATGACATACAAATTTAGTTTTGATAAAATTTTTGTGCTTTTCTGATAACTTTTATATTTAGGTGAATAGTGAAAAATACTAAATTTTACTTGAAAACAACTTTTTAAATCAAAATAAATTATAGGGTTCAATTATAAATTTGAATGGTTTGGAAGTATAATTATATTATAGTTTTACCATTTAATCCAATTTTGGTCATTTTATGTAATTTATCATTGAAATTGGACATAAACAAGTGTCAATCTTTTGATAGTTATTATTTCATAAAAATACGCTTTTTGATTTTGACAATGGGAATTAATTTTAAATTAATTAATGCAACCTATAGGTTTTGAAATTGGTAAAATGGAATTAATTTTTGGTTTAGGAATATCTAAATTAACTTAGGGTGTATTTTTATATATTTTCTAGAAACTTTTAATTTTTGATGAATTGTGAAAAACATTATGTTGTTGTTTAAAACTGATTTTCTTTTAATATTTAATTATTTAATTTAAATTTATTTTTTTGTAAAAATCGATACGTAATACCTATATATGTTCAATTTAATTCATCAAAGTCATTTTATAAAAAGTTTAGATATATAAAAGTTTATTGAGCTTTTTACCTTCTTTTATCCACCTTCAAGGAGCATTTGAAATTTTGCATAAATCATAATTTTACCACTTCTGTGAGTTGAATTTAAGAAATCCAAGAGACATGGTTAGACTCAGTATGTAAAATGTTGTTCAATAAGATGAAAATATTTTTTGGTAAATTGTATCTTTTGACTTTTATTTACCACGGTTAGAAGTAAATAGGGTAATTAAGGGTAAAAATGATATTATAATTACCCTAACAAATGTCATAATTCTATTGGATAAGTGTAAATCAAGAAAAAAAATAGGAATAAAATATGATCCTTTAGATCCACTTGGATTAAATTAATGAATTTATTACTATTTAATATAATGAAGAGATAAAGGTGTTAAATTCAAGATTTCATAACTAAAACATTTTTAATATAGGTATATACATAAGATAAATTCGACTATAAATAATAATTAGAATGTTAAAACGATTTCCTACATAATGATATTTTATTTATAAATTTTAAACATTAAATAATTTATTTTATTTATGACACAATGATGATGTAGAAATTAACTTATTAATGAAATAATCAAATAAATTGTATTATTAATATTAAAAAAAACAAAATCTCAATGTTTTTATGACATACACGAATTTTCTAGTTTAATATGACATGTTAGGATTGATTCAATGTTTCTTATTTGATGTAATCAATTTCTAATGATGTTCACAAAAACTAAATACTAAATAGTGTCAAAAAATGACATAAATGAATTTTTGAAAGAAATATTATATTATTAAAGTATATAATAGTCCAAAAAACCCACAACTCAGCCAAAAGTCTTATATAATGATAGGTGTATCATTAATGAACCACATGGGGTTCTCTTGAAAGTTTATATTATCTTAATTAAACATATAATTTAAAAATACAAAGAGACAATATAAATGTAAAACTATTTAACTAAGAGTTAAATATAAATAATAAGGTTAATATGGTGACCTAAACGTGTCTAAAATATATTGGTTGAACGGATTTAGACCCATAACCACCCTAGACTCAAACTAATTCACTTTGGAATCATTATAAACTACTTAATAATTTATTATAAAATAATATTTGATGTTTTTACTAAGGTTCCCCTCACCCCTATTATGAAAGGGCACTTCATCTTCCCTCAAATTCACACCACCAAAGCCATTTTGTTCAGACAACCCCTATCGTAACGTCCTTACAACTTCCTTCACCTCATTCTAGAGGCCATAATTTGTTCATAAAGCCATCCTATGGAGCCCTTTTCATCAAATAAAAAGGAAACACCCGAAGAAGAACTAAATATTTTAATAAACTCTTTCTATTTCTTTTTCTTCTTACACTTCATATTTCTTTGTTATTTCCATTATAAAATAATAACTCTAGTTCCTTATATATAATGTGATGCTATTATAAATATAGACCAACCATAGTCACTATTTTATCCAACCTCTAAATGATAAGGTCACTATGCATGCGTACGTACGACATACCGGCCTCACGCCGTGGTGTAATTTGTTATTCATAACTATGTTATTTACATGGATATAATGATGAATAATATGTAAATAATTATTTAAAATAACATTATATTATATCTGTAAAATTAATATACCATATAACTCCATGCCTTTTAATCATTTCAGAAATAATATTATTGCTTGTACGTACGTACGGATTACCATCTCCACCACGCGATGGGATTCATTTCCATGTTCACCATTCATAGATGATTATTAAAATATATATATTAATAATAATATAATATATGATATTATATTCTACTGTAGATATATATATATGTATGTATGTATGTACTAACATATATCTTATTCAATTACTTCCATTCAATACGATATGAAAAAAGAATCAACGTTTATGCGTACATACGGCCTACCGTCTCCATAAACTATGTCTTCCATTTCATATATCTATCTACTATATTTATTTATATTATAAATATATATTATATTTAAAAATATTTTAGTATTCTATGATTATATAAATCATGATCTAAATTATACGGTCAAGAATAACAAGTTAAAACACTTATGATAATGAAATCGATTATTACATGAAACTTTAATTTAACATAAAAATCATTATTAAAAAGTTAGTATAAAGTCATAAATGAATCATGTATGATATAATAAATATTAATATGGTTATAGTATAATTTAATAACATACAATGGTCATTATAAAGGAGGTTAAACGTACCCTTGACCAAAGAAAAGTGCAAGGTAAGGGTTATTTCATCAATCTCATTATTATATGAGATTGTCTATGTATAATTATTTTCTGGGACATATATATTATCAATGTCCATGTTTCATAAAATTGTTTTCAAAGGGATTATTCTTAAAGTCCATTTTATTAAAACATCATTTTAAATGTTTTGAATATTTATTCTTCTGAACTATTCTTATTAATGTCCATGTTTTCAAAATGGTTTTAAGGATTTATTTATATGGACATGAATATTTTAAAATGTTAATTCATTTTATGTATGGGGAACTTTGAGTCAAAACTATCTTTTAGATGAATTCTTTTATAATATATGTGACCTTTAAATGATTTCATGAAAAATGGATTTTATTCAATTATTTTTACTGATCATGTTCAAATATGTCAACATCCTTTACAAGATATTATTCTTGATTGAGGTTGATTTATTATGAGACAAATATTCCATATTTTATAGAAAGGTTTGTGATATGATTCACTGTGGATGTGTAATTTTTATACCATTCGTGGTTTATGGATAAATTATTGAAATTTCTTATTCTAGTTTAATACGAATGTTTATGTTATGTTTAATCCTTATCATATAAAGAATGCATTGGACTTAGTAAGTGATGGGTGGAGCACGCTATAGCTCCTCGATTCATCAGTAGGTCTAATGATACAAACTAGTGTCTTTGCAGAAGGCCTTGGAAAAAAAATTTATATGTTGTCTTGGTATAAGGCCTTGACTTTGTGGTTATGAATGTGGGCATTATGCATTCCCTCATTATGAGATTAGTTATTACATGTGATTATTCGACTAGTATAATATCAATGTGCATGTTTATATGGTAATGTCTGATTTATTTTTACCATATTATATTCCACTTTATGTTTAAAAGAATGATGTTTTTATTAAATATATTGCCTTAAATGTTTATAGTGTTTGCTAATTTATTTACCACTAAGCATCTGGGCTCACCCATTTCTTATGTTTTATTTTCCTAGGATTTACAAGAAGAGTATTATGATTGTTATGCAGGGTTAAGCTAAAGGGAACAATGGAGTTCTCAAAGGATTATTTATGATATGTTTTATGTTAAAAGTGTAATGTAATGTTCTTGTATGTAATCTATTTTCCAAGACTGCTAAACTGATCGGTCCTTTAGGAATTGATTCCTTGTAATCATTCCAATATATTAAAATAATGCACCAACTCTAGAAATCTAGTGTCGGGGTGTTATAGATGTTGCACACCAACTTGTTCAGATGATGTTGGTGATAGAAAACATTGAGTCCCAAAACGTGTTGAGGAAACACTAAAAAAGGTGAATATTATCCAATCCCAGATTAAATCAGCTCAATGTTGGAAAAAGGTAAATATCAATAATTGATGGGATGATTTGGAATTTCAATTTGTAGATCATGTTTATTTGAAGGTATCTCCATGGAAGGTTGTTATACGATTCTACCACAAGGAAAAATTAAGTCCTATGTAAATCATAACTTTCGAAATTCTAGGAAGAACTGGATTTGTTACTTATCATTTGAAATGACACCAATTATCTCTATTGTTCATGATGTGTTCCACATATCACTATTGAAAAAATATTATCCTAACCCAATTAATGTACTCCCCTATGACGAATTTGAAATGGAACTCAGTCTATCATTCTTTGAAGAGCCTATAAATTTTCTTAATACCAAATAACATGTTTTGAGAAACTGGAAGTCTTTCTTGGTAAAAGTTATTTTCAGAACCAGAAAATGGAATAAGCAACATAAGAACCCTAGGAACTTGTGATTAAGAACCACCCAAATATTTTTATGAAGTATTATTGTAGAAATTTAATGAAATTTTTTTTTATGGAGGGAAGAATTTATCACCCCAAGCTTCCATTGTATGCTTCTCTTTGAATAATTCAATAGCTTGCGATGTATGCAACTTCGAGTTCTAGCACACCACAACTAGTCAAACTAGAAATTTAAAAAGATCTTATGAAGTGTAATGCCCAATTTTTTAGATTTTATAAATTTTATTTTTCCAAATGTACTTTATTTTTGGATTAGGGGTATCAAAATTAGCTTATGATGAATTTTTTTCACATTTTGGAGAACTTTCTTGTTTTGATGAATACTGAAAAATACTAAATTTAAAATTAAAAACACCTTTTTTAACATAAAGAATTTATAGTGTTGAATTAGAACTTTTTGTGTTTTTAACATATCATTATATTATATTATTATCATTTTATGTATTTTAGTTCATTGGATGTAATTTCTCATTTAAATTGTTCATAAAAACATGTCAATCTTTTGAAATATTTTACTTCATAAAAACCCACTTTTTGGTTTTAAAAACATGAATTTATTATAAATTAATTTTTTCCACTTCTGTGTTTTGAATCTAAAGAAATAGACTCCATATTTATAATTATTAAATAAAAATTGTGTAAATAGTTATCTTTTATTATTATAAATTATGAGCAGTAACTTAAGTATATACTTTATTTACCATGGTTAAAAGGTGGGTCTGGTAAATAAATGTAAAAAAAATATTATAATTATATTAAATTACACTAACTAATATCCTAACCCTATTTGTTGATATATTTCAAAACCTATTCATCATTGGGGTGATTTTTGGACCCCATGGATCCACTTGTAAGTGTATAGGACACATTATAAAAATTAATTTAAAGATAAGGAATAAGTAATATTAACATATATATTTTACTAAAACAATTTTTATATGATGACATATAACTGATATCTTATAATATAATTTGTAAATATAAAGGCAAAATTATTTCCTAATTCATTAAATTTTATTTATAATTTTTATACATTATGTAATTAAATTTATTTATGACGTAATGATGATGTTGTAAGTACCTTATTAATGAATGATTAAAATAATTGATATTATAAATATTAAATTTAATGTAAATTTAGACATTTAATGAATTACTCGAATTTTCTAAGTTAATATTACATTTCAGGGATGACAAAATAAATTGATTCGTAGTGATCAAGTTTGTATTACTTTCACCAAAACCAAATATTAAATACTTTCAAAATAGACATATATGAGTATTTAAAACAAATAAAATTTTATTAAATTATATAACATTCCTAAAGATCTAATTTTCGGCCAAAGGACATGAATAATGTTATATATATATTTAATGTACCTCTTTAGGTTATATTGTAATTTTATAGTAAGGTTATTAACCATATAGTCTATGAATACAATAAGACTTTGTAAGAGTTAAACTATTTATCTAAGGGTTCAATCCAAAACATAACGTTAATATGGAGACTTAAACATTTCTAAAACCAATTGGTTATTTCAAACCAAACCCACATTAGGCTCGACATAAATTAGGTTGGATCCATTATAAACCAAAAATGGTTTTTTAAAAAAACTATATTTCAAGCTTTTCCTAAAGTGATATTCAACTATCCTATAAGAAGGGTAATTCACCTTCTCTTAATTTCACACCTCCAAATCCATTTGAATTGGCCAACCCCTACTCAAATATCCTCACAACTGCCCATAATTCATCATAGTGGTTATAATTTGATCATAAATCAAACCAATGGATCCCTTTTGTTAAAATCAAAAAGAAGAACCTGAAGAAGATGTAATTATTTCATCACATGTTTCAAAGTTCTTTTCATAATCCACTTCCTTCTTTTATGTTTATTATAGACCAAAATAATAACTCCAGTACCTTATAAATACTGATTTGGTATTATAAATATTTTTCAACCATATTAATTATTCTATCCATCAAATGAATGACAAGGTCACCATACATGCCTTGGTACAGCTAACTGTCTCCATATCATGGTGTAGTTTGTTATTCAATGCTTCATTATATGGATGAGTATAATAATGATTATAATTGATGTAAATAATAAATATTAAAATTTTATGATTATATATATATAATACACTATCCAATTACATAATATATCACCATCAATAGAATTATATTGTCACCCGTGCATACGTACGACTTACCATCTCCAAGAAACGATAAAATTTCATTCCCCATCGTAACCATTCAAGAGTAATTTTCATTTTATGATTAAAAATAATGTTTAAATAACTTAATATAATTATAGATATGAATTAAAAACACCATATTCTTTAATACATGAATTTCATAACAAAATATATAAATGGAAACAAATCTATTAACACCGGAAACAATGACACTACTAAAATATTATTAACAAGGATATATTATAAGATCATATATGATATCATATTTATATATGTGGATTATTTTTTAATTTAATAAAAAATATTTAACCGTTATATAAGAGGTTAACATACCCTCGACTAAAGAAGAATACAAGGTAAGGGTTAATTTTACCATCTCTTTATTATCTGATATTATTTATTCGTGAGTATCTAATTGGAGATCTTTATCACCAACATCCGTGTTTTAGAAAAATATATTTCAAAAAATTTTATTATTTAATAAACTATGGGTTATTGTCATTTATAAAATTGTTTCACTTTTAATAAAATGGGTTGAAAATAATATTTCCATCACTTTTCAAACAAGTTACCTTATGGCATTTTTGAGAAATTAATGAATTAATGTTTTTTTAACATATATAGTGGGTGCCACTATTTTCCATTTTTATATCACCTTGGAATATTACCTTACAATCATATATGAATACTTTCAAAAAAAAATTTCTTTAATTTTTAATGACTTCAATTTAGAAATTAATATTTCACTCAAATAGTTCTTATATTGATTTCATCTATGTCAACATCCTTTGTTGGATTTTACGTTTGATTGAAGTTGATTTATTATGATACAATCTTCCGTATTGTATAAAAGGTTATGTGATCTGATTGATTGTAGATGTGCAATTTTTATACAATTCATGGTTTGTAGTTAATGTAATGACATTTCGTATGATAATTTAAATACACATGTTTGTATTATGTTCGAACATATTTTTTTGAGGAATGTGTTAGGAATAGTAAGTTACTAGTGGAGCCAGATATAGCTCCTTGACGAATCACTAGGTCTTAGGAAACAATCATGTGTTTTGGCCTAAGGCCTTGAAAAAATATTATTTTTAGTCTTGGAATGAGTCCTTGAATATCTGGGTATGATGTTCGAAATTATGTCTTCCATCATTATGAAATGAGCTATTGGAATTACATGTGATTGTTCAACTAGTAGAATGTAGAGACCCGAAGCCTGACGTACATAGACTTTACATTTCTTTTGCGGAATACTTAGTTCATAACAAAAACACACACACACAAGGATCGTAATAGTTTAGTGTCTTTGGAAACTCGGAACGTAATCTTCTAATCGTGGTGAAAGATCTTCAATATCTCCCATAAAGATCTTCCCTTTTTTTTATCTAAAACCTTTCTTTATATCCTGGGGAAAACAAAACATAAAAGGGTGAGATCAAATGATCAATAAGGGTATGCAAAAGAAAAATCAATCACATCATATTCCTAAGAACATAACTTTTGGAAATCTTAACCTGCAAAAGAGAGCATAATTTCATAATATGGGATAAATCATAGTAGTGAAATGTAATCACAATAATCATAACTTAAAACATGAAAATTTGTGGCATTCACACATAATCATAGAGAATCATTTCTTGTTAGTCAAGACTCATTGCCAAGACTATCTTAGTGGACAAAGTCCCTTTCTGAATCGAGTAACCCTCGTTTCAGTCCTGTTTCACTGAACCGGTATAACCTACCATTCCAGCCATGTCTATCTCATGAGATATAAAATCTTTACCCAATGCATTGGGGGGAGATATAGGTCCCACCCATCTCATAATGATACCATTCTTATGTGTGCCACAAAATCTTAAAACATACATCATTGCATAACCCATGTAAATAAAAATGGGAATCTTAAACATTGTGACATCATAAAACAATTCATACAAGATAAAGGAATTCATAAAAATATTTCCATCACAACATAATCAAATCCATGTAATAATAGAGATAGAAACAGAACCCTTTATTATCTTAGATGGAAAATAAGTTTGATAAAACACTTGAAATGAATTCTTGAGGAAAATATCCTTTCTTCTTCAAAATCAATTTCTTTTCACAAAATGTCATGCAATTTTAAAAGAAAGAGATTTTATTGAAAATAGTCATGAAATCTTTTGAAGGAAGCTTCATGAAAATAAGGCTTTATAAAACCTTAAAAATCCGTTCGTGTCGTATAAGTTAAAAAAACATTCTTCATACTTTTGTCGAAAAAGTCAAAATGTACCTCGTACGAAAAACGACAAAAGATTCCCTTCATATTCTTTACTAAAAACTCACCGGAAGGGTAAAATTTGATTTAAACTATTTTAAGTGGATGGAAACAATATTACATATTGAGGGAACATGGATGTGTATGATAAAATACACCCCAGTAAATACTTACGAATAAACAATCTCGGATAAAAATGAGATTGTGATATTTCCCTTACCTTAGGTCTGACTTGCTTTGTAAGTTTCCCAACCTCCTGTATAATGATTTAAATAATGTCATTGACTTATTACAGAATCATATTCATTGTTATGATATCTTATATGGTTCACCTATGACATTATATTACCCGTTCTTTTGTAAATTCCATGTTAAAGAAGCGTTTTGGGTAAAATCGTTTCATTTATCGTAGGTGTTTTGACTTGTTGTTCTTGACATTATTATTACTTATATCATGATTTACTTACTTACAGAATATGAAATATGATTTATATATCATCTATATTCAGTATATATATATATATATACAATAGATAGATAAATGAAATGAAAAACACCGTTCATTGAGACGGTAGTCCGTACGTACGCATGAACGCTGTTTTCCTTTCCTTATTGTCTTGAATGGAAGTATGTAGATGACATACATATATATATATATATACATAAATCCAGTAGCTTTAAAATGTCATATATTTCATTATTATTTCTTATATATACTTTATAATCATTCTTAAATGGTTAACATGGAGAATGAATCTCATCGCGTCGTGGAGACGGTAGTCCGTACGTACGCACGAGCGATGATATCATTTCCATGAATATTGAATTGAATTGGAGTGGATTATACAATATATCAGAATGTATATTTATTCTTTACACCATTATACCCATCCATGTAAGGTGGTGGTGGAAAATAGATTACACCACGGCGTGGAGACGGTATTCCGTACGTACGCACGCACGGTGATTTCTTTTTCCGTAGGATGGATAGATGGTGAAATAGGGTTGTTTCATAATTAAAATAACATATCAGTATATGAGTGATACTGATGTTATTACTTCATAATGAAACAACATAAGAAGAAGAAGTGGAATAATAAATAAACATGAAAGAATTGGTAACGGTAATTACCTCTTCTTTGAAGCGCCTCTTTGAGACCTCCTCTTAGGGAACTAAAATTGGTCTTTGAGAAAGACCAGAACCTCTATGATGTTTCTAGGGAAGTGGAGAAGAGATTTTGTCAGGGTTTGGCCGAGCTTGAGTGCTCAAATTGGTGTGAGGAGGAGGGGGAGGAGGTGTCCTTTTATAAGGGAGGAGAGGGGCACTTTAGGAATATCTCAAAATATTATTTTATATTAAAGTCAAAATCGGTTTATAATGGTTCCAAAGGGTCTTATTTCGAATCTAAAGTGGGGATGGGTCGCAATACTATCAACCAATAGGATTTAGACAAGTTTAGGTTATTATTTTAACCTTATCAATTAGATTTAACTCTAAGTTAAATAATTTAACTTTTACCATGTCTTTTTGTTTTCTTACACTATATGGTTAATAAAATTACTATAAAATGTCAAACGAACCCCAAATTGTTTATTATTAATATATATATCCTTATCTAAGTCATTTGGCAGAAGATTAGATTTTTAGGAATAAAATAACAATTAATAATATAATATTTGATTTAAAAACTATTTTGTGTCAATTTTGACACTATTTGATATATGATTTTTTGGAAAGTCATAAAAGAATTATATGTTCGAACCAAGTTGATTAAATCAACACTAATATATCATAGTAATCTAGAAAATTAGTGGAATTCATAAAAATTCTCAAATTTCATTTATTTTGGTGTTTATAACACCAATTATGTCAATATTTCATAAATAAGAAAATTACTGCATCATCTTTGTGTCATAAATAAATTAAAATATTTGATGTCTAAAAATTACAAATAAAATACATTATGTAGTAAAGCTTTTTATCTTTCTAATTAATATTTATAATCGAATTTATCTTATGTAAAACCCTATATTAAAAATGTTTTAGTAAATAAACATTGATTTTAACTCTTTTAACTCTTCTTTGAATTAAGTAATAATAAATGTCCTAATCTAATCCAAGTGGACCTAAATGATAATATTTTACACTTAAGGTTGTTTTTGGTCGAGATACACTTGTCCAATAGAATTAGGACATGTGTTAGGGTAATATTAATATCATTCTTACCCTTAATTATCCTATTTACTTTTAACCGTGGTAAATAAAAGTAAAAAGTTACTATTCACCAAAAATTATTTTCATCTCATTGAACCACATTTTACTTACTGACATCAACCGTGTGTCTCAGATTTTTGAAATTCCATTCACTGAAGTGGTAAAATTAAGTTTTATGAAAAATTCAGTTTTTCTAACTACCACTTAGTAGTTTCACTATTCATCAAAAATTGATGTTTTTCAAAACAATGCCAAAATTTCATCCTAAGCTATATTTCATATTCCGAATTCAAAAATGAAGTCTATTTTACCAAATTCATAACATAGAAGTTGCATTAATTAATTTTATAATTAAATCCCGTTGCTAAAACAGAGAGCGTGTTTTTATGAAACAATATCTATCAAAAGATTGACACTTGTTTATGTCTAGTTTAAATGTGAAATTACATCCAATGACCAACATTGTATTAAATTGTAAAAATATATTCTAAATATACTTTAAAAAAACTCAAATTAATAATTTATAACTATTAATTATTTGGATTAAAAAAGTTGTTTTTAATTATAATTTAGTAATTTTCACTATTCATCAGAATATGACAGTTATCCGAAAAGTACCAAAATTTCAACTTAGGCTAAATTCGATACTCCGAATCCAAAAATGAAGTCCATTTTGAGAGCTAAAATTTCTAAAATTTTAAAAAGTGGTTATTACTATTCATAACGGCTAGTTTTAATAATATTTTAATAGCATATCGTTGTTTCGTGAAACTCGTTATTGCGTACTTCACACGCTATCGAGGAAGGTCGTGATTGCATGTAATGAAAGGCAAATCAAGGATGCGTGTTGTGGAAGCTCCTTTTGGTGTAGCGTACAACACAAGACATTAGTGAAATTAAAAATAATATTTTTCATAAAATCTCGGGGTGTTACATTCTACCCCCCTTAAAATGAATTTCACCCTCGAAATTTGTCGGGGTTATAAATGGTTTACTATTTGAAAGTTTCTTTAATAGAAACCCACATCGTAAAAAGGAATACCAAAACCAATCTTTAAAAACAAAAGTATGAAACTTAACGGTTACCCAAATAAACTAATCACTGGGTTTCCACATAGGTGAAAATATGGATATGGAAGAGAAATCTAACCATCATGTTCTGATGGAGAGTGGTAGATAACATGGCTATGGAAAATCCAGCAATCACAAAGCCATAAATTTGTGACGATCTAAGGTACCATCTGATTCATCAGCTATAAGATCACTAGGACAACATTTTTGGTTTTCAAGATCATTTCCCTAAAGTTGATGAATTAAAAGAAATACTTACATGATTTTGGTATAGTCTCACTGTTGTTCGTGCCTTGAACAATTTCCACTTCATCTCTTAAATAAATGAAGTTGAATTTGTTATTCGTGAAGTGTTAGCAGATCATGTGATAGAATGACGGGTCATTCCATCTATCTCAAAAATTATATACATATGTCGATCTATAGTGAGATTAATCATATATGGTTCCTAAAATGGACTTATACATCATATATCATAAAACTAGTTTCTACTAAACAGGGACTTCCTGTAGGCCTGTGGTAGGAGATAAAGGCCAGTCTCATTTCGGTTGTGGGTTCGATTTCCACAGCCTTGTCTGACGCGATGGGCTGTCGACCGTCCTGCAGGTTGTCCTTTTTCTAAAACTATATTACTATAACATCCCATCAATAATATCGAAAAAAAACTTCTATCCTTAAACAATACTAACTTATGTCCAACATAATCCATTCCAATCTTTAGGCTTATCCATAATACTGCAGTCCACAAAGTGAAAACGATTACCAGAGATTTAATACCATCGTTGATCCTCATATATCATAAGATATGTTTTGTTGGTCCAATTCCAAACATTCAAAGTCCTTAATCATGTATTCTCTTGAATACCTTAGTGAAAACATGAATGCAGTTAAAATTTCACACTTTCCACATACCAAAATCCTCAAAATTCTATATATTCAAACCATGATATCACTTAGTCCTTATATCAATCATGAGCTCATGAATACTGTTAAACATTTCATTTTCTCGTTTTCCCTTCATTATGCGCATAATATCTCAATCACTTTGAATACCACATTAGACCAATACATAAATATTCCAATACTCCATGATACAACATTATTTTGGAATCCCATTACATAAACACTTAATCATTCCACCACATCGTTGTCATATTCAACATCGCCAATAGTGATCGCATGTGACTTCCCTTTGTCCTTTTCCTTCAGTGGTTGCTCATGTTGATCATCACTAACCCTTGGATTAGGGCATTTATTAGCATAATGCCTCATTTCCTTGCACTTGAAGCATTGAAGTGTTGGTGGTGCGTTCTCTGCAGTGTTTTCTTTATTCACATCATTAGAAACCCTTTTTCCATTACTTCGACACTCAGCTGCGCGATGAACTTCTTTTCCACACTTAAAACATTTTCTAGTTCCTTTAAGACAATCTCCACCATGCTTCTTTCCACACTTTCTGCATAAGGAAACATTCATCTTCTTTTCACCATTATTCTGAGATTTCTCCTTGAACTCCATCTTTCGTTTCTTGTCAAAACCATGAGATGGATATGTAACACCAACTTCCATTTCTACCTTGATAGCACAACGCACAATTTCTTCATAGCTACTGAAGTCTCTTATAGATAATGCCCTTCTAAGACTTGGTTTTAAGCCACTGAAAAATCGATCAACTTTACTTTCAGGTTGGATGATAATGCCCGATGCATACCTTGCAAGTCTTGTAAAATTCGCTTCGTATATACCAACAGATTCATCATCCTTTTTCTTTAGTTCAAGAAACTCCTTCTCCATTTTTGTTCGAAGAATACGGGGGAAGTACTTACTGAAAAATAAGTTCTTGAACTCGTCCCATTCCATGGACTCAATTTCATCCCTTTGCCTCATATTCTTAATAATATTCCACCATTGATCAACACCACCTTCCAAACGATATACTGCTAAGATGACTTTATCATGTTCAGAACATTGAAGAACTGAAAATATCTTTTCAGTGGTACCGATCCATTGTTCAGCAACAAGTGGATCAGAAGTCCCACTAAAAGAAGGTGGATGTTGCCTCATGAAGGACTCAATAGAATACTGTTCCTTTCTCTTCTCATTTGGAAGTCCAGAATCATTCATAGCTTGTGTAAGGATAGCAATAAGATTTTTCACTCCATCTCCCATAACATTTGTTTGTTCAGGAGGGAAATCATTGCATTGTCCATTGCATTGATCAACACAATTCCTTCGGGTTCCAGCCATCGTCTAAAACCCAAAAAGAATAGTGTGAGTGGCCAAAATCATAATAAAGGGGGATTAACTTCAATATCGAACTTCTTAGGTTTAATTATATGATCGTTAGCATAATTATAGTACTATAACCTATACATATACTTAATCTTAGGGACATCCCTAGACATTCCTTAGAAATATCTCTAGGGATCTCACTAAAGTTTTCACATCCTAGTTTCCAAAGGTTAACTAAACCTTTCCTCTGATACCAACTGTAGCGGTCTAGAATTACTTCCAGTGGACTACAATTGATACCTATCAGGGCACTCCATGGGCGGCTACACCCCCTGGGCGGGACACACCACCACCCCCAGTGGCAGCCATTTCCTCATGAAGCCCTTGGGCGGAGAGCCATGCTTCGTCCAACGCTCACATGTGAGAGTTCCCAAGGATCGGATACATTCCTACCTCCTTTGCCTCTGATACCAACTGTAGATACCCGAAGCATGACGTACATAGACTTTACATTACTTTTGCGGAATACTTAGTACATAACAAAAACACACACACACAAGGATCGTAATAGTTTAGTGTCTTTGGAAACTCGGAACGTAATCTTCTAATCGTGGTGAAAGATCTTCAATATCTCCCATAAAGATCTTCCCTTTTTTTTACCTAAAACCTTTCTTTATATCCTGGGGAAAAGAAAACATAAAAGGGTGAGCTCAAATTCTCAGTAAGGGTATGCAAAAGAAAAATCAATCACATCATATTCATAAGAACATAACTTTTGGAAATCTTAACCTGCAAAAGAGAGCATAATTTCATAACATGGGATAAATCATAGTAGTGAAATGTAATCACAATAATCATAACTTAAAACATGAAAATTTGTGGCATTCACACATAATAATAGAGAATCATTTCTTGTTAGTCAAGACTCATTGCCAAGACTATCTTAGTGGACAAAGTCCCTTTCTGAATCGAGTAACCCTCGTTTCAGTCCTGTTTCACTGAACCGGTATAACCTACCATTCCAGCCATGTCTATCTCATGAGAAATAAAATCTTTACCCAATGCATTGTAGGGAGATATAGGTCCCACCCATCTCATAATGATACCATTCTTATGTGTGCCACAAAATCTTAAAACATACATCATTGCATAACCCATGTAAATAAAAATGGGAATCTTAAACATTGTGACATCATAAAACAATTCATATAAGATAAAGGAATTCATAAAAATATTTCCATCACAACATAATCAAATCCATGTAATAATAGAGATAGAAAGAGAACCCTTTATTATCTTAGATGGAAAATAAGTTTGATAATACACTTGAAATGAATTCTTGAGGAAAATATCCTTTCTTCTTCAAAATCAATTTCTTTTCACAAAACGTCATGCAATTTTAAAAGAAATAGATTTTATTGAAAATAGTCATGAAATCTTTTTAAGGAATCTTCATGAAAATAAGGCTTTATAAAACCTTAAAAATCCGTTCGTGTCGTATAAGTTAAAAAAAACATTCTTCATACTTCTGTCGAAAAAGTCAAAATGTACCTCGTACGAAAAATGAAAAAAGATTCCTTTCATATTCTTTACTAAAAACTCACAGAAGGGTAAAATTTGATTTAAACTATTTTAAGTGGATGGAAACAATATAACATATTGAGGGAACATGGATGTGGATGATAAAATACACCCCAGTAAATACTTACGAATAAACAATCTCGGATAAAAATGAGATTGTGATATTTCCCTTACCTTAGGTCTGACTTGCTTTGTAAGTGTCCCAACCTCCTGTATAATGATTTACATAATGTCATTGACTTATTAAAGAATCATATTCATTGTTATGATATCTTATATGGTTCACCTATGACATTATATTACCCGTTCTTTTGTAAATTCCATGTTAAAGAAGCGTTTTGGGTAAAATCGTTTCATTTATCGTAGGTGTTTTGACTTGTTGTTCTTGACATTATTATTACTTATATCATGATATACTTTCTTACAGAATATAAAATATGATTTATATATCATCTATATTCAGTATATATATATATACAATAGATAGATAAATGAAATGAGAAACACCGTTCATGGAGACGGTAGTCCGTACGTACGCATGAACACTGTTTTCCTTTCCTTATTGTCTTGAATGGAAGTATGTAGATGACATAAATATATATATATATACATAAATCCAGTAGCTTTATAATGTCATATATTTCATTATTATTTCTTATATATACTTTATAATCATTCTTAAATGGTTAACATGGAGAATGAATCTCATCGCGTCGTGGAGACGGTAGTCCGTACGTACGCACGAGCGATGATATCATTTCCATAAATATTGAATTGAATTGGAGTGGATTATACAATATATCAGAATCAATATGATGTTGCAATAACTATGTATATTTATTCTTTACACCATTATACCCATACATGTAAGGTGGTGGTGGAAAATAGATTACACCACGGCGTGGAGACGGTATTCCGTACGTACGCACGCACGGTGATTTCTTTTTCCGTAGGATGGATAGATGGTGAAATAGGGTTGTTTCATAATTAAAATAAAATATCCGTATATGAGTGATACTTATGTTATTACTTTATAATGAAACATCCTTAGAAGAAGAAGTGGAAGAAGAAATAAAGATGAAAGAATTGGTAACGGTAATTACCTCTTCTATGAAGCGCCTCTTTGAGACCTCCTCTTAGGGAACTAAAATTGGTCTTTGAGGAAGACCAGAACCTCTATGATGTTTCTAGGGAAGTGGAGAAGAGATTTATTCAGGGTTTGGCCGAGCTTGAGTGCTCAAATTGGTGTGAGGAGGAGGGGGAGGAGGTGTCCTTTTATAAGGGAGGAGAGGGGCACTTTAGGAATATCTCAAAATATTATTTTATATTAAAGTCAAAATCGGTTAATAATGGTTCCAAAGGGTCTTATTTCGAATCTAAAGTGGGGATGGGTCGAAATCCTATCAACCAATAGGATTTAGACAAGTTTAGGTTATTATTTTAACCTTATCAATTAGATTTAACTCAAAGTTAAATAATTTAATTTTTACCGTGTCTTTTTGTTTTCTTTCACTATATGGTTAATACAATTACTATAACATGCCAAACGAACCCCAAATTGTTTATTATTAATATATATATCCTTATCTAAGTCATTTGGCAGAAGAATAGATTTTTAGGAATAAAATAACAATTAATAATATAATATTTTATTTAAAAACTATTTTGTGTCAATTTTGACACTATTTGATATATGATTTTTGTGAAAGTCATAACAGAATTATATGTTCTCACCAAGTTGATTAAATCAACACTAATATATCATAGTAACCTAGAAAATTAGTGGAATTCATAAAAAGTCTCAAATTACATTTATTTAGGTGTTTATAACATCAATTATGTCAATATTTCATAAATAAGATAATTACTGCATCATCTTTGTGTCATAAATAAATTAAAATATTTGATGTCTAAAAATTACAAATAAAATAAATTATGTAGGAAATCTTTTTAGCTTTCTAATGAATATTTACAATCGAATTTATCTTATGTAAAACCCTATATTAAAAATGTTTTAGTAAATAAACATTGATTTTAACTCTTTTAACTCTTCTTTGAATTAAATAATAATAAATGTCCTAATCTAATCCAAGTGGACCTAAATGATAATATTTTACACTTAAGGTTGTTTTTGGTCGAGATACACTTTTCCAATAGAATTAGGACATGTGTTAGTGTAATATTAATATCATTCTTACCCTTAATTACCCTATTTACTTTTAACCGTGGTAAATAAAAGTAAAAAGTTACTATTCACCAAAAATTATTTTCATCTCATTGAACCACATTTTACTTACTGACATCAACAGTGTCTCTCAGATTTTTGAAATTCCATTCACAGAAGCGGTAAAATTAAGTTTTATGAAAAATTCAGTTTTTTTGAACTACCACTTAGTAGTTTCACTATTCATCAAAAATTGATGTTTTTCAAAACAAGGCCAAAATTTCATCCTATGCTATATTTCATATTCCGAATTCAAAAATGAAGTCTATTTTACCAAATTCATAACATAGAAGTTGCATTAATTAATTTTATAATTAAATCCCGTTGTTAAAACAAAGAGCGTGTTTCTATGAAACAATATCTATCAAAAGTTTGACACTTGTTTATGTCTAGTTTAAATGTGAAATTACATCCAATGACCAACATTGTATTAAATTGTAAAAATATAATCTAAATATACTTTAAAACAACTCAAATTAATAATTTATCACTATTAATTATTTGGATTAAAAAAGTTTTTTTTATTTATAATTTAGTAATTTTCACTATTCATCAGAATATGAAAGTTATCCGAAAAGTACCAAAATTTCACCTTAGGCTAAATTCGATACTCCGAATCCAAAAATGAAGTCCATTTTGAGAGCTAAAATTTATAAAATTTTAAAAAGTGGTTATTACTATTCATAACGGCTAGTTTTAATAATATTTTAATACCATATCGTTGTTTCGTGAAACTCGTTATTGCGTACTTCACATGCTATCGAGGAAGGTCGTGATTGCGTGTAATGAAAGGAAAATCAAGGATGCGTGTTGTGGAAGCTCCTTTTGGTGTAGCGTACAACACAAGACATTAGTGAAATTAAAAATAATATTTTTCATAAAATCTCGGGTTGTTACATAGAATATCATTGTAAATGAGTAAAATCCATTATTTGATTTATATTAGCCATATTATGCTAATGTTTAATTATAAAAGTCTAGTTTTTTAGTCTTATACAATTACTTTAATTCTTGTTTTTATTTAGGATAGTTTTCGTTGTATTGTTATCCTTACTGAGAATATAAGCTCACCCCTTTCTATGTTTTTTTCCAAGGATGCGAAAAAGTATATTATGACTGACTTGAAAGGATAATCTAAGGGATATTAATGTTCTAAAAGGATACATAATGTTGTTCTTTTTCATTTTATAATGTAATGTATGATGTATTTATATTTCTAGTACTGCAATGTATACTAAACTGATCAGTCATTCAGACCTGATCTATTGTGATCATGCCAATGTTAGTTAATAATGCAACGACTCTAGAGAACTAGGTACGGGGAGTTACAAAAATCAATTAATCATATTCAATATCCATTTATTAATTCACTAATTAATTGTACATGTCATCTCTCATTAATTAAATTACAATTAATTAATCACATTCAAATACCATCAATTAATTCACCAATTATTTTTCTATGTACACACCCATGAATTAAATCATGATTAATGAATCATATTCCACCACCATCAATTAATTTCACATGTCCACTCCGATTAATTAATTTAGAATTATTTAATCACATTCAACCTCCATCAACTAATTAGACAATTAATTATCTATGTGAACTACGATTAATTAATTCACACTAAAATAATCATATTCAACCACCATAAATTAATTCACCAATTTAATTTCCATGCCAACTCCCATTAATTATTTCACAATTATTTAATAATATTTAAAACTTTTATTTAATTCAGCAATTAAATAGTCAATCAACAAACTACTTATCACAAAAATCTCATTTAATTATTCATGTAATTAATTATTACAACACAACAATTTTAGAAACCCAATTTTTATTTATATAATTAATTATTCATAATAAACAATCTCATTTACTACATTATTAATTTCAAAATTAATTATTCATGATCTAAAATCCCAATATCTCAATTTTACATTTCCTTTCAGAAATTAATTCATCAAATTATTTAATTAAATCAAGATCACATTTGTTAAACACCAAATAAAAATTCTAAAATTACATACACATAATTGTAATTAAGACTATGTGATTTTTTTATACCACCTACATTAATAATGGTGATAAATTATTGCCAAAAAAATATGGCCAATTTGAAGTGGTTCCATCCATAACTTCGTGTATATCATGGTCTAGATCTGAAACCCCAATCCATGATTAAACGAAACAAAATCTCTTAATTATAGATCTCAATCTAATAATACTATATCTACATTCAAAAATATAAATCTAGATCTGATAGAAGATAGTTATATCGGTTTTATCGTAGAATAGGGGAGTAAGAGAAAGATATATCTAAATGAGATGAACACCCATACCTAGGATGTGCACAAATGTTCTTCAGTTGAAGTCAGTGATGCACAGAGGTATTTTAGTCTAAGTGGGAAGCTCAGTGAAGGAGGTTTGATCCATGGATGATGTGAATGGAGGAGTTCCAGTCTGCGCCAGAGGTCCACAAAGGATCTATATCGAAGATGGTGGTCTACGAATGATTTGTTGTGGAGATTATGGGTGTATATATGGTTACATGATGCTGGTTGCGTTATTTTATTAAATTGTGAATGATGGTGGCATTACCTGAATCCTAATTTCATGTCGTGTAACATTTGTTATGTTTTTTCATTGAAATTTATTTAAACTGATAAAAACCTTATTTATAGATTACACATGGTGAAATTCAACTTTATCTGGTGAAATATGACATATGGGGAAGTATTCTTACACGTGGTGAAATAATATTTCTTAAATGTTGAGAAATGATGAAAACTGATTACAGGGGTTTAATTTTTCAAGGCAGGGAATTAATTTAACTAATAAATATAATAAAAACAATACATCTTCACCAAAAATTTTAAAATATTCAAACTAGATAAAATACGTTATCCTACAAATTACTAATTATTAATTTTTTAGTTATTATTAATAAATTACTTATTGTTATCTATTATTAACTATTTACTAATATATAAATTATTAAATAATTTTTCATTATGTACTGCAAAATTAATTATTAACTATAAATAATGTGTTAATTATAAAAAATTATTATTAATCTTTTAATATAATCGATGATTCTCAATCCAACATTATAAATGTATAAATATTTCCATGGCACCCACCCTTAAAAAATGGAGTGGTGAATGTTGGTATTAATTATATTTTCGTTTCAATTTTATATATGTAATGACGAATTTAATAGTAATTACGTTTTTCTAAAAAATATTATATATTTTAGAAACATCCAGAAATAAGGAGTATGGGATATGTGAACACATATATACATAATAAAAATAAGATATAACATATAAAGGTAATATGAAACTTGAAAAACTGTGAAATAACCACTTCCAAGAATGTTCGTACAAGATCAAGACCACATCAAAAACCACAACTAAATGAAAGAAAATCTATTTTCAATCACCATAGAAGACTAAAAATATAAAATTAACCAAATCCATAGTCACCACCTTCTAAAATTATTATAATATACTCACCCTCTCACGTGGAATTTTCTTTCACATTATTGTGGATTTTATCCAATAGATATCATCAAATATGATTGAGGGACATGAAGAGAAAGACTGGTATTGTATCATCTACCATTGATCATAATCGACCACACTTATAGTTTCATTATTGAATATCAGGGGACTCCTTTAACTATGAATAGATATTCCAGTGTGGATTTTTTCATTCAGCCATGATAATTGAGTTACCATCACTACTAAAAATGTTTCACAAAATTTTGTATTCATGATGGGTTAAATTTATCCATACATCTGATGGTTTCTCGATGGGATATCATGAATCTTCTGAAACAATCCCATCATTATTCTCTTATTTATCCTCAACTTATATAGATGTGGAAAAGTGACCCTAAATATTATCAGGCCAAGGCAACCCATCTTACCCCTTGGAACAACCCATAAAATCATCTTTAGTAGTGTTGAAAATAGTCTGTTGTTCGTGTGTACAAATCCAAAGTGTAGCATTATGATGATGAGATCCAGAACATGATGCAATTTCATGGACTGACCATGTGATAGCTTTATAAATAGAGATAGAAACTATATTAGATTCCTCCTCCCATTTTCACCAGGACCTACTTTCCCTATTATCTATTAGAATTATCAAGAATTAGATGATTATCATTGTCCAATTAATTATACCCCTCTTTATCAATATAAAACTATTTAATTTTAATAGTATTATTAGATGTATAATCTCCAAGCTAAGAATCCAATTGTTTTGTTTCAATTTTCTAAAATTGAAAATTTACTCTTTTTATTCCCAATATTGGTGAAAATAAATAGAATATTGTTACAATTGAAATAAAATGTTCTCATAATTCTATCTCATCCAACAATATTTGTAATAAATTTTTTATGATAGTCAATTCATCATGATGATATTGGTTATTACAATAATCACAAAAAATAAAACCATCCTCATTGATTCCATTCCCTTATTGCAGCTATCATTTGGTAAAATATGTTAATTTATAGAAGTATTCATTTCAAATTTAGTATATTTAATTTTTTGGTCAAAATTTGACTTCAAAAATACATTCTCTAGATTATTAAGTATTATACTCACACTAGGTATAGAGGATGATTTTTTTAAGTACCAATTAGTCAATCCTTTATAAGAATAAGTTACTATTTTACCATTTACACAATTTCTAGCTTCCCATTTATTTCATCTCTTGAATAATATATTTCATACTATTATATATTTTCACCTATGATCTATAAAATTTTGGTCCCAACATTACCATAAGTTTTCTGAATTTATCTCCTGTTAACATCTACATGAACATCAATAATTAAAAATAGAGTATTTAATTTGTTTAATTTTTTATAAGGCTTATTTTTTAACTATTATACATTTTTAATGATAAATTATTCATGGTCATAATTTACATTAGTCTAAACCATTAGGTTACCTCCTTTCAAAGATTTCTCAGGAAAATAAATTTTTATATATTACCATAAACATGATGCTCAGTTACTGGAACACATTTATTTCAATGAACAATTACATATATGGTAATATAATTTTTAGAATATTCCATAATCATATAATTACCTTCTATGAATTTCCTTATCTTGTGGCATTCCATCCAAATAGTAGTACAAAAAAATATTTTATAACATTTTTCCAGAGAGTGTCATACATTACCAAAAATGTTGAAAATTAAAAACACATTTTTAAAATGATTAAATTAGTAAAAATGGTAATCATTAACATTTAAAAATTACAATAATTATAGGGTATGTAAGGCCCACATCAACTAACAATCTATCCAAAATACCGTATTTGTATGATCATGACTTTTTTAAGGTATGTATCTGTTTTTATTTGTCATTAAATTTACTTTTCAGTATTTTTTCCATTTTATTTAAGCCATTGTGTCCATGTGCCAAGATGTATACATTTAATTTGAATAATCGTAGTTTTAGGTTGCGAGAAAACATGGGAAACAATAGATGATCTATGAGAAGATCATTTTTTGGAAAATGACTTATAGTCTGAACGTATGTTTATCTGATGAAATGGAGTCTTTGAATAAGTTGGTTAAGTGTTTCTGGGGTTTTAGAATATATTGATTATTTAAATGGGTGGTGGGGTTTTTAATATGATAATGGACTAAAATTCAATATGCAGAACATTTACAGGTTGACTAAAAAAATTAAATGTTTTGTAATTTTTTGGTGATTTTAATAAAATAATCTCATGTGTCGAGTTTTTCATCATATACAATTAAATATATTTACATGACATGTAACTAAAGCACACACCACATTATTCCACAACATTACATTTTATGTAATTTTGTGGGGTTGAGTTTTTATTTTAATTTTATGTGGAGACATCATCTCAGCCCTAGGGAACCATCAAGATGATTTCAGAGTGTCAACAATATTTTGTACATCCTAATAATGCTTTTGATCCATAATAAGTGGTTTTGGTCCAGTTTCATCCTTCTCTTCTTTTTTTAATCCAATCATTGCGGTGAATTCCTTTGACTATGTGCGTTGAGGCATTTGGTAATGATCAGTGTTTACCTAATAACCACCTTCTAATCATCTACACCTTCTTCCTCTTGATTATTTTACATTGGAAGCTTCTTTAGATAATTATTAAATGTTAGGGTCTATATATTTACCCTATGATGTGCAATTTCCAATTTTTGCAAATATTTTTATTGTGACACATATCAAGTCACTAAATCAATTGAATAAAACATGTTTTTATTCCATGTAGTACTTTAGATCCCATATGATTTTAACCAGGATTTTGGACACCTTTTGGCTGAGAGAAACACAACTAGAATATAACTAGATAATGGGTTGAACTGTTACAGCATAATATGATCCCATAGATTATTTATTTATATTGAATCCTTGTGATTTGTCTTATTGTATATTGTTCTCAATTTTAATAAATTTTGATATAAATGAAAGTCTTATATGAATGTAAAATGGAAAATCAAATAATTATACATTAATATTTATGATTTGATATTGTGATATACTTTTTGTATGAAAATATTTCTTTTCCATGCTAAAATGCTTATATATCAGGATTGGACATTGCACATGCAGACATATATGATGTAAAAATGATATTGAGTGGGCTCAGCATAGTCCCATGTTGCAAGGATTATAGATACCGATCTCCACCCAATCCCATATTGTAGTTCGTATAGGGATTTTCCCTAGATTCTTTAATCCATATAGGGATTTTCCAAGATTCTTATGACAATACCACAATTAAATCATTATGGTTGGCATTTTGGTAAGACATGCTCTAGGAATGACTACTAGATTTGTGATATGATTTTTCTCAGTAATGTATATACTATAGTTTCTAAACATTGACGATTATTGGATAATACCACCCAGAGACGTGACTGATAACTCAACTTTTTGAAATGCATGGATAATCCCACCTAGAATAATGACTGATAACTCAAATTTCAGAAATTTAGTCGTTGATTCTTAATTACTTGCAAACTTGAATGAAATAGTGGATTGTGAAGAAAAAAATTCAATCATAATATATTTTATATATGAGAGAACATAAAGAGTACCTTCCACCACATCATTTGGAGATTCAACATCAGATGTCCTGAAAGAAAAAGCACGACCTTGAACCCTTAGCCTATGTTGAGGCTGATGGTGATTCCCCTCCACTTCCCATGGGCTTCGAAAGTAATTGTAAAGTTTCCCAAGCTATCCACTATTGATTCATTCGACTTCAAGGAGAGCCTTAACCATCATCCATTTTTTGTTAGTGTTTTTATGTTGATGATTCACCACACTACGACAATTTCGCGTGATATTTCACTCTCTTCCACACATGTAGCACTTCAAACACTCGATCAAGAAGTTCCCCGAATGAATATTCCAACATTTATTTCATGTTGCATGTTTTACATCCTTTACTTTCTATTCCCTGATCAAATGTGCTCCCTAAGATGATCTCCATTGATCTCTTCATGTCATTGGATATATGAGACCATTGCATCACACAGAACTCGAGTTTGAATATCATTACACTGCTCATGATCTCCTCATATCTATCATAGTCTCATCTGGATAAATTCCACTACATATAAGGTCATATTCCACAAATGAATATATCAACCATCACATTAGAATCCTTGAAAATGCTTTAGGTGTAATTCAATTTCTTTTTGATGATTATATCTATCTTCCAACAGATCTATTATCCTTCTACTTAAGCTCGGGAAACTTATTCTCGATTTTTGTTCTCATAGAATGAGGGAAATAATTATTGAATAAGATCCATATAAACTCCTCCCACACCATAGATTCAACCTTCACTCTTGGCCTCCTATTTTTAATTAGTTCCCACCATTGATCAGCTTCTCCATCTAAGCAATAAACATCGAGGGTGACCTTCTCTGGTTTTGAGCAGTGGACTAAAGAAAAGTTCTTCATGATAGAGCAGATCCACTATTTAGTAAGAAATAGACCAGTAGATCCAGTAAAGGTTGGTGGCCATTGACACATAAAGGGTACAACCAAATGTTTTTCCCTTCCCGGGGAGATCCGTCTCTCATCGTTATTCAAGTTACTTCACATAACATTAGTTAGTTGGTTCATCATTCTCATGAATGATTCCGTTATAGATTTAATTAGATTGTTTTCATTGTGTTGTCCATTGTGGTAACCATTTCCATGATTCCTCATATTTCCCTCCATTTATTAAATATTAAAACCTTAGTGGAAGGCATATTTCATTTATTAATCTATTAACTATAATGAATTTAATTTCATAAAATATCATGCTTAAAAAATTATATTTCTCTATAAATCCATCATAATAGTTCATAAAAAGATTCTGATTAACCAAACATAACCCCCAGGAGTGTCAAACCAGGAGTGCTACAAGTCATTTTGATGTGTATCAGGAAACCCTAGGTAAATACCGAAACTCTTTGTCTGATATTTCACTCATAGGTACATTTGTCCAAGAGCCACATCTAATTGTTTGTATCTAGATAAGGATTTATTTGTTCCGAAAACACTTACATATCATTTCACATAAATACCAAGAATTTTTTCTATATTAAATTTTTTATAGGGTTCTAACAATAGTTTTCATAGCTTAATTTACAAAAATTAAAAAACAATCCTTTGAAGCCAACTATTTCACCCCTCATTTTTATTATATATCATTTCGTTTAATTTTAAAAATGGAGGATCATTTATGTCCATTTCCTTGAAAAAAGGATATATAATACATGAAATAATAAAAAAATATTTTAATCCCCTAGAAAGAATTTTCAAAAAGGTTTTCCAAACATTAATTACCGCAGCTCATAACCTAGAAAAATACATCAAAGGAAAGGTTGAGCAGAAGGCACAGTAAGGAAAACAAGTGAAACAATTTACATAATAATAAGAACATCGGTATAGAGGGGAATATCATAATAATAACCTTAATCATAATTTGAAAATGTGGATGAAAATCTTTATTTAGACATTTATAATAATATCACCATGGTCCATCACAAAGGATTCTTAAAAAATTACCAAGGTTATTCACCAAGGTATCATTAAATTGTCATATATAAAGATTAATTATTTACCTAATAAATTAGAGCGCTATCAAGGTGCATCCATAATATGTGTTTCTTTTCATTTTATCCACATAGATCATAATCAAACATTTTATAAATATCCCTAAGGGAATAATATAAATGGTTTTCATATCAAAATCGTGATGTTTTACAAGTGCTTAAAAATGATATTAGTATATCATTAATCACCCTTAGAATGCGAATGAGGGTTTATTGTATATCAATTATAGAATAATATATAACACATTAGGCCCTGTTAAATACCCCTTTAAATGAAATATGTTTGGGTATTAACATAAATAAAATAATATACATTCTTTAGAAAAAGAGATAGATTTTGAGACGAAAATTATGCAGCATAATTGTTATATAACATGTTTTTTGAAAATATTAAAAACATAGGGTACAAGGGTCACCCACTAGAATATGAATCAAAATACTATACAGGGATGGAACAAAATGTATATTTGATTGTGTTATGGATATTTCAATAACATACCACATTAAAAAGATAACATTTAAGAAAATAGAAGAAGTAATTTCTTTTAAGAAAATTCAACAACCTATTAAAATCACATTAAATTCTGAAAATAAATTGATGAGAGGAAAAATGGTATCTCATCATATAGAAATCAAAAGAAACATAGTATTGATACATTATATCATACCCCAAATATGAAAATGGAAATTCAAATACATAATATAAAATAAGTTTTGACTAAAAAGGAGGGTGAATGATTCCCATACCATGAAGAGTAACTTCAAAAACTCAATGATTGGGACCTTGGGGAGATTAAGGGAACCTTGGGAGGACTCATTTGAAGGTAAAAATAACATTTCATAATTGAGGAGTAATTTTGAATGAATTTAATGATGGAATGGGTTTGTGTTTATATCAACAGTGAGTGATATTTTATTATTTTCTAAGGGACACTTCCTTAGTGGTATTTGAAAAACCATGGGCTTGACCACAAAATTTTCCCATGGTATTAGCCAGTTGGGACATCTCCTAACATATTATATTCCTCAAGGTTTGACAAGAATTATTACATCATTATTAAATCCTTAATGATGTCATTAAATTTTCTACTTTCTCCAAACTGTATTTTTACTATTAAAAAAAATTCACCTATTCCAGAAAAATCCCAAAAAATTACCATAAATTTTTTTCAACATTTAGATTCTGAAGTTGAACTACATTTTATATTAATAAATTAATTTCAAATTAATCTAAATAAATAAAATACTAATACTTGATGAATACTTTCTAAAACATTTAATAACATGTATTATACTATAATTTTATCTCACTACTACTTAATATGAGTAAAATGTATTTATACCTCTTTAGTTGGTGTTAATATTCCATTGGAAAAATTACCATTCCATAGGGTTAAATTACTATTCCACAGGGCAATGTTACTATTCATCAACTAATTATTTTGGTCTTATTTCAACCACATTTTCACACTAATTACAACCATGCTGGTCAGATTTTTGAAAATCATTTCATAGAATAATTTATTTAACAATAACATAATTTTTATACTATTCATTAAAAACACTATTCGTCAAATACTATTCATCCAATTGAAACTTATTACAAAACATCGAAAAATTCAGCCTAGGTTAATTTTGAAATTTGAAATTCAAAAATGATGTATATTTTACCATAATAATTCTCGTTGTCTGAAAAATCATGGAAAAGTAAAAATTTCTACTTCTAAAATAAAATATTCATATATGTCATAATTAAACCTATACATTATTAAGAATATCTCTTCAAAAAAAGTAATGATAAAATAACAATTTTATTTATACCAAGGGGTTACACAAAGTAACAAAGGCCTCGTTACGTAACCCATTATAATGCATGCATATGACCTAAGAGTATAGTGCACAATGGTAAAAGAATCTTAGGGTAGGTCAGACATCATTGCCTAAGTGGTGATTTCTATCAACTTTAATTTCTCCCGTAAGCGATTCCATTCAAGGTTAACATGTTGATACTCAGCTTGGGTTTGGTCTAGAGAAAATCACAGTGATGTTACCTCCTTCCCAAGCTCTGATAGTTGGGCTTCGTACGACCCGGGTCTACTGGATGAGGCCATTATGTATTCATTATGTATTAACTAACCATAATCATTTGTATTTATAAATAACAATCATAATGTTAAATGTACAATTTTTTATGGTCATATTATCCAATAGTAATAATAAAGTTGAAAACCAATTATATAATTTTAATTATACTAACTTCATTAATAAAAGTATATATTTTTGGTGAGTAAAACAATAACACCTAAATTTAGGAAACAAATATTATTCAAATGTTCGGGTCGTTACATTTGTCTCATTGTTACAAAACCAACTCATTTTAATCACTTTTAAATGGATTTACATACACATAAGTAGATTTTAAATATAATCAATTATATTATATATTCTTCTCATGTGATAGATGTTATATCTAGGTGCAAGAATAGGGTCGACCTATTTTGGACCATGATCACAAGTGTAATACTGAATACGTTCACTCCATTACCATTCACTCAAAACCTAGTAGTTCAGTGTATTCCATTGATGAAGGAAATACTATGAGAGAGTTTTTTCAAGGTTTATGTTTTCCAAATTACAATTAGTTGGTATAATGATCTTCTTTAAACTGATTCATCTTAGGTGATTGGGTATTACGATTCAGGAATGATGATGCTGCTATTTTTTGAATCGCACCTTGAGTGATTATTCCATAACTGGATTGATGTGGAGGACAATTTGGGTGATTAGTCCAATGGACCACAAGTCTCATGTTTAAAAATTTAATATTTGAAATGATGCTGTTAGAAGGAGGTAATTTGATAAATTGTGGAATAGTTAGGTGTTAGTTTTTGATGGGTAGTTCCAAGGTAATTTCCTATTTAAAGAAAACTGATGTGTCATGTAGCACACAAAAGTTACACCATCGGAGGAATTCCATGAGAGTGTGTGAGACTGGATTTGAACAAGGTGTTTTGGTATGTACTCCCTCTAAATATAGAAATTCTACCTCACACATTTTTTTCATGGTATCTACTTGGAATTAAATTTTTATGAGTGTCCAGGTAAGGGTTTAGGATCAATGGATTCAAATATGATTCATGAAGATAGACTGGCCAAGCGATTTGGGTAAATTAATGTACGTTCTTGATGATAATGGATTAATTGTGAATAGGAATAGTATTATTAAATGTATGATATTTGGATGAACCTAAACACTCAATGTTTGGAGATGTGGTGTGTGGTGTTTGTTGAGGTATATAACTTATTTAATATAAGTGGGTCCTAGGAGATATATACACTCATGACAATGGAATATTGGTATACTTTTGATATAGAGGTGATCAATCCAATTATCATTAAATCTTCTTGAGTACACCAAGAGAGCATTGGTTATACACTGAGATACAGACATCTAAATAGTTATTAATCGTTGACCTAGGACTCATGAGAGTAGAACAAAAGGGTGTGATTAAAGGTATTACACACGGTGTGAGGTACATATATGTCTATTTAAGGTTGATGAACCTTGTTTTAACTTAGAATTATTCATTTTCCATGGAAACCATTCGAATGTGGTGGGAGTAGGTGATGGTTTATGTTTACCTTAATCCTTGGGGATTGGTGGGTTCCTGATCAGGCTAGGTGTATGTCTAGGAGGTAAAGAGAATGGCTTGTTGATATTAGTTATTTTTTTCAAAAACTTACTACGATGCTCCTAATGTTTGGAGTTAGAGTATTCTTTTTAGTGAAAAAACCTTATTTGATAAGTGTTTTATTAATTCAGGACCAATTGGGCATTAGAAGTTTAGTCTCTCATATACAATTGAGTAAATGGATCGGTGAAAAGATGGGATCCTCAATAAATTTAATGTGATGGTTAATTTATGGGTCTGTGTGAAAATCAGATGTATTAATTAAGCATGATGTTTCTTATGAAGATACATAGATGTTGGATGAAAATAGATCAGTTCATGTTTTATAGTACGGTGATAATTTTGAACAGAGAATAGTTTATTCAGGATAAATCAGTAAAAGATGAGTACAAGCATTAGTAAGAATGATTTAAATAGTCTCAGTACACCTTCAGATATGGATAAAAAATGTAGTTTCGTGGATCTTCAACTCTATGATCTGACCATTTTCAAAATAGTTAATCATAGTTGGTTTATATTTAATTGTATAAAATATTTAAATTTAGTTATCGAGGAATCACATCATCATGCATCTAAGATAGAATGAGAGAATCTTAAAGGGTACATTGATATTGGGAGAATCATGACTCAAGATTGTCTATAAGAAATCTAGGAAATATGGTGGGGATCACTATAAGCTGGTTGATGATAGATAACATGTGGTGATCATGTCTCAAATTTGATGGTCTTGTCTGATCATTATATTGATGTTTAGGTGGTATTTATGTGAATTGGACCTAGTTCTAGGTTTTTTAAATATCATATACATAAATTGGGTCATGAAAGCCCATTATGAATTCAAAAACAAAAAAACTATTCTAGAAAAAATTATTTACCAAAGTATGTTGGGTAATTCTTTTATTTTATATATATGGATTCTTATGCATGGAATGTTATAATGTGAGTAGACTATACAAACACATGTTTGGGATCCATTGAAATTCCAAAAGTAATGTGTATTTTCATTTTTTGGACGGCCCATATCGTATATTTATCCTCATATTAGGCATATGATCATTAGAATACATGGAAGTGTTTTTTTACAATGGATTAATGCTGGAGTGTGGTATGAGTAGTTTGGATGAGTTTTGGGAGAATAGAGTCCTAAAAACTCACATTTTGGGAGAGGAATGTTAGGGCGTAAGGTTTGTTTAAAGCATGAAACCCTCTAGAATGAATCATGATGCCTGATGTAAGGGAGTGAGGGTGTCATGTGGTAACTATAACCCTGAACCAAAGGGTACATGGTCATTCTAGAACTATAAATTTTATTGCAGAGATGAACCATATGGATTGCTCACATGTTACCTAGCCATGTGATTAGTCATTTGCGGTGTGGGGGAGAGATAGTTCTATTTGAATAGTTGGTGTCTGATTTTCTCAAACATGCACAAAAACCTTGTGAAGTGTGGATCCTAGACAGAATAAGCCTCATGGTTGTCATATGGTTTTGTGAACCGTATGACCAAATTATGCCTTAAATTTATGGGGTTGAAATTACCATATTTACTACAACATTATTTTTTTGCATTTCCAATTCCTTCTTCCTAATTTATCTCACGCACAAGGCCACTCGATCCCCAAATATATTTTAAAAAAAATATTTTATGAGGAGCATGATGGTTTTAAGAACAAAAAACCTGATAAATGTGATTGATGTGTATATTTCACCATTTATTTATGATTTTAAAAATCAATGGGAGATATTTTTTATAGTTTTTTATGTGTATAATAAAAATTATTTTATATTCAATGTTAGGTTCATGTTCACTATAAAATACTTTCTTGAAAAATGGAAATTATCCGAATTCAATGTTAAGGTATATAAATCATGCCCAATTTGAGAAGAACTGTCTCTATATTATCAGTTTCAGAATGAAGACATGATTGTTTATATGGTACATTGATGATTTTTTTAAATTGATAATCCATATCATTTATTGAACAATAATTTAACACTTTGTAGGAATAAAATGATCCCTCAAAAAGATTTCAATTCTATAACATTATAAAAGAGTGAAGAATGTTGATTTCACATTTGTAAGGAATGGATGTTATTGTAATTAGAAAAATACATGGAAGAAATATTCTATCTTTTTCAAACTACATTATTGTATATTTTTTGTGATAAAATATATCATTGTTGTTATGCATGCTGAGAAAAGTATATGTAACCGTTTGATTGGAATTTTTTTAGACTTATTTGGAAATAAAAAATATGTATTTCATGCTTGATAATACTTGATATAAATAGGAATACATTTGTAATTATATCCCTCTATGAAATTAAATAGAATATATTTACATTCTTCTTTCCAAAAAGTAAGCAAAAATGAGAAGATGGGATTTTCAGTGTCTAAATTTTATTATTGTACCCAGAAGATATTCTAAAAATTTGAAACAATTTGTGTATTTCAAGGATTTTAAATTAATATGTATGAAATATCTTCATCATCATTTATTATTACAATAACTTTTATAAGACACGTAGAATTTTCTATTTGTGGCACCTATCATAAAAACTACTATCCAGTTATGTAATTTATTCAAATACATTTCTATAAAATTCATTGATCAATGTTTGTTAGATGTTTTGGGGAATAAATCCATTCTTATACTTTTTCAACCAAAAATGTATTTTCTGCCTACATTATTTGATATATTTGCTCATTATGTGATTCATATGGTTATTGAGATAAGAATAAGTTAAAATATTTATTTAAATTAGATGTATACATTTGAATGATATATGAATATTTTGTAGGCATGTGTTAGAAATCCTCATTGACTGGAGTCTTATATTATTAATATATATTTACTATAAGAGGGGATTCAGCTTTTTATTGATTATCAGTATACATTGGATCATATTGGCCGCCCTATATCTCAAAATATAAAATTATATAGTGATGGAAAAGGGATTCATGTATTAAAGGTAAAATCCATTCCATGTGATAATGTGATGCATGACCCTTTATTCGTTTTAAAAAATAATGATGAGTTATAACCATATATATCATCGCATATTTTTTAATTAATGGTATGATATGTAGATATAAATTTAAATTGGTTGATGATTGTGTATAAAATAACAATTTTCATGGTTTAAGAAGAATGTAAAAAAGAAATGTCTACATCAGAAAATTTTGAAATGGTTGGAAGGGGGTCATCTTTTAATGTGATTTCTTGGTCTGTTTTTGGTTTTTATGGGATCACATTTTACAATAAAATCATAATTACATGTGTCTGATTCAAAATGGTTTGGTAATGTTTATTGATGAAGAGTTTCATTTTTCATGAGTAAAAGAAAAAAAAATTCTACATCAATGCATATTTTGGTGTTCAACATGATTCATGGGAAATTGATTATACTCAATATTCAGTCATAACGTTTATGTGTAACTGGGTTCATTATAATATCTTAGTGAAACAAGAGTATTATTGTTTTAATATAGATGATTTGAAAATTTTTTGTTGTAAAGACGAACCATTTACCATGGAAACACTTGAAATGAAGGTATTTTATGACATTTATCCATTGAATGATTAGTGCTCCATTATTTTTGAATGGGAAAAGAATTCATTTCTGTGATGATGATGATGATGATGATGATGATGTTATGGATTTATATGATCCTTATTCATTTATTATTTAATTTTTGGATGATAATAAATAATATAATGTAGAAATAGTCTATGTCGTATAAAATGATCAGGCTGAAGGGGTATGTGAAAACAGTCAATTACACTCTTATTTATTTAGGTAAATATTTAAAACTTATTTCTTATAAGAAATATTCATCTGTCGAAACAAAATTTTTATTTATTGGATATATATATATTTATAAATTATATGTTTTTTGAATGAGATTTTATATTCAAAAGTTATGGTTAAACATTTATTATTAAAAAACTGATGTACATCATTATATTTTAGTCAAACATATGCATATAACAAAATTGAATAAGATATTTGAATTTATAATTTCTTCTATAAATTTAGAATTAATAATTATATTTAACACCTTATCATTCATAATTATTGGTTAAGAAACATGAAATCACTTTTTTGTGAAACAAACACATCTGTGACACTATTTATTTACATACATATTTTTGAGATCATTATTATTAAATATTTTCTTTTCAAATAATATGTAGGTACATAGAATTTCATTACATTTTTCTATTTGAATGTCATAAAAGTGGTTTAGGAACATTTTATGTGGCATATATCTTTTCCCCTATTATTAAATATTCTATTATAAAAATATTTAATTAAATAAATTGAATAATAATAAAAAATATTTGTAGGACATCTGATGTGCCTCTTATAGATGATTATTCTCCTTCTTAAATAGATAAATGGATTTCATGAGTTGGTAAACATGAGATTATACATTTACCAAAACTTTTAGTTTGTCTTTGAGAGTAGACAATACATATTAGTCTTGATGATAACAACAACCCTACAAGCCTAAATCCAATGTAGTGTACTAGTCATATCGCTATGCAGAGTTTTTTTATGATAATGATTTTATATCCAAATTTTATGTCTTTTGGGAATATGGAATAAGAGAATATATGGGAGTACATAAAATAAAAATATCTCACTTGATTTATTTTTATATCATTTTATGAATATTAAATATTATAAAGGAGTAACATAAAATTTATACAATTATAGATGACATTCAATTTTGAAAAAGTGATAGAAATTAAAATTGACCCAAAAATATGTTTTGTGGATGGTTATAAATGAAAATCCATGCCTCAAATATGGGCTTTTAGATGAAGTCACGGGGAATAAATTTTTCATCTCACATTTTGAGGAATCAGAATTTAGGGTGATTATTTTACCACCACAAAATGTCATTTTATTTTCAAAAAATAATGAAGTTCCAATAATAATTCACTTATGGGGGTATAAAGTTATGATACCCAAGGGAATCCTCCCCAACAAAGTTAGCACCCACAAAGGGGAAAATAACCATGACTAGTGAGTTAGATAGATCAACTCTCTTGATATTCAGAAGAAGAAAAAATCAACCATGATATTTACCTCCTTCCAGGTATATAGAATTCACATTTTATTGTTCTTTAGATGCTTTCACCTTCTTATATACTACTCGGTAAACTAAGGGAAATGTATCATAGATGAAATTTCAATGAAATTAGTGATAGAGTCTTTCTCAATCTCGCTGATGGGGATGTTTCTCCATAAATAATGAAGAATATGGTTATGGTTGGAAAGGGATTCCGCTTGATGTTAGTCAGCATTCCCAATGAAAGAAGAGAAAACCACAATAATCGAACCATAAAGATGTATAATCACACCACTTCCATATATAAAAACCATTGATCCTGGTCCATCTGTATTGAGAATATTACATTAGATTGTCTGAATCCAATTTACCCAATTTCCCTGAGCAGGTGAACCATCATGGAGTGAATAAATACTTGGTGGAAAGGCCGAGAGGGTGGGGCCATACACCGAGTCATTGCTCAACCTATAGGAATATAGAACCATAGATCTATTTTTATAGAGGATACCAGAGATAGACTCTGAGCATACTAATGTCAACAATCATTAGTTTCCTACCAATGGTTCAATATCTAGCAATGACGATAAACAATATATCCCTCCTCTAGTTGTAGAATGTATTCTCTCATACATTATCACATAGAGGGTATAATTTATAATAGAAGAAACTAATTGTGGAAAATTTTAATGTCTCTAGAGAATAATATAGTAGAGGTCCAGATGAAGTCTTGTTTGATCATCTATCTCCAACCATTCACCAATAAAATTGAAAATAGTGAGTAGGAATAAAAATTAAAATTATATTACAAAACAATATAAGGATGTAGCGAAAAACGTTTTAAGAAAAAAAAATTTAGTTTCCCTTATTGTTTATAATTATTGATTGACTATACTAATATAACTATTTACTTTTTAATTTCGGGATCACCTTTAGGATAAAGAGACATATGGGACTTTTATCATCGAGGGTTTCATCAATATTCTAGCTGGAGAATTATGAAATTTAGAACACCCCGGCTGTATAAGAGTATATTTGGTAGTTGTTAATTTTTGGAATGTTTTTGGAAATCAATGTAAGAAATCATGTAACCCAAAAATAGATTCCTTAATACATGAATTGAAAAACATACAATAGTCCATTGGTGATAAAATTAAATTAGTTATATAGAATATGTTCAAAAAATTGATTAGATAATCACAGCATGTGTACAATGCACTCCATACACAGCCTACTATGTATTCCTACTCATATCCTCCACATCCCTATTTGAACCCGACATTATATTAGGATTTCTATACATGATATCCTCATATACGTATAAGTGTATGTATTAATACATTTTTTTTGGAATTATATACATCACAAGCCTATGCATTAGGTTCATGTAATAATATAACTTCATGATATTATTGATCTAACTACTCTACTGGAATTTCCTACCAAGGATGTTACCAATGATGGAGATTTTATGAGTAATTTTTTACTTTGGCTGGCTGGCCTTCATCATCATCTAACATATTAGCTATAAATTGTTTTAAAATATTATTTACATTTGATTTAAATTTACATATATATATTTTTATTTAATTTATATAGGATTATCTAAAATAAATAATATTAGTATAAATAAAAAAAAGATTTTAAAGAACCAACAAATTCACATAATTCTTGGGTTTTTAATGGTCTAAAAATATTGTAGGAGTTTCTTCTTCCACAGATAATATTTTTGAGTTTCACATCTAATATGACGTATATAGAAGAGACTATCCATTGAGAATATTCAAAAAAGATATCTTATATATAGTTATATTTTATGATATCAACCTTCCGATGTTGAAGTTTTTTTATTTGTATGTAAATATATGTTTTAGTACCTTTTTATTTAAATAATAATGATTTAATGTGACTTACTATATTACATATTTAATTATGAATCAACCCATTTTTATTATTAAAAATGATATAATTTTTTTATGGTCTTATAAATCCACAATACATTTCAATGGTTATGTAATATATGAATAGTAATACTAGAGTTACCTATATATCTAAGATATTAATAAATACATTGATTGGGTGCTTGTTTTTCTGAATAATTATGAAATAACAGTCATTATAATTTCAGTAAATGTGAAATTTTTAAATTATAGAGGTCACTGGATGTTAGTAATATTGTTCCCAATTGAATGAAACTTTTATTGGGGTTTATCTTTATTAGGCAGGGGTTGGAAAAAATATCAAATGGTTAGAAGAGTATGTTTAATTCATTTTTATAAGATCATTATTGTTAATTATTATTATTATTTAAAAATGTTTATTAGTTGATATATAAGAAAATAAAGGTTATAGAAAAGTTTTATAAAGATCACTTGATAATGAAACAAAATCAAATCAAATATATGGAAGTAATGCTAATGGTATTTTATATTAGATAATATTTTAATTTTTTTTATTTATATATTTGATGGTTCTTATTTTAATGTTAATGATTCATAACAGTAGTCTCATAAAAAAAGGAAAGGTGGAATGTTGTTATTATGTTTTATGATTCATATATGATATCAGAAAAACTAAATGAATGATAAAAATTATAAGGTTACCTATCTTAATTATTTTATATTTAATATGGAAATATTTTTTTAAATATTTTATAATTGAATTGTATTTTATATTTTAAATGATATCGATTCAAATATGAATTAATAACATACCAATATTCATTGTTTTTACAAAAACTATTTTTTATGTGTGATTGTTATTTAAATTATCAGGTATGTCACTTTTAATTATATTTAAAAATGAATATTTAATCATTTTATTATTTATGTTTCTATATTATATTTATATTTATAGGGTCAGTCACTATTATATAAAATATTATGTATTTATAAAATAATTATGCGCATCACACAATCCTATAATTTAGAAAGATACATTACAGATACCAACCATTAATAAATCTGAAACTAAAGTGTTACTTGTATCATTCATTTGGGTAATAAAATGACATGATTGTTTCACCCATAGTTTGTAAATTCCCTTAAGGATTTGAGATTCCCAACCATAATCATTGGGAATATGTATCAACGAAATGACCTCCATGTAAGTCTTCGGGGAAAACCAATCACACCCTATGGAATATTAGATAATATTTCAAAAATTTAGGATCAATGATTAGAAACAACTTAATTAATGAATAAATAAAATCCATGGAAAACAAAAAAAGTAACGTTGAGTCATTTTTAATAAATGATTTTATATGAATCCACTATTTTGATAAATTACATCATACATATTATTTTACTTACACTTACATGAAATTATGTTTGTTATATTTGGTTACAAATTTATCTTCAAATTTATGTTTTATCTCAAAACATTATTTTTTTAATCTTATTAACATTATTGTTATTGTATATTTTCATTGATTTAGACTCATATAAAAATGAGGAACTTATCCCTAATCAATTTTTATTTTCATACTTTTATTTATGTATAGTTAACATTTTGATTATAAGGTTTTTGTCTTTTATTAATTTTCTTAAAAAAATTTAATTAGACAATCACTCTTTCTTAAAGTTGGTATATTTTTTATAACAGATTTCTTGTTTGAAAACTATTTTTTAACATAGGTTGTGATTTAAATTATTAATTATGAGTCATATAATTAATTTTTTTTAAATTAGTAAATATACATTCATTTTTTATTAATTCTGGTATATTATGTTTTTTATAGGTTTCATATGTTTTTGGTATCACTACCTTAGTTAATTTTAAAGAAATATGTATTTAATTTTTTTTTATAATTTTAATTAGCATATTATTTCTTACTTTATATGTCTTTTATTTTCATTATGTTAGTTTATTATGAGGAGTATGTAAATCATTTAAAACATTGATAAAAACGTAAGTTTTATTCTATTTATTATGTTCTTTATTATTAATTATTATTTTCAGTAAATATATTTATAATTGATATATGAAAATCAATGTCATTAAAAAGGTTTTGTAATGGTCCATTTTTAATATGAAATCCAAATAAAATCAACTAAGTGAAGATATTCGTAAATATAGTTTATATTATATAATATATCTCTTATTGTATATATGTTAATGGGTGCTGGTTTTTATTTTCAATTTAATGTTTCATAACATCTGTGTCTTCATCATAATGAAAGGGTGGAATTAAGTTAATTTTTTTTAAGATTCATGTTTGAGATAACCACAACTTGAAAAACAAAAGTATATGACAACATTAGTTATATTAATAATTTTATGGTTCATATCAAAAAATTATATTTTTAAAAATATAACATCCATTTTCATTATCAGTTTTCGAAGAGAATAACTATGTAAAAATTAATAAATTTCTCATTTTCATGACATTATTTTTTCAATAAGTGCTGAAATGTTTTGTAATTTAGATAAGTTTAATATAGGTTACTCCACAATTTCTATAGTTTTAATCGATAAAATTTTTGGACAATTTTCATCCATTGTATCTTGTGAACTAATCACATTTCCACTGAACATCTCACCTAATAATTATCCTGATATCCAAATTATAAATGGAATATAAATGTAAGGTTACATAATTCACATTTATGTTTCTTCATTATTACACTATTTAGGAACTATTTCCCATCTTTGGACATGGATGAATGGTAACAATATGTTCCTTCACATGCGTATACCTTGAAATTTTTAATCAATTTTCATATCAATGTTGGATTATAGAGATGAATATATATATATTATTGAGAAAAAATGAAAAATAAATCAAGTGATTATAAGAAATTTTGTTGGTGTTATATTAATGTTAAACTAAATGAAATAATTGTTTTCTAGGTATTTGTTGCCAATTATTTATAAATTTTTATTAATTGTTTTATTGAATTATTAATTCCATATACACTTAATGTTATACCACTTTGGTTAATTATCCTTTAATGTTTTCAGAATAGTTATTATTAGTGGAGTGAGTTTACATATGTTTTTCAACCTATGTAATATTCTTTATTTTTCAGTTGTGAATGGGTGCATGGTCTCTCTAATGATTATAAAATTCTTATATTATTTTCTTTAATAAATTTAAAAGAATAATATATTCATTGAATAAAATATTTACAATTCATAATATGTGAAATATAGAATAACATTAATACACCAATTCATCAACACTATGTTATCTTTATTCCAAGGTTAGACGTATTATCATCATTCATTGACAAAAAAATGATAATAATGTTTTATTCTATAGAAAATATTTTTTGAAACATCTAGATTTAACATATTTTTAGAAATTTAAGAATTTTTATGAAATAATTCCAAGCATGGAATAGATATACAACATGATTGAAAAGTGAAATTTCTGATCAAAAAATCGTCAATCATCTTGGTTATCTTTCCATTGTTAGTTATAATTGGTCATGAACATAATTTTTTAATAAAACTAACATTTAACAGTTTTTTGATACATATTAATATGAAATAATTATTAATTTATTCCCTTAATTATTGATAGTATTCTTTATTTTCTGTAATATTGAATTATTTTGTTTACATGTCACATGTTGGTGATTTTACATTTTTTGTTGAAATTTTAATAAAAAATTATATCAATACTTGAAGAATATGAAATAATTTACATCATTGAAATTTTAATATGATATATGATTCCTCATTATTTGGTTGGAGTAATACAATAAATATAAGAGGTATAATCATTTTTTACATATTAATTTTTTTCCCTCAATCCATATTTTATTATTTTACATTAAAACATATTATATTTATATTATAGTTACATAATGACTAAAACTATGTTTACATGATAGATCAAAATGTATTTAAAAATCATCCATTGATAATTATGAAATTTATCTTTTATTTTTGTCATATATTTTTGTATACAACCGATAGGTATATCTTTGGTATATACTGGAAATTAACAAAATCATTTGGTACCACCAACATTATATATTGGGAAGAAAAATCAACCTAATGACCTCCAAGGAAAGAATCATGGAAAATAATATATTATATAATTATAATTTAGAAGGTATGCTTATTTTTGTGACTGTTTAATAAATTATTATTTGGACAATAAATTTATAAATTTAATTGTCAAATTATATTTGATTTTATTGGTTTGTTCAAGGTTGTATATGCTATTTATATTTTGAAAATTATATTATTTCTTATTTATTTATATATGGGGTAAGTAATTTATTTATTTATTTTAAAAAAATAAACATTTCATGTCAGTTTTTCTATAAACTGGTGTGGGAGTGAAATTATTGGATATTCTACATCACCTTATCATAAAAGACCATATTGAAATTCTGTAGAGATTTTTTCTAGGTGGAAAGTAAATGTTGGAATAAAAAACAAATTTTATGGTATTAAGTGACTTTTTCCATGTTCAAAACAATATGACATTTAATGTCAATTTTAACAAAAACAGACAATGAAATTTCCATGTGAACTTTTAAAAAATAGTTGAACTATAAATATGGCCTGGAAATATACCTTCAATATCAGTATATAAAAAAAGAATATAGAAAGACCCATTAAATTTTCTTTTATTTAATTTTTAGATGTATGTTTTATTATAACAGTTGTCAAAACTATTATTTATAACATCTCCATTTTAAATGTCAGTTAAAGATTTTATTCCAAACGTAAAGAAATGTAGTGGAAATATATTTTCCCCCTGATGTGACACATATATGGGAGAACATATCCTATAAACCCTTCTCATATTTTCGAAACCTCAGTTTTCACACCCCTATTATTTTTTGGAATCCTCTTTGTGTATTCCCCATTAATTTATAAGAATCCTTTGTTTATAATCACCAATCATATCAGGGAAACACCATTGTTGAATCCCCACTTGTATTTGAGAATAATCAGTGTGTAATCCCCACATAAATGTGTCAAACCATTTTTTTTATCCCCTCTCATATAAGGTAAAACGAAATGTGTAAACCTCTCCTTGATATCATAACAAAATCAGTGTATAAGCCATGTATAGGTTCAATCCTATGATATCTTGTGTTATATAAAATCATCTGTTATCTCTTATTTCTCACACCATGTATGACTCACATGGTCTTAGAAATGAATGGTCATTATTGAATTTTCATGAGGATAATAATTCAATATAATCCTCTGTTTAGGTGTAAGCGCAATTACAACCTCTCCTTGATCAATGGGCCATACTATTGAGGAGGCGACGGTGGGAATCATCAAATGCATAAGAATTTTTCAATTCTAGGTTGTCACACCATTCCTGATGTAAGCACCCCTAATATTTTAACAATGGGGACTCTGATTATTCTTATAAATAGGATATGTAGGTTCCTTATTATGGCCCACATTAAATATAAAATTCTTAAATTCGGTCATATATTTCTTTATTACGTGACATAAAACTGCATGACATGGTCCAAACAAAAATACATGGGTTTTGATTCAAATTGTCCTAGGATATGGTGTATGTATCCTGGAAGTTCAATCTTGATTCTACAACACCAATCCCCTACCTAGATGATAGTAAACACTAGAGGTCTCAATTATATAGTTTCAAAATATTACCAGTCCCACACTATTAACCAATAATGGTTAGAGATATAGAGAAGCCATGAAAAATAGAATGGTGTCATTAGTAGGACATTATTCACCATATTTTAGGGGTCAATACCTGATTGTTATTTTAGGATAATCAATCTCATATTTGGATATTTGAAGGATTAATGAACATGTATTATATCTTTAAGAGAGGCATCGAGTAGGCAATAATTTCCCACAAAATGGAGTGATGATTCGAGCCTCTAATTCTCACCACCAATATGATTTCCAAACATTCATTATCATGAAACCCCGTTGATCTTCCACATTTGTAATGTACACCGACAATTATATACAGATGAGGCATGTGCTTGGGGATTCTAACGATGACAAGATGAATTCGAAAGATACAATATTTCAAATATGAGTCATAATCCATGATGGTAATGGTACACAAACTTTTATTAAATAATATTATGATGGTTATATTTCAAAAATATATCAAAAAAATCTTCCAACGAACTTATTATAGAAAATAATAACAAATGCAGTTGGTTTCATGCACCTTACATTCATCATAGGGAGTGTGACCACCTCAGTCTGATATTAATGGATTACCCTATATATGGTATAATAATTCAATTTCTTTAACCTCTTGTTCTGGTATATAGTGAACACTTTTGAACCTCCCAAAACCATACTCTTACTTATTCCCCTTTTTGATAAAATTAAAGTTAAATTATTTTATGAAAACATGTTGTGCCAATACTCTGCACCTTCAATTTATCAAGGGGTATGTTTTAGGTTTATGTATATAATTTCCAAAATCAAATATGTGGCTTTGGGAAGTATGAAATTTACTCACTACCACTAGAGAAACACTATATTAGAATTGGATGTTAGAAATCCTCAAAAACTGCTTCTAAGAGACCTAATTCATTTTCTGGAAAATTGTTTCAACAGCCAAATAAAATAGTTAATAAAGAAGAAAATAACATTGAGGCCATTTCTTTTAAGCTACATTTCTTATGCATGAAAATAATTATAAACCCACTTGACCTAGTGAATCCATTTATTATATAATATATTTTATGTGAGTATGTATGTTATTTCCCATAATCATATATATATATATATATATTCAAATTTGAATTTAATTATTTTATTATTGTTACAGGAATATCCATACATATTCACACACATTAATAAATATTTGTATATATAAATAAAATACATCGTTAAACAAATTGGTATTTATACTCCAATAAACTTATTTCTTCCAAAATTTAATATATATATTTTTTCAATATATATGTTAAATTTTTTTAAATATTTTTTTATAATTTTAAATTTCATTTTTCTAAAAATAAATATTTTAAATTCAAAATTATAATATAATATTGGTATATATATCCACACGTTTTATTTATATATATACAAGTTATTTTTAAATATTTAAATGATCAATATATATAGTATATATAATATAAATTATATAAATATAAATTATATTCAGATTAATAAATAGACACATTATATTAACTTTTTTTAAAATAAAAAAATTATTTTTAAATAAAGAATTCATATTTATCATTAGAAAAATATATTATATATTTTATTTGTATAAATTATAAATATATATTATAATAGTGACTTTGACATTTATTTTTTCAACTTTTTAATATTTCAAATTATATTTTCTGAGTAAAGAATAATGTTAGTGCAGAATTTCAGTTCCAATGGAGAACTGATGTCAAAAAATTAAAATTATTTAATATATTATATCATAGAAGAATATTTTTTTAGAAATAATTGATAAAATACAAAACAATTTCTTGGATTGGAAATACATTACCACTATTAAATCATGAACTAAGGTTTTACCCCAAGCATTTCATAATATTTGTACAAGTCTACTATTTTTATAGACTTCAATCATGAATGAATTAAATAGATTAAATTAAGTCATTATTTTAATGTCCATTTAATTTTTTATCCCTGCTAACTTCTCTATTTATCCCTTCTTTTGTAAAATTTTATGCGATAGTTTTAGTATCCTATAATAAATGAGGGTATTTAGATAGAGATTTGGGGGAGAGTTCATTGTTGGGTGATCTCTAGATCGAATTACAACAATGAAAAAGCATGGAGTTTTGTGGAACCAACACCAATCCTCGTTGATCTTGTTAATGGAATCGATGCAGATTCATTATTTTATAATCATCAATCCAAAATTGAGTTAGGTAATTTTATTTGGTCTCATCATTTCCCCATTCTTCTTTTTATGGAATAATGAGAATTAATTCCGCAGAAACTAATTCATGATTCCATATTGTTTGATTTTCATTGCGAGTTTCTCTTTATATAATAATTTATTAGGTATTTAATTTTTTACATTATGTTGTGATAATCCTACAACATTTTTCTATTATTTTGATGACGGTAATATGAACAATGCCCATTGTTCTTTTCTCACTTTTGTGTATCATGGTTCTCCCTCTTTGTTCATTATTCATCGTCGATATTTATTTTGACAAGTGATTTAACATTATTTAAGAACATTATTTGATATGTGATTATCAGGATCCATGGATCATTATTATGGAATATACATCATGGTGTTTGGAAATGGTGTATTATCCTAAATGATTTTAAAGTGTGAGGTGGATTAATGGTTTCTCACTCCATGGGATTTGACTACGGTACATTAGAGGAGTGATGTATATGTATTTCCCAAATGCATTTTGTAAAAAATATTGACACTGACATAAATATTGGGTTTGGAAAATCTAGATCTAGGATATATGGTAAAGATCACAGTGGAATCAATGGAATCGAATCTATGGGAGAGTCATGTAAAATGGACTAGATTTCATATGAAAAATCAATATATGCATCATGTAGTTCACAATTACACATACCATGGGAATTTATCTATGCAGAGGTTGTGGTTTGAGTGGGGAGTTAAATTTCCCACACCATGTGGGGGAACCACACGCCTTGTGAAACTTATCCAACTAGCTCATCATTTTCAAGAAGTATGTGACCATTAATCCATTTGACCCCACATGCGATGTCTGAGGGGGAACACACCATGTACATTAGATGGTGCATGAGCATGGGTATGTGGAACACATTGAGTGTTGTCCTGACCCCTACACATCATGTAATTGAACATTGCGTGTCTGGATAAATACATCTTGTGTGATCAATCCGGATACAGATAGTTCCATATTTACTGAGACACACCATGTACCATAAAAACATTAAATCTACTACTTCTATGGAATGTAATATCCATTTTTCTTCTAAACCCATCTATGGTAGTATCATTGGTGAGTTCCCACTGACCATGTATGTGTGGGTGGATTAACTTGATCTATCGCTAAAACGGTACATTGTGGTATCTTTTCTTCAGAATATGATTAGTGGTTAACTATATGGGTTGTTTATAGATAGTGAATGGGATCCCTATGTTGGTTTTAGGGTGGAGTACTCTATCATTATTCTCTTGGTTAGTTCATGTATCCCATTTCTATTATTCAAGTTATTTGATCCCCTTCCCTGTGTAACTTCTTATATAGGGTAATGTATCTCTCATAGACCTGGTGTTTCCTTATATTTGTATCGATATTTTTTCCTTCTAATGCGGTGTATCTTTGTTGCGAGAGTACCTCATATGAACCCTCTTAGTTCATATGTGTTTTATATATAAATATCCAATGAGTGTAACCTCTCTATTGAGTGTGAGGTTATTTTTTCCCATGGTCCTGTTTTTATATAGGATTTACTCAGATAAAAAATGAAGAGTTGACTGTAACCTCCATATTTAGTTCCATCATCTTGGTAAATAATGATGTTTGACTTTTCTCAAATGAATGCAAGATTCAATAATATTATATAACCCTTGTCTATATTTGATGACATGACCACACCTTGAGATTAGATTCTTACACTGAGAATATCTTTATCATCTTGTTCATTCACATTGATTTGTAATATATATGTGGGTCCATATTTCATGGTTTATGTTGTGAAATTTTTGAGGATCCTAGAGGGTATGTTTATACCCCCCTACAAGGGATATTCCCATATATTTCTTTTATTTTTCATATTATTAACCTTTCAATGGAATCCTAGGAGGATAATAGGTAGGTGGAGGTTAGTTGTTCTTGGAAAACTATGCATGGTTTTTGAAGGTCTCATCTTGATTGAATTCCAATTTTTTTAAATAAGATGGAATCTTTAAAAGTTTAAATGTGATATTATTTTTATCGTTTATTATTTATAATTTTTTGTACTTCTTAATGTACTATGATATGAGATATTTTTCATTGGATTACAATTTAAATTTTTTAATTTTTATGATTTATTCTATAGTATGGATTGTGAACATTTTTAAATGACCATTAGGCTACCCCCACCCCATCAGTATGATATCCCCAATTGCTAGTAGTTTCCAGACCCTATTCTATTTGGGGTAGGATTGGGGTGTCATTCTCAGTTAACTACCTTCCAGGTGGGGCCCTGCGATTCAGTCCTTGAGAAAGAGGTATTCAAGGAAGGTCATATTATAACCATAATATAGAAATAGTCTAGCTATGGGGTTTTGTTTTGGGAACTAGAGAAATATTGTTAATGTGTCTCTTGTTCTCCTATAATTCCTAGAAACCTGTAGATTTTGTTGTGACCATCATATCCATTTACTTGGAATTAGATGACAATATTATTGAATCGATACTAGTTTTGATTAGTTACAAGGAAAACATTGGTGCTTGAATCATATTGGAATTAGTGTTGGTTTCAATGGGCTTCATGAGTTATCGCTTCGAATATTCTATTTTGATTTTGGTGCATCATAGCTATCACTGGATGCCCCAATGATAATATCCATCTAGGATTATGTATCTGGGTCAAGATTATATTTCTTTAATCCAGGATTTTTCAGTTTGGAAAACTATGTAGGAGGTGGTACCTCATGAAGGATAGAAAATGGGCCCTCTATCCATTAAGAAGCATATTGACCGACTTTCTATGGTCTAGGTGTATACTCCCTATTCGGTTTAGAATATTTTTTCCATACTATGAATGTATATTAGTGACTAATTTTGAGGTCATTTCATGAGTTTTAGTGATAGATTACTCGATGGTTTTGTTGTGTTCCAAACCCTCAGGGAGTAGAGGACATGTTCGATTTTTTCTTGTAAGTTCTCCCCTATATAGGACCCCTATGATGGTGGTCATCGATATAATAATTCCAAGATTCAACACAATTAATTGGCATAGCCATTTTATAGTGATGTTTATGTGGGTTTGGGTATGAAAAGAAGTGTTAAACTTTCCTTACCATTAAACATTCAATTATGATGCATATTAAAGCCGTGTTGGCAATTCAGTGCTACCCAAATAGATTATTATTAATGTGTGGTGGATGAGGTAATTTTATTTGTGTGTTTTATTATTTTATTATTATTTCTTGGACTCAGAGTGATCCATGGACATAGAAAAGTGGCAAGAATTTGTAATGGAAACTTATGGTTGAACAGGCCTACTACCTAGAGTCTCTGAGCATGGGTAGAGGTATGACATGTGTCTTCCCTAATTCAAAAATAACGTTTTTACATAATAGAATGCCACATTTTACTAAAAAAATCATTGTTTTCAATCTAGATATTTTATGTGATGCTTTTACATCAACTTATGTTTGAATGCTTCCCTTGAGAGAGATTTGATTATGACACACTTCTGCTAATAGTGTTACCCAAATCACTGAGGATAGAGGTACTCATGGGATATCTTCTTAGAGGGAAGAGTCCCTATGAGTTATTTACAAATTATGGAATAAAAACTATTATATATACGTTTAATTTTTGTTTATAGTAATTATTTCGTGAACTTACATTGGAGGGATGAATTTTTACTTTGTTTGTATGAAATAATCTCTATAGGAGTTGGGAAAGCTCATATAAGTGTGGATACAAACAACTCCTCTATATTTAGATGGTATAACCATTGGAGTAGTGGATTATATTAGAATAAAATTACTACAATGGTGTAGGAGTATGATAATTTCATACAAGGTGATGTGCCTAGATTATGTCCCCATTAAAATTTCACATTTTTTACAAGACACACCCATAGGTTTCCATGAAATCTTCTCCAATATATTAGATGACCAAAAAAGATATTGATGCGTTGGTAATGATTTTAGAGGATCTATAGATTAATGAATTTATCAAAACTCGTGTTTTATCATGGTAATTCATGTTTTTTTCACTAAATATGATGATTTGGGATTAATTTTATACATGTATTTTTACCTTATAAGAAAGGAAACTATTACGAGTTTTTCTTATCATTAGAGAATTATGACCTCATGAATGGTTGAAAGGGATCATGGTGGTTTAAATGGATTTAACATTGGTTAGGCTATCACCCATTCTGAGTGATTTGTGATTCCCTTCCAAATGAAAAACTCTCTAGATGATTTCACAGGACTCATTAATTGAATCATTATACTATTATTAGATTATTTCATGATAGTCTTCAAACATGAAATACTCATGTACTCATCATCAGTGGAGGAGAACATGAAATATTTGATGATAGTTATAGAATAAATCTACGAGAAAATTTTTATAGGATGCAAAAAAAGTTTCAGTTATGGATTTTTGTCAAACACTTCTTGTGACATGTCATCTCTGAAGAGCGAGTAGCGGTGGAATGAAAAAAGTTGCTGGTAGTGGAAGAATGTAAGCAAATAAAGAGCATGCTAGTGGATCGATGCTTCCTTTTTTAAAGAAATTTTATAGAAATTAATGAATAATTTATCTAGTACTTGGGATCATATGAATACTTTATCAAGAAATGGGTTACCATTCATGTGGATAATTAATTGGCAGTGAATTTTTAAGAGTAGTGATATAGGTTTCAGGGAACATGTAGTTTGATAATGATAGAGGAATGTTTTGTGTATGTGGTTTTATAAGTTTCCTCTTTAGTTGTAATTGAAGTTTTTTGATAAACAGGTAGGATGTGATTCTTATGGGTCCTATTATCTAATACCACATGAAATGATTTATGTGACCCATGACATCAAGCTTTTAGTGGAAATTTCCACATTTATATATTAGAAACTTGATCTTATGGGATAGTTATTCATTATATTTTCATACCATTAGAGTTTAAGCTATAAATTTTCATATAAATACATTAACATGAGGTAGAGTTTATTTTTTTTGTTCTTATATGTTTATGGATTTGAGAAAGTATATACACTCAATATGGGGAAAATAGTAACAGATGCAAACAACATGGATTTCTATTCACAATTGTAAAGAAAGACATGAAAAAAGTAAAATCATTTTACTATACCCTTTTTAATTTGTATAATTCATTTTACCTCATATTGATGATTGTTTCCCATCCACTTATTTTTCCTACCTGGGAGGAAAAATGTGGTGATATGGATTATGAGATCTCATGTGAACAAATATTCAATGTACATTTCCCTGATGGATTTTTCAAATGTGTGTAGAATGGAATCCTTATTATTCCTGCTCTGAGATGAGGTGATGATGGAGTTTCATACTACCCCCTTAGATATCAATCGTATATAGGTGAGGATTTATCATGATAATTTGTCATTATTTTGGTTGTTCCTAGAGGTTGTAGTGTCATCTTGTTTTTATCTACCAATGTGTTACCTAAAATTAGGTAAAGATCAGGGTGTCAAAATGGAAGTGGAGATGGTATAATAACATCAAGAATTTATGAATGGAAAATCAATGATTAGAAGGAGTTCACAACGCATCTAGGTGATCTTAGACTAACTCACCAAACCAATCCACTTTTTATCCATCCTAGAGCATTGTTCAATGGATATTTTGTGATGATATTTTCATGTAGGTGTTAGTATGGTTTTATGTAATTCAATATTACTTATTTTATATTGGGATAATTGCTTCAAATCATGACTATGAAAAGTAATACAATAATTTTTGGGACCCAATTATGGTTGAGCACAATGTTCCATCCCCAGACCAATAGTCAGACAAAGACGGACATTCATGTTCTAGAGGACATGTTTTGGGTTTTAATATTCTTTTTTTATTTTACATGGTATGATCATCATTGCTTGGGGTTGTTTCATATAACAACTACTACCACTCCACAATCAGTGCATCACCATTATAGGTCTCATACGACAGACTATACGTGTCATCCAAATGATAGGTGGATCCAAAGGATACCATTTTTGGCTCCAATGTTGTTGTGAGTGATGAAATGGATTTCTTTGGTCATCTAAGAGTGTATGAGGACATCCTATACCCACCGCATGTCCAATATAGAGAAATCATGGAGGTATTCTCATTTAGATGAGAGAGACCATGTTCTCCAAAAGGTCTCACCTTGAAGAGGACTACAAAGAGTTTGATGATGTGGAAATCAGTCTCTGAGATTCCTTATACCTTCCCAGATACTACACAAGGTTAGAGAATCAGTATACCACTTAACCATACCACCATAGTTGGATAATGTGCATGGTGTATTTTACATGTTTATAATGAGGTGATATGTTCATGCCCCATCACACATTATCGATCTGAGTGTGATGGACATTAAGGAAGGAGTTACCTCTTTGGGGTTCTCAGTGGTGTATGAGGAATAAATAAGACAATATACTTTATATGTGAGTTATTTCATTGGAGAGTGATCACAGATAGCATAGGATCCTCTAGGAGAGCGTGTGGTATTATAACAAATAAACATGTTCTTGTTTACCTTGACTTTATGTGGAGTTTTACCTTTTGGGATGATAATACTTAATGTTTGGGTGAATGTACAAAATATTTAATTTATTTTTTACAATTTCAAGTATTATAAATAATATATATTGAGTAATTCATAGAGTCTTTATATAATTTTGTGGCATGTGGAGCCTTAGTGTTGATATATTAAAAATAAATATTATATTATGTCGCTTGCTAGTTGGTTTTACGAAATAAAGGAAATATATGTAATAACATATCAAATTTAAAACTAATACCATTATTAAATCGATAATGTGAGTTTGACACCATGCCCTACATAATCGTTCTTTTCATCGGGTATTTCAACAGAGTTCATTTGTTTTACTAATAAATAGATAAAATTAAATTATTAATTTAATAACCATTTAGTTTTTTAACTATAATATTTTAACTCGTTAATCCTTATTTTTAAATTACCTATTGTGTTCCATATAACCCTAGACTAAATAAGCGTATTGAGGAGAGATATAGTGGAGATCTTGTTGGAAGATGATATCTGGATTGAAGATCAAAAATGAAAAAATGTGGACTTTTTCCCCAATGAGGATAAAGGTGGATATCATAAAGGATAGCAATAAGGACTAATTATTCAACAATTATCAATCAAAAATTGATGTAGGGAATTTTATTTTTTGTGGTGATTTCTCCATTCTTATTATTTAATGATGAATGTTAATTAATTCCTCATAAACAACGATTCTGAAATTATTGTTTCTTATTCCACATCCTATAATAATGAATTTATTATTTAATTTTTGTATTTATTATTTTTAATATCATCCCCTATTATTCAATTTTAGTTGATGATGGTTGAATGAACAATAATCAACATTCATTCTAACTTTTTCATTTCACTCTTTTCTCTCTCCATTGATTGTTCATCATTTATACTTATTTGATCATTGATTTGACATTATTTGTGATTCAGATTCAACATGTGAGTCATAAAATTATTAGATCATTGTTTTGTTAGCGAAAATATACAGTTTTTAGGTGGATTATTATCCATGATTATCATCGATATTTGAGGTGCATCAAAAGTTTCTATCATAGTGAGTTTTGATGTGTGTGAATTAATAAAACTAGAAAGGATACATTTTATAAGAAAATTGAGGATTGAATCCATCCACTAGAATCATTTTATTTTTAATCTACAAAAATCTATGATTTTGGGGAAAAATCACAATTGATTTTAATTTGGAAATGACATATGCGATATGCACAAAATAGACTAGAGTTCATGTGAAAACTCAATAAACACGGTGTATTTTAGAAGAAAAAAATAGTGTAGACCCCATTGTGTTGCACATAGGGGTTGTGGGGTGATTTAAATATCACTCATTATGTGGGGGAACCATATTATAGGGGACCGTTATCCATCTAAGTCTACATGTACAGGTATGACACACCGAGTAAGACGTGGGACCCCATATGTTGGTTGTGATTGGGAAAACCGGTTTTTCTTTAGAAACTCTATATCCATGTGAAGAAGGAACATGATGAGTGCCAGCCTGACCTCTACATGATGTGTATTATAAAAGCATTTTTTTATCTAGATAAAGAAATGTTATGTGAGAATTCATGACATGGTAACTGCCAAACCTATAGAGATAAGAATTTTACCATAGTATACACATAGTGTAATCCTTCTTTGGAAGGTTAGATCCCATGTTCTTCTCAAATTTACAATAATATGAGTTTATGTGAGATATCAAAACCTATGTTGGTGTAGTAGAGTTCACTTGGTTCATCCCTATGAGGGTAAACTAAGGTTTCCAGTCCCAAGAATAGGATGAGAGATCCCCTCTATGGATTTGTTCATAATGTAGTCAGGTATCTGTCCATGTGGGTTTTAGTGTGATCCCATATCATTCTTACATTTTTTATGTCATGTATCCCATTTATGACATACAAGGCATGTCATCCCCTTCATAACATGTTATCCATGATAATGTTAGGTATCCATTATAGGCCATGGATGTGGTTCCATATATATGTATTTTCATTAGTTATGTTCTAGTGAGGTGTAGTTCATTACTGAGAGTACTTAAGATGATCACTCTTGGACTATATGTTCTTTTACATGGAAATACCTAAGGAGTGTGGCCACTCCAATGAGTTCCCTAATCATAGAATGACATTATGACTATGTTTTCTAGGATTAATGTTACCTTTGAGGCTATTGAATAACATTATTATTGATGTGATTATATGAACTCTTCTTGAGACTTGGAGTCCTCCATTGAGAAATTTTTTGATCTTTTCGATTACATTGTATTTTTGATATATAGGTGACTCCATCATTAATTTGTTGTTTTTGATGATTTTTGGGTGTTGGGTCTATTAATAATCACCTCTGTACGGGCTCTATCTTCACATGTCATGTCTTATGAAAATTATATATCCTTAGATGGATTCCTATGACGACAAAGATAACATAGAACTTCACTATGATAGATGGTATACAGTTGGTTCCAAGAGTTTTCATCTTGATAGTAGGAAAATTTTATTAGCTGGATGGAATCTTCTACTATTTTTGGTGGATTGTTTTATCCCCTTCTTATTTTTTATACATCATCTTATTATCTGATGTGGGATAGTTTTTGTATGTGCATTTAGATTAATATTGGTTTATCATTTCATATTCATACTATTTTATACATATTTGTGCATGGGTATAGGTGAATTTGGTCGATTCCTCCTATGTGTGTGACATGGATACATAACACTATTCTCCAACAAAAAACCTATTATATGAATGGTAATGGTTTAATTCTCATCCTACCACTAGATAGGTGGGATTTGGTGGGTCGAGTCATTATAATAATTTGAATAAATATATAATTTTTAATTAAATAGATTAATTTCAGAAATTGTATTGATAAATTTCATTGTGTATATATATTAATTTTGTCTATTTATATTATCATGGGGAGAGTATGGGAGGATTGTTGGAGCTTCTCTCTAATTCTCTTGAAAGCGATTACGGTTATTTTCTCGTGGAGTCTTCGGATTGAGCACATTTTGCTAAATCTTGTATTAATCATGGTTGATTCGATTCGCACAAAGATACTATGGATGTTTTATCTCTTCTATGTCTTCGCTCAAGGAATATGGAAGTCGGATCACCTAAAATTAAATCATTTTTTTCTTCTGTCATAGACATAAGACATAAAAATATGAGAATTTTTTCTAAATGAAAAATTATAGGGAATTTGAAATACTTTTTTATATGATGTAATTCAGGTTTTATTCTAGCTAATGCAGACCAGATTCGTGACATGTTCCAGATATGAGAGTTTTCGATCATTGAAAGAACAGTTTTATCCTTTGGAATAATGCCATGGAAAACTGAATATCTTATTTGAAGGATTTCAATCACATGGGGATTCCATGATTGGAAATTTATTCTCATTGGGAATGGAAACATTAATTTCTTATTCACAAAAAGGAATTGAAGAATAAGTAATTGGTTCATGGATATATCACTCTCAAAGTAGGTATGTTCTTAATAAAACATTTGTGCCCCAGTTTCAAACCCTTGTAAATCCATAACACGAGGACTGATGTCTGGGTTGATATTTACTATTTAAAATGGAATTTCTGTAATCCTCATATTTTTTTACATTTCCTTGGAAATTTGAATGTAGATAAAGTTTGTTCATGCTATAGAAGAAGTTATGATTAGTCATTTAGTGTTCTTATTTCTGTAGGTAGACCGTAGTATAACAACCATCAAGAACATAATCCTATATAATGTTGGTTTTAGTTTTTAAATAATTATTATATACGAGAAATTTTCAACAGTCTACAGTGGTTTTAATTCCATAAGACACACCAATGTGAAATATTGTAATGGTATTTAATGTTTTTACAGTAATGGGAAAGTGAATGAGATTTATGAATGAAGTATAACAGTTCAATCAATGGGTTGGAACACTATGAATTTAGTGGTTGTCACTACTTCACTATAAATGTTTTTTGGAATTTGTGGAAAGGTTTTAGTTATCCCCAATACTTCATATTATGAGAAAGAAATGTGAGGGAAATGGTGGAGGATAAAGTCCTATATTTCTTATTTAGATACATTAACATGAAGGAAATGACATGGGTTGATATTGTGGAATAGAATTATACACATTTGGATCCAGAGTTCATTCCTAAATAATTAAATGAATGAAACATAGACCTACATCTGTGATAAAATGACAAGACTTCTTATAATGATATGATGGTTAAATATAATGTGTATTTTATAGAATCATAGAATGGTACAACAATATATCTTTAATATTATGATGATCTTTGTCACCTCAGAACATGAATAATAGATAGATCTTGTACACTCCACCAAAAACATTTGGATAATATTAATCATTATGACCCTAATATTAAATATATTTTAGTGGATGAAAAATTACTCCATTTAATTATATTGATATTTGATCCATGTATGTTCATCAAGAAGTAAATGGTGGACTGTTTGATGAAATAATGGATGATCAATACATAGAAGAATCTTCCAATCAATAATTAGTTGATTAATAGTGCATAGTGGAATAGAGGACTGCTACAAGGTATCATAATTGGAATAAAAATGATAAATACTGAATCATATGGAAATATTAAAAATATAAAGAAGAAATAGGTGAAATATTTGGGTCATGGAGATGTGTATTAGTCTATCTAAAATGATTCAGAGGGCCATGGATCTACTTTATCATTTTTGACTTCTTACTAGGGGGGTGAAATCTTGGTTCTTGGTGGGTTTAGAAACTTTAGTACCACTGTTAAAGAATCAGTTAATGTAGCAAGAAAATCTCAGGTGACTACTCATTACTCTTATGAATTGATTTATTCTATCAATGAATTTAAATAATGGGGAAAACATTATTCCAAGGTGCATGAATCTTTAGAAATTGATTGTTATATTATTCTACAACCACATTAGAAGGCGGGGAGATAATAAAATTTAGGGAGAGATGAATCGAAGGACAGTGATATTGAGGAAATTTGGTAGAATTTAAAGACTTGAAGGATAGTACATCACCCTAGGATTCAAGGTTGATTATGTGGATGATTCAATATAAATTTTAATTGTGATTAGCAATGTGACCTTAGATCTACGATTAAGAATAAATTAGGTCTTGATTGAGTTTGATGAGGGATGTTGAGCCATATTTGACCCCATATTCATATCATAATTTATTTTTTGATTCCAATAAGTGGTCTCCATTTCATTTTTAAATATACATATATAATTATTTTTTCATATAAAACTATCATTTAAAATTCCAATTTCATAATGATTGTTATTTAAAATTCATATTTTATTTTGATATATATATATATACACACACTTTTTATTTATTCATATATAAATTATATATATATTTAAAAAAATTTAACAAACATATAGAGAGAAATATATATTATAATTTGATGTGTACAAATTATATATATATATATATATATGATAAGATATATTATCTAGACATAAATATTATTTATATTTATAAATGCACAATATATATGCTGGTATATAGAAAATTTTTAACTAGATTTTTATTGTTGTGTAGGTTTTTTGATATTTGATTAAATAATTTTTTTAAATATATTAATATATATAAGATGAAAATACATGCAAACAAACAGACATATTTATAATCATTCAATTAATTATCTAATTATTCTTAAGTTGGGTGATGCCACTATTACAGTTTTGTTATGTTTGAATGGATTCCATTAGTAATATATTTCACCATATTTTAATAAATCAACACGTCTTCCCTCCTCTTATACTATTCTTCTATAATGAAATAATTACTTGGTATAAATCCTATCATACATCTCCATGTTCATATTTACTCTTCATCATGATAACCCTTTATGGAGACTCTGACATGTCATGGAGTTCCATGAATTGTGATGTAGTAGTCAAAAGTCATCCACTAATATAAAAAATCCATTTTATTAGAATTCCCCTATGGTATTAGGTATTTATCAGTATCAATATCATGATTTAATCCTTCTATGGAGATACCTACCAATTGGTTATTTTGATGCTTTTAACTTATTGGTGGTTCCCATATATTCTTGAAAAATATGGCGCATCTGATTCTAATTTTGTTTTATATTTCATTCACTATCCCACCCCAAATATCTATATATAAATGTTCACTTACAAAATAAAACCTTCATTCATCCAAGGAATAAGTTGAATTTCCCTCTAAAAAGAGTTTTTTTGTTGTAATTTTTCACTCTACCTGTGGTCTATACCATGAATAAAAAATTACTAGTTGTTATATAAACATCAATTTATTCCAAATTTAGCAGTAAAGTTCGGATTTTATTTTTATATTTAGTATTGATTTGGATTATAATTTAATTTTAATTTTTAGTCACTGTTTGTATCATAATTTTTTATAAAAAAATTCTTTTTATTTTTTCCATAATGCTTATTTCTATCATCAGTTCATAGAAACCACTCAATAGAATTTGAATGATAAAATAATAAAAATTATTAAACCTCCACTTATATTTTGATAAGTGGTATATAAAGGTTTCCACTAAACAAATAAAATAGTACACACTAGAAATTATAAAAATAAAATAATTATAAAAAATACAGTGAACTCAAACATAAATTATTTTAGAACAAGAATATAAAATAATAAAAAAAATATATACAATTGAAATTCATATATAATATAATAAACTATAAATATAGTCCAAAAATATTATTCCACAACAACATTCACAAAATGTTAATAACTATCAATAATAAACCATGTTATCATACATAAAACATAACTCCAACATCTATGTGAAACCCATCGGGTCTATCACCCCACCTCCACTATATATGACCATTATCATAATTGTTATCATCATAAATGAATCCAACTAAATCATAATTATATAAACTGAATGAAAATCATAAATACTGAACACAATACAAAACATTTTTTTATAAAATCCAGGATAAATTTTAAACATACCAAAAAATGATAAATCATCACAACTACCTTCTAATGTGTTTTGGGGATAAAAATTATAAACATCCTCCTTGCATATGGAATCTTTCAATTGTAATAAAAACAAAATAGAGATAAAAAAATTAATATGAAACAAAATAGTTTCATATTTTGTTCAAAATTCATCAAATAATATTTGTTATTTTTCAATAAAACACATAAAATTCCCACAAAAAATCAAACCACATATCAACGAACATATCACATATTAAATGAAGTCATTAAATTTTTCCATAAAATTAAACCACCCAATTAAACCAAAAGACATTTAAGTTTAAAAATAACTACATATAATATGATTCAAATGTTAATAAATGAAATGCCTAAATTTATAACAATCTATGTCTATATCTTGAATTTTCCTTTACTATGAATATACATTTACAAAATCTATAGAAACAATGAAAATTACTCTTTGAAAATTACCAAATTATTGCACAACATGATTATATTTGTAAATTTTATATGGTTTTATCATTATTTCTCACACTTTAATCTCTGTAGGAATCGTAATTAATCATTAATTCTCACCAAAAAAATCTTATTGTAATAGTATAGAATTAGAAATATCTATTAAAAACCAAGTAATATATTCAAATTTCATGAAATATAATATATAAAATATCATATGATTAAAGAATTTATTTATTATGATTTCATAATAAGTTAAGGTCATTTTTATCGGTTTGACTATTACATGCAAATTTTAGTGTTTTAAAACACATTGACTGTGTTTTCGGTCATCATGAGGAAAAACCAAAATAAGTTGAATTATATTCAGTTATTCTTATATTACAAAAAATTTATTATTTATTTTTATAAAATTAAAAAACAATCATGTGTCATCTTAAAAGTTTTAACCCCCCCTGATACACACATTTTAACACTATCAATTCATTTAAAATTTTTTATTAAATCATTTTTATCATGCCACATGTCATGTTTTTTTCACTTATATTCAAAAATAATCAACAATATTTTTATTATGAAATCTTGTAATTAGTGGTTGTTTTCTATGTTTTTAACTGTTAAATGCATGTTTTAGCGTTTTAAAATGCAAAATTAAAATACATGGTCTATCATCATGGGAAAATGAAACCTCAGACTGAGATGATTTTAGATTGTATATATAAAAAATATATATATGGTTATATCTAAATTATTTAATGTCCTTAATATATTTTTCCAATGTTTTTACCCAATAATTGTATAGACCTTGTTTTTTCCATACAAGACATTAAAATATTTCTATATATATTTCTAAAGGAAGGTAATGAGGCAACATGCGATTCGGAGGCCTGGTGTGCCCAAAATTAATTTTACAAAAATATTATGTATATATTATACTATTAATGTGGAGGATGCATGATAACTCTCAAAAAATAGTCTAAATAAAAAAATTAGGTCACGATCATGTCAGTAATGTCGAGATTACAGAAGGTGAGACATAACATTCTTCAGCACGGGCCGTTTATAGAATAAGCCACTAAGGACATAACTGTAAAAAAAATAATTAAATTATTTTATTTTATTTTTGATGTTGTTTCAAATAACTCTTTAATGGGGACTCATATTGGAAATTTGTGACCATCTTTGGGTTCGTAATATAGCATTTTACATAAGTGCCACCTAACGTGAGAGGGCACGGGATGTTCGGATACTGCGACTATTGGAAACTATGGTTATGTGTTTACGATTAACATAATTAAATATTATAAATAGGTGGTTATATGTTCTCTGTTAGTATTGGACCCTAATCCTACCACAACTAATGGCCAAGCTCTATCCTTCCTCTTTTTGATAATATTTGAGGAATCATTGATGGATCACCTAGGAAGTGTGGCGAACACGTTTTTGATGATGAACACAGAAAAATGTTGTAGGATTCATACGATTTTTACACCCCCAATTTCAATTCATATATTTAATTTTAATTAATTGTCGATTTCAACAATTTTAACATCAATTTTCATTGACCTATTAATAATGTAGTCAAATTATCTATTTTTTTCAAAATTGGGTTTCGTTTTTCATCCATTATTCATGAAATCCTCATTTACATTTCAGCATGTCGAATCAACAAAAGATTATAAATTAGGGATTGGGTCTATGAAGACCTCAATCCAATGATTTTGGATATGTGTCTGTCACATTTTGCAGATAATGGGAGCTGTGATGGTGGTCTGTGGAAGGGAACACAGGGGAGGTGGGACCAATGGCAGTCCATGGTAGAGAAAGTGTGCGATATAGGAAGTGACCACTTTCAAGATTGGGGAAAACCATGTGTGGAACCATATGTTACCATGTGAGGCAGTGCTGGTGACTTTGTGTAGAAGAAATGTGGACCACGTGCGGTATTGGTGGCAGGTGGGTTAGAATGGCGACATACATGGAATACATGGAAGTTGGAAAGTGGGGCATGAATGGTGGATTTTAGTGAAGAGGGGAAGAAATTCTGGTGTCACATGGTGCTAACCAAGGCAGCGGCAAGTGGTGCGGAACTCTGTGGGATGCCACATTGACTAAAAGGGGTGACCGAGTCCAGTGATGCGGTGTGGGATATCTAAGTGAGTCGGGATGAGGCAGGACGTGCCCAGTCATGTGGTTCAGACCCAAATAAGTTGTCTTAGCAGAACCGAGCTAGGTGGGTTGGGCTCAGGTGGACCTTTGGAGACCAAGGAGAGTGTGTCCATGGTCGACTGTGGTAGATGATTGGTTAGCTATGGTCAAGGGTGGGTCCATAGGTGGCGGTTTAATCCTCCATAACATCTCAATGGAGCGTCAAATTTATGTTCCATATATGGAATTTTGTTCCCATTTTCAAGATGGACCTTTTGAGGCCAATTTGGGAATTTAAATATTTGGAATTTTGGAGTGAGCCCAATGAGTTTCCATTCATTCTAGTATTAGCGAATATTTCCATTTTCACCCGTTACATGATTTCTGATATTAAATAGCATATCTAAGGTATTTTTCAGAATAGAGTGTGATGGTGAACACTGATACGACTTTTAGTTTATGATACTGGGACATTAGAGCATGACACATCATCCAGATGTTATTGATGATAGTAGTGGTTGGGGAGGATAATTGAAATTTTTTAGTGGAATTATCTAATGTAGTAGGGTGTGGTCCTTGGAGATATCTGAGTATAACCCCCCATCCAAATGGGCACGAGTCCTCTACAAGTACATCTGTGTGGATAGCCTCTACCGGGTAAGTCACGGGTCCTCGATGACTGAGAGTTGAACCCCCTAATGATACAAAGGTTTGGTTGCAAAACTATTAGATTGTAACACCTATGACACACTAGTACATGGCTCCTCTACTATGAGGTGTCACCATATGGCTATAGGGGACATCCAGGACTTCATGTCGTTGTAGTTTTAATCCCCTATATATTTTAAACCTTGGTTCCATATTACTTTTTGAATGTGGAAACATGGTATTATTTTTGAGTTGGGCCTTTTGATGATAGTTGGAGAATTTTTATCTTATGGTTGCATTAATTGATTGCATTAAATGCCTAAATATAATAATAATAATAATAATATATTTATTTTTATTGAGTGTTTTTGTAAGATTCCTAACTCTTGTATATGAAGTCCAATTGATGCACAATTAGTGCTGTTGTGACCCTGAATTTGATGTGGAAATTTAAATTCTGATTTTACGATCCTAAACTGAAATAAAGTTGTGGGAGACATGAGGAATATTTTGAGAGTTTTTGGAAAAAATAAGAATTTTTCACCGGTTGTCCTTTTTGGAAAAATTAATATTTTATCCCATGTGTTTTTCTGCGAGGATCGTAGCGTTGCAATCCATATGATGTGTCCCTGATTTACGGTGTGGTCCCCATGAAACACATTTTGTGCATTATTATTAGAGATACAAATTCTTCCCTAATACATAGATTCAACCAAAAGAATATTTGATCCTGTGTGATTTTCTAGAAGGATTATGTTAGTGTGATCTATTTTGTTATGTAGGTCTATTATAGGAGTCCTTTCAATTTAATTATTGTTTTTCTATTAATTTTTTTTTCAGAATAATGTTCACAAAATCATTTCTATTAGAGGTTCCAAATACTCTTCGAATACACCAGCATTCCTAGAGGTACTTGTTCTTAACACTGAACTAGAGTATGGATAGGTACATAGCCAGTAAAAATGATGGGGTCACAGATCATGTAGGCCCCATACATGTTGTGTACTAGATTAAGAATGTTCATTATCTCGTATCTCTTTCTTCTGGACTCATATTTTGGCATGTATGTAGCTTATCCTAAGTGTTTTTCTAAAGCGGACATGATGGTTCCCTCTATAGAGGATTTGAGATATTATGTTAGATGTTATGGCCCTGATTCTTATTTAGGCAATGCCCGTTGTCAAATGTGATCACATAGAATCAAGAAGATTGGTTCCGGGATTGACCTACAGTAAGACTGAGTTGTGTTTTTCCAAAATGATCCTTCAGATCTTACCCTTTAACAATTTTGTGTCATGTACTTTCTCAATAATTACTGATAGGTACCATTCAGAAGGGATCACCAGTGTAGTTTTTGATCCTATTTTGATTTGCAGCCTCCATCTAGTCTGGGTGTGGGTCCTTGACGACACTAGAGTATAACCCTTAAGTTAGGCTGGGCATGAGTCCTCAATGACAATAGGGTGTCACACTCTAGCCGAAATGGGCCTCAGTCCTCGATGACACTACAGTGGCATCCTCTACTTGGGCTGGTCCTGGGTCCTCGTTGAGACTAGAGTGGAACCCTCTAGTTTTTATGAGCATGGGTCCTTACACATGGGACATTATCTCTCATCTATACAGATCAGTGACAAGACATGGTTTTATGTACGTTTTGACTCATGGAAAAGTGGTATGCTTTCCCCCACCTAGACGTGTCCTTGAGACACGAACTAAAACTATAAAGTTGAGTAAGATCCACCCAATGCAGATAGTATCAATGTATTATTATTGATCCCCTATAAATTGTGTGTTCAGAGAAGACATGTAGGATGGTGGGATTCATGGGAGGTTACTTCTGGAACTATTTGCGACTCTTTTACTGGGGTGAGCAGTGAGATAGAGATCCCCTTACTCTGACAATTTGGATTCGTTGGCTGAGCATATATACATATCCAATTTCAATACTCACAACTTAGTTTTTTGTTACTCTCCTTCCCTTATAGGTGAAGCTACAAGTGTTATTTCAGGTGATTTTCATGTATAAATTTTCATGGTTTGATGCATCTACTCCCCAACTATATTTAGAAATGTCTCAGTGATATGTCCATCATCTCAAAAAAAAATCTCCTTTTGCTGTGATGAGTTTTCATTATATCTCTTATTGGATTGAGCTGTACAATTTTACAGTACCTTGTTCGGTCTACTTTTTTTTAATTAGTGTATCTCTTACATTTCCTCTATCTCTTTTTTAGGGAATCTTACATAGTATTCTTTTACTTACCCCTGCATGGGATTTTCCCATATTCTTCGTGACAATTTAAGAAAAAAAATACATTTATTTAGAAATCATAGGATCTTACGAATAAATGGTGATTGGACCGCAAAAAGTGGTCATAGATTGGGATCCATGAGTGGGGTTCTCATAGTTTTTTTACATTTCTGATTGAGACGCGTTTTGGGATTGGCATGTATTTTTCCCATTTTCTTTTCAATATACATTACAACACATGTACATATACTATTTAGAGGACAATCCATGCTTGGGTTTTATTGAATTAGTATTGTTGTATCATTTATTCCATTCCCTCTACACTTTTTGATGAAGTTGTTTTCTTGTAAGAGTACATATAGTGAGGAAAATTCTCACCTATTTTTGTTGTTCCTTCAGTGATGGTCACCAACCTCAAGCTAATATAGGAGGTCTTAGGGTAGTTCCGGGTCGGCCCCTAGAAAGGGTCAGGTCATGAAAATTTGGGATCAATGTTGGTTAGACCCCAAGGATGTTTTTTGTATGTTTCCATAAAAATTTATTGGTTGGGATTAGGGAAAAATTCTCAAAGTGTCTCGAGTGCCGATCTCGGTCTAGGGAGTCCACTGATGGTATAGGCATATGATATTTACATTCACCAAGACCCTGATTACCTACATATCAACTTGGAAAACTTATACATTTTTTCTAGGGAACATTATTACATACATTATATAGGATTTAGTCTTTGAATGTCCTTCATGGGACATCTCCCCATTGTTATATATATATATGTATATTCTAATCTTAATGTGGTACTCCTCGATATCTTTCTGGACACCTCTACAATGATAGCTAGCCATGATACCAACTCTGGATTGTGTAGAAGACCATGTGAGTGATGAGTCCTCATTTCAGGGTCCACCATGTTATCCACTTCCTACAGGTTTTCAAGTAGTAGCACCTCCACACATCAAAAAATAATTAGAACCATTAGAGTATGATGGGGAGAAAAGTAGGCAGAGCACATTCCATATTTTCTAGTTCCAGATACCAATCAGGACCTATAGTGAGACAGATCCCCACATAGGATTGGATTTGCAGGAGTTAATGGTCTTACATTTCAAGCACGTTCGGACACTAATGGATCAGATGGTGTATTTGGAAACTAGTCTCTGATTAGTTCGACATTGGCGTAACTTGGTTACTCAGATGTATTAAGAGTCCGCACACTTATGGGATGACTTCTATAAACTATTTTTTCAGGAGTTATACCCCTCCTACTTTTACTCCACATGGATTCAGGAGCTTCTAGTGATTTATAAAGGGGGTTAATAGTGGAAGAGTAAATTATTTGGTTCACATAAATCACTTAGCACTCTTTGGACAAGATCACGGATGAAAACATCCAACCTTGGAAGTTTGATTTAGTACTTTGAAGAGAGATCTGTGACAGAATAGTACCCTTGTGCATCCCCACCTATGCCGGGGTGTTGGAGAGGGCACTGGTGAAAGTTGTATTTCTATCACAGGGGAACCAGTTAGCTGGGATTGGAACTAGAATCTACATATCTGAGACGTCTGCAGTAGATAGCAGACATCAGTTGACTGGATCACAATGAAAGATGCCTCCACATGATCAGGCTTCTGCATGTGGTTAGGTTGAACAGGGGCAGCGCAGAGCATATGGTCAGTGCAGAGAGGTCAGTGTTATGCTTGTGATGGGTGAGGTCACATGGAATTGGATTTCATGACCAGACAAGCTGAAAATCCAAGGATGATAGTAGGTGGACCAATTCAGAAAAGATAGATTCATGATCTGGGATCCCCAAGGTGTAGGTAGGGTGGTCCCTTGGTCGGCGATTCTCATAGAGGAACATGAGGAGCTATAGGCGGGGGATTATTCTATGAGGTTCTTCCACCACCATCACTAGGAGTGAAATTTTAGGGTCAGGGATTTTTTCGGTCTAGTTCAATGATAACAACATGTTATGGGTGTGGGTGATTGCATCAAACACAAGATGAGCTAATGATTGATAAATTTTTTTTCTAATATTTCATCTATATTAGTAAAAAAAATTCCAGTCATTAGTTTTTCTCTTTACTCATGGTACGGGAGTTGGATCTCCCATTAGAGGAGTTAGTATAATTGCTCTGTCTTGAGGTTCTTATTGGGAGTGCCTATTCTATTTCTTTCATCTGTCGGTTGTGTGACCAATCATTTTATGGAGAGAGGTTCATGTGGGACCTACTGGTCATCTCGATGGAACCACACAATTTAATCATGGGCATGCATTTTTTTCATGGTTCAATCTTATATTGACTGTCACAACATGATAGTCGCATTCATGAAAACTGATGGGATGATATTTTAATTTCCTTCTAAAATAGACCTCATACAAGGGTAGACATGTGTTGTGATAGGGGGATACAACCATTCATAAATTAGTAAATGATATTGAACATTGGGGCATCAGAGTCTTTAAGAAATATGGGTTCCTTCAGTTGTGGAGGATTATATGGACGTCTTCCCTGAAGATGTTACAGAACTACCTATGAGGTGGGATTTAGAGTTCTGCATTAACTTGAAACTGTGAATTGCCTTGTTATCATCAACATAATTTTGAATTTCACCCACTGAGATCTGGAATCTACAGTTACAGTTGGTGTACCTTCACAAGAAAGGTTTCATTAGGCCAATTTCCCCCCAGTGATGTGCTAGTTCTATTTCTAGAGAAGGAATATTGGAGCATTGGGTTCTTCATGGATTATAGTAGCCTGAATCGGGCCATGATAATGAATAATTACCCCTTAATGAGGATCATTGTGCTTCCCTAGAACAAGATTACATTTCATCATGGTTTATATTCCCAATTTTTAATTTCTATCTCTCTTAAGGCACTACGAGTTATTAGTGATGCCATTTTGTGTGACAAATGACCTCATGACCATTATGACATTGATAAACCAAATCAACCAGCCATACATGTACTATTTTGATGTCATATTCCTCAATGAAATGACTGTATACTATTCATCATAGTAGGATCACACAAAACACTTTCAGGTGGTTCTTGGTTTACTTCGAGAGCACCATATTTACATAAATCTCTCGAAGTTCCATTTCTGGATACATTTTGTTCACTTTTTTGGGATTGTAATTTATGAACATGGATTAGGTATGGATCCATTAATTATCTATGAATTTATTCCATTGGATTCACCCAATAATGTGTCAAAGTTCTGGAAAATTCTTGGTTTGGAAGGGAACTACCTGGGAACTATAATTGACATCTCCAAGATAGTATCCCCGTTGACTTCACTCACGTAGACGTGAAAACCTTTTACAATCCCTGAGAAGTTCTTGAGGGACCTTAATGTTGACATTTAGTGGTTGATGAGTGATCCATTTTTTATACGACTATATTATGGGGTTCAGTTCATATTGTATTGTGCTTGCTCAGGAGTTGGGATCAGTTTCATGTTAATTAAAAGATAGGAAGTCATCACATATAGGTTGAGGTAGTTGAGAAACCATGAGAAAAACTATGAAAATCATGACTTAGAGCTAAAAGTGGTAGTTTTCAACTAGATACTATAACGTAAGTACAATCTAGTAGTGTGATTTATGGTTTAATCATACCACAACACCTAAGGTACATCTTCACCTTGAGGGACCTAAACGTGAGGCAGTGACGCTGGTTGGTGTTTTGGTAAGAATAAAACATTTATATTTTCTATAATCTAAGAAAGTAAATACTGTATCATATTACTTTATTAGGAATTCCCATTCCCACCTAGTGTGGGAAGCTTCTACGTAGTCAGCTTCCCTACACTCGACCCTAGTGATGCATGCACGTACAGGTTTTCTACAGTATATGGTGATGAATCCTTAACCGCTTCAGCATGTGAAAGAGTCTAAGCAAGGAGACATCAACTATGTTGTTCTACGTGATCAAATATCTATAGGCGATACACCGGGTGGATATTCTAATGTAGGGATGCACAATTTCTTGTTCTAGGGGAAAATAGTGATCCCATCCACCATGTAGGAGGAGGTTATGCAGGATTTACACAGTTCTACCATAGATATACATCCCTATGTTGGGAAGATGTACAATGATCTTTAGTGATAGTTTTGGTGGTCTAGCATGAGATGATTCTTAGTTGACTACATCTCACAAAGCCTCACCTATCAGCAGGTGACGACCGACCAATAGGTTCTGACTGGTTTGTTGTAGCCTATTGAGATCCCAGAGTGGAAATGGGATGGAATATCCATGTACTTTTTCAAAGGTCATCCATGAATAGAAATGGGACATGAAGCCTTTTTGATGACATAAGATTTACTAGAAAAGTTATCACACTTCCTTTTGTTAGGGAGTGGTTTTCAGAAGAGTGTTTAGGGATGTTGTACGTATGAGAGATCGTCTTCCATCATGGGGTACATGGGATGACTGTCTCTAATCGTGACAAGTGGGTTACATCAAAATTATGGAGAGACCTACTATAGTAATTCAAGATCCATCTATGGATGAGTACATTCTTGCACCACATAAATTTTGGAAAAATTGAGTGAACTATCCATGTGCTGGAGGATATGATGAGGTTTTGCATGTTGGGAATTTTTCCGGATATGGAAGGATGGCCAAGCTTTAGTTGAGATTTAGTACAACATAATATACCACTCTACCATCTAAATGAAACCTTATGAGGACCTCTATCAATGACCCTAGAGGTCACCATTGTATTGGATGGAGGTTGGAGAGTCATCCCTTGTTGGCCTAGTGTTGGTGAAAGCGATGATAGAGAAAGTACACGTCTTCCATAAATGGATGAAAGAATCCCATAGTAGACCAAATCCTATGCAGATCACCATTTTAGTTCTTTGATGATCGAGCAAGGAGGCCACATAATCCAGAGAGTCTGCCAAATATGAGTAATTATGAGGCTAGGCCAGTGAGACAAGATATCCCAAAGATTCATTAGGCCTTTCGAGGTCGTGTGAAGGGTTGGAGATGTTGAATGCTTCCATGAACTACACCCAAAGTAGTAGTGGGTGTATGACATCTTCCAATTTTTTCAGCTGAGGATATATGCACATGATACTTTTTAGTTCATTGATTAGGTATAATTGGACATTGAAGATGGAACCTCATTTGCAAAGCACCTGGTAGTAATCTAGGATCGACAGGAGTTGACCTTATGTGGACTAACCATCCCATTGGATCACATATTGTTAAGTCACAAAAACATGTAGGATAGTTCCAAGGAATATAATATCAAGATGCAGGATTAGTATCCTGAGTTTTTTCCTTTTTTTCAGGGATGAATAACTTAATGGAGGGAATTATGTAGACACAAGTTTTCTCCTTGTAGCACTTAAAAAAATTTATATATATATTTCCAGGGTATGAACTCAGAAAATGTACAATACCAAGGCTTGATGACCCCATAATTATTTAAAAAATATATATTATTTTTATTTAATACTATTTACTAAATGGAAGTTGGACAAATCTAAAATTGTTTCCTATATTAGAAATATAAGGGCACCGTTGAGTATGGAACGTTGAATTTACCATAGGAAAGACATAACTTTTGTCGTCGTGGGTCATCAATAGATTAAGTATCCAAGGAGGTAACTGTTAATAAAATAATTATATTAAATTATTTTTTGGATGTTTTTTAGAATAACTATTGAACGTGGAATCATATTACAAATTCAAGGTTGTTGTTGAGTTCGTAATGCATTTTTTACCTAATCATGACCTAAAGTAAGAGGGTGTGGCTTGTTTGGATCATGCTGTCATTTGTGGGTATTTTTATGTGTTTACCCTTAACCTAATTACCTAATAAAAATAGGTTATTATAGTTTATTCATTATGATTGGTCCCTAATCCCCCCACCACCTACGTCAAAGCACTCTCCTTCCACCTTTGGAAAATCATCAATGATGATTTGTCATATCTCAGAGGAAGCATGATGAATGTTTGGTTGATAATGAATAGATCCAAATGAGGTATAATTATTTTTTATTTCACCCCCTAATTTCAATTCATAAATTATAGTTTCAATAATTATTGATTTATCAACCTTGAACATCAACATCAATGGCGCCACAAACAATACCATCGACCGATCTACTTTTGGTTCCAATTTGGCCATTTTTTCATCTATTATTCTGGAAATCATTTTCTAATTTCAGTCATGTAGAATAATGTGAAGATTTCCAAGTAGTACCTAGGTCTATGAATTACTCGATCCGTGGATTATGGATCTATTCTCATCAGAATCTTTGGGAAATCAGATGAGGCCTGGTGGTCTGTGTTAAGGACCACCGGTGAGGTAGTGCTGGCAGTGGCACATGGCGGATACCATGTGTGGAAGATGTTACGGGACACATGGATGGATGACTATAGGGAATGTTAGGTGGGTAGGGTGTGGGGAATGGTAAGGTGGGTGGTGGTGACATGGAAATCGGTGGGAAACCGTGTTGACGATGGGAGGCAACCACGTCCAACTACGCTATGCAGGCCATCCAGATGGGTCAGGCCTTGATCAACCAAGATGTTTCATCCCAAAAAAGTGGGCCTAGCCAAACAAGGCCATGTGGGTAGGACCAAAGAGGACGCAGATAAGAACTGGATTAGACCCGGGGATATCATGAGGGGCATGGATGTGTTCAAATGTGGTAGTCGACCGTCGAGTCAAGTCAGGTCATGCTTTTGTGAGCACAATGACCATGGAAATTCGACCATAGAAACCAATCAGTTTTTCTAGTTGATTTATTGTTATGGTAAGTTCATGAATTTCTACTTCGCGTGTGGTCGACCATGATAGTTGGTCCATGCTCGGTCAGCCACGGGCTCGGGGAGGTCTACATGCAGCTGTCCAAACTGCAATATCATCTAAAGGATCATCTAATTGTCGTGTATTATACAGAAATTCTCACCTATTATCGAGATGGAAATTTTGAGTCTAGTTTTTCATTTCAAAATTTTAGACAAAGGAATGGGCACCACAAGGTCATGTTTTGGCATATTGTGCTGAAAAACTCATTTATCACAACTTACATGATTCAATAATGTAAATAGAATATCCTATTTGTTCATTCACGTTGAGAACAACGGTGTCCTCTGATATGTCTTTTCTGTTGTGACATGAGTTGTTCCAAGAATGAAGGATCATTAGGAGGTGTTCGATTGTGGTAGTACTCAGGCAGGTAACAAACATTTTTTAGTGGAACCCCCCTGAAACACAAGGGCATGGGTCATCAACGATATAATTGTGGAACCCCACATCAGCATGGGCACCGGTCCTCAATAGTAACATCTGACTGGAGCCCCACTAAGAGGTAGGGTGGGGGTCCTTGATGTCCTAGAGTGGAACATCCTTATGGTACCTATCCATGGGTCCTTCACTAATAGAGAGGAACCCCCAGACACACTAGGTCTTGTGTCCCGTACCCTAATATTGCACCATCCAGCTATACATTTCCGTGATGATACATGTTTTGATGTACCCTTAGACTCATGATAAATAGGGAGACATCCCCACTAGGACACATCCTTGTGGAATAACCTAAAACCATTTAGGTTATTCAATTCATCAAAAAATGATAGTATCAAGGTGTGGGGATTGTTCCCCTTTGACTAGCATGATTAGGACTGACGTATGGGATGTTGGGAATCATTGTTAGACTACTGGAACTCTTAGAGACTCTTCTTCATGGGTTCAGATATAATAGGAAGATTACCTTAATCTCTCATTTGGGTTTCTTTTGACTAAGTATATTATATATATATAACCTATTTTAGTTCCCACACATTGGGTTTAGGTTACACTCTTTCTAGAAGAGGTGAATTCATCTGTGGATAGGTGATGTGCTTTCCGTGACTAGAATCTCATGGTTGGACAAGCCATATATCATACTATTAGTAGTGAATACATGATGAGATGTTTATCTTACCACTGTTTATAGCTCCTTGTGTTTGGATGGGATTACATCACTATTTGGTTGGGTTGAGATGCACTATTTCTTTGTAACTCGTTCTATTTATTGTATTAATTTTCTATTATATCTCTTACTAATACCCCTTCAGATTTAGGGTATAATACAGGGTATTTCTATAATCACCCATGAATGGGATTTTATTTCATGTATCATGTATTATGCATATGATAGATAGGTTTGATATTGATTTCATAAGAGCTTTGGGATACTACTACTCGGACCATGTATTGTTGGTATCACATGGGATCATGGAGTGTGGCTATCTCAGATATTTTACTTTTCCAGTTTCTATCATGTTGGGATACTTTTTGGGTTGGGCATGTATATTCCCCTGTACATTCAGTGTATTTTTCTGTACTTGTAATTTTTAGTGGTTCATATATATTTGGTTTATTTATAGTAGTGGTGTTTATTTTTTTCATCTCCCACAATACATTTTCATTTATTTGGTTGTGTACTGGTGTACATATATTTAGAAAAAGGCCTCCGTTTTTTAATCATCAGTCCTTTCCACCACCCCTTGGTCTATAGAGGTGGTCATGGGGTAGTAGCAGCTTGAGCCCCGACATGGTTCGGGTTGTCAAACCGAAGCACACATTTAAAGATGTTAACTTCATTAAAAACTAATTATTCATTCAATCATTGTATATCAAAAATAATATTCACATTCCATCAATAGTTACTTGTCAAATATATTTCAAATCTATTTTTCCTATGATATCACAATAATTTTAGGTTTTTTGTGGTTTTGGTAGTTACACATGGATTTTACTTTTTTAAATAACTAAAGATGAGTTTTTGGTAATCCATTGTGAATTTAAACTCATATTTACATTCTATTAATTTCCAAATTTCAAAAATCTAATTAATATTGTTTCAAATGATTTCATTGCAGTTAGAGCCGTTTTTTCATTTTATCATATTGATGAAATATTTAATTGAATTATAAATCATTAAAAACATTCTTACTCAACATGCTTGAGAACACCACATGTTATATTGATATTTTATATTATTTTATATATACAGTATAATTCCAATATTTCTTCCCATTATTTGAAATCAATATGTGGTTTTTTATATGATTTTGTCCCTTACATAAATGATTTAGTGATTTAAAAACTATAATGTTTCTTTTGTCATCTCTTGAAAAAATTATAATATTGATTTTAAATCAATATTTATATTTTTAAAAATAACTTTTTACTTTTTGAAAATATTATTTCACAGAAATTAAACTTCATTTTTTTGGTTTTTACTCTATTGGATGATTTTATTGACTTTTATATCATTTTAAACCCCTTATTCAATCAGTTCGAGCACACAACAAATTATATTGACATGTCGTATAATTGAACACATAAAAAATAATTCAAAAGAAATTATCCTAGTTTTTTATGTAAATATAAACCTATTGTCCAGGGTTTTTAGAATTTCATTTAAATTTAATTTTTTTGAAAAACAAAATGTTTATTTTGGTTCATCTCGAGAAAAATAATTCATGTGAATTTAGTTCATACATTTCAGAAATCAATCTACAATTTTTTCATACAATTTCAAGGAAATGAATGGTCATTTTCTTGGTTTTAAACCCCTAATTATTGTTTTTAATGTATTCTAAATAATTTATGTGGGTTTCAAACATTTCTTATCATCTAGAAAAAATGATGATGAAATATAAAGAATTGGATTTTGATTTTTTTTATGATCTTTAACTCTATTGTATGTTACTTTTTGAGAGGTAGTCATATACTTTCATGACACACATACTCATGTTGAGGATTTTTTGGATTTATTTTTGAATTAAAAAAATACCCTAGAGTAAGTTCTGAATCCCAATAATATAGTTTATATTATAGAGGAATACCAAGTGAAAAGAAATTTTTAACTTCAAAAAGGTGTAGGTTAAAATCATTAAATTAATAAAAAAACACCAATTACAATAAAAAAGAAGGGTTATATTAAATTTTTAATTTTCAATATATAAAATATGAATTTGAATAAAATAATTATGAATATGAATCGAAATCAAGCATAAAACATTTGTGAAAACATTGTAGCAGTGGATAAAAAAAGTGATGGGGAACTCTTTGTTTCCTGATTAAATATGTAATTTTCATATATGTCCCAATCAAGAATAGATTTCAATATAAAAAAATTTGAAAAAATAATGATGTGAAATTATTCATATTCATTGAGTTCTCGTTTAACAACCAAATATTTTATATTACATATTTTTTTTAAAATAAATTTAATCTCTTCAATGGATTACAACACACACAACACAACGTTCAAACAAGCAGTAACATATTATAATGTTACCATTATAACCTAGAGATTTGTTTTATCGAATAAAAAATTCTAAATATATATTGAAATAATATTTTTTTTTAAAACATCTTGTTTGAAGTAAAAAAACAATCATAATAAAATAAGCCTTTTTCAGAAGAACTCTATTTGTGCTCGCAATATTGTTTTATTCTAATAAATTGAAGAAGTAAATCTTAGTGAATTATTTGAATGAAATATAAACAATTTTTATTTAAGAAAATGTTTTAATAATTATATAATATATTTACTATGCATGGGATAAAAAAATCCAGTTTTATTTTAAAAAACAACAATTTATAAATATGATTTTTTATCACGGTTTGAAAAATTATACTCAAATCAATTTATTCCACTTATAGGTAAAAAATTTGATAAAATTTATCACATATTTCTAATTATAAAATCTAAAATTAGTAATTAGGTCCCTTTATTTTTTGGTCAAAATATATTTTAACAATATTAATTTTATTATTGTTGTAAAGTTTAAATTTGATAATTAACGTTATTAAAAATATTATAAGGACTCCAAATTTACACTAAATTTTTTTCCAATTTTATTTTATGATTTATTTTCAACCATAAGAATAATGGGTTCTAATATACATCCATTGTTTCTATTAGGAACTGATTACGACCCCGATAATATATTATTTAATGAAAATTCAAGGATATTAGATTAATAATTTCAATAAACACATCTTTTTTATTATGATCATTTTACAATGATATATAAGTAAAAAAAATTATTATGAAATATAAAATATTTATGTAAAGCATTATAATTAATAATTAAATTTTAGTGAGAAATAATTATCTTAATGCTTTTCACAACGTTTATGCAATAATTATTTTATTATTGGGAATATCACATAAATGATATTAATAAAGATAAAATTAAAATTATATTACATAAATATTATGTTGCGATAATTTTAGAAATAAAAATAAAATAATATAGATTTATTTTATGGTTTCTATACAATTTATACTGTGTATTGAAATTTTTTTAAAGAAAATGAAATGAATACTGTCAAAATTTACATTTATGATATATTTAAATAAATAATAATTTGTTAATTGATATAAAATTCGAAAAGAAATTTAATTTCATCAACGTTATTAGAATATGATTAAATATATAAAATATGATCTATTTAGTGAATATGTTTTATTTTATAGTAACAATAATGCCTTATGGGGAGTAAAATCCATGTTGTCACGACAAGAGTTAAAGGGGTTAAGTAATGGTTAAATCTAAATGACAAAGGTAATAAAATGACATATAAATGTATAATAATTATTTTATGAGTTTATTTTTTCCCATAATTTTATTATATAATTAATAAATAACCATTATACAATATTTAATATTAAAAATTAAATATTAAAAATTAAATATTTTAACAGTTTGAAAATGTTACACTCACCACAATTAGAAAACGGGAAACTCCTCACTCACTTATTCACATCAAATTGAGCCATCCAGATCGAACATACCCTAACCATTTCTCTTATCAAAATACTTATATATGTTCTAAAGGTTATTTTATTCAAAAAACTCCAATAGAGATACCTTAAGAAAAGATCTAAAGGATGTTCACCAAATAATAGGAAATCATTTTTACGAACTCATTCAAGAAAATTTCTTATTCTACTTGGACTACATCTATTGTTTCCATGAAAAAATAATAACTATATTATAATATATATGTTGATATGTTATTATTATGAAGCTTCTATATTCTACATTTTATCAATCCAATGTGTAACTAATGAACTGAACGCGCGTATGTATGTCTTATCATCCCCACGTAGTGGTGTAATTTGTTTTTCATCACAATTTTACATGTATGGGTATAATTATGGTAATAATTGATATATATATATATATAATATAATTTCTGTATTTATATTTATTCTATAAAATGATTATAACATCAAATTCCTTACCATTTAAACCATATAGATATGATATCATTTCTCATTCATACATACGGTTTACCATCTACACGAAGTGATGTTATTCATTCTATACGTTCAACATTCGTGAATGGTTAGAAAATGTATTTAATGGTTAAATATAATATTTATGAAATTAATATTATAATAGATATTATTTTTTTATATCATATACAACATAACTAGTAAGCTGAATACAAAATAATCACGAGAAAACATGGAAATTAACACTCAAAATCGTTAAATGAATCAAAGGTAGGGTTTTGTTTTAAAATCTCATTTTTATTCGGTACTATTCTATTTAAGTATCATATGTGAAATATTTCTATTCCATGTATATGATGTTTGAAAATGTTTTCAATTTTTTTTAATATTATCCTAAGAATATTTCCATTCATTTATACCAATGTATTATTTTTTTAAAAATGGTTTGAATCTAATATTTTTTCACCTTCCACAAAAGGATCTATTTGACTTTCCGTCCAAACTAGATAGAATGAAAATTATTACTGATACATCATCAGTATATTCTCACAATTTCACAAAACCATAAATTATTGAACAATAATTTAAATTTTAGAATGTTTCATTCAAATATATTGTTTCCTTTTATAACATGGTTCCTTTTAAATATATGTTTTGAAAATAAAAATGGAATTTTTTCAATAAATATTCAATGATACTGTCAGATTATTTCCAACTATGTAAACACCATTTGTTGAATATTATTATTAATTGGGTTTTTTAAATTATGATAACATGTACCATATTTTATAAAATGGTTTATGATCAGTTTTACTATCAATGTGGTACTTTGATTGCATTCGTCATAATATTTTGGATGGTTTTTGGTTATTGATTGTAGAAGGTATACATGTTTTATATGAATGTATTTTAAATTAGAATATTCAATTTATTATGTTTCACCCATTTTATATTAGGAATTAAAGGGCATATTATTTAAAGGTTATGTCCCACTATATACCCTTTAGGCATTGCATGGTCTCAAGGGATAAACTAGTTTTGGTATTGGTTTAGGCCTTTCTCATTAGTGTGGTGTGTAGGATGATGCCATTAATGAAATTTATTATGGAAAAAGTTATAAATTCCCTCATTAGGAGTTTAGTTATTTGTTTCCAGGTGACTATCTGATTATTTTTTAAATTCATGGGTATATTTTAGCTTATGTTATTATGGAATTATTTGATTTACAATCATTCATTCCATATTATACTCATGTTTTTTATTTACTAGAAAATGTTTCTGATATTTACCATACCATAATTGTTTATTATTATTTATGATAGCTTCCTCTATATGCATAACCTTACAAGTCATCTGATATCACACCTTTCTTATGTTTTGTTTCCCCCAGGATTCTGTGAAGTATACTTTGATTGATATAATAGGTAAAACTAAGAGATTAATGATATTTTATAATGGTGGTATTATGCTGTATTTTATATTTTCATTTGTAATGTATGATTAAATTATATATATAGATTTCACAAACTATTAAACAATTAGGCCCTTCAATATGATATTACTTTGTTATTATGCAAATGTAATAATTTAACCATTGACCCTGGGATACTAGGACTGGGGTATATATGGTCGGTATCTGAGGAAGTTTAGTAGAAACATTGAAAATTATATTTTTGAAAATATAAATTATTGAAATGTAACCCTATAAGGGACATTTATAATATTCTCAATGTAACCAATGTCATGATTTTAAAAATTGTTATACATAATTTTTTTATTTTTGTTAGGTGAATTACAAGTATGAAGTTATGCATTATGAGTGATAAACTTTTCCAGTGTATGTCTTTTTGTATCAATGAATCCTTGTTTAAGGAATGTAATCTGTAATAATGAGTGTAATTCGTGTAGGGATTTCCCTCATATGCAATATATTGATATTGTGGATAGTCCTAAAACTAGAACTAAAAAATTTATAAATATACTCGAATAGTTGTTTCGGGTTATAAGAAACAACCTTAACCTCATTGAGTATCATGATCTACAATGTGGTTTAAAAATGTTATAACACTTCATGCCAAAATAAAATATATCACTCAATGGGTCCAAAAATACATTTTTATTTGAAGAATAGATATGTTCCTTATAAAATCTATTTCTCTCTTTGGGAAGTAATGCGAATGAGAAGGATTTCATGGAAGCCTATAATATCGTGATAGATGTGGATCAATGATGTTCATTGATTAAAAACACAAAGGAGGAGGAACATATCGAAAACATTAAATATAGGGATTTAAAGGAACATATATTTGAAAAATATTTCCCTCGTGAACAAAAAGCGGATATGGAGAAAAAATTATTGATTCTAAGTAAAAAGAAGGATGTGAATGTTTCTAAATAAAAATAAAACTATTCATGGATTGAAAGAGATTCCATAGAGTACATACACGTTCTAAAATGTAATGTTGTTCTATTACATTATGGACTCAAGACAATTCATCGAAATTAAGTAGTCTCCAAAACATTATCATCATATAAGTTTATTGTTTCACATGTTATCATGATAGGGAAATAAATTTCCATGTTTTTTAAATTTTAAGGGAAGTAAGATAAGAAGAGGTATACCGAGTTCTCCTGGAAAGTATATAAGACATAGGGATAATGGGAGGATGGCTTTTACAACTTATAATAAATGTGAAAATAAAAATCATCATACTTTCCAACTGGGAATGGGTTTTTACATCAAATTTCGTGATAAGGGCCACCAATTTCCACCAAGCATTAGATTTAATGATGAAAAAAGATGTTGGTAATGTGTAGTGTTTCATTTATAAGAGTATTTGGCACTATGGAAATTATTTTCATAGGATTCAAGGAAACATTCCTAAAAAGCAGAAGGGGGAAACATTGAGCTTATGTTTTCAAAAAAAAAGTGGTTGATGTTCCTAATAATGTGGTTACAAGTAATTTAATTATATCCTAACCTTTTTCTAAAGATATATCTTATTCTTAATCATTGAATTATTCAAAATCTTCCAATTTTTCTTAATGATTTAATCATTTCTCATTAAATTTTATAATGGATTTGTCTATCGAAACTCATAGTGGAAATCTCATTACACAAAAGTTGTATCAATAATGAAATATTATGGAACATAAATAGAGTTTATTTTCGGATTTTATTATCATAATTATGGTTTTTTTATATAATACATGGTATGTATTGGACGTAAAAATATAATAAATTTTTTATAAAGAGTATTAAATTAATATTCATGATGATGAAATAATTTTCTTATCTTTAAATAGAAGACTTCTTCATTTGAGTGATACCTCGATCTACCTCTACAATCTCTTCTATATGAGATTATTGGAGAATTAGAACACACAAAACCTAATAATTAAAAAATAATCCTTAAATTGATGATGTACCTATTATATAAGAGTAAATTGATGTATTTACTATAGAATTATCTAGATATTGACCGGAGTCTGAAGATGAGTTTTCTATTAATTTAATCAAAGATGCAAGACCCATATCAAAGACATCCTATAGAATGGACACTATGAAATTAATAGAGTTGATGAAACAACTAGAGGATTTTATTTTTAAGGGATTTATATGCACTAGTGTTTCACCTTTAGATGCACATAATATTTTTTAAGAAGAAAGATGGTTATATGAGGTTTTGATTTGATTTTAGGGAAATTTATTCTATTTTGATAATGAATAAGTATCCTCTTCCTTGCATTGATGACTTATTAGACCAAATTTATGGAGCTCCAAATTTTTCAATGATTGATCTTCATTCTAGATACCATCATATATGAGTTAAGATGGAATATATCCTAATGACATCATTTCAAACAATTTTTGGATATTAAGAGTTTACAGGAATGTCATATGGACTGGTTAATACACCCTATTTTTTATGGATCTAATGAAATCATTATTCCAGGAATATATTTATTATTTTTTTAGAGTTTATTGATGATATCATAGTTTACTCAGAGAACATTTAGGCCCATGAGAACCTCATGTGGATTTTTGTTGACTCTTAAAAGAAAAATATCTTATGGAAAATTTGGAATATGTAAATTATGGATTAAAAAAGTTATTTTAATTTTTTTATTATCTCCAATGATTGAATTTTAGTAGATATTTTGATGAAAATGGCCGTCAAATAATGGAATACACCAAAAAAATAATTCATATACATAATTTCTTTTTTTCGAATTTTATTTTCAGTGATTGGTTTAAAACATTTCTTGGTTAACTAAGTTGATAACCAAGTATACTCCTAATGGTAACACGTTCAATTGGTAAAGTAATGTGAATAATTATTTTAGTAATAAATTATTATATTATTTAATTATCTAATGTTGACTCTACCATTGAAAAATAGTGGATTTGTGATTTATAGTGATGCGTCGATGAAGGGACTCGGTTGTGTCCTTATGAAAATTGAGTGATTTATTTCACTTATATCAAGGTAGTAAAAAATACGGAACATAACTATCAAACTCATGATCCTTAGTTAGCAGTTGCAATCATTTCTGTATACATACGAAGACATTATCCCTATAGAAAATATGTGAGATATATATAGATCACAAGAATTTTAATTAAATCTTCACGCACAAATAACTGAAGATAAGGAAAAGGATATGGATCTAATTATTCATGGATTATTATTTCCCAATAAGCATCTATTAATGGATGGAATATATGTTAGTAGGTGCATTAGGAATGTTTTACTGGGGTGTTTTGAAAAAAACGTGGATTGATTGGGATCCTCTTTTCTTGAATCTTATAATGATGGGTGTGAGAATTTTTATGGAAGGATAAACATCTATAGATTCCCAAATTATTTCCTTATCATCATTGTTAGAAAAAATATAAAACTCTCAATCTGATGATGATAATTTTAAAAATAAAATTAATGTTGTGAATCATTGGAAATCGGAAGGCTTGTATATGAAGATTGAATTTTGAAATTAACAAAAAGGATTTGTGTTCCCTATATACTTTCTCTCAAATGGGAATTATTGGATTATGATCATAGATATAATTAATATATAAACAATGGTATCATGAAGATATATATTTATTCGAATGAACATTTTGAGGATAATATTATGTGGGAAATTTATTAATATGTTTTAAGATGTTTGGAAAGTCAACAGGTGAAGGATGAATAGAATTATCCTATAGGAGTTATGAAACCTCTACCTATTCCTATATGTTAATGGAATGACATTTCTATGAAACTATCCACTGGATTACCAATGACTCTAAGAAATATTGATTTAATATGGGTTATTGTTTATCGACTTACATAAGTTTCTCATTTTCATACTAAAAGGAAGATTTTTCCTTTGGATCGACTTGCATGAAAATACATAGACGAACTTGGTTGACTTCATGGTTTATCACCTTAAATTCTACAAAATTTTGAACAATGATTTATTTCAAAATCATGGAAAAGAATTAAAAATGTCCTTGACACTGAAATTCATTTTACCATAATTTATTACCCATAAACTGATGGACAGTTAGAAAGTAATATCTAATAATTATAATACTTTTTCAGGTCTTGTCTACTTGATTTTTGAGAAATGTGGTATATGTATTTAGATTAAGTAGAATTATAATATAAAAAAATATTACATTAAAGTATTCATAAGAAATTGTATGAATACATATGGAAAATATTTCATAGAACAATGTGTTGGGATGATGTTTGAAGAAAGGAATCTCTTAGGCCTAGAACTTGAGGGAGAAAACACGACAAATGTAAGGACTATTTACACCTATATCAAAAAAACTGAAAGTAGGAAAAAGAAATACAGTAATAAATAATTGAAAAAATTTTCATTTCAAAAGGGAGATTATATTTTTTAAAAGGTAAATCCATGAATGGGTGTTATAAAATTATTTAATAAGGGAATTCTAAGACCTAGGTGCATCGAACCTTATGAAATTCTAGAACGTATTGGAACTATGCATTATCACGAGTAAATGTAACCTAGCCTTTTAAAGTACACGATGTGTTCCATATACATTAGATAAGGAAGAAAATTATATAAACAAAACATGTTCTCACTATAGGTGAAATATATTTGGAAACAAATTTATCTTATTGTGAAGAGACTATCTAGATTCTAGACAGTAGGGAATAACTATTGAGGAATTGGATGACACAGTAAGTTTAGTTACATTGGAAAAATCCTAAAATATAAGAGGTGAAATGGGAACCTAAGGAAATTATGCTGATGAATGACCTAAATATATTTATGAGGTGATAATATATAAATTAGTTTTACTGTAATAAATTTTAAAAAGTTACTTTTTAAAAAAATTTATGTTTTCTACATTTGTTTAGAAATATAATAATAATAATAATAATAATAATGTTTTTTTTGAAATAATATTCTTGGGAGTGTTGTATAGTTATATCATAACATATTGAAGTATTAAATATTGGTGAATGATTAAAAGTATATATATATGTATATTATTTTTGATAAAATTTATTTCATTCATATAATATTTTCATTATTCATGCGATAGGATTATATCCAGTTTTATTTATAAAAAACAGTATTTTCTAAAATGTGATTTTTATCACGTTTTGCGTACTTATTTTAAATTAATTTAATCAATATATAAGTATTGAATTTGATAAAATGGATTCCATATATTTTATTTGGAGGTAAAAATTTATTAAATTGGCCGCTTTGATTTTTTGGTAAAATGAATAGTATGAATAGAAAATTTTGTTACCGCGGTAAAGGATAAATCATTTAATTAAGCGTAATAATAATAATATATGGGATAAAAATTGACCCTAAAATAAGCCCCAATTTCATTTTATAAACTTTTTCAATCCATAATCTTTCAATGTTCAGATATATGACCATTGTTCTTCAAATAGTTATTAATTATTTCCATTCTATTTTTTTAAACACAAATGTTATAAATGGCATATTCATAATTTTAATAACAATAAAATTTTTTATATGATATTGTCTATAATATTTCTTCTACAATAAATATTATTAGAAAATAAAAAATATTTATCAGCACTATGTAATATTATTTTTATTATTTTTGGCGGAAAATTTCACCATAAATTCTTACATAGTGCTGATGCATTAATTATTTTATTAATAAAAATATCAAATAAATGTTATTATTTAAATAAAAAATATTTCACTAAATATACTTAATTTAGTACATAGACATTATATTTTACATTATCATATTATTTATGTATTCAAAAAATTTATGTTTTCTTGTTTATTTATATTTTTTAAAATTCAATGCAATGAAGAGAGCTAAAAATCAAAACTAATGATATTTTAAAATTAATAACATTTATAAACTGATATAAGACTCTGAAAATTTTTATGTAATTAATGTAAATATTATATGGTTTAAGATATCAACTATGATCGATTTAGTTCTATTTTGTCATTTTATATTAATAATAGTGACCCTTAACGTGTAAAATTCATATTGTTGCGGTAAGAGTAATAGAGGTTATATAAGGGTTAAAAATAAATGATAAGGGTAAAAATGTAACCAATAATTGTCTAAAAATTATTGAACATGATTATTTCATCCCATACTCATATTATATTTTTAATAACCCACATTATATAAATTTTTAATTAAAAACTAATTATATTAATTAAATATTTTTAGTGTTTCCAAAAGTGCCCCCTCACCTAAATTATAAATGGGCACCTACTCCCTCACTTCAATACACTATGTTGAGCCTTATAGATTAAAAAAATATATCCATTTATAGTATGTAAATCCTTATCTAATTTATAATGGTCTTGAATTTCCCAAAAGGCCAATTCTAGATCCCTTAAGAAGAGATCTAAAGGATGTTCCCCGAATAAGTGGTAATCATTTATACCAACTCATTCATGTTCATTTATTCTTATACATCCTATTCATGTGTTGTTTCCATAATAAAGTAATAAATACAATATAATATATATGCTGATACATTATTATTTTTATGATAAAACAATATTCTACACTTTATTCATCTTATAAATGATGAAATCACCACTTGTGTGTACGTACAACTTATCAGCTCCACATATGTGTAATTCGTTTTTCATCACCACATTACATGGATGGATCTAATGATGTAAATAATATTTATATATACATATATATATAATAAATAAAACATGTTAATTATTCTATAAAATTAATATATAACTCACTTATTACTCATTCAACCATATATAGAAGATACCATCACTCATGTGTACCTATAGCTTTCAATATACAAGAATAGATGTGATTCATTTTCTACGTAAACCATTCAATAATGGTTAAAAAATATATTTAATGGTCAAAATATAAATTTTTGATATTAATATTATTCTGTATATTTTTTTTATCTATATCTTATACATGAGAAATGAGACTTTCATGACAAAACCAGCATGTGAAAAGATGGCATTTAACACCCAAAATATTGAAATGAATTAGATATTATTTAAAAAGAGTGGTAAATTGATATAATCATATCATATATGATATCATAAACAATAATATGATTATATTTTAATATAATAATATGTCTAAAGGAACTATATTGGATTTTTGTAAACGTAAAGAGGAAATTGAATCAAAGATAATGTTTTAATTTACAATCTCATTATTATTTGGGATTATTTATGTTTTAGTGTATTCTATGAAATATTTATCTCCAATTTCTATTTTTTAATAAAAAACATTTTAAAAAATGTTTTTACTATTATCATATAATAATTCAATGTTATTTTTACTGATGTTTTATTTTTTTATAATGGGTTAAAAAGAATACTGTTTTCATTTTGTAAACATGGATTTTCGTGACTTCCCGAAAAATATATATGAAAAGATTTTTTTTAATAAATCATGGGAATATTTTTTCACTTTCATGATGAAATAATGTATTAAAAATAATTTATAAATATATATAGTTTATTTCAATGAAATTTTATCTTTAATAACTGAGTGTCATTTTAAATAAATGATTTCAATTTAAAAATGGTATTTCTGACATGAAATATTAAATTATTAAATCTAAGTATTTCCATCAATATCAAAAAAGTTTTTTTGAATCATATTTTAAATTTTAGTTGATATATTATTATAATGTATACCATATATTATAAAATGATTTAGGATCAGTCTGATTACGGATGACCGCTTTCGAATCCATTAATCATAATATTCTCGATGGTTTGTGGGTATGGATTGGGAAAGTCTTAAAATTGTGTATCCTATTACACAAATTAAATTTTTTAGGATATTTATGTTTCATATATTTCATATGAGGAATGAATTGGATTTTGTGAGTGATCATTAGAGCCTTCTATTTCCTCTATATGCATCGGTAGGTCTCGTTAGACATACTAGTTTTGATATTGTTTGAGGCCCTATCTTTTTCAGTATTGTTTCTTGGATAAAGCCTTGAAATTATGTTTATGATGACTGAAATTATGCATTCCATCATTATGAGATTAGTTATAGATTCTCATGTTATTATCTATTTTTTTTTAAATTCACACAAATGTTTCATCTAATGTAATAATGGAATTATGTTATTTACAGTCATTCATTCCACATTGTGCTATTGTTATTTATTTAATTGTAAGAGTTTTAGTTATTTAATAGGTGATATTTGTTTATTCTTATTTATAATAGCTTCAACTATATGAATACTCATAATGAGAATCTGATCTCAACCATTTCTTATGTTTCATCTTTCTCTAGGATGTTATGATGTATATTATTACTTATATATAGGGTAAACCTAGGAAAATAATGGGGTTTTCAATAGAGTTACTATGTTGTATTTTCTATTTTTCTATCATAATGTTAGATTCTTATATATATATAGTTTTATAAAAATAATTAAATATTTAATCCTTATAGATTTTAATCCTTTTTTATTATAATAATGACATAATGTATCCACTGTCACTAGGGTTCTAGGTTTGGGGACACTATAACAAGTGTACAAACCATCAGAATAATGTTACTTGGTGGAATTGTTTAGACTCTTAACAATGTGATGATTTTTCCTAAATTAAAAATATATTTTATATCATTCATTAAACATGATAAAAATGAATATATTACATTTATGATTTTTAATTTTTATTTATAAGTAAAGGATCATGTGTTTTGATAAAGATGGATTTTTTTTTTGAAAAGTTTTATGGTATTTAGGGATTGATTATCATTAGTGATGTAGCTATTTATAATAATTCATTATCTGGTGATGATATTTCATGATTCTAATAATTATTTCTCATTATGTGTGTCCAAATAGAATTATGTAATTAACTAGGAGAGGACTTTTTAATTTCTTATGTATCATCAATTTATAATTTTGTGAGAACCATATAATTCTAAATTATAAAAGAGTTATATATAGCAAAGGAAATCACAATTAAAATGGTAATGTCAACTATATTCATTATAATTTTTTGTGTCCTACTATAATGACATCTAATGATGGTACACCATATGTTTTTACCATTATTGATAAATTTTCTAGGATGTTATGGTTTTTGTTTTTGAGGTATCAAAAAAATCTGTGAAACATATAAGTAGTAGATTACATTGATTGAAAAGAATATTTAGAGAATCTTTAAAACAACTTCCAAATAATGGCCTTGATTTTTTTGATGAATTTAATTTATTTTTTAAAATAAAATAAAATTTTGTTATTTTGTTATTTCCTTATATTCTAAAAAAATAGTGTGTAATAAGGAATAAAAAAGACACTGATAGAGAAAGTGTATTATATTCTATTGAACTATAATTTATAATCATTTTGGGCCAATGTTCTTGAATCTACATGTATCGAAATTAATTTTTCTCTTTTAGTAGTTATTTTAAAGAATATTCTAAAAGGGATCTGGTCTCAGGATCCAATTTCGTAGTCTGATTTAAAAATATTTGTATGTCCTATTTATGATCATGTTTGTAACGGAAAATTAGATCTATGATTTATAAAGTGTATATATCTTGTTGAAATTTTAGGGTAAAAATATTAACATTATGGTGTCCTCAAATATAATCATTTATTATTATGAATAAGATAATATCTGATGAAAAATCCATTCTAATCTCATCAACTTACAATTATTTGAGACAACATAAATCGACCACTCATGCTGATATCAATTTATAGTAAGATTCATGAGGACTCTAATATATCAGATTATATTTCACCTTATATACCACAATCATAATATTATATAATAATGCAATGTATCAATATAAATATTATATTTCCACATATGTATTCTATGGATAAATTGGTATCTTATGAAATAAATGTGTTTAAAGGTACTTACTTTAATAAAACAACTATGAGTTATTCAGATACAGTTAGTTTTAATGATTCCAATAGATGTATGATGACATTATTAGTAGATATAGAGTCTCTTTATAAATATTCTATGGTTGAGTTGGTGAAATTATTTATGGGAAATAACGTTTTTCCACAGAGAGAGGGTTTTCAATAAGAAGGAAATCATCCTGAGTGTTAATTGTTATAAATAACTATTAGATTATAAAGGCTAATGTAATGTTCATGGTATTGAATTGAATTATTTCTTATGTCTAGTTTAAAAGTAATGAAATATTCAATTTCTATTAGATATTATGGATTTGAATAATATTGTGTTGGAACAGTTTGATTTTAAGACAACATTTCATCAAAGAGAGTTTGAGGATGATATTTATCTCTCAAATCTACCACGTATTTTTAGTTTTATGTATTGAATAATATATATATATTTATTTAATAAATATATTTATGGACTAGAATAGTAAACCATATAATTTTAAAAGAGTTTTTAATATTTTTTACCTCATGGTTTTTGAAGGTGAATTTATAAAAATTTCATTTGTCTAATGATGATTTTTATAGATCATTTTATTATATAATGCTTTGTGTTGATTACATGTTAATTTATATTAAGGATAATAAATATATTACAATAGTTAAGGATATGTTAGTTTATTGTTTTAAATTAATTTTTTCGGAGTTATTGATAAAATTGATTGCATAGAGAAAGAAAGTGACATAAATTTTCACATTTTATATTTCAGTAGAAAATGAAACATTAATGATGATATTGATATGTTTAATATAACGAATTAAAATCATTTCAGTACTATATTATATATTCATTTTATACATTTATATTGTTTTCTTTTTTAGTCAAATGTTGTGGTGGAATATATGTTTTGAGTTTAGTATTCTATTCTAGAGGGTTCTTTTATGTACTGTATGGTTTTTTTGTATCCAAATTTATCTCATATAGTTAGTATGAATAATCATGGAAATAAAAATTGAAAGTATTTCTAATTTATAAATATTTATATAAGTAGTATTATTGAAATTTTTTATAATTTTCATAATTTACATGATAATTTGTTTGGCAATGTGGACTCTGATTTTTTTAAATATCATGATTGGAGAAGATCATTCACATATTATATCGTTATCATTGCTGAACTAAAAGAAGAATCCAATAACCAGAAACTAAAATAATTTAGGCATAAGAATAAAAGTACATATTATAACAACACCTTCCTTTAGACAATCCATACTATTAATCATATATCTATTTTCAATCTACTTTGATCATATTTTTAAAATTACGATATTCAATCATCCTTAAAATAAAAGAATAAAAAATGAATTCAAGATATATGAAACAATATTTATTAATAATATTATTATGAATAATATTATAATAAACAAATCACCAAACCAATGTTACTTTTTTCAAAAATTATTTTTATGTCGACATGAATCCATTTTTAGAACATTCTTTTCAGTGCACATTTTAAATCAATTTAAGAACTAGTTCTTATATAGGCATTCAATTTCCTAATATAACCCTTCTTCCCATATCAGAATGTATTCTTAAAACCATATTCGATGAAATTTTAATGGAAAACCCTTTTAAGTCATTTAAAAATATAGATGGAATAGAACAACATGAATGTAGGATAAATTTTCTATATATCCAAACATCAGTTCTCATGAAACAATAAAACAATATAAAAAAGCCAAGGATTTAATTATATTAAATTAAAAAAGGAAAATAATTAAAATTCATGTCTCATGTAAACTATTTTCATATTAATAAAACATAATAATCAAAAATAATAATTCCTAGGCCCTAGCATAATGGTTTACAAATATTGGAAAAGCAATGAAAAATAATCTACCATAACATGATTACCAATTATAAGAAGTACTTCCACAGTCTATCTATATTAGGATACCCATCTTTAACAATAGCCTCATGGTCACATATGTGAAGTTCCTAATGGTTTCACAAATAATAAGTTTTTCATATGTCCCAAATACCCAATGTTCCCAAGTGTTTCTTTCTAATTGTCCCCAAGAAAAGAAAAAATGAGGCGGTCTACAATCAAGATTGATATATAAGTACAAAGAGAATAAAAAAAGTAAACATCTCACAACTATTTCACCTTCAAAATCAATAAACCTTGATCCAAGAATTCATTAACAAACATCATGTTAGGATTTACAATAAAAACACCCACCTAGGGTCACAATCTGATATATCATAATAGCAATATTGGTTTCATTATGGAATCATTAAAACACTGTTAAATAGCCATTTCAAAGTTCCTATTAGGACTTATATGATAAATAACTAGAATTACCAAGTCATATACCCCTCTAAATGGTTGAATCACTAAAAAAATATCCTTTTGAAACAAACAGAAGTATTAATTATTAAAATCATTATCTTCAAACTAATTTTCTATAAATTCCTTCATTAAAATTTTTTAAATCATTTAAAGGATTAAAAACATTTTACATAAACCCGTGAAGGATCCCAAAACACCCCCCGTGGGTTTTTATTATAACTGAAATGGTGTTAAATAATTTTCAAACACCATACATTCTTTAAATACATTCATTACATTTTTTATAATTTTGAGGACTTTCTGGTACAACTATAAGTGAAAAGGATTATCATTGGAAATTAAATTTAAAATCAATGTACAAACATTTAAAAATAAAATAAAATAATTAATATCTAAATAGAAAATTACATAACCGATATACATGTGATAACAATAAAATAATATTTAACTAATTCTTTTAAAATATGAATACCCTTTTCATTTCATGTAAACCGTAGTTAATCCACCTCAGATCCTAAAAATTCCACATATAAAATAAATACCAACATCTGATATTTTGAAACATGTAATTAAATATCAAACATAATGTTATTCAAAAAAGAGTTAGTAAATTTTTAAGCATACCTCAATTCATTAGTGGATAGTTCAATAATTTCAATCCTTGATGAACAGCCTGTAAAGAGATCATTATAAGCCCAATATACAACGAAAAAATTCCAAATATTGGATAAACCAAATAAATTGTGTTCTACTAATAGAGGTGAATGATGAAAATAGAAAAAAAAAGAATAATGTAATGATGGAGGATTCCATACCTTGAAGATATAACCCTTAGTAACATGGAAAACATCGATAATCACCACAGAACAAGGTGGGATCATGGAGGGGAGGTGTAATCAAGAGGATCTACTCATCTAGGGCATGAATAGAACTTGACCATTGTTCATGTCACTTAATAGATAAGGTAGATATAGAGGAAATAAGGTCCACTATGTTCTAATAATGAATAGGTTCTGGAAATATTTCCAAAATCATGTTCTGATCACTTCATGAAGAGATTACAATCAATTCTCATTTATTTTATTATCATTCAATAAAAATCTGAAAATACATATCAACCCCATGGAAACTCATACAATTTCGATGAGGATCAATACACCCACAAACCAATCAAAATAATGTTTTAATATATCATAATAAAATTCCCAAACACCCATTGAAACTTGAACTTTGTCATGATATGTGGTGATCAGGAACCAACTCAGGATCTACCTCTCATGTTTCAATAAAATTACTAGACATAAAAATACCATAATTTTCCAAATAATAACCAATTACATTAATAATTTGATATCATATCTTTATGAACAAATCTAATCAATTCCTCAATCAAAATCTCATCTAATCCCACCATATGTACTGAATGTAATTCTAAATCCCCATGGGAAAACAACAAGCACCTTGGCACCAATGAACTACCTTGGGAACTAATATTCCAAATAAATCTACTAAATAAATAGAACAAAAAATATAATGGAATGACCAATCCATAAATTTTATGACAATAATAAATAAAATAAAAAATAACAAAAAGTAGTAAATAAAATAAAACAAATAACTCACCCCAATACACATCTCAATGTGTGCTCAAAGAGTTATTTTAAAATTAATCCAAAAACCAAAAACTAAAATAATATAACTGTGATAATAAATGTAATAAATAATCATTAGACCACCACTCACCATAAATCATGACATACCATTAATCAATGATCCATTTTAAACGTAGTTTGGTTATACAGTCAAAAATTTTGTTTTCAATATTTCATTACCCAAAAGATTCAATCATGAAATCAAGAGGGACAAAAATATTTTTCTTTGACATCTTTTAAGGAATAAAATTATTATAATCATTCACCCAACCTAAGATGATTTGGTAAAATATACTTTTTAAGGCCACTTGAAACCAATTTTAAAACTGTCTTTCCAATACACATTTCAAATCAATTTAAAAAAACACTTCTAATATAAACATTCAATTTCACTATACTTCCCCTTTTTCAATTTGGGAACATTAAAATAAATTATTCTTAAAAAATTAATGGAAACACCTTTGAGTCCGTTTAAAAAAAATATGCCAAATCACAATAAGGAACGAGGATAAATGTGTTATATAACTAAACACCATGTCACAACCAACAAGAAAACAATATAAGCAATCCAATGAATCAAATATATCAAATAAACAATGAAATTTAAGGGCAATTTTCATCTCAGGTAAACTATTATCATGAGAATAACACATAATAATAAAACGAAGAATACTTGGGGCCTATTATAATGTTTTACAAAACTAAGAAAGTTATATAGAACTATGATTCCCTAAAATGATTCCTTATAAAATAGAGTCCTCACATAATCTATCAGTATAGGGCCACTAATTTTCTACCATAGCCTCATGAGCACCGATTTTAAATCTTTAGTGGTTTCTCACACTCAATGGTTTTCATATATCTCCAACACCTAGGTTCTTAAGTGTAATATTCGAAGAGTACACCTAAAAAAGAAAAATTAATGTGATCAATAATCAAGAATTGGATACAATCACTAACAAAATAATCAATGTAAACCACCCACAACTCCTCTACTCTCACAATCCACAACCACTGATATAGGTATTCATGAACAAGAATCACATAATTCATTCTAATACAGAGATCAAACATGGTATATAATATTCTATAATAGAATAACAAAAGGTATTCAGTATTGGGCTAAAATAATATCATTTAAAGAACCATTTAAATATCCAAACATGGCCTTCTATTATAAATGAATTAATTCCATGTTACATGCCCCTCTAAATTATTGAGGCCACATCGAACCATTTTTTAAAGCCCTTGAGATTATTTCCTAATATAATTTTCATACAATATTATTTTCTAGAGTCACCATTATCAAAATTCTACTATTTATTCAAATGAATGAACCCATTTATCTTAAAACCAATTATGGTCCAAAAAAAAATCCTTGGTTTTCTCTTCAAACACAAATATGATCAAATAATTTCTGAACACAACATTTTTTTATTGATACCCATTTAATATTTAAATCAATAACTCACATATTAGGTTTCAATTTAACTAAAATGTATTCCCACTTGAAATTAATTTAAAATTCATGGAAAACAAATTGAAAATGTACTATATTTATTAAAAGAAGACTGAGGAATTCCAAAACAAATTGGTCTTCCAAACTATAAAACCAACTTTGGACATTATTTTACAAATTGGAATTCTTATTTCATTTCATTAAAACCGTAGTATATCCATACCTATGCCTTGTGAAATCCATATATAAAATAAATACCGACATTTTATCAGTACGAAAATCTAATTAATCAACATGAAATAAATTTATTAAAACGTTAATGTTAATTCATGTGGAAAACAACCGTGAATCATTGGAGAATTTTCCAATTCCTTAAACCATGGATGAACAAACAATAAATAGGTCATCACAATCCCTAAACATGATGTGGAATAATTGGATCAACCCAGAATATAGGGTTCGTCCAAGAGAGGTGCACAATGAGAAGAAAACAACCAGGATGAAAAAATAAATTGATAATGAGGAGTCCAAACCTGTAATATCTAATCCTAAATCACATGGAATGCACATATATTCTTCATTGGAATAGGTGGAATCATTATGGGGAGGTTTTTTTGAGATAATCTGCTTAGGTAGGGAATGTCCCTAGGTCGTGATGCCTAAGAGAGAGGTGAGATATGGAGGAAAAGAGGTGTGACATTGGAGATCTCTTCTTAGAGAAAATTGTGTGTAGAAACCCCTATGAGGGATAGGTGAACGATGCGTGAAAATGAGGAATGGGAAGGAGGCCCTAATTATAAAATTAATATAATAATTTATAATAATACTAATAATATCATTTCTATTATTTCATTTACATCATTTATCCATTAACCTTGATTTATGAAAATCCTAAAAATAATAGTGAGATTAATTAATGTGGAAAAATCCTAATTCCCAACAAAAAAATACATAGAACATATAGAAAAATTACTTACCTCAGAATTAATTTAATATCTATTATATAAAAATTTAAAAAAATTAGTTACATGAGGGTGTCATAGTTTTCCGTTTGATGATTTCAACCAAAAAAATATTAATGATGATTTTATAAATTATCTTAATGACATAATATTAACTAATTAGTTTGATTATCATTATAATGATATTATAGAAATGAAATAATACTAAATTATAATTAAATTTAATTCGTTCAATGTCTCTGTTAGATTTTATCCTTAATATTGCATCATGTTTCCAATGAACATTAACCCACATTTCCATTTGTCTAAACTAATATTCATAATGATTCCAATTTCTAATGAAATCAAAAAAGTTAACAAAAACCCTTCAGTATAATGAAATAATATAAATAATAATAAATATAATACAACCACAATTCCCATCTTCCAATGACTATGTATGATCAGAGTATTTGAGGAATGACTTGTTTTTAATTATTATATATATTTTTTCAAATAACTCTGTGAAAAATATGAACATTAGAAGATCATATAATTTTCTTGGGTTCATGTTATTAACATAATGTAAAATATATAAATACCAATTGATATAAAACTCTAGAAATATCAATAAGAAACATCAACTATTCATGTGTCACACATTCAATAACTTTTTCATATACCTCAAGAGTTCTCATAGAATTATCATTAATCTCTTTCCATAAACAATAACATATTTCTATATATTTATTTCAAAAAAATTCATGGTCCATGGGAATTAAAAGAAGTTAGGGACCAAAAATTTAATAACATATTGAAATTAAATCATAACAAATTATAATGATAATAAAAACATTTCTATGTAAAATATTTGTTTTTTGAGAATTCTTGATATTCTTGTCGTGCTTCTTCATCTCATGTACTAAGGGAATACATTGTATAATTTTATTTCCCACACCACTTACATTAACATCCAACTCCATTCCATTTTCCCATGCTAGTCTCTTCATATTTCACAATAATATTATCTCATCCAATTGCAATAGACCCTTGAGATCGGTTTATGACCAATTCTTGGTGGTGTTCGTCATATCAAGGATCATTGATACACTAATCAGCTTTCTCATCCCCCCGTTATCCACATATTACACCGTCCCCAAAACTTTCTGTTACACATGATCTTTCATTGAATAATGGATAACCCTATACATGATTTATCAATGCACCTTGAGTATTTTTTCAGGCCCACTACATTTCGTAAAGATGAGGATTGGGATGTCAGCTACCAGCGTGTTCATTAATATTTTACTCTTTAGTCTTCCCCATGATTAACATCTTCAATTTTTTCTATTTTGTTTTATTTTTTATTTATAAATATGATTTCTTGTGTTCCAGTTTATGAAATCATGCCTTATTTTTTATAGACACCCTTTTGCCTTCTTAAGAATATTCTATTATTTGGAAAATAAACTTATTTTTCTTGTAAAAAATAATAATTTTAAATTTTATAATCTAAATATTATTTATTTTGTTTTTATATGTACTTCAAAGAATAAAAAACCGTACATGACATTTTATTCCTTTCACATAGTTACTGTTAGAGAGATGACCTTTTAAGTGAGTCCATTCTTCCAATCTCTAAATTCCACCTTAATTAATTCCAAAAAAATGAATAATCTTAATGGACTTTATGTTAGGAGCTTTAAGAATGACTAATAATAAACTCATGTAAAACAACCACCATAAGAGTATCCATTATTCCATTACTATCATCTTCCCCTATATATTAGTAGGAGTCGTCATATTTTTTCATGTACTATTCGCCTCTTAGATGTTATGGTAGACATTATATGATAGTATCATAAGAATCATAACAAGTGATTTACTATGTATCCATTCATATTATTAGATCATCATCATACTTTTCTTGTTACTTGTCAAAAAATATCAAGATTCTTATGGAGTATACTGTTCTATTTTAACTTCTGTGATTAACCTCACATCTAAAAGGACACCATCCAATTCTTCCCAAGGATTCAGTTCTCTCACATTCAATAGTTCATGATATTATAATTCATATTTCCCATAGTGGGATGTATATCCATCAATCACTGAAACAGGTGACCAAGATTATCATTTCATAACATCATTGATGTTACATCATTGAAATGAATTAATCATTCTAAAAACCATGTATGGTACATATTCATATCAATTAAATAAAATATAAACATGGATCTATGCAATTTTTAACATGAAATCTATGAAAATTTTATAGAATGATGATTCATCACTTTTACTAAGGGAAACTATATTCCTCCATATCCTAGGGATATATTATATTCAATTAATGTTTAGAAGGCTTCGATTCCTTTTCAAAAATGAAATTTATCCCATGATAATGTTTTACTAATCATGATCAACCACTAGATGTATTGTACCTAAAAATCCAAAAATTTAGTTCTTTGTACATATTCTCTTAGATTTTTACTAAAACTATTGCATGGGGTAATTCGCTAATAGATCAAGTGATCTGTTATCTCTTAAGATTAAAAATATCCATTCCACTAACATAGGGGGTTTAACTCACATCTGGAAGCATATCTTCGAAATTACTTCCTCAATCATTAATAATCATTTTACAAGTGGATTTTTCTTCAATAATTTTTAACAATGTGACACCCATAAAATGTGAAACTCTATCCCAATATTCTACATAGTTTTCCCTTCAAATGAATTTTCCCTAAAGTATAATTCCCTTATCCATCTACACTATAAATTTTTTTGGGTGATTCTTGGGTAACCTTATGTTGAATATCCTCAATCAATATTATGATATTAATATTATTGATGTTAATTTTATCCTCCACATTGTAATTAAATACTATATTAATTATCACTTCCCCTGATTTTGAGAATGAAAAAATTGAGAATAAATCCTTATTCAAGTCTCCAAATTTCATCTTCATTATCTCTAAATAAATACTACTCCCATTAATATTGATCAGATGTGTAACACCATGAAATTATAATATATTATTACTATTAAATAAGTTAATATGATTTAAATATTTTTTCACCCACAACCTCTAACCTAACAAAAACATAGTATATTAATATAAAATGTCAATATTTATGTGTGATAATTAAACACCTGGTAATATATTATAAGGAATGAAAAGGAGTCACCACTTTATTAAATACATTTAAAATAGAAATATATACTAGTTTTAATATTAATTTAAATCAATTAATTTACCTAAAATGACTAATATGATCATTTAATTTTTTAGAAATTATTTTTATAATAAATATTCATTGAGGTAAAAACATTTCTATTTCCAGAAATGAATTATTGATGATAGATTATGTTTGACATTAACAATTTTTACCCCTAATTTAGTTGTTAAATGATATGAATTATGAATAATAATAACAATTATAATTATAAATTTTAATTTTCTATTAAAAACTCGTTATCATTATCTTTTATGAGAATATTAAAAAAATAATTTAAAATTTTACTAATTTAAAATTAATTAAATGAAATTAATTTTTAATTCCTCATATCAAAATATATGTTATATGAATTTTTTTTCTTTTCTAAATATGTTGTTTTTTATTCCAATAAACATGCATAAAAAATTTTAATTTCCATGACATTATCAACATATAATCCTGACACATATATTTTAAAAACTATTATATAATAAGATATTAATTTTAGGAGTAATATTATTAATTTTATTATATTATTTGAACTTAAAAACACTATTGAAATCACTTTTTTTGCTAATTGAAATGTAACATTAATATTAAAATTATTGGTGATATTTTTTTAAATCAATTGTTTTGAAGGTGTGGTTCAATTTAAGATTTACGTGGAAGTCTCATTCAATTTATTAATTTATTTATAATTCAATTTATTTCATTAAAATAACTAAACATGATAATATTATCTTATAAAAACATTTCTATCTTAATAATGTTATTTTTCCAAAAAACTATTTTCATGTGATTAAGTTTATTTCTTTCAAAACAAACCATTAGAAACATTATAAAATATAATTGATAAAAGTATTTAAAAATTTTAAATTATGATTATAAAATTATTTAAATATTACAGACTTATTGTTTTTTAAAATAATCATTTACTATGAATAGAAATTAATAACCAAACTAAATATAAAATGGGATAAATTGTGTTTATCCAAGGGTATGACACATTAATAATTTCAAAAACATTATTATCAATGAATGTTGGAGATTTTTATTATTCAATACTTTTTTAACATACACTTTTATATACTTTACTCCATTGAATAAATAATATTGTAATGGAATTATTGGAAAATATAAATGTGATCCCAAAACAACCTTTTTATTTAGTTATAAAAGGGTAATATCTTCGCCACTTCTAAATAGAAACATATATTATTTTTCTTAATTGAAACCGTTCCATTTTATTCTTCTTGTAAGCCCAAAACCATGAACATAATCCCATTTTCATATAGGGATATCCTAATCCCCTCAATTTCAAAGAGGCTTCCAATGGAAATTTATGTCCCCAAATTTATAATTATCTGCTACATGGTATTTCTCCTTAATTTTATTCTTTAAAATTAGTATAACCACACAAATATAATTATAATAGATTAATATATATAAACTATAAATCTTATATAATGGTTATTATTAGTTGTTACTCATATACTACATACATTAATAAAAACAATACCCTTGTTCTTGTGTTGTGCAGACTGCCACCTCCACAGTGAATTGTGTATCATTTTACATGACCTCCTCATAATGTTGAATATAAGGATATTATTGAAGGAAAATTATTTGAATTAAGTGAAATATTTAAGGTTCTATTATGTCAAATTAAAGATCATATCATTTATATGACCAACAAATGATAAACATTACACTATGGAAATATCACATTTTTATGGGTTATTTGTGATAGGAGTAGGTCCCATCACAAAAAAAGTTTATTTACATATATCCTTTCGGATGGGAATTTTTTCCAATAAAAAATATACAATAAAAATACATATTTTTGGGTACCATCACAAATACATTTGGTGATCCCTGTAACACCTGGATGTTTTTATGAAATATTTTTCTTTAAATAATTATAATTTCTCAATAGAATGCATTGCACAAAATCATCAGTTTAAAAGAACCATGAAACACCCTCAGTTAATATTTACCTTTTAAACCAAGGTTTAGGTTAGTGGTAATAAATAGATCTAACTTATGAAAATGTATGGTGAATTCATTGGGTACCAATTATTTTAAAAAAAAATATAAATCAAATATACATGTGTAATTTGTATTAATAAATTGACTGAATTTCTACTTGTAAATGAAACTAATGAAATATGAAAATTGTATAATTATTAAATCATTATTCATATTAACTTAATATGTATATTTGTAATAATTTAGGAATAAATGATGTTTGATGTTGTTCTGCCTCCGAGGTGGCATTTTTCCGGTGGGGAGGAAATGCTCCATTGAGAATAATCATTTATCTCTTTTCATAGAGGCAATTTCTTGTCTAAATAACCAATTATTTTGTTTTGACATGTTCTGTGTCATTATCCTTTAAAATATTGTTATATTCACCCCATGGGGAATGGGTAGTTTATCCATTCTGTATAGTTAATGAAATACCATAGTTGGATGGTGACAGCAGGCGATTACATGGGGTCAAGTACTTGTGTAACCGGTCCTCCTTGGATATAACTTCCTTTGATGGTATCCAATGGGTTTATTCATGGAGCTAGAAACACCCGATGGCTCTGATATCCATTATTAAGGGACTTTCTTTCAAAATTTAGGCATTTTTGGAAAATGATTAATCCAACAACACTTAAGGACTCAATTGGTCGAGAGGATGGGACGACGGGCTCACCGAACCCTTTTAGGGGAGGATTATTTCCTATTCAATTACACTCTA